>CM056725.1:17196437-18479956 GCA_029844215.1 Przewalskia tangutica | reverse complement strand
CGTGACGCAGTGGATCCGCATAGGTTACGCACCGCCACGGTCGCCTTCGCGAGTCGATTTGACGGAGCTTCGTGACTTACGGCCAGGATCTCGCGCGTAGTCGATTCACTTGCCCCACCGCCCACGTGGCGCAGTGGAGTCGCGAGGCTATTTCACTTGCCACGTGTCGCCTTCATGATATGGTTGTACAATATTATTGGTACGGTCGGATCCGGTAGTTATACTTGCCCCAGACGGCTTTATTGACACGTAGGACTCGTGTTCACATATACTCCTTGGTGTTGTTATATCATGATCACGGCAGCCGGAGGAAGGAATTCCACGCACGAGTGATGATTTGGAGGCGTGAGTCCCCGACTTGATATGACTGTTTATATGTGGCATCTTGTAGTTTGGTTATCATACATGTCTCCGATTTATATAGATCGCTATGATTTCATTTACAATATTTTCAGCTTCACATACCGTACTTGCAGATCGACCTCCTTCGTGGTGTGTTCATGCCGCACGCCGAGGTACATCTACCGCCGATCCCCGCTTAGGATCACCTTTCGCCTTGAAGCTCGCTTCCTTCGAGGCTTATCTTTGCATATTACCGACGCCAGTAGGTTCTTGTACATTCTGGGTATGGCCCCGCCCCGCCATAGTTGTTTTATAAATCTTAGAGGTCCGAGTAATCGTGCAAGCGTGGTTTTGATCAGAATCGCTCAATTGTCTATATATATATATGTTGAAAGGCAACCATTTTGGTTGGCCTATTCTCTTTTATCTTGATCCATGTCTATTTGAATGTTTAAGTTTTAATTCACCGGTTTTTCTCTCGATGTTGTATCACCAGGTTGCTCGTAAGGGACTACCACGGCCGCGAACGGGTCGTGACAAAAGTGGTATCGAGCGATTAGTCCTCGAAAGTGTCTACGCACCGTGTCTAGTAGAGTCTCGATTATCGATGTGTTGTGCACCACATCTATAATCGTGAGGTCGCAGGACGTTTAGGATTGGTTTCTATTCTTCTCATTCCGAGATCGTGCCTTAGAGCCGCGTGATAAGTCGATCCTCCGACGTGCTTGTTTTCACCGCTATGCCTCCGCCGAAAGGCAACCCGCCCGTGGCGGCGCAAGTGAGTCGCGAGTAAAGCAGCAGCCTCTACAGACCACAATACACCGAGCCTCCACCCCACACCGGAGCGTAAGAGATGAGTTACGCGGAGCGGGCCCGATTAACGGCCGTGGTCAGGCTGACTTGAGGATAAGTGGGCCGGACGCAGTTAGCCCAGTGAGCACCAGCCGTTCACCCAGATCGATAGTTCGAGGCTACGGATTTTCTCGAGTCAGAGGCCGCCGAGTTTTACGGGTCGAGGCACGAGGATGATCCGCAGGAGTTCATCCGGCGACATGCCGATCACGAGAGTGATCAAGGCATCGAGACCGAGCCGGTGGTCCTAGGTTCGCATCAATCGCGTGATACCGCTGGCCGATCGTTTGATTCGCGAGCTGTCCCGGGAGAGAATGCACTTCAAAGCAGATGGAACGAAGTTCTCGGAGGCATTTCTTGCACATTTCTTGCCTCCATGACGGCGAGGGCTCGCCGACAGATTTTTGGTGTCGCAGAATCCGCGCATTTATCGGGAGTACAATGTGGAGTTCGACTCATCGCCCAGACGCCCTCGTTAGTAGCTAGTATGGAGGATCGAGTGCACCGATATGTTACAGGCTCGATGATTACCTAGCGTAGAGTTGTTCAGTGTAGCTCTTCACCGCACGGACATCGCCTCGCACGCAGCTTATGACTGATGTGAGGAGCGGAGGAATCGACGGAATGACCGAGATCGCAGTAAGAGGCCGCAATGCAGGTCCTTGGTGACTTTCGAGGCGGACCGCCTCGAACAGACTAGTTATGTACTCCGCCAAGACAGAGTGGTCCTCCACAAATTTCGACCTTCGGATATTCAAGAAGAGTCGGCCCTGTGCTCTGGATCTTCGTGAGTAGAAGTGTTCACGGACGAGGCCACCCGTATCTCAGTGTGACTATGTGGTAAAGCCCATAGAGGGAATTTCGTATCGGTTTGGGAGATTGCTATACTCATACGATGGCCATTTGACGAGACTGTCCACTGTGGGTAGTATCGTGGGATAGCACAGACTACTAGATCGCTATGGTTCTTCACCTTCCATAGCTAGGCAGATGTACACACACGGCGGCCACTACAGAGGTCGCGGTGAGTTCCAGCTTTGCGGCCCTTCAACCGCCTATTTTCAGTATATCCTTAACCTCAGTGGACTTGTATGTATTGTTGTGATGATAATGTGTTAAGTGTTATGATTCGATAGCTTTGTGCTAAAATGTGATTTAGAAACACAGTTAGTGAGAAAGGGTAAGCTTTGTGGGTGAGAAAATGATGAACCTTAGAATATTACAATGAGACCTTAGATGTGCGCCGCTCTGAGTACAAGATTTTGCAAGTGATCCTTGTCGAGTGCATTTTATGCCTAGAGTGTATCAGTGTGATAAGTCCTCGGTAGTGTGAAATGGAAGTGGTAGCTTTCATGACCAGATAGGTAAGATTGTTCGGATCGGGAACAAGAGCTTGACGCGTTAAGCAGTCGGGTTGGAGCCATGTTGCGGGCCAACCCGCGGCCTGCTTCGAGGTAGGTCAGCTCGGGTGGTCCCGCCGTGGTAGGGTCACGAGGGTGCTAGGCCCAAGTTTAGATGACCATCGTATGAGTTCGTGGATATGTTCGACCGCGGATCGTGAAGGCCGGAATAGCCTTACGGAGATCGAGGCTAGTAAGAGGACCAAGTTCGAGGTGGTGACTCCAAAGTTTTGGCAACTAAAGCGATGGCTAAAGTGTGGTACGATACTAAAAGAGTTCAAGTGTTCGAGAGCGGCACGACGAAAAGGAAGAGTACGTGTTATTTTGTGGCCAGTGTGGCATTGGCAACTTGTTAAGAAGAACTTTATCGTTATCCGTCTGAGAAGGAACATTCGGACGAATGTTTCTGGCGAGGGGAGAATGTTATACCCGTATTTCCGCAGTATGTACGTGAGGGCGCACGATAAAAATGAAGCCTTAAAGTAGGCATAGGTTCGAAATTTGGGCACAAGCGTTTAAAAGAATCGCTTTTTCGACTAAACATTTTACAAGACTTGCGAAGGGAAAATTCCGCTATGTCATTTATAATTTTTGCGGATTTTTCCGAGAGACGAACATTTTGGACCAACGGAGGGTGACATGTGTCACCTCACATCAAGCAAGTGGACGCAAAGGCAAGACAATGGCACGCTTTTTTGTGCTCGGTTAGGTAGGATATTTGTGCAAGTCAGGTGTGGTAGATGGATAAGGTCCACATGGTTAAAATCTAGCCCTACACTTGCCTTACACTTGGATGAATTCGCCATTGGTTGGTCATTTCTTGACCTATAAATACCCTCTAAGTTGAAGACTTTCTTCATCCAAACTTGAGCAATCTTTCTAAGTCTCAAAATACTCCTCCTCTCAAAGCTCGGCCCAAATCACCCCTCCCTCGAGCGAGGCTTGGCAGAGGCACTCCCTCTAGCCTAGTTGTTTTCGTGATAATACCCTCAGTGGTATTGAAATACTCTCCAAGTATTGTTATAATGCCCAAATACTTTAGCCCAAATACCTTGTAGTACTTTCCAAAGTTACCTCTATCTAAAAGCCCTAAAATACTATTATACTTTCCTCACCACAAAAACGAAACCCTAAGGAAAACCTTCGTAGTAGGTTGAATGTTAAGAAGGCGTAGAGAACTTCTAAGGGTTGTTGGAGCGATTGGAGCACTCGAGTAGAGCTAAACGTTGCTCAGAGCGACATTAAACTTGGATAATTTTGGCTCATCGAGTAGCACGTGCTACTTAGAAGGTGGACAAGGCTAGTCGTTATAGCCGCGAGCGCTTTTGCTTATAGTCGATAATCGTCGCGAGGTATGTGATTCTTCCTATGCTCTTGAGCATGAAGTATTTTAAAAGAATACATATAGTGCGGTAGACGACGCATGGCAATGTCTTTTGACTTAAGCCCAATAATATGTATATATTATATGGTAGATGACGTGTGCTAATCGAATATAGTTGTACGGCAATGTCTTTTGACTTAAGCCCAATAATATGTATATATTATATGGTAGATGCACGTGCTAATCGAATATAGTTGTACGACAAATGTCTTTTGACTTAAGCCCAATAATAAGAACCTTGAAATATTTTAAAAGGAATATAGATATAGTACGGTAGACGATTTGTTAATCGAATGTAGTGTTACGACAATGTCTTTTGACTTAAGCCTGAATAAGAAGAATCTTGAAGTATTTCAAAAGAAATAAGAAACCTTTTTGAAAGAAGAGTAATACTTGGTTTTGAAAACATAAGAGTTATACTAGCTTTATGGGAAGTTAGGTATAACGTCTTAAGAGAGATAAAAAGAATGGTTTACTGATTCTTAAAAGATAAGAGACTTGACTTAATTGTATTGATATGAAGTTTGTTAACAATGTGAAACCTCATTCGTGAGTAATGGGTACTTGGTTTTAAAAGGAATAATGTTTTACTGATTTCGGAAATCAGAATGAGTATCGACAAACCACTATAGCGTTAATAAAGGAAAATGTACTGAATAATGAAGTATTATTAAAACCAAGAGAACCTCCATCCGCATAGAAACTAAGACGAGACAAAATGATATTACATTTCCTAGATCATGGTCGCTTAATAAGATTGATTATGAATAAGAATAACCTACACTAATATAAGGCATATGTTACTCAAATGTTTTAAAAGAGATTAAGACATTGAACTATGAAACTTTTCTAAAATAAAGAGCCTGGAGTAATTGAAATTAGGCAAACCGAACCTTAGGGAAAAGAATGTGGTTGAAAAGGAAAGTGTTTTGGTTTACCTAAAAATACGAGTCACTCTATTTTATACTACTGTATCGGGTGACTTTTATAAAAGGAATGGATCTCTTTAAAAGGAATTTAACGCATTTAGTAATTTGTGGTTAACACCGGATTTTTGACTTAAAATGAAAGTACTTTGAGTCAGGTATAACTTGCCTATGCTTGTTGTTGTGTAACTTGCCTATGCTTGTTGTCAGGTAACTCATTTATGCTTATTGTTGGGTAACTTGCCTATGCTTATCGAGATAGTCTTTGTTGTGCAAAAATTGTGTTTCTATTCTACCGCCTCTCACGGAGGCCGGTTGACTTGTCGAGAACTTACTCGACGCATCTGCAGCGATCAAGATTCCACCGCACGCCCATTATTATTATTACACGGGCACGCCTACACCGACGACGTGACACGTGACCATTATGGTTATTCATGGCAAGATCGTGACTTACGGCCAGGATCGTGCGTACTGCTTACTTGCCCCCGCCGCCACGTGGACGGCGGATCTGGTATAGGTTATCGCACCGCCACGGTCGCCTTCGCGCGGCGCATCGTGACTTACGGCCAGGACGCACGTACTGCTTATCGCTTCGCCCATGCGCGTGACGCAGTGGATCTCGTATAGGTTATCGCACCGCCACGGTCGCCTTCGCGAGTCAAGATTTGACGAGCCGTGACTTACGGCCAGGATCCGCGCGTAGTCGATTCACTTGCCCCCATCGCCTACGCGGAGCAGCGGAGTCGCGAGGCTATTTCACTTGCCACGTGTCGCCTTCATGATACGGTTGTACAAGATTATCGTACGGCGGATCCGGTAGTTATACTTGCCTCAGACGGTTTTATTGACACAGTAGGACTCGTGTTCACATATACTCGTGTTGTTATATCATAGATCGGCGGTGAGGAAGGAATTCCACCGCACGAGTGATGATTTGGAGGCGTGAGTCCTCGACTTGATATGACCGTTTATATGTGGCATCAGTAGTTTGGTTATCATACATGTCTCCCGCTTTATATAGATCGCTATGATTTCATTTACTGATTTACAAGCTTCACATACCGTACTGTCAGATCGACCTCCTTCGGGCCGCGTTCACGCCGCAGTAGAGGTACATCTACGCCGATCCCCGCTTAGGATCACCTTTCGCCTTGGAAGCTCCGCTCCTTCTGAGGCTTATCTTTGGTATGTTACCCGACGTCTGCAGGTTCTTGTACATTCGTGGTATGGCGGGGCCTTGTCCGTCATAGTTGTTTTATAAATCTTAGAGGTCCAGAGCAATCGCCAGGCGTTGTCGGATCAGAATCGCTCAATTGTCTATATATATATATGTTGAAAAGGCAACCATTTTGGGTGGCCTATTCTCTTTTATCTGGAGCCCTGTCTATTTGAATGTTTAAGTTTTTAATTCCGCCGGTTTTTCTCGATGTTGTATCACCAGGGTGCCCGGTAAGGCACTACCACGCCCCGAACGGGTCGTGACAAAAGTGGTATCGCAGCGCTTAGTCCTCGGAAAGTGTCTACGCATCGTGTCAGTAGAGTCTTGATTATCGACGTGTTGTGCACCACATCTATAATCGTGAGGTCAGTAGGACGTTTAGGATTGGTTTCTATTCTTCTCATTACGAGATCGTGCCTTAGAGTCGTGTGATAAGTCGGACCCTCCGACGTGCCGCTTTCACCGCTTATGCCTCCGCGCAAGGCAACCCGCCCGTATGGCAAGGCGCAGAGGAGAGTCGCGAGTAGAAAATGCAGCCTCTACAGAGACCACACCGAGCCTCACCCCCCACACCGGAGCGTAAGAGATGAGTTACGCGAGCTGGCCCGATTAACGGCCGTGGTCAGGCTGCTTGAGGATAGCCGGACGCAGCTAGCCCAGAGCACCGTGGTTCACCCTAGATCGATAGTTCGAGGCTACGGATTTTCTCGAGTTGTAGCCGCCAGAGTTTTACGGGTCGAGGCTCGAGGATGATCCGCAGGAGTTCATCCGACGCCATAGCGATCACGAGAGTGATCAAGGCATCGGAGACCGAGTCGGTCCTAGGTTCGCAGATCGGCCGCGTGATACCGCTGGCCGATCGTTTGATCGCGAGCTGTCCCGGGGAGAGAATGCACTTCCAGCAGTATGGAACGAGTTCTCAGAGGCATTTCTTGCACATTTCTTGCCTCCACAGATGAGGAGGTCTCGGGCCGACAGATTTTTGGTGTTGCGGCAGAACGGGCGTACGATTCGGGAGTACAATATGGAGTTCGACTCATTGGCCCGGTACATCCCCGCGTTAGTAGCTAGTATGGAGGATCGAGTGCACCGATATGTTACAGGGCTCGATGATTACCTAGCAGAGAGTTGTTCAGGTGTAGCTCTTCGGGCACCATGACATTGCCCGCACGCAGCTTATGCACTGGATGTGAGCGGAGGAATCGAGAATCGACTAACGATCGAGATCGCAGAAGAGGCCGTAACAGCAGGTCCTTTGGTGACTTTCGAGGCGGACCGCCTCGCCAGCAGACTAGTTATGTACCTCCGCCAAGATGCAGTGGTCCTCCACAGCCTTTCGGACCTTCGGATATTCAAAGAAGCAGTCGTGGCTCCTGTGTTTCAGATCTTCGCGAGTAGAAGTGTTCACGGACGAGGCCACCAGATCTCGGTGTGACTATGTGGTAAAGCCCATGTAGGGGAATGTCGATCGGTTTGGGAGATTGCTATACTTGCGGCCGACGGCCATTTGACGGAGATCGTCCGACTGTGGGTAATCGGTGGGATAGCATGCACTACTAGATCAGTTATGGTTCTTCACCTTCCATAGCTAGGCAGATGTACACACACCCGGCCACGCAGAGGTCTCGGTGGAGTTCCTTTTAGCGGCCCTTTGAACCGCCTATTTTCAGTATATCCTTAACCTCAGTGGACTTGTATGTATTGTTGTGATGATAATGTGTTAAGTGTTATGATTCGGATAGCTTTGTGCTAAAATGTGATTTAGAAACCTCGTTAGTGAGAAAGGGTAAGCTGAGGGTGAGAAAATGATGAACCTTAGAATATTACGTTGAGACCTTAGATGTGCGCCGCCTCGAGTACAAGATTTTGCAAGTGATCCTTATCGAGTGCATTTTATGCGCCAGAGTGTATTGTGTGATAAGTCCCCGGGTAGTGTGAAATGGAAGTGGTAGCTTTCATGACCAGATAGGTAAGATTGTTCCGGACGGAACAAGAGCTCACGCGTTAAGTAGGTCGGGTCAGCTATGCGGGCCAACCCGCGCCCGCTTCGAGGTAGGTCAGCTCGGGTGGTCCCGCCAGTGGTAGGGTCACGAGGGTGCTAGGCCCAAGTTTAGATGACCATCGATGAGTTCGTGCATATGTTCGACCGCAGCGGATCGTGAAGGCCGAATAGCCTTAAGGAGATCGAGGCTAGTAAGATGACCAAGTTCGAGGTGGTGACTCCAAAGTTTTGGCAACTAAAGCGATGGCTAAAGTGTGGCACGATACTAAAAGAGTTCAAGTGTTCGGAAGCGGCACGACGAAAGGAAGAAGAGTACGTGTTATTTTGTGGCCAGCGTGGCATTGGCAACTTGTTAAGAAGAACTTTATCGTTATCCGCTTGAGAAGGAACATTCGACGAATGTTTCTAAGCGAGGGAGAATGTTATACCTCAGATTTCCGCAGTATGTACGTGAGGGCGACGATAAAAATTGAAGCCTTAAAGTAGGCATAGGTTCGAAATTTGGGCACAAGTGCGAAAAGAATCGTTTTCGACTAAACGCTTTACAAGATTTGCATGAAGGAAAATTCGGCTATGTCATTTATAATTTTTGCGGATTTTTCCAGAGACGAACATTTTGGACCAACGGGAGGGTGACATGTGTCACCCTCACATTGGAAGCAAGTGGACGGCAAAGGCAAGACAATGGCACGTTTTTTGTGCCTTGGGTTAGGTAGGATATTTGTGCAAGTTGGTGTGGTAGATGGATAAGGTCCACATGGTTAAAATCTAGCCCTACACTTGCCTTACACTTGGATGAATCTTGGCCATTGGTTGGTCATTTCTTGACCTATAAATACCCCTCTAAGTTGAAGACTTTCTTCATCCAAACTTGAGCAATCTTTCTAAGTCTCAAAATACTCCCTCCCTCTCAAAGCTCTCGTCCCAAATCACCCTCCCTCGAGTGAGGCTTGGCAGGCACTCCCAGCCTAGTTGTTTTCGTATAATACCCCCCTTGTGGTATTGAAATACTCTCCAAGTATTGTTATAATGCCCAAATACTTTAGCCCAAATACCTTGTAGTACTTTCCAAAGTTACCTCTATACGAAAAGCCCGGAAAATACTATTATACTTTCCCTCAGTCACAAAAACGAAACCCTAAGGAAAACCTTCGTAGTAGGTTGAAGTGTTAAGTAGAAGTTGCGTAGAACTTCTAAGGGTTGTTTGGAGCGGATTGGAGCACTCGGAGTAGGAGCTAAACGTTGCTCAGGAGCGACATTAAACTTGGATAATTTTGGGCTCATCGAGTAGCATGTGCTACTTAGAAGGTGGACAAGGCTAGCCGGGTTATAGCCGTGGAGCGTTTTGCTTATAGTCGATAATCGTCGCGAGGTATGTGATTCTTCCTATACTCTTGAGCATGAAGTATTTTAAAAGAATACATATAGTACCAGAGACGTGTGGCAATGTCTTTTGACTTAAGCCTGAATAATATGTATATATTATATGGTAGATGTACGTGTGCTAACTGAATATAGTTGTACGGCAATGTCTTTTGACTTAAGCCTGAATAATATGTATATATTATATGGTAGATGTACGTGTGCTAACTGAATATAGTTGTACGGCAATGTCTTTTGACTTAAGCCTGAATAATAAGAACCTTGAAATATTTTAAAAGGAATATAGATATAGTACGGTAGACGTACGTGTGTTAACTGAATGTAGTGTTACGGCAATGTCTTTTGACTTAAGCCTGAATAAGAAGAATCTTGAAGTATTTCAAAAGAAATAAGAAACCTTTTTGAAAGAAGAGTAATACTTGGTTTTGAAAACATAAGAGTTATACTAGCTTTATGGGAAGTTAGGTATAACGTCTTAAGAGAGATAAAAAGAATGGTTTACTGATTCTTAAAAGATAAGAGACTTGACTTAATTGTATTGATATGAAGTTTGTTAATGTCACGACCCGAACCCGGGCCCGTGACTGGTGCCTTACCCCGGGCACCCTAGTGATACAACATCAGAGTAATCAGCGGAACATAAGACGATAACATGAAATAACAAGAAGTATGAAACAATAGTCTGAGAAAACTTGCCTTACGACATATATATATAAATCAATTTAAAACCGAACAGTTACATCCCATTACAACTCTGCCCACAACAAGATTACTGCACTTACGAATGATATGACAATAACGACGGGACAGGGCCCCGTCATACCCCTGAATGTAAGCACCTACAACAACAGGGGACTATACCAAGATAAGCCTCCGGAGAAACGGAGCTTTCCCAAACGCTGAACTGTGACCCTAAGAGCGAGGATCAACGACTGGTGTACCTCAACTCGCAGATTTAACGCAGCCCCAAGGAGGTCAAGACAACAGTACCAAGTATGTGAAATCAAAAATATCAGAAATGAAATCATCATAGTCTATAAAGCAGAGACATGTATGATAACCAAACTACGATCACAATAAATAGGCAATATGTTAAGTCGTGACTCACGCCTCAAAGTCATCACTCAAATGTAACTATGGGTCTCACGCCCATAACATCAATCATGCCCGTGGAATACCTTCCTCACCGCCATAGCTTTATGATATAAAAGCACCAAGAAATACACATGAACACCGTGTCCCACCGTGTCCTAATAAAACAAAGACAGGTAAGTACGAAGGCATAACCGACTACTAACACCCACAGAATAACACGGTCATAAATCGTATCATGATATCTGTCTGATCCACATGATCAAAGCCGTCACTTCGCTCAAAGATCAAATGTGCGCGTCTAGCCTCGAACTCTCCGTAGATCCGCATAGGCCAACCTCATAGGCCCGCATGAGGTATTCTCGCATCGAGGGTAGCTACTCCCGCAAGATCGCCCCGACTCGCAATCCGCATGGCCACAAAGACCGCATGACCACAAGGGCCGCAAACTAACCCGAACTCCCGTAGTTCCCGCATGGATCCCCGACCCGCATGAGGTATTCTCGAATCACGGTCCTGCATCGCTCGAAGTCTACCCCGCATCGGAGGCGCCTTAACCTCCGAGACAAGTCAAGGTGAGTGGTACAATACCAACATAACTACCGAGAGTCAAACAACTTTAAGCGCAATGAGGGAAAACCCCTTTACACAAACATCACAAGATACTAACACACGTAGCATCCTAGCATGTTTACTTATCAAATCAACAAGAAAGTATTACAAGGCTATCACAAACTAACACAATCATGTTATACACACAAGGTACATTCTAATATATGATTAACAAGATCGGGTATCTATTCCCAAAGTACTTCATACATTATCTTTTAAAAGATACGTTACGCTTACAAAAGTCACACAATACGTAGTATATGAAAATAGAGTGATTATCTTTTGAAGTAAATCAAAACACTTACCTTTGTAAAATCAAGTAACAACATTATTTTCCAAACGCCCAAGTTTGCCTAATTTCAAATGTTCACTGTTCTTATTTTAGAAAGGTTTCAGTAGTTCATAGTCTTATTCATTTAAGAATATAATTCTCTTTAAACCATCCGAGAAAACATAAGCCTTATATGTGAGTAGGATATTCTTGTTTATAACAATCTTATTACAAAGAAATTATGATCTAGAAATATCATTTTGTCTCATCTTAGCTTCTATGCAGATGGAAATTTCTACCGGTTTTAATAATACTTAATCACAAAATATTTCCTTTTATTAACGCGCAGTTGGTTTGTCGATACACATTCGATTTCAAATCAAGAAACATTCTTAAGCCGTTATACCTAACTTCCCATAAAGCTAGTATAACTCTTAAGTTTTCAAAACCCAAGATACTTCTTCTTTCAAAATGATTCAAAAATCTTTTGAAATACTTCAAGTTCTTTATTATTACATAACCAGCCGCTTATAGTTCAAATCGATTACTCTTTTAAAAACCACAAGTATTTTCTTACCTACATAAAGTCGTTATAACCAACTTCCCATAAAGCCATTATAACACTTTATGTTTTAGACCAATCAAATACATTTAACACATGCACGTCTATCGCACTACATAGTTACACACATATCATGCTAGAAGAGATAGGAAGAGGTTCACATACCTCGCGACGAGTATCGACTAATAGCAAAACGCTCCAAGTACTTCCAACCGCTCGCTACTCCTTAAGGCAAGTAGATCGCGCCACACGCAAGATTTCAACCTATAAGGCCACAAGCGCGCTTATTAATATTTAGATCTCTTCAGAGAACATTCTACGTAAAAATTGGCAGACTCTCCCCGCAACAGCAGAAATCTCCTCCTTTATCTGGGCCGCTACCAAGCCAACCGGGGGTTATACGCCTAATCCGACGCACAATTCTACCTCACGTAAAAGCTACACAAGTCCATCGTAATACCCCATGTAATTACAGCTCAACACTCTTCTTTCGAAAAGGTTTCTTATTATTCAGCTTAAGTCCAAAGACATCCGATAACAACGCTCATTCTATATATAGTATACTTCAACTATATAGTCTAACAATCATGTAATTTCCAATTACAATAGAGGACAAGATATTTACCTCGATAAGCCCATAATTATCCAAGTATAAAGTCGATCCCGGGCAACGCTTAGCTCCAACTCCGCGCGCCCAACCCGCTCCAAACTACCCTTAGAAGTTCTAACCAACTTCTACATACTACTCCAACTAACCATGGAGATTTTTCTTAGGGTTTCGGTTCAGGACCGACGGGAAGTATAATAGTATAACTGGGCTTTTCAGATAGGTATAACCTTAGAATACTACAAGGTATACGGCTAAGGTAATTTGGGCATTATAACAATACTTTTGAGAGTATTTCTACCAAGAGTGGGTATTTATACGAGACGACACCACAAGGGGTGTATACCTCGCCCTACCCCACTGTGGGTACTCTCGCCAAGGTGGAGAGCTCTACCACAAGGCCTCACAGGGGAGGGTGGGACGAAACCAACAAGGAGGGAGGAAGATTTCAAGACTTGAATTTGTAGAATGGATGAAGAAGTCTTCAAAGGGGTATTTATAGGTTCAGCAAAGGCCAACCAATGGCCAAGATCATGCCAAGTGCAAGGCAAGTGTAGGGCCATGATCATGCCAAGTGCACCTTATCCATCTACCACAAAAATATCCTACCTACTACTTGACAAAAAGCCAAGCAATTGGCCCACCCTTGACCGCCAAGTCCTTCCAATGAGAGGTGACAAGTGTCGCCTCTTGTTGGTCCAAAATGTTTCGCCTCTCGGAAAAATCCGCAAAAATAAAAATGACATAGCCGGAATTTTCCCTACGAAAGTCGTGGAAACGCTTTTAAAAACGACTCTAACCGGTGTTGTGCACAAAATAATTCGCCAAGCCTTATTAAAAAAGTTCAAATTTTCTACGCACGCCCCACGCACATACCGAAATACGGTATAACATTCTCCCCTCCTTAGAAACATTCGTCCCGAATGTTCCTTCTAAGTCTCAAAACAAACGCGCGCCAGTATAGTCTTCACTACTATACTTACGAGAACAATCCCGCCACACATGGCCACAGAAACACCCGCGCAAATACCTCCATCCAAGTCCACGAGGAAACACCTCTAACATTACCACAAACACCTCTCTCCGGGGTCTAAAATATACTTTCTTCACACCTTCTCCTTACAAAAGAAATGATCACATCTATGCTCGCCATACATGCTCGCTTCTCCCTTTACTCGTCGTGATACCATTTTTGTCACTTGGCCGCGAGGTTCTAGTGTCACTCCGGCGACCCAACAATTGGTACCGGGCTGCATGCGATCCCTGAGGCTGTCGTACACTCGAACTCTTACCACATTTCTGATACTGCTTTAGTTTCCAAAACTCGGGGCTACTATATCTAATGTGGTCATCATTAACTGGGAACACTCTGGATGGATCTCCGATACTTTCCCGATCATAACAATACGAAAGACCGGACGTACTGCCTCCTAAGTCGGACGACAAATGCTAACATATAGGCAACCTGGCCTATTCTTCACATGAACTCGTGCGGCCCAAAGTAACTCGCTAAGTTCCTCTGCTTTCCAAAGCTCGTCACACCCAACCCGGTGGTACTTTCAAGAAGACCGATCAACTCGAACTCTAAGCGCCGCCGATTATCCGCACGATTTCTCCGAGCCGCCGTAACCTCTTCTAGACAAGCTTTACCCTATCCACATACCGGAACAAGCTCAACCAATTATCCAATCTTGCCAACATCGAACCAATCGATCGGCGACTTACACATCCGCCCCTACAAGGCTTCATAAGGCGACATCCGAACACCGAAATGGTAGAAACACTCCTTCAACAGAGACAACAATTCTCGCAACTATCCCCGAAATTCCAAACACCGCCCGAGGGCGAACGTGATTCCGAGACTCACCGAAGTTCCTAACCTTGCTCGGTAAAACCTCCGTAAAAGAAACACTGCACTGGGCTCCGTCTGCGTCATAAGGTGAAGGTAGGCACCCCGTGCAGCCTTACAACCTTTCTGATAAATCCACACTGCCGAGTAAACGGTCTTTGCTAGAAGACAAGACGGCTGACCTCCTCGGCCCGACTACTGGTCGAATGCATCCACGAATTCGTACGCTGGTTAACTAAACTTGGGCCTAACACCCTCGTGACCTACCACAAGGCGGGTGTTATACCCCGTATTTCCAGAGTATGTACGTAAGGACGTACGTAGAAAATTTGAACTTGAGAATTAGGCTTGGCCGAAATTTATTTGTTCACAACACCCGATTAGAGTCGTTTTTCGACGAAACGTTTTCACAGCTTTCGTAGGGGAATTTCCGGCTATGTCATTTTTAATTTTTGCGGATTTTTCCGAGAGACGAAACATTTTGGACCAACAAGAGGGCGCCACTTGGCACCCTCTCATCAGCGGCGTAGTGGACGAAATGGTGACTATTTTGTCAAGTAGTTGGTAGGATATTTTGTGTGTAGTTGGTTAAGGTGCACTTGGCAAGATCTTGGCCCTACACTTGCCTTGCACTTGGCAAGATCTTGGCCATTGGTTGGCCTTTGCTAGACCTATAAATACCCCCCCCCCCTTTGAAGACTAATTCATCCACAAATTGCCTAAGTCTTGAAAGCTTCTTCCTCCCCTTAGTGTAGTGTCTGCCGAGAGCCCCTCTCCCTTGGTCGAGAGTTCCCCAGTGGGTAGGCCGAGGGTAGCCACCCCCTCCTGGGTGCTAGCCGTGGTACCCCCAGCCTAGTTGCTTTCGTATAATACCCCCCTCTCTCTTGGTAGAAATACTCTCAAAAGTATTGTTATAATGCCCAAATTACCTTAGCCGTATACCTTGTTGTATTCTAAGGTTACCTATACGAAAATGCCCAGAAATACTATTATACTTCCGTCAGTCACAAAATCGAAACCCTAAGGAAAATCTCCATGGTTTGTTGGAGTAGTATGTAGAAGTTGGTTAGAACTTCTAAGGGTTGTTTGGAGCGGGTTGAGCGCTGAGTCGAGCTAAACGATTGCCCAGGATCGACTTTAACTAGGATAATTATGGGCTTATCGAGGTAATTATCTTGTCCTCTATTGTAATTGAAATTACATATTGTTAGAATATATAGTTGAAGTATACTATATATAGTACTCAACGTAGTTATCGCAATGTCTTTTGACTTAAGCCCAATAATACTTACGAAATGTCTTGCGACTTAAGCCCAATTTAAAGAAGATACCGAATCGTAATTACATGTCAGACATTACAGAGACTTGTGTAGTAGTACCGTGGGTAGAATTGTACTGCTAGGGTTAGACGTATAACCCCTGGTTGGCTTGGTAGCCTACCGATAGAGGAAGAGATTTACGCCGCCATGTGGGGAGGTGTCGAATTTTCGTAATGTTCTACGAGGATCTAAATGTTAATAAGCGCTTGTGGCCTTATAGGTTGAAGTACTACGTGTGGCGCGATCTACTTGGCTTAAGGAGTAGCCGGTTGGAAGTACTGAGCGCTTTGCTATTAGTCGATACTGCCGCGAGGTATGTGAACCTCTTCCTATCTCTTCTAGCATGATATGTGTGAACTATGTAGTAATGCAGACGCATACGTGCTAAATGTATTTGATTGGTTTAAAACATAAAGTGTTATAACGACTTTATGGGAAGTTGGTTATAACGACTTTCATTGGTAAGAAAATACTTGTGGTCTTTAAAAGGTAACTGATTTGAACTATAACTGGCGTGTTATGTGTTAATAAAGAACTTGAAGTATTTCAAAAGATTTTTGAATCATTTCGAAAGAAGAAGTAATACTTGATTTGTTTTGAAAACTTAAGAGTTATGCTAGCTTTATGGAAAGTTAGGTATAACGTCTTAAGAATGTTTTCCTGATTGTGGAACTCAGAATGTGTATCGACAAACCACCGCAAATTTATAAGAGGAAATGTTTTTAATAATTAAGTATTATTAAAACCAAGAGAAACTTCCATCCGCAGAAGCTAAGATGAGACAAAATGATATTTCCTAGATCACGGCTGCTGTAATAAGATTGTTATAAACAAGAATATCCTACTCACATATAAGACTTATGTTTCTCAGATAGTTTAAAGGAGAATTATATTCTTAAATGAATAAGACTATGAACTACGAAACCTTTCTAAAATGAGAAACTTGAACATTGGAAATTAGGCAAACTTGATCATTGGAAAAGAATGTTGCTACTTGATTTTACAAAAAGAAGTAATTGATTTACTTTAAAAGGATAGTCACTCTATTTTATACTACGGGTATTGTGTGACATTGTGAAAGTAACGATCTTTTAAAGAGTTAATGTATGAAGTACTTTGGGGATAAAACCCCGAACTTGTTGGCATATAGTAGAAAGTACTTGTGTGTATAACTTGATTGTGTTGGTTTGTGATAGCCTGGTAATACTTTCTTGTTGATTGATAAGTAAACATGCTAGGATGCTACGTGTGTTAGTATCTTGTGATGTTGTGTAAAGGGGTTTCCTTTGTTGTGCTTATGTTGCTTAACGATAAGCTGTTGTGTTAGTATTTTACATCACTCATCTCGAGATGATTCCGGTTAAGCCCTCCACGCGGTAGACTCAGCGGTCGATGGACCTATGATTCGAGAATACCTCACGCAGTCCTGCGGGCCTACGCGAGCTACGAGAGTTCCGTGTTAGTGTCGCCCTTACGGGCACGCGTCCATGTGGCCATGCGGATCGCGAAGTCGGGGCGACGCCGGGAGTAGCTACCGACGCGGGAATACCTCACGCGGGCCGATGAGATTGGCCTACGCGAGTCGCGGGAGTTCCAGGGTTAGACGCGTACATTGATACTGCGGGCAAGTGGCCAGCTTTGATCATGTGACGGTCTAGACAGATCTTATGATACAGTTCATGACCTTGTTGGTACTGTGGGTTTTTAGTAGTCGGCTATGCCTTCGTACTTACCCCGCACGCTTTATTATGACACGTGGGACACGTGTTCATGTGTGTTCCTCGGTGCTTTTATATCATGATCACGGCAGTGAGGAAGGTATTCCACGGGCATGATTGATGTTGTGGGCCTGAGACCCATTGTTATACTTGAGTGATGACTTGAGGGCGTGAGTCCCTGACTTGACATGACTGCTTTGTTGTAAACTGTAGTTTGGTTATCATACATGTCTCCTGCTTTATATGATCGCTATGATTTCATTTACGATGTATTTTCGTTTCACATACTTGCACTGTCAGATCGACCTCCTTCGGCCGCGTCATGCCGCATGTTGAGGTACACCGCCGTTGATCCTAGCTCTCGTGGTCACGCCATAGCGTTGGGAAGCTCCGCTTTCTCGGAGGCTTATCGGTGGTATAGTCCTCGCCGTCGTAAGTATTTACATTCGTGGGTTTGGCGAGGCCCCGCCCGCCATTGTTGTCGTATCATTCTTAGAGGTCTGTAGTATCTGTTGGCAAGGTGGTTTGTAAAAGGATTAAACTGCTCATGTTGAAAAAGTTGCTATTTATATATATACGAAGGTAACCGCTTTTGGTTAGCTTTGTCTTCTTATTTCACCGTCTTATTACAATTTGGTTTCATGTATTGTCTTTATGTTCACGATTACTCGATGTATGTCTACTGGGTGCCCGGGGTAGACACACCACGGGCCCTAACCGGTCGTGACAAAAGTGGTATCGTGAGCGCTTAATCCTCGGAAAGTGTCTACGCATCGTATCCATAGAGTCTTGATTATCGTGTGTTGTGCACCACACCAATAATCGTGAGGCTATAGGGTATTTAGGATTGGTTTCTATTCTTCTCACTCAAATCGTGCCTTAGAGCCGTGTTGTAAGTTGGACCTCCGACGTATTTCTTTCCTCACTGCTATGCCTCGCGTAGGGCAACCCGCCCGTGAGGCGGCAAGGCGGCGGAGCTGCGAGTAGAGTTCAGAGGGTGGCGAGGGCACAGGCCCAATCATTACCTAGGGTAGTGCTTCATTCGGGGAGTTTTGCGACGTCACTAGCCCCAGCAGAGTTTGGCACGGCAGCGGCAGTTCCCACTGCGGCCATGATATTTGAACCTTCAGTTCCACGACCGGGAACAGTGAATATAGAGTGCAAAGAAGACGACCCTGTTACTAGCTATAGATTTGGCTACCAGAGAGTATACCGATGTACCGCGAGTCTTGAGGACTATCTAAAAGAGGGTTGTGCAAGAGTAATTCTTCAGTTGGGCTTGAGCATGGCCTCGTATGCGGGCTTATGCGCAGCAGTCGAAAGCGTAGAGATCGACGGGTTAACGGGCGACGAGAGGAGGCGAGAGCAGGTCCTTTGGTAACTTTCGAGGCAAGTCGCCTCACCGGCAGATTTGATATGCACCTCCGCCAGTGCATAGTGGTCTTCCACGGATATCAGGACGTTCGGAGTATGCAGGAGTTGGTCAGAACTCGTGGCTTCCGGTTCAAGGCGATGTGACGCCATCCCGGGAATGTCGTCTTCTAGTTGGTACTTGTTGTACCTGCGGCCGTCAGGGCCATGTGTCGAGAGAGTGTCCTTGTAGGAGGACTTAGCCTTCAGGATTGGTGGGTAGTTCGTCATCTTCCTATGCGCCTGCACGGCGGTGTTTGATTTGAACGACTAAGGGAGTGAAACAAGAGATATAGATATATCTTTAACCCTCAGAGATCAAGATGTGTGATAAGGTGAGTATACCTTAAGTGCTATGTTCGATAATGTGTTAGTCGTGATTAGATCATGGTTGTTTAACCGAGTAAGATTTTGGGGATAGAAGGTGTGAGCCTTAGAGCTTTGCGTAGAGACCTTAGAGGTGAGGCCATCTCGAGAAAAGGTGTAGTGTTATGTTTGACCTTATCGGAAGTGCATAGTGCACGTGAGTTATGTTTGGGATAGGTCCCTAGTAGTGTGGAATGAAAGGGGGTAGTTGAGCTAAGAAGACCGCTAGGTTTTCGAAACGTGATTTGTGAGATTGTTCCGAATCGGGGAGCTAGTATTGTGCGCGTTGCCGGGTCGGGTTGAGGCCACGTTGCGGGTCAACCCGCGACATGTTTGGTGGTGGGGTCAGGTTGTGGTGGTCCCGCCTTGTGTTAGGGTTGTGAGGGTGTTAGGCCCAAGTTTAGTTAACGGCGTGACGCGTCATTGGATGCGTTCGACGATGGTCGGGCCAACGGGGCAGCCCATCGTGTCTTTCGATCAGGACCGTTGCTCGGCAGTGATGTTAGGTCAGAAAGGTTGAAAGGCTGCACGGGGTGCCTACCTTCACCTTATGTCAGACAGTGGAGCCCAGGGTAGGGCTGTTGTTGTTTCTGGAAGTTTTGCCAAGCATGTGTTAAGAACTTAGGTGAGTCTCAGAATCGCATTCGCCCTCGGGCCAGTGTTTGGATTTCAGGGATAGTTGTGGGGATTGTTGTCTCCTGTGGAGGTAGTGTTTAAGCTACCATTTCAGTGTTCGGATGTCGCCTTTTGAGGCCTTGTAGGGGCGGATGTGTAAGTTGCCAGTCGAGTGGTTCGATGTTGGCAGGGTTCGCATTGGTTCAGCTTGTTCCGGTATTTGTGGATAGTGAGAAGCTTGTCTAGAAGAAGTTACGCACTCGGAGAAATCGTGCGGATGATCGGCGACGCCAGAGTTCAGTTGACGGTCGGTCTTCGAAAGTACCACCGGATTGGGTGTGACGAGCTTTGGAAGACAGAGGAACTTAGCGAGTTACTTTGGGCCTTTGAGTCCATGTGAAGAATAGGCGGGTTGCACATGTGTTAGCTTTGCCGTCCGACTTAGGAGGCGATGTCGATCTTTCGTATTGTTATGATCGGAAAGTATCGGAGATCCATCCAGAGTGTTCCCGATTAATGATGACCACGTTAGAGATAGTAACCCGAGTTTAGGAAAGCTGACGATTTAAATGTGGTAAGAGTTCGAGTGTCACGACCTCGGGGATCGCGTGTAGTCCGTACCATTTGTTGGGTCGCGGAGTGACACTAGAACCTCGCGGCAAAGTGACAAAAGTGGTATCGGGAAGAAGCGAGCATGTATGGCGAGCATTGATGTGACCATTTCTTTTGTTTGGAAAAGTGTGGAAGAAGTATATTTTAGACCCGGAGAGGGGTGTTTGTAGTGATGATAGAGGTGATTCCTCGTGGACTTGGATGTAAGTATTTTGCGCGATTGTTTACGTGGCCATTGTGGCGGATTGTTTCGTAAGTATGGTAGTGAAGACTATCTTGGCGCCGCGTTGTTTTGAGACTTAGAAGGAACATTCGACGAATGTTTCTAAGGAAGAGAGAATGTTATACCGTATTTCAGTATGCGTGGGGCGTGCGTAGAAAATTTGAACTTGAGAATTAGGCTTGGCGAAATTTATTTGTTCACAACACCCGATTAGAGTCGTTTTTTGAAACGTTTTCACGACTTTCGTAGGGAATTTCGGCTATGTCATTTTTAATTTTTGCGGATTTTTCGAGAGGCGAAACATTTTGGACCAACAAGAGGCGCCACTTGGCACCCTCTCATTAGTGCGGTAGAGTGGACGAAATGGTGACTATTTTGTCAAGTAGTTGGTAGGATATTTTGTGTGTAGTTGGTTAAGGTGCACTTGGCAAGATCTTGGCCTACACTTGCCTTGCACTTGGCAAGATCTTGGCCATTGGTTGGCCTTTGCTAGACCTATAAATACCCCTTTGAAGACTAATTCATCCACAAATTGCCTAAGTCTTGAAAGCTTCTTCCCCTTAGTATAGTGTCTTGCCGAGAGCCCTCTCCCTTGGCCGAGAGTTCCCCACTAGTGGGGTAGGTAGAGGTAGCCACCCTCTCCAGGGTGCTAGCCGTGGGTACCCCTAGCCTAGTTGCTTTCGTATAATACCCCCTCTCTTGGTAGAAATACTCTCAAAGTATTGTTATAATGCCCAAATTACCTTAGCCAGTATACCTTGTTGTATTCTAAGGTTATACCTATCTGAAAATGCCCGTAAATACTATTATACTTAGTCGGTCACAAAATCGAAACCTAAGGAAAATCTCCATGGTTTGTTGGAGTAGTATGTAGAAGTTTGTTAGAACTTCTAAGGGTTGTTGGAGCGGGTTGGGCTGAGTTGAGCTAAACGATTGCCGGGATCGACTTTAACTAGGATAATTATGGGCTTATCGAGGTAATTATCTTGTCCTCTATTGTAATTGGAAATTACATATTGTTAGAATATATAGTTGAAGTATACTATATATAGTCTTGAACGTAGTTATCGTGCAATGTCTTTTGACTTAAGCTGAATAATACTTACTGGCAATGTCTTGCGACTTAAGCTGAATTTAAAGAAGATCTTGAACTGTAATTACATAGGTGTATTACATGAACTTGTGTAGTAGTACAGTGGGGTAGAATTGTGCAGTTAGGGTTAGGCGTATAACCCCTGGTTGGCTTAGTGGCCGGCCTCGATAGAGGAGGAGATTCTGTTGTTGCGGGGGAGGTCTTTGCGAATTTTACGTAGAATGTTCTACGAGGGGATCTAAATGTTAATAAGCGCCTTGTGGCCTTATAGGTTGAAGTACTACGTGTGGCGCGATCTACTTGGCTTAAGGAGTAGCCGACGGTTGGAAGTACTTGGAGCGTTTTGCTATTAGTCGATACTCGTCGCGAGGTATGTGAACCTCTTCCTATCTCTTCTAGCATGATATGTGTGAACTATGTAGTACGGTAGACGTACATGTGCTAAATGTATTTGATTGGTTTAAAACATAAAGTGTTATAACGACTTTATGGGAAGTTGGTTATAACAGCTTTATGTTGGTAAGAAAATACTTGTGGTTTTTAAAAGGTAACTGATTTGAACTATAATCGGCGTGTTATGTGTTAATAAAGAACTTGAAGTATTTCAAAAGATTTTGAATCATTTGAAAGAAGAAGTAATACTTGATTTGTTTTGAAAACTTAAGAGTTATGCTAGCTTTATGGAAAGTTAGGTATAACGTCTTAAGAATGTTTTACTGATTTTGGAAATCAGAATGTGTATCGACAAACCACTGCAGCGTTTATAAGAGGAAATGTTTTTAATAATTAAGTATTATTAAAACCAGTAGAAACTTCCATCTGCATAGAAGCTAAGATGAGACAAAATGATATTTCCTAGATCATGGCTGCTGTAATAAGATTGTTATAAACAAGAATATCCTACTCACATATAAGACTTATGTTTCTCAGATAGTTTAAAGGAGAATTATATTCTTAAATGAATAAGACTATGAACTACGAAACCTTTCTAAAATGAGAAACTTGAACATTGGAAATTAGGCAAACTTGATCATTGGAAAAGAATGTTGCTACTTGATTTTACAAAAAGAAGTAATTGATTTACTTTAAAAGGATAGTCACTCTATTTTATACTACGGGTATTGTGTGACATTGTGAAAGTAACGTATCTTTTAAAGAGTTAATGTATGAAGTACTTTGGGGATAAAACCCCGAACTTGTTGGCATATAGTAGAAAGTACTTGTGTGTATAACTTGATTGTGTTGGTTTGTGATAGCACAGTAATACTTTCTTGTTGATTGATAAGTAAACATGCTAGGATGCTACGTGTGTTAGTATCTTGTGATGTTGTGTAAAGGGTTTCCTTTGTTGTGCTTATGTTGCTTAACGATAAGTTGTGTTAGTATTTTACATCACTCATCTCTTGAGATGATTCCGGGTTAAGTCGCCTCCGACGGGGGTAGACTTCGGTGTCGATGGACCTATGATTCGAGAATACCTCACGCAGTCCGGGGCTACGCGAGCTACGAGTTCCAGTTAGTGTCGTCCTTTATGGGCACGCGGTCCATGTGGCCATGCGATGCGAAGTCGGTGACGATGCCGGGGAGTAGCTACCCTCGATGCGGGGAATACCTCATGCGGGCCGATGAGATTGGCCTATGCGGAGCTGCGGGAGTTCCAGGGTTAGACGCGTACATTGATACTGCGGGCAAGTGGCCAGCTTTGATCATGTGACGGTCTAGACAGATCTTATGATACAGTTCATGACCTTGTTGGTACTGTGGGTTTTTAGTAGTCGGCTATGCCTTCGTACTTACCGTCTGATTTTATTATGACAAGTGGGACCTGGTGTTCATGTGTGTTCCTTGGTGCTTTTATATCATAGACTGCCGGCAGTGAGGAAGGTATTCCACGGGCATGATTGATGTTGTGGGCCTGAGACCCATTGTTATACTTGAGTGATGACTTGAGGGCGTGAGTCCCTGACTTGACATGACTGCTTTGTTGTAAACTGTAGTTTGGTTATCATACATGTCTCCTGCTTTATATGACTGCTATGATTTCATTTCTGATATGTATTTTCGTTTCACATACTAAATTTTGTTATCGACCTCCTTCGGGGGCTGCGTTCATGCCGCAGGTTGAGGTACACCAGTCGTTGATCCTAGCTCTCAGGGTCACAGTTT
This sequence comes from Przewalskia tangutica, assembly GCA_029844215.1. Lineage (NCBI taxonomy): Eukaryota > Viridiplantae > Streptophyta > Magnoliopsida > Solanales > Solanaceae > Przewalskia > Przewalskia tangutica. The sequence continues at coordinate 18,455,930 of CM056725.1, read as the reverse complement.
CAGCGTTTGGGAAGCTCCGTTTCTCCGGAGGCTTATCAGTGGTATAGTCCCCTGTCGTCGTAAGTGTTTACATTCAGGGGTTTGGCGGGGCCCTGTCCCGCCATTGTTGTCGTATCATTCTTAGAGTGCAGTAATCTTGTTGTGGCGGGGTTTGTAAAAAGGATTAACTGTTCATGTTGAAAAAAGTGCTATTTATATATATACTGAAGGTAACCGTTTTTGGTTAGCCTGTCTTCTTATTTCACTGTCTTATTACACTGGTTTCATGTATTGTCTTTATGTTCATTGATTACTCGATGTATGTCTACTTGGGTGCGGGGTAAGGCACGATCCACGGGCCCGAAGGTCGTGACAGCAATGGGACCACAACTGACCCACCCGCCATACATCCGCGGGCTGACGCAGTGGCCTCAACCCGACCCGGCCGCCAAAACGCTAGCTCCCCGAAGGAAAACTCTCACTAATCCCGTTACGAAAACCTAGCGGTCTTCTTAGCTCAACTACCCTATTTCATCCCACACTACTCAGGGACTTATCCCACAAACATAGCTTACGTGCACTATGCACTCCGATAAGGATCAAACATAACACTACACCTTTACTCGAGATGGCCTTACCTCCAAGGTCTCTACGTAAAAAAACTCTAAGGCTCACACCTTCTCTATCCCCCAAATCTTACTTGGTTAACTAACCAAGATTTCTAATCACAATTTACACAAATGCAATCAGAATAACACTTAAGGTGTACTCACCTTATCTCACATACTAACCCCTAGAGGGTTAAGGATATATCTATATCTACTGCTTCACTCCCCTTAGTCGTTCTAGTCAAACCTGCCCCGTAGGGCGCATAGCTAGGGAAGATGACGAACTACCCACCGATCCTGAAGGCTAAGTCCTCCTACAAGGACACTCGCCCGACATCGGACCACGGCGGTCGTAGTACAACAAGTACCAACTAAAAGGCGACATTCCGGGATGGCGTGCATCCAGTAATGAGCGGAAGCCACGGAGTTCGACCAACTCTGTATACCCGAGCGCCACGAAATCCGTGGAAGACCACTCGCCTTGGTGGATGTGCATAATCTAATCTCTTTGGTGAGGTGACGCGACTCGAAAGTTACCAAAGGACCTTCATCACGGCCTCTTCTGCGTCGCCGTTAACCCGTCGATCTCTACGTTTCTTGGCTCGCGCCTGAAGCCGCATACGGGCCATGCTCAAGCCTAATCGAAGAATTACTCGCACAACCCTTTCTAAGATATTCATCAAGACTCGCGGTACATCGGTATACTCTCTGGTAGCCAAATCCATAGCTAATGTGAGGTTGTCTCTTTGCAATCTATATTACGTGTTCCGGTCGTGGGGTGAAGGTTCATATATCATGGCGCATTAGGAGCTGTTGCCGTGCTAAACTCTGCTTTGAAGTGGTGACGTAGCATAACTCCCCGATCAAGCACCTAACTCGGGTGATGGTTGGGCTGTGCCCTCGTAACCCTCAGTACTCTGCTCGCGACTCCTCATTGCCTTGCCCTCTGGGCGGGTTGCCTACGCGGAGGCATAGCGGTAAGGAAAGAAATACGTGAGAGGGTCCAACTTACAACACGGCTCTAAGTGCGATCTCGAGTGAGAAGAATAGAAACCAATCCTAAATATCCTATAGCCTCACGATTATTGGTGTGGTGCACAACATACCGATAATCAAGACTCTCTTGGATACTGATGCGTAGACACTTTCCGAGGATTAAGCGCTCTGATACCACTTTTGTCACGACCGAACCGGGCGTGGTCGTGCCTACCGGGCACCCTAGTGATACAACATCAGTGTCAGCGGAACATAAGACGATAACATGAAATATCAAGAAGTATGAAACAATAGTGCGAGAAAACTTGCCTTACGGCATATATATATAAATCAATTTAAAACCGAACGATTACATCCCATTACAACTCGCCACAACAAGATTACTCTAGACCTCTACGAATGATATGACAATAACGACGGGGCGGGGCCGTCATACCACGAATGTAAGCACCTACAACAGGGGACTATACGAAGATAAGCCTCGAGAAACGGAGCTTTCCCAACGCATTTGTGACCCTAGGCGAGGATCAACGGCGGTGTACCTCGACTGCGGCATGAACGCGGCCCCGAGGAGGTCGATAACAGTACCAAGTATGTGGCGAAAAATCACGTAAATGAAATCATCATAGTCTATAAAGCGGGAGACATGTATGATAACCAAACTACGATTCCTGATAAATAAGCGATCGTTAAGTCGTGGACTCACGCCTCAAAGTCATCACTCAAATGTAACTATGGGTCTCACGCCCATAACATCAATCATGCGTGGAATACCTTCCTCACTGCGGCGGTTTATGATATAAAAGCACCAAGAAATACACATGAACACCGTGTCCCACTGTGTCCTAATAAAGCGATGCAGGTAAATGCGAAGGCATAACCGACTACTAACACCTGATACTAACATGGTCATAAACTGTATCATGATATCTGTCTAGACCGTCACATGATCAAAGCTGGTCACTCGCCCGCAGTATCAAATGTGCGCGTCTAGCCCTGGAACTCTCCGTAGATCCGCATAGGCCAACCTCATAGGCCCGCATGAGGTATTCCTCGCATCGAGGGTAGCTACTCCCCGGCATCGTCCTGGACTCGCAATCCGCATGGCCACAAAGACCGCATGACCACAAGGGCCGCAAACTAACCTGGAACTCCGTAGTTCCGCATGGATCCCCGGACCCGCATGAGGTATTCTCGAATCATGGTCCTGCATCGCTGAGTCTACCCGCGTGGAGGCGACTTAACCTCCGGAGACAAGTCAAGGTGAGTGGTACAATACCAACATAACTGCTGAGAGTCAAACAACTTTAAGCGCAGTCGAGGGAAAACCCCCTTTACACAAAACATCACAAGATACTAACACACGTAGCATCCTAGCATGTTTACTTATCAAATCAACAAGAAAGTATTACAAGGCTATCACAAACCAACACAATCATGTTATACACACAAGGTACATTCTAATATATGATTAACAAGATCGGGTATCTATTCCCAAAGTACTTCATACATTATCTTTTAAAAGATACGTTACGTTTACAAAAGTCACACAATACCCGTAGTATATGAAAATAGAGTGATTATCTTTTGAAGTAAATCAAAACACTTACCTTTGTAAAATCAAGTAACAACATTATTTTCCAAACGTCCAAGTTTGCCTAATTTCAAATGTTCACGGTTCTTATTTTAGAAAGGTTTCGTAGTTCATAGTCTTATTCATTTAAGAATATAATTCTCTTTTAAACCATCTGAGAAAACATAAGCCTTATATGTGAGTAGGATATTCTTGTTTATAACAATCTTATTACAGCAGCCATGATCTAGGAAATATCATTTTTGTCTCATCTTAGCTTCTATGCAGATGGAAATTTCTACTGGTTTTTAATAATACTTAATCTGTCAAAATATTTCCTTTTATTAACGCTGCAGTGGTTTGTCGATACACATTCTGATTTCCGAAATCAGTAAAACATTCTTAAGCCGTTATACCTAACTTCCCATAAAGCTAGTATAACTCTTAAGTTTTCAAAAACCCAGTATTACTTCTTCTTTCAAAATGATTCAAAAATCTTTTGAAATACTTCAAGTTCTTTATTATTACATAACCAGCCAGTTATAGTTCAAATCAGTTACCCTTTTAAAAACCACAAGTATTTTCTTACCTACATAAAGCTGTTATAACCAACTTCCCATAAAGCCGTTATAACACTTTATGTTTTAGACCAATCAAATACATTTAACACATGTACGTCTATCGTACTACATAGTTACACACATATCATGCTAGAAGAGATAGGAAGAGGTTCACATACCTCGCGACGAGTATCGACTAATAGCAAAACGCTCCAAGTACTTCCAACCGTCGGCTACTCCTTAAGCCAAGTAGATCGCGCCACGTGATCTTCAACCTATAAGGCCACAAGGCGCTTATTAATATTTAGATCTCTTCGTAGAACATTCTGAGAAAATTCGCGAAGCCTCCCCGCATGGCGTAAATCTCCTCCTTTATCGGGCCGCTACCACGCCACCCAGGGGGGGGTTTATCCCTCTAATCCGGAACTGCAACATTCTACCTCACAGAAAAGCTACACAAGTCTCATGTCTGATCTATGTAATTACTGATTAAGACTCTTCTTTCGAAAAGGTTTCTTATTATTCAGCTTAAGTCCAAAGACATTGCGATAACAACGTTGATTCTATATATAGTATACTTCAACTATATAGTCTAACAATCATGTAATTTCCAATTACAATAGAGGACAAGATATTTACCTCGATAAGCCCATAATTATCCAAGTATAAAGTCGATCACGGGCAACGTTTAGCTCGACTCCGCGCGCTCGAACCCGCTGCAATCTACCCTTAGACGGTCTAACCAACTTCTACATACTACTCCAACTAACCATGGAGATTTTTCTAAGGGTTTCGGATTGGTGACTGAAGGGACGTATAATAGTATCACGCGGCTTTTCTGATAGGTATAAACTTAGAATACTACCAGGTATCAGGCTAAGGTCATTTGGGCATTTTAACAATACTTTTGAGAGTATTTCTACCAAGAGGGGTATTTATACGAGACGACACCACAAGTGTATACCTCGGCCTACCCACTGGGGTACTCTCGACGAGGAGAGCTCGGCCACAAGGCCTCACAAAGGGGGAGGGTGGGACGAAACCAACAAGGAGGGAGGGAAGATTTCAAGACTTGGAATTTGTAGAATGGATGAAGAAGTCTTCAAAGGGGGGGGGGGGTATTTATAGGTCTAGCAAAGGCCAACCAATGGCCAAGATCATGCCAAGTGCAAGGCAAGTGTAGGGCCATGATCATGCCAAGTGCACCTTATCCATCTACCACAAAAATATCCTACCTACTACTTGACAAAAAGCCAAGCAATTCGTCCACCCTTGACCGCCCAAGTCCTTCCAATGAGAGGGTGACAAGTGTCGCCCTCTTGTTGGTCCAAAATGTTTCGTCTCTCGGAAAAATCCGCAAAAAATAAAAATGACATAGCCGGAATTTTCCCTACGAAAGCTGTGGAAACGTTTCGTCGAAAAACGACTCTAACCGGGTGTTGTGCACAAAATAATTCGGCCAAGCCTTATTAAAAAAAAGTTCAAATTTTCTACGTACGTCCTTACGTACATACTCTGGAAATACGGGGTATAACAGTTAACAATGTGAAACCTCATTCGTGAGTAATGGGTACTTGGTTTTAAAAGGAATAATGTTTTACTGATTTCGGAAATCAGAATGAGTATCGACAAACCACGGCAGCGTTAATAAAGGAAAATGTAATGAATAATGAAGTATTATTAAAACCAGTAGAAACCTCCATCTGCATAGAAACTAAGATGAGACAAAATGATATTACATTTCCTAGATCATGGCTGCTTAATAAGATTGATTATGAATAAGAATAACCTACACTCATATAAGGCATATGTTACTCAAATGTTTTAAAAGAGATTAAGACATTGAACTATGAAACTTTTCTAAAATAAAGAGCCTTGAGTAATTGAAATTAGGCAAACTGGAACCTTAGGGAAAAGAATGTGGTTGAAAAGGAAAGTGTTTTGGTTTACCTAAAAATATGAGTCACTCTATTTTATACTACAGTATCGGGTGACTTTTATAAAAGGAATGGATCTCTTTAAAAAGGAATTTAACGTACGTAGTACTTTAGGGTTAACACCCGGATTTTTGACTTAAAATGAAAGTACTTTGAGTTGTGTATAACTTGCCTATGCTTGTTGTTGTGTAACTTGCCTATGCTTGTTGTTGTGTAACTTGCCTATGCTTGTTGTTGTGTAACTTGCCTATGCTTGTTGTTGGGTAACTTGCCTATGCTTATTGAGATAGTCTTTGTTGTGCAAAAATTGTGTTTCTATTCTACCGCGTCTCTCGATGGAGGGCCGGTTGACTTGTTGAGAACTTACTTGGGCGTCTGCGTGTGACGGAAGATTCCGCAGTGCGCTTCCATTATTATTATTACATGGGCATGTCTACACCGATGATGTGGACATGTGACCATTATGGTTATTCATGGCGAAGTATCGTGACTTACGGTTGTGATCGGGTGCGTAGCCTGTTTACTTGCCCCCGTCAGCTACGTGACGCAGGTGGATCTGGTATAGGTTATTGCACCTGCCACGTGTCAGCTTCGCGGCGAAGTATCGTGACTTACGGTTGTGATCGGCACGTGCTTTGTTTACTTGCCCCGTCGCCACGTGGCGCGGTGGATCTGGTATAGGTTATTGCACCGCCACGTGTCGACCAGCGAGTCGGTATTTGGATGGAGCTCCGTGACTTACGGTTGTGATCAGTGCGTGGCGATTCACTTGCCCCGTCGCCACGTGGCGCGGTGGAGTGGTGGAGGCTATTGCACTTGCCACGTGTCGGCCGTGATATGGTTATGCGATATTATTGGTACGGTCGGATGTGGTAGTTATACTTGCCCCGTACAGTTTTATTGACACAGGTAGGACCTGGTGTTCACATATACTCCTTGGTGTTGTTATATCATAGACTGCCGGCAGTGAGGAAGGAATTCCACGCAGTGATGATTTGGAGCGTGAGTCACGACTTGATATATTTGTTTATATGTGGTGTCTTGTAGTTTGGTTATCATACATGTCTCTGCTTTATATAGATCGCTATGATTTCATTTCTGATATTTCTGATTTCACATACTTGGTACTGTTATCGACCTCGGAAGTGCGTTCATCTGCAGTAGAGGTAAATCGGCTGTCGATCCCAGCTTTTAGGATCACCTTTCAGCGTCTTGGGAAGCTCCGTTCCTTCGGAGGCTTATCTTTGGTATGTTACCATGATGTCTGTAGGTTCTTGTACATTCAGGGGTATGGCGGGGCCTGTCCGTCATAGTTGTTGTATAAATCTTAAGTGCGTAGCATTGTTGTGGCGGGGTTGTAAGGATTATCGCTCAATTGTCTATATATATATATGTTGAAAGGCAACCGTTTTGGTTGGCCTATTCTCTTTTATCTTGATCCATGTCTATTTGAATGTTTAAGTTTTTAATTCCGCTGGTTTTTCTCTGATGTTGTATCACTAGGGTGCCCGGGGTAAGGCACCAGTCACGGGCCCCGGAACGGGTCGTGACAGTGAAGATGTCTTGATTTCTAAAAGAAAAGTTCATTATATGTGATTGGTACATGATATGTTGGTACCTTGGCATTTCTAAAAGGAAATTTCATTATATGTGATTTGTACATGATATGTTGGTACCTTGGCATGTCTAAAAGGAAAGTTCATTATATGTGATTGATACATGATATGTTGGTACCTTGGCATGTCTAAAAGGAAAGTTCATTATATGTGATTGGTACATGATATGTTGGTACCTTGGCATGTCTAAAAGGAAAGTTCATTATATGTGATTGGTACATGATATGTTGGTACCTTGGCATTTTTAAAAGGAAAGTTCATTATATATGATTGGTACATGAGATGTTGGTACCTTGGTTTTCAAAAATGATAGTTCCTTTTAATGATTGGTACATGAGATTATGGTACCTTGCTTTCCAAAAATGATAGTTCATTCTAATTATTGGTACATGAAATGTTGGTACCTTGGTTTTATTTCCTTGAGAGTCAAAAATGATTTTATCGTGTCCCAGAAAGGGCCGGACAACATATGATTTTATTGAGAGTCAAAATATGAGTTAAATTGCACAAGGTTGCTCATGATAGCTATTCGTGCAAGTGTTATTATTCCATCCACTGAGTCCCTCACTAAAGGGCCGACAATGTTTATATGTATATGATTCCATGGATATGCTTCCAAGAGGCGGGTATAGATACCCATGACAGTATATGACTCTCACTTTTTAAAAGGCACAGTTGACTCTCACTTTTTATAAAGTGCGATGAGTACGATGTCTGATGATACGATGTCTGATGGTACAATGATGCAGGTACTGATGATACAAGTCTGATTGGCTCTTATTTTATATGGCACGGTTGGATCTGATATTTGATTTTCATACTTGTCTCTGTCATTTTTTGTGCAGTTATGATCTTACTTACTGTACTTTATGTTCTCATACTTGGTACCTTTTTGTACTGACCCCCTTCGGGGGGCTGCGTTCATGTCCGCAGGTATAGGTACTAAGTTTGGTGATCCGCGAGCTTAGGATCCTAGCTCAGCGTTTTGAGATAGCTCCATTGTTTCGGAGCCTAGTCACTTTGGTACAGGTCTTCCATTATGGCTTATGTATATTCAGGGGTACGGCGGGGCCTTGTCCCGTCATAGTTACTGTCTTACTCTTAGAGGTTTGTAGTCATATGTGGGTTGGACATGTACAGTTGTAGTCATTTTGGCTATTGTGTATATAATGGAAGCCTTGCCGGCTTGCCTATGATGTTATATGACAGTTTATGGGACAGGATCCGTAGTTATAATATTATGCGTTTTTCTTAAGCTTCCGCTGATTATATGTGATGTAAGGGTATAAGGGTGCCCAGGTAGGGCACCAGTCGCGGCCCGTCGGTTCGGGTCGTGACAAAGGTTGAGTATGATGTTGATTTGATTGTTATCATAGTCTTTCATCTATTGGACTTGTAGGTGGAAGTTAGGGTTAAATGAAGGAGGAAGAGAACTAAGTTTAATTCTAAATCGAACTTGCTGACTATCATATCTGCTACTAGTTATGGTAGTAACTTTTGTGCACTTGTTTCGGTATAGATTGAAGTGTATTACGGGCCGGTTACATCTCCTTGTTGAGAGAAATAAGATAAGGTATGTGAAGGATATCCCTTTATTTGTTTTTGGCATGATTTCCTTATCGAGATAGTTCCGATTAATCGTACAAAGATGTGCTAGTCATAGAAATCTCTTTCGGGTTACCATGACCCTATTCTAGTAGTTCTCCCTTGTTAGGAATAAGTTGTAGCTAGTTATGTTTATCCTTACAATTGAGACGATAGAAAGATTAATAGTTGAATACAACTAGTTATGACACTTGACTTCAGGGTTATTTATACATGTTTAGATGCCTTACATGAGGTCAAGTAGTGGATATCATGTCGTGTAGTTAGTAGGTGACAAAGACATGTAAGTATAGCTGATTTTCTTTATTAACTCTTCTGTTTATATTCATATTGCTTTATATGTTAGTACAATTCAATTTCAATCACCTTACCTACTCGGTACATTATCTCATACTAACGTTTCTTTGTCCGGGGACGATGTGTTCATGCATGCAGGTTCAGACTATAACACATCATACCTTTATGCTATGGTTTGAACCGTACGATGGGAACATGATTGAACCAAGATGGGGATTGTAGGAAGTGTTTTGAAAACTAATCAAGGCATAAGAAGGGTCTTAGGAAAAATTAGAGTCGGAAGCTACTCTACGGAGCATGTTTTCAAGTGAGTTTGTAGTAGACCTCACTTAAACTGAGTTTATAGATACATCTGTAAGGAATATGGAAACACTTCCTTCATGAAAGTTGTAGATATTTGAAAGACCTTCCATCTATATAAGTCCCAAGTCAAGCGGAGGTCTGTACGAAGAGTTATGTCTGATTTACAGAGGACGTGTAAAATAAAAATTCCGATTCTTGTAGGATTAGGTTCTAAAGCCCAAGCCTTTTATGATAACCTATAAATAAACCCTAAATTTTTTTATGTGAGGATGTTTGACTATCAAACACATACAATGAGTTCTTATTCAAATATCTATATCAATTATATTAAATTAATACTAGATTAACACTATAACATTATTTGGAATCGCTAGATTTTTAAAAATCCATTCAAGGTCGAATTTGGAATAAAGCTTTGAAATTTCCTCAAAAAGATAATCTCCTCACTCACTAATGGATTATATGAAGTTATTATTATATTTTATATATTTAATGGTTGGTATAATCATAAAATAGAATTGATTTAGATGCACTGCATCAAACACAAAACCTAGTGATTTTGCTGTATATTTTCCCTCCGACCAGCCAACTTCCGTTGCCGTTGCTGATAATTTAACCGTTTGATCGTGCCCAAATTTTAACTAAATGGTTAAAATATATAGGTAATTAATGTGAACGGTGGAGATGTGATTTAGTGGTATGGGGCAGTATGATTTGATTTATGAACAGTAGCTATGAAAAATAGTGAAAACTCTTCTCAAGGTTTCAAGTTCAAAGTTTTGGGTTTCTTCTTCAAATGTCCATACCTTTGCTTCAAGTTTTAGGGTGACTAGGTATGTAGAGATTTTATCTACGTGTGAGAACGTCGTTAATCATCCTCATGCCTTTTTCATAGAGATTATTACAAATTACTTCATAATTTAAGATTATGCCCTAGTTCATGAAAAGACTATAACGTATAACCTTAAGATTATAAATTCATAGTTGTTCATAATTATCACTTTGATTGTTGTGAACTCGATACGTAATCATTATAGACTTGTGTTTGATATCCACGAGTCTCAGCCTATAATATTTAGTATATTGTAACCTAGTTAAAACTTCAGTACTCATAATCAACTCATTAATACATGTCTCAGTGAACCATTGCTCAGAATGTCAGTATGATATAAGAACTTCAGTATGATCTCATGTTCAGAGGTTTCATAAACTAGTTTATCATGTCATGTAAATTGCTCAATACTCAGACTTATCATGATTTCATATATTTTCGCAATCTATTTTCAGATTATAATTTTAAGTATTATGTTTTACATGATTTAAATCAGTATTATTGCATGCTTTTATTGCCTATGTTGATTCAACAAGCCATGTGATTTGTTCAGTCACATACAGTCAGACACCGAGTGTCTTATTTCATCCAGACCATTGTTCGGGGTGTTACATAGACAGGTTGTCGGAAGGATCACACCGGTAGGATTCGCCTAGTATCAGATTTTGTGGTAAGCTCCAGGTCATTCGGAGTTACCAGGTCTAGTTTTGTGTATCTAAAGATCATGGGTAGGTCGGGACCCTATCCCGACTATGATAAAATTGTGACTCTTTAGAGGCTTGTAGACGTGTCCTGTATATACAATATTATTAGTATGGTGGCCTAGTCGGCCCTTGTATATAGTCTATTTTGGGTTTTGCTGTTTGTAGGGACTTAGGTAGGCCTTTTCGGTGTGTGTGTGTGTGGAGACGATCCCATTTCAGCTGAATTGGTATTTGTTTACAGATATTTCAGTATATGACCTTGTCGGCTTAAGTTATGATGTTACGTTTACAGATTGGCCTCAATGGCCTAGTTTGTCTTTTCGAGGCACAAATTGCGAGTTCAGCTTGATACGCTCAAATCTAGCAGGGTGCCAGTCACACCTCACTTAAGTTGGGGTGTGACACTTAATTAAAGGCAAACTAAATTAGTTTATTCATTGGTAGAATTTTTAACTGTTTATTATCTTTTCCTTGTGGGTTATTTTCCAAGCAATCATATTCAAGTTTTCACAAATACCCTCTGATAAATTATAAGTTATTTGAGGAGTATTAGTGTGCAACCAAAAAATAAGGGTATGGTAATGGTACTATTGAAAGAAGGTAACAGAATATGATGCTTCTTTTTTTAATCTTTCCTTATCATCTTTATGTATGTTATATACATGATTTCAGTTAGTGTACAAAAATAAAAGTAGGACTATGTAGTAGACTATAGATGATTGATGAGACATATTAAAGAACTTAAACTCTGTCTTCGGGTTTAATTTTGACTATGTAGATTTCAGGTTTGCATGGAAGTCATTATATTTTTTTATTTAATTTGTGTCATAAGTTATGATCTTTTATTATCTTCTGCTTTTAAATAAGCCGCAATTAGTAGTGAATACACGAAGCATCACTACATGCACACCTGTTTAATAAACATCAACCATTATAAGCATACGCAGATGCAGACTTGTGCGTAAGAGTGAGGGGTCACTAAAAACAGAAAATTATGAAAAAACTAAATATATACATATAAATATCTTCAACAAGAAGTCGTATTGAGTGTTAGTTCACGCTTCTCCGACACGATTTTTAGTCATTGCGCTGCGGTCCGTTTTCCGGCTTCGCTTGCGCAATTTGCACTTATTATTAGCATTTTCTTTTGTTTTTCCCATGATGCTTGTTTTTTTTTTCTTTTCTTCTATTATAGTTTTATACTATCAACTCTCTTTCAACCTTAGCTTAAAGCAAGAGTTGGAATTTTAGTTACCCGCATGGGTGTAGCTCAGTTGGTTCCAGGGTGGCAGATTGCTCTCAAGAAGGCAGGTTCGAGCCCTGGCAGCCGCAGTGTGGGAGTTCATTTTCTCCTTTGTGAGGGATGACTCCTTGTGGGCACCAGACACTGTGCCTCCCACCTAGTGGGCCGCTGAGTACCATGATTTACCTCCTCCACCAATCTCTGTCGGGTCGGAGGGGTGGGGGCCCTGTGGGCGAGGGATTTCGCCTTTTGCTCCCAAGAGTTGGAATTTTAGTTGATTTATTTATAGTTTTTTGTATATTTTATTAGTTAATGTGCACTTTTTTGCTTGTGATTTGATTATGAAAATTATGGTGACTTTCTAAATTGCTTTTGTTTGTTATTAATTATAATACTTGTAGCATAATATGTAAAAAAAGAGATTATTTCCATAAAATATGATTTTTTTTTTATAAAAGCCTATTCAATCTAAGAAAAAAGATATTGAAATAAAGTTGTGCTTTTACACCAACTTATCTAATTGACATCCATACTTTAAAATAATTTCTTTATTACTTCTAATTTTATTCAATAGAGTCAAAATGAGAGAGACTTTTTAACAAAATGAATCTAATTTCAGGCAGTTTATCGTTTGAGAAAATTTTAATTTATTAAATTAATCATATACGATCATATATATATATATATATATATATCATTGAAGTGCTGTCCGATTTTCCGTAGAATAACTGACTTTACACTTAGAATATTCTACATTCGAAGCTAGAAGTTAATAGACGTATTATGGTCATTATAGGTTGACATACTACGTACGACATATTGGACTTAGCAAGTGGATTGAACCGAAGAGGTATGTGGAACTTTTCTTATCTCTTGAGCATGAATAGTTATCAATGTATAAGTACGGTAGACGTACGAGATTTAAATGAATTTAGTTTCATTTGATATCCTTGACTTGTTTTGAAAATGTCCAAGTTGGTTGAGCTAGAAAATTAACTCACTTGTTTTAAAGATTAAAGAGGTTTTAGTTTTAAAGCATAAAGTTAGTATAACGACTTTATGAGAAGTTGGTTATAACAACTTTATTGAAAATTAAAGAAATGATTTATTCTAGTAATGCAAACAAGGATAAATGACTTGAAATAAAGAATGACAAATATTGATTTAAAGACATCAATAGCTTAAAGTTTTACAGCAAAGGTCAGTTGGTTTCGAAACCTATAAATGTATTTCTAAAAGTTATTGTGACTTGCCTTGAAAAGTAGATATGACTTTATACTACGGTTATTAGTATCTTGGGGTTTTTTTTTTATGAAAAAGAGTCATTTTAAAAGAATAGAAGTACGTAGTACTTTGGGTTAAATTCCCGGATCTTCCATGATACGATAGTGCCTTAAGTTAAAAGAAATGAGAGTTCATGCTAATTAAGTCTAATGAGAAGTTAAGGGGTTTCTTAACTTGCTTATGTTATTTATAGTAGCCGGTTGTGCTTGTGATATATTGTTCATTACGGGGTCATTCCCCGGGTTTGTGGCAATTGCATATTCCGTGGATTTGCTCCCCACGATGCGAGGAATACCTCATGCGAGTCCGTAGGGCTCATGCGGGTGAAATAGTCCTATGCGGGGCAGACCAGTCCTATGCGAGGAAATTACCTCATGCGGGTCCATACGACCTATGCGGGTGAAATAGTCTCAGGAGTAGGATTGCGTGATAATACTACAGGAGGATGGTCCTAGGTTAATCACAGGCTTCCTATTTAAAGAACCGGAAATGTATATTTCTTACTCTCATTGTTAGTAAGACACAGTATACTGTAAATTTGATTATCATACATGTCTCCAGCTTTATTTTAGACTTATGATGTAAATTACAGTATTTCCAGTTTTACATACTTGGTACATATTGTGTATCGACTTCTTTCTGGGGCTACGTTCATGCCTCAGGTAGGGGTAAGCAGGTGGTGGATCCTCACTCTTAGGATCACTGATCAGTTTTCAGAAGCTCCACTTCTCCGAAGGCTTGTCTTTTGGTACGGTTTCCCTGATGTTGTAGATTTATGTACATTCAGGAGTATGGCGGGGCCCTGTATCGTCACAGTTGTTATTCTTAGAGGTCTGTAGTTATATCTTGTGGATTGGGTTGTAAGAACAAAGATGTAACTGTTTTTTTTTGTTATGTACATTTCACGGAAGGTGGCCTTATCGGCTAGCCTGTTGATATTTACTGTCTAAGTATTTTACGAGTTTATGTATGTTCCGCTGCTATTCTCTGATGTATACCTGTAAGGGGTGCCCAAGTAGGGCACCAGTCGTGTCATGACCCGACCCCAGGGCGATCGGTGCCCTACACAGGCACCCCTACAGTATACATCAGAGAATAGTAGCGGAACATACACACAACTCAAAAAGAAATAAATAACAGGTTAGCCGATAAGGCCACCTTCCAAAAGTATACACATAACCCAAAAAGCAGTTACCTTTTTTTTCTTTACAACACAATCCACAAGATATGACTACAGACATCTAAGAATTTTTACATAACAATTGTGACGGGACAGGGACCCGCCATACCCCTGAATGTACAACAACCGCAATACTAGGGATCTGAACCAAAGATAAGCCTCCGGAGTAATGGAGCTTCAACAAATGACAGTTGATCCTAAGAGTGAGGATCAAGAATCAGTATAACTCTACTGCGCAGATGAACGCAGCTCGGCGAGGTCGAGACAACATGTACCATGTATGTGAAATCAGCATCAGAATGAAATCATAATAGTCTAAAATAAAGCTGGGGACATGTATGATAACCATATTAACAGTACACTATGCCTTACTAACAATGAGAGTGGACAAGAATAACTTTGCCGGTTTTAAAACAGGAAGCTCATGATTAACCTAGGGCCATCCGCCCGTGGTATCATCTGCAACCCTACTCCTGAGACTATTTCACCCGCATAGGCCGTATGGACCCGCATGAGGTAATCTCCTCGCATAGACTGTATTCGCTCGCATAGGCCGTATGGGCCCGCATGAGGTAATCTCCTCGCATAGGACTGGTCCTCCCCGCATGAGACTATTTCACCCGCATGATCCCTACGGACTCGCATGAGGTATTCCTCGCATCGTGGGGAGCAAATCCACAGAATATGAAAATGCAACAAGCCCGGGGAATGACCCCGTAATGAACAATACATCACTAGCACCACCGGCTATCATACAAAACATAAGCACTACCGGCTTATCATACATAACATAAGCACTACCAGCTTATCATAATTATCATAAGCAAGTTAAGACATCCCCTAACTTCTTATTAGCCTGAATTATCATGCACTCTCATTTTATTTAACTTAAGGCACTAACATGTTATTATAAATCCGAGAATTTAACCCAAAGTACTACGTACTTCCGTTTCTTTAAAAAGAACCTTTTTTATATAAAAACCCCAAGATACTAACACCCGTAGTATCAAGGCTTGTCTACTTTTCAAAATAAGTTACTACACCTTTAGAAATTCATTTCAAGGCTTTGACACTAAGTAACTTCTACATTCACAACCTAGGCAACTCATGTCTATAAATCCAGTAGACACTCTCTTAACCTTCCATAAAGCCGTTATAACTAACTTCCCATAAAGCCGTTATAACTCTTTATGTTTTAGACAATTACATTCTTCTTGAAACCAAGAGACTTATACTTTTAAAACCAAGTATCATATACTTTCAAATCAAGTTTCATAACTTTCAGAATACTTCAAGTCTATTAACTTTAGAAATCAAGTTTCTTAATGTCACGACCCGAACCTGGGCCCGTGACTGGTGCCTTACCCCGGGAACCCTAGTGACACAACATCAGAGTAATCAGCGGAACATAAAGACAATACATGAAACCAATGTAATATGACAGTGAAATAAGAAGACAGGCTAACCAAAAACGGTTACCTTCGGTATATATATAAATAGCAATTTGAACAGTTACAACCCTCTTACAAATTCTGCCCACAACAAAGATTTCTGCACTTACGAATAATATGACAACAACGACTTGACAGGCCCCGTCATACCCTGAATGTAAGCACCTACCACAACAGAGGACTATGCCAAGATAAGCCTCCGAGAAACGGAGCTTTCCCAAACGCAATCGTGACCCTAAGAGCGAGGATCAACGATCGTGTACCTTTACTGCGGCATGAACGCACTTCAAGGGCGAGGTCAAGACAACAGTAGTATGTGAAATCAAATAAATCAGAAATGAAATCATAGTAGTCTATATAAAGCGGAGACATGTATGATAACCAAACTACGATTCACAATAAATAAACAAATATGTCAAGTCGTGACTCACGCCTCAAGTCATCACAATAACCGCGACGGTAAGTACGAAGGCATAGCCGACTACTAAGACCCGCAAAGACAAACCAAATACCATAAACCGCATCACGAGGTCTTTCTGACCGCACCACACGATCGTTCGCCACTCGCCCGCAATATCAATGCGCGTCTATCCTCGAACTACCGCGACTCGCATAGGTCACACATGCATTCGCATGAGGTATTCCTCGAATCATGATCCTGCACCGCTGAGGTATACCTCGCATCGAGGCGGCTTAACCCGGTATCCACCTAGGCTCCGCAGCCCGCATAGTCCTCAAAGACCGCATGTGGCATCCCCGCGATCGTGCTAAACACCGAATGATCAATCACGAGCTCCCGCAACTCCGCGATAGTCACAAGGATCAGATAGCCGTATAGACCCGCATCAAGGTGGCAAGCCCTGTATAACAAGTCGAGGGTATGTGATATAATAACAGTACAACGGGCTTAACGTTTGACAACGTAAGCACAACAAGAGTGACCCCCTTACATACTAATCACAAGATACTAACACACGTAGCATCCTAACATGTTTACTTATCAAATCAACAAGAAAGTATTACAAGGCTATCACAAACCAATACAATCAAGTTATTCACACAAGGTACTTTCTATTAACAAGTTCGGGTACCTATCCCCAAAGTACTTCACACATTAAATCTTTAAAAGAACCGTTTCGTTCACACAAGTCACACAATACCCGTAGTATAAAATAGAGTGACTGTCTTTTTAAGTAATCAAAATACTTACCTTTGTAAAATCAAGTAACAACATTATTTTCCAAACGTCCAAGTTTGCCTAATTTCAAATGTTCCAGTTTCTTATTTTAGAAAGGTTTCGTAGTTCATAGACTTATTCATTTAAGAATATAATTCTCTTTCAAACAATCTGAGAAACATAAGTCTTATGTGTGAGTGGGATATTCTTGTTTATAACAATCTTACTACAAAGACCATGATCTAGGAAATATCATTTTGTCTCATCTTAGCTTCTATGCAGATGGAAGTTTCTACTGGTTTTAATAATGCTTAATTATTCAAAACATTTCCTTTTATTAACGCTGCAGTGGTTTGTCGATACACATTCTGATTTCCAAAATCAGTAAAACATTCTTAAGCCGTTATACCTAACTTCCCATAAAGCTAGTATAACTCTTAAGTTTTCAAGAACCAAGTATTACTCTTCTTTCAAAATGATTCAAAAATCTTTTGAAATACTTCAAGTTCTTTATTATCACATAACAAGCCAGTTATAGTTCAAATCAGTTACCTTTTGAAAACTACAAAGTATTTTCTTACCTACATAAAGCTGTTATAACCAACTTCCCATAAAGCCGTTATAACACTTTATGTTTTAAGCCAATCAATTACATTTAGCACATGTACGTCTACCGTACTACATAGTTCACACATATCATGCTAGAAGAGATAGGAAGAGGTTCACATACCTCGCGACGGTTATCGACTAATAGCAAAACGCTCCGAGTACCTCAAACCGTCGGCTACTCCTTAGCCAGTAGATCACGTTACACGTAGTACTTCGACCTATAAGCCCACGCGCGCTTTATTAACAATTAGATCTTATCGTAGAACATTCTACGTAAAATTCAAGAAGACATCCCCGCAAATCACAGAAATCTCCTCCTCTATCGAGGCCGCCACCAAGCCAACCGGGGTTATACATCTAACGAACGGGTACAATTCTACTCCACAAGATTACTACACAAGTCTCGTAATACGCCCTATGTAATTACAGATTCGATTCGATTCTTAGCTTAAGTCAAAAGACATTGCCAACTAACTACGTTCAGTTCTATATATAGTATACTTCAACTATATATTCTAACAATATGCAATTTCCAATTACAATAGAGGGACAAGATAATTACCTCGATAAGCCCATAATTATCCAAGTAGAGATGTCGATCCTGGGCAACGTTTAGCTCCAACTCCGAGCGCTCCAACCCGCTCTAAACCACCCTTAGAAGTTCTAACCAACTTCTACACAATACTCCAACCGACTATGGAGATTTCCCTAGGGTTTCGGTTTGGATCATGGAAGTACAATAGTATAACTGGGCTTTTTGTAAGGGTATAACCTTAGAATACTACAAGGTATATGGCTAAGGTAATTTGGGCATTATAACAATACTTTTGAGAGTATTTCTACCAAGAGGGGGGGTGTATTATACGAAAAACAACTAGGCTAGGGGGGGGTACCCCACGGCCACACTACTAGGAGGGGGGGAAGGGCTCTCGGCCAAGGGGGAGGGGGAAGGCTCTCGGCCGAACTCAACACAAAGGGGAGGGAGGAGGATTTTTAACACTTAGAAATATTTTAGGATGAAGAAGTCTTCAAAGGGGTGGGTATTTATAGGACAAGCCAAGGCCAACCAATGGCCAAGATCTTGCCAAGTGCAAGTGTAGGGCCAAGATTCACCCATGTGTCCTTAACCAACTAACACACAAAATATCCTACCTACTCCACTCCTCCAAATCGTCCAAGAATCCGCCCCTCAAGTCCACCAATTGGAGGGTGACAAGTGTCGCCCTCCCGTTGGTCCAAAATGTTTCGTCTCTCGGAAAAATCCGCAAAAAATAAAAATGACATAGCCGGAATTTTCCCTACGAAAGCTGTGGAAACGTTTCGTCGAAAAACGACTCTAATCGGGTGTTGTGCACAAAGTGAAATTCGGCCAAGCTAAATCTCAAGTTCGAATTTTCTACGTACGTCCATACGCATATACTCAAAATACGGGTATAAGATTCTCCTCTTAGAAACATTCGTCCCGAATGTTCCTTCTAAGTCTCAAAACGAACGCGTGCCAGTATAGTCTTCACTACTACACTTACGAAACAATCCTGCCACAGCTGGCCACAGAAACACCTGCGTAAATACTTACATCAAAGTCCACGAGGAAACACCTCTAATCATCACCACAAAACACTTCTCACCGGGGTCTAAAATATACTTCCTTCGCACCTTCTCTTTTCAAAAGAAATGATCACATCTATGCTCGCCATACATGCTCGCTTCTCTCTTACTCGTCGTAGATACCACTTTGTCACTTTGCCTGAGGCATTCAAATGGTACCACTTTTGTCACTTTGTCGCGAGCCTTGCTCCGACGACCCAACAAATGGTACCGGACTGCATGCGATCCCTGAGAATGTCGTACACTCGAACTCTTACCACATTACGACATCGCTTTCCAAAACTCGGGGTTACTATCCCTAACGTGGTTATCATTAACTGGGAACACTCTGGATGGATCTTCGATACCTTCCCGATCATAATCAATACGAAAGACCGGACGTCGCGCCTAAGCCGGACAAGAATGCTAACATATAGGCAACCTAGCCTATTCTTCACATGAACTCAAAAAGTCCCAAAGTAACTCGGGCTAAGTTCCTTCTGTTTTCCAAAACTCGTCACACCCAGTCCGGGGTGGTACTTTCAAGAAGACCGACCGTCAACCTGAACTCTAAGCGTCGTCGCCGATTATCCGCACGATTCCTCCGAGCCGCGAACTTCTTCTAGGCAAGCTTCACTATCCACATCTTTGGAACAAGCTCGAACTAATGTCTAAACCTTGCCAACATCGAACCAATCGACCGGCAACTTACACTTCCGCCCTTACAAGGATTCATAAGGCGACATCCGAACACTGAAATGGTAGCTAAAAACACTTCTCTCTACAGGAGACAACAATCCCCACAACTACCCCTGAAATCCAAACATTGGCCTGAGGGCGACGCGATTCGAGACTCACCGAGTCCTTAACCCCGCTGGTAAAACTTTTTAGAAAACGAAAATAGCCACAACTCGGGCTTCTGCGTCATAAGGTGAAGGTAGGCACCGTGCAGCCTTTACAACCTTTCTCAAAAACAACCTGCCGAGTACGGCCCCGACCAAAAACACTACGGCTGCCCCCATCGCCCGACCATCGGTTCAACGATCCACGAACTCGCACGTTAATCGAACTTGGGCCAAACACCTCATAACCCTAACCCAAAGCGGGACCACCACAACCGACCCCACCACCATACAGCCGCGGGTTGACCCGCAACGCGGGCCTCAACCCGACCCGAACGCGCCAAAACACTAGCTCCCGGGCGAAAGCTCACTAATCACGTTACGAAAACCTAGCGGTCTTCTTAGCTCAACTACCCTCTTTCATTCCGCACAACTCAGGGACTTATCCCACAAACAAGGTTCACGTGCACTATGCACTCCTATAAGGGTCAAACATAAACATACGTCTTTACTCGAGATGGCCTTACCTCTAAGGTCTCCACGTATAAAACTCTAAGGCTCACACCTTCTCTATCCCCCAAATCTTACTTGGTTAACTAACCAAGATTTCTAATTACAATTTACACACTGCTATCAGAACATAGCACCTATGATATACCCATCTTATCATACATACAGATCTCTAGAGGGTTAAGGATATATCTAAATCTACTGCTTCACTCCCCTTAGTCGTTCTAATCAAACCTGCCCCGTAGGGCGCATAGCTAGGGAGGATGACGAACTACCCACCGATCCTGAAGGCTAATTCTTCCTACTAGGACACTCTCTCGACATCGGACCACGGCGGTCATAGGTACAACCAAGATCAACTAAAAGACGACATTCCGGGATGGCGTGCATTACATCGTGAACCGAAACTCTGGAGCTCGACCAACTCTCGCATACCCGAACGTCCCGAAATCCGTGGAAGACCACTCGCTCAGTGGATGTGCATAATCAAATCACGTGAGGTGACTCGCCGAAAGTTACCAAAGGACCTTCATTGCTCGCCCTTCTCGTCGCCCTTCGTTAACCCGTCGATCTCTACGTTTTTGGCTGCGTACGAGCCCGCATACGTGCCATGCTCAGCCTAATCAAGAACTACTTGCACAACCTCTCGTTGATATTCATCAAGACTCGCAGACATCGCAGTATACTCTCCGTAGCCAAATCTATAGCTAGTAATGTGGTCGCCTCTTTTCAATTTATATACTCTTTCCTGGCCGTGGAATCGGGCGTTCAAATATCATGGTCGCAGAGGAATCGCCGCCACCGTGCTAAACTCACTTGGCTAGTGACGCCGCAAAACTCCCGAATGAAGCACCACCTCGTGATGATTGGGCTGTGCCACGCAACCCTCCGAACTCTACTTGCAGCCTCGGCCGCTTTGCCTCCCGCCCGGTTTGCTACGCGAGGCATAGCGGTGAAGGAAGGAAATACGTCGAGGTCTAACTTACAACACGCCTCTAAGGCACGATCTCGAGTGAGAAGAATAGAAACCAATCCTAAATATCCTATAGCCTCACGATTATTGGTGGTGCACAACACACCGATAATCAAGACTTCCATCGATACGGTCAGTAGACACCTTCCGAGATTAATCGCTCGATACCACTTTTGTCACGACCGAACTGGGCCGTGGATCGTGCCTTACCCCGGCACCCTAGTGACACAACATCGAGTAATCACGAACATAAAGACAATACATGAAACCAATGTAATATGACGGTGAAATAAGAAAGACAGGCTAACAAAACGGCTACCTTCGATATATATAAATAGCAATTTGAACAGCCATAACCTCTTACAAATTCTGCCCACAACGATTACATGCACTTACGAATAATATGACAACAACGACGGACAGGTTCCGCCATACCCTGAATGTAAGCACCTACCACAACAGGGACTATACGAAGATAAGCCTCCGAGAAACGGAGCTTTCCCAAACGCTGAATCGTGACCCTAAGGCGAGGATCAACGATGGTGTACCTTTACTGCGGATGAACGCACTTCGGGCGAGGTCAAGATAACAGTACCGAGTATGTGAAATCAAATAAATCAGAAATGAAATCATAGTAGTCTATATAAAGCGGAGACATGTATGATAACCAAACTACGATCACAATAAATAAACAAATATGTCAAGTCGTGACTCACGCCTCAAGTCATCACAATAGAACCGATGACGGTAAGTACGAAGGCATAGCCGACTACTAAGACCCGCAGATACAAACCAAATACCATAAAGCGCATCACGAGGTCTTTCTAGACCGCACTACACGATCGGCCGCCACTCGCCCGCAGTATCAATGTGCGCGCTATCCCTGGAACTACCGCAGCTCCGCATAGGTCACACACAGACCCGCATGAGGTATTCCTCGAATCATGGTCCTGCATCGCCGAGTATACCGCGATCGAGGCGCTTTAACCCGGTATCCACCTAGGCTCCCGCGGCCCGCATAGTCCCTCAAAGACCGCGATAGTCCTCAAAGACCGTGATAGGCATCCCCGCATCGGGCTAAACACCGGAATGATCAATCTCGAGCTCCCGCAACTCCGCATAGTCACAAGGATCGCATAGCCGTATAGACCGCATCGGGTGGCAAGCCCTCGGTATAACAAGTCAAGGGGGTATGTGATATAATAACAGTACAACGGGCTTAACGTTTGACAACGTAAGCACAACAAGAGTGACCCCCTTACATACTAATCACAAGATACTAACACACGTAACATCCTAACATGTTTACTTATCAAATCAACAAGAAAGTATTACAAGGCTATCACAAACCAATACAATCAAGTTATTCACACAAGGTACTTTCTATTAACAAGTTCGGGTACCTATCCCCAAAGTACTTCACACATTAAATCTTTAAAAGAACCGTTTCGTTCACACAAGTCACACAATACCCGTAGTATAAAATAGAGTGACTGTCTTTTTAAGTAATCAAAATACTTACCTTTGTAAAATCAAGTAACAACATTATTTTCCAAACGTCCAAGTTTGCCTAATTTCAAATGTTCCAGTTTCTTATTTTAGAAAGGTTTCGTAGTTCATAGACTTATTCATTTAAGAATATAATTCTCTTTCAAACAATCTGAGAAACATAAGTCTTATGTGTGAGTGGGATATTCTTGTTTATAACAATCTTACTACAGCAGCCATGATCTAGGAAATATCATTTTGTCTCATCTTAGCTTCTATGCAGATGGAAGTTTCTACTGGTTTTAATAATGCTTAATTATTCAAAACATTTCCTTTTATTAACGCTGCAGTGGTTTGTCGATACACATTCGATTTCCAAAATCAAGAAACATTCTTAAGCCGTTATACCTAACTTCCCATAAAGCTAGTATAACTCTTAAGTTTTCAAAACCAAGTATTACTCTTCTTTCAAAATGATTCAAAATCTTTTGAAATACTTCAAGTTCTTTATTATCACATAACAAGCCGCTTATAGTTCAAATCGATTACCTTTTAAAACTACAAAGTATTTTCTTACCTACATAAAGTCGTTATAACCAACTTCCCATAAAGCCGTTATAACACTTTATGTTTTAAGCCAATCAATTACATTTAGCACACGTGACGCTCACCGACTACATAGTTCACACATATCATGCTAGAAGAGATAGGAAGAGGTTCACATACCTCGCGACGATTATCGACTAATAGCAAAACGCTCCGAGTACCTCAAACCGTCGGCTACTCCTTAGCCAGTAGATCACGTTACACGTAGTACTTCGACCTATAAGGCCACAAGACGCTTATTAACAATTAGATCTTATCGTAGAACATTCTACGTAAAAATTCGGCAACATCCCCGCAAATCACAGCGTAAATCTCCTCCTCTATCGAGGCCGCCACCAAGCCAACCGGGGGTTATACATCTAACCCGAACGGTACAATTCTACTCCACAAGAATACTACACAAGTCTCTGTAATACTGATCTATGTAATTACTGATTCGATTCTTGAGCTTAAGTCAAAAGACATTGCCAACTAACTACGTTCAGTTCTATATATAGTATACTTCAACTATATATTCTAACAATATGCAATTTCCAATTACAATAGAGACAAGATAATTACCTCGATAAGCCCATAATTATCCAAGTAGAGATGTCGATCCCGGGAAACGTTTAGCTCGAACTCCGAGCGCCCAACTCATTTAAACCACCCTTAGAAGTTCTAACCAACTTCACACAATACTCCAACCGACTATGGAGATTTCCCTAGGGTTTCGGTTTTGCCAGGATCGGGAAGTACAATAGTATAACTGGCTTTTGTAGTGGTATAACCTTAGAATACTACAAGGTATATGGCTAAGGTAATTTGGGCATTATAACAATACTTTGAGAGTATTTCTACCAAGAGGGGTGTATTATACGAAAAACAACTAGCAGTGGTACCCCACGGCCACACTACTAGGAGGGGAAGGGCTCTCGCCAAGGGAGGGAAGGCTCTCACGAACTCAACACAAAGGGGAGGGAGGAGGATTTTTAACACTTAGAAATATTTTAGGATGAAGAAGTCTTCAAAGGGGTGGGTATTTATAGGACAAGCCAAGGCCAACCAATGGCTAAGATCTTGCCAAGTGCAAGGCAAGTGTAGGGCCAAGATTCACCCATGTGTCCTTAACCAACTAACACACAAAATATCCTACCTACTCCACTCCTCCAAATCGTCCAAGAATCCGCCTCAAGTCCACTCAATTGGAGGTGACAAGTGTCGCCTCCCGTTGGTCCAAAATGTTTCGCCTCTGGAAAAATCCGCAAAAATAAAAATGACATAGCCGGAATTTTCCTACGAAAGTCGTGGAAACGCTTCATTAAAAACGACTCTAATCGGGTGTTGTGCACAAAGTGAAATTCGGCCAAGCTAAATCTCAAGTTCGAATTTTCTACGTACGTCCATACGTACATACTCTGAAAATACGGGGTATAACACTTAACTTTAGAATAGTTCAAGTAATCAATACTTTCCAAACCAAGTATTCTATGCATTTTCAAGTCAAGAAATCTTTGTGTACCTTATTAGAATAAACCATTCTTTTAACTTTCCATAAAGTTGTTATACTAACTTTATGCTTTAGAAACTAAGACATCTTTAACCTTTTAAAACAAGTGAGTTAATTCTCTAACTCAACCAACTTGGACATTCTTAAACAAGTCAAGGATATCAAATGAAACTAAATTCATTTAAATCTCGTACGTCTACCGTACTATACATTTATAGCTACTCATGCTCAAGAGATAAGAAAAGTTCCACATACCTCTCCGGCTCAATCCACTTGCCAAGTTGAATACGCCGCACGTAGAATGTCAACCTATAATGACCATAATACGTCCATCAACTACTAGCTTTCAACGTAGAATATTCCTAAGTATAAGGACTCTTAATTCTACAGAAAATCGGACAACACTTCCTTTGTTTCTACGTACTTTTCCACTTTTTTTAAGGCCCGAAAATCAATAACCAAATGCCACATTTAAGGCTCAACAATTCAGAAATTCAAAGGGGATTACACGCCTAACAGGACGTGTAAAATTCTGCCCCACAATTAATATCCAAAAAGTCCAACATTACAATGCCATTATCGGCTACAATGCCACAACAATGTCAATTTTCTTTCAATTCCTTTTTCAATCCAAGTTGTTATTCTATTATGTTATATACCCTATAACAATTATAACAACTACAATTCCTTTCTTTCTTAACATGCGACGATTGTAACTATCGACCAAATTGATTACAACATAAATGACTAACTTGCCCATTTTCGGTTTTTAACATGTCGACATGATCCAAATCTTTTCAAACTTCAATCTATATATCACATGCTCATTTATCAACTACTATAACATGAAATCTTTAATCACTTAAGAGGATGAAGATTTTACCTCAAAAAGCCCTAATAATGTCCAAGCGTAAAAGTCGATCCTTAGCAACTTCTAGCTCCTCTTCTTATGTTCTAATCCGCTACAAGCACTCATTAGAAGCTCATAACCAACTTCTCTTCAATTTCCAACTTCAAAGTTGAAGAACACCATAGGTGTTCACCTTGCGACTAACGTGAAAACGTAGTTTTTCCGGGATCTTTCTATTGAGATATCCTTGTAATACCCTTAGGAACCTTGGGTTTGAATATTGGATTTATGAAGCAAGATTGCAAAATTTTCTCCTCTTTTTTTTTCCATTGCCGAGAGCTCCCCTTAGCTCTTCCAACATTGGATTTTTTTTTTCTAAGTGTGGATTGTCTTGCTACTAGTAGTAGTAGTATATATAAATAAATCAAGGGCTAGGATTAATCCAAATAGAAGGCTAGGATGTGGTCAATATTATCAAGCTAACTTGACTTCTTGACTTAGTCAATATTATCAAGCCAATGTTTGGCTATGCTTGACCATTATTTTCGTCCAAGATGATTCATGTGGAGGGTGACACGTGTCGCCCTCCCATTGGTATAAAATGTTTCGTTTCCTGAAATTTCGATAATTGGTCAAAATATCGGAAACCTCGTGGGCCCCACAAAATGTAAAATTTCTCGGGTGGGCCCCACGTATCCAACTCTGTAAATAAACTTCCATAGTTCCGATAAATTCCAAACGTCTCAAATAGCAAATTCGAGAACCTAATTCTTATTATCAAACACTTCTCTTTTCCGAGGTTCGGAAGATTTTTCCTTCGAAAAATAATTCTTTATTTCGTTCAAATTTTTAAAGTCGTAACTTCCCACGTACGTTCTCTTACACGTGTCCTGGAATTACGGGGTGTAACAAGTCGCGGTCCCGGGGTCGGGTCGTGACATCAGTAGAGCTATGTACGTCCGCCGTACACTTACTTCAAATAAACATGCCAAAAGAAGAAATGATAGTTTCACATACCACTTGTCGTCTATACCAACTCGATAATCTAAATTCGTCTCGCCCCTCTGGCTAACATTATGGAACTATCTGAATGACATAATAGATCCGAATTTGTCTAATTAATTCTTATATGATCCGTTAGTAATTTATATCATGAGATTTTATCTAATCAGTTGTGAACTAGAAAATATAAAACAAATTGGTTATATCTTAGTTTCTATGCCGATGGTCGTCTACTCATTTCAATATAATTGCTTGTCGATACCTTTTTCATTTAACGCTGCAATGGCTTGTTTCAACGCGTCTATTAAAACACACCCAATTATTTATTAAAGCAGTCTCAACGCTTAATACTTATCAGTTACTTAAATTAGCAAAGTCGAACCGACTCCAGGTACTAGAACCCTCATGAATATTAACATCTCTCCTCATATGCCTTAATGAGGACTTAGAAACAATTTAGACATGCTCTTAGTATAGAATCCATAACATGAATATCCCTTAACTTCTAAGAGTAGAATGAATTATGAAACAATACCACAAGTATATTTTGTACGTAGAACATGCCAAAGAAAGAAAGAAGTGGTTCACATACCTTAGTGGCAATACCAACACGATAAGTAGAATACGTTCCAAATAGGTACTTCAACCTATAACAACGATAACACGTCTATCAACTTTATGAATACTAGCATACGCTATACCACATAATGACTCTCCTTTCTTATAAAAATTTGGGCAGCACTTCTCCTATTTATACATACTTTTCCACCTTACAAATAAGGCCAATAACATCAATAACCAAGCACCACTTAAGGGCATAACCAAAATAGCAACCAAGGTGATTCACACACCTACTTCTTATGTTAATCCGACCTCTTAACCCATATAAAATAGTCCATAAAAATAGTCCACAAAAATAGTCCATTATCCAACAACAACGAGGGTGAAATGTGAAGCTTTCTACACCTTTCTACACTCTTATTTCTTTAGGACTTACATTAGAAATTCCCACATTTAAACATGCATAACGATAACTGAATTTTTAGCATTATAACACCACAAAACAGTCCCTAAAACAGCCCAACAACGTCCCACAGTCTCATGCAGTTTTCGGCCAACAACCAAAACCAAAGCCCTTTCCATAACCCCTTAAAGTCCAATTCGTTACAACACTTTTATGTAAATAGTTTATACTTTCAATAACAAGATTTCCTTCATCTAATAACATGTAACAAGTGGTGATAACAACAACAATAATCAACGAGTCCAAGTAAGGAAAACTAGTCCAAGAATCGACCAACACACTAGTCACAACCACATGCATTTTCTTACTTCCAATCCTTCTTAATACATGTTCATCCATTAACTATAACATCATTTAACTACCAATAACTTATTAAGAAGAAGAACTCTTACCTCAACTTAGCCAAAATAGTCTTTAGGTTTCAGCTACACCCCTCACATCCACACCACTTCTTCAAACTACAACAACATGCATGTACCCTCTACAAGCTTGTAACCATCTTCCTTTCTTGTTTTCCTTCCAAAAAGTTCATTTCCAAGCCTAGGGTTTCAAGACACTTTTCGGCCAAACCGTGGTTCAAAGTTCTTGGAGAGTTAACTTGGCTTAGAACTTGGGTAGATGGCTTAATCTTGGAAAATAAGTTGTCTTTGATCTTCACTTTTGCTATGGTATTTCGAAAACTCAAGGGACTCGGAAGAGAGAAAAGAGTTTAGATGAGAAGATATTTTGTGTGCTAAAGTCCTGCAAGACTTGTATTTACTTGGAGCTTGTAGGACAAGTGGATGGGGACCCTTGTAGACCCACTTGTCCACTTGTCTTTCTCATCACAATAATATCTCCCACACATAGCCAAATCTTGCAATACATAGATATAATTGGAGCTTTGTTACACAAGTGGGGAGAGACACATGTCACCATCTAATTCGCCCATAATTCTCTTCACAAAAATAATTCCATACTTAGTCCAAAATTCTTAAAATTTTGATAGGCCCACAAAATTGTGAAATTTTCGATGGACCCCATATTATCAATGCCAAGACTTCATAATACAATACTAAGTCCATAAATCTATTGGAATGAATTTAACTACTAGTTAATAGATTTTTGTCGTCACATCCGTTGTATCCAAAAAATTTCCATATTCGAAAATGTAAATATACTTTCCTTCCAACATTCAAACCTTATATCCTAACTTATGTTCTCATTTCATTGCCCTGGAATCACGGGGTGTAACATGTATATACATATATTTGGGCCAACAAGGACTCAAAATAACGCCCATAAGAAAACTAGACATAATAACCTATAGAAGCATAAAATTCTAACATATATAACATGAAGAAAGTCGACAAGGCCACAATACACAACAACTGTCTAATAGAGAGGTCGACAAGGTCATACATGACTTCAACATACAGGACAACTATCTACAAGCATCTAAGAGTACATAAATGTCACGACCCGACCTCGGGCCCGTGACTGGTGCCTTACCCCGGGCACCCTAGTGATACAATCATCAGAGAAAATCAGTGGAAATAAAAACTTAAGAATGAAACAAGACATAAAATAAGCAACAGGCTAACCAAAACGGTTACCTTCCTGTATATATATATCAATATCGAACAGTTAAATCCCTTACAAACCCTGCCCACAACAGTACTACAGACCTCTACTAATTTTATAACAACTATAACGGGACAGGGCCCCGCCATACCCCTGAATGTACAAGAACCTACGATCTCAGGGAATCATACCACAAGATAAGCCTCCGGAGAAACGGAGCTTCCCAAAACGCTGAACTGTGATCCTATGAGCGAGGATCAACAATCGTGTACTTCTACTGCGGATTTAACGCAGCCTCGGGCGAGGTCGATAACAGTACCAAGTATGTGAAATCAAAATATCAGAAATGAAATCATAATAGTCTATATAAAGCAGGAGACATGTATGATAACCAAACTACAGTACATAACATATAAGCGGTCATGTCAAGTCAGGGACTCACGCCCTCAAAGTCATCACTCATGCCCGTGGAATTCCTTCCTCACTGCTGGCAGTCTATGACATAAATCATAATCATGTGACGCGCCCGTGACATCCTACCTCACTGTCGGCGTACACATATACAATACATATATATATCTCCTGCCCGTGGAATCCTCCGTCACTGCCGGCAGCCGTAAGTGTAACATATAACCATGTGACCCGCCAGTGGCATCCTACCTCACTATTGGCGTACACATATACAATACATATATATATATAATACGCGGCCGCATGCCCCAAAATCCCTCATCGGTGTAGCATGTCCATAACGTGCCCTCGACATCCCTCATCGTAGGTGCAGGTCTTCATGGGGAGCTAGCCCATGGAGTAATAATCGTATATACCATGCCCCTGAATCCTCATCTGGTGTGAGCGGTCTTCGTGGGAGCTAGCCTATGGAATAATAGTAATGGTCACATGCCCCTAATCCTCATCCGGTGTAGACATGCCCGTGGAGTAATAATAATGGACGATGCCCGGAATCCTCATCGGTGTAGACATGTCCATGTAACAACAACAATGGAAGCATACGTGGAATCCTCCACATCACGCAGACGTCCAATAAAACGTTCGGGCATCTAACCCGCATCCTGGTCGCATGCCCCGGCATCCCTCATCGTAAGCATGGCCAAGATCAAACAAAATGGAAGCATACCCGTGAAATCCTCCATCACTGCCGGTACGTCCAATAAATTCACAACAAGTCAGCCGGCCCTCCAACCGAGAGACGCGGTAACATAGTAATACCACCAAAGGCTATAACAACTAGCATAGACAATTTTAACATACTTTTAGACTTCCATTTTATGACAACAATCCGGGTTTTAACCCCAAAGTACTACGTACATTAATCCTTTCAAAAAGATCTCTTTTTACGTAAAAACAACTCGATACTATTATCCGTAGTACCAAACACGTTCATGTTTAAATCAAGTACTTTACACTTTTTAAACCAAGTGGCTTACACTTTTAAAACAACGTTAAGTATACTTTTAAAACCCAAGTAACTAACTCTTTTAAGATCAAGGTACTCCTACCTTTTAAAACCAAGCCACTTATATTTTTCTCATCAAGAAAAGTTCGATATTTGAAAATAAGTTACTTATACTTTTAAACTCAAGTTACTTCTCTTTTCCCAAAATCAAGTTACCATTTTAAATTCAATAATAAAACCATTCTTTTGTTTTCATAAAGTCGTTATAACTAACTTTTCATAAAGCTATTATAACACTTTATGTTTTAAACCAATTTAAGACAACACCATGCCTTTCTTTTAAACCAAAACACTTCAAATTCTCAAGTCTCTTTTCTTTTAGAAATCAAGTTCCTTACTTTGGAATTTAAGAAAACAATACTTGTTTATAATGATTCTTATTAAAGTAGCCATGATCTATAAAATGTAATTCAATTTTGTCTTATCTTAGCTTCTATGCAGATGGAAGATTCTACTTGTTTTAATATAATTAATAGTCGTTACTTTTTCCTTTATTAACGCTGCAATGACTTGTTCGATACTTATTCAACTTATTCCTTTTGCTTTTCTTTAGACAAAGTACTCATTTCTCACGAATGAGGTTTCACCACTTTTTAACACAATTAAAGTTCTTCACATTTCATATCAAGTCAAATATAAGTCAAGTCTCTTATTGTCACGACCCGACCCCGGGCCGCGACTGGTTCCCTACCTGGGCACCCTTATAATCATACAACATAATAAACTGCTGCGGAAAATAAATAACACACATTTTTCTCTTTTTTTTACCAAGGCAAAGCCGATAAGGCTGCCGTAATATAAATCACCCAAAAAGGGCTTACACTATCTAAAAATGTAATTACAACTCTAACCACCCAAATTACACGTGAATACGCACTCTAAGATTTGAACACATACTATGACGGACAAGGCCCCCGCTGCACTTCTGAATATACATAGTCATGACGACTCGGAACATTGGAGCCATCTCAAAATCTGAACCAGATCCTAAGCTCGCGGATCCATAATCGTGGTACCTAAACTGCGACATTTAACGCAGCGGCGGGTCGATAACAAAAATTTCGAATATGGAACAAAAATAAAGTACAGTAAACGGATTATAACTGTACAAAAGAATGACAGAGGCAAGTATAAAAAGTACATACCAGATCCTGCCGTGTCATTACCCCTTATGAACTTAATTGCACATCATTATCTTTTCCATTCCATTAAGAGTTATAGCCATATCTTGGGTACATACTTAGGAGAAGTCATTAAGTTTATTACCATCTAACTTACTTATCTTTCATAACCTAATCCGGCCCTTTACGGAGGGATGCCTATACTGCCCGGCCCAAACTGGCACGCGATAAAGTCACATAGTCTGCCCATACAGGTATACTGCCCGACCCATTTCTGGGACGATAATGTCATATAGTCTGGCCATAAAGGTATACTGCCCGGCCCATTTCTGGGATGATAATGTCATATAGTCTGCCCATAAAGGTATACTGCCCGACCCATTTCTGGGACGATAATGTTATATAGTCTGCCCATAAAGGTATACTGCCCGGCCCATTTCTGGGACGATAATGTCATATAGTCTGCCCATAAAGGTATACTGCCCGGCCCATTTCTGGGACGATAATGTCATATAGTCTGCCCATAAAGGTATACTGCCCGGCCCATTTCTGGGACGATAATGTCATATAAAATCTGAGAATTTAACCCAAAGTACTACACACCTCTACTCCTTTAGAAAGACTCTTTTTCAAATAAAACTTCCCAGATACTAACAACCGTAGTATCAAGTCATATCTACCTTTTTAGAAATACATTTACCGGCTTCTAAATCAAGTGACTTCTTTCTTAAAAACCTTAAGCAATTGGTACCTTTAAAACAATTTGCCCTTCTTTATTTCAAATCATTTCTTTGCTTACATTACTGAAGAAAACCATTCTTTTAATCTTCCATAAAGTTGTTATAACCAACTTCCCATAAAGCCGTTATAACTCTTTATGTCTTAAACAAATTCATTCCTTTTATAACCAAGAGACTTATACTTTCAAATCAAATCACATAGTTTTCAAAATACTTCAAGTCCCTTAACTTTTAAGAAAACAAGTTTCAAAGTCTTAAAAACTTCATACGTAAACTCTTTTAAATTAAGTAACATATACTTGGTGCGTTGTGAATAAGTTATACTTATTTATAACGATCTTATTCAAGTAGCCATGATCTAGAAAATGTAATACAATTTTGTCTTATCTTAGCTTCTATGCAGATGGAGAATTCTACTTGTTTTAATATAATTTATCGGCATTACATTTTCCTTTATTAACGCTGCAATGGCTTGTTCGATACTTATTCTCATTTGTGCCGTAACTTAGCCGAGTCAACTTGACTCCAAATACCTCCTAACGATTCTTACCAACATCCCCCATAAGACTTGGCAAGAACTTAGGATAACCTAGACATAACCCTTACGTAGAGTAAATCAACATACTTATTTCTTAACTTCTAAGAGTAGAAGGAAATCATGAAATAATACCACATGTATATTCCATACATAAAATCATGTCAAAAGAAGGAAGAGGTTCACATACCACGCGACGATTATCGACAAGTAGAAAAAAGCTCCAAAGTACTTCAACCTTGCTAGCTATTCCATCATTCACGTAGAATATGCTATACTTGGTACTTCAACCTAAATTGTCCATAATACGTCCATTAACCTCTAGCTTCGAACGTAGAATATTCTAAGTGCACGGTCACTAAATTCTATGGAAAATCGGACAACACTTCCTTTGTTTCTACATACTTTGCCACCTTTTTTAAGGCCGAATACAATAACCAAACACGCCACATTTAAGGCCCAACAGTTCAGCTAACCAAAGGGGATTACACGCCTTAACAGGACGTGTAAAATTCTGCCCCACAAATTAATACGAATCTAGTCCATAATACAATGCCATTTTCGGCCAAAAGGTGCAACAACTTATCAAACTTTCCAATTCCCTTTTAAATCCAAGTTCTTAGGTCAACATGTTAAATAGTCAAAAACAACTTCAACAACTACAATTTCCTTCTTTATATAACATATGACAACTTAACTAGTAACCAACTTGCATTAAAATCTTAAGGGCTAACATACTAGTTTTCGGATTAGGGTTCCAACAATCAATACACTTATCAAACTTCATACTAAATACCTCATGCTTGCTAATATCCATAGCTACAACAATAAGTAATCTTAATTACTAAAACGACAAGATTTATACCTTTATAAGCCCTTAAAAATTCCAAGATTCAAAGTCGCGCCTTAGCAATTCTTAGCTCCTTTCCTTAAGTTCCAATCCGCTCCAAGCACTCCTTAGAAGCCTATGAAGAACCCATCTTCAAGTTCCAACTTCAAAGTTGAAGAACTCCTTAAGTTTCCGCCTTGCGACTAATACGAAAACACCGTTTTTCCGAAATCTTTCTATTGAGATATCCTTACAATACCCTTAGGGACATTGGGTTTAAGTCTTGTGAATAAAGGACCACAATTGCAAATTTTTGTGTGGAGAAAAATGATGAACCCGTGAGCTCTATGGAAGAACAAGAAATGTTGTGATATTTTCTAAGTGTTGAAGACCTTGTCTTGCACTAGTAGTATGCTTATATAACACATTGGAGGGCTAAGACTTAAACAAATGGGTGGCTAAGATGAGTTTCACTAGGATTAAGCACAAGTGGCAAGTTGACTTGGTCAACAATATCAAGCTTAGCAAGACTTATCTTCCTTGATGGTAAATGACCATTTTACCCCTTACTATTTCGACCAAGACCAAGTGTGGGGGTGCCACGTGTCGCCCTCTCATTCGTCCACAAAATTCCGTAACCCTCGTGGGCCCCACAAAACGTAAAATTCCTCGGGTGGGCCTCACGTGACCAAATTCGTAAAAATAAATTTCCATAATGTTAATAAGTTCCATACTCTTCAAATAATGCATTTTGAGAATCTAATTCTCCTTAACGAACATTTCTCCTTTCCGACGTTCGGAAGATTTTTCGTCGGAAAAACAATTCTTCCTTTCGTACCCTTTTCAAGTCTTGTATTCCTTACTTACATTCTCTTAAACATGTCCTGGATGTCACGACCCGAACCCGGGCCCGTGACTGGTGCCTTACCCCGGGCACCCTAGTGATACAACATCAGAGAAAATCAGCGGAAATAAAACATAAACATGAAACAAGAGATATGATAAATAAACAAAGCAACCAAAATAATTGCTCAGATATATACATAAAAACCGAACAGCTTATCCTTTTCTTTTCAAACTCGCCCACAACAAGATTTACTGGACCTCTAAGAGTTTTTATACAACATGACGGACAGGGCTCGCCATACCCCGAATGTACAAGAACCTACAACTCAGTGGTAACATACCAAAAGATAAGCCTCCGAGGAACGGAGCTTCCTAACGCCGAATGCGATCCTAAGAGCTAGGATCAACAACCGATGTACTTCTAACTGCGGCATGAAAGCAGCCCGGGCGAGGTCGCATAATAGGTACCAAGTATGTGAAACTGAAAATACTGTAGTTAAATCATAACAGTCTATATAAAGCATGAGACATATATGATAACCAAAATACAGTACGCAATCATAAACGCAGTTAAGTCAGGGACTCACGCTCTCAAAGTCATCACTCAAATATAACTATGGGTCTCACGCCCACAACATCAATCATGTTCGCATTCGCCACATGCCCCTAATTCTCCATCGGTGCGTATATGTCCAGATGCAACAATAATAATAAGGTACGGTAATCAACCTCGCCGCATGGCCACATGCCCGACTCAGACGGTGCGAGCATGTCCATGTAACAATAATACCAATACACCGGTGATCAACCCCGCCGCGTGGCCACATGCCCCGAATGCAGACGGTGCGTATATGTCCATGTAACAACAATAACAATATATCGGGTGATTAACCCGCCGCACGGCCGCATGCCCTAATGCGTGACGGTGCGCATATGTCCATGTAACAACAATAACAATATATCGGGTGATTAACCCGCCGCGTGGCCACATGCCCCTGACTCAGACGTGCGGACATGTCCATGTAACAACATCACACTCCTAATGGAAGTATACCCGGCCACCCATCGTCAAGATGTCCATCAATCACCGATAGTGAATTCTCCAACGAGACGCCAGAGTACGTAAATACAACACTTGCACAACAAAGGCTATTACCACAAACATAGGCAAGTTCAACATACTTATAGACTCTTATTTTATTACAACAAATCCGGTTTTAACCCCAAAGTACTACATACATTAATCCTTTCAAAAGACCTCTTTTACGTAAAAACAACTCGATACTATTATCCGTAGTGCCAAATACGTTCATGTTTTAAAATCAAGTACTTTACATCGCTTTAACCAAGTGGCTTACACTTTCTAGAACAACGCCAAGTAACAACATTCTTTCCAAAAGTTCAAGTTTGCCTAATTTCAGATACTCACGTCTTTTAGTTTGGAAAGATTTCATAGTTTATAGTCTTAATCAAATAACGACTTCTTTAAAACAATAAGCCTTATGTGTGAGTAGGTTATTCTTTGTTTATAACAATCTTATAAAAGCAGCCATGATCTAGGAAATGTAATATCATTTTGTCTCATCTTAGCTTCTATGCAGATGGAGGTTTCTACTGGTTTTAATAATACTTATTTATTCAATACATTTCCCTTTATTAGCGCTGCAGTGGTTTGTTCGATACTTATTCTGATTTCCGAAATCAGTAAAACATTAATCCTTTTAAAAACCAAGTACTCATTACTCACGAATGAGGTTTCACACTTTTTAACAAAATTCATATTAATTCAATTAAGTCAAGTCTCTTATCTTTTAAGATCAAGTCTCTTAACTTCTTAAAATCAATAAACCATTCTTTTTATCTCTCTTAAGTCGTTATACCTAACTTCCCATAAAGCTAGTATAACTCTTAAGCTTTCAAACCAAGTATTATTCTTCTTTCAAAAAGGATTCTTAATTCTTTTGAAATACTTCAAGATTCTTATTATTCAGGCTTAAGTCAAAAGACATTGCCAGAAACTACATTCGATTAACACACGTACGTCTACCGTACTATATATATATTCTTTTAAAATACTTCCAGATTCTTATTATTCAGGCTTAAGTCAAAAGACATTGCCGTGAAACTACATTCAGTTAACACACGTACGTCTACCGTACTATATATATATTCTTTTAAAATATCATGCTCAAGAGGATAGGAAGAATCACATACCTCGTGACGATTATCGACTATTAGCAAAACGCTCCACGGCTATAACCCGCTAGCCTTGTCCACCTTCCAAGTAGTACATGCTACTCGCAGAACATTCAACCAATAAAGGTTATAAGTCATCAGAATACAAATTCTATGTAAGTACAATTTAATCTTCTACTTTAATATTCTTACGATGTGATTTCGATTCAAGTCTTTTACGTAATATCCTTCTATTACAGTTCAATTCTCTTCTATGAATCTTATATTCATTTCTATACAACTACAGTATGTAATTTCCAATTACAATAGAAGGATAGGATTATTTACCTCGATAAGCCCAAAATTATCCAAGTTTAATGTCGATCCTGAGCAACGTTTAGCTCCTAATTTGTGCGCTCCAACCCGCTCCAAACAACCCTTAGAAGTTCTAACCAACTTCTACTCAAATACTTCAACCATCTATGAAGATTTCCTTAGGGTTTCGTTTAGTGGCTAAAGGAAGTATAATAGTATATCCGGCTTTTAGTATAGGTATAACTCGAATACTACAAGGTATATGAGCCAAGGTATTTGGGAATAGTAACAATACTTGGAGAATACTTTTCTACCAAGGGGGGGGTGTATTATACGAAAACAACTAGGCAAGGGGGGGGGGGTACTCTCGGCCAAGGCTCACAAGGGGGAGGGGGGCTTTGGACGAAAAACTACACAAAGGGGAGGGAGTATTTTCCTTGGAATTTCACAAGTGTGGATGAAGAATAAGTCTTCAACTAAGGGGGTATTTATAGGACATTCAAGGGCCAAGATCAAGCCAAGTGGTAGGCAAGTGTAGGGTGGGGATTTGGACATGTGTTTGTGGGTCCCACTTGCTCATCAACTACACAAAATATCCTACCAACTACTTGACAAAATAGCCAAGGCAAACCGCCCAAGTTTCGTCCCAACTTCTCGTCCACTTGAGGGTGACACTTGTCACCCTCTCGTTGGTCCAAAATATTTCATCTCTCGGAAAAATCCGCTAAAATAATAAATGACATAGCCGTAATTTTCCCTACGCAAGTTCTAGAAAACGTTTCGCCGGAAAACGATTCTTTTCGGTAGTTGTGAACAAAATTTCGAACCTTGCCTATCTTTAAGGCTCAAACTTCTCTACGTACGTCCTCACGTACATACTCTGGAAATACGGGGTATAACACTGGAGTTACGGGGTGTAACACTTATCTTTTAAAAACAACAAACCATTCTTTTACCTGCATAAAGTCGTTATAGCTAACTTCCCATAAAGCTATTATAATACTTTATGTTTTAAACCAACCAAAATTCGTTTAGCACACGTACGTCTACCGTACTACATAGTTCACAACAATCATGCTAGAAAAGATAGGAAGAGGTTCACATACCTCGCGACGATTATCGACAATTAGCAAAATGCTCCAAAGTACTATACCCTTGCTAGCCTTTTACACCCTTCAAGTAGAATGCGCTACTCAGACATTTCAACCTATGATGGTCATAAAACGTCTATTAACCTCTAGCTTCGAACGTAGAATATTCTAAGTATAAGGTCACTAAATTCTACGGAAAATCGGGCAGCACTTCCTTTGTTTCTACATACTTTGCCACCTTTTTCAAGGCCGAATTCAATAACCAAAAGCCACATTTAAGGCTCAAACAATTCAGCAAATACAAAGGGGATTACACGCCCTACAATACGTGTAAAATTCCGCCCCACAATTACTACCAACTAGTCCACAATACAATGCAATTCTCGGCTACAACAACACTACTTCTCTTTCAATTCCTTTTTCAATACAAGTTGTTATTCCAACATGCTACATAGTCATAAACAACTTCAACAACTATAGTTCCTTCTTTATATAACATGTGACGACTTAAACTAAAACTCAAATCGAATTGTAATCTTAAGGGCTAAACATGCTAGTTTTCGGATTAGGGTTCCAATAGTCAATACACTTATCAAACTTCATACTAAATACCCCATGCTTGCTAATATCCATAGTTACAACAATAAGTAATCTTAATTACTAAAACGACAAGAATTATACCTCTTACAAGCCCTTAAAATTTCCAAGATTCAAAGTCGCTCCTTAGCAATTCTTAGCTCCTTTCCTTATGTTCCAATCCTCTCCAAGCACTCCTTTCTCAGAAGAACTCATCTTCAAGTTCCAACTTCAAAGTTGAAGAACTCCTTAAGTTTCCGCCTTGCGACTAATACGAAAATGCCACTTTTCCGGAATCTTTCTATTGAGATAACCTTACAATACCCTTAGGGGCCTTGGGTTAAAGTCTTGTGAATAATGGAACAAAACTACAAAATTTTTGTGTGGGGAAATGACCAAACCCGAGAGCACAATGTGAAGAACAACAAAGTGTGAAATAATTCTAAGTGTTGAAGAGCAAGTCTTGCACTAGTTGGGTATATATAATACAATGGAGGGCTTAGATATCAACAAATGTGTGGCTAGGATGAAGATCAATAAAGTAAAGCCAAGTGGACAAGTTGACTTGGTCAATATTCTCAAGCTTGAAGACTTATCATCCACAATGGTCAAATGACCATTCTATCCTTGCAATTTTTGTCCAAGGCTAAGTGGGGGAGGTGCCACGTGTCGCCCTCCCATTCATCCATAGAATTCCGTAACCCTCGTGGGCCCCACAAAACGTAAAATTCCTCGGGTGGGCCCCACATGACCAAATCCGTAAAAATAGATTCCATAATTCTTATAAATTCTTAAAGTCTTAAATACCAAAGTTGAGAATCCAATTCTCAATAATAAACCTTTTTCCTTCACGAAGCTCGAAAACTTTTCCGTCGAAAAATCATATCTTTCTTCCTTTCCAATTTTTAATGTCGTATTCTCGTACGTACGTCCTCACATACATACCCTGAAACTATGGGGTGTAATAATAAACATCACCAGGTTGGGACTGGATCTCGCCATACCTATATATATATATATATATATATATATATATATATAATCATAAAAACTCCGACTAGCACCATCAGAACAAATAGAGAGCTCTGACACCATCGCTAAGCTGAAGTCTTACTAGAGATGAGCGTCGCTTCGTCTATCTGAACCTGTGGGCATGAAATGCATATCCCCGATAGAGGACGTCAATAGGAATAATGTACTGAATATATAAGGCAGGAAAAAGTAAATAGATACAGTAACGTAAATAGATACAGTAACGTAAATGAGAATAAGGAAGAAACAACATGTAACTCTGAATGCCTGTTACACCCCGTAATTCCAGGGCAATTAAGTGAGAACATGATTATAAAAATAAGATTTGAATGTTGGAAGAAAAGTATATTTAAATTTTCTATATGGAAAATTTTTGGATACAAATGTGACGACGAGAATTATAACTAGTAGTTAAATTTTTTCCAATGGATTTATGAACTTAGTAGTGTATTATGAAGTCTTGGAATTGATAATATGGGGTCCACCGAAAATTTCACAATTTTGTGAGCCCATCGAAATTTTAAGATATTTGGCTAAGTGTGGGAGATATGTTGTGAAGACAAATTTATGACCAATGATAGGGTGACACGTGTCCCTCCCCCACTTGTCTTGCAAGTCACACATTATATAGATATGGATTGCAATACTTAGACTCACATAATATCTTCTCCTCCAAACCTTCTCTTCTCTCTTTCTTAGCTTGTAAGTCACGATTTTATCCATAGAAAGTGAAGAACAATATCAACTTATTTTCCAAGATTAAAGCACCTTAACTAAGTTCTAAGCCAAGTTAACACCACAAGATAGTGGATCACGGTTTTGGCCAAGAAACTTCTTGAAACCCTAAGCTTGGAAATGAACTTTTTGGAAGAGAAACATGAAAGTAAGATGATTACAAGCTTGTAGAGGATACGTGTGTGTTGTTGTAACATGAAGAAGTGGTGCAAAAGGAAGTGGTGGTGGCCGAGAAATTGGGACTGTTTTGGCTAATATTAAGGTAATATTTCTTCTTCCTCTTGAAGTAATTGGAAGTTACATGATGTTATAGTTAATAGATGAACTTGTGTTAAGAGAAATGGAGAATAAGAAGTACATGTGACAGTTTTGGCAAGCTAGTCGATTTTGGACAGTTTTTATGTTGTTGGATTCGTTGGTTATTGTTGTTGTTATCATCACCTATTACATTTTATTAATTGAAGGAAAAATTGTTATTGAAAGTTGAAACTGTTTATATAAAAATGTTGAAATATGACTTGGATCCTAAGGAGTTATGAAGGGCTTGGTATTAAGTCTTGTTGGCCGAAACTGCATGAAACTGTGAGACGTTGTTGTGCTGTTTTAGGGGTTGTTTTATGCGTGTATAATGTTGGAAATTTAGTTACAATTATGCATGTTTAATGTGGTAATTGCTAACATATGTCCTAAAGGAATAAAGGTATAGAAAGCTTCACATTTTACCCTCGTTGTTGTTGGAATATGGGCTGTTTTTGTGGACTGTTTTAATATGGAATAAGAGGCTGAATTAACATGAGAAGTGGGTGTGTAAATCCCCTTTGTTTCTGTTTTGGTTATGCCCTTAAGTGGTGCTTGGTTATTGACCTTATTTGTAAGGTGGAAATGTATGTATAATTAGGGGAAATACTGCCCAAATTTTTATATGAAAAGAGAACCATTACTTGGTATATGACCTACACTAGTAAGCATGAAGTTGATAGACGTGTTATCGTTGTTATAAGTTGAAGTACCTATTTGAAGCCTATTCTACTTGTCGTGTTGGTATAGCCGATAAGGTATGTGAAACTATCTTTTCTTCTTTTGGCATGATTTATATGAAATGGATGTACGGAGGATGTACGTAATTCCATTAAATTCTTTATGATACATGATATGATAGTGCCTTGGTTTTTCTAAAATGAAAGATATGATAGTGCCTTGGTGTTTTCTAAAATAAAAGATATGATAATGCCTTGGGTTTTCTAAATGAAAGTTATCCTATCTATTTCATTGAGGGTCAAAAGATGACTTTAAATTTCATATGGTTGCTTATGATAGCTATTTGTGCACAATCCCTTATATGTTCACCGTGTCCTTCATTAGAGGGCCGGGCAGTATAAGTATATGATTCCATGGACATGTTTCCGTGATGCGAGTACATGATACTCATGCGTGTATATAAGTATTATGATTCCATGAACATGCTCCGTGATGCGAGTACAGGATACTCATACGTGTATATATGTATTATGATTCCATGGACCGACCTCCGTTGTAACGACCCGTTCCGGGCCCCGTTACTGGTGCCTTACCCCGGGCACCCTAGTGATACAACATCAGAGAAAAACCAGCGGAAAATAAAACATGAGTCATGAAACAAGAGATATAATAATAAACAGGCCAACCAAAACGGTTGCCTTCAGTATATACATAAAACCTGAACAGTTTAATCCTTTACAACCCCGCCACAACAAGATTACATGCACTTAAGATTTACAACGACTATGACAGGACAGGGCCCCGCCATACCCCTGAATGTACAAGAACCTACAACTCAGGGAACACATACCAAAAGATAAGCCTCCGAAGAAACAGAGCTTCCCAATACGCTGAACTGTGATCCTAAGAGCGGGGATCCACGATCGACACTCTCTACACTGCGGCATGAACGCATCCCCGAAGGAGGTCAAGATAACAGTACCAAGTATGTGAAATCAGAAAATATCAGAATGAAATCATACTAGTCTATATAAAGCGGAGACATGTATGATAACCAAACTACGATCACAACATAAAAGCAAATATATCCAAATGTGACTCACGCCTCAAGTCATCACTCAAATATAACTATGGGTCTCACGCCCACAACATCAATCATGTTCGCATCATGGCGCATGCCCTGCACTCAGACGGTGTAGACATGTCCATGATGCAACAATAATACCAATGCCCCATGGCCACATGCCCCGGAATTCTACTCGGTGTAGACACGCCCATGTGACATCAACAATAATATCTTGGGTGATCAACCCCGCCGCACGGCCACATGCCCGAATTCTACCTCGGTGTAGACATGTCCATGTAACCACAATAACAATATATCGGGTAATCAACCCGACCGCACGGCCGCATGCCCCTAATTCTCGTGACGGCAGACATGTCCATGTGACATCAACAACAAGACAAGAATCAAAATGGAAACATACCCGTGGAATTCTCCATCACCGCCAAAGACGCCCAAGTAAGTTCTCAACAAGTCGACCGCCTCTATCGAGACGCCAGAATACGTAAATACCACACTTGCCCAACAAAGGCTATCATCACAAGCATAGGCAAGTTTCACAACAACAAGCATAGGCAAGTTTCACAACAACAAGCATAGGCAAGTTTCACACAACTCAAAGTACTTTTCATTTTATGCCAAAGTCCGGGTTTTTTAACCCCAAAGTACTACATACGTTAAGTTCTTTTAAAAGAGATCCATTTCTTTTATAAAAGTCACCCGATACCCGTAGTATTAGAATGACCAACCCACCTTCCTTTTCAAAACCAAGTAACAACATTCTTTTCCTAAGTTCCAGTTTGCCTAGTTTCAATTACTCAAGCTTCTCATTTTCAAATGGTTTCATAGTTCCCAAACTTAATCACTTGATTCCTTTTTAGAACAATTGAGTAACATATGTCATATATGTGAGTAGTTTATTCTTGTTTATAACGATCTTATTACAAAGACCGTGATCTAGAAAATGTAATATCATTTTGTCTTATCTTAGCTTCTATGCAGATGGAGGTTTCTCTTGGTTTTAATACAACACATCATTATTCAATACATTTTCCTTTATTAACGCTGCAGTGGTCCTGTCGATACACATTACGATTCCCAAATCAAGAAACATTATCCCTTTAAAAACCAAGTACTCATTACTCACGAATGAGGTTTCACAAACATCCACATTAAAACAAATAAGTTAAGTCTCTTATCTTATAAGATCAAGTCTCTTAACTTCTAACATCAGTAAACCATTTTCACCTACATAAGGTCGTTATAACTAACTTCCCATAAAGCTATTATAACACCCTATGTTTTAAACCAACCAAATCACTTAGCACATGTACGTCTATCGTACTACATAGTTCACAACAATCATGCTAGAAAAGATAGGAAGAGGTTCACATACCTCGCGACGATTTATCGACAATAAGCAAAATGCTCCAAGTACTACAACCTTGCTAGCCCTTTCCACTCCTCGAGTAGAATACGCTACTCTTAGTACTTTCACCTATAAAGGTCACAAACGTCTATTAACCCCAAAACACAAGTTTCTATCTTTCTATAGAAAATTCAAGAAGATTTCCCC
Organism: Przewalskia tangutica; assembly: GCA_029844215.1. NCBI lineage: Eukaryota > Viridiplantae > Streptophyta > Magnoliopsida > Solanales > Solanaceae > Przewalskia > Przewalskia tangutica. Next base: position 18,410,953 of record CM056725.1, on the reverse strand, counting down.
AAGAACAGCAGAAATCTCCTCCTCTATCGAGGCCGGCGACCAAGCCAACCAGTGGGGTTTACACGCCTAACTGACGTGTACAATTCTACACAAGTCTCATCGCAATACACCCCTATGTAAATACATTTGATTCGATTCTTTATTCTTCAGCTTAAGTCAAAAGACATTGCCGAATACTAAGTATAGTTCCATATATAGTATACTTCAACTATATATTCTAACAAACATGTAATTTCCAATTACAATAGAGGGACAAGATAATTACCTCGACAAGCCCAAAATTATCCAAGTTATAATGTCGATCCCGAGCAAGGTTTAGCTCCACCCGTGCGCCCAAACCACTCCAAACAACCCTTAGAAGTTCTAACCAACTTCTACTCAAATACTTCAACCAACTATGAAGATTTCCTTGTGGTTTCGGTTTGAGACTAAAGGACAAAAGGTTGTATTTCCTGACTCTACGTTATTAGGTTTCTTTTGAATACGACAAGGTACAAGGCTTAGGTATTTTGGTCATTATAACATTACTTGGAGAAGTATTTCACTACCCCAAGGGAGGGGTATTCTACGAAAACAACTAGGCTAGGGGGGGCGTACCCCACGGGTAGCACCACAGGGGAGGGGACTCTCGGCCAAAGGCCTTTACTAGGGAGTGGCTCTTGACGAGTCAAACAAGAGGAGAGGGAAGGATAGCAAGACTTGGAACATTTTGATGAATGAAGTCTTCTGCCGAGGGTATTTATAGCAAAACCAAAAGCCAACCAATGGCCAAGATCAAGCCATGTGCAAGGCAAGTGTAAGGCCAAGATCAAGCCAAGTGCACCCTAGACCCTACTCCTTAAAACCCTCACAAATATCTACACAAATATCTACCACAACTTGCCCCCTCAAATCGGCCAAGTGCCGCCCCACATGCTTCCATTGTGAGGGTGACACATGTCACCCTCCCGTTGGTCCAAAATGTTTCGTCTCTCGGAAAAATCCGCAAAAATACAAAACGACATAGCCGGAATTTTCCCTTCGCAAGTTACGCAAAACGTTTCGTCGAAAACGACTTAACCAAGGTTGTGCACAAATGTAAAATCGCCAAGCGGTGCCACATGGGGGTGACACGTGTCGCCCCGATTCGCCTGAATATTTCGTCTTCCAAAAATATCCAAATTACAGGAAATCTCAAAACAAAGCGGGCTACAAAATCAGAATTTCTCCCGTGGGCCCCACGTGACCATTTCCGAAAATAAAATCTCAAAATTCTAATATAATCTATGAAGTCCAAATACCAAATCTGGGAATCCAATTCCCATTAACGAACCTTTTTCTTCACAAATAACCGGAAACTTTTCCGTCGAAAACTCACATCTTTCTTTCTTTTCAAAATTTCTGCCGTACTCGACGACGCCCTCACATACATACCACGCAACTACGGGTATAACATTCTCCTCCTTAGAAACATTCGTCCGAATGTTCATTATCAAGACGGATATCGATTAAGTTCCTCTAACAAGATGCCAACGCCACACCATGGCCACGAGATAAAAAACTTTATCTTCCTCCCTTACTAGTTGTACCCTTCTCGAAAACTCGAACTCTCCCAAGACGTACCATACTTCACCATTACCTGCTCTCGAAAATCTCGGAGTCACTACCTCCAAACTTGGACATCATAATAACCTCAAACTTCCTAAAGGCCATTCCCGGCCTTAACGAAACGCTTCTTGTCGAACGCGTCCACGAACACAAACCATCATCATACAAACTTGGGCCTAGCATCCCCGTGACCCTACCACCGGGACCACCTAACTGACCCACCCCAAACCGGTTACGGGTTGACCCAAGAATGGTCCTCAACCCGACCCCCAACCGCGCCGAACTCTTGTTCCCCGATCCGGAACAATCTTACTAATTCACATCATGAAAGCTACCACTTCCATCTCACACTACCCACGGACTTATCACACAAATAAATCCCACGTATACCACTACTCTGATAAGGGTCAAACATAAAATAAATCTTTAATCTCAAGACGACCTTACCCCTAAGGTCTCAGTCGTGACATAGTCTAAGGTTCACACTTACCATGCCCCCATACGTAACCTCCCAACTAAACATGTTTTCAAACTCACAATTAACACAACGCTTATTCGTACATAGCACACAATAATGAGACCATCATAACAAGCATACCAAAACTCTAGAGGGTTAAGGATAAACTCGGCTACCGCCCACTCTAATCATAGGCCACTGCAGGCGCATAATCGTAGGGCGCGGCGATGAACCAGCCATCGATCCAGGGTCGAGTCGTAACATCCGTGTGACCCTTGGTCGGACAGTGCCTCGCAAAATGGCCCTGCTGGCCGCAAAAATCACACGCTCCCCTGGCACCACGACACTCCCCGAAATGCGGTCTACCACATCGACCACACCGAGGGGGTGACCGATCCGCCAACACTTACTTCCTCGAAACTCGAACCTCGAGCCACGACCGCTCCCGAATACTCAAGGTTGTGGAGGACCACTCGCACCGGGCGGAGGTACAAAACTAGTATCCGCCGAGGCGGTCCGCCTCGAAAGTCACCAGGACCTGTTGTTCGCCTCTTCTCGCGATCTTGGTCATTCCGGTCGACCTCCGTGCCTCACATCCTGCCAGATGAGCTCGCACGGGCAATGTCCATGCCCGGTGGCTACTCTGAACATGCCTCGACATGTAATCATCGAGCCTCGTAACATATCGGTGCACTCGATCCTCCATACTAGCTACCAACGCTGGACGCACGCCAATGAGTCGAACTCCACATTGTACTCCCGAACCGCACGCCCGCTCGTCTAAGCATCAAAAATCTGGCCCGTGCCCTCCTCATGCGGAGGCAAGAAGTGCGTGAGAAAGCCCCCAAAACTCATCCCATACCGATGGAGGTGCATGCTCTCCCGGAAAGCTCCCATGAATCAAACCAATCGATCGCGTATCACGCAGTGACGCGAACCAAAGGTCACGACTCGGTCTCAAGCCTTGATCACCCGCATGATCCAGAATCGCCGGATGAACTCCTGCGATCATCCTCGTGCCTCGACCCATAAAACTCAAGGGCTACAACTCGAAAGTCCCGTAGCCTCAAACTATCTCGCTCGGGGTGAACCATCGTGCATCGAACTGAATCCGTGATCCACTATCTCATATCTCGCCACGACTCGCCAAAGAATCGCCATCTCTTGTAACCCATCTCCTCCGCCCTGCATCGGGATGAGGCTCGTGCATCAGAGTCTCACGCCCACGGCCGCGCTCTAAACTCGCTGGGCCTGGTGGCGCCACAAAACCCGCCGTCAAGCACAACCTCGTGTCTTGTCGGCTCGCCCTCGTACTCTCTCAGTATCTCACTAGCAAGACTCACCGCTTTGCCCTTCACGGGCTCGGTTGCCTTGCGGAGGCATAATCGTAAAACGAGATACGCGGAGGGTCCAACTTACAACACCTCTAAGGCACGATCTCGTAATGAGAAGAATGGAAACCAATCCTAAATGTCCTATAGCCTCCGATTATAGATGTGGTGCACAACACACCGATAATCAAGACTCTACTAGACACGGTCAGACACTTTCCGAGGATTAATCGCTCGATACCACTTTTGTAACGAATTCGCCTGCCTCGCATCGTGCCTTACCCCGCACCCTAGTGATACAACATCGAGAAAAACCAATGGAAAATAAAACATGAGTCATGAAACAAGAGATATAATAATAACAAAGCCAACCAAAACGGCTGTTTCGTGATATACATAAAACTCGAACAGCTTTAATCTTTACAACCCCGCCACAACAAGATTACATGCACTTAAGATTTACAACGACTATGACGGACGGGGCCCGCCATACCCGAATGTACAAGAACCTACAACTCAGGAACACATACTAAAAGATAAGCCTCAAGAAACGGAGCTTCAATACGTTGAATCGTGATCCTAAGAGCGGGATCCACGATCGATGTACCTCTACTGCGCATTTAACGCAGCCCAAGGAGGTCAAGATAACAGTACCAAGTATGTGAAATCAGAAAATATCAGAATGAAATCATACTAGTCTATATAAAGCAGAGACATGTATGATAACCAAACTATAGTTCACAACATAAAGCGATCATATCGATCGTGACTCACGCCTCAAGTCATCACTCAAATATAACTATGGGTCTCACGCCCACAACATCAATCATGTTCGCATCACGGCCGCATGCCCCGAATTCGTGATCGGTGTAGACATGTCCATGATGCAACAATAATACCAATGCCCCACGGCCACGTGCCCCGAATTCTACTCCTGTAGACACGCCCATGTGACATCAACAATAATATACCGGGTGATCAACCCCGCCGCACGGCCACATGCCCCGAATTCTACCTCTGTAGACATGTCCATGTAACCACAATAACAATATATCGGGTAATCAACCCGACCGCACGCCGCATGCCGGAATTCAGACGGCAGACATGTCCACGTGACATCAACAACAAGACAAGAATCAAAATGGAAACATACCCGTGGAATTCTCCATCACCGCCAAAGACGCCCAAGTAAGTTCTCAACAAGTCGACCGCCTCATCGAGAGACGGAATACGTAAATACCACACTTGCACAACAAAGGCTATCATCACAAGCATAGGCAAGTTTCACAACAACAAGCATAGGCAAGTTTCACAACAACAAGCATAGGCAAGTTTCACACAACTCAAAGTACTTTCATTTTATGCCAAAGTCGGGTTTTTAACCCCAAAGTACTACATACGTTAAGTTCTTTTAAAAGAGATCCATTTCTTTTATAAAAGTCACCCGATACCGTAGTATTAGAATGACCAACCCACCTTCCTTTTCAAAACCAAGTAACAACATTCTTTCCTAAGTTCCGGCTTTGCCTAGTTTCAATTACTCAAGCTTCTCATTTTCAAATGGTTTCATAGTTCCCAAACTTAATCACTTGATTCCTTTAGAACAATTGAGTAACATATGTCATATATGTGAGTAGTTTATTCTTGTTTATAACGATCTTATTACAATGACCATGATCTAGAAAATGTAATATCATTTTGTCTTATCTTAGCTTCATGCAGATGGAGGTTTCTACCGGTTTTAATACAACACATCATTATTCAATACATTTTCCTTTATTAACGCCGCAGTTGGTCCTGCCGATACACATTCGATTCCCAAATCAAGAAACATTATCCCTTTAAAACCAAGTACTCATTACTCACGAATGAGGTTTCACACAAACATCCACATTAAAACAAATAAGTTAAGTCTCTTATCTTATAAGATCAAGTCTCTTAACTTCTAACATCAAGAAACCATTTTCACTTACATAAGGTCGTTATAACTAACTTCCCATAAAGCTATTATAACACCCTATGTTTTAAACCAACCAAATCACTTAGCACATGTACGCTCACCGCTACATAGTTCACAACAATCATGCTAGAAAAGATAGGAAGAGGTTCACATACCTCGCGACGATTTATCGACAATAAGCAAAATGCTCCAAGTACTACAACCTTGCTAGCCCTTTCCACTCCTCGAGTAATACGCTACTCTTAGTACTTTCACCTATAAAGGTCACAAACGCCTATTAACCCCAAAACACAAGTTTCTATCTTTCTATAGAAAATTAGAAGACCTCCCCGCAACAACAGCGTAAATCTCCTCCTCTATCGAGGCCGCTACCAAGCCAACCAGGGGGTTTACACGCCTAACCTGACGTGTACAATTCTACACAAGTCTACTGCACACACCCATGTAAATACGATTCGATTCTTTATTCTTCAGCTTAAGTCAAAAGACATTGCCGAATACTAAGTATAGTTCCATATATAGTATACTTCAACTATATATTCTAACAAACATGTAATTTCCAATTACAATAGAGGACAAGATAATTACCTCGACAAGCCCAAAATTATCCAAGTTATAATGTCGATCCCGAGCAAGGTTTAGCTCCACCCGTGCGCTCCAAACCACTCCAAACAACCCTTAGAAGTTCTAACTAACTTCTACTCAAATACTTCAACCAACTATGAAGATTTCCTTAGGTTTCTGGTTTGAGACTAAAAGGACAAAAGGTAGTATTTCGACTCTACGTAAAGAGGTATCTTGGGCATACTACAAGGTACAAGGGTAAGTTATTTTGGGCATTAGTACAATAGTAGGAGAAGTATTTCAATACCACGAGGAGGGTATTATACGAAAAACAACTAGCTAGTGGGGTACTACCGCTAGCACCACAAAGGGGGAGGGGACTCTCTGGCCAAAGGCCTTTACTAGGGAGTGGGGCTCTTGGACGAGAGTCAAACAAGAGGAGAGGAAGGATAGCAAGACTTGGAACATTTTGACGAATGAAGTCTTCGCCAAGCGGGTATTTATAGCAAAACCAAAAGCCAACCAACGGCCAAGATCAAGCCATGTGCAAGGCAAGTGTAAGGCCAAGATCAAGCCAAGTGCACCCTAGACCCTACTCCTTAAAACCCTCACAAATATCTACACAAATATCTACCACAACTTGCCCCCTCAAATCGGCCAAGTGCCGCCCCACATGCTTCATTGTGAGGTGACATGTCACCCTCCCGTTGGTCCAAAATGTTTCGCTCTCGAAAAAATCCGCAAAAATACAAAACGACATAGCCGGAATTTTCCTTCGCAGTTACGCGAAAACGTTTCGCCGAAAAACGACTCTAACAAGGTGTTGTGCACAAATGTAAATCGCCGGGTGCCACATGGGGTGACACGTGTCGCCCGATTCGCCTGAATATTTCGTCTTCCGAAAATATCCAAATTACCGGAAATCTCAAAACAAAGCGGCCCCACAAAATCAGAATTTCTCCGTGGCCCCACGTGACCATTTCCGAAAATAAAATCTCAAAATTCTAATATAATCTATGAAGTCCAAATACCAAATCTGGGAATCCAATTCCCATTAACGAACCTTTTTCTTCACAAATAACCGGAAACTTTTCCGTCGAAAACTCACATCTTTCTTTCTTTTCAAAATTTCTGTCGTACTCTCGTACGTACGTCCTCACATACATACCCTGCAACTACGGGGTATAACATCCGTGATGCGAGTACATGATACTCATGCATGTATATAAGTATTATGATTCCATGGACATGCTCCGTGATGCGAGTACAGGATACTCATGCGTGTATATATGTATTATGATTTCATGGACCGACCTCCGTAATGCGAGTACAGGATACTCATGCGTGTATATAAGTATTATGATTCCATGGACATGCTCCGTGATGCGAGTACATGATACTCATGCGTGTATATATGTATTATGATTCCATGGACCGACCTCCGTGATACGAGTACAGGATACTCATGCGTGTATATATGTATTATGATTCCATGGACATGCTCCGTGATGCGAGTACATGATACTCATGCGTGTATATAAGTATTATGATTCCATGGACCGACCTCCGTGATGCGAGTACAGGATACTCATGCGTGTATATAGGTATTATGATTCCATGGACCGACCTCCGTGATGCGGGTACGAGATACCCATGCGAGTATATATGTATATATATATTTTAATTATAGGGACATGCATGCATGACTTTGATATGACTCTCATTTATCTTTTAAAAGACACAGTTGATTCTCATTTTTATATGGTACAGTGGTACAGCGGTACAATGGTACTAGTATTTTGATTATCATACTTATTTACTGTCTTCTTTTGGTTATTATATTTGTCAGTATGATTCCATTTACAGTACTTTATGTTTACATACTTGGTACATGTTTGTATTGACCCCCTTCTCCGGGGGGCTGCGTTCATGCCTGCAGGTACAGGTACACAGTTTGGTGATCCTCGAACTTAGGATCCTTGTCCAGCTATTTGAGATAGCTCTATTGTTCCGTTGTCTAGTCATTTTGGTACAGTTTTGCTATTACAGGCTTATGTACATTCACGGGTACGGCGGGTCCTTGTCCCGTCATAGTTACTGTTATATTCTTAGAGGTTTGTAGTCATGTGTGGGTTGGACATGTACAGTTGTAGTTCATTTCAGATTTGTGTATATAATGACAACCTTGTCGGCTTGCCTATTTTATTATATGACAGTTCTGGGGACATGATCCCTTTGTTTTGAGATTATAAGTTTTCATTAGCTTCTGCTGGTCATATGTGATGTGTGGGTATAAGGGTGCCCATGTAGGGCACCAGTCACGGCCCGCAGGGCTCGGGTCGTGACAATTCCACTAAGGACCATGATATGCATAATTATAAAATAATCATGTATATAACACCATAAGCCTCTGTGGGAAATATTATATGTATACCTATGAGATATATATAGATATATATATATATATATATATATATATATATATATATATATATATATATATATATATATATATAACGCCATAGGCTTCTACAGGCAATATCATCATCATATCATACTCGACCATAATAGGACTCGATTTTACCATACCCGACCATAATAGGACTCGATGTTATCGTACCCAGACATAATAGGACTTTGCAATCTTGCTTCATAAATACCAATATTCAAACCCAAGATTCCTAAAGGTATTCTAAGGATATCTCAACACAAAAATCCCGGAAAAACTACGTTTTTACGTTAGTCGCAACATGAAAACCTAAGGGGTTTTTCATAGTTGGAATTGGAACTTGAAGAGGAGTTCTTCATAAGCTTCCAAAGGTTGTTTGGGGTGAATTGAAACGTCAAGAAGAGGAGCTAAAGTTGCTAAGGATCGACTTTAAGTTTTGGATTGTATTTGGGCTTAAAGAGGTAATAATCTCCGTCTTGCTATTGTAATTCAAGATTTCATGTTGTAGTAGTTGATAGATGAGCATGTGATATTTAGAATGAAGATTGGTAAATGTTATGGAATTTGGAAGCTTAAATACGAGATTGGCATGTTAGCCATTAAAATTGGAAATAAATTTGGTCGATAGTTATAATCGTCGCATGTTGTATAAGAAAGGGATTATAGTTGTTATAATTGATTGCGACTATATAACATGTTAGAATAACAACTTGGATTGAAAAGAAATTGGAAAAGAATAGATGTGGTGTTATCCTTGTGATTGCCGAAAATGGCTCAAGTTATTGGACAATTTTACTTTAATTGTGGGGCAGAATTTTATACGTCATGTTAGACGTACAATCCCATTTGAATTGCTGATTTGTTGCGCCTTAAATGTGGCATGTTGGTTGTGGATTTCGGGCCTTGAAAAAGGTGGAAAAATACGTAGAAACAAAGGAAGTGCTGCCCAAATTTCTGTAGAATAAGAGACCTAACACTTAGTATTATTCCACGTTAATAAGCTAGGAGTTGATAGACATGTTATGGTTATTATAGGTTGAAGTACTACGTGTAGCGTATTCTACTTGAAGGGTGGAAAAGCTAACAAGGTTGAAGTACTTTGGAGCATAGTGCTACGTATCGTTAGTCGTCGCGAGGTATTTGAACCTCTTCCTTCTTTTGGCATGTCCTATGTATGAAATATACATGTGGTGTTATTTCATGATTCCTTCCACTCTTAGAAGTTAAGAGGTACGTATGTTGATTTACTCTATGTAAAAGGTATGTCTAAGTTATCATAAGTTCTTACCAAGTCTTATGGAGGATGTTGGTAAGAGTCGTTAGGAAGTATGTGGAGTCGAGGTGACTTTGCTAATTTACTGCACTAATGAGTATAGGTATCGAACAAGCCATTGCAGCGTTAATAAAAATGTATCGACAATCAATTATATTGAAATAAGTAGAATTCTCCATCTGCATAGAAACTAAGATAAGACAAAATTGTATTACATTTTCTAGACCATGACTGCTTTAATAAGATCGTTATAAACGAGTATAACCTATTCACAACTCATAAAAATATTTGTTACTTAATTTAAAGAGTTTATGTTATGAAGTTTTAAGACTATGAACCTTGATTTCTTAAAAGGTTATGAGACTTTATTTTTCAAGTTATGAGACTTGATTCTTAAAGAAAGGAATGACTTGATTTAAAAAGTATGGTTTCCATGATTTATTTCAAAAGTTAAGAGACTTGATTTCAAAAGAGAATGTAACTTGAGTTTTCAAAAGAAGAAGTTTATTGATTTAAAAGAGAAGGTGTGGCATGATTCTTTTATAAGTATGCATGTACGTAGTACTTTTGGGTTTAGTTTTCCCTAATGTTGTAAGAAATGAAAGTGCCTTAAGTTCTCCAAAATGAAAGGTTGTTATGATAGCTTTATGGGAAGTTGTTATAACGACTTAAGAAGAAGTAAGAAAAGATGGTTTAAAATGTTATATTACGATACACCGTCCCCGTAACGGTCGGGCAAAGATACCTTTATGGGAAGACTTATGTGAGTTTACCGCGTCCCAGAATGGGCCGGGCAATATACCTTTATGGGCAGACTTATATGACTTTACCGCGTCCTAGAATGGGCCGGACAGTATACCTTTATGGGCAGACTTATGTGACTTTACCGGCCCCAAATGGGCCGCCAAGATACCTTTACGGGCAGACTTATGTGATTTTATCGCGCCCCGAACGGGCCGGGCAAGATACCTTATGGGCAGACTTATGTGATTTTACCGCGCCCCGAACGGGCCGGCAAGATACCTTTATGGGCAGACTTATGTGACTTTACCGCGTCCCAGAATGGGTCGGACAGTATACCTTTATGGGCATACTTATGTGACTTTACCACGTCCCAGAATGGGTCGGGCAGTATACCTTTATGGGAAGACTTATGTAAATTTATCGCATCCCATCGGGCCGGCAAGATACCTTTACGGGCGACTTACGTGAGTTTTACCGCCCCGTAACGGGCCGCAAGATATCTTCGTGGGAAGACTTCTTGTGATTTCACCGTGTCCCGTAAATGGGTCGGGTTACGTTATCACGTATGGATAATCATGGTGAACTTCAAAATGAGACGTCCCTCCATAAAGGGCCGGATTATGTTATGTAAGATACGTAAGTTATATGTTTATGAACTTGATGATTTTTCTTAAGTATGTATGTAAGAATTTGATTATAACTCTTATTGAAAATGGGAAAAGATAATAATGTGCGATTAAGTTCATGAGTTGTAATGGCACGGTAGGATATGGTATTTACTTTTTATACTTGCCCCTGTCATTCTTTTGTACAGTTATGATTTGTTTACTGTACCTTATTTCCGTTCCATATTCGGTACATGTTGTACCGACTTCTCGGGGCCGCTCATGCCGCAGTGGGTAAGGTGTTTCAGATCCTCGTTCTTAGGATCACTGATCAGTTCTTGGAAAGCTCCATTTATCATAGAGTTCATCGCTATGTGATGGGGCTAGACTGCTACATGGTTACTGCATGCCTGGGAGTGGCCCTTCAGCCAGGTATGGATATTGCCAGGATGCAGGAATATGCACAGGGGATTGAGGACAGGGAGATAGAGGACCAGCCAGACCGAGGCCAGCCTAAGAGGGCCAGGACGACAGGGTTTCAGGGAAATTTTTGAGGCGGACAACCTCAGCAGCAGGCTATGTCTATATTTCAGCCAGCACCGAATGCTCCTCCACAGTTTTCCGGCGGGGGTTTTTACAACCCCGGGAATGCAGGGGCTGGTCAGAGCTCTAGAGCTTCAGGGTCTCAAGGAGATGGGGGTCCAAGTCAGTCGAGGCCACCTTTGCCTCAATGCACCCAGTGTGGTAGGTTCCATTCTGGGATGTGTCGCTCCGGTACGGGTGCTTGTTTTTCTTGTGTTCTTCTAGGCCATAGGATGAGAGAGTGTTCTCATAGAGGTGCACCGTGGATAGCACACCATCGGATCGGGCCATGGGTTCTTCGCCTTCAATAGCTAGGCAGGATGTTCATGCACCGGCAGGCCGTGGCAGAGGTCGTGGTGGAAGTTCTCAATTTTAGCGGTCCTTTGAACCGCCTATATGATTTCAGGTATATCGTTGACCCTTTAAAGACTTGTATGCATGATAAGGTTGTTGTATGTTTAAGTGTCATGAACGGATAATATTGAGATTATGTACGTATGCTAGAATAAGTTTGGAAGTACGAAAAGATAATCCTTTTAGGCCATCACTGAGTAATTAGTGATGGTGCACACTTTGGATTTGTTTCCTCGTTTGGCTTATGATGGATGGATATGCATGTGCGATGTATTAGGGCCATATGTGGCATAATTAGGTTTCATTAAGTGTAATTTTATAAGGCTATACCGAGAATTATTTAGATTGAGCTCCGAAAGAACATTTGGGGACGAATGTTTCTAAGGGGGGGGGGGGAATGTTACACCCCGTAATTCCAGGACGAGTATATAAGAATGTACGTAAGGAAACAAGACTTGAAAATTTGAACGAATGAAAGAATTGTTATTTTTAAGGAAATCCTTCCGAACCTCGGGAAGGAAAAATGATTGTTAATGATAATTGGGTTCTCAAATTAGTTATTTGAGACTTATGGAATTTATCGGAATTATGAAATTTTATTTTCGAATTTGGTCACGTGGGGCCCACTCGGGAAATTTTACGTTTTTGTGGGGCCCACAAGGTTTTCGATATTTTGACCAATTATGGAAAAAAATCGGGGAATGAAATATTTTAGACCAATGGGAGGGCGACACGTGTCATCCTCCACATGGGCTTGTTGGATGAAAAGACATGGACCAAGTCAATAAACAAGTGGGAGCTTGATATAATTGACCCAATCTTAGCCATCCATATGTTTTAATCCTAGCCATTGGTTTTATTATATATATCTACATACTACTAGTGCAAGACTAAAATTCTACACTTAGAAAAATTCAAGAACTTGAACTAGTGCAATGTTGCTCTCGGCAATAGCCCTTTTTACACACAAATTTTTTTGCAATCTTGCTTCATAAATCCCAATATTCAAACCCAAGATTCCTAAAGGTATTCTAAGGATATCTCAACACAAAAATCCTGGAAAAACTACGTTTTTACGTTAGTCGCAACATGAAAACCTAAGGGGTTTTTCATAGTTGGAATTGGAACTTGAAGAGAAGTTCTTCATAAGCTTTCAAAGGTTGCTTAGAGTGGATTGAAACGTCAAGAATAAGAGCTAAAGTTGCTAAGGATCGACTTTAAGTTTTGGATTGTATTTGCGCTTAAAGAGGTAATAATCTCCGTCTTGCTATTGTAATTCAAGATTTCATGTTGTAGTAGTTGATAGATGAGCATGCGATATCTAGAATGAAGATTGATAAATGTTATGGAATTTGGAAGCTTAAATCCGAGATTGGCATGTTAGCCATTAAAATTGGAAATCAATTTGGTCGATAGTTATAATCGTCGCATGTTGTATAAGAAAGGGATTATAGTTGTTATAATTAATTGCGACTATATAACATGTGAGAATAACAACTTGGATTGAAAAGGAATTGGAAAAGAATAGATGTGGTGTTATCCTTGTGATTGCCGAAAATGGCTCAAGTTATTGGACAATTTTACTTTAATTGTGGGGCAGAATTTTATACGTCATGTTAGACGTATAATCCCCTTTGAATTGCTGGTTTGTTGCGCCTTAAATGTGGCATGTTGGCTGTGGATTTCGGGCCTTGAAAAAGGTGGAAAAGTACGTAGAAACAAAGGAAGTGCTGCCCAAATTTCTGTAGAATAAGAGACCTAACACTTAGTATTATTCCACGTTAATAAGTTAGGAGTTGATAGACATGTTATGGTTATTATAGGCTGCACTATGTGTAGCGTATTCTACTTGAAGGGTGGAAAAGCTAGCAAGGTTGAAGTACTTTGGAGCATAGTGCTACGTATCGTTAGTCGTCGCGAGGTATGTGAACCTCTTCCTACTTTTGGCATGTCCTATTTATGAAATATACATGTGGTGTTATTTCATGATTCCTTTTACTCTTAGAAGTTAAGAGGTACGTATGTTGATTTACTCTATGTAAAAGGTATGTCTAATTTATCCTAAGTTCTTACCAAGTCTTATGGGGGATGTTGGTAAGAGTCGTTAGGAAGTATGTGGAGTCGAGGTGACTTTGCTAATTTACTGCACTAATGAGAATAGGTATCGAACAAGCCATTGCAGCGTTAATAAAAATGTATCGACAATCAATTATATTGAAATAAGTAGAATTCTCCATCTGCATAGAAACTAAGATAAGACAAAATTATATTACATTTTCTAGACCATGACTGCTTTAATAAGATCGTTATAAACGAGTATAACCTATTCACAGCTCATAAAAATATATGTTACTTAATTTAAAGAGTTTATGTTATGAAGTTTTAAGACTATGAACCTTGATTTCTTAAAAGGTTATGAGACTTTATTTTTCAAGTTATGGGACTTGATTCTTAAAGAAAGGAATGACTTGATTTAAAAAGTATGGTTTCCATGATTTATTTCAAAAGTTAAGAGACTTGATTTCAAAAGAGAATGTAACTTGAGTTTTCAAAAGAATAAGTTTATTGATTTAAAAGAGAAGGTGTGACATGATTCTTTTATAAGTATGCATGTACGTAGTACTTTTGAGTTTAGTTTTCCCTAATGTTTTAAGAAATGAAAGTGCCTTAAGTTCTCCAAAATGAAAGGTTGTTATGATAGCTTTATGAGAAGTTGTTATAACGACTTAAGAAGAAGTAAGAAAAGATGGTTTAAAATGTTATGGATACGATATACCGCGTCCCAGAATGGGCCAGGCAGTATACCTTTATGGGAATACTTATGTGACTTTACCGCATCCCAGAATGGGCCGGGCAGTATACCTTTATGGGCAGACTTATGTGACTTTACCGCATCCCAGAATGGGCCGGGCAGTATACCTTTATGGGCAGACTTATGTGACTTTACCGTGTCCCAGAATAGGCCGGGCAGTATACCTTTATGGGAAGACTTATGTGACTTTATCGCTTCCCAGAATGGGTCGGGCAGTATACCTTTATGGGCTGACTTATGTGACTTTTCCGCGTCCCAGAATGGGCCGGGCAGTATACCTTTATGGGCAGACTTATGTGACTTTATCGCGTCCCAGAATGGGCCGGACAGTATACCTTTATGGGTTGACTTATGTGACTTTAACGCGTCCCAGAATGGGTCGGGCAATATACCTTTATGGGCAGACTTATGTGACTTTACCGCGTCCCAGAATGGGCCGGGCAGTATACCTTTATGGGCAGACTATTGTGACTTTACCGCGTCCCAGAATGGGCCGGACAGTATACCTTTATGGGTAGATTTATGTGACTTTACCGCGTCCTAGAATGGGCCGGGCAGTATACCTTTATGGGCAGACTTATGTGGCTTTACCGCGTCCCAGAATGGGCTGCCGCAGTATACCTTCGTGGGAAGACTTCTTATGATTTCACTGTGTCCCGTAAATGGGCCGAGTTACGTTATCACGTATGGATAATCAGAGTGAACTTCAAAATGAGACGTCCTTCCATCAAGGGCCGGATTATGTTATGTAAGATACGTAAGTTATATGTTTATGAACTTGATGATTTTTCCTAAGTATGTATGTAAGAATTTGATTATAACTCTTATTGAAAATGGGAAAAGATAATAATGTGCGATTAAGTTCATGAGTTGTAATGGCACGGTAGGATCTGGTATTTACTTATTATACTTGCCCCTGTCATTCTTTTGTACAGTTATGATTTGTTTATCAGACTTATTTCCGCTTTCATACTCGTACTTGTTGTACTTATTTCTTCGGGCCGCTCACGCCGAGGTAGGGGTAAGCAGGTTGCAGATCCTCGTTCTTAGGATCACTGATCAGTTCTTGGAAAGTTCCATTTCTCTGGAGGCTTGTCTTTTGGTACAGTTTCCCTGACGTTGTAGATTTATGTACATTCAGGGGTATGGCGGGGCCCTGTCCCGTCACAGTGGTTATGTCAAAACTCTTAGAGGTCTGTAGTCATATCTTGTGGGTCGGTTTGTAAAGAAAAAAGATGTAACTGCTTTTGGCTATGTATGTATATATCCAGAGAGGTAGCCTTATCGGCCAACCTGTTGTTTATTTCTTGTTGATTTATGTTACGAGTTTTGTGTATGTTCCGCTGATTATCTCTGATGTACACCTATAAGGGTGTCCAGGTAGGGCATCAGTCGCGGGCCCGGGGTCGGGTCGTGACATTGGAGTTATCGTACCCAACTATAGTGGTGTGCACATATAAGTGCTGTACCCGGTTAACTACTGCACGACTCAGTGTCATAAAATCGATACAACATATATATGAATAACCCTAGAGGACCAATAAGAATAGGACAGAGTGACACAATGTCATTAATGTAACATCTCGTACCTTCAAACTAAGTCGGATTCATGATTCAGGGGTCTAAGAAACCAAAATGGGGAGTTTAATTCAAAATATCACTTTCAGTTCTGCAAATCAGATTTTACGCTAGAATTGATGGACCATAACAATATTGACGGCCCATCGAAATGAACCATGAATTTTATTTTTCAAATTGACGGTGTATAACTAATGTGACAGACCGTAGAAGATTATACGGTCCGTTTTTTTTACTGTCTCAAACTTTCAAGTTTTAAAGGTTACTGGTAAAGCGGTATATAATTTGATGATCTAATTATACAGATCATACAATCATTGACAGTCCAGACTCGAGCCGTAAAAAATTCAACGGTCCATAGAATCAGACTGTCAAATTCTCTAACAAAAAGGTGTATAAATACAAAGCCTTAGTCTCAAAAATCCGATTTCATATTGTCAAACCCTAGACCGAAGTTTCTCTTTTATCAACCTTCTCCTACATTTAAGTAAGTCTATATTACGTGATTCTAAAAGATATACATGAATTCTAAGTAGAAATTCATTATTCTTAACCTAGAGTTTTCAGGATAAACTCAAATTCAAGGTTCAATCTTTGGAGTTCTCCTCCCACGTTCATATTTTTAATACAAGACTCCGAGAACAAGGTATGTAGAGCTTCCATCTATATATGGGACATCTTTAGTCATCCCTATGTCTCGTTCATCGAGATTACTGTGAATTCCTTCAGAATTTGAGATTATGCCCTAGTTCATGAAAAGACTAAAACATATATATATATATATATATATATATATATATATATATATATATATATATATATATTATAACTTCGTAGTTGCTCATAATTATCACTTTGATTGTTGTGAACTCAGTATATAATCCATAAAGAATTATATTTGATATCCACGAGTCTCAACCTAGAATATTCAGTATGTTGTAACCTAGTTAAAGCTTCAGTACTCATAAATACATGTCTCAGTGAACCATCGCTCAGAATGTTAGTATTATATCAGAACTTTAGTATGATCTCATATTCAGTATTTCATATCAGTATATTTTAGTATTTCAATATCATGTTGAACACCTATATTTTTGGGCCTAAGGCCACTGATATATATTGGGCCTAAGACCACATTTTATGTATATGTATACTTGGGCCCGATGCCACATATTTGGGCACACTTATTGGGACTAAGGCCACAATTATTTATTTATTATTTTAGTTTAATAGGTAATTTTTCATTTCAGTACATGGAGTATTCATATTTTTTACTTTCTTGTTCAATTATTAGTCATCAATTTCAGATTTAGTACAATATCTGTTTATTAATTTAGGTAGCCCTTTTCCCGAGCACCCCATAACTATTTATTCTTTCAGTTGCTTCACATATAGTATAATTCAAATGTACTAACGTACCTTTTCATGGGGCTTGCACATCATAGTGCAAGTGCCGAGTTTCTGGACAACAGATTAGCTTAGTAGGGTTGCTTCAGTACCAGCTGCATGGTGAGCCCCATCTCATTCAAGGTGTTATTCTATTATTTCATTTTTATTATATTTTATGATAAATGTATGTCAGGGCCTTGTCCTGGTAGACAATTTTCAATCAGACTCATGTCAGAGGTTTCATAAACTAGACTAGTTATCATGTCATATTAGATTTCATTTGTTCAAACTTATTATATGTCTAAACTATTTTCGCTATGATTATTTCAGACTATAATACAATAGCATTCTTACATGTTTTGATCATTATTTTAATATGTTTGATGCCCATATTGATTCTGTAGCCATATGGTTCGCTCGATCATATGTAGCCAGGCATCGAGTGTCGTGTCTCGCCTAGGCCATGGTCAGAGGCGTGAAAAAGTTTAGTATCAGAGCTCTAGGTTAAAGTGTCTTAGAAAGTCTATGAAACCATATTCAGTGAAGTCACTTTCATGTAAATAATTGACCACCAAGACATCTAGGATTATCTCATTTCTTTCATACTCTAGATCATACAGTTAGAGATATACCCTAAAAAAAAAGAGATATACCCTTAAAACATCCTTCTAACTCGTGAATTACGTATTTCAGAAAATACATGTGAAAAGGAAAACAACTAGAAGCAAGAGAGTTGTTGCTAATGCTACTCGTGAGGAAGATATTCAGGCTCAAGGAGCCAATTCGGGTACATCATGTTACACCCCGTAATTCCAGGGCATATAAGTGAGAACGTAAGTAAGGAAATAAGATTTGAATGTTGGAAGGAAAGTATATTTACATTTTCTAATGGAATAATTTTGGACGCAATAAATATGACGTAGAGAATTAATATTAGTGGTTGAATTCTTTTCAAATGGAGTTATGGACTTAGGATTGTATTATTAAGTCTTGGCATTAAGAATATGAGCCAATCGAAAATTTCACAATTTTCAGATGTGGGGGGGGGGGGGGTTCATCGAAAATAGTAAGATTTGGCTAAGTGTTGGATTAATATTTTGTGAAGAGATTAGTGTGGAAGATATTTTCATAAAGTGAAGACAAGTGGACAAGTGGTCCACATGGGTCCCCATCCACTTGTGCTTGTGCACATGTTAAAGATACAAGTCTTGCAAAACTAACCTCACAAATATCTTCATCCTTCAAACCTCTCTTCTCTCTTCCTTATGCTCCAAGTTTCGAAATTCCCTAGCCAAAGTGAAGAACAAGATTAAGTTCCTTAACCAAGTTCTAAGGCAAGTTAATAATCCAAAATAGTGGGTTAGAGTATGGGCCGATTCTGCCTAGAGAAAAACCTAAGTTTGGAGATGAACTTTTTGAAAGAGAAACATGAAAGGAAGATGGTTACAAGCTTGTAGAGGATACATACATGTGGTTGTAGCGTGAAGAAGTGGTGTGAAAGTGAAGTGTGAGCCGTAAACCTAAGGACTACTTCCGCTAAAGTAGAGGTAAGAGTTCTTCCTCTTAATAAGTTATTGGTAGATAAATGATGTTATAGTTAATGGATGAACATGTGTTTAGAAGGATTGGAAGCAAGAAAATGCATGTGGTTGTTGTTAGCATGTTGGCCGATTCTTGGCTATTTTTCATTACATAGATTCGTTGGTTATTGTTGTTGTTATCACCACTTGCTACATGTTGTTAGATGAAGGAAATCTTGTTATGGAAAGTATAAACTGTTTATATGAAAGTGTTGTAACGAATTGGATTATAAAGAGTCGTGAAAAAGGGCCTTGGCTTGAAGTCTTGTTGTGGCCGAGAACTTCATATAGATTGTTGGATATTGTCGTGCTGTTTTAAGGGCTGTTTTATGCATGTATATGCTGGAAATTTAGTCACTATTTATGCATGTTTAGATGTGGTAATTGCTAACGTATGTCCTAAAGGAACGAGGGTGTAGAAAGGTGTAGAAAAGCTTCATATCTTACCCTCATTGTTGTTGGAATATGGACTGTTTTCGTGGACTGTGTTAGTAAGGATTAAGGGGTTGTTTTACGTGAGAAATAGGTGTGTGAATCACCTTGGTTAACTGTTTAGTTGTGCCCTTAATTGGTGTTCGGTTATTGGTGTATTTGGCCTTGTTTGTAAGTTATGGATGAGAGCATTTATAGGGAAAGTGCTGCCCAAATTTTTATATGAAAAGAGAACCCTTACTTGGTATATGTCTTATACTAGTAAGCATGAAGTTGATAGACGTATTGTTATTGTTATAGGTTGAAGTACATTGAGACGTATTCTACTTATCGTGTGGGTATAGACGATAAGGTATGTGAACTATCCTTTTTTCTTTTGGCATGTTCTATGTATGAAATATACCTGTGGTATGGTTTCATAATTCATTCTATTCTTAGAAGTTAAGGGGTATTCATGTTATTGATTCTATGCTAAAAGCAAGTCTAAATTGTTCCTAAGTCCTTATTAAGGCATATGATGAGAGATGTTAATATTCACAAGAGTTCTTAGTAAGCGCTGGAGTCGGTTCAACTTTGCTAATTTAAAGTAACTGATAAGTGTTCAGCGCTGAGACTGTTTTAATAAATAAGTAAGTATGTTATTAGTAGACGTGTTAAAATAAGCCATTGCAACGTTAAGTAAAAAAGGTATCGACAAACAATTATATCAAAATGATTAGATGTCACGCCCAACCCCGCCTCGATCGTGCCTTACTCGCACCTTCGCCTAATCGACACAAGTAAATCGCAGAACTAAATAACACCTCGCTTTTTTAAAACCAACGAACGCAAGTAAGCGCAAAGCCGATTTAGGCCGCCATATAATATACATAATCAAAAGTACTACATTGTATATGAGTCCAATCCTACATATGAATACGCACTTAAGAGTTTTATCAACTATGACGGACAAGGCCCCGCTGCATCCATAATCGCATAAAAGCTCAGATCAAGGATCTATACCAAAATGATAAACTCCTCAATGATGGAGCTATCCAAAACTCGAGCAGGTCCTACACTGCAGATCACCAAATCACAGACCTAAACTCGCAGATGAACGCAGCCCCCCGAAGGAGGTTAGTACGAAGAATGTACCAAGTATGTGAAAAAGTAAATATTGTAACGAAATCATACCAGTCTATACAAAACAGGAGACATGTATGATAGCCAAACTACAATACACAATACATAAGCAGTCATATCAAGTCAGGGACGCATGCCCTCAAAGTCATTACTCAAATATAACCATGGGTCTCACGCCCATAATATCAATCATGCCCGTGGAATCCTTCCTCACTGCTAGCAGTCCATGATATAATATAACATAAATAAGCACACTGAACCTTGCAATCATGAGAGTAATGCAATCCTTTTTATCTTTTAAGTTATGCTTTTAACAATGAGACCAACTGTTCCACTTTAAGTCATAAACACATTGCACCCTTTCATTAATGAAATCACTACCATTTCAAAGCATGAAGGCCGTGCCAGTTCCAGGGTCAACCACCCTCTGTGTTATAATGCAACCTATCATGAGACTATTTCACCCGCAAGGGACTATTTCACCCGCTTAGGTCATGTGGACCCGCAATGAGTCATCGGTACACGATACTCGTATCACGGATAGCTAATCCATGACTTATATATATCCCGGGAATTTAACTGCCCAAGTCAAATACCGACCCTCCGTGAGTGTGTACCACTCACCACCATGTGGAGCTACTCCATGATATCCTTGAAACAAGTTGCCGGCCCTTTATGGAGGGACGCGGAGATGTGGAAATATGACACTTATATGAGCAACCCATATGCAAGTAAACCAAGACAACACCATGCCTTCTCCTTTTCACATAAACCAAGACAATACCATGCCTTTATACAAACCAAGACAATTACCATGTCTTTCCTTTTTACATAAACCAAGACAATTACCATGTATTTCCTTTTTACATATACCAAGAGAAAATCCTTATTTAAGCAAGCCAAAGTACTATCAAGGCACAAATAGAATAATTCTCATTTAACAAGCCAAAGTACTATGAAGACACAAATAGAATAATTCTCATTTAACAAGCCAAAGTACTATCAAGGCAAAAACATAATAATTCTCATTTAACAAGCCAAATTACTACGTACGTCCATTCTTTTCAAAAGACTCATTTTTATACAAAGCCCCAAGATACTAACACCCGTAGTATCAAGACATGTCTATTTTTCAAATAAGTTACTACACCTTTAGAAATTCATTTCATTATTTTGAAACCAAGTAACTTCTAATTTCACAACCTAGGCAACTCATGCCTATCAATCAAAATAGACAATTTTCTTAACCTTCCATAAAGCCGTTATAACCAACTTCCCATAAAACCGTTATAACCCTTTATGGTTTTAGACAAATTCATTCTTTTTATAACCAAGAGACTTATACTTTTAAAACCAAGTATCATATACTTTCAAATCAATCTTCTTAACTTTCAAAATACTTCAAGTCTCTTATCTTTAGAAATCAAGTTTCTTAACTTTAGAAATCAAGTAGCTTATACTTTTAAATCCCAAGTAACTCACACCTTTAGAACAAGTTACTTCTCTTTAAATCATGTCATTTCTCCTCTTTTAAATCAATTAAGTAAATTATTCCTTTGACTCCCCTAAAGCCATTATAACAACATTTAGGTTTTGGAACTAAGACACTAGCCAAAAGATTTGGAAACCACTTCCTTTTCAAGACTCTATGTACTTCAAGTAAAATACTTTCACTTTTGAAAATCCAAACTTCATTAAGGGAGTGGATTATAACAATTTCCAATTTAAACATCCAAAGTACAATCAAGGAAGTATATAGAACAAATTCTATATTAGGCAATCCAAGTACAACCAAGGAATGGATCATTTAAGGAGTAGGATTTACTTTCTTTATCATAAGGAATCATGCTAGAAGAAGAGGAGATGATTCACATACCTTTTCGGCTTAATCCACAAGCTAAGTCGAATACGCCGCGCGTAGAATTGTCAACCTATAATGGCCACAACACAACTATCAACTTCTAGTTTCTAACGTAGAATGATACTAAGTATACGGTCTCTTATTCTACGGAAAATTGGGCAGCACCTCCTTTGTTTCTACGTACTTTTCCACCTTTTTCAAGGCCCGATAATCAATAACCAACATGCCACATTTAAGGCTCAATACATCAACCAATCAAAGGGGATTACACGCCTTACAAAACATGTAAAATTCTGTCCCACAATTACTACCAAGTAGTTCAATATTCAAAGCCATTCTCGGCTAACATATACAACAACACAAAGTCCTTTCCAATTCTTTTTCAATCCAAGTTCTTAGGTCTAACATGTTATATAGTCATAAACAACTTCAACAACTACAATTTCTTCTTTATATAACATGCGACGACTAAACTAATAACCAAATTGAATTGTAATCTTAAGGGCTAAACATGCTAGTTTCGGATTAGTGTTACAATAACCAATACACTTATCAAACTTCATACTATATACCTCATGCTTGTTAATATACATAACTACAACAATAAGTAATCTTTAAATACTAAAACGACAAGATTGTTACCTTTATAAGCCCTTATAAATTCCAAGATTCAAAGTCGCTCCTTAGCAATTCTTAGCTCCTTTCCTTTACGCTCCAATCCGCTATTTGAAGCCTTTAGAAGTTCACAACCAACTTCTCTTCCATTTCCAATCAAAAACTATGAAAACGACTTAGGTTTTCGCCTTGCGACTAACGTGAAAACGTCGTTTTTCCGAGATATTTCTATTGAGATATCCTTAAAATACCCTTAGGGACCTTGGGTTAAAGTCTTGTGAATAATGAACCAAAATTACAAAAAAATTGTGTGGAGAAGAGCTTAAACCCGAGATCTATCTTGGCTAAGCTCAAAGTTCTTCAATTTTTTCTAAGTGTTGAAGACTAAGTCTTGCACTAGTGTAGCATATATAAAACAATGGAGGGCTTAGATCACAAAATTTGTGTGGCTTGGATGGAGGAGATTAAATATCTAGCCAAGTGGACAAGTTGACTTAGTCAATTATCTCAAGCTTGCAAGACTTGATCATCTACATTGGTCAATGACCATATTACCCTTGCCCAATTTCGTTCAAGACCATGTGGGGGGTGACACGTGTCGCCCTCCCATTCGTCCATAAAATTCCGCAACCCTCGTGGGCCCACAAAACGTAAAATTTCTCGGGTGGGCCCTACGTGACCAAATCCGTAAAAAATAAATTTCCATCATGATAATAAGTTCCATATTCCTCAAATAATGTATTTTGAGAATCTAATTCTCATCAACGAACATTTTTCCTTTCCGACGTTCGGAAGATTTTCCTTCGGAAAAACAATTCTTCCTTTCGTACCAATTTTTCAAGTCTTGTGTTCTCGCGTCCATTCTATTATACATGTCCTGGAATTACGGGGTGTAACATTAGCACACCATCTGCATAGAAACTAAGATATAACCAATTTGTTTTACATTTTCTAGTTCACAACTGATTAGATAAGATTTCATGATATAAATTACTCACGGTTCATATAAGAATTAGGCAAATTCGGATCCGTTATCACCAATCAAATACATGATTATTGGAAATATTTGAGTTATGTGAAACTCTTCCTTCTTTTCTTTTGGCATGATTTATATAAAGTGAGTGTACGACGGACGTACATGGTTCTATTGGATCCTAATCCTTAATGATATGATAGTACTTTGGTTTTTCTAAAATGAAAGTTGAGTTTTATAAAGTGAGTGTACGGCGGGCGTACATAGTTTCATTGGATCTTGGGTACATGATATGATGGTACCTTGGTTTTTCTAAAATGAAAGTTCATTCTATTTCATTGAGAGTCAAAAGATGATTTTAAATTTTATATGGTTTCTTATGATAGCTATTCGTGCACAATCCCTTATATGTTCACCGTGTCCTTCATTAGAGGGTCGGGCAGTATAAGTATATGATTTCATGGACATACATCCATGATGCGAGTATAGATACTCATGCGGATATAAAGACCCATACGATTTCGATTCCCACAAATTATATATATATATATATATATATATATATATATATATATATATATATATATATATATATATATATATATATGATCCATGGGCAAGATCCATGGTGCGAGTACATGATACTCATGCGTGTATATATGTATTATTATTCCATGGACCGACCTCCGTGATGCGAGTACAGGATACTCATGCGTTATATATATAATATTATTCCATAGACCGACTTCCGTGATGAGTACATGATACTCATACGTGTATTTTTATATATTATGATTCCATGGACATGTATCCGTGATGCGAGTACAGGATACTCATGTGTGTATTTATGTATTATTAATCCATGGACCGACCTCCGTGATGCGAGTACAGGATACTCATGCGTGTATTTATATTATGATTCCATGGACAAGATCCGTGATGCGAGTATAGATACTCATGCGATTATATGATTCCATGGACAAAGTCCGTGATGCGAGTACATGATACTCATGCGTGTATATATATATTATTATTCCATGGACCGACCTCCGTGATGCGAGTACAAGATACTCATGCGTTATATATGTAATATTATTCCATGGACCGACCTCCATGATGCAAGTACAGGTGTCACGACCCGACCCCGGGCCCGCGACTGGTGCCCTACCTGGGCACCCTTACAGGTATACATCAGAGAATAGTAGCGGAACATACATACATAAACTTAACAAGAATTAAATAATAGGTTAGCCGATAAGGCTACCTTCCTGGATACATATAAACATGTAAAACCAAAAGCAGTTACCTCTTTTTTTTTTCTTACAAAGCGACCCACAAGATATGACTACAGACCTCTAAGAATTTCTGACATAACCACTGTGACGGGACAGGGCCCCGCCATACCCCTGAATGTACATAAAACTACAACCTCAGGGAACCGTACCAAAAGACAAAGCCTCCGGAGAAATGGAGCTTTCCAAGAACTGAACAGTGATCCTAAAAGTGCGGATCGCCAGTTATGTACCTCAACTCGCGGCATGAACGCACCCCGTAAGGAGGTCAAGACGAATATGTACCAAGTATGTGAAACTGAAAATACTGTAATGAAATCATAACAGTCTATATAAAGCTGGAGACATGTATGATAACCAAAATAACAGTACACTGTGCCTTGCCGAAGTGAAAGTAATGAAAGTCAGTTTTACCTTTTAGAGACTATTTCAACACATGAACAATAGTCACACAGAGCTACGGACACCAGCCCTCAAATATCATCACATAGTCCAGTAAGGGTCTCAAGCCCACAAATATCAAAGCGTGACCGTGGAATCCCCCATCACTGCCGACAGCTATAAGTGTAAAATATAACCATGTGACGCGCCTGCGGCATCCCACCTCACCGTTTACCAGACACATATACAATACATATATATATATATATATATATATATATATCTCATGCCCGTGGAATCCCTATCATCGATGATACCGTAAGTGTAACATATAACTACGTGACGTGTCCGTGGCATCCTACCTCACTGTTTACAGACACATATACAATACATATATATATATATATATACATATATATATATATATATATATATATATATATATATATCTCATGCCCGTGGAATCCCTCATCTCGGGTACATGACTTCATGGAGGGCTAATCCATGGGTAATTGTACATAACATGGTCGCATGCCCCGGAATCCCTCATCGTATAAGCATGACCATAGGGTAATAATCGTATATAACATGCCCGTGGAATCCCTCATCTCGGGTACATGTCTTCATGGGGAGCTAGTCCATGGAGTAATAGTCATACATAACATGGTCGCATGCCCCGGAATCCCTCATCGTATAAGCATGGCCATGGGTAATAAAACAAATCCGGGAATCTAACCTGCCTCCTTGTCGCATGCCCCAGAATCCCATATCGTATAAGCATGTCCAAGGATCAATCACAATGGAAGCATACCGCAAGCCTCCACACCGCTTCAGACGTCCAACTAAATTACAACAAGACAAACACCCTCCAACCGAGTCACAAAGAACAGAAACATATAATACTTGCACTCAAGGCTATCACAAGCAAGCATAGGCAAGTTCATAAAATCTTTAGACTTTCATTTTATATACTCAAGGCACTTTTCGTTTCACATAAAACAAATCCGGGAATTTAACCCTAAGTACTACGTACTTTCATTCTTTTCAAAAGATTCCTTTTCATATAAAACCCCAAGATACTAACACCCGTAGTATCACGGCTTGTTTACATTTCACATAAGTCACTACACTTTTAGAAATACATTTCTCGGCTTCTAAATCAAGTGACCCTTACTTTAAAAGTTTAAGCAAGTGATACCTTTAAATCAAATTGTCCTTCCTTATTTCAAGTTATTTCTTTGTTTACATTATTAGAGAAAACCATTCTCTTAACCTTCCATAAACACGTTATAACCAACTTCCCATAAAGCCGTTATAACCCTTTATGGTTTTAGACAAATTCATTCCTTTTATAACCAAGAGACTTATACTTTCTAAAACCAAGTATCGTATACTTTCAAAATACTTCAAGTCTCTTATCTTTTAGAAATCAAGTTTCTTATCTTTCGAATGTCAAGAAGTCAATACTTTCCAAATCAAGTATTCTATGCTTTTAAAATCAAGTCTCATAACTTGAAAAATAAAGTCTCTTAACCTTTTAAGAATTCATAGTTCATAGTCTTGACACTTCATAACGTAAATTCTTTAAGTTAAGTAACATATGCCTTATATGTGTGAGTAGGTTATACTTGTTTATAACGATCTTATTAAAGCAGCCATGATCTAGAAAATGTAATACAATTTTGTCTTATCTTAGCTTCTATGCAGATGGAGAATTCTACTCATTTTAATATAATCAATTGTCATTACATTTTCCTTTATTAACGCTGCAATGGCTTGTTCGATACTTATTCTCATTCGTGCCGTAAATTAGCCAAGCCAACTTGGCTCCAAATACCTCCTAATGACTCTTACCAACATCCCCCATAAGACTTGGTAAGAACTTAGGATAACTTAGACATAACCTTTACATAGAGTAAATCACATACATACCTCTTAACTTCTAAGAGTAGAAGGGAACATGAAATAATACCACATGTATATTCCATACATAGAATCATGCCAAAGAAGGAAGAGGTACACATACCTCGCGACGATTATCGACAAGTAGAAAAATGCTCCAAAGTACTTCAACCTTGATAGCTATTCCATCTTTCACGTATAATACGCTATACTCAGTACTTCTACGGAAAATCGGACAACACTTCCTTTGTTTCTACATACTTTTCCACCTTTTTCAAGGCCCGAAAATCAATAACCAAACGCCACTTTTAAGGTCCAACAATTTAGCTAACCAAAGTGTTACACCCCGAAATTCCAGGATATGTTTATAAGAACGTACGTAAGAACTCAAAAATGTTAAGATTTGAGACTAGTAAAAATTTATTGGAATTATGGAAATGTCGGAAAATGAAATATTACGTCGAATGGGAGGGCGACACGTGTCACCCCCCCTTTAGTGGTCTTGGATGATTTGGACATGGCCAAAATGGTCATTTGACCAATAAAGAGATGAGCAAGTCTTGCCAAGACTAAGAGCTTGATATTATTGGCTTTTCAAAGGGCCACTTGGCTTGATCCTTGTGAAAATCATCCAAGCCACCCAAATGCTATAATCTAGACCCTCCATTTGTTTATATAAGCTTACTAGTGCAAGACAAGGTTCTATACTTAGAATTGTTTTTTCAAGAATTTGAAGAACACTAGGGGAAGCTCTCGGCAATAGGGGTTTCAAGAGGAGAAAAATTTCAATTGTTGTCCAATAAGATCCACACTTTAAACCAAGGTTCCTAAGGGTATTGTAAGGGTATCTCAATAGAAAGATCCCGGAAAAGTAGCGTTTTCGTATTAGTCGCAAGGTGAAAACCTAGTGACTTTCCTAGGTTTGGATGGAGAATTGAAGGAAAGTTGGTTGTGATCTTCTAAGGGCTTCAAGTGGCGGATTGGAGTGTCAAAGAGAGGCTCTAAGTTTCTAGGGAGCGACTTCATATCTTGAAGTGGATTAAGGCTCACTAAGGTAATAATCTTGTTCTCTTAAGTATTACAAGATTACATATTGTTGTAGCCTTACATTTTAACTAGCATGAAGTATATGTATTGAAGTTTGAGAAGTGATATGGATTGTAGTAGCCTAAATCCAAATTGACATTTGAGCCATTTGAATTTGAAATACAATTTGGTCGTTAATTAGAATCGTCGCATGTTATCTACTCGAAGATTATAGTTGTTATAATCAATTATGGCTTTATAACATGTTATACTAAACAACTTGTATTGAAAAGGAATTGGAAAGGAAGATATGTTGTGACACCTTTTGGCCGAGAATGGCATTGTCGTTTGGACTAGTTTGATATCAATTGTGGGGCAGAATTTTACACGTCCTGTTAAGGCGTGTAATCCCCTTTGTATTGCTGAATTTTATAGTAAAGTATACTCTTGTTTACTCTCATTGTTAGTAAGGCACAATGTACTGTTAATTGAGTTATCATACATGTCTCCAGCTTTATTTTAGACTTATGATTTCATTACGATTTCGGGCCACATATCCGTACATGTTGTAATCGACCTCCTTCACGGGCTGCTCATGCCGCAGTAGAGTATACCGTTGTCGATCCTCACTCTTAGGATCACTGCTCACCGCTGAGAAGCTCCATTACTCCGGAGGCTTATCCTTAGCACAGATCCCTGGTATGGTCGGTTGTTGTACATTCAGGGGTATGGCGGGGCCCTGTCCCGCCACAGTTGTTATTCATAGAGGTCTGTAGTCATGTCTTATGGATTGGGTTGTAAAGAAAAAAATGTACTGTTCTGTTTTTGGATTATGTAAATTGTACGAAAGGTGGCCTCATCGGCTAGCTTGTTGTTTATTGTCTAAGTGTTTACTTGTGTTGTGTATGTTCCGCTACTATTCTCTGATGTATACAGAACGGGTGCCTGTAGGGCACCACCCCGCCCGGGCCTGGTCGTGACAAAAGTGGTATCGTGAGCGCTTAGTCCTCGGAAAGTGTCTACGCACGCGTGTCAGTAGTCTCGTTATCGGTGTGTTGTGCACCACATCTATAATCA
This sequence comes from Przewalskia tangutica, assembly GCA_029844215.1. Taxonomy (NCBI): domain Eukaryota; kingdom Viridiplantae; phylum Streptophyta; class Magnoliopsida; order Solanales; family Solanaceae; genus Przewalskia; species Przewalskia tangutica. The sequence continues at coordinate 18,381,007 of CM056725.1, read as the reverse complement.
GGAGGTTGCAGGACATTTAGTATTGGTTTCTATTCTTCTCACTCTGAGATCGTGCGATAGAGCTGTGTGGTTAGGGTCGTATCTCCCTAACAAGTTATGTTGTTTGCAGCTACGAGAAAGGCAGCAGTGACCCAGGAAAGATTATGTGGATTTCGTATCCAGGTTTGTAATATTTGTAGTATAGTTGGTATTATGACATACAGCTATACAGATTTATGTATGAGGGTCGGACGCGTGTTGCCCAGAATTATTTTAGGTTACCAGGATTTGGTAAGGACTAAATAAATACCGGGAAGGTATGAAACAGTTTAATATACTCTCATCAAGGTTTTACGTACTAATTTGAGATAATTAGGAGATGATGAGCTGTCTGAGAAGGAAATGGACCCTTAAGAAGTTTAATTAAGGGACTTAATGAGATACTATGTTAGTAACTTAAGCTACGTGGTATGCTTAAGGGAATGGTACGGGTGAGACCCGTATGGAGTAAGTATGGTTGTTGTGGTCAAGACAACATGATTATGGTATTACGAGAAGTTTTTGTACCCGGTTACGGGGGGACTGATAAGGTAGGCTTGGAACAGGGAAATTGCGAGCCTAAGAATATTGACAACCGCCGAGACCTTAGGTATATCAGACCAATGATAAGAGTTAAGTACGACGCCGAGTCGGGTTGAGGGCCTATTAAGGGTCGCCCCATAGCCTGTAATGGAATGGGATCAGTTGGTAGTACTCCCGCTACGTGACAGGGTCACGAGGGTGCAAGACCCGAGTCTAGTTAATCATTTTACGGGTTCGTGGACGCATTCCACCGAACTGTGTCGCGAGCCTAAATGGCCTTATATTGTTTAATTTAGTAACTCCAAAGATTGGAGGCCAGATTTAGTATGGAAATTATGTACGTATGCTAATATAAGTTTGGGAGTACGGAAAGAGTACGACCAGTGAAAAAGAGAGCAACCAAGTGTAAAGAAATGGAGCCTGAATCCATGAGGACCTTTCGGGGTGACTACACCCGTGAGTGATGGGTGGTAGCTGAGCAAGTATGTAATAATTGCCCGGTGAAGATACTGATCGTCGGACCAGCGCACCTAGTAGAGCTGAGCATGATGCACTGAGGTCATTTTGAGTACGGGTTAGTTGGCCTCTTGTCATGCCAACGTTGACTACAGAGAGAGATTGGCTCGATTCCGATTTCCCGGTAAGCCAATTATCAAGTGGAAAAGAAGAGAAGTGTTGGTAACCAGTGAATTATCGTTCCTTCTTTGACATCATTGTTTTTAATAAGTCTGTGTGACTTCTTCATTTGAGGTAAGTTGATGCAAAAGGTAAGTAATACTGGAATTTGAAGGAATTTTATGTTAAGTGCCCTTGGAGGTACTTGGAGTTGGTTTGGTGTGGCGGTCAGGGCCACGAACTTCCGGATAAGTTCAGGATATTGCTCAAGCAAGAATAAGATAAGTACGAGTGCTGCCTACGAAAAACAGAAGACATCGTTGGTAGGTTGTGAAAATCTATACGATTATAAGGGGGCTCTTGATGATTTAGATTTTGTAAGGGAGATAAGTTCTCTCCCCTACATAAAGGATAGTTTTACGTATTATGGGGTTACGTGTACCCATGTTGTTAGACGAAGGATAGGAGACGGGTAAGGTCTTCGGTATCGTCATGCCATAGGTTACACTTTTAGATAACCGTGGGAAAAGTTTTGTGTTGGGGTAATTGTGAACGACGTTACGTAATGGTCGAGGAAGTGTCGTAAGGATATAAATGCAGGTAATACGCATGTATGAAACTGTACGATTACGAATCAAGATAGAAATACTGCTGCTAATAATAAGCATAAGGAAAGGTTATGACCAGAATGATATAAGAGAATACAACTATGGTTATGTAAGTTGTGCGAGGTATGATTACCCTAGATTAGTGTAAAGACCATTAGTAGATGATGGACAGTAAGAACACCTCGAGGAAAGGTGGTAACATCTGTACTGACGAGAAAGATGGTAAGAAAATACGGTGGGTTAAGGGACCCCAGGACAACTTGAAATGGCTTATAAAGGAAAGACGAGTAGACACTCGAACGATAAGAAATCTTGACAAGACATTGGATTATGTAATACCATGAATTGAGGTTGAACACCTGGCTATAAGCTCTACGAGCTGGGAGAGAATAATAGGATTGCTACTTGACGAGATCAAAGAAGTCTCCCCCTAAATTGTGATTGACAGTAAGTCTTAGCCATGAGGAAAGCAAATGAATCTAATCTAAGTATGGTAACCAAGTTTGGTTGCAACGGAGAAAGGAAAACAAGAGCCATAATTGAGATTAAGGATGCCCGAATATTCCGCAGAATGAGAAATGTTTCCAGTTATTGGAAGATAAGTTGACCACGACTACAGTTCTAACCCCTCCTGAGAGACTAGAGGGTTAGGTTGTTATTGTAACACGTTGGGTGTTGGACTAGGTTGTGTGCTGACGCAACACGATAAGGTTAGAGCCTATGTTTTCCCGGCGGTTAGGGAGGCATGAAAAGAATTACGCTACTCACGATTTAGAGTCGGCGACAGTTAATCGTATCTTGAAGATTTGGAGGCATTCCTTATATAGACTTTATGTGGATATTTGTGTAGACCACAAGAGCCTCCAGTATATCTTCAGACAGAGGCAGTTGAATTTGTGACAGAGACGGTGGTTAGAGTTACTCAAGGATTGTGATATTGATATCCTATACCATCCGGGGAAAGCCAAGACAGTTACAAATGCTCTAAGTCGTGGATCTAAGGGTAGTCTGTCAGATGGGCAGCCAGATAGACAGGACGTGGTCCGTGATATTCATCAGCTACCGAGCCGCGGGGTTCGATTATTTGTTCCAAGGTTAATGCAGTTTAGATCCGAGAGGTTGCCGAGTCTTCCGTCGTTGAGGAGGTAAAGGGCCGACATTATGAGGATCCAGTTATCATACGGTATCGAGATACGGCTCTCCGAGAAGAGAAGAGCATGTTTGAGTAGCAACGGATGGGGTGCTGTGATATGAGGATGGATTGTGTGTACCCGGTGCTGCAGGACTTGTCAGCAGGTTTTAGGGGAGGCACGCAGTTCTTATTGCTCTAATTGTTCGGGGTCGACTAATTTGCGTCGTGACCTCAGATGTATGTATTGGTAAGATGGCCCAAGAGGACGAGCGCAGTTGTTGCTTAATGTCCGAATTAGTAGCAGGTCAAGGTGGAACACCAGAAGCCCAGTGGGCTGTTACAGGCGATTGAGATCCCGACCTAGATATAAGTGGTGATTAATATGGATCTTGTTACAGGATAACATCGTACTCAGAGGAAGTGCGACTCCCTGGGGGTCATAGTAAACAGGCTGACGAACCAGCCGTGTTCTTCCGGTTAGGACCACTTACTCGGCTGAGGATTATGCTAGCTTATATAGCAGGGAGATTGTGAGACTTCAGGGTTCCTACGTTTATGATGTAAGATGATGAGCTCACATTTGATAACTTCGAGGTTTTCCGAAGGGGTTAGGGACACGGTGAGTCCTGGTTGCATTACACCCTCGCATCGACGACATGCGTAACGCATCATCCGTGCACTCGGATAGGTGGCGGGCATGTGTTCTTGATTTCAGAGATAGCCGGGAGGGTTATTTGCCTCTTGTTGAGTCACGTACTATAACAGATACCCTTCCAGTATTCAGATGGCCCTGTTGAGGCCTCGTATGTAAGAATGTGTAGATCGACGGTTGGTGGGTTCGACGTAGGCGAGGTTCAGTTATTGGGTCCAGACTTGATTCAACGGGCTGTGGATAAGGCGAAGCTTATCCAGGAAAGATTATTAGTAAGCTCAGAGTCAGCATAAGCTTTATGCAGATAACCGACGTTGACACATGAGGTTCAACTTGACATTTTAATATGAGTATTGTTATGTGGCCACGTGTGGCATTATTGGTATGTAGGGGTTGTAAGGAGACTATGTCGCTATCTTTAAGTTTGACTCCCAAAAGAACATTCGGGGACAAATGTTTCTAAGGGGGAAGAATGTCACCCCTGTCATGCCCCAAATCCTGGGCCCGTGACTGGTGCCCCTACCTGGGCACCCTTCTACCCATACAACATAAATAAACCGCGGAAGATAAATAACACTCATTTTTTTTTAAAAACAAAGGCAAAGCCGGAAAGGCTTCCGTATAAATATAAATCACTCGAAAGGGTCTACGCTGTATAACAATGTAAATACAACTTACACCAGTCCAACCCACATATGAATACAGACCCTTAAGAAGGTGACAACAACTATGACGGGACAAGGCCCCGCCGTACCCTTGAATATACCTAGCCATAATGACAAACTCCGGAACTTGGAGCCATCTCAAAATGATGAACAAGGATCCTAAGCTCGCGGATCCACAACTGTGTACCTAGACCATGGACATTTAACGCAGCCTCTAAGGGTCGACAACAAGTACTAAGTATGGAACGGAAATAAAGTACATTAAACAAGATCATAACTGTACAAAAGAATGACAGGGGCAAGTATAAAAATTAAAATACTAGATCCTACCGTGCCATTTTAATTCATGAAATCAATCGCACATTAATCATTCTTTTCCTTCTTTCAATAAGAATTAACATCATATTCTTACATACATACTTAAGAATTCAATCAAGTTTTTCACATAACTTACATATCTTACATAACATAATCCGACCCTTTATGGAGGGACTTCTTATTTAGGAGCTTACTTTGATTATCCATAAGTGATAACGTAATCCGACCCATTTACACTGGATGAATACGTGGGGCGGGACACGATAATCCGCCCCGCGCTGGGCCTGCATCGTGAAATCATGTAGCATAATCCGCCCGCCGGGCTCTGCATCGTGGAATCATGTAGCATAATCCGCCCGCCCGCCTTGCACCGTGGAATCACGTAGCATAATCCGCCCTCGCGGCTCGTAAGATGACGTAACCCTATGCAGTAGCTCTGGTAATATGGCGTAATCCGACCTATGTGTAGGCTTGGTGTATCTCATAACATAATTCGGTCTATTTGTAGGATCGGTGTATCTCATAACATAATCCGGCCTATTTGTAGGCTCGGTGTATCTCATAACATAATCCGGCCTATTTGTAGGCTCGGTGTATCTCATAACATTTTTAAACCATCTTTTCACTTCTTCTTAAGTTGTTATAACAACTTCCCATAAAGCTATTATAACAACCTTTCATTTTAGAGAACTTAAGACACTTTTATTCTTATCACATTGGGGAAACTAAACCCAAAAGTACTACGTACATACATACTTAAAAAGAATCATAAAACTCCTTCTCTTTAAATCAATAAACGTATACTTTTAAAACTCAAGTCACATACTCTTTCGAAATCAAGCCTCTTAACTTTAGAAATAAATCAAGTAACCCATATCTTGAAAAATAAAGTCTCATAACTTGTAAAGAAATCAAGTCTCATATCTTGAAAAATAAAGTCTCATAACTTGTAAAGAAATCAAGTCTCATAACTTTAAATCAAATCTCTTAACTTTAGAAATCAAGTCTCATATCTTGAAAAATAAAGTCTCATAACTTGTAAAGAAATCAAGTCTCATAACTTTAAATCAAATCTTTTAACTTTAGAAATCAAGTCTCATATCTTGAAAAATAAAGTCTCATAACTTGTAAAGAAATCAAGTCTCATAACTTTAAATCAAATCTCTTAACTTTAGAAATCAAGTCTCATATCTTGAAAAATAAAGTCTCATAACTTGTAAAGAAATCAAGTCTCATAACTTTAAATCAAATCTTTAACTTTAGAAATCAAGTTTCATATCTTGAAAAATAAAGTCTCATAACTTGTAAAGAAATCAAGTCTCATAACTTTAAATCAAATCTCTTAACTTTAGAAATCAAGTCTCATATCTTGAAAAATAAAGTCTCATAACTTGTAAAGAAATCAAGTCTCATAACTTTAAATCAAATCTCTTAACTTTAGAAATCAAGTCTCATATCTTGAAAAACAAAGTCTCATAACTTGTAAAGAAATCAAGTCTCATAACTTTAAATCAAATCTTTTAACTTTAGTAATCAAGTCTCACATCTTGAAAAATAAAGTCTCATAACTTGTAAAGAAATCAAGTCTCATAACTTTAAATCAAATCTCTTAACTTTAGAAATCAAATCCTATATCTTGAAAAATAAAGTCTCATAACTTGTAAAGAAATCAAGTCTCATAACTTTAAATCAAATCTTTTAACTTTAGAAATCAAGTCTCATATCTTGAAAAATAAAGTCTCATAACTTGTAAAGAAATCAAGTCTCATAACTTTAAATCAAATCTTTTAACTTTAGAAATCAAGTCTCATATCTTGAAAAATAAAGTCTCATAACTTGTAAAGAAATCAAGTCTCATAACTTTAAATCAAATCTTTTAACTTTAGAAATCAAGTCCCATATCTTAAAAAATAAAGTTTCATAACTTGTAAAGAAATCAAGTCTCATAACTTTAAATCAAATCTTTTAACTTTAGAAATCAAGTCTCATATCTTGAAAAATAAAGTCTCATAACTTGTAAAGAAATCAAGTCTCATATCTTGAAAAATAAAGTCTCATAACTTGTAAAGAAATCAAGTCTCATAACTTTAAATCAAATCTTTTAACTTTAGAAATCAAGTCTCATATCTTGAAAAATAAAGTCTCATAACTTGTAAAGAAATCAAGTCTCATAACTTTAAATCAAATCTTTTAACTTTAGAAATCAAGTCTCATATCTTGAAAAATAAAGTCTCATAACTTGTAAAGAAATCAAGTCTCATAACTTTAAATCAAATCTCTTAACTTTAGAAATCAAGTCCCATATCTTGACAAATAAAGTCTCATAACTTGTAAAGAAATCAAGTCTCATAACTTTAAATCAAATCTTTTAACTTTAGAAATCAAGTTTCATATCTTGAAAAATAAAGTCTCATAACTTGTAAAGAAATCAAGTCTCATAACTTTAAATCAAATCTCTTAACTTTAGAAATCAAGTCCCATATCTTGAAAAATAAAGTCTCATAACTTGTAAAGAAATCAAGTCTCATAACTTTAAAAATCTCTTAACTTTAGAAATCAAGTCTCATATCTTGAAAAATAAAGTCTCATAACTTGTAAAGAAATCAAGTCTCATAACTTTAAATCAAATCTTTTAACTTTAGTAATCAAGTCTCACATCTTGAAAAATAAAGTCTCATAACTTGTAAAGAAATCAAGTCTCTTAACTTTAAATCAAATCTCTTAACTTTAGAAATCAAATCCCATATCTTGAAAAATAAAGTCTCATAACTTGTAAAGAAATCAAGTCTCATAACTTTAAATCAAATCTCTTAACTTTAGAAATCAAGTCTCATATCTTGAAAAATAAAGTCTCATAACTTGTAAAGAAATCAAGTCTCATAACTTTAAATCAAATCTTTTAACTTTAGAAATCAAGTCTCATATCTTGAAAAATAAAGTCTCATAACTTGTAAAGAAATCAAGTCTCATAACTTTAAATCAAATCTCTTAACTTTAGAAATCAAGTCCCATATCTTGAAAAATAAAGTCTCATAACTTGTAAAGAAATCAAGTCTCATAACTTTAAATCAAATCTATTAACTTTAGAAATCAAGTTTCATATCTTGAAAAATAAAGTCTCATAACTTGTAAAGAAATCAAGTCTCATAACTTTAAATCAAATCTCTTAACTTTAGAAATCAAGTCCCATATCTTGAAAAATAAAGTCTCATAACTTGTAAAGAAATCAAGTCTCATAACTTTAAAAATCTCTTAACTTTAGAAATCAAGTCTCATATCTTGAAAAATAAAGTCTCATAACTTGTAAAGAAATCAAGTCTCATAACTTTAAATCAAATCTTTTAACTTTAGTAATCAAGTCTCACATCTTGAAAAATAAAGTCTCATAACTTGTAAAGAAATCAAGTCTCATAACTTTAAATCAAATCTCTTAACTTTAGAAATCAAATCCCATATCTTGAAAAATAAAGTCTCATAACTTGTAAAGAAATCAAGTCTCATAACTTTAAATCAAATCTCTTAACTTTAGAAATCAAGTCTCATATCTTGAAAAATAAAGTCTCATAACTTGTAAAGAAATCAAGTCTCATAACTTTAAATCAAATCTTTTAACTTTAGAAATCAAGTCTCATATCTTGAAAAATAAAGTCTCATAACTTGTAAAGAAATCAAGTCTCATAACTTTAAATCAAATCTTTTAACTTTAGAAATCAAGTCCCATATCTTGAAAAATAAAGTCTCATAACTTGTAAAGAAATCAAGTCTCATAACTTTAAATCAAATCTTTTAACTTTAGAAATCAAGTCTCATATCTTGAAAAATAAAGTCTCATAACTTGTAAAGAAATCAAGTCTCATATCTTGAAAAATAAAGTCTCATAACTTGTAAAGAAATCAAGTCTCATAACTTTAAATCAAATCTTTTAACTTTAGAAATCAAGTCTCATATCTTGAAAAATAAAGTCTCATAACTTGTAAAGAAATCAAGTCTCATAACTTTAAATCAAATCTTTTAACTTTAGAAATCAAGTCTCATATCTTGAAAATAAAGTCTCATAACTTGTAAAGAAATCAAGTCTCATAACTTTAAATCAAATCTCTTAACTTTAGAAATCAAGTCACATATCTTGACAAATAAAGTCTCATAACTTGTAAAGAAATCAAGTCTCATAACTTTAAATCAAATCTTTTAACTTTAGAAATCAAGTTTCATATCTTGAAAAATAAAGTCTCATAACTTGTAAAGAAATCAAGTCTCATAACTTTAAATCAAATCTCTTAACTTTAGAAATCAAGTCCCATATCTTGAAAAATAAAGTCTCATAACTTGTAAAGAAATCAAGTCTCATAACTTTAAAAATCTCTTAACTTTAGAAATCAAGTATCATATCTTGAAAAATAAAGTCTCATAACTTGTAAAGAAATCAAGTCTCATAACTTTAAATCAAATCTTTTAACTTTAGTAATCAAGTCTCACATCTTGAAAAATAAAGTCTCATAACTTGTAAAGAAATCAAGTCTCATAACTTTAAATCAAATCTCTTAACTTTAGAAATCAAATCCCATATCTTGAAAAATAAAGTCTCATAACTTGTAAAGAAATCAAGTCTCATAACTTTAAATCAAATCTCTTAACTTTAGAAATCAAGTCTCATATCTTGAAAAATAAAGTCTCATAACTTGTAAAGAAATCAAGTCTCTTAACTTTAAATCAAATCTCTTAACTTTAGAAATCAAATCCCATATCTTGAAAAATAAAGTCTCATAACTTGTAAAGAAATCAAGTCTCATAACTTTAAATCAAATCTCTTAACTTTAGAAATCAAGTCTCATATCTTGAAAAATAAAGTCTCATAACTTGTAAAGAAATCAAGTCTCATAACTTTAAATCAAATCTTTTAACTTTAGAAATCAAGTCTCATATCTTGAAAAATAAAGTCTCATAACTTGTAAAGAAATCAAGTCTCATAACTTTAAATCAAATCTCTTAACTTTAGAAATCAAGTCCCATATCTTGAAAAATAAAGTCTCATAACTTGTAAAGAAATCAAGTCTCATAACTTTAAATCAAATCTTTTAACTTTAGAAATCAAGTTTCATATCTTGAAAAATAAAGTCTCATAACTTGTAAAGAAATCAAGTCTCATAACTTTAAATCAAATCTTTTAACTTTAGAAATCAAGTCCTATATCTTGAAAAATAAAGTCTCATAACTTGTAAAGAAATCAAGTCTCATAACTTTAAAAATCTCTTAACTTTAGAAATCAAGTATCATATCTTGAAAAATAAAGTCTCATAACTTGTAAAGAAATCAAGTCTCATAACTTTAAATCAAATCTCTTAACTTTAGAAATCAAGTCTCATATCTTGAAAAATAAAGTCTCATAACTTGTAAAGAAATCAAGTCTCATAACTTTAAATCAAATCTTTAACTTTAGTAATCAAGTCTCACATCTTGAAAAATAAAGTCTCATAACTTGTAAAGAAATCAAGTCTCATAACTTTAAATCAAATCTCTTAACTTTAGAAATCAAGTCTCATATCTTGAAAAATAAAGTCTCATAACTTGTAAAGAAATCAAGTCTCATAACTTTAAATCAAATCTCTTAACTTTAGAAATCAAGTCTCATATCTTGAAAAATAAAGTCTCATAACTTGTAAAGAAATCAAGTCTCATAACTTTAAATCAAATCTTTTAACTTTAGAAATCAAGTCTCATATCTTGAAAAATAAAGTCTCATAACTTGTAAAGAAATCAAGTCTCATAACTTTAAATCAAATCTCTTAACTTTAGAAATCAAGTCCCATATCTTGAAAAATAAAGTCTCATAACTTGTAAAGAAATCAAGTCTCATAACTTTAAATCAAATCTTTTAACTTTAGAAATCAAGTCTCATATCTTGAAAAATAAAGTCTCATAACTTGTAAAGAAATCAAGTCTCATATCTTGAAAAATAAAGTCTCATAACTTGTAAAGAAATCAAGTCTCATAACTTTAAATCAAATCTTTTAACTTTAGAAATCAAGTCTCATATCTTGAAAAATAAAGTCTCATAACTTGTAAAGAAATCAAGTCTCATAACTTTAAATCAAATCTTTTAACTTTAGAAATCAAGTCTCATATCTTGAAAAATAAAGTCTCATAACTTGTAAAGAAATCAAGTCTCATAACTTTAAATCAAATCTCTTAACTTTAGAAATCAAGTCCCATATCTTGACAAATAAAGTCTCATAACTTGTAAAGAAATCAAGTCTCATAACTTTAAATCAAATCTTTTAACTTTAGAAATCAAGTTTCATATCTTGAAAAATAAAGTCTCATAACTTGTAAAGAAATCAAGTCTCATAACTTTAAATCAAATCTCTTAACTTTAGAAATCAAGTCCCATATCTTGACAAATAAAGTCTCATAACTTGTAAAGAAATCAAGTCTCATAACTTTAAATCAAATCTTTTAACTTTAGAAATCAAGTTTCATATCTTGAAAAATAAAGTCTCATAACTTGTAAAGAAATCAAGTCTCATAACTTTAAAAATCTCTTAACTTTAGAAATCAAGTATCATATCTTGAAAAATAAAGTCTCATAACTTGTAAAGAAATCAAGTCTCATAACTTTAAAAATCTCTTAACTTTAGAAATCAAGTCTCATATCTTGAAAAATAAAGTCTCATAACTTGTAAAGAAATCAAGTCTCATAACTTTAAATCAAATCTTTTAACTTTAGTAATCAAGTCTCACATCTTGAAAAATAAAGTCTCATAACTTGTAAAGAAATCAAGTCTCATAACTTTAAAAATCTCTTAACTTTAGAAATCAAGTATCATATCTTGAAAAATAAAGTCTCATAACTTGTAAAGAAATCAAGTCTCATAACTTTAAAAATCTCTTAACTTTAGAAATCAAGTCTCATATCTTGAAAAATAAAGTCTCATAACTTGTAAAGAAATCAAGTCTCATAACTTTAAATCAAATCTTTTAACTTTAGTAATCAAGTCTCACATCTTGAAAAATAAAGTCTCATAACTTGTAAAGAAATCAAGTCTCATAACTTTAAATCAAATCTCTTAACTTTAGAAATCAAATCCCATATCTTGAAAAATAAAGTCTCATAACTTGTAAAGAAATCAAGTCTCATAACTTTAAATCAAATCTCTTAACTTTAGAAATCAAGTCTCATATCTTGAAAAATAAAGTCTCATAACTTGTAAAGAAATCAAGTCTCATAACTTTAAATCAAATCTTTTAACTTTAGTAATCAAGTCTCACATCTTGAAAAATAAAGTCTCATAACTTGTAAAGAAATCAAGTCTCATAACTTTAAATCAAATCTCTTAACTTTAGAAATCAAATCCCATATCTTGAAAAATAAAGTCTCATAACTTGTAAAGAAATCAAGTCTCATAACTTTAAATCAAATCTCTTAACTTTAGAAATCAAGTCTCATATCTTGAAAAATAAAGTCTCATAACTTGTAAAGAAATCAAGTCTCATAACTTTAAATCAAATCTTTTAACTTTAGAAATCAAGTCTCATATCTTGAAAAATAAAGTCTCATAACTTGTAAAGAAATCAAGTCTCATAACTTTAAATCAAATCTTTTAACTTTAGTAATCAAGTCTCACATCTTGAAAAATAAAGTCTCATAACTTGTAAAGAAATCAAGTCTCATAACTTTAAATCAAATCTCTTAACTTTAGAAATCAAATCCCATATCTTGAAAAATAAAGTCTCATAACTTGTAAAGAAATCAAGTCTCATAACTTTAAATCAAATCTCTTAACTTTAGAAATCAAGTCTCATATCTTGAAAAATAAAGTCTCATAACTTGTAAAGAAATCAAGTCTCATAACTTTAAATCAAATCTTTTAACTTTAGAAATCAAGTCTCATATCTTGAAAAATAAAGTCTCATAACTTGTAAAGAAATCAAGTCTCATAACTTTAAATCAAATCTCTTAACTTTAGAAATCAAGTCCCATATCTTGACAAATAAAGTCTCATAACTTGTAAAGAAATCAAGTCTCATAACTTTAAATCAAATCTCTTAACTTTAGAAATCAAGTCCCATATCTTGAAAAATAAAGTCTCATAACTTGTAAAGAAATCAAGTCTCATAACTTTAAAAATCTCTTAACTTTAGAAATCAAGTCTCATATCTTGAAAAATAAAGTCTCATAACTTGTAAAGAAATCAAGTCTCATATCTTGAAAAATAAAGTCTCATAACTTGTAAAGAAATCAAGTCTCATAACTTTAAATCAAATCTTTTAACTTTAGAAATCAAGTCTCATATCTTGAAAAATAAAGTCTCATAACTTGTAAAGAAATCAAGTCTCATAACTTTAAATCAAATCTTTTAACTTTAGAAATCAAGTCTCATATCTTGAAAAATAAAGTCTCATAACTTGTAAAGAAATCAAGTCTCATAACTTTAAATCAAATCTCTTAACTTTAGAAATCAAGTCCCATATCTTGAAAAATAAAGTCTCATAACTTGTAAAGAAATCAAGTCTCATAACTTTAAATCAAATCTTTTAACTTTAGAAATCAAGTTTCATATCTTGAAAAATAAAGTCTCATAACTTGTAAAGAAATCAAGTCTCATAACTTTAAATCAAATCTCTTAACTTTAGAAATCAAGTCTCATATCTTGAAAAATAAAGTCTCATAACTTGTAAAGAAATCAAGTCTCATAACTTTAAATCAAATCTCTTAACTTTAGAAATCAAGTCCCATATCTTGAAAAATAAAGTCTCATAACTTGTAAAGAAATCAAGTCTCATAACTTTAAATCAAATCTTTAACTTTAGAAATCAAGTCTCATATCTTGAAAAATAAAGTCTCATAACTTGTAAAGAAATCAAGTCTCATAACTTTAAATCAAATCTTTTAACTTTAGAAATCAAGTTTCATATCTTGAAAAATAAAGTCTCATAACTTGTAAAGAAATCAAGTCTCATAACTTTAAATCAAATCTCTTAACTTTAGAAATCAAGTTTCATATCTTGAAAAATAAAGTCTCATAACTTGTAAAGAAATCAAGTCTCATAACTTTAAATCAAATCTCTTAACTTTAGAAATCAAGTATCATATCTTGAAAAATAAAGTCTCATAACTTGTAAAGAAATCAAGTCTCATAACTTTAAATCAAATCTTTTAACTTTAGTAATCAAGTCTCACATCTTGAAAAATAAAGTCTCATAACTTGTAAAGAAATCAAGTCTCATAACTTTAAATCAAATCTCTTAACTTTAGAAATCAAATCCCATATCTTGAAAAATAAAGTCTCATAACTTGTAAAGAAATCAAGTCTCATAACTTTAAATCAAATCTCTTAACTTTAGAAATCAAGTCTCATATCTTGAAAAATAAAGTCTCATAACTTGTAAAGAAATCAAGTCTCTTAACTTTAAATCAAATCTCTTAACTTTAGAAATCAAATCCCATATCTTGAAAAATAAAGTCTCATAACTTGTAAAGAAATCAAGTCTCATAACTTTAAATCAAATCTCTTAACTTTAGAAATCAAGTCTCATATCTTGAAAAATAAAGTCTCATAACTTGTAAAGAAATCAAGTCTCATAACTTTAAATCAAATCTTTTAACTTTAGAAATCAAGTCTCATATCTTGAAAAATAAAGTCTCATAACTTGTAAAGAAATCAAGTCTCATAACTTTAAATCAAATCTCTTAACTTTAGAAATCAAGTCCCATATCTTGAAAAATAAAGTCTCATAACTTGTAAAGAAATCAAGTCTCATAACTTTAAATCAAATCTTTTAACTTTAGAAATCAAGTTTCATATCTTGAAAAATAAAGTCTCATAACTTGTAAAGAAATCAAGTCTCATAACTTTAAATCAAATCTCTTAACTTTAGAAATCAAGTCCCATATCTTGAAAAATAAAGTCTCATAACTTGTAAAGAAATCAAGTCTCATAACTTTAAAAATCTCTTAACTTTAGAAATCAAGTATCATATCTTGAAAAATAAAGTCTCATAACTTGTAAAGAAATCAAGTCTCACATCTTGAAAAATAAAGTCTCATAACTTGTAAAGAAATCAAGTCTCTTAACTTTAAATCAAATCTCTTAACTTTAGAAATCAAATCCCATATCTTGAAAAATAAAGTCTCATAACTTGTAAAGAAATCAAGTCTCATAACTTTAAATCAAATCTCTTAACTTTAGAAATCAAGTCTCATATCTTGAAAAATAAAGTCTCATAACTTGTAAAGAAATCAAGTCTCATAACTTTAAATCAAATCTTTTAACTTTAGAAATCAAGTCTCATATCTTGAAAAATAAAGTCTCATAACTTGTAAAGAAATCAAGTCTCATAACTTTAAATCAAATCTCTTAACTTTAGAAATCAAGTCCCATATCTTGAAAAATAAAGTCTCATAACTTGTAAAGAAATCAAGTCTCATAACTTTAAATCAAATCTTTTAACTTTAGAAATCAAGTTTCATATCTTGAAAAATAAAGTCTCATAACTTGTAAAGAAATCAAGTCTCATAACTTTAAATCAAATCTCTTAACTTTAGAAATCAAGTCCCATATCTTGAAAAATAAAGTCTCATAACTTGTAAAGAAATCAAGTCTCATAACTTTAAAAATCTCTTAACTTTAGAAATCAAGTATCATATCTTGAAAAATAAAGTCTCATAACTTGTAAAGAAATCAAGTCTCATAACTTTAAATCAAATCTTTTAACTTTAGTAATCAAGTCTCACATCTTGAAAAATAAAGTCTCATAACTTGTAAAGAAATCAAGTCTCATAACTTTAAATCAAATCTCTTAACTTTAGAAATCAAATCCCATATCTTGAAAAATAAAGTCTCATAACTTGTAAAGAAATCAAGTCTCATAACTTTAAATCAAATCTCTTAACTTTAGAAATCAAGTCTCATATCTTGAAAAATATAGTCTCATAACTTGTAAAGAAATCAAGTCTCATAACTTTAAATCAAATCTTTTAACTTTAGAAATCAAGTCTCATATCTTGAAAAATAAAGTCTCATAACTTGTAAAGAAATCAAGTCTCATAACTTTAAATCAAATCTCTTAACTTTAGAAATCAAGTCTCATATCTTGAAAAATAAAGTCTCATAACTTGTAAAGAAATCAAGTCTCATAACTTTAAATCAAATCTTTTAACTTTAAAGTACTTCACGTAACTTATACAATTTTGACTAAGCCACTCATACTTTCATAATCAAGACTCATATATTTCCAAAATCGACTTACTTACTTCAAATGAATTAAGTCGCATAGACTTACCAAATCAAGTCACATAGACTCACTAAAATTTAGTCACATAGACTTACCAAATAATCATGTCAAAGGAAGGAAGAAGTTCACATACCTCGTTGGCGACTAACCCAAACGACAAGTAGCAATACGCTCCAATGTACTTCAACCTTATTGGCTATTCCACAAGCCAAGTAGAATGTGCTACATGTAGTACTTCAACCTAAAATGACAATAGCACTTCTATCAACTACAAGCTATCAAGTGTAGGACTTATACCAAATAATGACCCTCTAATTCTACGGAAAATTGGGCAGCACTTCCTTTGTTTCTACGTACTTTTCCACCTTTTCCAAGGCCCGTATTCATCAACCAACAAGCCACATTTAAGGCACAACCAACAGTTATCCAAAGGGGATTACACGCCTAACTGGACGTGTAAAATTCTTCCCCACAGTTATACAAAACAGTCCACAAATCAGCCCATAAAAACAGTCCGCAATCCAACCATAACGAGGGTAAAATGTGAGGCCTTTTAACGCCTTTCCACACCCTTATTCCCTTAGGAATTTCATTAGCAACTACTACACTTAAACATGCATAACAACAACTAAATTTCCAGAATTTAATACCTCAAAACAGTCCACTAAACGACACAACATCGCTCAACGCTTTGGGCGTTTCACACAACAACTACAACCCGATAACTCGTTCCTTAATCCATTTTATTCCAATCCGAGTTCCAAAACTTCTACATAAGTTATAACAACTTATTAAAAACAATATTAATCCATTATAACATGCAATAGGTGAAGATAACAACGACAATAACCAACGAATTCCATTTGCACCAAATCTGTCCCAAATCGGTTTTAGCCCTAAAAATTGCTCAAACGCTTTTTATTCTTCATTATTTTCTAACACAAGTTCATCCATACATAATAACAATAAGTAATATCCAATTACTTTAAAAGAAGAAGAACTTTTACCTCATCTTTTGCCCAAAAATGCCCCAAAACAGTCCGGTCTTTATTGGTGCTAGCTGCTTCGCTCCACTTCTTCAAGTTCCAATCACATATATGTACCCCCTACAACCTTAGGAGCAACTTCTATTTGAATATCACTTCCAAAAAGTCGACGGAACCCCTAGGGTTTTGGCATCAACTTTCGGCCAAGACAAGTAAAAACGTGTAGAATATTAATCTAGACTTAACACTTGGTTTAAGGGCATAATCTTGGAGAAATAAATTGATCAACAATGGTTGTTCTTAGCCAAGGGGCTCTCGAAATTATGAAGCTAAAGGGGAGAAGATGAGAGCTTATTTTTTGGTCTAAGTGTAAAGTGATCCAAGTCTTGCAAGACTTGGATATGTATAGCCAAGTGGAGTGGGACCCATGTCCACTTGTCCCCTCTCAAAATATCTAATTTGTTGTCATCTTAGCAAGACAAGTGGAGGGGTGCCACATGTCGCCCTCCGATTGGTCCGAAATATTATAATTTTTCGAAGGTCCCCGCGAAATTGTGAAATTCTCGGCGGACCCCATATTATCAATTCCAACACCTTATAATCCAATACTAAGTCCATAAATCCAATTAGAAGTATTATACTCCAAGTTAATAATTTTTCCGTCGTCACATTTTTTTCCCGCAATTTTCCTTAAGAAAATGTAATTATTCTTTCCTTCCAAAATTGAAATCTTAAATCCTTAATCACGTTCTCAATTAGTAGCTCTGGTATTACGGGGTGTAACAACCCCCCTTAGTGGTCTTGGACGATTTGGACATGGCCAAAATGGTCATTTGACCAATAAAGACATGAGCAAGTCTTTCCAAGACTAAGAGCTTGATATTATTGACTTTTCAAAGGGCCACTTGGCTTGATCCTTGTGAAACTCATCCAAGCCACCCAAATGTTATAATCTAGACCCTCTATTTGTTTATATAAGCTTACTAGTGCAAGACAAGGTTCTATACTTCGAATTTTTTTTTCAAGAATTTGAAGAACACTAGGGGAAGCTCTCGGCAATAGGGGTTTCAAGAGGAGAAAAATTTCAATTGTTGTCCAATAAGCTCCACACTTTAAACCAAGGTTCCTAAGGGTATTGTAAGGGTATCTCAATAGAAAGATCCCTGAAAATTGGCGTTTTCGTATTAGTCGCAAGGTGAAAACCTAGTCACTTTCCTAGGTTTGGATGGAGAATTGAAGGAAAGTTGGTTGTGATATTCTAAGGGCTTCAAGTGGCGGATTGGAGTGTCAAAGAGAGGCTCTAAGATTCTAGGGAGCGACTTCGGATCTTGAAGTGGATTAAGGCTCACTAAGGTAATAATCTTGTTCTCTTAAGTATTACAAGATTACATATTGTTGTAGCCTTACATTTTAACTAGCATGAAGTATATGTATTGAAGTTTGATAAGTGATATGGATTGTAGTAGCCTAAATCCGAATTGACATTTGAGCCATTTGAATTTGAAATACAATTTGGTCGTTAATTAGAATCGTCGCATGTTATCCACTTGAAGATTATAGTTGTTATAATGAATTACGGCTTTATAACATGTTATACTAAACAACTTGTATTGAAAAGGAATTGTAAAGGAAGATATGTTGTGACACCTTTTGGCCGAGAATGGCATTGTCGTTTGGACTAGTTTGATATCAATTGTGGGGCAGAATTTTACATGTCCTGTTAAGGTGTGTAATCCCCTTTGTATTGCTGAATTTTACAGTAAAGTATACTCTTGTTTACTCTCATTGTTAGTAAGGCACAGTGTACTGTTAATTGAGTTATCATACATGTCTCCAGCTTTATTTTAGACTTATGATTTCACTACAGTACTTTCAGTTTCACATATCTGGTACATGTTGTACTGACCTCCTTCAGGGGGCTGTGTTCATGACGCACGTAGAGTATACCGGTTGTTGATCCTCACTCTTAGGATCACTGTTCAGCTGTTGAGAAACTCCATTACTCCGGAGGCTTATCTTTAGCACAGATCCCTGGTATGGTCGGTTGTTGTACATTCAGGGGTATGGCGGGGACCTGTCCCGCCATAGTTGTTATTCTTAGAGGTTTGTAGTCATGTCTTGTGGATTGGGTTGTAAAGAAAAAAATGTATTGTTCTGTTTTTGGATTATGTAAATTGTACGAAAGGTGGCATCATCGGCTAGCTTGTTGTTGTTTATTGTCTAAGTGTTTACTTGTGTTGTGTATGCTCACGCTATTCTCGATGTATACAGTGCGGTGCCTGTAGGCAACAACACGCGCCCGGGTCGGGTCGTGACAAAAGTGGTATCGAGCGCTTAGTCCTCGGAAAGTGTCTACAGGCATCGTGTTCAGTAGAGTCTCGTTATTGGTGTGTTGTGCACCACATCTATAATCGAGGTTGCAGGACATTTAAGATTGGTTTCCATTCTTCTCACTCGAGATCGTGCGATAGAGCCGTGGTTGTGGTCGCTCTCCCTAACAAGTTATGTTGTTTGCAGCCACGAAAGGCAAAGATGACCAGGAAAGATTATGTGGATTGCGTATCCAGGTTGGTAATGTTTGTAGTATAGTTGGTATTGTGACATACAGCTATACGGATTTATGTATGAGGGTCGGACGCGTGTTGCCCAGAATTATTTTAGGTTACCAGGATTTGGTAAGGATTAAATAAATACCGGGAAGGTATGAAACAGTTTAATGAACTCTCATCAAGGTTTTACGTACTAATTTGAGATAATTAGGAGATGATGAGCTGTCTGAGAAGGAAATGGACCCTTAAGAAGTTTAATTAAGGTACTTAATGAGAGACTATGTTAGTAACTTAAGCTACGTGGTATGCTTAAGGGAATGGTACGGGTGAGACCCGTATGGAGTAAGTATGGTTGTTGTGGTCAAGACAACACGATTATGGTATTACGAGAAGTTTTTGTACCCAGTTACGGGGGGACTGATAAGGAAGGCTTGGAACAGGGAAATTGCGAGCCTAAGAATATTGACAACCGCCGAGACCTTAGGTATATAAGGCCTTCTCGGGTAGTAAAAAGTTAAGTCAGACCAAGGATAAGAGTTAAGTACGACGCCGAGTCGGGTTGAGGGCCTATTAAGGGTCGCCCTATAGCCTGTAATGGAATGGGATCAGTTGGTAGTACTCCCGCTACGTGACAGGGTCACGAGGGTGCAAGGCCCGAGTCTAGTTAATCGTTTTACGGGTTCGTGGACGCATTCCACCGGAACCAGGTTGTGAGAGCCGGAAATGGCCTTATATTGTTTAATTTAGTAACTCCAAAGATTGGAGGCCAGATTTAGTATGGAAGTTATGTACGTATGCTAATATAAGTTTGGGAGTACGGAAAGAGTACGACCAGTGAAAAAGAGAGCAACCAAGTGTAAAGAAATGGAGCCTGAATCCATTAGGACCTTTCGGGGTGACTACACCCGTGAGTAATGGGTGGTAGCTGAGCGAGTATGTAATAATTGCCCGGTGACGATACATTCATCAGACCCTAGCAGACCTAGTAGAGCTGATATGACAGACCTTGAGGTCATTTTGAGTACGGGTTAGTTGGCCTCTTGTCATGCCAACGTTGACTACAGAGAGAGATTGGCTCGATTCCGGTTTCCCGGTAAGCCGGTTATCAAGTGGAAAAGAAGAGAAGTGGTGGTAACCAGTGAATTATCGTTCCTTCTTTGACATCATTGTTTTTAATAAGTCTGTGTGACTTGTTCATTTGAGGTAAGTTGATGCAAAAGGTAAGTAATACTGGAATTTGAAGGAATTTTATGTTAAGTGCCCTTGGAGGTACTTGGAGTTGGGTTGGTGTGGCGGTCAGGGCCACGACCTTCCGGATAAGTTCAGGATAGCGCGCAAGCAAGAATAAGATAAGTACGAGTGCTGCCTATGGAAAACAGATGACATCGTTGGTAGGTTGTGAAAATCTATACGATTATAAGGGGGCTCTTGATGATTTAGATTTTGTAAGGGAGATAAGTTCTCTCCCGCACGTAAAGGATAGTTTTACGTATTATGGGGTTACATGTACCCATGTTGTTAGACGAATGATAGGATACGGGTAAGGTCTTCGGTATCGTCATGCCATAGGTTACACTTTTAGATAACCGTGGGAAAAGTTTGTGTTGGGGTAATTGTGAACGACGTTACGAAATGGTCGAGGAAGTGTCGTAAGGATATAAATGCAGGTAGTACGCATGTATGAAACTGTACGATTACGAATCAAGATAGAAATACTGCTGCTAATAATAAGCATAAGGAAATGTTATGACCAGAATGATATAAGAGAATACAACTATGGTTATGTAAGTTGTGCGAGGTATGATTACCGTAGATTAGTGTAAAGACCATTAGTGGATGATGGGCAGTAAGAACACCTCGAGGAAAGGTGGTAACATCTGTACTGACGAGAAAGATGGTAAGAAAATACGGTGGGTTAAGGGACCCCAGGACAACTTGAAATGGCTTATAAAGGAAAGACGAGTAGACACTCGAACGATAAGAAATCTTGACAAGACATTGGATTATGTAATACCATGAATTGAGGTTGAACACCTGGCTATAAGCTCTACGAACTGGGAGAGAATAATAGGATTGCTACTTGACGAGATCAAGGAAGTCTCCCCCTAAATTGTGATTGACAGTAAGTCTTAGCCATGAGGAAAGCAAATGAATCAAATCTAAGTATGGTAACCAAGTTTGGTTGCAACGGAGAAAGGGAAACATGAACCATAATTGAGATTAAGGATGCCCGAATATTCCGCAGAATGAGAAATGTTTCCAGTTATTGGAAGATAAGTTGACCACGACTACAGTTCTAACCCCTCCTGAGAGACTAGAGGGTTAGGTTGTTATTGTAACACGTTGGGTGTTGGACTAGGTTGTGTGCTGACGCAACACGATAAGGTTAGAGCCTATGTTTTCCCGGCGGTTAGGGAGGCATGAAAAGAATTACGCTACTCACGATTTAGAGTCGGCGACAGTTAATCGTATCTCGAAGATTTGGAGGCATTCATTATATAGACTTTATGTGGATATTTGTGTAGACCACAAGAGCCTCCGGTATATCTTCAGACAGAGGCAGTTGAATTTGTGACAGAGACGGTGGTTACAGTTACTCAAGGATTGTGATATTGATATCCTATACCATCCGGGGAAAGCCAAGACAGTTACAAATGCTCTAAGTCGTGGATCTTAGGGTAGTCTGTCAGATGGGCAGCCAGATAGACAGGACGTGGTCCGTGAGATTCATCAGCTACCGAGCCGGGGGGTTCGATTATTTGTTCCAAGGTTAATGAAGTTTAGATCCGATAGGTTGCCGAGTCTTCCGTCGTTGAGGAGGTAAAGGGGCGACAGTATGAGGATCCAGTTATGATATGGTATCGAGATACGGCTCTCCGAAAAGAGAAGAGCATGTTTGAGTAGCACCGGATGAGGTGCTGTGATATGAGGATGGATTGTGTGTACCCGGTGCTGCAGGACTTGTCAGCAGGTTTTAGGGGAGGCACGCAGTTCTTATTTCTCTAATTGTTCGGGGTCGACTAAGTTGCGTCGTGACCTCAGATGTATGTATTGCAAGATGGCACGAAGAGGACGAGCGCAGTTGTTGCTTAATGTCCGAATTAGTAGCAGGTCAAGGTGGAACACCAGAAGCCTAGTGGGCTATTACAGGTGATTGAGATCCCGACCTAGATATATGAGGTGATTAATATGGATCTTGTTACAGGATGGCATCGTACTCAGAGGAAGTGCGACTCCCTGGGGGTCATAGTAAACAGGCTGACGAACCATCCACGTTCTTCCTAAGTAGACCACTTACCTACCGAGGATTATGCTAGCTTATATAGCAGTGGATATTGTGAGACCGCAGGTTCCTACGCTTATGATGTCGCATGATGAGCTCGCCACGATAACTTATGGAGGTTTTCTAGAAGGGGTTAGGGACACAGGTGAGTCTCAGTGTTGCATTACACCCTCAGACCGACGGACAGGCAGAGCGTACTGTTACACCCCCTAATTCAAGGTCATGTTTAAGAGAATGTAAGTAAGGAACACAAGACTTGAAAAGGGTTCGAAAGGAAGAATTGTTTTTCCGACGGAAAATCTTCCGAACGTCGGAAAGGAAAAATGTTCGTTGGTGAGAATTAGATTCTCAAAATGCATTATTTGAAGAGTATGGAACTTATTATCCTTATGGAAATTTATTTTTTTATGGATTTGGTCACGTGGGGCCCACCCGAGGAATTTTACGTTTTGTGGGGCCCACGAGGGTTACAGAATTTTATGGACGAATGGGAGGGCGACACGTGGCACCCCCCCCCACATGGTCTTGGACGAAATTATGCAAGGGTAGTATGGTCATTGACCATGATAGAAGACCAAGTCTTGCTAATTAAAGAGCTTGATATTGTTGACTAAGTCCAAGGGCCACTTGGCTTGATCTCTTCCATCCAAATATAACATGTGTTATAATCTAGACCCTCCAATGTGTTATATAAACATACTAGTAGCAAGACAATGCTATTTTACACTTAGAAAATTTGAAGAACACTTGTTCTAGCTATACATGCTCTCGGGTTTGGGTCTCTCTTCAAGACAAAATTTTGCAATTGTTGTCCTATAGCCACAAGACTTTAACCCAAGGTCCCTAAGGGTATTGTAAGGATATCTCAATAGAAAGATTTCAGAAAAATGACATTTTTACGTTAGTCGCAAGGCGAAACCCTAAGGTGTTCTTCAACTTTGATGATGGAACTTGAAGAGGAGTTCTTCATAAGCTTCTAAGGAGTGCTTGGAGCGGATTGGAACATAAGGAAAGGAGCTAAGAATTGCTAAGGAGCGACATTGAATCTTGGAAATTATAAGGGCTTGTAAAGGTAAAATTCTTGTCGTTTTAGTAATTAAGATTACTTATTGTTGTAGCTATGGATATTAGCAAGTATGAGATATTTATTATGAAGTTGATAAGTGTTATGGATATTGGAACCCTAATCCGAAAACTAGCATGTTTAGCCCTTGAGATTTCAATTCAATTGGATTATTAGTTTTATCGTCACATGTTATATAAAGAAGGAATTATAATTGTTAAGTTGTTTATGACTATATAACATGTTAGACCTAAGAAGTTGGATTGAAAAAGAATTGGAAAGAACTTGTGTTATTGAATAAGTTAGCCGAGAATGACCTTGATTAAGGACTTAGTTGGTATTAATTGTGGGACGGAATTTTACACGTATTGTAAGGCGTGTAATCCCCTTTGATTGGTTGTTGTATTGAGCCTTAAAGGTGGCGTGTTTGGTTATTGAATTCGGCCTTGAAAAAGGTGGCAAAGTATGTAGAAACAAAGGAAGTGTTGTCCAATTTTTCCGTAGAATTTAGTGACTTTGCACTTAGAATATTCTACGTTTGAAGCTAGAGGTTAATGGACGTATTATGACCATTATAGGTGGAAGTACTAAGTATAGAGTATTCTACTTGAAGGATGGAATTGTCACGACCCATTCCGGGGCCCGTGACTGGTGCCTTACCGGGGCACCCAAGTAGTCATACATCAGAGTAATCAGCGGAAATATAAAGCAAGACATGAAACAGTTTATAAAATAAGACACGCTTTATGTGAAAACATCGCTTTCGCATATATATATAAACATGGTTTAGCGCTTACATCCGACATCGCACAACATGACTACAAACCTCTAAGGAAATATACAACTATGGCGGACAGTGGCCCCGCCATACCTCGATCAGACAAAACTATCTACAACAGTGGAGATCATACCCAAAAGTAGAGCCTCCTAAAAGATGGAGCTCCCGACACCAACGTAGAGATCCTAAGAATGTGGATCTAGCACTGCTGCCCTTACCGCGGCATGAACGCAGCCCCAAGGCGAGGTCAAGACAACAGTACTAAGTATATGAAACTGTAAAATACTTAAATGAAACATATCATTTTAAAAAAACATTTTTTAAAGTATGTATGAAACAACCAAGGAAAACGCAAATAGTGCAACATAACAAACAAGAGCAAAGAATAGGTAAATCAGAATGTGTCTTTTCTAGGCCGCGAATGATCGGCAGGCCAATTGCCCGTAGTATCACCATGCAAGCCTAATCTCGACTCCGTAGTCCGCATAGGCCAATCACATAGGACCGCATAGGGTATATAACCCCGAATCGAGGGTATCTACTCCTCGGAATCGTCCTGGAATCGTAGTCCGCATGGCCACATAGACAGCATGAGGTATAACCCCGCACACTAACTCCGAACTCCCGTAGCTCGCATAGGTCCCTCGACCCGCATGAGGTATTCTCGAATCATGGTCCTGCATCACCGAGTCTACCCCGTGACGGAGGCGCCTTAACCCCTGAATATGTCAAGAGGTGAGTGATGTTACACTAACCTAACACTTATCGTTAAACAACATAAGCACAACAAGAATACTCTTTACACGAACGTTACAAAGACACTAACACACATAGCATCATATCATGTCTACTTATCAAACCATCTTATTATTCTTTTCACAATTCAATATAAGTCCGTTATAAACACATAGGCAATCTGCTTTCTTTTATCAATCTTAAGTGGTTATACTTAACTTCCCATAAAGTTAGTATAACTCTTAAGCTTCGCTTAAAAACCAATTAGTTCTCTTACATTAAAAATGATTCAAGATTCTTTGAAATGTTTTCGCTTCTTTATTATTCAAAGCTTAAGTGAGGCATCGCGTAGTGTTATTCAAAGCTTAAGCCGAGGCATTGCCGTAAGTATTATTCAGCTTAAGTCAAAGACATTGCCGTAGTTATTATTCGATTAACACATGTACGTCTACCGCACTACATATATATTGTAAAATATCATGCTTTAGGAAGAATCACATACCTTCTCAAATAAAACCACCGCCAAGTCAATATGTCGCGCGCAGAGTCACCATAATAGTCACGCACATCTATCAAAGACTACTCAAGGTCATTCTAAACAGAGGGTTCACAATTCTATGGAAAGTTGGGCAGCACTTCCCTACCCTGAGCTATATAAGTTCATCAGAAAACAAATTCTATGTAAGTACGCTTGATTATTCTTCTTTAAACCCTTCATCGTGGTAATACTCAATTCTATTCTGTGATATTCTTCTAAGTATTTAATACTTATTCTAATACTACTACAAGATGTATTCTCTAATTCAAAAGAGGGTTAGGATTAGTTACCTCAAGAAGCCCAATAATATCCTAGAAAAGTCGCTACTGAGCAAGGTTTTGCTCCTAAGTTGTATGCTCCAAGGAAACCTTAGAAGTTCTTCACAACTTCTACTAAGTACTAAGGTATTTGGGCTAGGGTACTTTGGGCATTATAACAATACAAGAAGGCAACTTTTCTACCAAGGGAGGGGGGTAGGTTTTGGCTAGGCTAGTGGGGTAGGCCCTCGCCAAACTTCACAAGTGGGAGTGGAGTGTTGGACGAAAGAGCTACAAAGGGAGAGGAGAGGATTTTCAAGACTTGGAAAGATTTGTGGATGAAGAACTCTTCATCTTAAGGGGGGTATTTATAGGTCAAGAAGTGGCCAACCAATGGACAAGATTAAGACAAGTGCAAGGCAAGTGTAGGGTGAAGATTTACTCCACACAAATATCCTACCAACTCCTTGAGTTGTGCACAAGGCACAAAAAACGTGCTCACCTTTGTCCAAATCGTCCAAATGGACGATTCAAGTCCATCAATTGGAGGGTGACAAGTGTCGCCCTCCCGTTGGTCCAAAATGTTTCGTCTCTCGGAAAAATCCGCAAAAATTAGAAATGGCATAGCCGGAATTTACCCTACGAAAGCTGTGGAAACGTTTCGTCGGAAAACTATTCGTTTTGTGAGTTGTGCCCAAAAAAAATCGTCCAAGCCTAAACTTTAAGGCTAAACTTTTTGTACGTATTCCCTTACGTACATACTCTGGAAATACGGGGTATAACATTCTCCCCTCCTTAGAAACATTCGTCCCGAATGTTCCTTCCCAAGACAGATAACGATAAGGTTCTTCATAACTTAAACAGTTTGCAAATGCCACACACGGCCACAAAACAACACTTAGGCATAAACGATAATGAAAATTTACAAGTAGGAAAGTGAATTACCTGGAGGTGTGGGGAATAGGTGAGGATACTTCTGCCTCATGTCCTCCTCGGCTTCCCACGTCATCTCCTCCCTGAGCTCGTTCCGCCACAAGACTTTGACGGAAGCCACGTCCTTGGTCCGCAGACGCCTAACCTGACGATCGACTATCGCTATGGGAATCTCCTCATACGATAACCCCTCGGTCACCTGGACATCGTCAATCGGGTGTACCTAGATGGATCCCCGATACATCTCCTCAGCATAGATACGTGAAAAACCGGATGCACTGCCTCCAGATCGGACGGCAGATCCAACTCATAGGCAACCTTGCCTACCATGCGGACAATCTGAAACGGCCCAATGTACCTTGGGCTGAGTTTCCCCTTCTTCCCGAATCTCATCACACCCTTCATGGGTGACACCTTTAGGAAAACCCAATCATGAACCTCGAACTCAAGATGCCGATGACGATGATCTGCATACGACTTCTGTCGACTCGAGCCGCCAATAGCCGCTCTGATAAGCTTCACCTTATCCATCGTCGTATCAAATCTGGTCCCACTAGCCGCACTCGCCCACATCGAACCAACCTATAGGCGACCGCACTTCCTCCCATACAAGGCCTCATAAGGCGCCATCCGAATACCGGAGTGGTAGCTATTATTATACGCGAACTCAACTAGAGGCAAATGATCCTCCCAACTACCATCGGTCAATGACACGTGCTCGCAGATATCCTCAAGAGTGCGGATAGTGCGCCGCTGTCCGTCTGCTCGTGGATGAAATGCAAGACTGTGCTCACCGGCCCCTAAACTCCTCGGAAGGACCTCCGGTTAGCCGAAACCGGGCTCTGCTCGATATGATCAAAGTAGGGACTCCATGCACCGACGATCTCTGATGTAAAGTCCGCATAATCCTCACCAAAAGTCGCCCCGACGGAAGAAAGTGGGCTGATTTCACCACCGCCGACGATAACCCATATAGAATCATGTCTCCTCCGAGTGCGAGGTAATCCCGTGATGAAGTCCATGTTGATTACCTCCCACTTCCGTGTCGATCTCAATCGTCAGAATAAAACCACCGTGCCTCTCGTGCTCTACCTTCACCGCCGACAACACGCACCGAGCTACGAACTCGCAACATCCTCTTCAAGCCATCCCACCAATACAGATCTAAGGTCGTGGTACATCTTGGTCGACCCGATGGATAGAGTAACGCTACCGCGTGTGCTTCCCAAGAACTCACGCCAAGTCCTCAAACATCCGAACACACACCGCCCTCAAACCTTAGCACCCCATCAGGTGCTACCTCAAAAGGACCCTTGCCTCACGTAAGAGTCAGATCACGATATCGAACCAAAGTCGATCTCGAATCGCCTCTTCACCTCCTCAACGATGGAAGACTCGCAACCTCACGAACTCTAACCCCACCGCTATCGTAATCAATCAAACGGACACCAAGGCTCGCTAATCGATGCAAATCACGAACCATGTCCCTCCTCTCTAGCGCACATCCGATAGGCTCCCCATCGACCTACGACTAAGAGCATCCGCCACAACATCGCCTTCCCGTGGTACAGGATATCAACATCGTAATCCTTAAGCAACTCTAACCACCGCCTCTCGCCGTAAGTTCAGCCTCCTCCGTCAAGATATACCTGAGGCTCTTGTAGTCAGTAAAATATCCACGTGAACCCCATACAAATAGTGCCTCGGATCTTCAAAGCGTAAATCACACCGCCAACTCCAAATCATGCGTGGGGTAGTTCTCGTGTTTCTTCACCGCCGATGCATATGCTATAACCCCGCCATGCTGCATCAACACACATCCCAACCCGATGCCCGACGCATCACAATACACGACATAACCATCCGACCTCCGGAAGAGTAAGAACGGGGCGCCGCCTCTTTCAAGAATCGAAACCCCGCCACAAGCATCACCATCAAACTTGGCTACCTTCTCGAGTCCGGGCCTAGTCAATGGTGCAGATAGAAGCAAACTTCTCCACGAACCGCCGATAATATCCTCGCAAGGCCTAGAAAATCGCGAACCTCTGTTTGAGTAAGAGGTTCAGGCCAAGTCCCGATCGCTTCGATCTCGCCGATCCACTGAATGCCATCAGCCCGACAATATGCCCAAGAAACGCCATCAAGTCAACCAAAACTCACATTTGGAAAACTTGGCGCATAATCGCTGGTCTCCGAGAATCACAAGATAGCCTCAAATGCTCCGCATGCTCGCTTCCGAGCGAATAAACCAAGATATCATCAATGAACACTATCACAAACGTGTTCAAAATGGTTTGAACACTCGCTCATCAAGTCCATGAATACACGAGCATTGTCAACCCAAAAGACATGACTCAACTCATAATGCCCGCACGTCCCGAATGCGATCTAGGGACATCCACCTCTCGACTCGCACTGATGATAGCCCGATCGCAGATCAATCTTGAGAAACATCTCGCACTCGCAATCGGTCGAACAAATCATCAATCCCGGGAAGGGGTATTCGTTTTAATGGTCACCTTGTTCACCGTCAGATCAACACACATGCGCAGGCCCCGCCCTTCTTCTTTACTTAACAATACCGGCGCTTCCTGTGGAGAAACACTAGGCCCGATGAAGCCCTTTCTCCAAAGAAATCCTCACCGTCCTTCAACTCTCTCAACTCGCGGTGCCATTCTCAGATGGCGAATGGAAATAGCCGAGTATCCGCAACACATCTATACAAAACTCGATCTCCTCTCGTGAGGGATACCCGGAGGTCATCCGAAACACGCCCGGGAACTCACGACCATCGAATCGACGGAAAATCTGGTACCGCAGCCTTCAAGATCAAACACCAACGAGATGGTAGATATACCCTTCTCGCACCATCTTCCTAGCCTTGAGGTAGAAATAAACCTACCTCTCGGCGATACCGCGTTCTCCCACTCAACAACCGCTCCTCAGAAACGGAACTGCATTACTCTCTCTCGCAGTCTACATTGGCGTAGAAGCTAGCCAATCCATCCCCATGATCACGTCAAGTCAATCATCTCCAACTCTATCAAGTCGGCTAGTGGTCCGACGATCGTAAATGGTCACAAGACAAGCTCTATATACCCGCCGAGCTACCACCGAATCACCCATCGCGTAGCTACCTCGAAGCGGTCTATGGACTCGTGCTCTATCCCTATCCTACTAGCAACAAGTGGGAGATATATAGGACAGAGTAGAACCCGATCTATCAAAGCATACACATCAAACCTAAACCGATAAAGTACCGTGGCGACATCGCGAGGCCTCCGATCCCGCTTACCGGACAAAGCATAAATGCGTTCGAGGACCGCTAGAATCGGGACCCGAGCCACGACTCGCCACACTGGCCGACTCGAGTACCTCGCCCCGGGCGAGTAATCAGAGGAGATGAAGACCCGCGAAAGATCCCGTAGGCCGACCTACCATCAAGATCGCCTCTTGCCTGACAAGCCGTGATAGTGACTTCGCCGCCACAATCAAACAAACTCCCGCACCACAACTCCCGGCCGGGATCTACCGTGACGCCACACCGGCGGGTGGTCCCGACGCCGTAACCTCGCCGCTCGATGTTCAAGTCCCGGGCCCCGTGCGCCGAATGTCCCGACCGTGGTTGAGGATGGTGCAGAGTGCTCGAGCCGGCCGTGGTGCAAATCTAGATCGCCACGAGGCCGCCACCACGATAGCCACCAAACGACTTCGCCGCCCCGGCCTTCTTCACGCCGTCACAACCCGCGATCTCTACGCCTCACATCCAAGAGCACGAGCTCGCATGCGGTAATGTCCATACCCTACCGAAGAGAAACACCCGCATACGACTCGCCATATAGTCATCTAGCCCGTGACGTAGCGTGCACTCTATCCTCCATAATCGCTACTAATGCCGGGACATATCGAGCCAATGAATCAAACTCGACATTGTACTCCCGACAAGGCCCTCTCTCGCCAAGAAGAAAAATCTATCACCCGCGCCTCCTCATCCGCGAGGCAAGAAGTGGTGAGGAAAGCCTCGAGAACTCATCCCAAGTACTGGGACGATGCTATCCCGATAACTCCCATGAATCAAACCAATCGATCGCGCAGATCACGCACCGATGCGAACCAAAGGTCGAGACTCGCCTCGAGGCCTCGATCACCTCACGATCCTTCAGAATGACGGATGAACTCCTGCGATCATCCTCCGACTCGACCAGAAACTCGCGGCTACAACTCAAGAAATCACGTAGTCTCAAACTATTCGCCTCGGGTGCACCACGGCGCGATCGAGCCGAGCCGAATCGCCGTGATCCAGCCTCTCTCAGACGGGCCACAACTTTAGCCAATAGTCGCGCATCTCCTTGTACCTAACTCTCCGCCTGTGCCGGGATGCGAGTGGGTACTGTGGTCTCGCTGGGTCTGGCGGCGCCATAGAACTCGCCGTCTCGTATAGACCGGGCCTCGAGCCTCGTGACTGGGTGTCTCGCTAGCGCCTCCTCGCCGCCTTGCCCTTCGGGCCCGGTTGCCTTTACGTGAGGCATAATCGTTACAGAAAGGAATACGTTAGAGGGTCCAACCTATAACACACTTTCTAAAGCACGATCTCGTAATGAGAAGAATGGAAACCAATCCTAAATATCCTATAGCCTCTCGACATTGTGGTGCACAACACACCGATAATCAAGACTCTACCAGATACGGTCAGACACTTTCCGAGGATTAATCGCTCGATACCACTTTTGTCACGACTGCCCGGCCCGTGGATCGTGCCTCACCGGCACCCAAGTAGTCATACATCGAGTAATCGAAATATAAAGCAAGACATGAAACAGCTTTATAAAATAAGACACGCTTTATGTGAGAAAACACGCTTTCGCATATATATATAAACATGGTTTAGCGCTACATCCGACATCGCATAACATGACTACAAACCTCTAAGGAAATATACAACTATGGCGACAGGCCCCGCCATACCCTCGATCAGACAAAACTATCTACAACAGTGAGATCATACCCAAAAGTAGAGCCTCCTAAAAGATGGAGCTCCCGACACCAACGTAGAGATCCTAAGAATGTGGATCTAGCACTGCCGCCCTTACCGCGCATGAACGCAGCTTCAAGGAGGTCGATAACAGTACTAAGTATATGAAATCAGAAATACTTAAATGAAACATATCATTTTAAAAACAGCTTTTGCAAAGATGTATGAAACAACCAAGGAAACCGCACATAGTGCCACATCACAAACAAGAGCAAAGAATAGGTAAATCAGAATGTGTCTTTTCTAGGTGCGAATGATCGCAGGCCAATTGCCCGTAGTATCACCATGCAAGCCTAACTCGACTCCGTAGTCCGCATAGGCCAATCACATAGCCCGCATAGGTATATAACCCCGCATCGAGGGTAGCTACTCTCGGCATCGCCCCGACTCGTAGTCCGCATGGCCACATAGACCGCATGAGGTATAACCCCGCACACTAACCTCGAACTCCCGTAGCTCGCATAGGTCCTCGACCCGCATGAGGTATTCTCGAATCACGGTCCTGCATCACCGAAGTCTACCCCGCATCGGAGGCGCCTTAACCCCTGAATATGTCAAGAGGTGAGTGATGTTACACTAACCTAACAGCTTATCGTTAAACAACATAAGCACAACAAGAATACTTTTTACACGAACGCTACAAGACACTAACACACATAGCATCATATCATGTCTACTTATCAAACCATCTTATTATTCTTTCACAATTCAATATAAGTCCGTTATAAACACATAGGCAATCGCTTTCTTTTATCAATCTTAAGTGGTTATACTTAACTTCCCATAAAGTTAGTATAACTCTTAAGCTTCTGGTTACAAACCAATTAGTTCTCTTCTCATAAAAATGATTCAAGATTCTTTGAAATGTTTTCGCTTCTTATTATTCAAAGCTTAAGCCAGGCATCGCTGTAGTGTTATTCGTGCTTAAGCCGAGGCATTGCCGTAAGTATTATTCAGCTTAAGTCAAAGACATTGCCGTAGTTATTATTCGCTTAACACATGTACGCCTACCGCACTACATATATATTGTAAAATATCATGCTTTAGGAAGAATCACATACCTTCTCAATAAAACCACCGCCAAGTTGAATATGTCGCGCAGAGAGTCACCTATAATAGTCACGCAGACATCTATCAAAGACTACTCAAGGTCATTCTAAACAGAGGGTTCACAATTCTATGGAAAGTCACAAGACTTCCTACCGGTGAGCTATATAAGTTCATCGTGGAAAACAAATTCCATGTAAGTACTGCTTTGATTATTCTTCTTTAAACCCTTCTACTGTGGTAACATTCAATTCTATTCGTGATATTCTTCTAAGTATTTAATACTTATTCTAATACTACTACGATGTATTCTCTAATTCAAAAGAGGGTTAGGATTAGTTACCTCAATAAGCCCAATAATATCCTAGAAAAGTCGCACTGAGCAAGGTTTTGCTCCTAAGTTGTATGCTCCAAGGAAACCTTAGAAGTTCTTCACAACTTCTACTAAGTACTAAGGTATTTGGGCTAGGTACTTTGGGCATTATAACAATACAAGAAGGCAACTTTTCTACCAAGGAGTGGGTAGGTTTTGGCTAGGCTAGTGGGTAGGCCTCGCCAAACTTCACAAGGAGGGGAGTGTTGGACGAAAGAGCTACAAAGGAGAGGAGAGGATTTTCAAGACTTGAAAGATTTGTGGATGAAGAACTCTTCATCTTGGGGGTATTTATAGGTCAAGAAGTGGCCAACCAATGGCCAAGATTAAGACAAGTGCAAGGCAAGTGTAGGGTGAAGATTTACTCCACACAAATATCCTACCAACTCCTTGACTTGTGCACAAGGCACAAAAAACGTGCTCACCTTTGTCCAAATCGTCCAAATGGACGATTTCAAGTCCATCAATTGGAGGGTGACAAGTGTCGCCCTCCCGTTGGTCCAAAATGTTTCGTCTCTCGGAAAAATCCGCAAAAATTAGAAATGGCATAGCCGGAATTTACCCTACGAAAGTTGTGGAAACGTTTCGTCGGAAAACTATTCGTTTTGTGAGTTGTGCCCAAAAAAAATCGTCCAAGCCTAAACTTTAAGGCTAAACTTTTTGTACGTATTCCCTTACGTACATACTCTGGAAATACGGGGTATAACATAACTATCAAGGTTGAAGTACTTCGGAGTATTTTGCTATTTGTCGATAATCGTCGCGAGGTATGTGAACCTCTTCCTTCTTTTGACATGATTCTATGTATGGAATATACATGTAGTACTATTTCATGATTCCTTCTACTCTTAGAAGTTAAGAGGTATGTATGTTGATTTACTCTACGTAAAGGTTATGTCTAAGTTATCCTAAGTTCTTACCAAGTCTTATGGGGATGTCAAAGAGTCGTTAGGAGGTATTTGGAGCCAAGTTGACTTGGCTAAGTTACGGCACAAATGAGAATAAGTATCGAACAAGCCACTGCATCGTTAATAAAGGAAAATGTAATGACAATCAATTAAGTTAAAATGAGTAGAATTCTCCATCTGCATAGAAGCTAAGATAAAATAAAATTGTATTACATTTTCTATATCATGGCTACTTGATTAAGATCGTTATAAATAAGTATAACTTATTCACAACGCACCAAAGTATATGTTACTTAATTTATAAGAATTTACGTATGAAGTTTTAAGACTATGAATCTCAAATTCTTAAAAGGTTAAGAGACTTTATTTTTCAAGTTACGGGACTTGATTCTTAAAGGAAGAAATGAATTGATTTACAAGTATAGAATACTTGATTTGGAAAGACTTGATTTCTAAAGTTAAGAAACTTGTTTTCTTAAAAGTTAAGAGACTTGAAGTATTTTGAAAGCTATGTAATTCGATTTGAAAGTATAAGTGTTATACCCCGTATTTCCAGAGTATGTACGTGGAGACGTACGTACGAAAATTTGAGACTTAAAGTTTGGCATAGGTTCGAAATTGTGCACAACACCCGATTAGAGTCGTTTTTCGACGAAACGCTTACGAGCTTGCATGAGGGAAAATTCCGCTTTGTCGCTTTGTATTTTTATGATTTTTCCGAGCGACGAACATTTTGGTTAACGAGAGTGACACTTGTCACCTCGTGGACGCCTTAGGGCGGTTTGGCCTTGGCCGATTGGTGCCTTGATGTGGCCTTGTTTTGTGCAATGTTTTGTGCAATGTTTTGTGGCATGTTTTGTGGAGTAGGGGTTAGGGTGCACTTGGCTTGATCAAGGCCCTACACTTGCCTTGCACATGGCTTGATCTTGTCCATTGTCGCCCTTGCTTCCCTATAAATACCCTCCCTTTGAAGACTTCATCATCCAAATGTGTTCTAAGTCTTGCAATCCTTCCTCTCCTCTTGTTGTTCTCGCCCCAAGCCTTCCCCTCCCCTTTGAGTGGCCTCAGGCCGAGAGGTTCCCCTCCCCCTCCTAGTGGTGGCCGAGAGGTACCCCCCCCCTTTGGTAGAAAGTTGTCTTCCAAGTATTGTTATAATGCCCAAAATACCTTAGCCTTTACCTTGCTGTATTCCAAAAGTTACCTCTATACGTAGAGCCCTAAATACTACCTTTGTCCTTTTAGTCTCAAACCGAAACCCTAAGGAAATCTTCATTGTTGGTTGAAGTATTTAAATAGAAGTTGGTTAGAACTTCTGGGTTGTTTGGAGCGGATTGAGCGCATTTGAGAGAGCAAAACCTTGCTCAGATCGACATTATAACTTGGATAATTTTGGGCTTGTCGAGGTAAATATTCTTGTCCCCTTATTGTAATTGAGATTACATGTTGTAGGAACATATAGTTGAAGTATACTATATATAGAATCAACATTTTTATGCGCAATGTCTTTTGACTTAAGCCCAATTTAAAGAAGAGAATCGAATCAGAATTACATAGATCAGACATATGAGACTTGTGTAGCATTGTGTTGTAGAATTGTACACGCCGGTTAGACGGCAAACCCCTCGGTTGGCTTGGTAGCCGACCTCGATAGAGAGGAGATTTACGCTGCCATGTGCGGGGGGAGGTCGCCGAATTTTCAGAGAATATGGAACCGCATGTTAGAAGTTAATAGACGTTTGTGGCCTTATAGGTGGAAGCATCGCGAGTAGCGTATTCTACTTGAAGAGTGGAACGCTAGCCGTGTTACGATCGTGAGCGCTTTTGCTTATTGTCGATAATCGTCGCGAGGTATGTGAACCTCTTCCTATCCTTCTAGCATGATGCTTTGTAAACTATGTAGTACTTGAGACGCATACGTGCTAAATGAGTTGGTTGGTTTAAAACATAGGGTGTTATAATAGCTTTATGGGAAGTTAGTTATAACGACTCATGTAGGTAAAAGATCGTTTATTGATTGTAGAAGTTAAGAGACTTGATCTTGAAAGATAAGAGACTTAACTTGTTTTACTTGGTTTTTGTTAAATGTGTTGTGAAACCTCATTCGCGAGTAATGAGTACTTGGTTTTAAAAAGAATAATGTTTTATCGATTGAAATGAGCATAAGTTGTCGAGCAAACCACAAAGCTACTAATAAAGGAAGGTGTATTGACAATTAACTAATTGTTATTAAAACCAAGAGAAACCTCCATCCGCATGAAGCTAAGATAAGACAAAATTGTATTACATTTCCTAGATCATGGTCAGAATAAGATTGTTGTAAACAAGAATTAACTACCACGACAAGACTTATGTTACTCAATTGTTTTAAAAGAGATTAAAACTATGAGTTATGAAACCTTTTTAAAATAAGAAACTTGAGCATTTGAAATTAGGCAAACTTGAACGTTTGGAAAATAATGTTGTTACTCGATTTTACAAAGGGAAGTATTTTGGTTTACTTAAAAATATAGTCACTCTATACTACGGGTATTATGTGACTTTTGTGAAAGGAATGGATCTCTTAAAAAGGAAGTTAACGTACGTAGTACTTAGGGTTGAAACCCAGACTTTGATACGAAATGAAAGTACCTTGAGTTGTGTGTAACTTGCCTATGCCTGTTGTTGTGTAACTCGCCTATGCTTGTTATGATAGCCTTTGTTGTGCAAGTGTTGATATCAGGTGACTTCGGGAAGGAGGATCTTTTATAAAAGTCTAGAAGTATGGTAATTTGCTTGAGCTTGTTTGTGATAGCCGGTTGCGGTAAATTGTTGTTGATGTCATACGGACACGTCTACACCGGCGCAATTCCGGGCGTGTGGCTACGCGCGGGTTAATCACCCAAGATATTGTTGATAATGTCACTGGACGTGTCTACACCGGCACTCCGGCACGTGGCTACGGGCATTGTTATTATTGTTGTTAATGTCATACGGACGTGTCTACACCGGCGCACTCCGGCACGTGGGCCATGGGGCATTGTTATTAGTGTTGCATCATGGACATGTCTGCACCGATGCAGACCGGGGCACGCGCCATGATGCGAACATGATTGATGTTGTGGGCGTGAGACCCATAGTTATATTTGAGTGATGACTGAGGCGTGAGTCCTCGACTGACATGATCGCTTATGTTGTGAATCGTAGTTTTGTTATCATACATGTCTCTGCTTTTATATAGATCGTTATGATTTCATTTACGATTTTACGCTTTCACATACTTGATACCGTTGATCGACTCCTTCGGCCGCGTTCATGCCGCAGTAGAGTACATCGATAGTTGATCCTCGCCATAGGATCACAGTCAACAGATTGAAGCTCCGCTTCTCCGAGGCTTATCTTTTGCATGTTACTCGAGTTGTAGGTTCTTGTACATTCAGGGTACGACGGCCCCGCCCGCCATGTTGTATAAAAACTCTTAGAGGTTTGTAGTATCACAAGTGTGGCTTGTAAAAAGGATTAAACTGTTCGTTTTGAAAGAGTTGTTTATATATATTTTATTGGAAGGTAACCGTTTGGTTGGCCTGTTTTATGATCATATATCTTGTTTCTTGTTTAAGTTTTATATTCCGCTGGTTTTCTCTGATGTTGTATCACTAGGGTGCCCGGGGTAAGGCACCAGTCACGGGCCCGGGATCGGGTCGTGACAAAAGTGGTATCAGAGCAGTTAATCCTGAAAGTATCTACGCATCGTGTCTAGTAGAGTCTTGATTATCGATGTGTTGTGCACCACATCTATAATCGTGAGGCTATAGGACATTTAGGATTGGTTTCCATTCTTCTCATTCCGAGATCATGCCTTAGAGTCAGAAGTTGGACCCTCCGACGATCTCGCTTTTACCGCTTATGCCCGCAGCAAGGCAACCAGAGCCCGTGGCGGCAAGACAGAGGTGCCGCTAGTGAGATACGTAGGAGTACGAGGCGCAGCCCGGGCCGTTCGAGATTATGCTCAGACGGCGGTTTTGCGACGCCGCTTCAAAGAGAGTTTAGAGTCGCAGCAGCGGTCGAGACCACCAGACTGAGCCTCCCCCCACACCGGAGCAGATGACGGGTACAAGGAGATGGCCCAGCTTGGCCGCCGTGGTCGTGGCCGAGCATGAGGATAGGTTGACGCAGCAGCCTGGCCCAAAGTGCACCAGCCGTTCACCTCGAGCAGATAGTTTGAGGCTACGGACTTTCGAGTCAGAGCCCGCGAGTTTTATGGGTCGAGGCACGAGGATGATCCGCAGGAGTTCATCCCAGCCATTCTGGTCACGAGAGTGATAAACGCCGAGACCGAGTCGGTGGTCTTAGGTTCGCATCGGCCGCGTGATACCGCAATGATCGTTTGATTCGCGAGTTGTCCCGGAGAGCATGCGCTCCAGCAAGATGGGACGAGTTCTCTGAGGCATTTCTCACTCACTTCTTGCCTCCGTAGATGAGAAGGGCACGGGCCGACATGTTTTTGATGCTGAGGCAGAGAGGGCGCACAGTTCGGGAGTACAACGTGGAGTTCGACTCGTTGGCTCGGATGTCCCCGCTTTAGTGGCAACCATGGAGGATAGAGTGCACCGCCACGCCACCGGGCTAGATGATTACTTGACAGAGGCTTGTTCGGGTGTAGTTCTTCACCGCATGGACATTGCCCGCACGCAGCTCATGACCGGGATGCGAGGCACGAGAGGTCGACGAATGACCAAGATCGCCAGAGGGCCGAACAACAGTGGTCCTTTGGTGACTTTCGAGGCGGACCGCCTCAAGAAGATACTAGTTTTGTACCTCCGCCGGCAGAGTGGTCCTCCACAACCTTCAGAGCATCCAGAGTATTCGGAGCGGTCGTGGCTCCAAGGGTTCAGTGTTTCGGGAAGTGGTGTTGGCGGACGCGGTCACCCCTACCTCTGTGGTCGATGTGGTAGACCGCATTTCGGGAGTGTCGTGGTGCCAAGAGAGCTTGTTATTTTTGGCAGCAGGCCATTTTGCAGGAACCGTCCGACCAAGCGGAAGCACGGATGTTACGACTCACCTTCAGATCGATGCTGATTCATCACCTTCTACGCTTACGCGCCATGTATGACAAAGCTTATGATTAGAGTGACGGTGGATACAGTATATCCTTAACCTCTAGAGTTTTGTATCTGATGTGTTTAGTGTTATGTTCGGATAGCTTTGTGCTAAAATGTGATTTAGACACCTGGTTATTGTAGAAGGGTAAGTATGGGGGCATGGTAAGTGTGAACCTTAGACTATGTCACGATTGAGACATTAGAGGTAAGGACGTCTTGAGTAAAAGATTTATTTCATGTTTGACCCTTATCAGAGTGAGTAGTACGTGGGAATTAGTTGTGTGATAAGTCCAGGGGTAGTGTGAGAGGGAAGTGGTAGCTTTCATGACTTGATTAGGTAAGATTGTTCCGCTTCGGCGAGCAAGTATCGGGCGCGATTGGTCGGGTTGATGGTC
Organism: Przewalskia tangutica; assembly: GCA_029844215.1. Taxonomy (NCBI): domain Eukaryota; kingdom Viridiplantae; phylum Streptophyta; class Magnoliopsida; order Solanales; family Solanaceae; genus Przewalskia; species Przewalskia tangutica. Next base: position 18,341,269 of record CM056725.1, on the reverse strand, counting down.
GCCGCTGGTCGACCGCACCCGCGGTGGGGTCGGCCTGGGTAGTCCCGCCGTGGTAGGGTCACGAGGATGCTAGGCCCGCTTTAGTTGACCATCGATGAGTTCGTGGATATGTTCGCCCAGAAGCGGTTCGTGAAGGCCGGGAATGGCCTTAAAGGAGATTGAGGTTAGTAAGATGACCAAGTTTGGAGGTGGTGACTCCAAGGTTTTGGGAACTGAAGCGATGACTGAAGTATGGAACGTCCTGAGTGACACTAGAACCTCAGGGACCGCATGCAGTTCGGTACCATTTTGTTGGGTCGCCGGAGTGACACTAGAACCTCGCGGCAAAGTGACAAAAGTGGTATCGCACGACGAGCAAGCGAAGGACGATGAACGTGTGTTATTTCGCGCTGCCGTGTGGCGTTGGCAACTTGTTAGAGGAACTTTATCGATACCCGTCTTGAGAAGGAACATTCGGGACGAATGTTTCTAAGGAGGGGAGAATGTTATACCCCGTATTTCCAGAGTATGTACGTGGAGACGACGCATTTAAAATTTGAGACTTAAAGTTTGGCATAGGTTCAAATTGTGCACAACACCCGATTAGAGTCGTTTTCGACGAAACGCTTTCTGAGCTTGCGTAGGGAAAATTACGGCTATGTCGCTTTTGTATTTTGCGGATTTTTCGAGCGACGAACATTTTGGTTAACGAGAGGTGACACTTGTCACCCAGTGGACGCCTTAGTGGTTTGGCCTTGGCCGATTGGTGCCTTGATGTGGCCTTGTTTTGTGCAATGTTTTGTGCAATGTTTTGTGGCATGTTTTGTGAGTAGGGTTAGGTGCACTTGGCTTGATCAAGGCCTACACTTGCCTTGCACATGGCTTGATCTTGTCCATTGGTCGCCCTCGCTTCCTATAAATACCCTCCCTTTGAAGACTTAATCATCCAAATGTGTTCTAAGTCTTGCAATCCTTCCCTCTCCTCTTGTTGTTCTCGCCCCAAGCCTTCCCCTCCCCTTTGAGTGGCCTTGGCCGAGAGGTTCCTCCTCTCCTGGTGTGGCAGAGGTACCCCTTGGTAGAAAGTTGTCTTCCAAGTATTGTTATAATGCCCAAAATACCTTAGCCTTTACCTTGTTGTATTCCAAAAGTTACCTCTATACGTAGAGTCTTAAATACTACCTTTTGTCCTTTTAGTCTCAAACCGAAACCCTAAGGAAATCTTCATTGTTGGTTGAAGTATTTAAATAGAAGTTGGTTAGAACTTCTAAGGTTGTTTGGAGCGGATCGAGCGACGAGTAGAGCAAAACCTGCTCAGATCGACATTATAACTTGGATAATTTTGGGCTTGTCGAGGTAAATATTCTTGTCCCCTTATTGTAATTGAGATTACATGTTGTAGAACATATAGTTGAAGTATACTATATATAGAATCAACATTTTTGTGCGACAATGTCTTTTGACTTAAGCCCAATTTAAAGAAGAGAATCGAATCAGAATTACATAGATCAGACATGAGACTTGGTAGCATTGTTGTGTTGTAGAATTGTACACGCCCGGTTAGACGTGCAAACCCCTCGGTTGGCTTGGTAGCCAATTCGATAGGAGAGATTTACGCTGCCATGGGAGGTGCCGAATTTTCTCAGAGAATATGGAACCGCGGTTAGAAGTTAATAGACGCCATGTGGCCTTATAGGTGGAAGATCGCGAGTAGCGTATTCTACTTGAAGAGTGGAACGGCCAGCCGTGTTACGATCTTGTGAGCGCTTTTGCTTATTGTCGATAATCGTCGCGAGGTATGTGAACCTCTTCCTATCCTTCAGCATGATGCTTTGTAAACTATGTAGTACGCAGACGCATACGTGCTAAATGAGTTGGTTGGTTTAAAACATAGGGTGTTATAATAGCTTTATGGGAAGTTAGTTATAACGACTCTATGTAGGTAAAAGATTGGTTTATTGATTGTAGAAGTTAAGAGACTTGATCTTGAAAGATAAGAGACTTAACTTGTTTTACTTAGTTATTAACATTTTGTTAAATGTGTTGTGAAACCTCATTCATGAGTAATGAGTACTTGGTTTTAAAAAGAATAATGTTTCTTCGATTTGGAAATGAGCATAAGTGTCGAGCAAACCACAACGCTTAATAAAGGAAGGTGTATTGACAATTAACTAATTGTTATTAAAACCAAGAGAAACCTCCATCCGCATAAGCTAAGATAAGACAAAATTGTATTACATTTCCTAGATCATGGTCAGTAACAAGATTGTTGTAAACAAGAATAAACGGCTCACGACAAGACTTATGTTACTCAATTGTTTTAAAAGAGATTAAAACTATGAGTTATGAAACCTTTTTAAAATAAGAAACTTGAGCATTTGAAATTAGGCAAACTTGAACGTTTGAAAAATAATGTTGTTACTCGATTTTACAAAGGGAAGTATTTTGGTTTACTTAAAAAGATAGTCACCTATACTACGTATTATGTGACTTTTGTGAAAGGAATGGATCTCTTAAAAGGAAGTTAACGACGTAGTACTTAGGTTGAAACCCGACTTTGATAATAAATGAAAGTACTTGAGTCAGGTGTAACACGCCTATGCTCATTGTTGTGTAACTCGCCTATGCTTGTTATGATAGCCTTTGTTGTGCAAGTGTTGATATCGTGTGACTTCGGGAAGGAGTGGATCTTTTATAAAAGTCTAGAAGTATGGTAATTTGCTTGAGCTTGTTTGTGATAGCCCGGTTGCGCGGTAAATTGTTGTTGATGTCACATGGACACGCCTACACCGGCGCACTCCGGCGCGCTACGCGGCGGGTTAATCACCCAAGATTATTGTTGATAATGTCACTTAGACGTGTCTACACCGATGCAGAATTCCGGTACGTGGCCGGGCATTATTATTGTTGTTAATGTCACATGGACGCGTTCTACACCGGCGCAGTCCGGGGCATGTGGCTGGGGCATTGTTATTAGTGTTGCATCATGGACATGTCTACACCGATGCGTAATTCCGGGGCACGCGCCGTGACGCGAACATGATTGATGTTGTGGGCGTGAGACCCATAGTTATATTTGAGTGATGACTTGAGGCGTGAGTCCTCGACTTGACATGATCGCTTTATGTTGTGAATCGTAGTTTTGTTATCATACATGTCTCCTGCTTTTATATAGATCGTTATGATTTCATTTACTGATTTTACGATTTCACATACTTGGTACTGTTGCATCGACCTCCTTCGGGGCTGCGTTCATGCCGCAGTAGAGTACATCGGTAGTGGATCCTCGCCATAAGATCACAGTCAACAGATTGGGAAGCTCCGCTTCTCCGAGTCTTATCTTTGGTATGTTACCACGAGTTGTAGGTTCTTGTACATTCAGGGTATGACGGCCCCGTGTCCACATGTTGTATAAAAACTCTTAGAGGTCCGTAGTACTGCAAGTGTGGCTTGTAAAAAGGATTAAACTGTTCGTTTTGAAAGAGTTGTTTATATATATTTTATTGGAAGGTAACCGTTTGGTTGGCCTGTTTTATGATCATATATCTTGTTTCTTGTTTAAGTTTTATATTCCGCTGGTTTTCTCTGATGTTGTATCACTAGGGTGCCCGGGGTAAGGCACCAGTCACGGGCCCGGGATCGGGTCGTGACAATAAGTCTCTTTGTTATAAAAGGAATGAATTTGTCTAAGACATAAAGAGTTATAACGGCTTTATGGGAAGTTGGTTATAACAACTTTATGGAAGATTAAAAGAATGGTTTTCAGTTATGTAAGCAAAGAAATGATTTGAAATAAAGAAGGGCAAATTGTTTTAAAGGTACCAATTGCTTAAGGTTTTAAAGAAAGAAGTCACTTGATTTAGAAGCCTAAATGTATTTCTAAAGAGTATTGTGACTTGTCTTGAAAAGTAGATATGACTTGATACTACGGTTATTAGTATCTTGGAAGTTTTATTTGAAAGAGAATCATTTTAAAGGAGTAGAGGCACGTAGTACGTTGGGTTAAATTCCCAGATTTTATAATGACATGTTAGTGCCTTAAGTAAACTAAAATGAGAGTGTATGTGAATAAGACTAATAAGAAGTTAGGGGGATTTCTTAACTTGCTTATGTAATGTATGATAAGCCGGTAGTGCTTATGTTATGTATGATAAGCCGGTAGTGCTTATGTTATGTATGATAGCCGGTTGTGCTAGTGATATATTGTGCATTACGGGATCATTCCCCGGGTTTGTGGCATTTGCATATTCCGTGGATTTGCTACCCATGATGCGAGGAATACCTCATTGGGGTCCGAAAGGGCTTATGCGGGTGAAATAGTCCCATGCGGGGCGGACCAGTCCTATGCGAGGAATACCTCATACGGGTCTACATGACCTATGCGGGCGGATATAGTCTATGCGAGGAATACCTCATGCGGGTCAATACGACCCTTGCGGGTAAAATAATCCCAGGAGTAGGATTGCTTAATGATACTGCGGGCGGGTGGCCCTGCTTTGATCATGAGCCTCCTATTTTTATGTAGTAAAGTATACTCTTGTTTACTCTCATTGTTAGTAAGGCACAATGTACTGTTATATGACATTATCGCGTCTCAGGAATGGGCCGGGCAGTATACCTTTATGGGCAGACTATATGACATTATCGCGTCCCAGGAATGAGCCGGGCAGTATACTTCTATGGCAGACTTATGTGACTTTATCGCGTCCCAGATTGGACCGGGCAGTATAGGCGTCCCTCCATAAAGGGCCGGATTATATTATGCAAGATAAGTAAGTTATAGGGTAATAAACTTGACGGTTTTTCCCAAGCATGTACGTAAGAATGTGACTATAACTTTTATGTAAAAATGGGAAAAGATAATAAGGTACGATTAAGTTCACGAGATGGTAATGACACGGTAGGATCTGATATTTACCTTTTTTATACTTGCCTGGCCATTCCGTTATACGCTTATGATTTGTTTATCGTATCATATTTTCCGCTCCATATTCTGCACTGTACCGATTTCTTCTGGGGCCGCTCATGTCTGCAGGTTTAGGTACACAGTTGTGGATCCGCGAGCTTAGGATCCTGGTTCAGCATTTTGAGATGGCTCCAATGTTCCGAAGCTTGTCGTCATAGTTATGTATATTCAGGGGTACGGCGGGGCCTTGTCCCGTCATAGTATTTGTCCAAATCTTAGAGGTCTGTATTCATATGTGGGCTGGACTGGCTAGAGTTGTTTTTTTACATTGTTAAACAGTGTAGACCCTTTCGGGTAATTTTTATGTTATGGCAGCCTTATCGGCTTGGCCTTGGTTTGACAAAAAAAAAGTGTTATTTATCTTCCGCAGTTTATTATGTTGTATGATTAGAAGGGTGCCCAGGTAGGGCACCAGTCGCGGCCCAGGGTCGGGTCGTGACAGAGCGTACTATCCAGGCACTTGAGGATAGGTGGCGGGCCTGTGTTCTTGATTTCAGAGATAGCCGGGAGAGTTATTTGCCTCTTGTTGAGTCACATACGATAACAGATACCCTTCCAGTATTCAGATGGCCATGTATGAGGCCTCGTATGTAAGAATGTATAGATCTCCGGTTGGTGGGTTCGACGTAGGCGATGTTCAGTTATTGGGTCCAGACTTGATTCAACGGGCTGTGGATAAGGCGAAGCTTATCCAGGAAAGATTATTAGTAAGCTCAGAGTCAGCAGAAGATTTATGCATATAACCGACGTTGACACATGAGGTTCAGCTTGACATTTTAGTATGAGTATTGTTATGTGGCCACGTGTGGCATTATTGGTATGTAGGGGTTGTAAGGAGACTATGTCGCTATCTTTATGTTTGACTCCCAAAAGAACATTCGGGGACGAATGTTTCTAAGGGGGGAAGAATGTTACACCCAGAAATTCCAGGATATGTTTATAAGAACGTACGTAAGAACTAAAAAATGTTAAGATTTGAGACTAGTAAAAATTTATCGGAATTATGGAAATGTCGGAAAACGAAATATTGCGTCGAATGGGAGGGCGACACGTGTCACCCCCTTAGTGGTCTTGGACGATTTGGACATGGCCAAAATGGTCATTTGACCTGTCACGCCCCAAATCCCGGGCCCGTGACTGGTGCCCCTACCTGGGCACCCTTCCACCCATACAACATAAATAAACCGCGGAAGATAAATAACACTTTTTTTTTTTAAAAGCAAAGGCAAAGCCGGAAAGGCTTCCGTATAAATATAAATCACCCGAAAGGGTCTACGCTGTACAACAATGTAAATACAACTTACACCAGTCTAGCCCACATATGAATACTGCACTTCAAGAAGGTGACAACAACTATGACGACAAGGCCCCGCCGTATCCCCGAATATACCTAGCCATAATGACAAACTCGGGAACTGAGCCATCTCAAAATGTCAATAAGGATCCTAAGCTCGCGGATCCACAATCAGTACCTAGACTGCGGACATGAACGCAAATTTCTAAGCGGGTCGCAACAAGTACTAAGTATGGAACGTAAATAAAGTACATTAAACAGGATCATAACTATACAAAAGAATGACAGGGGCAAGTATAAAAATTAAAATACCAGATCCTACCGTGCCATTTTAACTCATGAAATCAATCGTACATTAATCATTTTTTTCCTTCTTTCAATAAGAATTAACATCATATTCTTACATACATACTTAAGAATTCAATTAAGTTTTTCCACATAACTTACATATCTTACATAACATAATCTGGCCCTTTATGGAGAGACTTCTTATTTGGGAGCTTACTTTGATTATTCATACGTGATAACGTAATCCGGCCCATTTGCGGGACACGGTGTACTGATGAATCATGTGGCATAATCCGCCCGCTCGCTGGGCTGCATCGCGTGGAATCATGTAGCATAATCCGGCCCGCCTGTGGGGCTCTGTGTACCGTGGAATCATGTAGCATAATCCGGCCCGCCTGTGGGGCTCGGTGTACTGTGAAATCATGTAGCATAATCCAGCCCGCCTGTGGGGCTCGGTGTACTGTGGAATCATGTAGCATAATTCGCCCGCTGTGGCCTCGGTGTAAGATGACGTAACCCGGCCTATGTGTAGGCTCGGGGTAATATGGTGTAATCCGGCCTATTTGTAGGCTCGGTGTATCTCATAACATAATCCAGCCTATTTGTAGGCTCGATGTATCTCATAACATAATCCGGCCTATTTGTAGGCTCGGTGTGATTTTACTTACATAACATTTTTAAACCATCTTTTCACTTCTTCTTAAGTCGTTATAACAACTTCCCATAAAGCTATTATAACAACCTTTCATTTTAGAGAACTTAAGACACTTTTATTCTTGCAACATTAGGGAAACTAAACCCAAAAATACTACGTACATACATACTTAAAAAGAATCATAAAACTCATTCTCTTTAAATCAATAAACGTATACTTTTAAAACTCAAGTCACATACTCTTTCGAAATCAAGCCTCTTAACTTTAAAAGTAAATCAAGTAACCCATATCTTGAAAAATAAAGTCTCATAACTTATAAAGAAATCAAGTCTCATAACTTTAAATCAAACCTCTTAACTTTAGAAATCAAGTCCCATATCTTTAAAAATAAAGTCTCATAACTTGTAAAGAAATCAAGTGTCATAACTTTAAATCAAATCTCTTAACTTTAGAAATCAAGTCCCATATCTTGAAAAATAAAGTCTCATAACTTGTAAAGAAATCAAGTCTCATAACTTTAAATCAAATCTCTTAACTTTAGAAATCAAGTCCCATATCTTGAAAAATAAAGTCTCATAACATGTAAAGAAATCAAGTCTCTTAACCTTAAATCAAATCTCTTAACTTTAAAGTACTTCACGTAACTTATACAATTTTGACTAAGCCACTCATACTTTCATAATCAAGACTCATATATTTCCAAAATCGGCTTACTTACTTCAAATGAATTAAGTCGCATAGACTTACTAAATCAAGTCACATAGACTCACTAAAATTTAGTCACATAGACTTACCAAATAATCATGTCAAAGGAAGGAAGAAGTTCACATACCTCGTTGGAGACTAACCCAAACGACAAGTAACAATACGCTCCAATGTACTTCAACCTTATTGGCTATTCCACAAGCCAAGTAGAATGTGCTACACGTAGTACTTCAACCTAAAATGACAATAGCACTTCTATCAACTCCAAGCTATCAAGTGTAGGACTTATACCAAATAATGGCCCTCTAATTCTACGGAAAATCAAAAGACTTCCTTTGTTTCTACGTACTTTTCCACCTTTTCCAAGGCCCGTATTCATCAACCAACAAGCCACATTTAAGGCACAACCAACAGTTAGCCAAAGGGGATTACACGCCTAAATGGACGTGTAAAATTCGGTCCCACAGTTATACAAAACAGTCCACAAATCAGCCCATAAAAATAGTCCGCAATCCAACCATAACGAGGGTAACATGTGAGGCCTTTTAACGCCTTTCCACACCCTTATTCCCTTAGGACTTTCATTAGCAACTACTAACTTAAACATGCATAACAACAACTAAATTTCCAGCATTTAATACCTCAAAACAGTCCACTAAACGACACAACAACGTCTAACAGTTTTGGGCGCTTCTACCACAACAACTACAACCCGATAACTCGTTCCTTAATCCATTTTATTCCAATTCGAGTTCCAAAACTTCTACATAAGTTATAACAACTTATTAAAAACAATTTTAATCCATTATAACATGCAATAGGTGAAGATAACAACGACAATAACCAACGAATTCTATTTGCACCAAATCTGTCCCAAATCGGTTTTAGCCCCAAAAATGGCTCAAACACTTTTTATTCTTCATTCTTTTCTACCACAAGTTCATCCATACATAATAACAATAAGTAATATCCAATTACTTTAAAAGAAGAAGGACTTTTACCTCATTTTTTGCCCAAAAACGCCCCAAAATAGTCCGATCTTTATTTGTGCGCAGTTTTCGTTTCGCTCCACTTCTTCAAGTTCCAATCACATATATGTAGCCCCTACAACCTTAGGAGAAACTTCTATTTGAATCTCACTTCCAAAGGTCGACGGAACCCCTAGGGTTTTGGCATCAACTTTCGGCCAAGACAAGTAAAAACGTGTAGAATATTAATCTAGGCTTAGCACTTGGTTTAAGGGCTTAATCTTGGAGAAATAAATTGATAAACAATGGTTGTTCTTAGCCAAGGGGATCTCGAAATTATGGAGCTAAAGGGGAGAAGATGAGAGCTTATTTTTTTGGTCTATGTGTAAAGTGATCCAAGTCTTGCAAGACTTGGATATGTATAGCCAAGTGGAGTGGGACCCATGTCCACTTGTCCCCTCTCAAAATATCTAATTTGTTGTCATCTTAGAAAGACAAGTGGAGGGGTGCCACGTGTCGCCCTCCGATTGGTCCAAAATATTATAATTTTTCGAAGGTCCCCCGCGAAATTGTGAAATTCTCGGCGCACCCCATATTATCAATTCCAACACCTTATAATCCAATACTAAGTCCATAAATCCAATTAGAAGTATTATACTCCAAGTTAATAATTTTTCCGTCGTCACATTTTTTTCTGAAATTTTCCTTAAGAAAATGTAATTATTCTTTCCTCCTTAAAATTCAAATCTTAAATCCTTAATCACGTTCTCAATTAGTAGCCCTGGTATTACGGGGTGTAACATGACCAATAAAGAGATGAGCAAGTCTTGCCAAGACTAAGAGCTTGATATTATTGACTTTTCAAAGGGCCGCTTGGCTTGATCCTTGTGAAACTCATCCAAGCCACCCAAATGTTATAATCTAGACCCTCCATTTGTTTATATAAGCTTACTAGTGCAAGAGAAGGTTCTATACTTGAAGAACACTAGGGGAAGCTCTCGGCAATAGGGGTTTCAAGAGGAGAAAAATTTCAATTGTTTTCCAATAAGCTCCACACTTTAAACCAAGGTTCCTAAGGGTATTGTAAGGGTATCTCAATAGAAATATCCCGGAAAAGTGGCGTTTTCGTATTAGTCGCAAGATGAAAACCTAGTCACTTTCCTAGGTTTGGATGGAGAATTGAAGGAAAGTTGGTTGTGATCTTCTAAGGGCTTCAAGTGACGGATTGGAGTGTCAAAGAGAGGCTCTAAGTTGCTAGGGAGCGACTTCGGATCTTGAAGTGGATTAAGGCTCACTAAGGTAATAATATTGTTCTCTTAAGTATTACAAGATTACATATTGTTGTAGCCTTACATTTTAACTAGCATGAAGTATATGTATTGAAGTTTGATAAGTGATATGGATTGTAGTAGCCTAAATCCGAATTGACATTTGAGCCATTTGAATTTGAAATACAATTTGGTCCTTAATTAGAATCGTCGCATGTTATCTACTTGAAGATTATAGTTGTTATAATCAATTACGGCTTTTAACATGTTATACTAAACAACTTGTATTGAAAAGGAATTGGAAAGGAAGATATGTTGTGACACCTTTTGGCCGATAATGGCATTGTCGTTTGGACTAGTTTGATATCAATTGAGGGGCAGAATGTTACACGTCCTGTTAAGGCGTGTAATCCCCTTTGTATTGCTGAAATGTTGGGCCTTAAATGTGGCGTTTGGTTATTAATTTTCGGACCTTGAAAAAGGTGGAAAAGTATGTAGAAACAAAGGAAGTGCTGTCCAATTTTCCGTAGAATTTAGTGACTTTGCACTTAGAATATTCTACGTTTGAAGTAAGAATTTAATAGACGTATTATGGTCATTATAGGTTGACATACTACAAACGGCATTTTGGACTTAGCAAGTGGATTAAAGCGAAGAGGTATGTGGAACTTTCTTATCTCTTGAGCATGAATAGTTGTAAACATATAGTACGGTAGACGTACGAGATTTTGACAATCTAGTCCATTTGATATCCTTGTCTTATTTTTAAGAATGTCCAAGTTGGTTGAGTTAGGGAATTAACTCACTTGTTTAAGAATATTAAGGATATCTTAGTTTCTAAAAGTTAAAAGACTTAAAGTATTTTGAAAGCCTGTGATACTTGTTTTGTTTGGAAAGTTTAAGTCTCTTGGATATAAAGAAGAATGTAAATATCTAAGGTATAAAGCTAGTATAACAGCTTTATGGGAAATTGGTTATAATAGCTTTATGGAAAGTTAAAAAGAGTGGTTTACTCTAAGTTATGTAAGTATGATAAATGACTTGAAATAATGAAAGACAAATTGATTTTAAGGCATCAATTGCTTAAGGTTTTAAAAGAAAGAAGTCACTTGATTTAGAAACCTATAAATGTATTTATAAAAGGTATTGTGACTTGTATTGAAAAATAGATGTGACTTGATACTACGGTTATTAGTGTCTTGGAAGTTTTATATGAAAAAGAGTCATTTTAAAAGAGTAGAAGTATGTAGTACTTTGGGTTAAATTCCCGGATTGTTATAATGACATGTTAGTGCCTTAAGTAAACTAAAATGAGAGTGTGTATGGATAAGACTAAAAGAAGTTAGGGGGATTTCTTAACTTGCTTATGATATGTATGATAAGCCGGTAGCGTTTATGTTATGTTAGGATAAGCCAGTAGTGCTTATGTTATGTATGATGTTCAGAGTGCTTATGTTATGTATGATAGCGGTTGTGCTAGTTTATATTATTCTTACGGTAAAGCCCGGGTTACTACTAATTCCATGGATTTGCTACCCATGACGCGAGCGGCGTTTGTACTCATGGGCCCATCGCCTAAGCGGTGAAATAGTCCCGCGGTGAAATAGTCCTACGCGAAATACCTCATGCGTCCACACGACCTATGCGCGCGATACTATGCGGCGAAGTTACCTCATCATGGGTCCACAGACCTATACGGTGAAATAGTCCCGCGAGTAGGATTGCTTAATGACCTGGTGGCGTGGCCCTACTTTGATCATGAGCCTCCTATTTTTATGCAAAGAAAGTATACTCTTGTTTACTCTCATTGTTAGTAAGGCACGTTAATCGTTAATTGAGTTATCATACATGTCTCCAACATTATTTTAGACTTATGATTTCACTACAGCATTTCGGGCCACATATCCGTACATGTTATCTTGACCTCCTTCGGGCTGCGCTCATGCCGCAGTAGAGTATACCGTTCTCGATCCTCACTCTTAGGATCACTGCTCACCGTTGAGAAGCTCCATTACTCGGAGGCTTATCTCAACATGCATCCTCGTATGGTCGGTTGTTGTACATTCAGGGGTATGGCAGGGCCCTGTCCCGCCACAGTTGTTATTCTTAGAGGTCTGTAGTCATGTCTTGTGGATTGAGTTGTAAAGAAAAAAATGTACTGTTCTGTTTTTGGATTATGTAAATTGTACGAAAGGTGGCCTCATCGGCTAGCTTGTTGTTGTTTATTGTCTAAGTGTTTACTTGTGTTGTGTATGTTCCGCTGCTATTCTCTGATGTATACCTGAAAGGGGTGCCCAGGTAGGGCACCAGTCGCGGGCCCGGGGTCGGGTCGTGACACAAAGGGGATTACACGCCTTAACAGGACGTGTAAAATTCTGCCCCACAATTAATACGAAACTGTCCAAAAATTAAGGAAATTCTCGGCTAACATAAACAACAACTCAAAGTCTTTTCAAATTCTTTTCCAATCCAAGTTCTTAGGTCTAACATGTTATATAGTCATAGACAACTTTAACAACTATAATTCCTTCTTTATATAACATGTGACGACTTAAACTAATAATCAAATTGAATTGTAATCTTAAGGGCTAAACATGCTAGTTTTCGGATTAGGATTCCAATAGCCAATATACTTATCAAACTTCATACTATATACCTCATGCTTGCTAATATCCATAGCTACAACAATAAGTAATCCTTAATTGCTAAAACGACAAGATTTTTACCTTTACAAGCCCTTATAATATCCAAGATTCAAAGTCGCTCCTAAGCAATTCTTAGCTCCTTTCATTATGTTCCAATCCGCTCCAAGCACTCCTTAGAAGCTCATGAAGAACTCATCTTCAAGTTCCACCTTCAAAGTTGAAGAACACCTTAGGGTTTTGCCTTGCGACTAACGTAAAAACGTTGTTTTTCCGAGATATTTCTATTGAGATATCCTTACAATACCCCTAGGAACCTTGGGTTAAAGTCTTGTGAATATTGGACAACAATTGATTTTTTTTTTGTGTGGGTGAAGCCTAAAGCCGAGAGCTCTTTCATCTTCAAGACATGTTCTTGAAATTTTTTCTAAGTGTTAAAGGCAAGTCTTGCTACTAGGATGATTATATAAAACATTGGAGGGTCTAGATTATAACACTTGTTAGGGTTGGATGGAAGAGATCAAGCCAAGTGGCCCGTGGACTTAGTCAACAATATCAAGCTCTTTAATTAGCAAGACTTGGTCATCCTAACATTGGCCAAATGACCATTTTGCCTTTGGCATAATTCGAACAAGCCCATGTGGGGGGATGTTACACGTGTCGCCCTCCCATTCGTCCATAAATTTTCGTAACCCTCGTGGGCCCCACAAAACGTAAAATTTCTCGGGTAGGCCCTACGTGACCAAATCCATAACAATAAATTTCCATAATGATAATACATTCCATAATCCTCAAATAATGCATTTTGAGAATCTAATTCTCACCAACGAACATTTCCTTTCCGACGTTCGGAAGATTTTCCATCGGAAAAACAATTCTTTCTTTAGTCCCAATTTTCAAGTCTTGTGTTCTCGCGTCTATTCTCTTATTCATGTCCTGGAATTACGGGGTGTAACATTTTTCCCCCCTTGGAAACATTCATCCCCGAATGTTCTTTCGGAGTCCAATCTAATTAGATGGCGACAAAGTCTCCTTTTACTACACCCTTCATACAAAATATGCCACCCACGGCCACATAACAATACTCATACAAAAACGTCAACCTGAGCTCCAAGTGTCGACGTCGGTTATCTGCATAAAGTTTCTGCCGACTCTGAGCTTACTAATAATCTTTCCTGGATCAGCTTCGCCTTATCCACACTCACGTGAATCAAGTCCGGTCAATTATCTGAACCTCGCCTACGTGGAATCAGCCAATCGGCGATTCAACACCTTCTTACTGGTTGTATTATTTCCGTACCTCCAACTTACACCTGCATACTTACATAACCTCCATACCGATTCTGGACTCCAGTCTTTGGAGTCACTCTATTAAACAATATAAGGCCATTTCCGGCCATCACGACCTGGTTCATGTGGAACGCGTCCACGAACCCATAAAACAATTAACTAGACTTGGGTCTTGCACCCTCGTGACCCTGTCACGTAGCAGAACTACTACCAACTGATCCCACTCTATTTCGGGCTATGGGGCGACCCGTAATAGGTCCCCAACCCGACCCACCGTCGCACTTAACTCTTACTCTTCGTCTGAATTAAATCTTATTGCCCGAGAAGGCCTTATATACCTAAGGTCTCGGCGGTTATCAATATTCTTTAGGCTCGTAATTTCCATGCTCCCAGCTGTTATACCCCGTATTTCCAGAGTATGTACGTGATGGCGTACGTACAACAGTTTAGCCTTAGTTAGGCATTAAGGACGAAAATTAGTACACAACTTACTAAAAGAATCGTTTTCCGACGAAACGTTTTACAAACTTACGAAGGGAAAATTCCGGCTATGTCATTTATAATTTTTGCGGATTTTTCCGAAAGACGAAACATTTTGGACCAACGAGAGGGCGACACTTGTCACCCTCTAGTTGGTGGACGTGAGGCGTCCATTTGGACGATTGGAATTGCTTGTTTTGTCAAGGAGTTGGTAGGATATTTTTGTGTAGTAGATGGATAAGGACACTTGCCTAAATCCTCACCCTAGACTTGCATAGCACTTGGCTTCATCTTGGCCATTGGTTGGCCTATAAATACCCCTCTAACTTGAAGGTTTTCTTCATCCACAAATCCATTCTCCAAGTCTTGAAAATCCTTCCCCCTCTCTTGTTGTGTTTTCGTCCAACACTCCCCCCCTCTTGGAAGGCCTTGCCAAACACCTCTCCCCTAGCCTAGTAGCTCTAGCCGAAACCCCAGAGAAAGTTGTCTTCCAAGTATAGTCACTATTCCAAAATACCCTAGCCCAAATCCCTTATAGTATTTTAGTAGAAGTTGTGTAGAACTTCTAAGGGTTTCTTGGAGCTATCGGAGCGCAAATTAGAGCTAAACCTCGCTCAGGATCGACGTTTATACTTGGATAATTTTGGGCTTATCGAGGTAAATACTCTTGTCCCTCTATTGTAATTGGATATTACATATAAGAATAGTATAGACTTGAGTATAAGATATAGAAGGATATTAAAGAATAGAATTGAATGAATCATATCGGAAGAATAATAAAGAAGATAGATCAGTATTTACAGAGACTTGTATAATTACCTGCAGGGAAGTGCTGCCCGATTTTCCGTAGAGAATAGAGAACCTCTCGCTTAGAATCGTTTACTGAGTAGTCTAGACGTTGATAGACGTGTTCGACTATTATAGGTTGATTCTCGCGCGACATATTCGACTTGGCGGTGGTTTTCGAGAAGGTATGTGATTCTTCCTATACTCTTGAGCATGATATTTTAAATATATATATAGTACGGTAGACGTACGTGTGTTAACTGAATAATAATTACGGCAATGTCTTTTGACTTAAGCCTGAATAATAATTACGGCAATGTCTTTTGACTTAAGCCTGAATAATAAGAATCTTGATACATTTCAAAAGAATACTGAATCATTTTTAACAGAAGAGAAATATTTGGTTTTTAAACAAAAAACTTAAGAGTTATACTAGCTTTATGGAAAGTTAGGTATAACAACTTAAGAAAGATAAAAGGAACTGTTTACTTATTTGTTTATAACAACCTTGTATTGATTTCTGTAAGGTGTAGTAAGATTGTTTGATAAATAGAAATATTATGATGCTACGTGTGTTAGTGTCTTGTGATGTTGTGAAAGGGGGTCATTCTTGTTGTGCTTACGTTGCTAAACGGTAAGTCAGTTGTAATGTTATTATATCACCTACCCCCTTGACTTGTTATACCGAGGGCTTGCCACCCTTGATGCGGGTCTATACGGCCTATGCGATCATGTGACTATATGAGTCGCGGAGTTCCAGGATTGATCATTCCGGGTGTTTTATCCCGATGCGGGGGATGCCCTATGCGGTCTGTGTGACTATGCGGTCTATGAGACTATGCGGACTGCGGGAGTCCAGGAGGGTACCGGGGGTTAGCTACCCCCGATGCGAGGAATACCTCATGCGGGTCTGTGTGTGACCTATGCGGACTGCGGGAAGTCCAGGACTAGGCACACATAATGATACTATGGGCGATTGGCCTTGCTTCGATCATTCGCGGCCTAGGAAAGACCAGTTACATTATATCTATTTTGCTCTTGTTTATGTTGTGGCACTATGTGCAGTTAAACTGGTTGTATTTGCAAATGGTTTTAAATACTTTGATTTTACTTCAGTACTTTACAGTTTCACATACTTAGTACCTGTTGTACTGACCTCCTTCGGCCGCGTCATGCCGCAGGTAAGCAAGCAGTGCTAGATCCACATCCTTAGGATCTTTTTGCTTCTGTCGTGAGCTCCATCTTCTCCGAGGCTCGACGTTTGGGTATGATCTCCCGTTGTTGTATATAGTTTTGTACATTCAGGTATGGCGGCCCCGCCCCGCCATAGTTGTTTATCTTCTTAGAGGTCTGTAGTCCTATTGTATAGTTGGGATGTAACTGCAAAACTATGTTTATATATATATGCCGAAAAGCGACATTTTCTCACATAAAACTGTGTCTCATTTTACAACTGTTTCATGTCTTGTTTTTATATTCCGCTGATTACTCTGATGTATGACTACTTGGGTGCCCGGGTAAGGCACCAGTCACGGGCCTCGGAACGGGTCGTGACACCAGCCTACCTTACCAGTCCCCCCCGTAAACGGGTACAAAAGCTTCTCATAATCCCATAACTAGGTTGTCTTGGTCACAACAATCATTTCTTACTCCATACGGATCTCATCCGTACAATTCTCTTAAGCCTACCCCGTAGCTTAATCTATTAACATGGCATTCCATTAAGTTCCTTAACATGACTTCTTAAGGGTTCATCACCCTATCAGACAGCTCATCATTTCCTAATTATATCAAATTAGTACATAAACCTTGATGAGAATTCATTTAGTGTTTCATACCTTCCCGGTATCTATTTAGTCCTTACCAAATCATGGTAATCTAAAATCATTCTAGGCAACACGCGTCTGACCCTCATACATAACTCCGTATAGTTGTATGTCACAATACCAACTATACTACAATCATTACCAACCTGGATACGCAATCCACATAGTCCTTCCTGTGTCACTGCTGCCTTTCTCATAGCTGCAACCAACATAACTCGTTAGGGAGAGACGACCCTAACAACATAACTCTATCGCACGATCTCAGAGGGAGAAGAATGGAAATCAATCCTAAATGTCCTGCAGCCTCCTGATTATAGATGTGGTGCACAATACACCGATAATCAAGACTCTACTAGACACGGTATGTAGACACTTTCCGAGGACTAACTGCTCTGATACCACTTTTGTCACGACCCGACCCCGGGCCCGCGACTGGTGTCCTACCTGGGCACCCTTACAGGTATACATCAGAGAATAGTAGCAGAACATACATACATAAACTTAACAAGAATTAAATAATAGGTTAGCCGATAAGGCTACCTTCCTGGATACATATAAACATGTAAAACCCAAAGCAATTACCTCTTTTTTTTCTTCTTACAAAGCGACCCACAAGATATGACTACAGACCTCTAAGAATTTCTGACATAACCACTGTGACGGGACAGGGCCCCGCCATACCCCTGAATGTACATAAAACTACAACCTCAGGGAACCGTACCAAAAGACAAAGCCTCCAGAGAAATGGAGCTTTCCAAGAACTGAACAGTGATCCTAAAAGTGCGGATCAGCAAGCTATGTACCTCAACCTGCGCAGATGAACGCGGCCCAAGGAGGTCAGTACGAAATATGTACCAAGTATGTGAAACTGAAAATACTGCAATGAAATCATAACAGTCTATATAAAGCTGGAAACATGTATGATAACCAAAATAACAGTACAATGTGTCTTGCCGAAGTAAAAGTAATGAAAGTCAGTTTTACCTTTTAGAGACTATTTCAACACATGAACAATAGTCACACAGAGCTATGGACACCAGCCCTCAAATATCATCACATAGTCCAGTAAGGGTCTCAAGCCCACAAATCAAAAAGCGTGCGTAGAATCCCCATCACCGCCGATACCATAAGTGTAAAATATAACCGTGACGCGCCTGTGGCATCCCACCTCACCGCTTGCAGACACATATACAATACATATATATATATATATATATATATATATATCTCATGCCCGTGGAATCCCCATCATCGCGATACCGTAAGTGTAACATATAACCATGTGACGCGCGTGGCATCCTACCTCACCGTCAGTACACATATACAATACATATATATATATATATATATATATCTCATGCGATGGAATCCTCATCTCGGTACATGACTTCGTGGAGGGCTAATCCGTGGGGTAATAGTACATAACATGGTCGCATGCCGGAATCCTCATCGTATAAGCATGGCCATAGGTAATAATCGTATATAACATGCGTGGAATCCTCATCTCGTACATGTCTTCACGGGAGCTAGTCCACGGAGTAATAATCGTACATAACATGGTCGCATGCCGTAATCCTCATCGTATAAGCATGGCCATGGGTAATAAAACAACCGAATCTAACCCGCCTCTGGTCGCATGCCGGAATCCCACATCGTATAAGCATGTCCAAGGATCAATCACAATGGAAGCATACCCGGAAGCCTCCGTCACCGCTTGCGACGCCCAAGTAAATTCACAACAAGATAACAGAACGACTCTGCCCGGCCCGCATCGTGCCTTATCCCGCACCCTAGTGATACAATCATCGAGAAAACCAATGGAAAATAAAACTTTAAACAAGAAACAAGATATATGAACATAAACAAAGTCAACCCAACGGTTACCTTCCAATAACATAAATAAATACAACTCTTTCAAAACGAATAGCTTTAATCCTTTTTACAACCCCGCCACAACAAGATTACATGCACTTAAGATTTACAACAACTATGACGGGACAGGGCCCGCCATACCACAATGTACAAGAACCTACAACTCAGTGGAACACATACCAAAAGATAAGCCTCGAGAAACGGAGCTTCCCAAAACGCCGAATCGAGATCCTAAGAGCGAGGATCCACGGCCGATGTACCTACCGCGGATGAACGCAGCCCGGGCGAGGTCGACAACAGTACCAAGTATGTGAAATCAGAAAAGATATCGTAATGAAATCATACTAGTCTATATAAAGCAGAGACATGTATGATAACCAAACTACGATCACAACATAAAAGCGATATGTCGATCGTGACTCACGCCTCAAGTCATCACTCAAATATAACTATGGGTCTCACGCCCACAACATCAATCATGTTCGCATCACGGCGCATGCCGAATTACTGCAGGTGTAGACATGTCCATGATGCAACAATAATACCAATGCCCCATGGCCACATGCCCCTAATTCTACCTGTAGAGACACGCCCATGTGACATCAACAATAATATACGGTGATCAACCCCGCCGCACGGCCACATGCCCCGCATTCTACTCTGTAGACATGTCCATGTAACCACAATAACAATATATCGTAATCAACCCGACCGCGTGCCGGAATCATCGACGGCAGTATACGCCCATGTGACATCAACAACAAGACAAGAATCAAAATGGAAACATACCCGTGGAATTCTCCATCACCGCCAAAGACGTCCAAGTAAGTTCTCAACAAGTCGACCTCTATCGAGAGACGCCAGAATACGTAAATACCACACTTGCACAACAAAGGCTATCATCACAAGCATAGGCAAGTTTCACAACAACAAGCATAGGCAAGTTTCACAACAACAAGCATAGGCAAGTTTCACAACAACAAGCATAGGCAAGTTTCACAACAACAAGCATAGCAAGTTTCACACAACTCAAAGTACTTTCATTTTATGCCAAAGTCGGTTTTTAACCCCAAAGTACTACATACGTTAAGTTCTTTAAAAGAGATCCATTACTTTTATAAAAGTCACCCTATACCCGTAGTATTAGAATGACCAACCCACATTCCTTTTCAAAATCAAGTAACAACATTCTTTTCCTAAGTTCCGCTTTGCCTAGTTTCAATTACTCAAGCTTCTCATTTTCGGATGATTTCATAGTTTCCAAACTTAATCACTTGATTCCTTTTAGAACAATTGAGTAACATATGTCATATATGAGTAGTTTATTCTTGTTTATAACGATCTTATTACAAAGACCATGATCTAGAAAATGTAATATCATTTTGTCTCATCTTAGCTTCATGCAGATGGAGGTTTCTACTGGTTTTAATACAACACATCATTATTCAATACATTTTCCTTTATTAACGCCGCAGTTGGTCTGTCGATACACATTCTGATTTCCGAAATCAGTAAAACATTATCCCTTTAAAAACCAAGTACTCATTACTCACGAATGAGGTTTCACACAACATCCACATTGAAACAAATAAGTTAAGTCTCTTATCTTATAAGATCAAGTCTCTTAACTTCTAACATCAGTAAACCATTTTCACCTACATAAGGTCGTTATAACTAACTTCCCATAAAGCTATTATAACACCCTATGTTTTAAACCAACCAAATCACTTAGCACATGTACGTCTACCGTACTACATAGTTCACAACAATCATGCTAGAAAAGATAGGAAGAGGTTCACATACCTCGCGACGATTTATCGATAATAAGCAAAATGCTCCAAGTACTACAACCTTGCTAGCCCTTTCCACTCCTCGAGTAGAATACGCTACTCTTAGTACTTTCACCTATAAAGGTCACAAACGTCTATTAACCCCAAAACACAAGTTTCTATCTTTCTACGTAAAAATTGGCAAAGACCTCCCGCAACAACAGTAAATCTCCTCTATCGAGGCCGGCCACCAAGCCAACTGGGGGTCTACACGCCTAACCTGACGTGTACAATTCTACTCGCATACTACAAGTCTATCGCAATACACCCTATGTAAATACGATTCGATTCTTTATTCTTCAGCTTAAGTCAAAGGACATTGTCGAATACTAAGTATAGTTCCATATATAGTATACTTCAACTATATATTCTAACAAACATGTAATTTCCAATTACAATAGAGGACAAGATAATTACCTCGATAAGCCCAAAATTATCCAAGTTATAATGTCGATCCCGAGCAAGGTTTAGCTCCTACTCCGCGCTCCAAACAACCCTTAGAAGTTCTAACTAACTTCTACTCAAATACTTCAACCAACTATGAAGATTTCCTTAGGGTTTCGGTTTGAGACTAAAGGACAAAGGTAGTATTTCCTGCTCTACGATAGAGGTATCTTTGGAATACTACAAGGTACAAGGCTAAGGTATTTTGGGCATTATAACAATACTAGGAGAAGTATTTCAATACCACGAGGAGGGTATTATACGAAACAACTAGCTAGTGGGTACCCTACGGCTAGCACCACAAAGGGGAGGGAACCCTCGGCCAAAGGCCACACGAAAAGGGGAGGAGGCTCTGCTAAGAGCTCACAAAGGGGAGGAGAGGGTTTCAAGATTTGGAAGTTTTGGAATGGATGAAGTCTTCACACTTAGGGGTATTTATAGCAAAACCAAAGGCCAACCAAGGGCCAAGATCCTTCCAAGTGTATATCAAGTGTAAGGGCAAGATTAAGACAAGTGCACCCTAACCCCTACTCCACAAAACATGCCACAAAACAATGCACCAAACAAGGCCAAAACAATGCACAAAACAAGGGAGAAGACGCCCCCTCGCTTACCCAAATCCACTGAGGGTGACAAGTGTCACCCTCTCGTTGGCCCAAAGATGTTCGTCGCCGAAAAATCCGCAAAAATACAAAACGACATAGTCGGAATTTTCCTCGCAAGTTATGCAAAACGCTTTAAAAACGACTTAATCGGGTGTTGTGCACAAAGGTAAATTCGCCAGGGTGCCACATGGGGTGAAACGTGTCGCCCCGATTCGCCTGAATATTTCGTCTTCCAAAATATCCAAAATACCGGAAATCTCAAAAACAAAGCGGGCCCCACAAAATCAGAATTTCTCCCAGGCCCCACGTGACCATTTCCAAAAATAAAATCTCAAAATTCTAATATAATTTAAGAAGCCCATATACCAAACTGGGAATCCATTCTCATTAACGAACCTTTTTCTTCACAAATTACCGGAAACTTTTCCGTTAAAACTCACATCTTTCTTTCTTTTCAAAATTTACTGGTACTGCAGACGCACGTCCCTCACATACATACCCTGCAACTACGGGGTATAACAACAGCCGACCCTCCAACTGAGAGTCACGGCAACGTAAACATATAATACTTGCACTCAAGGCTATCACAAGCAAGCATAGGCAAGTTCATAAAATCTTTAGACTTTCGTTTTATATACTCAAGACACTTTTCATTTCACATAAAACAAATCCGGGAATTTAACCCTAAGTACTACGTACTTCCATTCTTTTCAAAAGATTCATTTTCATATAAAACCCCAAGATACTAACACCTGTAGTATCAAGACTTGTTTACATTTCACATAAGTCACTACACTTTTAGAAATACATTTCTCGGCTTCTAAATCAAGTGACCCTTACTTTAAAAGTTTAAGCAAGTGATACCTTTAAATCAAATTGCCCTTCCTTATTTCAAGTTATTTCTTTGTTTACATTATTAGAGAAAACCATTCTCTTAACCTTCCATAAAGCCGTTATAACCAACTTCCCATAAAGCCGTTATAACCCTTTATGGTTTTAGACAAATTCATTCCTTTTATAACCAAGAGACTTATACTTTCTAAAACCAAGTATCGTATACTTTCAAAATACTTCAAGTCTCTTATCTTTTAGAAATCAAGTTTCTTATCTTTCGAATGTCAAGAAGTCAATACTTTCCAAATCAAGTATTCTATGCTTTTAAAATCAAGTCTCATAACTTGAAAAATAAAGTCTCTTAACCTTTTAAGAATTCATAGTTCGTAGTCTTGACACTTCATAACGTAAATTCTTTAATTTAAGTAACATATGACTTATGTGTGTGAGTAGGTTATATTTGTTTATAACGATCTTATTAAAGCAGCCATGATCTAGAAAATGTAATACAATTTTTTCTTATCTTAGCTTCTATGCAGATGGAGAATTCTACTCATTTTAATATAATCAATTGTCATTACATTTTCCTTTATTAACGCTGCAATGGCTTGTTCGATACTTATTCTCATTCGTGCCGTAAATTAGCCAAGCCAACTTGGCTCCAAATACCTCCTAACGACTCTTACCAACATCCCCCATAAGACTTGGTAAGAACTTAGGATAACTTAGACATAACCTTTACATAGAGTAAATCACATACATACCTCTTAACTTCTAAGAGTAGAAGGGAACATGAAATAATACCACATGTATATTCCATACATAGAATCATGCCAAAGGAAGGAAGAGGTTCACATACCTCGCGACGATTATCGACAAGTAGAAAAATGCTCCAAAGTACTTCAACCTTGATAGTTATTCCATCCTTCACGTAGAATACGCTATACTTAGTACTTTAACCTATAATGGCCATAATACGTCCATTAACCTGTTATACCCCGTATTTCCAGAGTATGTACGTAAGGACGTACGTAGAAAATTTGAACTTGAGAATTAGGCTTGGCCGAATTAACTTTGTTCACAACACCCGGCTAGAGTCGGTTTTCGACGAAACGTTTTCACAGCTTTCGTAGGGGAATTTCTGGCTATGTCATTTTTAATTTTTGCGGATTTTTCCGAGAGACGAAACATTTTGGACCAACAAGAGGGCGACACTTGTCACCCTCTCATTGGAACACCTTGGACGGTAAAGGGGGGTTGGCCGAATGGCCATTGTTTGGTCAAGGGGTTGGTAGGATATTTTGGTGGTAGATGGATAAGGTGCACTTGGCAAGATCTTGGCCCTACACTTGCCTTGCACTTGGCAAGATCTTGGCCATTGGTTGGCCTTCACTTGACCTATAAATACCCACCCCTTTGAAGACTAATTCATCCACAAAATTGCCTAAGTCTTGAAAGATCTCCTTCTCCCTCCCCTTGTGTTGAGTTCGCCGGGCCTCCCTTGTGGCCGAGAGCACCCCTCTAGGGGTGCTAGCCGAGAGTGTACCCCAGCCTAGTTGTCTTCGTATAATACCCCTCTTGTTAGAAATACTCTCAAAAGTATTGTTATAATGCCCAAATTACCTTAGCCATATACCTTGTAGTATTCTAAGGTTATACCTTTACAAAAACCCGAAATACTATTATACTTCCTTCACCACAAAACCGAAACCCTAAGTAAATCTTCACCCGTAGTTGAAGTTATAAGTAGAAGTTGGTTAGAACTTCTAAGGGTTGTTTGGAGCGGGTTGGAGCGCACGAGTAGAGCTAAACCTTGCTCAGATCGACATTTAAACTCGGATAATTATGGGCTTATCGAGGTAAATATCTTGTCCCCCTATTGTAATTGGAAATTACATGTTGTTAGATTATATAGTTGAAGTATACTATATATAGTACTGAACGTTGTTATCGGCAATGTCTTTTGACTTAAGCCTGAATAATAAGAAACCTTTTCGAAAGAAGAGTATTGAATCAGATTTACATGGGGTATCAGACATGAGACTTGTGTAGCTTTTCGTGAGGTAGAATTGTGCACGTCCGATTAAGCGTATAACCCCCGGTTGGCTTGGTAGCCTACCCGATAGAGGAGGAGATTTACGCCGCTGTGTGGGAAGGTCTTCGAATTTTCTGTAGAATGTTCTACGATAAGATCTAGATGTTAATAAGCGCCTTGTGGCCTTATAGGTTGAAGTACTGCGTGTGGCGCGATCTACTTGGCTTAAGGAGTAGCCGACGGCTTGAGGTACTTGGAGCGTTTTGCTATTAGTCGATACTCGTCGCGAGGTATGTGAACCTCTTCCTATCTCTTCTAGCATGATATGTGTGAACTATGTAGTACGGTAGACGTACATGTGCTAAATGTATTTGATTGGTTTAAAACATAAAGTGTTATAACGGCTTTATGGGAAGTTGGTTATAACAGCTTTATGTAGGTAAGAAAATACTTGTGAATTTTAAGAGGTAACTGATTTGAACTATAACTGGCTGGCTATGTGATAATAAAGAACTTGAAGTATTTCAAAAGATTTTCGAATCATTTTGAGAGAAGAAGTAATACTTGGTTTTCGGAAACTTGAGAGTTATACTAGCTTTATGGGAAGTTAGGTATAACGGCTTAAAAATGTTTTACAAATTTCGGAAATCAGAATGTGTACCGACAAACCACTGCAGCGTTAATAAAAGGAAATGTTTTTGGACAGATTTAGTATTATTAAAACCAGTAGAAACTTCCATCTGCATAGAAGCTAAGATGAGACAAAATGACATTTCCTAGATCATGGCTGCTTAATAAGATTGATTATAAACAAGAATAACCTACTCACTTATAAGACATAGGTTTCTCAAAACGTTTAAAGGAGAATTATGTTTTAAAGGATTTAAAACTATGAACTACGAAACCTTTTCTAAAATGAGAAACTTGAGCATTTGAAATTAGGCAAACTTGAACGTTTGAAAAAAATAAGGTTGTTACTTGATTTTACAAAGGAAAGCATTTTGGTTTACTTAACAATGTTAATCACTCTAATTTTATTCTACGGGTATCGGGTGACCTTTGTAAAAGAAATGGATCTTAAAAGGAATTTAACGGACGTAGTACCTTAAGGTTAAAAATCCGGATTTTGACATAAAATGAAAGTACCTTGAGTTGTGTGTAACTTGCTTATGCTTGTTGTTATGAAACTTGACCATGTTACGTGTGATAGCCTTGTTGTGCAAGTAATGTATTTCACCCGACACGGTTCATCCGAATGTATTTCACGACACGGTTCATCCGAATGTATTTCACTGACACGGTTCATCCGAATGTATTTCACCCGACACGGCTCATCCGGAATGTATTTCACCTGACACGTTCATCCGGAATGTATTTCACTGACACGGTTCATCCGAATGTATTTCACGACACGGCTCATCCGGAATGTATTTCACGACTACCGGCTTCATCCGGAATGTATTTCACTCGACACGGTTCATGGGATGAACCGAATGTATTCCACACGCTTTCTATATTGGGTCCATAAGATGGGCCGAGACACGTTATACGTATCACATGATTTGTACCTAGATCACGGCAGTGACGAAGAAGTTCCACGCGTGAGGATGACTTTGAGGCGTGAGTCCCTGACTTGACATGACTGCTTTTATGTTGTGAACTGTAGTTTGGTTATCATACATGTCTCCTGCTTTATATAGACTACTATGATTTCATTTACAGTATTTATTTCCATTTTCACATACTTGGTAACTGTTAGATCGACTTCTTCGGGCCGCGTTCATGCCGCAGTAAAGGTACACCGCCGTTGATCCTCGCTCTAGGGTCAGTCATTGCGTTGGGAAAGCTCCGCTTTCCGAGGCTTATCTTGTATAGTCCTGTCGTTGTAGGTATTTACATTCGTGGTATGGCGGCCCCGCCCCGCCATTGTTGTCGTATCATTTCTTAAGGTGCAGTAATCTTGTTGTGGTTGTAAAAAGGATTAAACTGTTCATTTGTAGGAGTTGTTATTTATATATACGCCAAAGGCAAGTTTTCCTCGACATCGCTTTTGTACTTCATTTGTTTCATGACGTGTTTTATGTTCATTGATTACTCGATGTTGTATCACTAGGGTGCCCGGGTAAGGCACCAATCACGCCCATATTCGGTCGTGACAAAAGTGGTATCGAGCGATTAATCCTCTGAAAGTGTCTACGCATCGATCCAAGAGTCTTGATTATCGGTGTGTTGTGCACCACACCAATAATCGTGAGGCTATAGGATATTTAGGATTGGTTTCTATTTCTTCTCACTGAGATCGTGCCTTAGAGCCGTGGTTGTAAGTTGGACCTCTAACGTATTTCTTTCCTCACCGCTATGCCTCCGCGTAGGCAACCCGCCCAGAGGCAAGGCGCACCGGCGGGTGCGAGTAGAGCGCAGAGGGTTACGTGGGCACAGCCCAATTATCACCTTGGGTGGTGCTTCATTCGGGAGTTCTGCGACGCCACTAGCCCAAGCAGAGTTTAGCACGGCGGCAGTTCCTATCGCGCCATGATATTTGAACCTTCGCCCACGGCCGAACAGAGAATATAGATTTCAAGGAGGCGACCACATTAACTATGGATTTGACTACGGAGAGTATACCGATGTATCGCGAGTCTTGATGAATATCAACGGAAGGTTGTGCAAAAGTAAGTTCTTGATTAGGCTTGAGCATGGCACGTATGCGGGCTTATGAGCGAAGGCCCTTTGGTAACTTTCGAGGCGTAGTCGCCTCACCGCAGATTAGATTATGCACATCCACGATGCGTAAAGGTCCTCGCGAGGTTCGGGACGTCGGGTATGCAGGAGTTGGTCGAGCTCGAGCTTCCTGCTCACGCCACACGGGTTCCAACCATCCGGATTCAGTTTTTCTGTTCACAGCGGCAGCGTCATCTCGTGAATTTCGTCTTTTAGTTGGTACTTGTTGTACCTATGACCGTCGTGGTCCGATGTCGAAAGAGTGTCCTCGGGAGGACTTAGCCTTCAGATCGGTGGGTAGTTTGTCATCTTCGCTGGCGCGCCTACAGGCGAGTTTGATTAGAACGACTAAGGGGAGTGAAGCAGTAGATATAGATATATCCTTAACCCTCTAGAGATCTGTATGTGTGTTAAGGTGAGTATACCTTAAGTGTTATATGCTGATAAGCATTGTGTAAATGGTGATTAGAAATCTTGGTTTGTTAACCAAGTAAGATTTGGGGGATAGAGAAAGTGTGAGCCTTAGAGTGTTATACGTAGAGACCTTAGAGGCAAGGCCATCTCGAGTAAAAGATGTATTGTTTATGTTTGACCCTTATGGGAGTGCATAGTGCACGTGAGTTATGTTTGTGGGATTAGTCCCGGAGTAGTGTGGAATGAAAGAGGGTAATTGAGCTAAGACCGCCAGGTTTTCGTAACGTGATTAGTGAGAGTTTTCCTTCGCGAGCTAGCGTTTGGCGTTCTTTGGGTCGGGTTGAGGCCACGTTGCGGGTCAACCCGCGGCATGTATGGTGGTGGGGTCAGTTTGTGGTGGTCCCGCCTTGTGGTAGGGCCACGAGGGTGTTAGGCCCGAGTTTAGTTAACCAACGTACGATTTCAGGGACGATTCGACCGATGAGCCGGCGAGGTCACCGCCTTGTCTTCTAGCAAAGATCGCTTTACTCGGCAGGTTATGCGAGATGATATATCGTAAAGGTTGTAAGGTCGCACGAGGTGCCTACCTTCACCTTATGTCGCATGATGGAGCCTGTGTTGCGCCGCTTTCTTTCCGGAGGTTTTACCAGTGCAAGGTTAGGAACTCAAGTAAGTCTCGAATCACATTCGCCTCGGGCGGTGTTTGGATTTCGAGGATAGTTGCGAATTGTTGTCTCTGTTGAAGGAGTGTTTAAGCTACCATTTCAGTGTTCGGATGTCGCCTTATGAAGCCTTGTAGGGGCGGATGTGTGAGTCGCCGGTCGATTGGTTCGATGTCGGCAGGATTCAGATAGTTGGTTCAGGCTTGTTCCGGGATCGTGGATAGAGTAAAGCTTGTCTAGAAGAGGTTACGCATCTCGGAGAAATCGTGCGGATAATCGGCACGACGCCAGAGTTCAGCCGACGGTCTTCTTGAAAGTACCACCCCGGGTTGGTGTGACGAGTTTTGGAATACTGAGGAACTTAGCCCGAGTTACTTTGGGCCGCGAGTTCATGTGAAGAATAGGCCAGGTTGCCTATATGTTAGCATTTGCCGTCCGACTTATGAGGCAGTGCGTCCAGTCTTTCGTGTTATGTTCGAGAAGGAAATCGGAGATCCATCCAGAGTATTCCCAGCTAATGATGACAAAGTTGAAGATGATAACCCCGAGTTTTGAATCTTGAAGATTTAAATGTGGTAAGAGTTCGAATGTACGACATCTTGATGATCGACGCAGCCCGGTACCATTTGTTGGGTCGCGGAGTGACACTAGAACCTCGCGCAAAGTGACAAAAGTGGTATGCTTTATGATGTTAGAGTGCTTCCCAGTGGACTTGGATGTAAGCATTTTTGCGCAGTTGTTTGGTGGCCATGTGTGACAGGTTTGTCCTCGTAAGTATAGTAGTGAAGACTATACTGGCGCGCGTTTGTTTTGAGACTTAGAAGGAACATTCGGGATGAAAGTTTCTAAGGAGGGGAGAATGTTATACCCCGTATTTCCAGAGTATGTACGTAAGGACGTACGTAGAAAATTTGAACTTGAGAATTAGGCTTGGCCGAATTAACTTTGTTCACAACACCCGCCAGAGTCGGTTTCGACGAAACGCTTTCACGACTTCGTAGGGGAATTTCCGGCTATGTCATTTTTAATTTTTGCGGATTTTTCCGAGAAACGAAACATTTTGGACCAACAAGAGGGCGACACTTGTCACCCTCTCATTGGAACACCTTGGGCGGTAAAGGGGGGTTGGCCGAATGGCCATTGTTTGGTCGGCGGTTGGTAGGATATTTTGGTGGTAGATGGATAAGGTGCACTGCAAGATCTTGCCCTACACTTGCCTTGCACTTGGCAAGATCTTGACATTGGTTGGCCTTCACTTGACCTATAAATACCCACCCTTTGAAGACTAATTCATCCACAAAATTGCCTAAGTCTTGAAAGCTCTCCTTCTCCCTCCCTTGTGTTGAGTTCGTAGTGGGCCTCCTCAGGTCGAGAGCACCCCCTCTGTGGGTGCTAGCGAGAGTGTACCCCCTAGCCTAGTTGTCTTCGTATAATACCCTCTTGTTAGAAATACTCTCAAAAGTATTGTTATAATGCCCAAATTACCTTAGCCATATACCTTGTAGTATTCTAAGGTTATACCTTTACAAAAACCCGAAATACTATTATACTTCCTTCACCACAAAACCGAAACCCTAAGTAAATCTTCACCGTAGTTGAAGTTATAAGTAGAAGTTGGTTAGAACTTCTAAGGGTTGTTTGGAGGCGGCCTGAGCGCACGGAGTAGAGCTAAACCTTGCTCAGATCGACATTTAAACTCGGATAAATATGGGCTTATCGAGGTAAATATCTTGTCCCCTATTGTAATTGGAAATTACATGTTGTTAGATTATATAGTTGAAGTATACTATATATAGATCGAGCGTTGTTATCGGCAATGTCTTTTGACTTAAGCCCGAATAATAAGAAACCTTTTGAAAGAAGAGTATTGAACTGTATTTACATAGATGTATTCTGATGACTTGTGTAGCTTTTACGTGAGGTAGAATTGTGCACGTCCGGATTAACGTATAACCCCTGGTTGGCTTGGTAGCGGCCCGATAGAGAGGAGATTTACGCTGCCATGCGGGGAGGTGCCGAATTTTACGTAGAATGTTCTACGATAAGATCTAGATGTTAATAAGCGCCTTGTGGCCTTATAGGTTGAAATCTTGCGTGTGGCGCGATCTACTTGGCTTAAGGAGTAGCCGACGGCGAGGTACTGAGCGTTTGCTATTAGTCGATACTGTCGCGAGGTATGTGAACCTCTTCCTATCTCTTCTAGCATGATATGTGTGAACTATGTAGTGCGGTGACGCATACGTGTGCTAAATGTATTTGATTGGTTTAAAACATAAAGTGTTATAACGGCTTTATGGGAAGTTGGTTATAACAGCTTTATGTAGGTAAGAAAATACTTGTGAATTTTAAGAGGTAACTGATTTGAACTATAACTGGCTGGCTATGTGATAATAAAGAACTTGAAGTATTTCAAAAGATTTTGAATCATTTTGAGAGAAGTAATACTTGGTTTTGAAACTTGAGAGTTATACTAGCTTTATGGGAAGTTAGGTATAACGGCTTAAAAATGTTTTACAAATTTCGGAAATCAGAATGTGTACCGACAAACCACTGCAGCGTTAATAAAAGGAAATGTTTTTGGACAGATTTAGTATTATTAAAACCAGTAGAAACTTCCATCTGCATAGAAGCTAAGATGAGACAAAATGACATTTCCTAGATCATGGCTGCTTAATAAGATTGATTATAAACAAGAATAACCTACTCACTTATAAGACATAGGTTTCTCAAAACGTTTAAAGGAGAATTATGTTTTAAAGGATTTAAAACTATGAACTACGAAACCTTTTCTAAAATGAGAAACTTGAGCATTTGAAATTAGGCAAACTTGAACGTTTGAAAAAAAATAAGGTTGTTACTTGATTTTACAAAGGAAAGCATTTTGGTTTACTTAACAATGTTAATCACTCTAATTTTATTCTACGGGTATCGGGTGACCTTTGTAAAAGAAATGGATCTTAAAAGGAATTTAACGGACGTAGTACCTTAAGGTTAAAAATCCGGATTTTGACATAAAATGAAAGTACCTTGAGTTATGTGTAACTTGCTTATGCTTGTTGTTATGAAACTTGACCATGTTACGTGTGATAGCCTTGTTGTGCAAGTAATGTATTTCACGACACGGTTCATCCGGAATGTATTTCACTGACACGGTTCATCCGGAATGTATTTCACTGACACGGTTCATCCGGAATGTATTTCACTGACACGGTTCATCCGAATGTATTTCACGACACGGCTCATCCGGAATGTATTTCACTGACACGGTTCATCCGGAATGTATTTCACTGACACGGTTCATCCGAATGTATTTCACCGACTATCGGTTCATCCGAATGTATTTCACTCGACCACGGTTCATGGGATGAGCAGAATGTATTCCACACGTTTCTATATTGGGTCCATAAGATGGGCCGAGACATTATACGTATCACATGATTTGTACCTAGACCGCCGGTGACGAAGAAGTTCCACGGGCGAGAGGATGACTTTGAGGCGTGAGTCACGACTTGACATGATCGCTTTTATGTTGTGAATCGTAGTTTGGTTATCATACATGTCTCCCGCTTTATATAGACTACTATGATTTCATTTACTGATTTATTTCGATTCACATACTTGGTACTGTTAGATCGACTTCGGGCCGCGTCATGCCGCAGTAAAGGTACACGATCGTTGATCCTCGCTCTTAGGTCTGATTCAGCGTTGGGAAAGCTCCGCTTTCTCGAGGCTTATCTTGGTATAGTCCCCTGTCGTTGTAGGTATTTACATTCAGGGGTATGGCGGGGCCCTGTCCCGCCATTGTTGTCGTATCATTTCTTAGAGGTCTGTAGTACTGTTGTGGGCAGGGTTGTAAAAAGGATTAAACTGTTCATTTGTAGGAGTTGTTATTTATATATATGCCGAAAGGCAAGTTTTCTCGACATCGCTTTTGTACTTCATTTGTTTCATGTACGTGTTTTATGTTCCGCTGATTACTCTGATGTTGTATCACTAGGGTGCCCGGGGTAAGGCACCAGTCACGGGCCCAGATTCGGGTCGTGACATGAATACGCTATACTTAGTACTTTAACCTATAATGGCCATAATACGTCCATTAACCTCTAGCTTCAAACGTAGAATATTCTAAGTGCAAGGTCACTAAATTCTACGGAAAATCGGACAACACTTCCTTTGTTTCTACATACTTTTTCACCTTTTTCAAGGCCCAAAAATCAATAACCAAATGCCACTTTTAAGGCCCAACAATTCAGCTAACCAAAGGGGATTACACGCCTTAACAGGACGTGTAAAATTCGGCCCCACAATTAATACGAAACTGTCCAAAAATTAAGGCAATTCTCGGCTAACATAAACAACAACTCAAAGTCTTTTCCAATTCTTTTCCAATCCAAGTTCCTAGGTTTAACATGTTATATAGTCATAGACAACTTTAACAACTATAATTCCTTCTTTATATAACATGTGACGACTTTAACTAATAATCAAATTGAATTGTAATCTTAAGGGCTAAACATGCTAGTTTTCGGATTAGGATTCCAATAGCCAATATACTTATCAAACTTCATACTATATACCTCATGCTTGCTAATATCCATAGCTACAACAATAAGTAATCCTTAATTGCTAAAACGACAAGATTTTTACCTTTACAAGCCCTTATAATATCCAAGATTCAAAGTCACTCCTAAGCAATTCTTAGCTCATTTTATTATGTTCCAATCCGCTCCAAGCACTCCTTAGAAGCTCATGAAGAACTCCTCTTCAAGTTCCATCTTCAAAGTTGAAGAACACCTTAGGGTTTCGCCTTGCGACTAACGTAAAAATGTCATTTTTCCGAGATATTTCTATTGAATATCCTTAAAATAACCCTAGGAACCTTGGGTTAAAGTCTTGTGAATATTGGACAACAATTGATTTTTTTTTTGTGTGGGTGAAGCCTAAAGCCGAGAGCTCTTTCATCTTCAAGACATGTTCTTGAATTTTTTTCTAAGTGTTAAAGGAAAGTCTTGCTACTAGGATGATTATATAAAACATTGGAGGGTCTAGATTATAACACTTGTTAGGGTTGGATGGAAGAGATCAAGCCAAGTGGCCCTTGGACATAGTCAACAATATCAAGCTCTTTAATTAGCAAGACTTGGTCATCCTAGCATTGGCCAAATGACCATTTTGCCCTTGGCATAATTCGAACAAGCCCATGTGGGGGGGGGGGAGGTGACACGTGTCGCCCTCCCATTCGTCCATAAATTTTCGTAACCCTCGTGGGCCCCACAAAACGTAAAATTTCTCGGGTGGGCCCTACGTGACCAAATCCATAACAATAAATTTCCATAATGATAATACATTCCATAATCCTCAAATAATGCATTTTGAGAATCTAATTCTCACCAACGAACATTTCCTTTCCGACGTTCGGAAGATTTTCCGTCGGAAAAACAATTATTTCTTTCGTACCAATTTTCAAGTCTTGTGTTCTCGCGTCTATTCTCTTATTCATGTCCTGGAATTATGGGGTGTAACAACAGGATACTCATGTGTGTATTTATATGTATTATGATTCCATGGCCCGATCTACGTGATACGGGTACGAGATACCCATGCGAGTATAGATGTATATATTTTGATTATAGGGGCAGGCATGCATGATCTTGATATGACTCTTATTGTTTTTAAAAGGGACAATTGACTCTCATTTTTATAAGGTATATTTGTACAGTGGTACATTTATTTTTGAAAGGCATGATGTCTGATGAGTACAGTGGTAATAAAGAGTAATCTGATACAAGTACTGATTGGCTCTATTTTATATGGCACGGTTGGATCTGGTATTTTGATTATTATACTTGTCCCTGTCATCTTTTGGCCAGTTATGATTCCATTTGCAGTATATTATGTTTTACATACTTAGTACATTGTTGTACTGACCCCCTTCGGGGCGCTGCGTTCATGCCCGCAGGTATAGGTACTCAGTTTGGTGATTCGCGATCTTAGGATCTTCGCTCAGTTTTTTGGGATAGCTCCATTGTTCCGGGCTAGTCATTTTGGTACATGTCTTCCAGTATGGCTTATGTATATTCAGGGGTACGGCGGGACCTTTTCCCGTCATAGTTACTGTCTTACTCTTAGAGGTCTGTAGTCATGTGTGAGTTGGACATGTATAGTTGTAGTTCATTTTGGCTATTATGTATATAATGGCAGCCTTGCCGTCTTGCATATGGTGTTATATGACAGTTTATGGGACATGATCCCTAGTTATAAGATTATGAGTTAAGCTTCCCATGATTATTTGTGATGTGAGGGTATAAGGATGCCCAGGTAGGGCACCAGTCGCGGCCCGTCGGCTCGGGTCGTGACACATCACCCCCACTTGATGCTACAGGGCCTATAAAGATCACAGTTCTACTAAATCTGATGTTACAGTAGAGATTCAGCTACTCACCAAACTTGTGGTTGCTCAAGCCCAACGTCAAGGAACGACTCCAAGCACATAGACTAATGAAGAGTCATATAGTTCCAAGACTCGTGATTTTTTATGTATGGACCCTCCAGTGTCACAGGGTCTAGCAAGAAAGAGGATTCATAGAATTTTATTGATGAGCTTTAGAAGATCTTTCATGTTATGCATGTTAATAAGGTAGAGGCAACAGAGTTTGGAGCCTATCAGTCGTAATAAGTTGCCAATATTTGGTATGAGTCATAGGAGCAGTCCTGCAGGGACAATGAACATTCAGCAAATCGGGATGAGTTTTCTAATGCTTTTATTGAGCACTTTCTGCTAGTTGATGTTAGGGAGGCAACATACGTTGAATTCAAAAATCTTAAGAACAACAACAAGAGTGTGCATGAGTACTATCTTTTGTTTGTCTCATTGAAAAAACATGCTCTACATATGCTCCCTGACATAAGGCCAGAGTTAGGCATTTTGTGTATGACCTTGATTCTTATTTATACGATGCAACTAATATTACTGCTCAGAATAAAGATATGACTATTACAAAGATAACCGCATTCATACAAGGTAATGAGAGCAGGTTGAAAGAAGAGGAAGCCTTGAAAAAGGGAAGGAAAATGAGTTAAATAAGAAAGATAAATATTCAGGTCACTTCAGTCATGGGGGTGGTGGAGGCAGAAATTTCTTAAAAAATAGGTCAGTAGGACCCGTTCCATCTTCTGCTAGTACCCCAGCCATAAAGTTTAGGAACAATTATAAGAGGCAGATCTTCAGAGCAGTAGTCTCACAAACACAAGTAGTGTGGGCCATAAGGCTCTCCAGCACTCTACTTGTGACACTTGTGGTAAGAAGCACTCAAGGGTGTGTCATTCAGGCATGGATGGTATATTTAGGTATGGTTAGCAGGGTCACTTTCTAAACGATTGCGCATCGACAAGGTAAGGTACTAGTGGTAACGTAGCTCAACCTACTATTAAGCAATCAATCACAATTCTCAGGCCTAACCAGGGCATGGTGTGGCTAAGTCTGGTAATATAGGTAGAGGTATAAATTACTTATTCGCAATATTAGGTCATCAGGATACAGAGGCTCGTATAGATGTCGTCACAGGTATATTAACAGTCTTCACTTTTGATGTTTATGCCCTTATGGATCTTGGATCCAATCTGTCATATGTAACCCCATTTGTTACTAAGAAATTTGGGATAGAACCAGAAAAGTTCCATGAACCCTTTGAGGTATTCACTCCAGTTAACGATTTAGTTATAGCTAGTTAGAGGTTGTCCAGTTAAAGTCTATCACATATTACAATACCTGATTTAGTAGAGTTAAAAATGGTAGACTTCGGTGTAATCATGGGCATGGATTTGTTGTCTTCATGTTATTCCA
The DNA here is from genome assembly GCA_029844215.1 of Przewalskia tangutica. Lineage (NCBI taxonomy): Eukaryota > Viridiplantae > Streptophyta > Magnoliopsida > Solanales > Solanaceae > Przewalskia > Przewalskia tangutica. The sequence goes on along the minus strand of CM056725.1, from coordinate 18,304,866 downwards.
CAGTAAGTTGTAGAACCAAAATTGCCATTTTTTAATTTCCCGGTAAACCAGTCATAGAATAGAAGGGTGATGTAGTAGCATCCATATAGATGTTTATTTCCTATCTTAAAGCCAAAAAGATGATATCTAAGGGGTGTATTTACCATTTAGTTCGGGTTAGGGATGCAGATACACATATCCCAACTCTTCAGTCCATACCAGTTGTCAATGAGTTTCCAAATGACTTTCACGAGGATCTTCCCAGAGTTCCTCTGGATAGGGAAATTGAATTCTGAATCGATCTACTTTCAAGCACTAAGCCGATATCTATTCCACCATATAGAGTGGCTCTAGTATAGTTAAGAGAACTAAAATCCCAGTTGAAAGATCTCATTGATAAGGGATTCATTAGACTAAATGTCTCACCATGGGGTGCACAAGTCTTGTTTGTTTGGAAGATAGATGGGTCTTTGCATATGTGCATTGACTACCAACAGTTGAATAAAGTCACCATTAAGAACAAGTACACTCTTCCTAGAATTGATAATTTATTCGATCAACCTCAGGATGCTCAGTGTTATTTCAAGATTAACCTTAGATTCAGATACCATCAACTTAAGGTTAAGGAAGTTGATATTCTGAAAACCACCTTCAGACCTCGTTAAGGTCATTTTGAATTTTGTGTCATGTCGTTCGGATTGACGATTGCATGAGCTGATTTCATGGATCTTATAAACAATGTCTTCAAGCCTTATCTCAATCTTTTCATCATTTTCTTCATTGATAATATCTTAATCTATTACCATAATGAGGCTGATCATTTCAGAATAGTGTTGTGGAAACTTTAGGACCACGAGCTCTATACGAAGTTTTCCAAGTGTGAATTTTGGCTTAAGTCAGTGGCATTCTTAGGCCATGTGATTTCAGGCAAAGACATCTAGATTTACTTTCAGAAAATAGAAATGGTTAAGAATTAGCCCAGACCCACTTCTACCTCAGGTATACATAGTTTCTTAGGTCTGGCGAGCTAATATAGATGATTCATAAAAGGATTTTCTTCTATCTCAACTCCATTGACCAGACTGACTCAGAAGAAAGTCAAATTTTAGTGGTCAGAGGCATGTGAGCATAATTTCAAAGAATTGAAAATGAGACTAATTTTTGGTCCAGTATTAACATTGCCAAAGGGAACTGAGGGGTTCGTTGTATATTGTGATTCTTCAATAGTTGGACTTGGATATGTTCTAATGCAACAGGGTAAGGTTATAGCTTATGCACAGCTTAAGCCTCATGAAAATAATTATCCAATGCATGACTTAGAATTGTAAGCGTGATTTTTGCACTCAATATATGGCGACATTATTTGTATGGAGTTCACATTGACATTTTCACATATCATAAGTGTTACACCCCGTAAATTCAAGAGGATAAGTTAAGAACATACGAAAGGAAATAAGATTTTAATTTGGAAAGTTGGGTTGGCAAAATGTTGTAGGCAGACGTTCAGTCAACTTTGGAGCGGTATATCCCCTAATTCTTTAGGAGTTTTAAAAGACTAGTATGAAGTTTGTTGAGTCTAGTTTCCAACGCAACAAACCACTCGTCGATTGGACATCGGGGTAGGAAGTTACGGGCGTTAGATTTCTGGCGCGATACGATTTCCCAGCGTCGCAGCGCGGCCACGCGCAGGCACCGATATTTCTGAAAATCCTCTGAGGTTGCAACTCCGCGGCACCGGAGGCAGGGCCGCGGCGCCAAGGCGGGATTTTTACGCGAAAAGGGGCGAAAAACAGGGGATATTTTGATAAAAGGCCTATGGGAGGGTGACAAGTGTCCCTCCCATCTTTTTGACCTAGGGAGGGTCTTATTTTAGGACCAAGTCTTCAAGACTTGGCCATTTGCAAGAGTTTCCTTAAGAAACAATTCCTCTCCTCTCTCTCAAATTGATGAAACCCAGTGAGATTTTTGGAAAGGCTTTGTCACGACCCGAATCCGGGCCCGCGACTGGTGCCTTACCCCGGGCACCCTAGTGACACAACATCAGAGTAATCAGCGGAACATAAAGACAATACATGAAACCAATGTAATATGACAGTGAAATAAGAAAGCGGTAACCAAAAGCGGTTACCTTCCGATATATATAAATAGCAATTTGAGCGATTACAACCTCTTACAAATTCTGCCCACAACAAGATCTGCACTCTACGAATAATAATATGACAACGACGGACAGGGGCCGTCATACCCCGAATGTAGCACCTACAATCAGCAGGACTATACGAAGATAATCCTCCGAGAAGCGGAGCTTTCCCAATGCTGAATCGTGACCCTAAGGCGAGGATCACGATCGATGTAACTTTACTGCGGCATGAACGCAGCCGGGCGAGGTCGATAACAAACCGAGTATGTGAAATCGAAATAAATCGTAAATGAAATCATAGTAGTCTATATAAAGCAGGAGACATGTATGATAACCAAACTACAGTTCACAATAAATAAACAGTCATGTCAAGTCAGGGACTCACGCCCTCAAAGTCATCCCTCATGCCCGTGGAACTCCTTCCTCACCGCCAGCCTAGGTACAAATCATGTGATACGATAACGTGTCTCGGCCCATCTTATGGACCCAATATAGAAACGTGTGGAATACATTCCGGATGAACGGTAGTCGATGAAATACATTCGGATGAACCGGTAGTCAAGTGAAATACATTCCCGGATGAACCGGTAGTCGAGTGAAATACATTCCCGTATGAACCGGTAATCAAGTGAAATACATTCCCGGATGAACCGGTAATCAAGTGAAATACATTCCCGGATGAACCGATAATCAAGTGAAATACATTCCCGGATGAACCGGTAATCAAGTGAAATACATTCCCGGATGAACCGGTAATCAAGTGAAATACATTCCCGGATGAACCGGTAGTCGAGTGAAATACATTCCCGGATGAACCGGTAGTCGAGTAGAACACAATATTTGCACAACAAGGCTATCACACGTAACATGGTCAAGTTTCATAACGACAAGCATAGGCAAGTTATACACAACTCAAGGCACTTTCATTTTATGTCAAAGTCTGGATTTTAACCCTAAAGTACTACGTATGTTAAATTCCTTTTAAGATCCATTTCTTTTACAAAGGTCACCCGATACCCGTAGTATAAAATTAGAGAGACTAACATTGTTAAGTAAACCAAAATGCTTTCCTTTGTAAAATCAAGTAACAACCTTATTTTCCAAACGTTCAAGTTTGCCTAATTTCAAATGCTCAAGTTTCTCATTTTAGAAAGGGTTTCGTAGTTCATAGTTTTAAATCCTTTAAAACATAATTCTCCTTTAAACTTTTTGAGAAACATATGTCTTATAAGTGAGTAGGTTATTCTTGTTTATAATCAATCTTATTAAGCATCCATGATCTAGGAAATGTCATTTTGTCTCATCTTAGCTTCTATGCAGATGGAAGTTTCTACTGGTTTTAATAATACTTAATCTGTCAAAACATTTCCTTTTATTAACTGCGGTGGTTTGTCGATACACATTCGATTTCCAAATCAAGAAACATTCTTAAGCCGTTATTACCCAACTTCCCATAAAGCTAGTATAACTCTTAAGTTTTCAAAACCAAGTATTACTTCTTCGAAATGATTCAAAAATCTTTTGAAATACTTCAAGTTCTTTATTAACACATAACAAGCGATTATAGTTCAAATCGTTACCTTTTCAAAACCACAAGTATTTTCTTACCAACATAAAGTCGTTATAACCAACTTCCCATAAAGACGTTATAACACTTTATGTTTTAAACCAATCAAATACATTTAGCACTCAGACGTCACCGTACTACATAGTTCACACATATCATGCTAGAAGAGATAGGAAGAGGTTCACATACCTCGCGACGAGTATCGACTAATAGCAAAACGCTCCAAGTACCTCCAACCGTCGGCTACTCCTTAAGTCAAGTAGATCGCGCCACACGTAGTACTTCAACCTATAAGGCCACAAGGCGCTTATTAACATTTAGACCTCATCGTAGAACATTCTACCGAAAATTCGGCAGCACCTTCCCCCCCCGCAACCGCGTAAATCTCCTCCTCTATCGAGGCCGGCTATCAAGCCAACCAGGGGGGGGGGGGTTCATACATCTAACCGGACGTGCACAATTCTACCTCACAGAAAAGCTACACAAGTCTACTGTAATACAATCCTATGTAATTACAGTTCAGTACTCTTCTTTCGAAAAGGTTTCTTATATTCAGGCTTAAGTCAAAAGACATTGCCGATAACAACGTTCAGTTCTATATATAGTATACTTCAACTATATAGTCTAACAATCATGTAATTTCCAATTACAATAGAGGGACAAGATATTTACCTCGATAAGCCCATAATTATCCGAGTTTAAATGTCGATCCTGAGCAAGGTTTAGCTCCTACTCCGTGCGCTCCGACCCGCTCCAAACAACCCTTAGAAGTTCTAACCAACTTCTACTTATTACTCCAACTAACCATGGAGATTTTCCTTAGGGTTTCGGTTTTGTGTGGAAGGGAAGTATAATAGTATTTCTGGGTTTTTCGTATAGGTATAACCTTAGAATACTACAAGGTATATGGCTAAGGTAATTTGGGCATTATAACAATACTTTTGAGAGTATTTCTACCAAGAGGGGGGGGTGTATTAGACGAGACAACTAGGCTAGGGGGGGGTACCCCACGGCCACACTACTAGGAGAGGGGGTGAGGGCTCTCGGCCAAGGGAGGAAGGCTCTTGACGAGAACCACGAAGGAAGAGGAGGATTTTAACACTTAGAAGCTTTGCGGATGAAGAAAGTCTTCAACATAGGGTGGTATTTATAGGCCAACCAATGGCCAACCAATGGCCAAGATCTTGCCAAGTGCAAGGCAAGTGTAGGGCCAAGATCTTTCCAAGTGCACCCTAGCCAACTAACACACAAAAATATCCTACCAACTCCCCTTGACCAACAAGGCCAATCGTCCAACCCTCCCTTTACCGCCCACTCACGTCCGCCAATGAGAGGGTACCAAGTGGCGCCCTCTTGTTGGCCCAACACGTTCGCCTCTCTCGGAAAAATCCGTAAAATTAAAAATGACATAGCGGAAATTCCCTACGAAAGGCGTGGAAACGCGTTTAAAAAACGACTCTAATCGGGTGTTGTGCACAAAAATAATTCGCCAAGCCTAATTAAAAGTTTCAAATTTTCTACGCACGCCCCACGCATATACTGGAAATACGGGGCATAACATTCTCCCCTCCTTAGAAACATTCGTCCCGAATGTTCCTTCTAGGTCTCGAAACAAACGTGCGCCAGTATAGTCTTCACCACTATACTTACGAGAACAAACCTGCCACACATGGCCACGGAACCAACCTGCGCAAAATGCTTACATCCAAGTCCACGAGGAAACACCTCTAACATCACCAAAATGATACCACTTTTGTCACTTTGCCTGAGGCATTAACCTTCTCAGGCGACCCAACAAATGATATCGGGCTGCATGCGATCACTGAAGCTGTCGTACATTCGAACTCTTACCACATTTCTGATACTGCTTCAGTATCCAAAACTCGGGGTTACTAATCGGGTGTTGTGCACAAAAATAATTCGGCCAAGCCTAATTAAAAGTTTCAAATTTTCTACGTACGTCCTTACGTACATACTCTGGAAATACGGGGCATAACAGGCTTCAAGAAGGAAAAGTGTTGGCAAGCTTGTAGAGGGTTCGTGTGGGTAATTTTAGAGTGAAGAAGATTTCGGAAAGAGGGCTTCTTGAGGTAAAAATCTTCACCTTCTTGTGTAAATGAAGATTTCAAGTTATAGTAGTTAAGAAATGAGCATGTGGTTGTTATATTAAAGTTTGAAAAGATTTGGATATTGTCGTCTTGTTGAAAACCGAAAATGGGCATGTTAGCCACTCATGTTGTAATCAATTCGGTTGTTAGCTAAAAATCGTTACATGTTATGAATAGAAGGGTATATAATTGGTTATGATTTATATAACATGTTGGAATAACGAGTTGGATTAAACGGAAATTGAAAGGAAATTGATAATTGTTGTGATATTGTAGCCGAATGTGGCTTGGAATTATTGGATTGTTTTGTATTATTGTGGGGCAGAATTTTCTGGCGTCTGTAAAGGCGTGTAATCCCATTTTAGTTAGTGAATTGTTATACCCGTATTTCAGTATATGCGTGAGGCGTGCGTATAAAAATTTAAGCCTTAAGGTTTGGCAAGGTTCGAAAATTTGGGCACAAGTGCAGAAAGAGTCGTTTTTAAATGAAACGTTTTACTAAACTGCGAAGGGAAAAATCGGCTATGTCATTTATAATTTTTGCGGATTTTCAGAGGCGAAACATTTTGGACCAACGGGAGGGTGGCGTGTGTCACCTCACATTGGGCGTGAGATTGGTGTAATGGACGAAAGGGTGGGCTTGTAGTTGGTAGGATATTTTGTGCAAGTTGGTGTGGTAGATGGATAAGGTACACATGGTTAAATCCTAGCCCTACACTTGCCTAACACTTGGATGGATCTTGGCCATTGGTTGGCCATTGCTTGACCTATAAATACCCCCCTAAGTTGATGAACTTCTTCATCCTAAAATCATTTTCTTCCAAGTCTAAAAATCCCTCCCCCTTTGAGAGTTGTGTTCGTCCAAAGCCCTCCCCCTTTGAGAAGCTTTGGCGAGGGTACCCCGCCCCTATCCTAGTTGTTTTAGAAATACACCCACTCTTGGTAGAAATACTCTCCAAGTATTGTTATAATGCCAAAATACTCTAGCCCAAATACCTTGTAGTACTTTCCAAAGTTACCTCTATACGTAGAGCCCGGAAATACTATTATACTTTCCCTCAGTCACAAAAATGAAACCCTAAGGAAAACCTTCATAGTCGGTTGAAGTGTTAAATAGAAGTTGCGTAGAACTTCTAAGGGGTTGTTTGGAGCGGGTTGGAGCACCCGGAGTAGGAGCTAAACGTTGCTCAGGATCGACATTAAACTTGGATAATTTTGGGCTTACCGAGGTAAATAATCCTATCCTTCTATTGTAATTGGAAATTACATACTGTAGTTGTATAGAAATGAATATAAGATTCATAGAAGAGAATTGAACTGTAATAAAAGGATATTCTGAATAGACTTGAATCGAAATCACATCGGAAGAATATAAGTAGAAGATTAAACTATACTTACATAGAATTTGTATTCTGATAGACTTATAACCTTTTTGGTTGAATGTTCTGCAAGTAGCATGTACTACTTGGAAGGTGGACAAGGCTAGCCGGGTTATAGCCGTGGAGCGTTTTGCTTATAGTCGATAATCGTCGCGAGGTATGTGATTCTTCCTATACTCTTGAGCATGAAGTATTTTAACGGAATATATATATAGAATGCGGTAGGCGTCGTGTGGCAATGTCTTTTGACTTAAGCCTGAATAATAAGAATCTTGAACTATTTTAAAGGAATATATATATAGTACGGTAGACGTACGTGTGTTAACTGAATGTAGTGTTACGGCAATGTCTTTTGACTTAAGCCTGAATAATAAGAATCTTGAACTATTTTAGAGAAATATATATATATGCGGTAGGCGTCGTGTGTTAATCGAATGTAGTGTTACGCAATGTCTTTTGACTTAAGCTGAATAATAAAGAATCTTGAAGTATTTCAAAAGATTAAGAAACCGTTTTGAAAGAAGAGTAATACTTGGTTTTGAAAACATAAGAGTTATACTAGCTTTATGGGAAGTTAGGTATAACGTCTTAAGAGTGGTAAAGAGAATGGGTTACTGATTTTTAGAAGTTAAGAGACTTGATCTTAAAAGATAAGAGACTTGACTTGAATGAATTAATATGAATTTTGTGTGAATCCTCATTCGTGAGTAATGAGTACTTGGTTTTTAAAAAGGAGAAATGTTTCTTGATTTGAAATCGAGAATGAGTATCGACAAACCACTGCAGCGTTAATAAAGGAAAATGTATTGAATAATGAAGTATTATTAAAACCAGTAGAAACCTCCATCTGCATAGAAACTAAGATGAGACAAAATGATATTACATTTCCTAGATCATGGCTGCTTAATAAGATTGATTATAAACAAGAATAACCTACTCACATATAGGGCATATGTTTCGCAAAATTGTTTAAAAGAGAATTATGTTTTAAAGGATTAAAACTATGAACTACGAAACCTTTTTCGAAAGTGAGAAACTTGAGCATTTGAAATTAGGCAAACTTGAACGTTAGGGAAAAGAATGTTGTTACTTGATGTTGAAAAGGAAAGTGTTTAGGTTTACCTAAAAATGTGAGTCACTCTATTTTTTTATACTACGGGTATCGGGTGACCTTTATAAAAGAAATGGATCTTTTAAAAAGAATTTAACGTATGTAATACTTTGGGGTCAGAACCTGGACTTTGGCCTAAAATAAACTTGAGTTGTGTGTAACTTGTCTATGTTTGTGTTTGATAGCCTTGTTGTGCAAATACTGTATTTCTACACCACCGCGTCACTCGATGGAGGGCCGACTGATTTGTTATGAACGATTCTTCACCGAGTCCCACGAGATGGGACGGGACACGTATTCCATCCGATTATTCACCGAGTCCCACGAGATGGGCCGGGACACGTATTTTCATCGATTCTCAAGAGTCCCACGAGATGGGCCGGGACACGTAATTCATCTGATTCTCTACCGAGTCCCATGGGATGGGCCGGGACACGTATTCCACATGATTCTTTACCGAGTCCCACGGGATGGGCCGGGACACGTATTCCACACGATTTATACCTAGACTGCCGGCAGTGAGGAAGGAGTTCCACGGGCATGAGGGATGACTTGAGGGCATGAGTCCCTGACTTGACATGACTGCTTTTATGTTGTGAACTGTAGTTTGGTTATCATACATGTCTCCTGCTTTATATAGACTATTATGATTTCATTTCTGATCTTTTCTGATTTCACATACTTGGTACTGTTGTCTTGACCTCCTTGAAGTGCGTTAATCTGCAGGTAGAAGTACATCGGTTGTGGATCCTCGCTCATAGGATCAAAGTTCAGCGTGTTGGGAAGCCCCGTTTCTTCGGAGGCTTATCTTTTGGTATGTTACCCTGAGTCTGTAAGTTCTTGTACATTCAGGGGTATGGCGGGGCCCTGTCCCGCCATAGTTGTCATTTCATTCTTAAATGTCTGTAAATCTGTTGTGGCGAGTTGCAAAAAGGATTAAACTGTTCGGGTTTTTATGTATATATACAGAAGGCAACTGTTTTGGTTGGCCTGTTTGTTTATCATGTCTCTTGTTTCATATTTATGTTTTATGTTCCGCTGATTTTCTCTGATGAATGACTACTTGGGTGCCCGGGTAAGGCACCAGTCACGGGCCCCGGATCGGGTCGTGACATGAATTGTTGTGCCTTAAATGCGGCGTTTGGTTATTGAATTCGGACCTTGAAAAAGGTGGAAAAGTACGTAGAAACAAAGGAAGTGCTGTCCAATTTTTCCCGTAGGACAAGGAACTTTACATTAGAATATTCTACGTTGAAGCTAGAAGCTAATAGACGTATTATGGTCATTATAGGTTGACATCTACGGACGGCATATTGGACTTGGCAAGTGGATTTAACAGAAGAGGTATGTGGAAACTTTCTTATCTCTTGAGCATGAGTAGTTATAACTGTATGGTACGGTAGACGTACGTGATTTAAATAAGGTAAAGTCATTTGATATACTTGACTTGTTTTAAAGATGCCTAGTCGGTTGAGTTAGAGGATTAACTCACATGTCCTTGAGAAAAGGTTATAAGAATGGGTTATTCTAATGGGATAGACAAGGACTTCTTGATGTGAAGAAGTATAGAATACTTGATTTGAAAGTATTGATTCTGGAACTATTATAAAGATAAGAACTTGTTTTCTAAGTTAAGAATTTTGTCTTCTAAAGTAAAGAGACTTGAAGGATTTTGAAAGTTGTGTAAATTGATTTGAAGTACAAGTCTCTTGGTCATAAAAAGAACGAAGTTGTCTAAGACATAAGGAGTTATAACGGCTTTATGGGAGGTTAGTTATGACGGCCTTATGAAAGGATAAGATTGTCTTAGTTTCTAAAGCATAAAGTTAGTATAACGGCTTTATGGAAAGTTGGTTATAATAACTTTATGGAAGGTTAAAGAAATGGTTTTTCTCGAATAAGGTAAACCTAGATGAAAGAATTGAAATGAAGAAGGGCAATTTGATTTAAAGGCATCAATTGCTTGAAGTTTAAAATGAGGGTCACTTGATTTAGAAGCCCGAAGCATATTTCTAAAAGTATAGTGACTTGTTTGAAATGTAGATAAGCCTTGATACTACGGGTGTTAGTATCTTGGGGTCTTATGTGAAAAAGGGATCTTTGGAAAGAATAGAAATACATAGTACTTTGGGTTGAATTTCCCCGGACTTGTTAAGTAATATGAAAAGTGCCTTAAGGTCATAAAATAAGATCCATTTTGTATGTTAATGAAAGTCTAAAGAAGTTATGAATTTACTTGGACGTACCGACAGTGATGTGGGATTCCACGGGTATGCTTTCATTGTCCTAGTATGAGTTTACCTGGACGTACCGGCAGTGATGTGGGATTCCACGGGTATGCTTCCAGTGTGGTTGATCCTTGGACATGCTTACGATGAGGGATTCCGAGGCATGCGCCTTGGACATGCTTACGATGAGGGATTCCGAGGCATGCGACCAGGATGCGGGTTAAATTCCCGGATACGATTACTACTCCATGAATTAGCTCTCCATGAAGACATGTACTCGAGATGAGGGATTCCATGGGCATGTATATATGATTGTTACACCATGGATTAGCTCCCCATGAAGTCATGTACCCGAGATGAGGGATTCCACGGGCATGACATATATATAGGTATATATATGTAGTATGTGTGTACGCCGACAGTGAGGTAGGATGCCACGGGCGCGTCACATGGTTGTATTTTATTCTTACGGCTGTCGGCAGTGACGGGGGATTCCACGGGCAGAGGATATAGGTATATATGTGTTGCATGTGTGTACGCCGACAGTGAGGTAGGATGCCACGGGCGCGTCACATGGTTAAATTTTACACCTAGCGGTCGGCAGTGATGGGGAAACGCACGGGCGCGCTTTGATATTTGAGGGCTGGTGTTCATGGCCCTGGTGTGACTATCGTTCATATGTTGAAACAGGCTGTACAAGGTAAAACTGACTTTCATTACTTCCACTTGATGAGCACTGATGTCTTATTAATTGGGTTATCATATATGTCTTCAGCTGTATTTTGACTATTATGATTTAAATTACAGTACTTTCAGTTTTGCATACTTGGTACATATTTTTGTACTGACCTCCTTCGGGGGGCTGCGTTCATGCCGCAGGTTGAGGTACATAGCTTGTTGATCCGCACTCCTAGGATCACGGTTCAGTTCTCGGAAAGCTCCATTTCTCCGGAGGCTTTGTCTTTGGTATGGTTCCCTGAAGTTGTTGACTTTTGTGCATTCAGGGGTATGGCGGGGCCCTGTCCCGTCACAGTTGTTATGTAAATTCTTAGAGGTCTGTAGTCATATCTTGTGGGTCACTTAAAAAAAAAATTGAGGTAACTGCTTTTGGATTTGTTTATATCCAGAGAGGTAGCCTTATCGGCTAACCTAATATTTATTTCATTATTAAGTTTGTGTATGTTCCGCTGATTATCTCTGATGTATACCTGTAAGGGTGCCCAGGTAGGACACCAATCGCGGGCCCGGGGTCGGGTCATGACAAAAGTTGTATCAGAGCAGTTAGTCCTCGGAAAGTGTCTACAGACCATGTCTAGTAGAGTCTTGATTATTGATGTGTTGTGCACCACATCTATAATCAGAAGGCTGCAGGACATTTAGGATTTGTTTCCATTCTTCTCTCTCTGAGATCGTGCGATGAGAGTTGTCCTACTAGGTGAATCCTCTCGACCTATTCTTATGTACCGATTATGCCTCTACGGAGGCGGCCGGGGCCTGAAGGGCAAGGCGGCAAGTTGTTAGTGGTACGAGGATTTCTAGGAATCGAGCCCGGACTATGCACGAGGTTATGGGGATCACGAGTTCACCACGCCGCGATATTAGAGGCGAGGCGGCGAGCACCGAGAGGTTCTGCACGAGCCTCGGTTCCACGACGGTGAGTATAGATTACGGAGAGCAGATCTGGTTATTGACTAGCATTGTGGCAGGGCAGCGCCGACAAGAGCCGGTAGCTAACCCTAGAGCCGATAGTTTGAGGATTCAGACTTTCTGAGTTGTAATACACCCGAGTTCTATGGTTCGAGGCCTGAGGAGGACCCTCAGAAGTTCATTCGGCGGTCGGACTATCAGTGCTTAGGGCCTCGGAGACGGAGTCCGTTGTGTTAGCTTCATACCGGTTACGCGATATTGTGTTGAACTGGTTTGAGTCGTGGGTGTTGTCTAGAGGTGTGGGTGCTCCTCCAGCTGTTTGGGATGAGTTCACGGAAGCCTTCCTCGGTCACTTTTTACCTCCTGAGACGAGGAGAGCCCGCCTGGATAGGTTTTTGGCATTGAGACAGAATGGGAGGACCATCAGAGAGTACAACTTGGAATTTGACTCATTGGCCAGGTATGCACCCACTATTGTGGCGGATATGGCGGACAGAGTTCACCGCTATGTGATGGGGCTAGACCGTTATATGGTTACCGCGATGCAGGAGTAGCTCTTCACCCGGTATGGATATTGCTAGGATGCAGGCTTATGCACAGAGGATTGAGGATAGGGAGAGAGGGCGGCAGACCTAGTCGGCCCAGAGGGCGGGGCAGCGAGTTTGAGATAGCTTTGGTGGGCGGCCTCGGCCAAGAGCTAGTCTACATTTGATCGGCAGAGTGCTCCTTCTCGGCCTTGGCGGTGGTTTGACCGCCGAGATATTCGGGGCGGGTCGGGCTCGGGCCTGGCTGCGGATATGCGGGGATAGTAGCCAGGGGAGGCCACCTTTGCCTCGGTGTGGTCACTGTGGTAGATCTCATTTTGGGGAATGTCGGACTAGGTCGGCGACTTGTTATACTGCGGCAGCAGGGCCATTTGGCGAGATCGTCCGACGAGGTGGCGGCTGGTGGGATAACGATCTATTGAATCGATTGCGGGTTCTTCGCCTTGATAGCTGGCGGGATGTTCATGCCGGCGGTGCGCCAGAGGTCGTGGTAGCAGTTCCCAGTTTTAGCGGTCCTTTTACCCGCCTATGCGATTTCAGGTATATTTTCGATCTTTTAGAGACTTGTATGCATGATAAAGTTGTTGTATGTTTAAGTGTCATGAACGGATTATATTGAGGCTATGTATGTATGCTAGAAGTAGGTGGGAAGTACGATAAGAGAAGCATTTTAGGCCTTGAATGGGAGTAAATAACGTTTGTGCACCCTTGGGATCTGTTTTCTTGGTTGACAATGATGGATGGGTATGCGAGTGCGATATCTTAGGGTCATAAGGGGCATAATAAAGTTCCATTAATTGTAAGTACGAGGAGTACTAGATTGACTCCAAAAGAACATTCGGGGACGAATGTTTCTAAGGGGGGAAGAATGTTACACCCCGTAAATTCAAGAGGATAAGTTAAGAACGTACGAAAGGAAATAAGATTTGAATTTGGAAAGTTGGGTTGGCAAAATGTTGTAGGAAGACGTTCAGTCAACTTTGGAGCGGTATATCCCCTAATTCTTTAGGAGTTTTGAGGATTTTTAAAATACTAGTATGAAGTTTTTTGAGTCTAGTTTCCAACGCAACAAACCACTCGTCGATTGGACATCAGGGTAGGAAGTTACGGGCGTTAGAAGTTCTGTGGGCTGACGCGGATGACAGATTTCCCAGCAGGCGTCGCAGCACTGCGGCGCCGATATTTCTGAAAATCCTCTGAGGTTGCAGCGCCGCGGCGCCAAGGCGGGATATTTACGCGGAAAGGGGCGAAAAACAGGGGATATTTTGATAAAAGGCCTATGGGAGGGTGACAAGTGTCCCTCCCATCTTTTTGACCTAGGAAGGGTCTTATTTTAGGACCAAGTCTTCAAGACTTGGCCATTTGCAAGGGTTTCCTTAAGAAAAAATTCCTCTCCTCTCTCTCAAATTGATGAACCCCGGTGAGATTTTTGGAAAGGCTTCAAGAAGGAAAAGTGTTGGCAAGCTTGTAGAGGGTTCGTGTGGGTAATTTTAGAGTGAAGAAGATTTCGGAAAGAGGGCTTCTTGAGGTAAAAATCTTCACCTTCTTGTGTAAATAAAGATTTCAAGTTATAGTAGTTAAGAAATGAGCATATGGTTGTTATATTAAAGTTTGAAAAGATTTGGATCTTGTCGTCTTGTTGAAAACCGAAAATGGGCATGTTAGCCACTCATGTTGTAATCAATTCGGTTGTTAGCTAAAAATCGTTACATGTTATGAATAGAAGGGTATATAATTGGTTATGATTTATATAACATGTTGGAATAACGAGTTGGATTAAACGGAAATTGAAAGGAAATTGATAATTGTTGTGATATTGTAGTCGAATGTGGCTTGGAATTATTGGATTGTTTTGTATTATTGTGGGGCAGAATTTTACACGTCCTGTAAAGGCGTGCAATCCCCTTTTTGGTTAGCTGAATTGTTGTGCCTTAAATGCGGCGTTTGGTTATTGAATTCGGACCTTGAAAAAGGTGGAAAAGTACGTAGAAACAAAGGAAGTGCTGTCCAATTTTTCCCGTAGGACAAGGAACTTTACATTAGAATATTCTACGTTGAAGCTAGAAGCTAATAGACGTATTATGGTCATTATAGGTTGACATCTACGGACGACATATTGGACTTGGCAAGTGGATTTAACAGAAGAGGTATGTGGAAACTTTCTTATCTCTTGAGCATGAGTAGTTATAACTGTATGGTACTGTAGACGTACGTGATTTAAATAAGGTAAAGTCATTTGATATACTTGACTTGTTTTAAAGATGCCTAGTCGGTTGAGTTAGAGGATTAACTCACATGTCCTTGAGAAAAGGTTATAAGAATGGGTTATTCTATTGGGATAGACAAGGACTTCTTGATGTGAAAAAGTATACAATACTTGATTTGAAAGTATTGATTCTGGAACTATTATAAAGATAAGAACTTGTTTTCTAAGTTAAGAATTTTGTCTTCTAAAGTAAAGAGACTTGAAGCATTTTGAAAGTTGTGTAAATTGATTTGAAGTACAAGTCTCTTGGTCATAAAAAGAACGAAGTTGTCTAAGACATAAGGAGTTATAACGGCTTTATGGGAGGTTAGTTATGACGGCCTTATGAAAGGATAAGATTGTCTTAGTTTCTAAAGCATAAAGTTAGTATAACGGCTTTATGGGAAGTTGGTTATAATAACTTTATGGAAGGTTAAAGAAATGGTTTTTCTCGAATAAGGTAAACCTAGATGAAAGTGTCACGACCCGAACCCGGGCCCGTGACTGGTGCCTTACCCCGGGCACCCAAGTAGACATACATCAGAGTAATCAGCGGAATATAAAACAAGACATGAAATAAAAACAGTTTATCAGAGAAAAGTTGCCTTTCGGCATAAATATATATAAACTTGAGCGATTCATCCCTTTTTACAAACCACGCCCACGGTACTACTGACCTCTAAGAATGATATGACAACAATGGCGGGCGGGGCCCGCCATACCCCGAATGTAAGTACCTACAACGACAGGGACTATACCACCGATAAGCCTCCGGAGAAACGGAGCTTCCCAGCTGATGACGTGACCACATGGCGAGGATCAACACTGGTGTACCTACTGCGGCATGAACGCAACCCCGAAGGAGGTCGATACAACAGTTTTAAGTATGTGGCCCGAAAATCACGTAAATGAAATCATAGTAGTCTATATATAAAGCGGGAGACATGTATGATAACCAAACTACGATTCACAATAAATAGCGATTATGTCAAGTCGAGGACTCACGCCTCAAAGTCATCACTCAAATGTAACTATGGGTCTCACGCCCACATCAATCATGCCCGTGGAATACCTTCCTCACTGCCGGCAGTCCATGATATCAACATACTAAAGAATACACATGAACACCAGGTCCCACCTGTGTCATAATAAAACCGTACGGGGTAAGTACGAAGGCATAGCCGACTACTAAAACCTACAGTACCAACAAGGTCATAAACTGTATCATGAAATCTGTCTGCACCGCCACATGATCAAAATCGGCCACTCGCCCGATATCTAATGTGCGCGTCTAGTCCCGAACTTCCGCAGCTCGCATAGGCCATTCACATAGGCTCGCATGAGGTATTCCTCGCATCGGTAGCTACTCCCGGCATCGCCCGGACTCGCGATGCTGGCCACATAGACGCATGAGGTATAACCCGCACACTAACACGGAACTCTCGTAGCTCCGCATAGATCCCTGGACCGCATGAGGTATTCTCGAATCATGGTCCTGCATCACTGAGTCTACCGCGACGGAGGCGGCTTAACCCCCGGTATCATGTCAAGAGGTGAGTGATATAATACTAACATAACAACTTATCGTTAAACAACATAAGCACAACAAGGGAACCCCTTTACACAAACATCACAAGATACTAACACACGTAGCATCCTAACATGTTTACTTATCAAATCAACAAGAAAGTATTACAAGGCTATCACAAACCAACACAATCAAGTTATTCACACAAGGTACTTTCTACTTTATGTTAACAAGTTCGGGTTTTTATCCCCAAAGTACTTCATACATTAACTTTTTAAAGGATCCGTTTCTTTTACAAAAGTCACGCAATACCCGTAGTATAAAAATAGAGTGACTATCTTTTTAAGTAAACCAAAACACTTCCCTTTGTAAAATCAAGTAACAACATTATTTTCCAAACGTTCCAGTTTGCCTAATTTCAAATGCTCAAGTTTCTCATTTTCGAAAGGTTTCGTAGTTCATAGTTATAATCACTTAATGATGTAATTCTCCTTTAAAACAATTTGAGAAACATATGTCTTATATGTGAGTAGGTTATTCTTGTTTATAACAATCTTATTAACGCAGCCATGATCTAGGAAATGTAATATCATTTTGTCTCATCTTAGCTTCTATGCAGATGGGGGTTTCTCTTGGTTTTAATAATACTTCATTAGTCAATACATTTCCCTTATTATTTGCGATGGTTTGTTCGATACTTATTCGATTTCGAAATCAGAAACATTATTCCTTTTAAAACCAAGTACTCATTACTCACGAATGAGGTTTCACACTTTTAACAAAACTCATATTAATTTAATTAAGTCAAGTCTCTTATCTTTTAAGATCAAGTCTCTTAACTTCTAAAATCAATAAATCATTCTTTTATCTCTCTTAAGCCGTTATACCTAACTTCCCATAAAGCTAGTATAACTCTTAAGCTTTTAAACACCAAGTATTACTCTTCTTTCAAAAGGTTTCTTAATTCTCTTGAAATACTTCAAGATTCTTATTATTCAGGCTTAAGTCAAAAGACATTGCGTAAAACTACGTTCAGTTAACACACGTACGTCTACCGTACTATATATAAATTCTTTAAAATATCATGCTCAAGAGGATAGGAAGAATCACATACCTCGCGACGATTATCGACAATTAGCAAAACGCTCCACCGCTTATTACGGCTAGCCTTGTCCACCTTTCAAGTAGATCACGCTACTCGCAAAGATTTCAACCTATAACGGTTATATAAGTCTATCAATGTCTAGACTACTTGTAGAACATTCTAAACAGAGGCTTCTCTATTACGGAAAATTGGGCGTGACTTCCTACGTCAAACTTCACAAGTCTCGTAAATACGGTCTATGTAAGTCTGATTCAATTCCTTCTTATATACCTTCTGGTATATAACTTATACTTAATTCTTATACTTCAATAGTATGTAAACTCAATTACAATAGGGAGACAAGATATTTACCTCGATAAGCCCATAATTATCCAAGTTTAAATGTCGATCCTGAGCAACGTTTAGCTCCTACTCTGGGCGCTCCAACCCGCTCCAAAAAACCCTTAGAAGTTCTACGCAATTTCTACTTAACACTTCAACCGTCTATGAAGATTTTCCTTAGGGTTTCGTTTTGAGACAAAAAGGGCATAAGGTAGTATTTCCGGGCTCTACGTATAGAGGTATCTTTGGAATACTACAAGGTATAAGGCTAAGGTATTTTGGTATAGTAACAATACTTGGAGAGTATTTTCTACCAAAAGAGGGGGGTATTTTCACGAGAACAACACCACAAGGAGAAGGGTAGGTTTCGGCTAGCACCCCTAGGAGGGGGGGATACTTTCGGCATAGGGGGAAGGGGCTCTCGGCCAAGGGGCCTCACAAAGGGGGAGGGGGGAGGCTTTGGACGAAACCATAGAGAGGGAGGGAGAGGGATTTCAAGACTTAGAGATTTGTGGATGAAGAAGTCTTCACAAAGAGGGGGGTATTTATAGGGAGTTCAATGGCCATGATCAAGCCAAGTGGGGGGCAAGTGGAGGGCCAAGATTTGCCCAAGTGCCCCATAGCCCTACTCCACAATTCCCTCACAAACATTGACCCATGATTTAGGCACAAAACATGGCAAGAAATCGTGCACCATACGGCCACACAACCGTCCACTTTGAGGGTGACAAGTGTCACCCTCCCGTTGGTCCAAAATATTTCGTTTCTCGGAAAAATCCGCAAAAATTATAAATGACATAGCCGGAATTTTCCCTTCGCAAGTTTTGTAAAACGTTTCGTCAAAAAACGATTCTTTTCGGGGGTTGTGAACAAAATTTTCGGTCCTATGCCTAACTTTAAGGCTCAAACTTTTCTACGTACGTCCTCACGTACATACTCTGGAAATACGGGGTATAACAGAAAGAATTGAAACGAAGAAGGGCAATTTGATTTAAAGGCATCAATTGCTTGAAGATTAAAATGAGGGTTACTTGATTTAGAAGCCCGAAGCATATTTCTAAAAGTATAGTGACTTGTTTGAAATGTAGATAAGCCTTGATACTACGGGTGTTAGTATCTTGGGGTCTTATGTGAAAAAAGGATCTTTGGAAAGAATAGAAATACATAATACTTTGGGTTGAATTTCCCCGGACTTGTTAAGTAATATGAAAAGTGCCTTAAGGTCATAAAATGAGATCCATTTTGTATGTTAATGAAAGTCTAAAGAAGTTATGAATTTACTTGGACGTACCGACAGTGATGTGGGATTCCACGGGTATGCTTCCATTATCCTAGTATGAGTTTACCTGGACGTACCGGCAGTGATGTGGGATTCCACGGGTATGCTTCCAGTGTGGTTGATCCTTGGACATGCTTACAATGAGGGATTCCGAGGCATGCGCCTTGGACATGCTTACGATAAGGGATTCCGAGGCATGCGACCAGGATGCGGGTTAAATTCCCGGATACGATTACTACTCCATGGATTAGCTCTCCATGAAGACATGTACCCGAGATGAGGGATTCCACGGGCATGTATATATGATTGTTACACCATGGATTAGCTCCCCATGAAGTCATGTACCCGAGATGAAGGATTCCACGGGCATGAGATATATATAGGTATATATGTGTAGTATGTGTGTATGCCGACAGTGAGGTAGGATGTCACGGACGCGTCACATGGTTGTATTTTATTCTTACGGCTGTCGGCAGTGACGGGAGATTCCACGGGCAGAGGATATAGGTATATATGTGTTGCATGTGTGTACGCCGACAGTGAGGTAGCATGCCACGGACGCGTCACATGGTTAGATTTTACACCTAGCGGTCGGTAGTGATGGGGAATCCCACGGGCGCGCTTTGATATTTGAGGGCTGGTGTTCATGGCCCTGGTGTGACTATCGTTCATATGTTGAAACAGGCTATACAAGGTAAAACTGACTTTCATTACTTCCACTTCATTAAGGCACAGTGTACTGTTAATTGGGTTGTCATATATGTCTTCAGCTGTATTTTTGACTATTATGATTTAAATTACAGTACTTTCAGTTTTGCATACTTGGTACATATTTTGTACTGACCTCCTTCGGGGGGCTGCGTTCATGCCGCAGGTTGAGGTACATAGCTTGTTGATCCGCACTCCTAGGATCACGGTTCAGTTCTCGGAAAGCTCCATTTCTCCGGAGGCTTTGTCTTTGGTATGGTTCCCTGAAGTTGTTGACTTTTGTGCATTCAGGGGTATGGCGGGGCCCTGTCCCGTCACAGTTGTTATGTAAATTCTTAGAGGTCTGTAGTCATATCTTGTGGGTCACTTAAAAAAAAAATTGAGGTAACTGCTTTTGGATTTGTTTATATCCAGGGAGGTAGCCTTATCGGCTAACCTAATATTTATTTCATTATTAAGTTTGTGTATGTTCCGCTGATTATCTCTGATGTATACCTGTAAGGGTGCCCAGGTAGGGCACGATCGCGAGCCGGGTCGGGTCGTGACAAAAGTGGTATCAGAGCAGTTAGTCCTCGGAAAGTGTCTACAGACCGTGTCTAGTAGAGTCTTGATTATTGATGTGTTGTGCACCACATCTATAATCAGGAGGCTGCAGGACATTTAGGATTTGTTTCCATTCTTCTCTCTCTGAGATCGTGCAGTAGAGCTGTCCTACTAGGCTGAATCCTCTCTGACCTATTCTTATGTATCAGTTATGCCTCCACGGAAGGCGACCAGGGCCCAGAAGGGCAAGGCAGCAGCAAGAGTTGTTAGTGGTACACAGAGGATTTCTAGGAATCAGGCCCAGACTATGCCTGAGGTTATGGGGGGATCGGCGAGTTCAGCCACGCCGGCAGTATTAGAGGAGCCGAGAGCGGCAGTAGCACCAGAGGTTCCGGTACCTGAGCCTCCAGTTCCACAGCCAGGGGCTGAGTATAGAGATTACGGAGAGCAGATCCGGTTATTCCCGGTAGCTAACCCTAGAGCTGATAGTTTGAGGATTCAGACTTTCTGAGTTGTAATACACCCGAGTTCTATGGTTCGAGGCCTGAGGAGGACCCTCAGGAGTTCATTCGGCAGGTGCAGCGGACTATGCAGGTGCTTAGGGCCTCGGAGACGGAGTCCGTTGTGTTAGCTTCATACCGGTTACGCGATATTGCGTTGAACTGGTTTGAGTCGTGGGTGTTGTCTAGAGGTGTGGGTGCTCCTCCAGCTGTTTGGGATGAGTTCACGGAAGCCTTCCTCGGTCACTTTTTACCTCCTGAGACGAGGAGAGCCCGCCTGGATAGGTTCTTGGCATTGAGACAGAATGGGAGGACCATCAGAGAGTACAACCTGGAATTTGACTCATTGGCCAGGTATGCACCCACTATTGTGGCGGATATGGCGGACAGAGTTCACCGCTATGTGATGGGGCTAGACCGTTATATGGTTACCGCATGTCTGGGAGTGGCTCTTCAGCCAGGTATGGATATCGCCAGGATGCAGGCTTATGCACAAGGGATTGAGGATAGGGAGAGAGAGGGCCAGCCAGACCTAGTCCAGCCCAAAAGGGCCAGGACGACATAGTTTCAGGATAGCTTTCGAGGCGGACAGCCTCAGCAACAGGCTAGGTCTACATTTCAGCCAACGCAGAGTGCTCCTTCTCGGCCTTCTGTGTTATACCCCGTATTTTCAGAGTATGTACGTGAGGGCGTACGTACAAAAGTTTTAGCCTTAAGTAGGCATTAGGGGCGAAATTTGTGCACAACTAGCGAAAAGAATCGTTTTCCGAACTTTGCGAAGGGAAAAATACGGTTGCAACATTTATTATTTTTGCGGATTTTTCCGAGAGATGAAATATTTTGGACCAACGAGAGGGTGACACTTGTCACCCTCAAGTGGACGGCAAGTGAGTCATCTTGGCACGTTTTTTGCGCCTTTCTTTTAGTCAAGGATTAGGTAGGATATTTTGTGATATTTTGTGTAGTTGATGAGCAAGTGGGACCCACACAACACTTGGCCAAATCTTCACCCTACACTTGCCCACCACCTGGCTTAATCTTGGCCATTGAATGTCCTATAAATACCCCTCTAATGCAAGACTATTTCTTCATCATCACTTGAAATTCCAAGTCTAAAAACCCTCTCCCCCTTAGTGTTGTTTTCGTCCAAGGCTCCCCCTCCCCCTTTGAGAGGCCTTGGCCGAAACATTCCCCCCCCCCCCCCCTTGCCTAGTAGTTTTCGTAAAATACCCCCCTTGGTAGAAAAGTATTCTCCAAGTATTGTTACTATTCCAAAATACCTTGGCCCAAATACCTTGTAGTATTCCAAGGTTACACCTATACTAAAAGCCCAGAAATACTATTATACTTCCTTTAGCCACTAAACGAAACCCTAAGGAAATCTTCATAGCGAGTTGAAGTATTAAGAAGAAGTTGTGTAGAACTTCTAAGGGTTGTTTGGAGCGGGTTGGAGCGCCCAGAGTAGGAGCTAAACGTTGCTCAGGATCGACATTAAAACTTGAATAATTTTGGGCTTATCGAGGTAAATACTCTTGTCCTTCTATTGTAATTGGAAATTACATACTGTAGTAGTATAGAAATGAGTATAAGATATATAGAAAGATGGTATAAGAGAAGATAATTGAATTGAAATCACATCAGAAGAATATTAAAGAAGATCGAATCAGTGTACTTACATGGTGTATTCTGATGAGACTTGTGTAGATTGGCGGGTAGGGAAATGCTGCCCAATTTTCCGTAGAATAAAGGAATATGTATCTAGAATTATTCTGCAGAGTAGTCTAGATGTTGATAGACTTATTTGACCGATATAGGTTGAAGTACTGCGAGTAACATATTCTACTCGAAGGGTGGAAAAGGCTAGCAGGATTACAGTACTTTGGAGCTTTTTGCTAATAGTCGATAATCGTCGCGAGGTATGTGATTCTTCCTATCCTCTTGAGCATGATATTTTAAAAGAATATATATAGTACGGTAGACGTACGTGGGTTAACTGAACGTGGTTTTACTTCGATGTCTTTTGACTTGAGTTTTAAATAATATAAGAATCTTGAAGTATTTCAAAAGAATTAAGAATCGTTTTTGAAAGAAGAGTAATACTTGGTTTTAAAAGCTTAAGAGTTATACTAGCTTTATGGGAAGTTAGGTATAACGACTTAAGAGAAATAAAAAGAATGGTTTATTTTAGAAGATAAGAGACTTGACTTAATTGAATTGATATAAAAGTTATTAAGAAGTGTGAAACCTCATTCGTGAGTAATGAGTACTTGGTTTTTAAAGAATAATGTTTTACTGATTTCGGAAATGAGAATAAGTATCGAACGAACCACTGCAGCGCTAATAAAGGGAAATGTTGTTACACCCCGTATTTCCAGAGTATGTACGTGAGGGCGTACGTATAAAATTTAAGCCTTAAAGTTGGCAAGGTTCGAAAATTTGGGCACAAGTGCCGAAAAGAATCGTTTTTCGACGAAACGTTTTACAAGACTTACGAAGGGAAAATTCCGGCTATGTCATTTATAATTTTTGCGGATTTTTCCGAGAGACGAAACATTTTGGACCAACGGGAGGGTGACATGTGTCACCCTCACATTGGAAGAGGTTGGGCGGCAAAGTGGACGAAATGGGTGGCATGGGTTAGGTAGGATATTTTGTGCAAGTTGGTGTGGTAGATGGATAAGGTGCACTTGGCTTAATCCTAGCCCTACACTTGCCTAACACTTGGTTAGATCTTGGCCATTGGTTGGCCATTCCTTGACCTATAAATACCCCTCTAAGTGATGAACTTTCTTCATCAAAATCATTTCCTAAGTTTTAAAATCCTCCCCCCCTCCCTCTTGTTTGCTCTCGTCCCAGCCCTCTCCCCTCTTTTGAGAGCCTTGGCAGAGCCTCCCTCCCTTTTTAGTGCCACTAGCAGGGTACCCCCTTACTAGTTGGTTTCGTATAATACCACTTTTGTGGTATAGAAATACTCTCAGTATTGTTATAATGCCCAAATACTTTAGCCCAAATACCTTGTAGTACTTTCCAAAGTTACCTCTATACGTAAAGCCCGGAAATACTATTATACTTTCCTTTAGCCACAAAAACGAAACCCTAAAGAAAACCTTCATAGTCGGTTGAAGTGTTAAGTAGAAGTTGCGTAGAACTTCTAAGGGTTGTTTGGAGCGGCTTGGAGCACTCGGAGTAGGAGCTAAACGTTGCTCAGGAGCGACATTAAACTTGGATAATTTTGGGCTCATCGAGGTAAATACTCATCCTTCTATTGTAATTGGGAATTACATCGTAGTTGTATAGAAATGAATATAAGATTCATAGAAGAGAATTGAACTGTAATAGAAGGATATTACAGAATAGACTTGAACTGGAATCACATCAGAAGAATATTAAGATAGAAGATTCAACTGTACTTACTTAGAATGTATTTCTGATGGTCGATAACCTTTATTGGTTGAATGTTACGCAAGTAGCATGTGCTACTTAGAAGGTGGACAAGGCTAGCGGGTTATAGCCGTGAGGCGTTTTGCTTATAGTCGATAATCGTCGCGGTATGTGATTCTTCCTATACTCTTGAGCATGAAGTATTTTAAAAGTATATATATATAGTACGGTAGACGACGTGTGGCAATGTCTTTTGACTTAAGCTGAATAATAAGAACCTTGAAATATTTTAAAGGAACATATATATAGTACGGTAGGCGACGTGTGTTAGCGAATGTAGTATTATGGCAATGTCTTTTGACTTAAGCCTGAATAATAAAGAATCTTGAAGTATTTCAATGAATTAAGAAACCTTTTGAAAGAAGAGTAATGCTTGGTTTTGAAAACATAAGAGTTATACTAGCTTTATGGGAAGTTAGGTATAACGTCTTAAGAGAGATAAAGAGAATGGTTTACTGATTTTTAGAAGTTAAGAGACTTAATCTTAAAAGATAAGTGACTTGACTTAATATGGATGTTTGTGTGAAACCTCATTCGTGAGTAATGAGTACTTGGTTTTTAAAAGGGAATAATATTTTACTGATTTCGGAAATCAGAATAAGTATCAAACAAACCACTGCAGCGCTAATAAAGGAAAATGTATTGAATAATGAAGTATTATTAAAACCAGTAGAAACCTCCATCTGCATAGAAGCTAAGATGAGACAAAATGATATTACATTTTCTAGATCATGGCTGCTTTAATAAATGGTTATAAACAAGAATAAACTGCTCACACCTATGGCATATGTTATTCAATTGCTAAAAAAAAAAAAAGATTAAGACATTGAACTATGAAACCTTTCTAAAATAAAGAGACTTGAGTAATTGAAATTAGGCAAACTGGAACTGTAGGGAAAAGAAAGGCATTGTTTTGTCTTAAATTGGTTTTGAAAACAAAGTGTTATAACAGCTTCATGGGAAGTTAGTTATAAACGACTTTATGAAAACAAAAGAAGGGTTTCATCATTGGTTTTAATGTGGTAACTTGACTTTAAAAAGAGAAGTATTTTGGTCTAAAAAGAAGGCATGGTATTGCCTTAATTTGGTCTTAAAAAAGGAAAGTATGAAAGTTGTTTTGGTTTACTCAAAAGATGTAAGTCACTCTATTTTTATACTACGGGTATCGGGTGACTTTTTATAAAAGGAATGGATCTCTTAAAAGGAATTTAACGTACGTAGTACTTTAGGGTTAAAACCCGAACTTTGTCATAAAATGAAAGTATTTTAAGTTGTGTGTAACTTGCCTATGTTTACGTGTGATAGACTTGTTGTGCAAGGAATGTATTTCACTCGACTACCGCGTTCATGGGATGAACCGGGAATGTATTTCACTCGACTACCGCGTTCATGGGATGAACCGGGAATGTATTTCACTCGACTACCGCGTTCGTGGATGAACCGGAATGTATTTCACTCGACCACCGCGTTCATGGATGAACCGGAATGTATTTCACTCGACTACGCGTTCATGGGATGAACCGAATGTATTTCACCCGACTACGCGTTCGTGGATGAACCGGAATGTATTTCACTCGACTACCGCGTCCGTAGGATGGACCGGAATGTATTCTATCCGACTACCGAGTTCATGAGATGAACCGGAATGTATTCCACACGTTTCTATCTTTGGGTCCATGAGATGGGCCGAGACATGTTATACGATCACATGATTTGTACCTAGATCGCGGTGAGGAAGGAGTTCCACGGCGCATGAGGATGACTTTGAGGCGTGAGTCACGACTTGACATATCGCTTTATGTTGTGAGCGTAGTTTGGTTATCATACATGTCTCTGCTTTATATAGACTATTATGATTTCATTTACTGATTTTTACTGCTTTCACATACTTGGTACTGTTATCGACCTCGCCCTTGGTGCGTTCATGCCGCAGGTAGAAGTACACCGGCGGTCGATCCCCGCGTTTAGGCTCGCATTTCAGCGTGTTGGGACGCTCCGTCCCTTCGGAGGCTTATCGTTTGGTATGTTACCACAGTGCAGTAGGATCTTGTACATTCGGGGTATGGCGGGGCCCCTGTCCGTCATAGTTGTTGTAAAATCTTAAGTGCAGCCGCTTGTTGTGGCGGGGTTGTAAGGATTAGAATCGCTCAAATGTCTATATATATATATATATGTTGAAAGGCAACCGTTTTGGTTGGCCTATTTTCTTTTATCTTGATCCATGTCTATTTGAATGATTAAAGTTTTTATTTCCGCTGGTTTTCTCTGTTGTTGTATCACTAGGGTGCCCGGGGTAAGACACCAGTCACGGGCCCGGGTTCGGGTCGTGACAAAAGTGGTATCAGAGCAGTTAATCCTCGGAAAGTGTCTACAGACCGTGTCTAGTAGAGTCTTGATTATCGGTGTGTTGTGCACCACATCTATAATCAGGAGGCTATAGGACATTTAGGATTGGTTTCCATTCTTCTCATTCTGAGATCGTGCCTTAGAGCTGTGTGATAAGTTGGACCCCTCTGACGTATTCCTTTCCTTTACCAGTTATGCCTCTGCGCAAGGCAACCCCGCCCAGGGGCAAGGCGGCGAGGAGTCGCTAGTGGGATCTGAGAGCACGAGAGCGCAGTCGATGCACTGAGACAGTGCTTAGCGGCGAGTTTCGCGACGCCGCAAAGACCAAAGATTTAGAAGCGCGGCGATGGCTGCGAGACTCTGATACACGAGCCTCCATCCCGCGATGCAGGCGAGAGATGGGTTACAAGAGATGGCGATTCATGGCGGTCGTGGCCGATATGAGGATAGGCGGATGCAGCAGATTCGATCCAGAGCACCGTAGTTCACCCCGGCGAGCGATTTGAGACTACGGGATTTTCCGAGATGTAACCCGCGAGTTTTATGGGTCGAGGCTCAAGATGATCCGCAGGAGTTCATCCGGCGATTCTGGTCATGAGAGTGATCAAGGCACGGAGACCGAGTCGGTGGTCTAGGTTCGCATCGGCCGCGTGATACCGCATGATCGGTGGTTTTGATCGTGGGAGCTGTCGGGAGAGAATGCACTTCCGGCTATATGGGACGAGTTCTCAAAGGCATTTCTTGCACACTTCTTGCCTCCACAGATGAGAGGGCTCGGGCCGCAATTTACGGCGTTGAGGCGGGGCGGGCGGACGGTTAGAGAGTACAATGTGGAGTTCGACTCATTAGCTCGGTATGTCCCAGGTAGTAGCGATATGGAGGGCGAGTACACCGCTACGTCACCGGGCTAGATGATTACTTGGCAGAGGCTTGTACGGGTGTAGGTCTTCAGCCGGGCATGGACATTGCCCGCATGCAAGCTCATGCACTAAGATGTGAGGAACGGAGAGGTCGACGAAATGACCGGGATCAACAGAAGAGGGCCAGGACAGCAGGGTCCTTTGATAACTTTTGAGGCGGACCGCCAAAGTGAGCTAGTTATGTACCTCCGCCAAGATGCAGTGGTCCTCCGCGATCTTGGGGCGCTCGGTATTCGAAGCTGGTCAGAGCTCCAGGGCTTCTGGTTCACAGGTATACGTGAGTTCTAGCCAGCAAGATTCATGTCCCCCTCAGTGTGCACGATGTGGCAGGCGTCATCCCGGGGAATGTCGTCTTTTTACTGGTGCTTGTTTCACCTGCGGCCGTCAGGGCCATGTGACGAGAGACTGTGCTTATAGGAGAATGCAGCGGCAGCGCAGCCTACCGATCGATGGCGGGTTCATCGCGCATACTATGCGCCTGCAGGCGTGCCTATGATTAGAGTGGAGCGGTAGATTCAGGTATATCCTTAACCCTCTAGAGTTTTTCATGCTTGATATGATGATCTGTTGTTGTGTGCTATGAACGGACAGCGTTGTGTTAGTTATGAGTTAGAAGACATGGTTAGTTGAAAGGATAAGTCCATGGGTAGTGTGAGATGGAAGTGGTAGCTTTCATGACCTGTATAGGTAAGATTGTTCCGGATCGGGAAACAAGAGCTTGATGCGTTAAGTGGGTCGGGTTGGGGCCATATTGCGGGCCAACCCGCGGCCTGTTTCGAGGTGGGGTCAGCTCTGGGTGGTCCCGCCAGGTGGTAGGGTCACGAGGGTGCTAAGCCCAAGTTTAGATGACCATCGTATGAGTTCATGGATGCGTTCGACCAGAAGCAGATCGTGAAGGCCGGGAATGGCCTTAAGGGAGATTGAGGCTAGTAAAGATGACCAAGTTTGGAGGTGGTGACTCCAAAGTTTTGGGAACCAAGCGATGGCGAAGTGTGAATGCGTATACTAGAAGAGTTCAAGTGTTCGAGAAGGGCACGACAAGTAAGGAAGGAAGAGAACGTGTGTTATGTTTGTGGCCATGTGTGGCATTGGAAACTTGTTTAAGTTAAGAAGAACTTTATCGTTATCCGTCTTGAGAAGGAACATTCGGGACGAATGTTTCTAAGGAGGGGAGAATGTTACACCCCGTATTTCCAGAGTATGTATGTGAGGGCGTACGTATAAAATTTAAGCCTTAAAGTTGGCAAGGTTCGAAAATTTGGGCACAAGTGCCGAAAAGAATCGTTTTTCGACGAAACGTTTTACAAGACTTACGAAGGGAAAATTCCGGCTATGTCATTTATAATTTTTGCGGATTTTTCCGAGAGACGAAACATTTTGGACCAACGGGAGGGTGACATGTCACCTCACATTGGAAAGAGGTTGGGCGGCAAAGTGGATGAAATGGGTGGCATGGGTTAGGTAGGATATTTTGTGCAAGTTGGTGTGGTAGATGGATAAGGTGCACTTGGCTTAATCCTAGCCCTACACTTGCCTAACACTTGGTTAGATCTCGCCATTGGTTGGCCATTCCTTGACCTATAAATACCCTCTAAGTGATGAACTTTCTTCATCCAAAAATCATTTCCTAAGTGTTAAAATCCTCCCATCCCTCTTGTTTGCTCTCGTCCTAGCCTCTCCCTCTTTTGAGAGCCTTGGCGAGAGCCTCCCTTTCCCATTTTAGTGCCACTAGCCAGGGTACCCCCTTGCCTTGTTATACCCTCGTAGTTGCGGGGTATGTATGTGAGGACGTCGTTTGAGAGTCTGGCGAAATTTTGAAAGAAAGAAAGATGTGAGTTTTAGTGGAAAAGTTTCCGGTTATTTGTGAAGAAAAAGGTTCGTTAATGGGAATTGGATTCCCAGATTTGGTATTTGGACTTCATAGATTATATTAGAATTTTGAGGTTTTATTTTCGGAAATGGTCACGTGGGGCCCACGGGAGAAAATTTACTGATTTTGTAGAAGCTTTGTTTTGAGATTCCGGTAATTTGGATATTTTGGAAGACGAAATATTCGGCGAATCGGGGGTGACACGTGTCACCCCATGTGGCACCCTTGGCCGATTTTACATTTGTGCACAACACCCGGTTAGAGTCGTTTTTCGACGAAACGTTTTGCGTAACTTGCGAAGGGAAAATTCCGGCTATGTCGTTTTGTATTTTTGCGGATTTTTTCGAGAGACGAAACATTCTGGACCAACGGGAGGGTGGCGTGTGTCACCTCACAATGAAACATGTGGCGTGACTTGGCCGAACTGAGGGGCAAGTTGTGGTAGATATTTGTGTAGATATTTGTGAGGTTTTAGGAGTAGGGTCTAGGGTGCACTTGGCTTGATCTTGGCCTTACACTTGCCTTGCACATGGCTTGATCTTGGCCATTGGTTGGCCTTTGGTTTGCTTATAAATACCCTCCTTGTGAAGACTTATTCATTCACTCCTCACTTTGTCTAAGTCTTGAAATCCCTCCCTCCCTCTTGTAGCTCTCGTCCTAAGCCTCTCCCCTCCCTCCTCCTCGTGGCCTTTGGCGAGAAGGTTCCCACTTGTGGTGCTAGTAGTGGGGTACCCACTAGCCTAGTTGTTTCGTATAATACCCCTCGTGGTATTGAAATACTTCTCCTAGTATTGTTATAATGCCCAAAATACCTTAGCCTTGTACCTTGTAGTATTCCAAAGATACCTCTTTCGAGAGTCCGAAATACTACCTTTTGTCCTTTTAGTCTCAAACCGAAACCCTAAGGAAATCTTCATAGTTGGTTGAAGTATTTGAGTAGAAGTTAGTTAGAACTTCTAAGGGTTGTTTGGAGTGGTTTGAGCGCCGCAGTGGAGCTAAACCATGATCAGGATCTAAATAATAACTTTTATAAGTTTGGGCATGTCGAGGTAATTATCTTGTCCTATTGTAATTGGAAGTTACATGTTTGTTAGAATATATATTTGAAGTATACTGTATATGGAACTATACTTAGTATTCGGCAATGTCTTTTGACTTAAGCCTGAAGAATAAAGAATCCCAGAATCAGTATTTACATAGGGTGTATTGCGATAGACTTGTGTAGTATTCGAGTAGAATTGTACACGCCCGGGTAGGCGTGTAAACCCCTGGTTGGCTTGGTAGCCGGCCTCGATAGAGGAGGAGATTCTGTTGTTGCGGGGAAATCCGCGAATTTTCTGTAGAACATGGAACCTTGTGTTTTGAAGTTAATAGACGTTTGTGACCTTTTTAGGTGAAAGTACTAAGAGTAGCGTATTCTACTTGAGGAGTGGAAAGGGCTAGCAAGGTTGTAGTACTTGGAGCATTTTGCTTATTGTCGATAAATCGTCGCGAGGTATGTGAACCTCTTCCTATCTCTTCTAGCATGATATGTGTGAACTATGTAGTACGGTAGACGTACATGTGCTAAGTGATTTGGTTGGTTTAAAACATAGGGTGTTATAATAGCTTTATGGGAAGTTAGTTATAACGACCTTATGTAGGTGAAAATGGTTTACTGATGTTAGAAGTTAAGAGACTTGATCTTAGAAGATAAGAGACTTAACTTATTTGTTTTAATGTGGATGTTGTGTGAAACCTCATTCGTGAGTAATGAGTACTTGGTTTTTAAAGGAATAATGTTTTACTGATTTCGGAAATCAGAATGTGTATCGACAGACCACTGCAGCGTTAATAAAGGAAAATGTATTGAATAATGATGTGTTGTATTAAAACCAGTAGAAACCTCCATCTGCATAGAAGCTAAGATGAGACAAAATGATATTACATTTTCTAGATCATGGCTGCTGTAATAAAATCGTTATAACAAGAATAAACTACTCACATATATGACATATGTTACTCAATTGTTCTAAAAAGGAATCAAGTGATTAAGTTTGGGAACTATGAAACCATTTGAAAATGAGAAGCTTGAGTAATTGAAACTAGGCAAACTGGAACTTAGGAAAAGAATGTTGTTACTTGGTTTTGAAAAGGAAGGTGGGTTGGTCATTCTAATACTACGGGTATCGGGTGACTTTTATAAAAGAAATGGATCTCTTTTAAAAGAACTTAACGTATGTAGTACTTTGGGGTTAAAAACCCGGACTTTGGCATAAAATGAAAGTACTTTGAGTTGTGTGAAACTTGCCTATGCTTGTTGTTGTGAAACTTGCCTATGCTTGTTGTTGTGAAACTTGCCTATGCTTGTGATGATAGCCTTTGTTGTGCAAGTGTGGTATTTCTGTGTTACCGCGTCTCTCGATAGAGGGTCGGTCGACTTGTTGAGAACTTACTTGGGCGTCTTTGGCGGTGATGGAGAATTCCACGGGTATGTTTCCATTTTGATTCTTGTCTTGTTGTTGATGTCACATGGACATGTCTACACCGATCATTCGGGGCATGCGGCCGTGCGGTCGGGTCGATTACGATATATTGTTATTGTGGTTACATGGACATGTCTACACCGAGGTAGAATTCGGGGCATGTGGCGTGCGGCGAGGTTGATCACCCAAGATATTATTGTTGATGTCACATGGGCGTGTCTACGAGGTAGAATTCGGGGCATGTGGCCGTGGGAATCGGTATTATTGTTGCATCATGGACACGCCTACACCACGCAGAATTCGGGCACGCGCCGTGACGCGAACATGATTGATGTTGTGGGCGTGAGACCCATAGTTATATTTGAGTGATGACTTGAGGCGTGAGTCCCCGGTGGATATGACCGCTTTTATGTTGTGAATCGTAGTTTGGTTATCATATATGTCTCTGCTTTATATAGACTAGTATGATTTCATTCTGATATTTTCTGATTTCACATACTTGGTACTGTTGTCGACCTCGCCCGAGGCTGCGTTCATCCGCAGTAGAGGTACATCGATCGTGGATCCGCTCTTAGGATCACTGATTCGGCGTATTGGGAAGCTCCGTTTCTTGGAGGCTTATCTTTGTATGTGTTCCCCGAGTTGTAGGTTTTGTACATTCGTGGTATGGCGGGGCCACTGTCCGTCATAGTCGTTGTAAATCTTAGAGTGCAGAAATCTTGTTGTGGCGGGGTTGTAAAGGATTAAACTATTCGTGTTTTATGTATATCTTGAAGGCAACCGTTTTGGTTGCTTTGTTTATTATTATATCTCTTGTTTCATGACTCATGTTTTATTTTCCGCTGGTTTTCTACGATGTTGTATCACTAGGGTGCTCGGATAAGGCACGATGCGAACCCGGGCAGGTCGTTACAAAAGTGGTATCGAGCGATTAATCCTCGGAAAGTGTCTGCACCGTGTCTAGTAGAGTCTTGATTATCGATGTGTTGTGCACCACATCTATAATCGTGAGGCTGAGGACATTTAGGATTGGTTTCCATTCTTCTCATTCGAGATCGTGCCTTAGAGTGTTGTAAGTTGGACCCTCCGACGTATCTCGTTTTTACGATTATGCCTCGCGCAGCAACCAGAGCCCGGAAGGGCAAGGCAGCGAGGGTCGCTAGTGAGATCTGAGAGAGTACGAGCGCGAGCCGGACAAGACGAGTTGTGCTTGACGGCGGGTTTTGTAGCGCCCCGGCCCAGCGATTTAGAGCGCGGCCGTGGGCGTGAGACTCTGATGCACTGAGCCTCGGTCCCACGATGCAGGCGAGAGGAGATGGGTTACAAGGAGATGGCCCGATTCTTTGGCAGTGGTCGTGGCGAGATATGAGGATAAATTTGGATCAGCGATTCAGTTCAAAGATGCACGATGGTTCACCCCGGCGAGATAGTTTGAGGCTACGGGACTTTACGAGTGTAGCGCCAGAGTTTTATGGGTCGAGGCACGAGGATGATCCGAGGAGTTCATCCGGCGATTCTGACGGATCGTCACGGGTGATCAAGGCTTGAGACCGAGTCGTGACCTTTGGTTCGCATTTGCGTGATACCGCGATCGATTGGTTTGATTCATGAGCTTTCAGGGAGAGCATGCACCTCAGCAGTATGGGATGAGTTTTGGGGCTTTCCTCACGCACTTCTTGCCTCCGCAGATGAGGGCACGCGGACAGATTTTGATGCTTAGACAGGCGGGCGTGCGGTTGGAGTACAATGTGAGTTCGACTCATTTGCGTGACGTCAGCGTTGGTAGCTAGTATGGAGGATCGAGTGCACCGATATGTTCTGAGGCTCGATGATTACATGTCGGAGGCATGTTCGGAGTAGCTCTTCACGGCATGGACATTGCCCGTGCGCAGCTCATGCCTGGGATGTGAGGCACGGAGAGGTCGACGGAATGACCAAGATCAGCGAGAGGCGTAACAACAGGTCCTTTGGTGACTTTCGAGGCGGACGCCTCAAGAAGATACTAGTTTTGTACCTCCGCCCGGTCAGAGTGGTCCTCCACAACCTTCGAGTATTCGGAGCGGTCGGGGCTCGAGGTTGTGTTTCGAGGAAGTAAGGGTGTTGGCGGATCACGGTCACCCTACCTCGGTGTGGTCGATGTGGTAGACCGCATTTCGGGAGTGTCGTGGTGCGGGGAGCTTGTTATTTTGCGGCCAGCGGGGCCATTTGCGAACTGTCAGACCAAGGGTATACGGATGTTACGACTCACCCTCGGATCGATGGCTGGTTCATCGCGCCTACGATTATCGCCTGCAGGCCTATGATTAGAGTGGAGCGGTAGCTTCAGGTTTATCCTTAACCCTCTAGAGTTTTGGTATGCTTGTTATGATGGTCTCATTATTATGTGCTATGTGCGAATAGCGTTGTGTTAATTGTGAGTTAGAAAACATGCTTAGTTGGGAGGATACATGGGGGCATGGTAAGTGTGAACCTTAGACTATGTCACGACTGAGACCTTAGGGGTAAGGTCGTCTTGAGTTAAAGATTTATTTTTGACCCTTATCAGAGTAGTAGTATACGTGGGATTTATTTGTGTGATAAGTCCGTGGGTAGTGTGAGATGGAAGTGGTAGCTTTCATGATGTGAATTAGTAAGATTGTTCTCCGATCCGGAACAAGAGTTTAGCGCGGTTGAAGTCGGGTTGAGGACCATTTGCGGGTCAACCCGTAACCGGTTTGGGGTGGGTCAGTTGGGTGGTCCCGCCGGTGGTGGGGTCACGAGGATGCTAGGCCCAAGTTTGTGTGATCATCGTATGAGTTCGTGGGCGTTCGACTGAGCGGTTCGTAAAGGCCGGAATGGCCTTAGGAAGTTTGAGGTTAGTAAGATGACCAAGTTTGGAGGTAGTGACTCGAGATTTTGGGAGCGGAGTAATGGTGAAGTATGGTGCGTCTTGGGAGAGTTCAAGTGTTCGAGAAGGGCACGACGAGTAAAGAAAGAAGAGAACGTGTGTTAGTTCGTGGCCAAGCTGTGGCGTCGGCAACTTGTTAGAGGAACTTTATCGTTATCCGAATTGAGAAGGAACATTCGGGACGAATGTTTCTAAGGAGGGGAGAATGTTATACCCCGTAGTTGCAGGGTATGTATGTGAGGACGTACGTACGAGTGCAGAAATTTTGAAAGAAAGAAAGATGTGAGTTTTCGGAAAAGTTTAGGTTATTTGTGAAGAAAAGGTTCGTTAATGGAATGGATTCCCAGTTTGGTATTTGGACTTCATAGATTATATTAGAATTTTGAGGTTTTATTTTGGAAATGGTCACGTGGGGCCACGGGAGAAAATTCTGATTTTGTGAGCTTTGTTTTGAGATTTCGGTAATTTGGATATTTTGGAAGACGAAATATGCAGGCGAATCGGGGCGACACGTGTCACCCCATGTGGCACCCTCGGCGATTTTACATTTGTGCACACATCTTGGTTAGAGTCGTTTTTCGACGAAGCGTTTGCGTAACTGCGAAGGAAAATTCGGCTATGTCGTTTTGTATTTTTGCGGATTTTTCGAGAGGCGAAACATTACGGACCAACGGGAGGGTGGCGTGTGTCACCTCATGATGAAGCATGTGCAAGACTTGGCCGAATTGAGGGCAAGTTGTGGTAGATATTTGTGTAGATATTTGTGAGGTTTTAAGGAGTAGGGTCTAGGGTGCACTTGGCTTGATCTTGGCCTTACACTTGCCTTGCACATGGCTTGATCTTGGCCATTGGTTGGCCTTTGGTTTTGCTATAAATACCCTCCTGTGAAGACTTATTCATTCACTCCTCACTTTGTCTAAGTCTTGAAATCCCTCCCCTCCCTCTTGTAGCTCTCGTCCTAAGCCTCTCCCCCTCCCTCCTCCTTGTGGCCGTTGGCCGGGGAGGGTTCCCACTTGTGGTGCTAGCAGTGGGTACCACTGCTAGTTGTTTTCGTATAATACCCCTCCCTTGTGGTATTGAAATACTTCTCCTAGTATTGTTATAATGCCCAAAATACCTTAGCCTTGTACCTTGTAGTATTCCAAAGATACCTCTTTACGTAGAGTCCGGAAATACTACCTTTTGTCCTTTTTAGTCTAAAACCGAAACCCTAAGGAAATCTTCATAGTTGGTTGAAGTATTTGAGTAGAAGTTGGTTAGAACTTCTAAGGGTTGTTTGGAGTGGTTTGGAGCGCACGGAGTGGAGCTAAACCTTGCTCAGGATCGACATTATAACTTGGATAATTTTGGGCTTGTCGAGGTAATTATCTTGTCCCTCTATTGTAATTGGAAGTTACATGTTTGTTAGAATATATAGTTGAAGTATACTGTATATGGAACTATACTTAGTATTCGGCAATGTCTTTTGACTTAAGCCTGAAGAATAAAGAATCGAACTGTATTTACATAGGGGTGTATTGCGATAGACTTGTGTAGTATTCTTGAGTAGAATTGTACGCCCGGGTAGGCGTGTAAACCCCCGGTTGGCTTGGTAGCCGGCCTCGATAGAGGAGGAGATTTCTGTTGTTGCGGGGGAGTCTGCGAATTTTACGTAGAACATGGAACCTTGTGTTTTGAAGTTAATAGGCGTTTGTGACCTTTTTAGGTGAAAGTACTAAGAGTAGCGTATTCTACTTGAGAGTGGAAAGGGCTAGCAAGGTTGTAGTACTTGGAGCATTTTGCTTATTGTCGATAAATCGTCGCGAGGTATGTGAACCTCTTCCTATCTCTTCTAGCATGATATGTGTGAACTATATAGTGCGGTGAGCGTACATGTGCTAAGTGATTTGGTTGGTTTAAAACATAGGGTGTTATAATAGCTTTATGGGAAGTTAGTTATAACGACCTTATGTAGGTGAAAATGGTTTACTGATGTTAGAAGTTAAGAGACTTGATCTTAGAAGATAAGAGACTTAACTTATTTGTTTTAATGTGGATGTTGTGTGAAACCTCATTCGTGAGTAATGAGTACTTGGTTTTTAAAGGAATAATGTTTTACTGATTTCGGAAATCAGAATGTGTATCGGCAGGACCAACTGCAGCGTTAATAAAGGAAAATGTATTGAATAATGATGTGTTGTATTAAAACCAGTAGAAACCTCCATCTGCATAGAAGCTAAGATGAGACAAAATGATATTACATTTTCTAGATCATGGCTGCTGTAATAAAATCGTTATAACAAGAATAAACTACTCACATATATGACATATGTTACTCAATTGTTCTAAAAAAGGAATCAGTGATTAAGTTTGGGAACTATGAAACCATTTGAAAATGAGAAGCTTGAGTAATTGAAACTAGGCAACCGGAACTTAGGAAAGAATGTTGTTACTTGGTTTTGAAAAGGAATGTGGGTTGGTCATTCTAATACTACGGTATCGGGTGACTTTTATAAAAGAAATGGATCTCTTTTAAAAAGAACTTAACGTATGTAGTACTTTGGGGTTAAAAACCGGACTTTGGCATAAAATGAAAGTACTTTGAGTTGTGTGAAACTTGCCTATGCTTGTTGTTGTGAAACTTGCCTATGCTTGTTGTTGTGAAACTTGCCTATGCTTGTGATGATAGCCTTTGTTGTGCAAGTGTGGTATTTACGTATTCTGGCGTCTCGATAGAGGCGGTCGACTTATTGAGAACTTACTTGGGCGTCTTTGGCGGTGATGGAGAATTCCGCGGGTATGTTTCCATTTTGATTCTTGTCTTGTTGTTGATGTCACGTGGGCGTGTCTGCCGTCACGAATTAGGGGCATGCGGCCGTGCGGTCGGTCGATTACGATATATTGTTATTGTGGTTACATGGACATGTCTACACCGAGGTAATTCGGGGAATGTGGCGTGCGGCGGGGTTGATCACCAAATATATTATTGTTGATGTCACGTGGGCGTGTCACACCGAGGTAGAATTAGGGGCGTGTGGCCGTGGGGCATTGGTATTATTGTTGCATCATGGACATGTCTACACCGTCACGAGAATTAGGGGCATGCGGCCGTGATGCGAACATGATTGATGTTGTGGGCGTGAGACCCATAGTTATATTTGAGTGATGACTTGAGGCGTGAGTCCACATTTGGATATGTTGCTTTTATGTTGTGAATCGTAGTTTGGTTATCATATATGTCTCTGCTTTATATAGACTAGTATGATTTCATTCTGATATTTTCTGATTTCACATACTTGGTACTGTTGTCTTGACCTCGCCGGGAGCCGTTCACGCCGCAGTAGAGTACATCGATCGTGGATCCGCTCTTAGGATCACGATCGGCGTATTGGGAAGCTCCGTTTCTTGGAGGCTTATCTTTTAGTATGTGTTCCACGAGTTGTAGGTTCTTGTACATTGAGGTATGGCGGGCCATCCGTCATAGTCGTTGTAAATCTTAGAGTGCATGAAATGTTGTGGCGGGGTTGTAAAGGATTAAACTGTTCGAGTTTTATGTATATCTTGGCAACCGTTTTGGTTGCTGTTTATTATTATATCTCTTGTTTCATGACTCATGTTTTATTTTCCGCTGGTTTTCTCGATGTTGTATCACTAGGGTGCGGGATAAGGCACGATGCGGGCCGGGCAGATCGTTACATGCCTAGTTGGTTTCGTATAATACCCTTTTGTGGTATAGAAATACTCCAAGTATTGTTATAATGCCCAAATACTTTAGCCCAAATACCTTGTAGTACTTTCCAAAGTTACCTCTATACGTAGAGCCAGAAATACTATTATACTTTCCTTTAGCCACAAAATGAAACCTAAGGAAAACCTTCATAGTCGGTTGAAGTGTTAAGTAGAAGTTGCGTAGAACTTCAAGGGTTGTTTGAGCGGCTTGGAGCACTCGGAGTAGGAGCTAAGCGTTGCTCGGAGCGACATTAAACTTGGATAATTTTGGGCTCATCGAGGTAAATACTCTTGTCCTTCTATTGTAATTGGGAATTACATCTGTAGTTGTATAGAAATGAATATAAGATTCATAGAAGAGAATTGAAGCGTAATAGAAGGATATTCTGAGAATAGACTTGGCGGAATCACATCGGAAGAATATTAAGATAGAAGATTCAGTACTTACTTAGAATTTGTATTCTGATGGTCGATAACCTTTATTGGTTGAATGTTCGCAAGTAGCATGTGCTACTTAGAAGGTGGACAAGGCTAGCCGGGTTATTGTCGTGGAGCGTTTTGCTTATAGTCGATAATCGTCGCGAGGTATGTGATTCTTCCTATACTCTTGAGCATGAAGTATTTTAAAAGTATATATATATAGTACGGTAGACGTACGTGTGGCAATGTCTTTTGACTTAAGCCTGGATAATAAGAACCTTGAAATATTTTAAAGGAACATATATATGATGCGGTAGGCGTCGTGTGTTAAGCGAATGTAGTATTATGGCAATGTCTTTTGACTTAAGCCTGAATAATAAAGAATCTTGAAGTATTTCAACAGAATTAAGAAACATTTTTGAAAGAAGAGTAATGCTTGGTTTTGAAAACATAAGAGTTATACTAGCTTTTTGGGAAGTTAGGTATAACGTCTTAAGAGAGATAAAGAGAATGGTTTACTGATTTTTAAAAGTTAAGAGACTTAATCTTAAAAGATAAGAGACTTGACTTAATATTTATGTTTGTGTGAAACCTCATTCGTGAGTAATGAGTACTTGGTTTTTAAAAGGGAATAATGTTTTACTGATTTCGGAAATCAGAATAAGTATCAAACAAACCACTGCAGCGCTAATAAAGGAAAATGTATTGAATAATGAAGTATTATTAAAACCAGTAGAAACCTCCATCTGCATAGAAGCTAAGATGAGACAAAATGATATTACATTTTCTAGATCATGGTTGCTTTAATAAATGGTTATAAACAAGAATAAGCGCTCACTTTTTATGGCATATGTTATTCAATTGCTAAAAAAAAAAAAGATTAAGACATTGAACTATGAAACCTTTCTAAAATAAAGAGACTTGAGTAATTGAAATTAGGCAAACTGGAACTGTAGGGAAAAGAAAGGCATTGTTTTGTCTTAAATTGGTTTTGAAAACAAAGTGTTATAACAGCTTCATGGGAAGTTAGTTATAAACGACTTTATGAAAACAAAAGAAGGGTTTCATCATTGGTTTTAATGTGGTAACTTGACTTTAAAAAGAGAAGTATTTTGGTCTAAAAAAAGGCATGGTATTTCCTTAATTTGGTCTTAAAAAAGGAAAGTATGGAAGTTGTTTTGGTTTACTCAAAAGATGTAAGTCACTCTATTTTTATACTACGGGTATCGGGTGACTTTTTATAAAAGGAATGGATCTCTTAAAAGGAATTTAACGTACGTAGTACTTTAGGGTTAAAACCCGAACTTTGTCATAAAATGAAAGTACTTTAAGTTGTGTGTAACTTGCCTATGTTTACGTGTGATAGACTTGTTGTGCAAGGAATGTATTTCACTCGACTACCGCGTTCATGGGATGAACCGTGAATGTATTTCACTCGACTACCGCGTTCATGGGATGAGCAGGAATGTATTTCACTCATTACGCGTTCGTAGGATGAACCGGAATGTATTTCACTCGACTACGCGTTCATGGATGAGCGGGAATGTATTTCACTTTCGACTACGCGTTCGTGGATGAGCCGAATGTATTTCACTCGAATACGCGTTCGTAGGATGAGCAGGAATGTATTTCACTCGACTACAGCGTTCGTAGGATGAACCGAATGTATTTCACCCGACTACCGCGTTCGTGGATGAACCGAAATGTATTTCACTGACTACGCGTCCGTGGATGGACCAGGGAATGTATTCTATCCGACTCGGAGTTCGTGAGATGAGCAGGAATGTATTCCACGTTTCTATCTTGGGTCCATGAGATGGGCGAGACATGTTATACGTATCACATGATTTGTACCTAGGCTGGCGGTGAGGAAGGAGTTCCACGGGCATGAGGATGACTTTGAGCGTGAGTCCACGACTTGACATGGCGCTTTATGTTGTGAGCGTAGTTTGGTTATCATACATGTCTCGCTGCTTTATATAGACTATTATGATTTCATTCTGGTATTTTCTGATTTCACATACTTGGTACTGTTATCTTGACCTCCTTCGGGGCTGCGTTCATGCAGTAGAAGTACATCGGCGGTCGATCCGCGTTTAGGATCACATTCGGCGTGTTGGGAAGCTCGTTCCTTGGAGGCTTATCTTTTGGTATGTTACCTGAGTGTAGGATCTTGTACATTGAGGTATGGCGGGGCCTGTCCGTCATAGTTGTTGTAAAATCTTAAGTGCAGAGCATTGTGGCGGGGTTGTAAGGATTATGGCTTCAAATGTCTATATATATATGTTGAAAAGGCCGTTTTGGTTGGCCTATTTTCTTTTATCTTGATCCATGTCTATTTGAATGATTAAAGTTTTTATTTCCGCTGGTTTTCTCTGATGTTGTATCACTAGGGTGCCCGGGGTAAGGCACCAGTCACGGGCCCGGGTTCGGGTCGTGACAAATGTATTGACTAATTAAGTATTATTAAAACCAGTAGAAACCTCCATCTGCATAGAAGCTAAGATAAACAAAATGATATTACATTTCATAGATCATGGCTGCTTTAATAAGATTATTATAAACAAAAATAACCTACTCACACATAAGGCATATGTTTCTCAAATTGTTTTAAAAGAGAATTACGTTATTAAATGATTAAGACTATGAACTATGAAATCTTTCGAAAATAAGAGACGTGAATATTTGAAATTAGGCAAACTTGAACTTTGGAAAAGAATGTTGTAACTTGATTTTAAAAGGAGAAGTGTTTTGGTTTAAAAAGGAAGGTATGCAAGTTGTTTTGGTTTACTTAAAAATGTTAGTCACTCTATTTTTTATAATACGGGCATCGGGTGACCTTTGTAAAAGAAATGGATCCTTTAAAAAGAATTTAACGTACGTAGTACTTAAGGTTAAAAACACGGACTTTGGCATAAAATGAAAGTACCTTGAGTTGTGTGTAACTTGCCTATGTTTGCGTGTGATAGCCTTGTCGTGCTAGTATTGTATTTCTATACCACCGCGTCTCGATGGAGGGCTGATTTGTTATGATATTACTTGGGCGTCTGGCGGTGTGGAGGATTCGGGTGCGCTCTGTTGATAGTGTTATTCCATGGACTAGCTCTCCGTGGTTTCTTGATTCGGCCTTGGTATCGGTGGTTGGCTTCGTCTTGCCGTCTCGTGGTGATCGGCCTTAGTACAGTAGTTAGCCTTCGACTTGCCCGTTCGGTTTAGTGGCGAAGTCTCGTGATCTGACCTTGGTATCGATAGTTAGCCCTCGTACTTGCCGGTCGACTCGTGACACGGCTTTGGTATCGTAGTTGGCTTCGTACTTGCCGTATCGAACCGTGGCGAAGTCTCGTGACACGCAGTATCGGTAGTTAGCCTTCCGTACTTGCCGGTCATACGTGACGGCCTTGGTACTGGTAGTCGGCTTCGTACTTGCCCATGTCGGCCGTGGTTTGATTGTATAGTATTATCTGGCGGTATCGTAGTTGGCTTCGTACTTGCCGGTCGATTGATGATGCGACTTTGGTATCGGTAGTTAGCCGTACTTGCGTCACGGTTTATGACCGAGTAGGACCTAGTGTTTATGTGTACTCGCGGTGTTATTATATCATAGGCTGGCGGTGAGAAGGTATTCCAGGCATGATTGATGTTGGCGTGAGACCATAGTTATATTTGAGTGATGACTTGAGGCGTGAGTCACGACTTACATGATCGCCTTATTTATTGTGGATGTAGTTTGGTTATCATACATGTCTCGCTTTATATAGACTACTATGATTTCATTCTGATATTTTTAGTTTCACATACTTGGTACTGTTATGTGACCTCGCCGGAAGTGCGTTCATCTGCGGTAGAGTACGATCGTTGATCCTCGCTCTTAGGATCACGATTCAGCGTATTAGCTCGTTTCTCGGAGGCTTATCTTTTAGTATAGTCCTGTCCTTGTAGTACTTATACATTCGAGGGTATGGCGGAGACTGTCGTCATGTTGTATTAAAACTCTTAAGTGCAGTAATGCTTGTTGTGGCGGGGTTTGTAAGGATGTAACTGTTCGATTTTAGTATATATGCAAAGGTAACGGTTGGTTGGCTGTTTTATTCATATCTCTTGTTTAATATTTAAAGTTTTATTTCCGCTGATTTTCTCGATGTTGTATCACCAGGGTGCGGGGTAGGCACGATCACGGGCAGGATCGGTCGTGACAAAAGTGGTATCAAGCGATTAGTCTCGGAAAGTGTCTGACGAGTGTCTAATAGAGTCTTGATTATCGGTGTGTTGTGCACATCGATAATCGGAGGCTGAGACATTTAGGATTAGTTTCCATTCTTCTCATTACGATCGTGCCTTAGAGGCGTGTTATAAGTTGGACCCTCGACGCATTTCGTTTTACGATTATGCCTCGCAAGGCAACCGGGCGGATGGGTAAGGCAGCGAGAAGCGCTAG
Source organism: Przewalskia tangutica (assembly GCA_029844215.1). NCBI lineage: Eukaryota > Viridiplantae > Streptophyta > Magnoliopsida > Solanales > Solanaceae > Przewalskia > Przewalskia tangutica. The sequence continues at coordinate 18,261,441 of CM056725.1, read as the reverse complement.
TAGGATCTGAAGAGTGCGAGCGCGAGCGGTCATTACGAGATAGTGCTTGACGGCGAGTTTTGCGCGCCGCCCGGCCTGATAAGTTTAAAGCGCGGCGATGTGCTGAGACCTGATACTGAGCCTCGGTCCTACGACTGGAGCGAGAAGAGATGGGTTACAAGAGATGGCGATTATTGGCGAGATAGTGGCAAGCGAGTTTAAGGCTGGATCGGCGATCGTGCAGTAGTACCATAGTTCACCCAAGCGGATAGTTTGAGGCTGGGGACTTTACGAGTTGCAGCCCGCCCGGTGTTTTATGGATCGAGCACGAGGATGATCGCGGGAGTTCATCAAGCGATTCTGGATCATGAAGTGATCGAGGCTTGGAGACCGAGTCGATGGTCTTAGGTTCGCGTCGGCTGCGTGATCTGCGATCGGCTGGTTTGATTCGTGGGAGCTGTCGGGAAGCGGCCTCCGGCTAGTTGGGGCGAGTTCGGAGGCATTTCTTGCACATTTCTTGCCCGCGGACAAGGGAGGCTCGGGCGACAGATTTTTGGTGTTGAGGCGAGGCGGGCGTGCAGTTCGAGTACAATGTGAGTTCGACTCATTGGCTCGGTATGTCCCGCGTTAGTAGCGACATGGGGGCGAGTGCACGCCACGTCACCGGGCTCGGCGACTACTTGGCGAGCTTGTTGGTGTAGCTCTTGGCCGGGCATGAACATTGCCAGTGCGAGCTTATGCGCAGGTGTGAGGCGGAGAGGTCGGCGGAATGACGAGATCAGCGAAGAGGGCGAGCAGCGAGTCTTTTGGCGACTTCGGCGGACGCCTCAGCGGCGAACTAGTTATACCTCCGCGATCTGCAGTGGTCCTCGCGATCTTGAGCGTCGAGGTATCGAGGCGGTCGGGGCTCGAGTTTCAGATTTTCGGGGGTAGGAGTGCTGTTGGATGATGTCACCCTTGTCTCGGTGTGGCCATTGTGGAAAACTTCGTAAGGAGAGTGTCGTACTAATTTGGGAGATTGTTATGCTTGCGGCCAGCGGGGCCATTTGGCGAGAAGCTGTCGCCGACCGAGTAGCACTGGTGGGATAGCACAGACTACGAGATCAGTTGCGGGTTCTTCACCTTCCATAGCTAGGCAGGATGTTCATACATTGGCAGGCCACGGCAGAGGTCGCGGTGGAAGTTCCCAGTTTTAGCGGTCCTTTGAACCGCCTATTTTATCAGGTATATCCTTAACCTTCTAAAATATTAGCATGCGTGATACGATGATTATATGTTAAGTACTATGTACAGATAGCGTTGTGTATATTGTGGTTTAGAGACATGGTTAGTTGAAAGGATAAGGATGGGGGCAGGGAAGGTATGAACCTTAGAACATTATACGTAGGGACCTTAGATGCGAGGCCATCTTGGGTAAAAGGTTTATGACTATGTTGACCTTTATCAGAGTGCATAGTACGTGGGATATATTTGTGTGATAAGTCCCTGTGTGGTATGAAATGAAAGAGGGTAGTTGATCTAAGAAGACCACTAGGTTTTCCTGACTTGATTTGTGAGATTGTTCCGGATCGAGAAACAAGAGAGTTCGGCGCGGCGGAGGGTCGGGTTGAGGGCGTGTGCAGGTCAACCGTGGCGGATTAAGGTGGGGTCAGTTTTTGGTGGTCCCGCCAGGTGGTGGGGTCACGAGGGTGCTAGGCCCAGGTTTAGGTAACCATCGTATGAGTTCGTGGATATGTTCGACCAGAATCGGATCGTGAAAGCCGGGAATGGCCTTAAGGGAGATTGAGTCTAGTAAGATGACTAAGTTTGGAGGTGGTAACTCCAAAGTGTTGAAGCTGGCGATGGTGAAGTATGAATGCGTATACTAGAAAGAGTTCAAGTTTTCGAGAAGAGTACGACGAGTAAGGAAAGAAGTGAACGTGTGTTAGCAGGATAAAATAGATCAGTTTGTTGTGAAGTGAAGATGCGAAGGGAGTATCTTTTAGACCTTGGGTGGGATCTTTTGTAGTGATGGAGGTGATTCCTCATGGACTTGGGTTAAGTATTTGCGCGTGTGTTATTTTGTGGCCAGGTGCGGCATTGGCAACTTGTTAGAGGAACTTTATCGTTATCCGTATTGAGAAGGAACATTCGGGACGAATGTTTCTAAGGAGGGGAGAATGTTATACCCTGTATTTTCAGAGTATGTACGTGAGGGCGTACGTACAAAAGTTTTAGCCTTAAGTAGGCATTAGGGGCGAAATTTGTGCACAACTAGCGAAAAGAATCGTTTTCCGACGAAACGTTTTCCAGACTTTGCGAAGGGAAAAATACGGTTGCAACATTTATTATTTTTGCGGATTTTTCCGAGAGATGAAATATTTTGGACCAACGAGAGGGTGACACTTGTCACCCTCAAGTGGACGGCAAGTGAGTCATCTTGGCACATTTTTTGTGCCTTTCTTTTGGTCAAGGATTAGGTAGGATATTTTGTGATATTTTGTGTAGTTGATGAGCAAGTGGGACCCACACAACACTTGGCCAAATCTTCACCCTACACTTGCCCACCACTTGGCTTAATCTTGGCCATTGAATGTCCTATAAATACCCCTCTAATGCAAGACTATTTCTTCATCCTCACTTGAAATTCCAAGTCTAAAAACCCTCTCCCCCTTAGTGTAGTTTTAGTCAGGCTCCCTCCTTTGAGAGGCCTTGGCGAAACATTTCCCACTTGCCTAGTAGTTTTAGTAAAATACCCCCACAGTAGAAAAGTATTCTCCAAGTATTGTTACTATTCCAAAATACCTTGTAGTATTCCAGGTTACACCTATACTAAAAGCCGAAATACTATTATACTTCCTTTAGCCACTAAACGAAACCCTAAGGAAATCTTCATAGCGAGTTGAAGTATTAAGAAGAAGTTGTGTAGAACTTCTAAGGGTTGTTTGGAGGCGGGTTGGGCGCCAGTAGGAGCTAAGCGTTGCTCGGGATCGACATTAAAACTTGGATAATTTTGGGCTTATCGAGGTAAATACTCTTGTCCTTCTATTGTAATTGGAAATTACATCTTGTAGTAGTATAGAAATGAGTATAAGATATATAGAAGGATGGTATAAGAGAAGAGAATTGAATTGAAATCACATGAAGAATATTAAAGAAGAAAGTAAGCTTACATAGGGGTGTATTCTGATGAGACTTGTGTAGATTGGCGGGTAGGAAGTCTTTGCCCAATTTTAGTAGAATAAAAGAATGCGTATCTAGAATTATTCTGAGTAGTCTAGATGTTGATAGACTTATTTGACCGATATAGGTTGAAATCTGCAGTAGCATATTCTACTCGAAGGGTGGAAAAGGCTAGCGGGATTACGATCTTTGGAGCTTTTGCTAATAGTCGATAATCGTCGCGAGGTATGTGATTCTTCCTATCCTCTTGAGCATGATATTTTAAAAGAATATATATAGTGCGGTGAGCGTACGTGGGTTAACTGAACGTGGTTTTACTTCGATGTCTTTTGACTTGAGTTTTAAATAATATAAGAATCTTGAAGTATTTCAAAAGAATTAAGAATCGTTTTTTAAAGAAGAGTAATACTTGGTTTTAAAAGCTTAAGAGTTATACTAGCTTTATGGAAAGTTAGGTATAACGACTTAAGAGAAATAAAAAGAATGGTTTATTTTTGTTATACCCCGTATTTCCAGAGTATGTACGTAAGGGAATACGTACAAAAAGTTTAGCCTTAAAGTTTAGGCTTGGACGATTTTTTGGGCACAACTCACAAAACGAATAGTTTTCCGACGAAACGTTTCCACAACTTTGTAGGGTAAATTCGGCTATGCCATTTCTAATTTTGCGGATTTTTAGAGGCGAAACATTTTGGACCAGCGGGAGGCGACACTTGGCACCCTCCAATTGGTGGACTTCAAATCGTCCATTTGGACGAAATGGACTAACAATGGCACGTTTTTGTGCCTTGTGCACAAGTCGAGTTGGTAGGATATTTGTGTATAGTTAATCCTCACCTACACTTGCCTTGCACTTGTCTTAATCTTGGCCATTGGTTGGCCACTTGACCTATAAATACCCCTTAAGATGAAGAGTTCTTCGTCCACAAAGCTTTCAGTCTTGAAAATCCTCTCCTCTCCCTTTGTAGCCTTTTAGTCCAACACCTCCCCTCCTTGTGAAGGCCCTTGGCGAATACCCCCTCTAGCCAGAAGTTTGGCGAGGCCCCACCTAGCCAAAACCTACACCCCTCACGGTAGAAAAGTTGCCTTCTTGTATTGTTATAATGCCCAAAATACCTAGCCCAAATACCTTAGTACTTAGTAGAAGTTGTGAAGAACTTCTAAGGTTTCCTTGGAGCATACAACTTAGGAGCAAAACCTTGCTCGGTAGCGACTTTTCTAGGATATTATTGGGCTTACAGGGTAACTAATCCTAACCCTCTTTTGAATTAGAGAATACTTCTTGTAGTAGTATTAGAATAAGTATTAAATACTTAGAAGATTATCACGAGAATAGAATTGTTATTACCACAGTAGAAGGGTTTAAAGAAGAATAATCAAGCTGTACTTACATGGGATTGTTTTCACGATGAACTTATATAGCTCATGGGTAGGAAGTCTTGCCCAACTTTCCATAGAATTGTGAACCCTCTGTTTAGAATGACCTTGAGTAGTCTTTGATAGATATCTGTGACTATTATGGTGACTCTCTGCGCGACATATTGACTTGGCGGTGGTTTTTGAGAAGGTATGTGATTCTTCCTAAAGCGTGATATTTTACAATATATATGATGCGGTGAGGCGTCGTGTGTTAACTAAAATATAACTACGGCAATGCCTCACTTAAGCACGAATAACACTTTGAATAACACTACCGATGCCTTAAGCTTTGAATAATAAAGATCTGAAAGCATTTCAAAGAATCTTGAATCATTTTTATGAGAAGAGAACTAATTGGTTTTAAGCGAAGCTTAAGAGTTATACTAGCCTTATGGGAAGTTAAGTATAATCACTTAAGATTGATAAAAGCAGGTTTGCCTATGTGTTTATAACGGACTTATATTGAATTGTGAAAAGAATAATAAGATGGTTTGATAAGTAGACATGATATGATGCTATGTGTGTTAGTGTCTTGTAGCGTTTGTGAAAAGAGTATTCTTGTTGTGCTTATGTTGTTTAACGATAAGTTGTTAGGTTAGTGTAACATCACTCGCTCTTGACATATGCAGGGGTTAAGGCGCCTCCGTCTGGGGTAGACTCGGTGATGCAGGACCATGATTCGAGAATACCTCATGCGGGTCCAAAGTACCTATGCGGAGCTACGGAGTTCAGGTTAGTGTGCGGGGTTATACCTCATGCGGTCTATGTGGCGTGCGGACGGCGAGTCGGGGCGATCTTAGGAGTAGCTACCTCGATGCGGGGTTATATACCCATGCGGGCCTATGTGATTGGCCTATGCGGACTCTGAGGAGTCGAGATTAGGCTTGCATGGTGATACTACGGGCAATTGGCCTGCCGATCATTCGCGGCCTAGAAAAGACACATTCTGATTTACCTATTCTTGCTCTTGTTTGTGATGTGGCACTTATGCGGTTTCCTTGGTTGTTTCATACATACTTGCAAAGCTGTTTTGAAATGATATGTTTCATTTAAGTATTTCTGATTTCATATACTTAGTACTGTTATCTTGACCTCCTTGAGGCTGCGTTCATGCGCGGTAAGAGCGGCAGTGCTAGATCCATTCTTAGGATCTCTACGTTGGTGTCGGGAGCTCCGTCTTTTAGGAGCTCTACTTTTAGGTATGATCTCCTGTTGTAGATAGTTTTATCTGATCGAGGGTATGGCGGGGCCACTGTCGCCATAGTTATATATTTCCTTAGAAGTGCGTAGTCATGTTATGCGATGTCGGATGTAGCGCTAAACCATGTTTATATATATATCTTAGAAAGCGATGTTTTCTCGCATAAAGCGTGTCTTATTTTATAAAGCTGTTTCATGTCTTGCTTTATATTTCGCGATTACTCGATGTATGACTACTTGGGTGCCGTGAGGCACTAGTCACGAGCCACAGAGCAGTCGTGACAAAAGTGGTATCGAGCGATTAATCCTCGGAAAGTGTCTAGACCGTATCTAGTAAGTCTTGATTATCGGTGTGTTGTGCACCACGCGATAATCGAGGCTATAGGATATTTAGGATTGGTTTCCATTCTTCTCATTACGAGATCGTGCTTTAGAGGCGTGTTATAGGTTGGACCCCTCTAACGTATTCCTTTCTATGCTGATTATGCCTCGCGTAAGGCAACGGGCCCGAGAAGGGCAAGGCGTAGGAGGCGCTAGCGAGACACGAGTCACGAGGCTCGGGCCCGATCTATACGAGGCGGCGAGTTCTATGGCGCGCCCGGCCAGCCACAGACCACAGTACCACACCTCTGTCCCACGGCACAGGCGGAGGTTAGGAAATCTGAGAGATGGACCCGGCTATTGGCTAAAGTTGTGGCCCGATCTGAGGAGAGGCTGAATCACGGCGATTCAGTTCGGCTCAGCCGGTCGCGCGTGGTACACCGAGGCGAATAGTTTGAAACTCTGAGATTTCTTGAGTTGTAGCCCGCGAGTTTTCGGTCGAGGCGGAGGATGATCGCGAGGAGTTCATCCGTCGGCGAAGGATCGTGAGGTGATCAAGGCCTCGAGAGGCAGTCTGTGACGCCGGTTCGCATCATTGCGTGATCTGCGGTCGATTGGTTTTGATTCATGGGAGTTATCGGGAAACCGCGTCCCGGCTACTTAGGATGAGTTCTCGGAGGATTTCTCACTCACTTCTTGCCTCGCGGATGAGGAGGCGCGGTGATAGATTTTTACTGCGAGGCGAGAGGGGCCTTGTCGGGAGTCTGATGTCGAGTTTGATTCATTGGCTCGATAAGTCCCGGCATTGGTAGCGGATATGGAGGATAGGGTGCCGTTATGTCACCGGGCTGAAGCGACTATATGGCGAGAGTCATATGCGGGTGTTGCTCAGCCGGGTATGGACATTACCGCATGCGAGCTCATGCTCTTAGATGTGAGGCGTAGAGACCGTCGGGTTGTGACGGCGCGAGAAGGCCGGGGCAGCGGTCTTTTGGTAGCTATCGTGGTGGCGGCCTCGGCCGATCTAGGTGCACCACGGCCCGGCCGAGCACTCTGCGCGTCCGGCCACGTCCGAGTTATTCGAGGCGGACCGGGGCCCCGGGACTTGAGCGTCGAGCGGCGGAGTGCGGCGATGGACCACCCGCCGGTGTGGCCGTCACGGTAGATCGGCCGGGAGTTGTGATGCGGGGTTTGTTTGATTGTGGCGGCGAGTCACTATCGGCTGTCGAGCCAAGGCGATCTTGATGGTAAGTCGACTACGAGTTCTTTCGCGGTCTTCTTCATCCCGGCGATTACTCGCCACGGAGGCAAAGGTACTCGTGGACCGGCGGTGTGGCGGTCGTGGCGCGGGTCGATTCTAGCGGTCCTCGAGAACCGCATTTATGCTTTGTCCGGTAAGCGGGATCGGGAGGCCTCGCGATGTCGTCCACGGTACCTTATCAGTTTCTGGGTTTGATGTTTATGCCTTGATAGATCCGGGTTCTACTTTGTCATATATATCTCCCCTTGTTGCTAGTAGAATAGGGATAGAGCCTGAGTCCATAGATCCTTTCGAGGTAGCTACGCCAGTGGGTGATTCAGTGGTAGCTCGGCGGGTATTTAGAGCTTGTCCTGTGACCATTCTGATCGTCGGACCACTAGCGGGCTTGATAGAGTTAGAGATGATTGACTTGGCGTGATCATGGGGATGGATTGGCTAGCTTCTTGCTACGCCAATGTGAAGCTGAGAGAGAAGTAAATGCAGTTCCGATTTCTGAGGCCGGTTGTTGAGTGGGAGAACGCGGTATCGTAGAGGGTGAGTTTATTTCCTACCTCAAGGCTAGGAAGATAGTGCGAGAAGGTATATCTACCATCGTTCGGGTGTTTGATCTTGAAGGCTGCGGTGCAGTTTTGATCGGTTCGATAGTCGTGAGTTCCCAGGCGTGTTTCGAGATGACCTCGGGTATCCTCACGAGAGGAGATTGAGTTTTGTATTGACATATTGCGGACACTCGGCCTATTTCCATTCGCCCATCTGAGAATGGCACTTGCCGAGTTGAGAGAAGTGAAGGATCGGCTTAGAGATTTCTTTGGAGAAAGGGCTTCATCGGGCCTAGTGTTTCTCGCAGGGAAGCGTGTGTTCGTGAAGAAGAAGGGCGGGGCCAGCTGCGCATGTGTGTTGATCTGACGGTGAACAAGGTGACCATTAAACGAATACCGCTTCCGGGATTGATGATTTGTTCGACGGTTGCGAGTGCGAGATGTTTCTCAAGATTGATCTGCGATCGGGCTATCATCAGTGCGAGTCGAGAGGTGGATGTCCACAGGATTGCATTCGGAGACGATGCGGGCATTATGAGTTCGGTCATGTCTTTTGGGTTGACGATGCTCGTGGTATTCATGGATTTGATGAGCGAGTGTTCAAACCATTTTGGACACGTTTGTGATAGTGTTCATTGATGATATCTTGGTTTATTCTCGCTCAGGCGGAGAATCACGGGCATTTGAGGATCTTGTGATTCTCGAGACGTGATTATGCGCCAAGTTTTCCAAATGTGAGTTTTGGTTGACTTGATGGCGTTTCTTGGGCATATTAGCCGGGTGATGGCATTAGTGGATACGGCGAATCGAAGCGATCGAGGACTTGGCCTGAACCTCTTACTCAAGCCAGAGGTTCGCGATTTTACAGGCCTTGCGAGGATATTATCGGTTCGTGGAGAAGTTTGCTTATCTACGCACCATTGACTAGGTGACTCGAGAAGCGGAGTTTGATGGTGATGCTTGTGGCGGGGTTTCGATTCTTTGAAAAGAGGCGGCAGCCGCCCGTTCTTACTCTTCGGAGGGTCGGATGGTTATATCGTGTATTGTGATCGTCGAGAATCGGGTTGGGATGTGTGTTGATGCGACATGGCGGGGTTATAGCATATCGTCCCGGCGGTGAAGAAACACGAGAACTACCCGCTGTGATTTGGAGTTGGCGGTGTGATTCACGCTTTGAAAATCTGGAGGCACCGTTTGTATGGGGTTGCGTGGATATTTTCTGAGACCGAGAGCCTCGGTATATCTTGACGAGAGGAGTGAACTTCACGGCGAGGCGGTGGTTAGAGTTTCTTAAGGATTACGATGTTGATATCTATACCACGGGAAGGCGATGTTGTGGCGGATGCTCTTAGTCGTAGGTCGATGGGAACCTATCGGATGTGCGGCTAGAGAGGAGGGACATGGTTCGTGATTTGCACGATTAGCGAGCCTTGGTGTCGTTTGATTGATCCCGATAGCGATGGGGTTAGAGTTCGTGAGGTTGCGAGTCTTCCATCGTTGAGGAGGTGAAGAGCAGCGATTCGAGATCGGCTTTGATTCGATATCGTGTCTGACTCTTACGTGAGGCAAGGGTCGCTTTGAGTAGCACTTTGATGGGGTGCTAAGGTTTGAAGCGGTATGTGTTCGGATGTTTGAGGACTTGGCGGCGAGTTCTTGGGAAGCACCTGCGCGCGTTACTCTATCCATCTGGTCGACCAAGATGTACCACGACCTTAGATACGTGTATTGGTGGGATGGCTTGAAGAGGGGCGTTGCGAGTTCGTAGCTCGGTGCGTGTTGTCGGAGTGAAGGTAGAGCACGAGGCACGGTGGTTTTATTCTGACGATTGAGATCTCGACACGGAAGTGGGAGGTAATCAACATGGACTTCATCACGGGATTACCTCGCTTTCGGAGGAGACATGATTCTATATGGGTTATCGTCGGCGGTGGCGAAATCAGCCCTTTCTTCCGTCGGGGCGACTTTTGGTGAGGATTATGCGAACTTTACATCAGAAGATCGTCGGTGCGTGAGTCCTACTTGATCATATCGACAGAGGATCGGTTACGGCTAACAGGAGTCCTTCGAGAGGGTTTAGGGGCCTTGGTGAGCACAGTCTTGCATTTCATCCTGAGCAGACGGACATGCGAGCGCCTTATCGGACTCTTGAGGATATCTGCGAGCTGTGTTATTGACCCGATGGTAGTTGGGAGGATCATTTGCCTCTGGTTGAGTTCGCGTATAATAATAGCTACCACTCAGTATTGAGATGGCGCCTTATGAGGCCTTGTATGGGAGGAAGTGCGGTCGCCTATAGGTTGGTTCGATGTGGCGAGAGTGCGGCTAGTGGGACGGTTGTACAATGAGCGATGGATAAGGTGAAACTTATCAAGGCGGTATTGGACTCGAGTCGGCAAGTCGTATCACGAGATCATCGTCGTCGGCATGCTTGAGTTCGAGTTCATGATTGGGTTTTCTAAAGGTGTCACCCATGAAGGGTGTGATGAGGTCGGGAAGAAGAAACTTCGACCCAGGTACATTGGGCGTTCCAGTTGTCGCGAGGTAAGCAAGGTTACTACGAGTTGAATCTGCCGTCCGTCTGGAAGCGGTGCATCCGATTTTCGCGTATCTATCTTTGAGGAGATGTATCGGGGATCCATCTAGGGTACACCGATTGATGATGTCGGTGGCCAGGGGTTATCGTATGAGGAGATTCCATAGCGATAGTCGATCGTCGAGTTAGGCGTCTGCGGACGGGGCGTGGCCAGTCAAAGTCTTGTGGCGGAGCGAGCTCGGGGAGGAGATGGCGTGGGGCGAGGAGGACATGAGGCGGAAGTATCCTCGCTATTCCCGCCTCGGGTAAATTCACTTTCCTCTTGTAAATTTCGTTATCGTTTACGCTAAGTGTTGCTCTGTGGCGTGTGTGGCATTTACAATTGTTTAAGTTATGAAGAATCTTATCGTTAAGCGTCTTGGGAAGGAACATTCGGGACGAATGTTTCTAAGGAGGGAGAATGTTATACCGTATTTCCAGTATATGCGTGGGGAATACGTCTGAAAAGTTTAGCCTTAAAGTTTAGGCTTGGGCGATTTTTGGGCCTGACTCGCAAAGCGAATAGTTTTTAGGCGAAGCGTTTCCACGACTTTCGTAGGGTAAATTCGACTATGCCATTTCTAATTTTGCGGATTTTTAGAGAGGCGAAACATTTTGGACCAGCGGGAGGCGACACTTGGCACGCCGATTGGTGGACTTAATCGTCGTTTGAATGAAATGGACTATGATAGCACGTTTTTGTGTCTTGTGCACAAGTCAGGAGTTGGTAGGATATTTGTGTATAGTTAATCCTCACCCTACACTTGCCTTGCACTTGTCTTAATCTTGGCCATTGGTTGGCCAGCAACGACCTATAAATACCCCAAGATGAAGAGTTCTTCGTCCACAAAGCTTTCAGTCTTGAAAATCCTCTCCTCTCCTTTGTAGCCTTTTAGGTCAGCGTCTCCCTCCTTGTGAAGGCCATGGCGAATACCCCTCTAGCCTAAGAAGTTTGGCGAGGCCCCACAACCTAGCCAAAACCTACCCCATACAGTAGAAAAGTTGCCTTCTTGTATTGTTATAATGCCCAAAATACCCTAGCCCAAATACCTTAGTACTTAGTAGAAGTTGTGAAGAACTTCTAAGGTTTCCTTGGAGCATACAACTTAGGAGCAAAACTGTTATACCCCGTAGTTCCAGGGTATATAGGTGAGGATGTACGTGCGAGATTACGACAGAAATTTTGGAATGAAAGAAAGATGTGATTTTTCGACGGAAAAGTTTCCGGTTTTTGTGAAGAAAAAGGTTCGTTAATGGGAATTGGATTCCCAGATTTGGTATTCGGACTTCTTAGAATATTTGAGAATTATGGAATTTTATTTAGGAAATGGTCACGTGGGGCCACGGGTGAAATTCTGGTTTTGTGAAGCTTAGTTTTGAGATTTTGGCCATTATGGATATTTTAGGAGATGAAATATTTTGGGCCAGTAGGAGGCGACACGTGTCACCCTAGGTGGCCACTTGGCGAAATTAGCTAGCAGTGGCAAGCAGTGGCAGTCTTGCTAGATATTTTGTGTGGACAAGTGGCTTGTGGGTCCCACCCACACTTGTCCCCAATCTCAACCACACACTTGCCTTCATCCTATCCTTGGTTGTCTATTTATGCACCCTTAGTTGATGAAATCTTCCATGGCTTAGACATTTGAAGACTTGAAAAACCCTCACTTCTCACTTGACACAGAGCTCTCGGTTTTGCCCCATTTCTTGAGCAAAATTTGTCCAACAATTCTTAAACTCTTAAGTGTTCTTCCACTAAGGTGTTAGGAAGATTGTGTACCAAGAGTTGGAAAAGATTTCACACCACAGGCTTGAAGGGATGCCTTGGCGAAAGTTGTCATCTTGAAACCCTAAGTGTTCTTCACTTTTTGGAGTTTAATCTTGAAGAGAAGTTGGTTAGGAGCTTACATGGGTTGCTTGTAGCAGTTGGGCGTAAAGATTTGGAGCTAAGACTTGCTTGGGCGACTTTAAGAACTTGGATATTTTGGGCTATTTGAGGTAGTGGAACTTAAACCTCTTTGAGAATTGGTTGTTATACATATATTATAAGTATATTATGGATTATATAATATATGGAGTAAGTTTGGAAGAGTTGGATCTTGTTAACTTGTTAAAAGAAAAGTTGGCGTTTGCCATTAAAATGGTAAGCGTATCTTACTTGCTAAGAAGCTAATAACAAAGTAACTATAACTTATATTAAGAATGGAAATATAAGTTGGATGACTAATGAGTAAATTGGATAAGTAAAATGGACAAAGTTGGCCAAGGACCCTGACTTAAGAATTTGTATTTACTTTGGACCGTATTTACTTTGGACCGTATTTACTTTGGATTGTATTTACATTGGGTGTATTTACATTTACATTAAGGGAAGATTTTCAATCAGCGTTCCGTTTGGGCGTGTGATCCCCTTTTTAATTATTGTATTGTTATGAAGGCGTGATAGTAAACGCGTTCTGGTTGGCGCGTAATCCTGCTTTTACTTATTGTTGTTATGAAGGCGTGATAGTAAACAGCGTTACCGTTTGGGCGTGTAATCCTTCTTTATGTTGTTTAATTATTACGCCTTATATATATATATGGTATATATATTCACGGTTATTCAGACCTTAGTAAAAGATGGAAAAGTGAGTATAAGCGGGAAGTCTTTGTAGAAATTTCCGTAGATTTTGAGGGCTTTTTATTGGTATAAGTCTTGATGATAAGAAAGGTTTGATAGAGTACTATGACCATTTTAGGAGTGGAGTACTACGTGTGGCGTGATCTACTTGGCTTAGGAGTAGCAAGCGGGTTGAAGTACTTGGGCGTTTTGCTTATTGTCGATAAATCGTCGAGGTATGTGAACCTCTTCCTATCTTTTCTAGCATGATTGTTGTGAACTATGTAATGCGGTGAGCGTACATGTGCTAAGTGATTTGGTTGGTTTAAAACATAGGGTGTTATAATAGCTTTATGGGAAGTTAGTTATAACGACCTTATGTAGTGAAAATGGTTTCTTGATGTTAGAAGTTAAGAGACTTGATCTTATAAGATAAGAGACTTAACTTATTTGTTTTAATGTGGATGTTTGTGTGAAACCTCATTCGTGAGTAATGAGTACTTGGTTTTAAAGGGATAATGTTTCTTGATTTGGGAATCGAGAATGTGTATCGACAGACCATTGCGGCGTTAATAAAGGAAAATGTATTGAATAATGATGTGTTGTATTAAAACCGGTAGAAACCTCGTCTGCATAGAAGCTAAGATGAGACAAAATGATATTACATTTTCTAGATCATGATTTTGTAATAAGATCGTTATAAACAAAGAATAAACTACTCGCATATATGACATATGTTACTCGATTGTTTTAAAAGAGATTAAGACTATGAGTTATGAAACCTTTCTAAAATAAGTGACTTGAGCATTTGAAAATGAGAAGCTTGAGTAATTGAAACTAGGCAAAGCTGGAACTTAGGAAAGAATGTTGTTACTTGATTTTGAAAAGGAATGTGGGTTGGTCATTCTAATACTATGGGTATAGGGTGACTTTTATAAAAGTAATGGATCTCTTTTAAAGAACTTAACGTATGTAGTACTTTGGGGTTAAAAACAGGACTTTGGCATAAAATGAAAGTACTTTGAGTTGTGTGAAACTTGCCTATGCTTGTTGTTGTGAAACTTGCCTATGCTTGTTGTTGTGAAACTTGCCTATGCTTGTGATGATAGCCTTTGTTGTGCAAGTGTGGTATTTACGTATTCTGGCGTCTCTCGATAGAGGCGGTCGACTTATTGAGAACTTACTTGGGCGTCTTTGGCGGTGATGGAGAATTCCACGGGTATGTTTCCATTTTGATTCTTGTCTTGTTGTTGATGTCACATGGACATGTCTGCCGTCACGATATTAGGGGGCATGCGGCCGTGCGGCGGGTTGATTACCGATATATTGTTATTGTGGTTACATGGACATGTCTACAGAGTAAATTAGGGGCATGTGGCGTGCGGCGGGGTTGATCACGGTATATTATTGTTGATGTCACGTGGGCGTGTCTACAGAGTAGAATTAGGGGCATGTGGCCGTGGGGCATTGGTATTATTGTTGCATCATGGACATGTCTGCCGTCACGAGAATTAGGGGCATGCGGCCGTGATGCGAACATGATTGATGTTGTGGGCGTAAGACCCGTAGTTATATTTGAGTGATGACTTGAGGCGTGAGTCACAGTGGACATATTGCTTTTATGTTGTGAAGCGTAGTTTGGTTATCATACATGTCTCTGCTTTATATAGACTAGTATGATTTCATTCTGATATTTTCTGATTTCACATACTTGGTACTGTTGTCTTGACCTCGCCCGAGGCTGCGTTCATCTGCATGCGGTAGAGTGCATCGGTCGTGGATCCTCGCTCTTAGGATCTCGATTCAGCGTTTTGGAAGCTCCGTTTCTCAGAGGCTTATCTTTTGGTATGTGTTCCACTGAGTTGTAGGTTCTTGTACATTCGGGGTATGGCGGGAGCCTGTCGTCATAGTTGTTGTAAATCTTAAGTGCATGTAATCTTGTTGTGGGCGGGGTTTGTAAAAGGGATTAAACTATTCGTTTTGAAAGAGTTGTATTTATTATGTTATTGGAAGGTAACAGTTGGGTTGACTTTGTTTATGTTCATATATCATTTCTTGTTTAAGTTTTATTTTCATTTGGTTTTCTCGATGATTGTATCACTAGGGTGCAGGATAAGGCACCCGATGCGGGCCGGGCAGTCGTTACAAAAGTGGTATCGAGCGATTAATCCTCGGAAAGTGTCTGAACCGTGTCTAGTAGAGTCTTGATTATCGATGTGTTGTGCACCACGTCTATGTCGAGGAGGCTGAGACATTTAGGATTAGTTTCCATTCTTCTCATTCAGAGATCGTGCCTTAGAGTTGTGTTGTAAGTTGGACCCTACAGCGTATCTCGTTTTTACGATTATGCCTCGCCTTGAGCAGCGAGCCACGAAGGGCAAGGCAGTAGAGAACCGCTAGTGAGATCTGAGGAAGTGCGAGCGCGAGCGACGATACACGAGGTTGTGCTTGGTGGCCCGGGTTTTGTAGCGCCCGCCCAGCGAGGTTAGAGCGCGGCAATAGGCTGCTGAGACCCGCGATACACGAGCCTCGGTCCAGCGATGCAGGGCGGAGGAGATGGGTTATAAGAGATGGCCCGATTCTTGGCGAGTCGTGGCGAATATGAGGATAAATTTGGAATCTGGCGATTCGATTCGATAGCACGATGGATTCGCCCGAGCGAGATAGTTTGAGGCTCACGGGACTTTCACGAGTTGTAGCCTTGAGTTTTATGGGTGAGGCACGAGGATGATCGCGAGTTCATCCGGCGATTCTGACGGATCATGCGGGTGATCGAGGCTTGAGACCGAGTGCGTGACCTTTGGTTCGCGTCGGTGCGTGATACCGCGATCGATTGGTTTGATTCATAGGAGCTTTCGGGAGAGCATGCGCCTCCAGGTATGGGATGAGTTTTGGGCGTTCCTCGCGCACTTCTTGCCTCGCGGATGAGGAGAACGCGGTAAACGATTTTTGATGCTTAAACGAGGCGGGCGTGCGGTTGGGAGTACAATGTGAGTTCGACTCATTGGCGTGCGTCCAGCGTTGGTAGCTAGTATGGAGGATCGAGTGCGATATATTCTGAGCTCGATGATTACATGTCGAGGCATGTTGGGAGTAGCTCTTGGGCATGGACATTGCCGCATGCGAGCTCATCTGCTGGGATGTGAGGCACGGAGAGGTCGGCGGAATGACGAATCGGCGAGAAGAGGCGAACAACGAGGTCGCTTTGGTGACTTTGGCGGACCGCCTCGTGGCATCTAGTTTTGTACCTCCGCCCGGTCGAGTGGTCCTCCACGCCTTGAGTATTCGGGGCGGTCGGGGCTCGAGGTTGAGTTTCGAGGAAGTAAGGTGTTGGCGGATCACGGTCACCCTGCCTCGGTGTGGTCGATGTGGTAGACGCGTTTGAAGTGTCGTGGTGCGGGGAGCTTGTTATTTTGCGGCCAGCGGGGCCATTTTGCGAGGCTATCAGGCGAGGTATACGGATGTTCGACTCGGCCTACGGATCGATGGTGGTTCGCGCCTCTGATTATCGCCTGCGAGTGAGCTATGATTAGAGTGGAGCGGTAGCCGGGTATATCCTTAACCCTCAGAGTTTGGTTTGCGCGATATGATGATCTTATTATTGTGTGCTATGCGGATAGCGTTGTGTTGTTTGTAAGTTAGAAAACATGGTTAGTTGGAAGGATAAGTGTGGGGGCATGGAAAGTGTGAACCTTAGAGTTTTATCGTGGAGACCTTAGAGGCGAGGCCGTCTTGAGTGGGTGATTTTACGGTTGGTCTTCTTGATGTACTTGGTATGCGGGGAAATATTGTGGGATAATTACATGGGTAGTGTGAGATGGAAGTGGTAGCTTTCATGGCGTGAATTAGTAAGATTGTTCGGATCGGGAACAAGAGTTGGCGCGTTTAGGGAGTCGGGTTGAGGGCCGTTTGCGGGTCAACCCGCAGCCAATATTGAGGTGGGGTCAGTTCGAGGTGGTCACGGTGGTAGGTCGCGAGGGTGCTAGGCCAGTTTAGGTAACCATCGTGCGAGTTCGTGGATCGTTCACGAGTCGGATCGTGAAGGCGGGAATGGCCTTAGAGTAAATTGAAGCTAGTGGGGCTGTTGTAAGATTAGAAATGATTCCTCGTTGGCTTGGATTTGAGTTTTGCGCACGTGTTATATTACGGCCATTGGTGGCGTGATCGGTTTGTAAGTATAGTAGTGAAGACTATCACGAGCACAAATGCGTTTGGAGACTTAGAATGAACATTCGGGAACGAATGTTTCTAAGAGGAAGAATGTTATACCAGTAGTTCGGGGTATATAGGTGAGGATATGCGTGCGAGATTACGAGAAATTTTGGAATGAAAGAAAGATGTGATTTTTTTGGAAAAGTTTAGGTTTTGTGAAGAAAAGGTTCGTTAATGGGAATTGGATTCCCAGTTTGGTGTCGGACTTAGAATATTTGAGAATTATGGAATTTTATTTAGGAAATGGTCACGTGGGGCCACGGGTGAAATTCTGTTTTGTGGAACAGCTTAGTTTTGAGATTTTGGCCATTATGGATATTTTAGGAGATGAAATATTTTGGGCCAGTAGGAGGCGACACGTGTCACCACTAGGTGGCCTTGGCGAAATTAGCTAGACAGTGGCGAACAGTGGCGAGTCTTGCTAGATATTTTGTGTGGACAAGTGGCTTGTGGGTCCCACCCACACTTGTCCCCAATCTCAACCACACACTTGCCTTCGTCCTATCCCTTGGTTGTCTATTTATGCACCCTTAGTTGATGAAATCTTCCACTTAGACATTTGAAGACTTGAAAAACCCTCATTCTCCCTTGACCTAGAGCTCGGTTTGCCCCATTTCTTGAGCAAAATTTGTCCAACAATTCTTAAACTCTTAAGTGTTCTTCCCTAAGGTGTTAGGAAGATTGTGTACAAGAGTTGGAAAAGATTTCACACCCACAGGCTTGAAGGGATGCCTTGGCGAAAGTTGTCATCTTGAAACCCTAAGTGTTCTTCACTTTTTGGAGTTTAATCTTGAAGAGAAGTTGGTTAGGAGCTTACATGGGTTGCTTGTAGATTGGGCGTAAAGATTTGGAGCTAAGACTTGCTTGGGCGACTTTAAGAACTTGGATATTTTGGGCTATTTGAGGTAGTGGAACTTAAACCTCTTTGTGAATTGGTTGTTATACATATATTATAAGTATATTATGGATTATATAATATATGGAGTAAGTTTGGAAGAGTTGGATCTTGTTAACTTGTTAAAAGAAAGGATTGGTAGTTTGCCATTAAAATGGTAAGCGTATCTTACTTGCTAAGAAGCTAATAACAAAGTAACTATAACTTATATTAAGAATGGAAATATAAGTTGGATGACTAATGAGTAAATTGGATAAGTAAAATGGACAAAGTTGGCGAGGACCCCAACTTAAGAATTTGTATTTACTTTGGACCGTATTTACTTTGGGTAGTATTTACTTTGGATTGTATTTACATTGAATTTGTATTTACATTTACATTAAGGGAAGATTTTCAATCGCGTTCCGTTTGGCGTGTGATCCCTTTTTAATTATTGTATTGTTATGAAGGCGTGATAGTAAACGCGTTACCGGTTGGCGCGTAATCCACTTCTTTTACTTATTGTTGTTATGAAGGCGTGATAGTAAACGCGTTACCGTTTAGGCGTGTAATCCTTCTTTATGTTGTTTAATTATTACGCCTTATATATATATATGGTATATATATTACGGTTATTCGGGCCTTGGTAAAAGATGGAAAAGTGAGTATAAGCGGAAGTCTTTTAGAAATTTCAAGTAGATTTTGAGGGCTTTTTATTGGTATAAGTCTTGAATGATAAGAAAGGTTTGATAGAGTACTATGACCATTTTAGGAGTGGAGTACTACGTGTGGCGTGATCTACTTGGCTTAAGGAGTAGCGGGTTGAAGTACTTGGGCGTTTTGCTTATTGTCGATAAATCGTCGCGAGGTATGTGAACCTCTTCCTATCTTTTCTAGCATGATTGTTGTGAACTATGTAGTACGGTGAGCGTACATGTGCTAAGTGATTTGGTTGGTTTAAAACATAGGGTGTTATAATAGCTTTATGGGAAGTTAGTTATAACGACATGTAGTGAAAATGGTTTCTTGATGTTAGAAGTTAGAGACTTGATCTTATAAGATAAGAGACTTAACTTATTTGTTTTAATGTGGATGTTTGTGTGAAACCTCATTCGTGAGTAATGAGTACTTGGTTTTTAAAGGGATAATGTTTCTTGATTTGGGAATCGAATGTGTATCGACAGGACCATTGCGGCGTTAATAAAGGAAAATGTATTGAATAATGATGTGTTGTATTAAAACCGGTGAAACCTCCATCTGCATAGAAGCTAGATGAGACAAAATGATATTACATTTTCTAGATCATGCATTTCTTTGTAATAAGATCGTTATAAACAAAGAATAAACTACTCATATATGACATATGTTACTCAATTGTTTTAAAAGAGATTAAGACTATGAGTTATGAAACCTTTCTAAAATAAGTGACTTGAGCATTTGAAAATGAGAAGCTTGAGTAATTGAAACTAGGCAAGCTGGAACTTAGGAAAAGAATGTTGTTACTTGATTTTGAAAAGGAATGTGGGTTGGTCATTCTAATACTATGGGTATAGGGTGACTTTTATAAAAGTAATGGATCTCTTTTAAAAGAACTTAACGTATGTAGTACTTTGGGGTTAAAAACCGGACTTTGGCGTAAAATGAAAGTACTTTGAGTTGTGTGAAACTTGCCTATGCTTGTTGTTGTGAAACTTGCCTATCTTGTTGTTGTGAAACTTGCCTATGCTTGTGATGATAGCCTTTGTTGTGCAAGTGTGGTATTTACGTATTCTGGCGTCTCGATAGAGGCGGTCGACTTATTGAGAACTTACTTGGGCGTCTTTGGCGGTGATGGAGAATTCCGCGGGTATGTTTCCATTTTGATTCTTGTCTTGTTGTTGATGTCACATGGGCGTATGTCTACCGTCACGATATTAGGCATCGCGGCCGTGCGGCGGAGTTGATTACAGATATATTGTTATTGTGGTTACATGGACATGTCTACAGAGTAGAATTAGGGGCATGTGGCGTGCGGCGAGGTTGATCACCAGTATATTATTGTTGATGTCACGTGGGCGTGTCTCTGAGGTAGAATTAGGGGCATGTGGCCATGGGGCATTGGTATTATTGTTGCATCATGGACATGTCTACACCGTCTGCGAAATTAGGGGCATGCGGCCGTGATGCGAACATGATTGATGTTGTGGGCGTAAGACCCGTAGTTATATTTGAGTGATGACTTGAGGCGTGAGTCACATTTGGACATATTTGCTTTTATGTTGTGAAGCGTAGTTTGGTTATCATACATGTCTCTGCTTTATATAGACTAGTATGATTTCATTCTGATATTTTCTGATTTCACATACTTAGTACTGTTGTCTTGACCTCCTTGAGGCTGCGTTCATCTGCATGGTAGAAGTACATCGATCGTGGATCCTCGCTCTTAGGATCTCGATTCGGCGTTTTGGGAAGCTCCGTTTCTCGGAGGCTTATCTTTTAGTATGTGTTCCTGAGTTGTAGGTTCTTGTACATTCGGGGGTATGGCGAGGCCTGTCCGTCATAGTTGTTGTAAATCTTAAGTGCATGTAATCTTGTTGTGGCGGGGTTTGTAAAAGGGATTAAACTATTCGTTTTGAAAGAGTTGTATTTATTATGTTATTGGAAGGTGCAGTTGGGTTGACTGTTTTATGTTCATATATCATTTTCTTGTTTAAGTTTTATTTTCATTTGGTTTTCTCGATGATTGTATCACTAGGGTGCGGGATAAGGCACGATGCTTGGGCCGGGCAGTCGTTACAAAAACCTTGCTCAGCGCGACTTTTCTAGGATATTATTGGGCTTCAGAGGTAACTAATCCTAACCCTCTTTTGAATTAGAGAATACTTCTGTAGTAGTATTAGAATAAGTATTAAATACTTAGAAGATTATCACAGAATAGAATTGAGCTATTACCACAGTAGAAGGGTTTAAAGAAGAATAATCAAAGCGTACTTACATAGAATTTGTTTTCACGATGAACTTATATAGCTCATGGGTAGGGAAGTCTGCCCAACTTTCCATAGAATTGTGAACCCTCTGTTTAGAATGACCTTGAGTAGTCTTTGATAGATATCTGTGACTATTATAGGTGACTCTCTGTGCGACATATTGACTTGGCGGTGGTTTTATTTGAGAAGGTATGTGATTCTTCCTAAAGCATGATATTTTACAATATATATGATGCGGTGAGCGTCGTGTGTTAACTAAAATATAACTACGGCAATGCCTCACGCTTAAGCACGAATAACACTTACGTGATGCCTCACGGCTTAAGCTGAATAATAAAGATCGAAAGCATTTCAAAGAATCTTGAATCATTTTTAATGAAGAGAACTAATTGGTTTTTAAGCGAAGCTTAAGAGTTATACTAGCCTTATGGGAAGTTAAGTATAACGGCAAGATTGATAAAAGAAACGATTTGCCTATGTGTTTATAACGGACTTATATTGAATTGTGAAAAGAATAATAAGATGGTTTGATAAGTAGACATGATATGATGCTATGTGTGTTAGTGTCTTGTAACGTTTGTGAAAAGAGTATTCTTGTTGTGCTTATGTTGTTTAACGATAATTTGTTAGGTTAGTGTAACATCACTCGCCTCTTGACATATGCAGGGGTTAAAGGCCCTCCGTCTGGGGTAGACTCGGTGATGCAGGACCGTGATTCGAGAATACCTCATGCGGGTCCAAGGACCTATGCGAGCTACGGGAGTTCGAGTTAGTGTGCGGGGTTATACCTCATGCGATGCATGTGGCGTGCGGACGGCGAGTCGGGGCGATCTTGAGTAGCTACCCTCGATGCGGGGTTATATACCTATGCGGGCCTATGTGATTGGCCTATGCGGACTACGAGTCGAGATTAGGCTTGCGTGGTGATACTACAGGCAATTGTCCTGCTTGATCATTCGCGACTAGAAAAGACACATTACAGTTTACTATTCTTGCTCTTGTTTGTGATGTGGCACTATGTGCGGTTTCCTTGGTTGTTTCATACATACTTGCAAAGCGTTTTTGAAATGATATGTTTCATTTAAGTATTTCTGATTTCATATACTTAGTACTGTTATCTTGACCTCCTTGAGTGCGTTCATCTGCAGTAAGAGGCGGCAGTGCTAGATCCACATTCTTAGGATCTCTACGTTGGTGTTGGGAGCTCCATCTTTCAGGAGGCTCTACTTTTAGGTATGATCTCCTGTTGTAGATAGTTTTATGCGATCGAGTATGGCGGGGCCTGTCCGCCATAGTTGTATATTTCCTTAAGTGCAGTAGTCGTATTTATGCGATTCGGATGTAGCTGCTAAACCATGTTTATATATATATGCGAAAGCGATGTTTTCGCATAAAGCGTGTCTTATTTTATAAAGCTGTTTCATGTCTTGCTTTATATTTCAGTGATTACTCGATGTATGACTACTTGGGTGCCGATGAGCGCGATCCACGAACACAGAGCAGTCGTGACAATTTTAGAAGATAAGAGACTTGACTTAATTGAATTGATATAAAAGTTATTAAGAAGTGTGAAACCTCATTCGTGAGTAATGAGTACTTGGTTTTTAAAGAATAATGTTTCTTGATTTGGAAATGAGAATAAGTATCGAACGAACCACTGCAGCGCTAATAAAGGGAAATGTATTGACTAATTAAGTATTATTAAAACCAGTAGAAACCTCCATCTGCATAGAAGCTAAGATAAGACAAAATTATATTACATTTCTTAGATCATGACTGCTTTAATAAGATTGTTATAAACAAAAATAACCTACTCACACATAAGGCATATGTTTCTCAAATTGTTTTAAAAGAGAATTACGTTATTAAATGATTAAGACTATGAACTATGAAATCTTTCGAAAATAAGAGACGTGAATATTTGAAATTAGGCAAACTTGAACTTTGGAAAAGAATGTTGTAACTTGATTTTAAAAGGAGAAGTGTTTTGGTTTAAAAAGGAAGGTATGGAAGTTGTTTTGGTTTACTTAAAAATGTTAGTCACTCTATTTTTTATAATACGGGCATCGGGTGACCTTTGTAAAAGAAATGGATCCTTTAAAAAGAATTTAACGTACGTAGTACTCTGGGGTTAAAAACCTGGACTTTGGCATAAAATGAAAGTACCTTGAGTTGTGTGTAACTTGCCTATGTTTGCGTGTGATAGCCTTGTCGTGCTAGTATTGTATTTCTATACCAGCGTCTCTCGATGGGCCGGCTGATTTGTTATGATATTACTTGGGCGTCTGGCGGTGAAAGATTCCGCGGATGCGCTCACGGTGATAGTGTTATTCCATGGACTAGCTCTCCGAGGTTTCTTGATTCGGCCTTGGTATCACGGTGGTTGGCTTCGTACTTGCCGTCTCGTGGTGATTCGGCCTTGGTACACAGTAGTTAGACTTGCGCTTGCCACGTTCGGTTTAGTGGCGAAGTCTCGTGATCTGACCTTGGTATCCGGTAGTTAACCCTCGTACTTGCCGGTCACTCGTGACACGGCTTTGGTATCGGTAGTTGGCTTTCGTACTTGCCGTGTCGACCGTGGCGAAGTCTCGTGACCACGACCTTGGTATCGATAGTTAGCGCCGTACTTGCCGGTCAGCTCGTGACCACGGCCTTGGTACACGGTAGTCGACTTCGTACTTGCCGATGTCGACCGTGGTTTGATTGTATAGTATTGTTAGTACGGCCTGGGTATCTGGTAGTAGACTTTCGTAATTGCCCCGGTCATTTGATGATGCGGCTTTGGTATCTGGTAGTTAGCCTTCGTACTTGCCCCGTACGGTTTTATGACACAGGTAGGACCTAGTGTTTATGTGTACTCCTTGGTGTTATTATATCATAGACTGCCGGCAGTGAGGAAGGTATTCCACGGGCATGATTGATGTTGAGGGCGTGAGACCCATAGTTATATTTGAGTGATGACTTGAGGGCGTGAGTCCCTGACTTACATGACTGCTTATTTATTGTGGACTGTAGTTTGGTTATCATACATGTCTCCTGCTTTATATAGACTACTATGATTTCATTCTGATATTTTGATTTCACATACTTGGTACTGTTATGCGACCTCTGCGAGGCTGCGTTCATCTGCGGTAGAGTACGCGATCGTTGATCCTCGCTCTTAGGATCACGATTCGACGTATTAGGAAGCTCCGTTTCTCGGAGGCTTATCTTTTAGTATAGTCCTGTCACTATAGGTACTTGTACATTCGAGGTATGGCGGGAACCTGTCGTCATGTTGTATAAAAACTCTTAAGTGCAGTAATCTTTGTTGTGGGCGGGGTTTGTAAGGATGTAGCATTCGATTTTAGTATATATGCAAAAATGCTTAGGTTGGTTGCTTTGTTTTATTCATATCTCTTGTTTAATATTTAAAGTTTTATTTCCGTGATTTTCTCGATGTTGTATCACTAGGGTGCCGGGGTAAGGCACGATCACGGGCCGGATCGGGTCGTGACGATACAGCGAGTGGTTTGACCGCCGAGGATATTCGAGGCGGGTCGGGGCTCGGAGCTGTGGCTCGCGGATGTGCGGGGATAGTAGCGAGGCCACGCTTTACCTCGGTGTAGTCACCGTGGTAGATCTCATTTTGGGAATGTCGGACTAGGTCGGACTTGTTATACTGCTGCCAATGGGCCATTTGGCGAGAGATTGTCCGACGGAGGTGGCGGTGGGATAACCTGATCTATTGAATCGATTGTGGGTTCTTCGCCTTGATGGCTGGCGGGATGTTCAATGCCGGCGTGCGCGAAGTCGTGTAGCGATTCGATTTTAGCGGTCCTTTTACACTTTATGCGATTTCAGGTATATTTTCGATCTTTTAGAGACTTGTATGCATGATAAAGTTGTTGTATGTTTAAGTGTCATGAACGGATTATATTGAGGCTATGTATGTATGCTAGAAGTAAGTGGGAAGTACGATAAGAGAAGCATTTTAGGCCTTGAATGGGAGTAAATAGCGTTGGTGCACCCTTGGGATCCGTTTTCTTGGTTGACAATGATGGATGGGTATGCGAGTGCGATATCTTAGGGTCATAAGGGGCATAATAAAGTTCCATTAATTGTAAGTACGAGGAGTACTAGATTGACTCCAAAAGAACATTCGGGGACGAATGTTTCTAAGGGGGGAAGAATGTTACACCCCGTAAATTCAAGAGGATAAGTTAGAGCGTCTGAAAGGAAATAAGATTTGAATTTGGAAAGTTGGGTTGGCAAAATGTTGTAGGCAGACGTTCAGTCAACTTTGGAGCGGTATATACCCTAATTCTTTAGGAGTTTTGAGGAGTTTTAAAAGACTAGTATGAAGTTTGTTGAGTCTAGTTTCCAACGCAACAAACCACTCGTCGATTGGACATCGGGGTAGGAAGTTACGGGCGTTAGAAGTTACGTGGCTGGCGGATGATTTCCCAGCGTCGCGGCACCTTGGCGCCGTCAGCGAACGCGGCGCCGATATTTCTGAAAATCCTCTGAGGTTGCAGCGCCGGAGGCAGGGCCGCGGCGCCAAGGCGGGATATTTACGCGGAAAGGGGCGAAAAACAGGGGATATTTTGATAAAAGGCCTATGGGAGGGTGACAAGTGTCCCTCCCATCTTTTTGACCTAGGGAGGGTCTTATTTTAGGACCAAGTCTTCAAGACTTGGCCATTTGCAAGGGTTTCCTTAAGAAAAAATTCATCTCCTCTCTCTCAAATTGATGAACCCCGGTGAGATTTTTGGAAAGGCTTCAAGAAGGAAAAGTGTTGGCAAGCTTGTAGAGGGTTCGTGTGGGTAATTTTAGAGTGAAGAAGATTTCGGAAAGAGGGCTTCTTGAGGTAAAAATCTTCACCTTCTTGTGTAAATGAAGATTTCAAGTTATAGTAGTTAAGAAATGAGCATGTGGTTGTTATATTAAAGTTTGAAAAGATTTGGATCTTGTCGTCTTGTTGAAAACCGAAAATGGGCATGTTAGCCACTCATGTTGTAATCAATTCGGTTGTTAGCTAAAAATCGTTACATGTTATGAATAGAAGGGTATATAATTGGTTATGATTTATATAACATGTTGGAATAACGAGTTGGATTAAACGAAAATTGAATGAAATTGATAATTGTTGTGATATTGTAGCCGAATGTGGCTTGGAATTATTGGATTGTTTTGTATTATTGTGGGCAGAATTTTACGCGTCCTGTAAAGGCGTGTAATCCCATTTTTGGTTAGCTGAATTGTTGTGCCTTAAATGCGGCGTTTGGTTATTGAATTCGGACCTTGAAAAAGGTGGAAAAGTACGTAGAAACAAAGGAAGTCTTTGTCGATTTTCCGTAGGACAAGGAACTTTACATTAGAATATTCTACGTTGAAGCTAGAAGATAATAGACGTATTATGGTCATTATAGGTTGACATCTACGGACGACATATTGGACTTGGCAAGTGGATTTAACAGAAGAAGTATGTGGAAACTTTCTTATCTCTTGAGCATGAGTAGTTATAACTGTATGGTACGGTAGACGTACGTGATTTAAATAAGGTAAAGTCATTTGATATACTTGACTTGTTTTAAAGATGCCTAGTCGGTTGAGTTAGAGGATTAACTCACATGTCCTTGAGAAAAGGTTATAAGAATGGGTTATTCTAATGGGATAGACAAGGACTTCTTGATGTGAAAAAGTATAGAATACTTGATTTGAAAGTATTGATTCTGGAACTATTATAAAGATAAGAACTTGTTTTCTAAGTTAAGAATTTTGTCTTCTAAAGTAAAGAGACTTGAAGCATTTTGAAAGTTGTGTAAATTGATTTGAAGTACAAGTCTCTTGGTCATAAAAAGAACGAAGTTGTCTAAGACATAAAGAGTTATAACGACTTTATAGGAGGTTAGTTATGACGGCCTTATGAAAGGATAAGATTGTCTTAGTTTCTAAAGAATAAAGTTAGTATAACGGCTTTATGGGAAGTTGATTATAATAACTTTATGGAAGGTTAAAGAAATGGTTTTTTCTCGAATAAGGTAAACCTAGATGAAAGAATTGAAACGAAGAAGGGCAATTTGATTTAAAGGCATCAATTGCTTGAAGTTTAAAATGAGGGTCACTTGATTTAGAAGCCCGAAGCATATTTCTAAACGTATAGTTACTTGTTTGAAATGTAGATAAGTCTTGATACTAAGGGTGTTAGTATCTTGGGGTCTTATGTGAAAAAGGGATCTTTGGAAAGAATAGAAATACATAGTACTTTGGGTTGAATTTCCCCGAACTTGTTAAGTAATATGAAAAGTGCCTTAAGGTCATAAAATGAGATCCATTTTGTATGTTAATGAAAGTCTAAAGAAGTTATGAATTTACTTGGACGTACCGACAGTGATGTGGGATTCCACGGGTTTGCTTCCATTGTCCTAGTATGAGTTTACCTGGACGTACCGGTAGTGATGTGGGATTCCACGGGTATGCTTCCAGTGTGGTTGATCCTTGGACATGCTTACGATGAGGGATTCCGAGGAATGCGCCTTGGACATGCTTACGATGAGGGATTCTGAGGCATGCGACCAGGATGCGGGTTAAATTCCCGGATACGATTACTACTCCATGGATTAGATCTCCATGAAGACATGTACCCGAGATGAGGGATTCCATGGGCATGTATATATGATTGTTACGCCATGGATTAGCTCCCCATGAAGTCATGTACCCGAGATGAGAGATTCCACGGGCATGAGATATATATAGGTATATATGTGTAGTATGTGTGTACGCCGACAGTGAGGTAGGATGCCACGGACGCGTCACATGGTTGTATTTTTTTCTTACGGCTGTCGGCAGTGACGGGGGATTCCACGGGCAGAGGATATAGGTATATATGTGTTGTATGTGTGTACGCCGACAGTGAGGTAGGATGCCACGGGCGCGTCACATGGTTAGATTTTACACCTAGCGGTCGGCAGTGATGGGGAATCCCACGGGCGCGCTTTGATATTTGAGGGCTGGTGTTCATGGCCCTGGTGTGACTATCGTTCATATGTTGAAACAGGCTGTACAAGGTAAAACTGACTTTCATTACTTCCACTTGATGAGCACGATGTCTTTATTAATTGGGTTGTCATATATGTCTTGTTTGTATTTTTGACTATTATGATTTAAATTACAGTACTGATTTTGCATACTTAGTACATATTATCTTGACCTCGCCCGAGGCTGCGTTCATCTGCATGAGTTGAGGTACATAGCTTGTTGATCCGCACTCCTAGGATCACGGTTCAGTTCTCGGAAAGCTCCATTTCTCCGGAGGCTTTGTCTTTGGTATGGTTCCCTGAAGTTGTTGACTTTTGTGCATTCAGGGGTATGGCGGGGCCCTGTCCCGTCACAGTTGTTATGTAAATTCTTAGAGGTCTGTAGTCATATCTTGTGGGTCACTTAAAAAAAAAATTGAGGTAAATGCTTTTGGATTTGTTTATATCCAGTGAGGTAGCCTTATCGGCTAACCTAATATTTATTTCATTATTAAGTTTGTGTATGTTCCGCTGATTATCTCTGATGTATACCTGTAAGGGTGCCCAGATAGGGCACCAGTCGCGGGCCCGGGGTCGGGTCGTGACAATAAGAGCCTTCAATATATTGTCAAGTAGTGGTAATTGAATCTTAGACATAGGAGATAACTCGAATTGTTAAAGGATTATGATGTTGATGTTCTCTACCACCCAGGGAAAGCAAATGTGGTAGCCAATGCTCTTAGTAAAAAATGAAGCTTAGCTCATGTGGAAGAAGTAAAGAGAATCACGATAAAGGAGATTCGTCAACTAGCTAATCTAGGAGTTCGACTCATGGACTTCGAAAATGGTGTTGTTGTTCAGAACAAGTCTAAATCCTCCTTAGTAGCCGAGGTAAAGGATAAATAGTTTAGTGATCCCTACTTGTTGCTGTTGAAAGAGGTGATCCAAAAGCATAAGACTATGGGTTTTGAACAAGGGGGAAATGATAGTACTTTAAGGTACCGAGGCAGGTTATGTGTCCCAGATGTAGTTGAACTCAAAGAGCAAATCATGGCGAAACGCATAATTCCAAGTATATCCACCTAGGTTCCATAAAGATGTATCATCATCTTAAGGAGGTTTATTGGTGGAATGATATGAAGAGGAATGTAGCATACTTTGTAGCAAAGCGTCTGAATTATCAACAGGTGAAAGCCGAGAACTAGAGGCCTGGTGGGTTGGCTCAAAATATTGATATTCTTGTTTGGAAATGGGAGATGATAAACATGGATTTCATAATAGGTCTACCTCGCTCAGCCCTAAGACATGAATCGATTTGGGTAATTGTGGACCGACTGACTAAATCAGCCCACTTCTTATCAGTTAGGACCATAGACTTAGCAGAAGATTATGCTAAGTTGTATATCCGAGAAATTGTTATTCTTAATTGGACCCCAATATCTATTATTTCATATCATGGTGCCTAGTTCACGACACACTTTTGGAAGTCTTTACAGAAGGGATTGGGTACCACGGTAATCTCAGTACAACTTTTCATCCTTAGATAGATAGCCAGACAGAGCGTACTATTGAAACTCCGAAGGATATGTTGAGGGAATGCACTTTTGATTTCAAAGGTAATTGGGATGATCACTTGCCTCTCATTGAGTTTGCCTATAATAACAGATATCATGCCAGCATCCAAATGGCACCGTTTGAAGCTCTGTATGGGCGAAGGTGTAAATCACCAATTAGTTGGTTCGAAGTTGACGAGGCAAAGTTTTTAGGACCAGACTTAGTTTATCAGGCTTTGGAGAAAGGAAAGTTAATTCAGGAGCATTTGAAAATAGCTCAGAGTCGCCAGAAGTCTTAGTCAGATGTGAGGCGTAGAGACATGGAGTTTCAAGTTAATAATTGGGTATTTCTAAAAGTTTCACCTATGAAAGGTGTCATGTGATTTGGAAAGAAAGGAAAGTTCAGTCCCAGAAATATCGGACCATATCAGATTTTGCGAACAGTTGGTCAGGTGGCTTATGAACTTGCATTGCCATAAGATTTTATTGTTGTGCATCCAGTGTTTCATGTATCCATTTGAGGAAACGTATTGGAGACCCATTGTTGGTTGTTCCTACCATTTATAGTTAAGGATGGTTTGACCTATGAGGAGATCACGGTGGCTATTTTGGATCGCCAAATTCAAAAATTGAGAATTAAGAAAGTTGCTTAGGTGAATGTGTTGTGGAGAAGTCAAAACATCGATAAGGCTACATGGGAAGCCAAAGAAGACATGAAGTCTAAATATCCTCACTTATTTGAGGAGCAAGCATAAAATATTGAAGGTAACTAACCTTTACACTCGTACCTCCTATTCAGTTCAGTAATTCAATTTAGTATTCATTTTAGTAAATTAGTATCTATTCAGTTCAAAACTCTTTTCAGTTAGATAATCATTCAATCCAATATTCGGGCAGTTACGTTCTTAACTATGTAAGTTCAATCACAAAAACCAGAACCCATCATTCGAGGACGAATGATCCCAAGGGGAGATATTGTAACACCTTGTACCTTCAAACTAAGAAATATTCATGATTCATGAGTCTAGGAAACCAAAAAGGAGAGTTTAAGTAAAAAATCAGTTTTAGTTCTTCAGATCAGATTTTACGCCAGGATTGATGGACTATAAAAATATTGATGGCCCATCAAAATAAACCGTCAATTCTATTTTCTGAATTGATGATGTACTGTGAATTTGAATGAATGTAGAAGATTATACGGCTCATCCTTTTTGACCATCTTAGACTTTCAAGTTTTAGAGGTTACCAGAAAAGTAGAAAATAATTCGACGGTCCGATTATACAGATCGTATAATTAATGATAGTTCAGACCCGAGCCATATAATATTCTACGGTTTTTAGTCATCCACATGCCTCGTTCATCGAGATTACTGTGAATTCCTTCAGAATGTGAGATTATACCCTAGTTCATGAAAAATAAAACGTATATATTTATGATTATAACTTCGTAGTTGTTCATAATTATCACTTTGATTGTTGTGAACTCAATACGTAATCAATATAGACATGTTTTTGATATCCACGAGTCTCAACCTAGAATATTCAGTATGTTGTAACCAAGTTAAAGCTTCAGTATTCATAATCAGATCATGAATACATGTCTCAGTGAATCATCGCTCAGAATGCCAATATTATATCAGAACTTTAGTATTATCTCATATTTAGTATTTCATATCAGTATATTTCAGTATCCAGCATCATGTTGAACACATGTGTTTTTGGGCCCAAGGCCATATATATCTATTGGGCCTAAGGCCACAGTTTATGTATATGTATACTTGGGCCCAAAGCCACAGATTTGTGCACACATATTGGGCCTAAGGCCACATTTATTTATTTATTATTTCAGTTAAACATGTGATTCTCCATTTTAGTACGGAGTATTCATATTCTTTACTTTCTTGTTCAATTATCAGTTATCATTTTTAGATTCAGTACAATATTTGTTTATTGATTTGGGTTGTCCTTTTCCCGAGAACCCCACAACTATTTATTCTTTCAGTTGCTTTATATACAGTAAAATTAATTTGTTAACGTCCCTTTGTATGGAGCCTGCACTTCACGATGTACGTGTCGAGTTTTAGGATGACGGATTAACTCAGTCTGATTACTTCAGTATCAGCTGCTTGGTGAGCCCCATCTCACTTGGAGTGTTAGTCTATCAATTTTTTATTATATTTTAAGATAAAGGTATGACAGGGCCTTGTCCTGGTAGACAGTTTTAAGTTAAGACTCATGTTAGAGGTTTCATAGACTAGACTAATTATCATGTCATGTCAGATTTCAGTTGTTCAGACTGATAATATAACTAGACTATTTCCGCTATGATTATTTTAGACTATAATACAATATCATGTTTATATTTTTTATCATTATTTTAGTACATTTTGATGCATATGTTGATTCAGCAGCCATGTGGTTCGCTTGGTCACATGCAGCCACACACCAAATGTCATGGCTCGCCTAGGCCATGATTCGAGGTGTGACAGTTAACCTCGCCTATCATTATGTAACTATGTATAGCAATCGTCACAATCCAACAAGAACTTAGAACCCTTCAAATAACTTTCAAAAGTAAGGAACAAACATGTTGTCAACGATCAAGAATAAAGTCTTTTTCTATGGATGTTTTGATATATGTTGCTATTCTTAGTACCATACCAAAATGAAATAAAGGATAAGCCTTAACATACTTTGATTCAACCTTCAAATGAATACGATGAGTCAATTCCTCCGATACATGCTTAACCGTGGCTTTCAACTTTTGAACTTCCCGTCACCTTGCTTACTATGAGTAGTCTTTGACTTACTTTAGAACTCTTTGAACAAAACTTTGCTGCATTTAGTAATTAACTAATAAAAAATGAGAAAGAGAGAGCTTCCCCCTCTCACGATGCATATAGAAGATATCAAAGAAGCTCCATTGCTGCGTTTCTTTTCCTCCAAAAATAATTACAGAGAAGGCCTTTCTTTTCTCATATAGCACCGAATATAAAGCCTCCTGGAGCCATCAATTATCACCTCTTAAGTATGACCCTCAATCCCATTTATTAAGTGTAATATAATAATATTATCTAATTTTCTCTACAAAGATTTCATACACTTGTTATAAGGGTGTAGCAGTAGAGCGCGGGACCGCAATGTCACGAGTTCGATCCCCTGCATAAACCTTCTTGGTTGAGCCTGTCACACATGGCTTGCCAAGTGTGATTTACATGGCTGACGTGGTTTGCAGGCTACTGCGTCAGTCCGAGGTTTACCCCGTGCGCACTCGAAAGAGTAGCGGCTGCGGGTTCCTTCGTCAACAAAAAAAAAAAAAAAAACAGAAGGTGCCACGTGATATTTCTTTTCCACTATTTAACAATGTACATATATCTATAATTTATATAAATAGACATTTAACTAGGAAGCACATGACGGTGGAAAGTAATCCCAAAATTCCAAGAGGTGCATGTATACCTCTATATGTATCTATCATAATCATAAATTAAAATTTTGGGTTGACAGACAAATTTGATTAGTGAACCAAATTTGAATTCTTGAAAAGTCTGAAAGTTTTAAATACATGTCAAACATTTGACGTCCCAAAATAAAGCATATAATTTGGACAAGAAGACATTAACTTTTTAATTAAATAGTGTATAAAATATTAAAATTGGACGAGACAAAATACTATAAACATTAAATGTTTATATGTACCTTTATGTTTAAAATCATTGAGAAAATGGTAGTTGTTTTAATGTTCAAGAGTTACAGTGACATAGTTCATAGCCAGTTAGAGCAGGTAACTAAATATTTGATAGCAACCTAGTAGGGGATGTCCATGGCTAATTCTATAAATAAGAAAAAGGCACACACAGTCTTACACATAATGGACTACTCGACTTAACGTAAAATTATGAGGTATAACATCATTTTCCCCTTAGGAACATTCGTCCTCGAATGTAGGGGTGACATATCTTTAGGATTTCAACTCGTAAGATTTTCTAGAAATTTCTGCAGAGTTTTCTCTGTAAATAGGACTATCTGAAACATGTCAAGTATCCCAAAATACATATCCAGTACCACACAGGGTCATAGAACAACATAACCTAATATCGGCCCCACTCGACCGTCTATCTATCCAAAAATCGAAAGAGTTAGCCATAACTCACCTCAAATGTCAAATGTCAAATTCTAGGTTGCATCTGTCACACCTGTATCATCAATGTTACTTATACAAGACATACATGATAAGCTTGGTAGGTAAGATAGAAATAGGGAAATAGTATCGCACTAGTGTCGATATAAACTTGCAATTTGAAACAACTAAGGATATCTGAACTTCATGT
The DNA here is from genome assembly GCA_029844215.1 of Przewalskia tangutica. Lineage (NCBI taxonomy): Eukaryota > Viridiplantae > Streptophyta > Magnoliopsida > Solanales > Solanaceae > Przewalskia > Przewalskia tangutica. Next base: position 18,227,458 of record CM056725.1, on the reverse strand, counting down.
CCTCCTCAGCCTCCCACATCATCTCTTCTATATTGTTGTTTCTCATCACTTTAACAGAGGCTACTTCTTTGGTCCATAACTTGTGGACCTGAAGATCTAAGATGGCAACTAGAGTCTCCTCGTACGATAAGTCCTCTGTAATCTAAGCATCCTCTATAGGGGTAATACGGGAGAGGTCACCTATACACTTTCGAAACATAGACACATAGAACACCAGATGGACTACCTTCGGGGGGTGGGGGGGGGGGGGTAATTCAAGCCTACAAGATACCTGGCCAATCCTCTGAACAATCTTATACGGTCAAACATACATGGGGCTAAGCTTGCCCTTATGGCCAAACCTCATCACGCCTTTTATCGCCGATACTTTTAGGACACCTAATCGCCAGCATTGAACACTAGGTCTCGACGTCGATTATCTAAATAGGACTTCTGCCAGCTCTGGATAGTCAACAATCATTCCTAAATCAACTTTAATTTTTCTACCGCTTAGATGTACCAGGTCAGGTCCCAATAACCTTGCTTTACCCACTTCAGACCAGTTAATAAGGGACATACACTTTCGCCCGTATAAGGATTCAAATGGAGCCAATTAATCAAATGATCTTACCAACTTCCCTTGAAGTCTAAGACACAAACTCATAACATATTTTTGAGTATCTAAATAGTGCGCTCGATCTATCCGTCTATCTATGGATGAAAAGTTGTACTGAAATTAACATGAGTACCCAAACCTTTCTAGAAATATCTCCATAAGCTAGGTGAGAATCCTATATTGTTGTTTCCTTATTCCTGCCCCAGAGGTGACGTTGATAACTTCTTTCTCTTTCCTTGGCCCCTTGATAGGCTATGCCACTCAACTCCCTTATCTTAGGTTACTTTAAAGGCTATTGTCTTGCTATGCTAATTTCTCTATACTTTAAAGGCTATTGTCTTGCTATGCTAATTTCTCTATACTTTAAAGGCTATTGTCTTGCTATGCTAATTTGTCTATTTAAACTGTACTAGAATGGAAATAGTTTATTCTTGTTCATTTCCTTGACTACTAAGGGTACTACTACTAAGCTCTGGTAGGTGACTCCATCCTTTATAATCTATTTTTTGAGCTGTCTCTATCTTGAGGAAGACCAGATTCTACTATACCATATGTGTTTGCCTTTATTTACTTCTTAATCCCAAAAAAATTTACTCTCCTTAAGAAGACTCATGGGTCTCTATATTATTGTGACTCGTCTTAGAGGGCGCTTTTACCCTTAATGGAAGAAAATTCGTCTTAATTTTGACTACTTCCATCTGGAGGGGGGAGGTACTTGAGGTTGTTATGGTTATAAAGGTTAATTACATTAAACTTCTAATGCGTACTCACCATTTCCGACCTTACGTCTTGGGTCTGCAATTCTTCTCAGCTTTCTTAGCCGTCCTTTAAGTGTAAACTTAGTCATTTCCTTAGCCATTCTAAGCATGTACATTACAATGCATTGATTTATCTCAACTTATATTATCCAGGAGTTCCTTATATATTTGGCCTGAATTTTCACTTTGGGTCATATCTTTGGTCCGTTATTCAACCAACACATCAAAACGATAGTTATTGATGTACTTCCTTATTAAGTATATACCTACACTTAAACCACTTGGCTAACATCTTCTAGCAATTTACTTTCAATAACCTCATAGTCAAATAGTCCTATAAGATCTTAGACGTCTTTGACTGTCCACCGTTATCCCTCTTGCCTTCATATCCACTCTTATATTGATAGTACCAATTTCATATGCATCTTAATTACTTGCATCTTTTTTCAAGGCATTCCAAATCGTGTAACTTGATTTGATTTACGTTGACCCTTTTTGTCATTATTTTCCATCTGATTTTTTTTTTTGGGATTGTGATCACTTACTGGTGAGGTTAAAACTTCAAGTTCTAAAACCATTCCACACTGTAACATTTTGTATCAACTGATGGCTCTTTCGTCTTCTTAAATCATATTCCGTCTTGATCTAATTTACCCCTTTATTAATTAATTCTGAATACCTCTTTTTGGCTACATGTCTTTGTCTCCACTTACGGGTCATGCACTTCCTTTCTGAGACTCGTATATTTAGTGGCTCTCGGCATTGTTTAGTTCTTGTAATCTATAGGTCGCAACCAATCCCCTCTTAGCGTTGATACTTACATCTCATTTCATAATCATAACGCATTCGCCAAATCTGGAGGACAAATCTATTTTATCAAAAAATTATTTATCATAACCTTCTCACCTTGTAATTGAACCATCAGGCGAGTCATGAATTATTCTCTATCATATCATCTCCCCTATAGGAGGAGGACCACTCTCTGTTTTTAGAAATTTTTGTCCTAAAAGGCCATATTGTTGTCTCAACTCCTTCCGTAATTCTTGAATCTTTTAACAACTTACAATTTGCTCCAACACAACTCCATCTTACTAGGAATTACTAAACCATCTACACGAATAGAATGTCATGTGTTCATAATTGGCATGCTTAGTCTCAATGAACTTGTTAGCTTCTAGTTAAGACATTTAATCTTAAGGGCTTCTTTCTATATAACCTTTAAGGATTTTCTATTTCTTTTGCAGTTTATTTTCTTCCCGTCTGATTGCTTACCTCGCAACTCCTCAATATATTTTCTTATAACAATATCTTGAGGTTCCAACTCTTATTCTATTTAACCGAGGAAATTTTCCAATATCAATACTTCATAACTCAGAGAACTAAACCACCCGATCATCATGTGCTGTTGCCATTTGGTTGTTCAAATCTTACAGTAGATATTCTCATAACAAATTCATTTTCACAATTCATCATTTACTTCTTCTTGCCTCTTGCATTTACTTGAATATCAACTCATCGTAGTTTTCATATAACTCTCTGTTGTTTCTCATATTTCTCATATGTCTCACTTATACTGATATCATCCCTCTACTATCCATCTGACTTCTCTCTGTATTCTGAATACTTGTAACAAAACATCCTTTTGCTTTTTAACTTCTTAATTGGCCTTTTCTCGTAGGCACTTACTAAACCTACTTTACTTTAGATAGGAACCTTTTTTAGGAGATATTTACCTTACACACAAAGAGTTCAACATTTGACCCCTAAATCTTTAAGATATTCAAAGGTTATATCCAATTAGAAAATTACAGGGTACATTATGTATATATCTTCTAAAGGGTTGCTTTTGACATAATTGTACTATTCTTCCTCCCATGCTAAGGGTTGTTCTAACCTTTACTAGAAACCGGGATCTTGCTTATTTCTAAACCCATATCGCTTGATGTCAATAGATAAAAAATCGGTGTAGGTACTTTTCATTGTGATTCTACCATCACTGAAAGCGGGATAACAATACTTACGTCATTCTATCTTAATATCAATATCCTTACAGTCTTCCACATTTTGGCATTCTATACCCCCTGCACTTTACGTCTTTAACATCCTAAAATCATCACTTTACCATTCTATTGTTATACCCCATATTTTCCAGAGTATGTATGTGAGGGCGTACGTATAAAAGTTTAAACCTTAAATAGGCAAGGGTCGAAATTTTGTTCACAACCCACGAAAAAAATCGTTTTCCGACGAAACGTTTTCCAAACTTTGCGAAGGGAAAATTACGGCTGTGACGTTTATTATTTTTGCGGATTTTTCCGAGAGATGAAATATTTTGGACCAACGAGAGGGCGACACTTGTCACCCTCAAATTGGCGGATTTATGGGCGTCAATTGGACGATTTCAAGCCTTGGAGTTGGTAGGATATTTTTTGTGATATTTTGTGTGGTAGATAGATAAGGTGAGACCCACACACACTTGTCCAAATCCTCACCCTACACTTGCCCACCACTTGTCTTAATCTTGGCCATTGATTGGCCTATAAATACCCCCTTTGTTGAAGACTTCTTCATCCACAACACAACTTTCTAAGTCTTGAAAAATCCTTCCCTCCCTTGTAGTGAAGCTCTCGTCCAAAGAGCTCCCCCTCCCCCTTTGTGAGGCCTTTTGGCCGAGAGGTACCCCCCCTTCCTAGTGGTGCTAGCCGAGAGTACCCCCCCTACCTTGAGTTATTTTCGTAAAATACACCCCCCCCCTTGGTAGAAAAGTATTCTCCAAGTATTGTTACTATTCCAAAATACCTTGGCCCAAATACCTTGTAGTATTCCAAGGTTACACCTATACTAAAAGCCCATAAATACTATTATACTTCCCTTCAGTCACAAAAACAAAACCCTAAGGAAAATCTTCATAGTCGGTTGAAGTATTAAGAAGAAGTTGCGTAGAACTTCTAAGAGTTGTTTGGAGAGGGTTGGAGCGCCCAGAGTAGGATCTAAACGTTGCTCAGGATCGACATTAAAACTTGGATAATTTTGGGCTTACAGAGGTAAATACTCTTGTCCTTCTATTGTAATTGGAAATTACATACTGTAGTAGTATAGAAATGAGTATAAGATATATAGAAGGATGGTATAAGAGAAGAGAATTGAATTGAAATCACAGTAGAAGGGTATAAAAGAAGAAGATTTGAACTGTACTTACATAGGACTGTGCTTACAGTAGACTTATGTAGTATAACGGGTAGGGAAGTGCTGCCCGATTTTTCCGTAGAATAGAGAACCCTCTGCTTAGAATATTCTACAGAGTAGTCTAGACGTTGATAGACGTATATGGCCTTTATAGGTTGAATGTTCTGCGAGTAGCATGTTCTACTTGGAAGGTGGACAAGGCTAGCCGGGTTATGGCGGTGGAGCATTTTGCTATTAGTCGATAATTGTCGCGAGGTATGTGATTCTTCCTATCCTCTTGAGCATGATATTTTAAAAGAATATATATAGTACGGTAGACGTACGTGTGTTAACTGAACGTGGTTTTACTGCGATGTCTTCTGACTTGAGTCTAATAATAAAGAATCTTGAAGTATTTCAAAAGAATTAAGAACCGTTTTTGAAAGAAGAGTAATACTTGGTTTTAAAAGCTTAAGAGTTATACTAGCCTTATGGGAAGTTAGGTATAACGACTTAAGAGAGATAAAATGAACGGTTTACTTAATTGTTTATAAACGCCTTGTATTGATTTCGGAAATGAGAATAAGTATCGAACAAACCACTGCAGCGCTAATAAGGGGAAATGTATCGACTAATTAAGTATTATTAAAACCAGTAGAAACCTCCATCTGCATAGAAGCTAAGATGAGACAAAATGATATTACATTTCCTAGATCATGGCTGCTTTAACAAGATTGTTATAAACAAGAATAACTTACTCACAAATAAGGCATATGTTTCTCAAATTGTTTTAAAAGGAGAATTATATTATTAAGTGATTAAAACTATGAACTACGAAACCTTTCGAAAATGAGAAACTTGAGCATTTGAAATTAGGCAAACTTGAACGTTTGGAAAATAATGTTGTTACTTAGGGAAGTGTTTTGGTTTACTTAAAAAGATAGTCACTCTATTTTTATACTACGGGTATTGTGTGACTTTTGTGAAAGAAACGGATCTTTTAAAGAGTTAATGTATGAAGTACTTTGGGGATAAAAACCCGAACTTGTTAACATAAAATAGAAAGTACCTTGTGTGAATAACTTGATTGTGTTGGTTTGTGATAGCCTTTTATTACTTTTTTGTTGATTTGGTAAGTAAACATGTTAGGATGCTACGTGTGTTAGTATCTTGTGATGTTGTGTAAGGGGGTTATTCTTGTTGTGCTTACGTTGTTAAACGTTAAGCCCGTTATCTTGTTATTATATCACATACCCCTTGACTTGTTATACAGGGCTTGCCACGCGACGCGGGTCTATCGGCTATCACGATGCGTGTGACTATGCGAGCGGCGGTATGCTCGAGTTGATCATTTGGTGTATTATCCGTCACGAAGTGCCTTATGCGGTGCGTGTGACTATGCGGTCTATGTGACTATGCGGTGCGGGAGTCGAGGAGAATCTGCAGCGGGCTAGCTACCGTCGCGAGAATACCTCATGCGGGCTATGTGGCTTTATGCGAGCGGCGGTATGCTCCAGATTATACGCGCACATTGATCTGAGGCGAGTGGCGGCCGATCATGTAGTGCGGTCTAGAAAGACCTCGTGATACGCTTTATGGCATTGTTAGCTTGTAGGTCTTAGTAGTCGGCTATGCCTTCATACTTACCGTCACGATTTTATTATGACACAGGTGGGTCCTGGTGTTCATGTGTATTCCTTGGTGCTTGTTATATCATGGTAGGCGGTGAGGAAGGAATTCCACGGGCATGATTGATATTGTGGGCATGAGACCCATGGTTATATTTGAGTGATGACTTTAAGGGCGTGAGTCCCTGACTTGACATGACTGCTTACATATTGTGTATCGTAAATTGTTTATCATATATGTCTTTTGTTTTATATAGACTATTATGATTTCATTCTGATATTTTGATTTCACATACTTGGTACTGTTATCGACCTCTTGAAGTGCGTTCATGCCGCAGGTAGAGGTACACCAGTCGTCGATCCTCGCTCTTAGGATCACAGTTCAGCGTTTTGGGAAGCTCCGTTTCTCCGGAGGCTTATCTTTGGTATAGTCCCTGATGTTGTAGGTATTAATGTTCATTCAGGGTATGGCGGGGCCCTGTCCGCCATAGTTGTTTTACTTCCTTAAGTGCGTAGTCCGTTGTAAAGTTGGGATGTAGCTGTTCACTTTGGGTTTATATATATATCAGAAAGGAAACTTTTCCTCGAATACTGCTGTGTCTCTTTTACATTGTTTCATGTTGTGTTTTTATATTCCTGATTACTCGATGTATGTCTACTTGGGTGCGGGTAAGGCACGATCCACGAGCAGGTTGGTCGTGACAAACGTGTATCGAGCGATTAATCCTCGAGAAAGTGTCTACGCCGTATCTAGTAAGTCTTGATTATCGGTGTGTTGTGCACCCCACCAATAATCAGGAGGCGATAGGAGAGGGAGGATTCTTTTCAATTCTTCTCACTCAGAGATCGTGCTGAGAGCCGTGTTCGAAGTTGGCACCCTCTAACGTATTTCTTTCCGTACGATTATGCCTCGCGCAAGGCAACCCGGCGAAGAAGGCAAGACAGTGAGGAGGCTGCGAGTAGAATCTGAGAGGTTTCGAGGGCACAGGCACAATCATCACCTAGGGTGGTGCTTCATTCGGGGAGTTCTGCGACATCGCCAGCCCCAGCAGAGTTTAGCACAGCGGCAGCAGTTCCTACTGCGGCCATGATATATGAGCCTTCAGTTCCACGACCGTGAACAGAGAATATGGATTACAAAAGAATGGACCTGTTACTAGCTAGGATTTTAGCAACCAGAGAATATAGAGTGCACCGATATATCACGGGTCTAGACAATTATCTAGTAAAGGGTTGTACAAGAGTAGCCCCGATCATGCATGGATATTGCCCGTGCGGGCTTATGCATAACAGAAAGCGTAGAGATCGGCGGGTTAACGAATCAGCGAAGAGTCGGTCGGCGAGTCCTTTAGTAAACTTTCGGCGGACCTTCTCAGTGATGGTTATGCGCCTCCGCCCGATCGCAGTGGTCCTCGCGCACTTGGGCGTTCGGGGTATGCGGAGTTGGTGAGAACTCGAGGGCTTCCGGTTCCGAATACACGTAGGTTCTAGCCGGATTGATTTTCCCAATGTTCACGCAGTGTAGCGAGCGTCATCGGGAATGTCATCTTTTGTTGGTACTTGTTTTACTGCGGCCGTCGAGCCATGTGTCGAAAGGTGTCCTAGTAGGAGGGATGTAAGTAGGAAGACTCGGCCTTGGGATCGGTGGCTAGTTAAATCACCTTCCTAGCTATACGCCCAACAGGCGGGATTGATTAGACGACAAAGGGAGTGAAGGCGTAGATCTGGTAGATCCTTAACCCTAGAGATTAAATGCGTATGATAAGATGAGTATACCTTAAATGTTATGCTCACATAGCATTGTGTTAATTGTGATTAGAAATCATGGTTAGTTAGCAGTAAGATTGGGGATAAGGAAAGTGTGAGCCTTATAGTTTTAAAAGTGGAGAACTAAGAGGCGAGGCCATCATGAGTAAAAGATTTTTGTTATGTTAACCTTTATCGGAGTGCATAGTACACGTGAGATATGTCTGTGTGATAAGTCCCGGGTGGTAATGAAAGAGGGTAGTTGAGCTAAGAAGACCACTAGGTTTTCGTAACTTGATTAGTGAGATTGTTCCGGATCGGGGAACAAGTGTTTGGCGCGATAGCGGGTCGAGTTGAGGACCGATCGCGGGTCAACCCGCGGCCTGTATTGTGATGGGGTCAGTTTGTGGTGGTCCCGCTTTGTGATAGGGTCACGAGGGTGTTAGGCCCAAGTTTAGTTAACCAGCGTACGAGTTCGTGGATGCGTTCGACCAGTAGTCGGACCGATGAGGACAACCCATCTTGTCTTTTAGTCAAGACCGTTTCCTCGGCAGAGGGTTATGCGAGATGATTATATCAGGAAGGTTGTAAGGCTGCACGAGGTGCCTACTTTCACCTTATGGCGAGCGAGAGCCGGTTCTGGCTATTTCATTTTCTGGAAGTATTACGAGCGGGGTTAGAAACTTCGGGTGGGTCTCGATGTCGCGTTCGCGCCGGGCGGTGTTTGGATTTCAGGGGTAGCTGTGAGGATTATTGTCTCCTGTTGAGGGAGTGTTTAATAGCTACCATATCAGTATTCGGATATCGCCTTATGACGCCTTGTAGGGGCGGGAGTGTAAGTTGCCGGTCGATTGGTTCGATGTTGGCAAGGTTCAGATAGCTGGTTCATTCTTGTTTCAGCAGGATGTGGATAGGGTGAAGCCTATCCAGGAGAGGTTATCGGCAGCTCAGAGTCAACAGAAGTCGTGCGTGTTATACCCCGTATTTCCAGAGTATGTACGTAAAGGAATACGTACAAAAAGTTTGGCCTTAAAGTTAGCCTTGGACGTTTTTATTTGTGCACAACTCGCTAAAAGAATCGTTTTCGAAGCGTTTCCACGACTTTCGTAGGAAAATTCCGCTATGCCATTACTAATTTTTGCGGATTTTTCCGAGAGGCGAAACATTTTGGACCAACGGGAGGCGACACTTGGCACCTCCAATTGGTGGACAGATCGTCCATGGGGCCAATTGGAGAAGCCTTGGCACGTTTTTGTGCCTTGTGCACAAGTCAAGGAGTTGGTAGGATATTTGTGTGGAGTAAATCTTCACCCTACACTTGCCTTGCACTTGTCTTAATCTTGGCCATTGGTTGGCCACTTCTTGACCTATAAATACCCCCCTTAAGATGAAGAGTTCTTCATCCACAAATCTTTCCAAGTCTTGAAAAATCCTCTCCTTTCCCTTAAGCCTTTTCGTCCAACACCTCCCCCCCCCCTTTGAGTGAGTTTGGCCGAGGGCCTACCCACTAGCCTAGCGAAATCTACCTCCCTTGGTAGAAAAGTTGTCTTCTAGTATTGTTATAATGCCCAAAATACCTAGCCCAAATCCCTTAGTCCTTTGTAGAAGTTGTGAAGAACTTCTAAGGTTTCTTAGACTCTGGAGTACAACTTAGGAGCTAAACCTTGCTCAGCGACTTTATCTAGGATATTATTGGGCTTACGAGGTAAATAATCCTAACCCTCTTTTGTATTAGAGAATACATCTTTGTAGAAGTATAAGAATAAGTATTAAATACTTAGAAGGATATTCTGAGAATAGAATTGGTATTATCACAGTAGAAGGGTTTAAAGAAGAATAATTGAACTGTACTCACATGGAATTTGTTTCTGATGAGACTTATATAGCTCACCGGGTAGGGTTATGCTGCCCGACTATCCGTAGAATTGTGAACCCTCTGTTTAGAATGACCTTCAGAGTAGTCTAGACTTTGATAGATGTCTGTGACTATTATAGGCTGATTCTCTACGCGCGACATATTCAACTTGGCAGGAGGTTTTCGCCGAGAAGGTATGTGATTCTTCCTAAAGCATGATATTTTACAATATATATATAGTACGGTAGACGTACATGTGTTAACTGAATAATACTTATGGCAATGCCTCACGGCTTAAGCCTGAATAATACCTACGGCAATGCCTCACGGCTTAAGCCTGAATAATAAAGAACTGAAAGCATTTCAAAAGAACTATTGAATCATTTTTTTAACAGAAGATAAATATTTGGTTTTTAAAACAAAAGCTTAAGAGTTATACTAGCTTTATGGGAAGTTAGGTATAACAACTTAAGAAAGATAAAAAGGAATTGTTTACTTGTTTGTTTATAAAAGCCTTGTATTGATTTCTGTTAAGTGTAGTAAGATTTGTTTGATAAGTAGACATATTATGATGCTACCTGTGTTAGTGTCTTGAAATCTTTGTGTAAAGGGGTCATTCTTGCTTTGTGCTTACGTTGCTAACCGTAGAAGTCCGTTGTCTTGTTATCGTATCACCTACCCTGTTTGTTATCTGAGGGCTTGCCCCATGATCGGTCTATCGGCTATGCGGTCTGTGAGACTATGCGAGCAGCGGTATGCTCGAGATTGATCATTCGGGTGTTTAGCGATGCGGGGATTCCTATGCGATCTGTGAGACTACGCGGTCTTTTGAGGCTATGCGGTGCGGGAGCCTAGGCGGATCCGGGGTTGGCTGCCCCGTCGAGGAATACCTCATGCGGTGCATGTGTGACCTATGCGAGTGCGGAAGTCGGGACTAGGCACGCAGAATGATACTATGGGCGATTGGCCTTGCTTGATCATTCGCGGCCTAGAATAGACACATTCTGATTTTCCTATTCTTTGTTGTTGTTTGTGATGTGGCACTATGTGCAATTGAGCGATTGTATTTGTGAAAAGGTTTTAAATACTTTGATTTCATTTAAGTACTTTTTAGTTTCACATACTTGGTACCTGTTGTACTGACCTCCTTCGGGGGGCTGCGTTCATGCCGCAGGTAAAGGCAAACAGGTGCTAGATCCGCATCCTTAGGATCCTTTGCGTTGGTGTCAGGAGCTCCATCTTCTCCGGAGGCTCTACTTTTGGGTATGATCTCCCTGTTGTAGATAGTTTTATGCTGATCGGGGTATGGCGGGGCCTGTCGCCATAGTTGTATATTTTCCTTAGAGTGCAGTAGTCATGTTATGCGATTATCGGATGTATCGCTAAAACCATGTTTTTATATATATCGAAAGCGATGTTTTCTCACATAAGCGTGTCTTATTTTATAAAGCTGTTTCCTGTCTTGTTTTATATTCTGCTGATTACTCTGATGTATGACTACTTGGGTGCCCCGGTAAGGCACCAGTCACGGGCCCCGGAATGGGTCGTGACAAAAGTGGTATCAGAGCAGTTAATCCTCGGAAAGTGTCTACAGACCGTATCTAGTAGAGTCTTGATTATCGGTGTGTTGTGCACCACACCAATAATCAGGAGGCTATAGGATATTTAGGATTGGTTTCCATTCTTCTCATTATGAGATCGTGATTTAGAGGCGTGTTATAGGTTGGACCTCTAACGTATTCCTTTCTATGATTATGCCTCGCGTAAGGCAACCCGGGCCCGGAAGGGCAAAGCGGCGAGAGGCGCTAGCGAGACACCCAGTCACGAGGCTCGTGCCCGATCTATACGAGGCGGCGAGTTCTATGACGCCGCGGCCCAACAGAGACCACAGTACCGCACTCGCGTCCCACGGCTGGGCGGAGAGTTAGGTACAAGAGATGGCCCGACTATTGGCTAGAGTTGTGGCGAATCACGAGGAGGTGAATCTGGCGGTTCAGCTCGGCTCGGTCGTACCGTGGTACACGAGCGAATAGTTTGAGGCTACGAGATTTCTTGAGTTGTAGCCGCGAGTTTTCTGGTCGGCGGAGGATGATCCGAGGAGTTCATCCGTCACCGCGAAGGATCATCACGGGTGATCAAGGCTTCAGAGTGCTGTGACATTCGGTTCGCATCGGTGTGTGATACCGTGATCGATTGGTTTGATTCAGGAGCTTTCGGGAGAGCATGCACCTCAGCGATATGGGATGAGTTTTGAGGCTTTTCTCACACACTTCTTGCCTCGCGGATGAGAGAGGCACGGTGATAGATTCTTATTCTTTGAGGCGGGGAGGGCGCGCGGTGAGAGTCTGATGTCGAGTTTGATTCATTGGCTCGATATGTCCCTGCGCTAGTAGCAGACATGGAGGACCGGGTGCATCGCTATGTCACCGGGCTAGATGATTACATGGCCGAGTCTTGTGCGGGTGTGTCCCTTGACGAGCATGGACATAACTCGTATGCGAGCTCATGCACTAGGATGCGAGGCGTAGAGACGCCGGGTAGAGCGATATCGGCGAGAAGAAGGCGAGGACGGCGGTTCTTTTGGTGGTTCGGGGTGGGGCGGCGTGAAGTCGGTGCACCACGGCCAGCAGAGCGCTCTACCTCATTTCGGTACAGCCCGGGCGATCGGGGCGGTCGAGGCCCGGGACTTGATTTCGAGTAGCGAGTGCTAACGCTCGAGGTGCTCGGTGTGCGTTGTGGTAGATACCATTAGGAGGCGTACTCGGGAGCTCGCTATACTTGTGGCGGCGGTCATTTCGCGAATTTGTCCGGCCGGGCGGCGTAGTAGGGCCCGATCTACGAGTGCATTGCCGCTTCTTCATCTCCAGCGATTACTCGCCCGGAGCAAGGTACTCATGGACCAGCGGTCGCGGCGGTCGTGGCGCGGTCCCGATTCTAGCGGTCCTCGAGCCGCATTTATGCTTTGTCGGTAAGCGGGATCGGGAGGCCTCGCCGATGTCGTCGCAGTACCTTGCTCGATTCTGGGTTTGATGTGTATGCTTTGATAGATCGGGTTCTACTCTGTCTATATATCTCCCTTGTTGCTAGTAGGATAGGGATAGAGCACGAGTCCATAGACCACTTTCGAGTAGCTACACCATGGGTGATTCGGTGGTAGCTCGGCGGGTATATAGAGCTTGTCTGTGACTATTCTGATCGTCGGACCTGGCCGACTTGATAGAGTTGGAGATGATTGACTTCGCGTGATCATGGGGATGGATTGGCTGGCTTCTTGCTACGCCAATGTGGCTGAGAGAGAAAGTAATGCAGTTCCAGTTTCTGAGGCCGGTTGTTGAGTGGGAGAGCACGGTATCTCAGGGGTAGGTTTATTTCCTACCTCGAGGCTAGGAAGATGGTGCGAGAAGGGTATATCTATCATCTCGTTCGGGTGTTTGATCATTGAAGGCTGCGGTACAAGATTTTGATCGATTCAGTGGTCGAGAATTCCCGGGCGTGTTTCAGACGACCTCGGGTATCCTCACGAGAGGAGATCGAGTTTGTATAGATGTGTTGCGGACACTCGGCTATTTCCATTCCGCCATACTGAATGGCACTGCCGAGTTGAGAGAGTGAAGGACGGTGAGAGATTTCTTTGGAGAAGGGTTTTATCGGACCTAGTGTTTCTCGCAGAAGCGCGGTATTGTTCGTGAAGAAGAAGGGCGGGGCCGCTGCGCGTGTGTTGACTCTGACGGTGAACAAGGTGACCATTAAACGAATACCCTTCCGGGATTGATGATTTGTTCGACCGATTGCGAGCGCGAGATGTTTCTCAAGATTGATCTGCGATCGGGCTATCATCGAGTTCATGTCGAGAGGTGGATGTCCTAGGTGCATTCGGACGTGCGGGCATTATGAGTTCGAGTCATGTCTTTTGGGTTGACGATGCTCGGCGGTATTCATGGATTTGATGAACCGAGTGTTCAAACCATTTTTGGACACGTTTGTGATAGTGTTCATTGATGATATCTTGGTTTATTCGCTCGGAGGCGAGAGCATGCGAACGCGAGGCGTCTTGTGATTCTCCAGACCAGCGATTATGCGCCAAGTTTTCCAAATGTGAGTTTTGGTTGACTTGATGGCGTTTCTTGGGCATATTGTCGGTGATGGCATTAGTGGAATCTGGCAAGATCGGCGGTCGGGACTTGGCCTGAACCTACTACTCAGAGGTTCGCGATTTCGGGCCTTGCGAGTTATTATCGGTTCGTAGAAGTTTGCTTATCTTCGCACCATTGACTAGGTGACTCGGAAAGCGGCCAAGTTTGATGGTGATGCTTGTGGCGGGGTTTCGATTCTTGAAAAGAAGGCGGCGACCGCCCGTTCTTACTCTTCCGGAGGTCGGATGGTTATGTCGTGTATTGTGATGCGTCGGGCATCGGGTTGGGATGTGTGTTGATGCGGCATGGCGGGGTTATAGCATATCATCCCGGTGAAGAAACACGAGAGGAACTACCCGCATGATTTAGAGTTGGCGGTGTGATTCACGCTTTGAAGATCCGGAGGCACTATTTGTATGGGGTTCACGTGGATATTTATACTGACCACAAGAGCCTCGGTATATCTTCACGGAGGAGCTGAACTTACGGCGAGGCGGTGGTTAGAGTTGCTTAAGGATTACGATGTTGATATCTGTACCACGGGGAAGGCGATGTTGTGGCGGATGGTCTTAGTCGTAGGTCGATGGGAGCCTATCGGATGTGCGGCTAGAGAGAAGGACATGGTTCGTGATTTGCACGATTAGCGAGCCTTGGTGTCCGTTTGATTGATTACGATAGCGGTGGGGTTAGAGTTCGTGAGGTTGCGAGTCTTCCATCGTCGAGGAGGTGAAGAGGCAACGATTCGAGGATCGGCTTTGATTCGATATCGTGATCTGACTCTTCGTGAGGGCAAGGGTCCTTTTGAGTAGCACGATGGGGTTCTAAGGTTTGAGGCGAGTTGTGTGTCCCGGATGTTTGAGACTTGTGAGTTCTTGGGGAAGCACACGGTAGCGGCGTTACTCCATCCGTGGTCGACCAAGATGTACCACGACCTTAGATGTGGGGATTGGTGGGATGGCTTGAAGAGGGACGTTGCAGAGTTCGTAGCTCAATGCCCGGGTTGTCAGCAGGTGAAGGTAGAGCACGGAGGCACGGTGGTTTATTCTGCGATAGAGATCCCGACACGGAAGTGGGAGGTAATCAACATGGACTTCATCACGGGATTACCTCGCACTCAGGAGACATGATTCTATATGGGTTATCGTCGACGGTGTGAAATCAGCCCACTTTCTTCCGTCGGGACGACTTTTGGTGAGGATTATGCCAGACTTTACATCCGAGAGATCGTCAGACTGCATGGAGTCCCTATTTCGATCATATCTGACAGAGGAGCCCAGTTTACGGCTAACTTCTGGAGGTCCTTCCAGAGAGGTTTAGGGGCGGTGAGCACGAGTCTGCATTTCATCCAGCAGCAGACGGGCGCAGAGCGCTATCCGGACTTCGAGGATATCTTTGCGAGCTGTGTTATTGACTTCAGTGGTAGTTGGGAGGATCATTTGCCTCTAGTTGAGTTTGCGTATAATAATAGCTACCACTCCAGTATTCAGATGGCGCCTTATGAGGCCTTGTATGGGAGGAAGTGCAGATCGCCTATAGGTTGGTTCGATGTGGGCGAGTGCGGCTAGTGGGACGGTTGGTGCGTGGCGATGGATAAGGTGAAGCTTATCCGAGGCGGCTATTAATGACTCGAGTCGGCCAAGTCGTATGTAGATCATCGTCGTCGGCATCTTGAGTTCGAGGTTCATGATTGGGTTTTCTAAAGGTGTCACCCATGAAGGGTGTGATGAGATTCGGGAAGAAGGAAACTTCGGCCCAAGGTACATTGGGCGTTTGATTGTCGCGAGGTAGGCAAGGTTGCCTATGAGTTGGATCTGCCATCCGATCTGGAGGCGGTGCATCGGTTTTCACGTATCTATCTTTGAGGAGATGTATCGGGATCCATCTAGGGTACACCGATTGACGATGTCCAGTGACCAGGGGTTATCGTATGAGGAGATTCCCATAGCGATAATCGATCGTCGAGTTAAGCGTCTGCGGACGAGGCGTGGCAGTCAAAGTTACGTGGCGGAACGAGCTCGGGAGGAGATGGCGTGGGAAGGCGAGGAGGACATGAGGCGAAGTATCCTCACCTATTCCCACACCTCGCGTAATTCACTTTCCTACTTGTAAATTCCTTTATCATATATGCCTAAGTGTTATTTTATGGCCGTATGTGGCAACTTACAAGCTGTTTAAGCTTTATCGATAATCGTCTTGAGAAGGAACATTCGGGACGAATGTTTCTAAGGAGGAGAATGTTATACCGTATTTCGCAGTATATGCGTAAGGAATACGTCAAAAGTTTGGCCTTAAAGTTAGCCTTGGGCGTTTTTATTTGTGCACAACTCGCTAAAGAATCGTTTCAGGCAAACGTTTCCACATCTTTCGTAGGAAAATTCCGGCTATGCCATTACTAATTTTTGCGGATTTTTCGAGAGGCGAAACATTTTGGACCAACGGGAGGCGACACTTGGCACCTCCGATTGGTGGACTTGAATCGCCCATAGGACGAATTGGAGAAGCCTTGCACGTTTTTGTGCCTTGTGCACAAGTCAAGGAGTTGGTAGGATATTTGTGTGGAGTAAATCTTCACCCTACACTTGCCTTGCACTTGTCTTAATCTTGGACAGTGGTTGGCCACTTCTTGACCTATAAATACCCCCCTTAAGATGAAGAGTTCTTCATCCACAAATCTGTCCAAGTCTTGGAATATCCGCTCCTTTCCCTTAAGCCTTTTAGTCCCAACACCCCCTTTGAGTGAGTTTGGCGAGGGCTACCCACAGCCTAGCCGAAATCTACCCCCTCCCTTGGTAGAAAAGTTGTCTTCTAGTATTGTTATAATGCCCAAAATACCTAGCCCAAATCCCTTAGTCCTTTGTAGAAGTTGTGAAGAACTTAAGGTTTCTGAGACTCTGGGAGCGTACAACTTAGGAGCTAAACCTTGCTCAGGCGCGACTTTATCTAGGATATTATTGGGCTTACCGAGGTAAATAATCCTAACCCTATTTTGTATTAGAGAATACATACTGTAGAAGTATAAGAATAAGTATTAAATACTTAGAAGGATATTACAGAATAGAATTGAACTGTTATCACAGTAGAAGGGTTTAAAAGAAGAATAATTGAGCGTACTCACATAGAATTTGTTTTTCTGATGAACTTATATAGCTCATGGGTAGGGTTGTGCTGCCCGACTATCCGTAGAATTGTGAACCCTCTGTTTAGAATGACCTTCAGAGTAGTCTAGACTTTGATAGATGTCTGTGACTATTATAGGCTGATTCTCTACGCGCGACATATTCAACTTGGCAGGAGGTTTTCGCCGAGAAGGTATGTGATTCTTCCTAAAGCATGATATTTTACAATATATATATAGTACGGTAGACGTACATGTGTTAACTGAATAATACTTATGGCAATGCCTCACGGCTTAAGCCTGAATAATAACTACGGCAATGCCTCACGGCTTAAGCCTGAATAATAAAGAACTGAAAGCATTTCAAAAGAACTACTGAATCATTTTTTAACAGAAGATAAATATTTGGTTTTTAAAACAAAAGCTTAAGAGTTATACTAGCTTTATGGGAAGTTAGGTATAACAACTTAAGAAAGATAAAAAAAACTGTTTACTTGTTTGTTTATAAAAGCCTTGTATTGATTTCTGTTAAGTGTAGTAAGATTTGTTTGATAAGTAGACATATTATGATGCTACCTGTGTTAGTGTCTTGAAATGCTGTGTAAGGGGGTCATTCTTGCTGTGCTTACGTTGCTAACAGTAAGTCCGTTGTCTTCGTTATCGTATCACCTACCCGTATTTGTTATCTGAGGGCTTGCCTCTTGATGCGGTCTATACGGCTATGCGGTCTGTGAGACTATGCGGGCAGCGGTATGCTCGGGATTGATCATTCGGGTGTTTAGCCCGACGCGGGGATTCCTATGCGGTCTGTTGAGACTACGCGGTCTTTTGAGGCTATGCGGTGCGGGAGCCTAGGCGGATCTGGGGTTAGCTGCCCGACGCGAGGAATACCTCATGCGGGTGCATGTGTGACCTATGCGGGCCGGAAGTCGGGACTAGGCACGCAGAATGATACTATAGGCGATTGGCCTTGCCCGATCATTCGCGGCCTAGAATAGACTATTCTGATTTCCTATTCTTGTTGTTGTTTGTGATGTGGCACTATGTGCAATTGAACCGATTGTATTTGTGAAAAGGTTTTAAATACTTTGATTTCATTTAAGTACTTTTTAGTTTCACATACTTGGTACTGTTATCGACCTCGCCCGGAAGTGCGTTAAATCTGCTTGAGTAAAGCAGCGAGTGCTAGATCCGCATCCTTAGGATCGCTGCGTTGGTGTGAGCTCCATCTTCTAGGAGGCTCTACTTTTGGGTATGATCTCCTGTTGTAGATAGTTTTGTCTGATCGAGGTATGGCGGGGCCCTGTCGCCATAGTTGTATATTTTCCTTAGAAGTGCAGTCGTATTTATGCGATGTCGGATGTATCGCTAAAACCATGTTTTTATACATATCTGAAGGCGATGTTTTCTCACATAAAGCGTATGTCTTATTTTATAAGCGGTTTCATGTCTTGTTTTATATTTCCGATTACTACGATGTATGACTACTTGGGTGCCGTGAGAACGATCCACGGGCCGGAATGGGTCGTGACAGTGCGGATAATCGGCGATGCTTGGAGTTCGAGTTGACGGTGGTCTTGAAGGTACCACCGGAAAGGTGTGACGAGTTTTGGAAAACAAAGAAACTTAACGAAGTGCTTTTGGGCATTTTCAGATTGTTTGTAGAATAGGCGGGTTGCTATAAGTTGGCATTCGCCGTCCGAGCGTAGGAGTCGAGACGTCCGGTCTTTCATGTTGTTATGTTCGGAAAAGTATCGGAGATCCATCAGTGTTCCCGATTAATGATGACCAAGTTGGAGGTAGTAACCCGGAGATTTTGGAAAGCGATGGCAAATGTGGTAAGTTATGAGAAAGAGTTCGAGTATACGAGGAGAATGCGACGAGTAAGGGAAGAAGTGGACATGTGTTAAGAGAAAGCGTTATCGTTATCTGTCTTGAGAAGGAACATTGGGACGAATGTTTCTAAGGAGGAGAATGTTATACCGTATTTTCCAGTATATGCGTGAGGCGTATGTATAAAAGTTAAAGCCTTAAATAGGCAAGGTCGAAATTTTGTTCACAACCCACGAAAGAATCGTTTTCGACGAAACGTTTTCCAAACTTTGCGAAGGAAAATTACGGTGTGGCGTTTATTATTTTCGGATTTTTAGAGATGAAATATTTTGGACCAACGAGAGGCGACACTTGTCACCTCAAATTGTGATTTATGGCGCCAATTGGACGATTTCAAGCCTTGGAGTTGGTAGGATATTTTTGTGATATTTTGTGTGGTAGATAGATAAGGTGGGACCCACACACTTGTCCAAATCCTCACCCTACACTTGCCCACCACTTGTCTTAATCTTGGCCATTGATTGGCCTATAAATACCCCCTTTGTTGAAGACTTCTTCATCCACAACACAACTTTCTAAGTCTTGAAAAATCCTTCCTCCTCTTGTAGTGAAGCCTCGTCCAAAGAGCTCCTCTCCCTTTGTGAGGCCTTTTGGCGAGAGGTACCCCTTCCTAGTGGTGCTAGCGAGAGTACCCCTACCTTGAGTTGTTTTCGTAAATACACCCCTTGGTAGAAAAGTATTCTCCAAGTATTGTTACTATTCCAAAATACCTTGGCCCAAATACCTTGTAGTATTCCAAGGTTACACCTATACTAAAAGCCCAGAAATACTATTATACTTCCCTTCAGTCACAAAAACAAAACCCTATGGAAAATCTTCATAGTCGGTTGAAGTATTAAGAAGAAGTTGCGTAGAACTTCTAAGGGTTGTTTGGAGCGGGTTGGAGCGCCCAGAGTAGGAGCTAAACGTTGCTCAGGATCGACATTAAAACTTGGATAATTTTGGGCTTACCGAGGTAAATACTCTTGTCCTTCTATTGTAATTGGAAATTACATACTGTAGTAGTATAAAAATGAGTATAAGATATATAGAAGGATGGTATAAGAGAAGAGAATTGAATTGAAATCACAGTAGAAGGGTATAAAAGAAGAAGATTTGAACTGTACTTACATAGGACTGTGCTTACAGTAGACTTGTGTAATATAACGGGTAGGGAAGTGTTGCCCGATTTTTACGTAGAATAGAGAACCCTCTGCTTAGAATATTCTACAGAGTAGTCTAGACATTGATAGACGTATATGGCCTTTATAGGTTGAATGTTCTGCGAGTAGCATGTTCTACTTGGAAGGTGGACAAGGCTAGCCGGGTTATGGCGGTGGAGCATTTTGCTATTAGTCGATAATCGTCGCGAGGTATGTGATTCTTCCTATCCTCTTGAGCATGATATTTTAAAAGAATATATATAGTACGGTAGACGTACGTGTGTTAACTGAACGTGGTTTTACTGCGATGTCTTCTGACTTGAGTCTAATAATAAAGAATCTTGAAGTATTTCAAAAGAATTAAGAATCGTTTTTGAAAGAAGAGTAATACTTGGTTTTAAAAGCTTAAGAGTTATACTAGCCTTATGGGAAGTTAGGTATAACGACTTAAGAGAGATAAAATGAACGATTTACTTAATTGTTTATAAACGCCTTGTATTGATTTCGGAAATGAGAATAAGTATCGAACAAACCACTGCAGCGCTAATAAGGGGAAATGTATCGACTAATTAAGTATTATTAAAACCAGTAGAAACCTCCATCTGCATAGAAGCTAAGATGAGACAAAATGATATTACATTTCTAGATCATGGTCGCTTTAACAAGATTGTTATAAACAAGAATAACCTACTCACACATAAGGCATATGTTTCTCAAATTGTTTTAAAAGGAGAATTATATTATTAAGTGATTAAAACTATGAACTACGAAACCTTTCGAAAATGAGAAGCTTGAGCATTTGAAATTAGGCAAACTTGAACGTTTGAAAATAATGTTGTTACTTAGGGAAGTGTTTTGGTTTACTTAAAAAGATAGTCACTCTATTTTTATACTACGAGTATTGTGTGACTTTTGTGAAAGAAACGGATCTTTTAAAGAGTTAATGTATGAAGTACTTTGGGGATAAAAACCCGAACTTGTTAACATAAAATAGAAAGTACCTTGTGTGAATAACTTGATTGTGTTGGTTTGTGATAGCCTTGTAATACTTTCTTGTTGATTTGGTAAGTAAACATGTTAGGATGCTACGTGTGTTAGTATCTTGTGATGTTGTGTAAGGGGTTATTCTTGTTGTGCTTACGTTGTTAAGCGTTAAGCCCGTTATCTTGTTATTATATCACATACCCCCGACTTGTTATACCGGGCTTGCCACCCTTGATGCGGTCTATCGGCCTACGCGGTCTGTGACTATGTGGAGCAGCGGTATGCTCGGGATTGATCATTCGGTGTATTATCGATGCGAGGAGTGCCTTATGCGGTGCGTGTGACTACGCGGTCTATGTGACTATGCGGTGCGAGTCGAGGAGGAGTACCGGGCTAGCTACCCCGTCGCGAGAATACCTCATGCGGGCCTATGTGGCTTTATCGGGCGAGCGGTATGCTCGAGATTAGGCGTGCACATTGATACCGAGGCGAGTGGCGGCTTTGATCATGTGGTGCGGTCTAGAAAGACCTCGTGATACGCTTTATGGCATTGTTGGTGCGTGGGTCTTAGTAGTCGGCTATGCCTTCGCACTTACCGTCACGGTTTTATTATGACACAGGTGGGACCTGTTGTTCATGTGTATTCCTTGGTGATTGTTATATCATGGACTGCCGGCAGTGAGAAAGGAATTCCACGGACATGATTGATATTGTGGGCATGAGACCCATGGTTATATTTGAGTGATGACTTTAAGGGCGTGAGTCACGACTTGACATATTTGCTTACATGTGTGTATCGTAAATTATTTATCATATATGTCTTTTGTTTTATATAGACTATTATGATTTCATTCTGATATTTTGATTTCACATACTTGGTACTGTTATGCCGACCTCCTTGAAGTGCGTTCATCTGCGGTAGAGGTACACCAGTCGTCGATCCTCGCTCTTAGGATCACAGTTCAGCGTTTTGGGAAGCTCCGTTTCTCCGGAGGCTTATCTTTGGTATAGTCCCTGATGTTGTAGGTATTATTGTTCATTCAGGGTATGGCGGGGCCCTGTCCCGCCATAGTTGTTTTACTTCCTGAAGTGCAGTAGTCCCGTTGTAAAGTTGGGATGTAACTGTTCACTTTGGGTTTATATATATATGCCGAAAGACAACTTTTCCTCAGATAAACTGTGTCTCTTTTACATTGTTTCATGTTGTGTTTTTATATTCCGCTGATTATTCTGATGTATGTCTACTTGGGTGCCCGGGTAAGGCACCAGTCACGGGCCCGGGTTCGGGTCGTGACATCTATACTCGCTTTACCTTCTCTGTATATACATAAGACAATTATTCACGCTCTAAAAATCAAGTATAATACTCGCGTCTTTGGCGTATCAATAATTTGATAGGGGTATTTCATTAACCGGCTATGAATATGAACTAACCGAAGTCTTTCTGGTAATTGGCATTACTGGAACTAGATCGAACACAAGATAGACTCGAATTCTTACAACTTAGTTCTACTACATGATCTAGATTATAAAAGAAATATAACCATCCTAAATGTCTTGTAGCCTCTTTTTTATAAGTGTGGCGCGCTACACACCAATAAACAATACTCTACTAGACACGACTTATAGGCATTCCTAGGACAGACCGACTCTGATACCAAGTTCATCACACTCTATCTTTGGAGAGTGCGGCTGGCAATCGATGTCTATCGGCCCGAGCATACCACATCTCATCCTTAACCTGGATACATATGGATTTGGGCCAACAAGACCTCAAAATAACGCTCATAAGATAACCAAATATAATAACTTGTAGAAGCAGAAAAGCCCAACATATATAACACAAAGAATGCCGACAAGGCCACAGTACACAACAGCTAACTAATGGAGAGGCCGACAAGGTCATACATAGCTTCGACACACATGACGACTGTCTACAAGCCTCTAAGAGTAGATAAAAATCATCAAGTCAGGACAAGACCCCGCCATACTCATATTTATATATATAAAACCATACCGACCCCAACTAGCACCTCCAAAATAAATAGAGAGCTCTGACACCATCGCTGAGCTGGAGTAATATTGGAGATGAGCGTCACTTTACCTATCTGAACCTACAGATAAGAAATACAGTGTCGCGACAGAGGATGTCAGTACGAACAATGTATTGAATATGTAAGGTAGGAAAAAGTAAATAGATACAGTAATGTAAATTGAAAATAAGGAAGAAACAACCTACTCTGAATGCCACCGAGGACCATGATATGCATAATTATAATATAATCGTGTATGTAATGTCATAGGCATCTGTGGTCAATATCATTTGTATACCTATGTGATATATATATATATATATATATATATAACATTTTTCCGCTATATCTATATATATAAAACCATATCAACCCCGATTAGCACATCCAGAATAAATGGAGAGCTCTGACGCTGGATTCCTACTGGAGATGAGCGTCGCTTTATCTATCTAAACCTCTGAGCAAGAAACATAGCACTCCGACAGAGGATGTCAGTACGAATAATGTATTAAATATGTAAGACTGGAAAAAGTAAATAGATACAGTAATGTAAATGAGAATAACGAATAAACAACATGTAACTCTGAATGCCACTGAGGACCATGATCTACATAATTACAATATAATTGCGTATATAATATCGTAGACCTCTTTGGGTAATATCATCCATATAACTCTATGATATATATATATATATATATAACGTTATTGTCGCGGAGAATTGAGGCGAAAATATATAGGCGTATAAGGTTCATTGAAAACCAACACTACTATAATATTCCTCCTCAGAGCACTCCGGGAGACTATGTTATGCAAACTATGAATCCACCAAATAGTTTAGAGAAGCAGGTTCTCTATGTGTTCCCTCACGCAAAAAAAAAAGTAAATAACATACAATATTTACGTGAAAACTCCTTGCTCAAGAGATTATAAATCACGACCTACCAAATAGGATTTCCAACTTCAATAACTGAGCAAGTTCAGATTACAACCTAGGAATTAAACTCTTAATCCCTCAACCCTTACTGTTACACCCCGTAAGTCCAGGTCATGTATTGAGAACGTACGAAAGGAAATAAGATTCGAATTAGGAACAAAAAAAAGAAGTTGTTGGCAGAATATTTCTTTGGACAGTTTTTCAGTCAACTTTGGAGCAGTATATATCCTAGTATATTGGGAGTTTTTAGGTGTTTCAAAAGCCTAATATGAAGTTCATTGAGTCTAGTTTCCAACTCAACAAACCGCTCATCGATAGGACATCATAGTAGAAAGTTATGGACGTTACAAGATCAGCTGACAGAAGAGACATGGGCAGGCGCCGCGGCGCCGGCTGCAGGGCCAGGGCGCCGGAAAGCCTGAAATTGTCTGAAGTTGCAGCGCCGCGGCGCCGAGGCGGGATTTTTGCGGAAATAGGGTAAAAATAGAAGATATTTATTGTAGAGAACCCATGGGTGGGTGACAAGTGTCCCCCCAACTTGTGGATCAAGATAAGGCTTATATATTGGCCAAGTCTTGCAAGACTTGGCCATTCTACACTAAAAGATGATCCAAACAATTGCTCTCCTCTATCAAAAGTTGATAAAACCCTAAGCCAAATGAAATTTTTGGAAAGGCAACAAGAAGGAAAAATATTGGCGAGCTTGTAGGGGGTTCGTAGAGGTGATTTTAGCGGGAAGAAGAAATTCGGAAAGAGGGATAAAGTGGGCGAGATTGTTGGACTATTTTGGGCTTATCAAGGTAAACACTTTGTCCTCTTAAGTGATTAAAGGTACTTATTGTTTTAGTCATATATATATTATGCAAGCATGAGATATATATATATATATATATATATATATATATATGGAGATTGAATGTTATGGAATATTTGGATGGAATCCGAAAGTTGCATGTTTAACCTTAAGAGTGTAATTCGATTTGGTTATTAGTTTTAGTCGTCGCATGTTATATAAAGAAGAGATGGTAGTTGTTATTATCGATTGCGGCTATATAACATGTTAGACTAAACAACATGGATTAAAAAAGGAATTGGAAAATACTTTACATTGTTGTTGCATTATAGCCTTTTGGCATTGAAATGTTGGACTATTTGAATATTAATTGTGGGGCAGAATTTTACACGTCCTGTTAAGGCGTGTAATCCCCTTTGGTTAGCTGAATTGTTGAGCCTTAAATATGGCGTTTGGTTATTGATTTCGGGCCTTGAAAAAGGTGGAAAAGTATGTAGAAACAAAGGAAGTGCTGTCTAATTTTCCGTAGAATTAAGTGACTTTACACTGGAGTATTCTACGTTTGAAGTTAGAAGTTAATAGACGTATTGTGGTCATTTTAGGTTGACATACGACGTACGATATATTGGACTTAGCAAGTGGATTAAACCGAAGAGGTATGTGGAACTTTCTTATCTATTGAGCATGTATAGTTGTAAATGTATAGTACGGTATACGTACGCGATTTGAATGGATTTAATTCATTTGATAGCCTTGACTTGTTTTTTTCCAAGTTGGTTGAGTTAGAGAATTAACTCACTCGTTTTTAAAGGATAGAAATGCCTTGGTTTCAAAAGCATAAGGTGGGTTAATAACCTTATGGAAAGTAAAAAGAATGGTTTATTCTAATAAGGTAGACAAGGATTTCTTGACTTGGAAATGTATAGAATACTTGATTTGGAAAGTATAGATTTCTTGAGCTATTCTAAAGTTAAGAAACTTGATTACTAAAGTTAAGAGACTTAAATATTTTGAAAGTATATGATACTTATTTTGTTTGGAAAGATTAAGTCTCTTGGTTATAAAGAAGAATGTAAGTATCTAAGGTATAAAGATAGTATAACGACTTTATGGGAAGTTGGTTATAATAGCTTTATAGAAAGTTAAAAAGTGTGGTTTACTCTAAGTAATGTAAGTAATGATAAATGACTTGAATTAATGAAAGGAAAATTGATTTGAAGACATCAATTGCTTAAGGTTTTAAAAGAAAGAAGTCACTTGATTTAGAAGCCTATAAATATATTTCTAAAAGGTATTGTGACTTGTCTTGAAAAGTAGATATGACTTGATACTACGGTTATTAGTATCTTGGAAGTTTTATATGAAAAAGAGTCTTTTTAAAGGAATAGAAGTACGTAGTACTTTGGGTTAAATTCCCGGATTTTATAATGACATGTTAGTGCCTTAAGTAAACTAAAATGATAGTGTATATGTATAAGACTAATAAGAAGTTAGGGGGATTTCTTAACTTGCTTATGTTGTGTATGATAAGCCGGTAGCGCTTACGTTATGTTAGGATAAGCCGGTAGCGCTTATGTTATATATGATAAGCCAGTAGTGCTTATGTTATGTATGATAGCCGGTTGTGCTAGTTTATGTTATTCTTACGAGGTAAAGCCCCGGGTTACTACTAATTCCATGGATTTGCTACCCATGATGCGAGTGCGGCGTTTGTACTCATTGCGGGCCCACCGGTCCCAAGCGGGTGAAATAGTCCTGTGCGGGTGAAATAGTCCTATGCGAGGAATACCTCATGCGGGTCCACATGACCTATGTGGGCGGATACAGCCTATGCGAGGAAGTTACCTCATTGCGGGTCCACAGGACCTATGCAGGTGAAATAGTCCCAAAAGTAGGATTGCTTAATGACCTACGGGCGGGTAGCCCTACTTTGATCATGAGCCTCCTATTTTTATGCAGTAAAGTATACTCTTGTTTACTCTCATTTTTAGTATGGCACAGTGTACTGTTATTTGAGTTATCATACATGTCTCCAGCTTTATTTTAGACTTATGATTTCACTACAGTACTTTCAGTTTCACATATTTGGTACATGTTATCGACCTCCTTGAAGTGCGTTCATCTGCATGAGTAGAGTATACAAGTTGTTGATCCTCACTCTTAGGATCACCGTTCAGCTGTTGGGAAACTCCATTACTCCGGAGGCGTATCCCGGGTTCAGATCCCTGGTATGGTCGGTTTTTGTATATTCAGGGGTATGGCGGGGCCTTGTCCCGTCACAGTTGTTATTCTTAGAGGTCTGTAGTCACATTGGTGGATTGGGTTTTTAAGAACAAAGATGTACTGATTTATTTTTGGGTATGTATATTTTACGGAAGGTGGCCTCTGGCTAGCTTTGTTGTTATTTTATGTTTAAGCATTTTATAAGTTGTGTATGTTCATTGCTATTCTCGATGTATCTCAGGAAAGGGTGCCTGTAGGGCACCGATCGCGAGCTTGGGTCGGGTCGTGACAAAAGTGGTATCAGAGCATTTAGTCCTCGGAAAGTGTCTACAGACCGTGTCTAGTAGAGTCTTGATTATCGGTGTGTTGTGTACCACATCTATAACCAGGAGGCTACAGGACATTTAGGATTGGTTTCCATTCTTCTCACTCTGAGATCGTGCGATAGAGCTGTGTTGTTAGGGTCGTCTCTCCCTAACGAGTTATGTTGATTGCAGCTACGAGAAAGGCAGCAGTGACCCAGGAAAGATTATGTGGATTGCGTATCCAGGTTGGTAATAATTGTAGTATAGTTGGTATTATGACATACAACTATACAGATTTATGTATGAGGGTCACATGTGTGTTGCCTAGAATGATTTTAGATTACCAGGAATTGGTAATGACTAAATAAATACCGGGAAGGTATGAAACAGTTTAATGAACTCTCATCAAGGTTTCACGTACTAATTTGAGATAATTAGGAGATGATGAGTTGTCTGAGAAGGTAATGGACCCTTAAGAAGTTATAATTAAGGGACTTAATGAAAGACTATGTTAATAGATTGAGCTACGTGGTATGATTAAGAAATGGTACGGATAAGAGCCGTATGGAGTAAGTATGGTTGTTGTGAGCAAGACAACACTATTATGGTATTATGAGAAGTTATTGTACCCGGTTATGAAGGAACTGATAAGGTAGGCTTGGAACATGGAAATTGCGAGCCTACGAATGTTGATAACCGCCGAGACCTTAGGTATATAAGGGCTTCTCGGGTAGTAAAAGTTTAAGTCAGACCAAGGATAAGAGTTAAGTGCGACGCTGAGTCGGGTTGAGGACCTATTAAGGGTCGCCCCATAGCCTGAACTGGAATGGGATCATTTGGTAGAAGTCCCGCTACGTGACAGGGTCACGAGGGTGCAAGGCCCGAGTATAGTTACTCGTTTTAAGGGTTCGTGGACGCATTCCACCGGAACCAGGTTGCGAGAGCCGGAAATGGCCTTATATCGTTTAATTTAGTAACTCCAAGGAATGGAGGCCAGAATTAGTATGGAAGTTATGTACGTATGCTAGTATAAGTTTGGAAGTACGGAAAAGAGTAAGACCGGTAAGAAAGTGAGCAACCAAGTGTAAAAGATAGAGTCTGAATCCATGAGAACCTTTAAGAGGTAACTACACCCGTGAGTGATGGGTGGTAGCTGAGCGGGTGTATAATAATTACTCGGTGACAATACAGTCGTCGGACCCTAGCATACCTAGTAGAACTGATGTGACCGACCTTAAGGTCATTATGAGTACGGGCTAGTTGGCCTCTCGTTATGCCAACGTTGACTGCAGAGAGAGAATTGTCCGATTCCAGTTTTCCAGTAAACCGGTTATCGAGTGGAAAGAAAGGGAAGTGGTTGTAACAAGTGAATTATCCTTCCTTCTTTGACATAGTTGATTTTAATAAGTCTATGTGACTTGTTCATTTGAGGTAAATTAATGCAGAAAGTAAGTAGTACTTGAATTTGAAGGATTTTTATGTTAAGTGCCCTTGGGGGTACTTGGAGTTGGTTTGGTGTGGAAGTCAGGGCCACGACCTTCCGGATAATTCCAGGAAAGCGCGCAAGCACGAATAAGTTAAGTACGAGTGTTGCCTACGAAAAACAGAATACATCGTTGGTAGGTTTTGAAAATCTATACGATTATAAGAGGGCGCTGGATGATTACGTTTTTTTAAAGGGAGATAAGCTCTCTCCCCCACGTAAAAGGATAATTTTACGTATTATGAGGTTATGTGCACCCATGTTGTTAGACGAAGGATAGGAGACTGGTAAGGTCTTCAGTATCGTCATGCCATATGTTACAGTTTTAGATAACCGTGGAAAAGTATTGTGTTGGGGTAATTGAGAACGACGTTAGGAAATGGTCGAGGAAGTGTGGTAAGAATATAAATGCAGGTAGTACGCATGCATGAAAATGCATGATTATGAATCAAGATAGAAATACTTTTGCTAATAGTAAGCATAAGGAAGGGTTATGACCAGAATGATAAAAGAGAATACAACTATGGTTATGTAAGTTGCACGAGATATGAGTACCCCAGACTAGTGTAAAGACCATTAGTAAATGATGGGCAGTAAGAACACCTCGAGGAAATGTGGTAGCATATGTACTGACGAGAAATATAGTAAGGAGATACGGGGGGGTAAGGGACCCCAGGACAACTTGAAATAACTTATAAAGGAAAGACGAGTAGGCACTCGAACAATAAGAAATCTTGATAAGTCATTGGATTATGTAATACCGTGAATTGAGGTTAAACACCTGGCTATAAGCTCTACGAGCTGGGAGAAAATAATAGGATTATTACTTAACGGGATCAAGGAAGTCTCCCCCTAAATTGTGATTGGCAGGAAGTATTAGCCATGAGTCAAGTAAAGGAGTCGAATCTAAGTATAGTGACCACATTTGGTTGCAACAGGGAAATGGAACCATGAACCATAATTGAGATTAATATGCCCGAATAATTTGCAAGTATGAGAAAGACTTCCAGTTATTTGGAAGTAAGATGACTACTGTTATTATACCGTATTTCGGTAGTATGCGTGGGGCGTCGTAGAAAAATTTGAACTTTTACATAGGCTTGGCGAATTAACTTTGTTCACAACACGGTTAGAGTCGTTTTTAAAGCGTTTTCCACGACTTTCGTAGGGAAAATTCCGGCTATGACATTTTTAATTTTTGCGGATTTTTCCGAGAGACGAAACATTTTGGACCAACAAGAGGGCGACACTTGTCACCCTCTCATTGGAACACCTTGGGCGGTAATAGTGGTGGCCGAAAGTATGGCCTTTGTGGTCAAGGGTTGGTAGGATATTTTTGTGTTAGTTGGCTAGTGTGCACTTGGCAAGATCTTGGCCCTACACTTGCTATGCACTTGGCAAGATCTTGGCCATTGGTTGGTCTTCACTTGACCTATAAATACCCCCCTTTGTGATGAACTTCTTCATCCACTCTTCACTTGTTCTAAGTCTTGGAAACCCCTCTCCTCCCTCTTGTTGACTCTCGTCCAAGAGCCCCTCTCCCCCTTATGAAGGCCTTTGGCCGAAACCCTCTCCCTTTGTGAGCATTAGCCGAGAACACCCCCCATCTCTTTGAGTGTTGTTCTCGTATAATATACCCCCCCCCTTTGTGGTGTAGAAATACTCTCAAAAGTATTGTTATAATGCCCAAATTACCTTAGCCGTATACCTTGTAGTATTCCAAGGTTATACTTTTACGAAAAGCCCAGAAATACTATTATACTTCCCTTCAGTCACAAAACCAAAACCCTAAGGAAAATCTCCATAGTTAGTTGGAGTAGTATGTAGAAGTTGGTTAGAACTTCTAAGGGTGGTTTGGAGCGGGTTGGGCCTCGGAGATTGGAGCTAAGCGTTGCCCAGGATCGACTTTATACTTGGATAATTATGGGCTTATCGAGGTAATTATCTTGTCCCCCTATTGTAATTGGAAATTACATGTTGTTAGAATATATAGTTGGAGTATACTATATATAGAACTGAACGTAGTCTGTCGGCAATGTCTTTTGGCTTAAGCCTGAAGAATAAAGCTGACTGTAATTACATAGGGTGTATTACGATGAGGCTTGCATGTAGCATTCTTGTGAAGTAGAATTGTACGTCGGTTAGATGTATAAACCCCCCCCCCCTGGTTGGCTTGATAGCCGGCCTCGATAGAGGAGGAGATTTTGCTTGTGGCGAGGGGAGTCTTCGAATATTATGTATAATGTTCAACGAAAAGATCTAGATGTTAATAAGCGCCTTGTGGCCTTATAGGTTGAAGTACTACGTGTGGCGGGATCTACTTGGCTTAAGGAGTAGCCGACGGCTTGAGATACTTGGAGCGTTTTGCTATTAGTCGATACTCATCGTGAGGTATGTGAACCTCTTCCTATCTCTTCTAGCATGATATGTGTGTAACTATGTAGTACGGTGAAGCGTACGTATGTTAAATGTATTTGGTTGGTCTAAAACATAAAGTGTTATAACGGCTTTATGGGAAGTTGGTTATAACAGCTTTATGTATGTAAGAAAATACTTGTGGTTTTTAAAAGGTAACTTATTTGAACTATAACTGGTTGGTTATGTGATAATAAAGAACTTGAAGTATTTCAAAAGATTTTTGAATCTTTTTAAAAGGAGAGTAATACTTGGTTTTTGAAAACTTAAGAGTTATACTAGCTTTATGGGAAGTTAGGTATAACGGCTTAAGAATGTTTTACTGATTTCGGAAATCAGAATGTGTATCGACAAACCACTGCAGCGTTAATAAAAGGAAATGTTTTGACAGATTAAAACCAGTAGAAACTTCCATCTGCATAGAAGCTAAGATGAGACAAAATGATATTTCCTAGATCATGGCTGCTGTAATAAGATTGTTATAAACAAGAATATCCTACTCACATATAAGGCTTATGTTTCTCAGATGGTTTAAAAGAGAATTATATTCTTAAATGAATAAGACTATGAACTACGAAACCCTTCTAAAATAAGAAACGTGAACATTTGAAATTAGGCAAACTTAGACGTTTGGAAAATAATGTTGTTACTTGATTTTACAAGGGTAAGTGTTTTGATTTACTTCAAAAGATAATCACTCTATTTTCATATACTACGGGTATTGTGTGGTTTTTGTGAAAGTAACGTATCTTTTAAAGAGTTAATGTATGAAGTACTTTGGGGATAAAAACCCGATCTTGTTAATCATATAGTAGAAAGTGCCTTGTGTGTATAACTTGATTGTGTTGGGTTATGATAGCCTTGTAATACTTTCTTGTTGATTTGTTAAGTACATATGCTAGGATGCTACGTGTGTTAGTATCTTGTGATGTTTGTAGGGGTTCCTCGATTGCGCCTAAATAGTTTCGCTATCACCGTTATGTTGGTATTGTACCACTCACCTTGGTATTCGGAGGTTAAGGCCCTCCGTCTGGGGTAGACTTCGGTAGTCGATGGACCTATGATTCGAGAATACCTCATGCGGGTCCTGTGGGCTATCGCGAGCTACGAGAGTTCGAGTTAGTTTGCGTCCTTTATGGGCACGCGGTCCGTGTGGCCATGCGGCTGCGAAGTCGGCGGATCGGGAGTAGCTACCCTCGATGCGGGGTTATACCTCATGCAGCTATGAGTTTGGCCTACGCGAGTGCGGGAAGTTCGGGGCTAGACGCGCATTAGATCTCGCGAGCGAGTGGCGGCTTTGATCATGTGACGGTCGAGCAGATCTCATGATACGATTTATGACCTTATTGGTACGGTGGGTTTTAGTAGTCGGCTATGCCTTCATACTTACCGTGACGGTTTTATTATAACAGTGGGACTCGGTGTTCGTATGTGTTCCTTGGTGCTTTCATATCATAGGCTCGCCGGTGAGGAATGTGTCCCACGGCACGATTGATGTTGTGGCGTGAGACCCATTGTTATGTTTTAGTGATGACTTGAGGCGTGAGTCACGACTTGACATATCGCTTATTTATTGTCAAACGTAGTTTGGTTATCATACATGTCTCTGCTTTGTATAGACTACTATGATTTCATTTCTGATTTATTTTCGATTTCACATACAAATTTTTGTTATCGACCTCGCCCGGGCTGCGTTCATGCCGCAGTAAAGTACACCGATCGTTGATCCTCGCTCTTAGGGTCGCGATTCAGCTTTTAGGAAAGCTCCGTTTCTCGGAGGCTTATCTTCGTATAGCCCCTGTTGTTGTAGGTGCTTACATTGAGGGTATGGCGGGCCTGTCCGTCGTTGTTGTCATATCATTCGTAAGTGCAGTAATCTTGTTGTGGCGGGGTTTGTAAAAGGATTAAACTGTTCATGTTGAAAAAGCTGTTGTTTATATATATGCCGAAAGGCAAGTTTTCTCAGATTATTGTTTCGTACTTCATAATATTTTGATGTCTTGTTTTATTCCGCTGATTACTCTGATGTATGGCTACTTGGGTGCCCGGGGTAAGGCACCAGTCACGGGCCCGGGTTCGGGTCGTGACAAAAGTGGTATCAGAGCAGTTAATCCTCGGAAAGTGTCTACAGACCGTATCCAGTAGAGTCTTGATTATCGGTGTGTTGTGCACCACACCAATAATCAGGAGGCTATAGGATATTTAGGATTGGTTTCTACTCTTCTCACTCTGATATCGTGCCTTAGAGCTGTGTTGTAAGTTGGACCCTCTAACGTATTTCTTTCCCTTACCGTTATGCCTCCGCGTAGGGCAAACCCGAGCCCGGGAGGCAAGCGGCAGGAGGCGCGAGTAGAGTTCAGAGGGTGGCGAGGGCACAGGCCCAATCATCACCTGAGTTAGGTGCTTCATTTGGGGAGTTCTGCGACGTCACTAGCCCCAGCAGAGTTTAGCACGGCGGCGGCAGTTCCTACTGCGGCCACGATGTTTGAACGCCCTTCCACGGCCGAACAGATGAATTTAGATTGCGAAGCGACCACATTACTAGCTATGGATTTGGCTACCAGAGAGTATACCGATGTACGCGAGTCTTGATGACTACCTAAGAAGGTTGTGTAAGAGTAATTCTTGATTAGGCTTGAGCATGGCACGTATGCGGGCTTATGCGCGGCGGTAAAGCGTAGATCGATGGGTTAACGAAGGGCGAGAAGAGGGCGGGCAAAGAAGGTCCTTTGGTAACTTTCGGCGAGTCACCTCGCCAGTGATTTGATTATGCACATCCAGCGGTGCGAGTGGTCTTCCACGGATTTCAGGACGTTCGGGGTATGCAGGAGTTGGTTAGAACTCCAGGGCTTCCGGTTCACAGTGTGACAGACGTCATCCCGGGGAATGTCGTCTTTTAGTTGGTACTTGTTGTACCTATGACCGTCAGGGTCTGGTGTCGAAGAGTGTCCTTGTAGGAGGACTTAGCCTTTAGGATCGGTGGGTAATTCGTCACCTTCCTTAGCTATGCGCCCTACGGGGCAGGTTTGATTAGAACGACTAAGGGGAGTGAAGCAGTAAATACAGATAGATCTTTAACCCTCTAGGGTTTAGTATGTGTGATAAGGTGAGTATACCTTAAGTGTTATATTCCGATAACATGAGTGTATATTGTGATTAGAAATCTTGGTTATTTAACCAAGTAAGATTTGGGGGATAGAGAAGGTGTGAGCCTTAGAGTTTTATACGTAGAGACCTTAGAGGTAAGGCCATCTCGAGTAAAGGTGTAGTGTTATGTTTGATCCTTATCGGAGTGCATAGTGCACGTGAGCTATGTTTTGGGATAAGTCCCTGAGTAGCGTATATGGAAGAGGGTAGTTGAGCTAAGAAGACCGCTAGGTTTTCGTAACGTGATTAGTGAGAGTTTTCCTTCGGGGAGCTAGCGTTTTGCGCGTTGCCGAGTCGGGTTGAGGACACGTTGCGGGTCAACCCGCGGCCGGTTTGATGGTGGGGTCAGTTTGTGGTGGTCCCGCCTTGTGGTAGGGTCATGAGGGTGTTAGGCCCATGTTCAGTTAACCAGCGTACGAGTTCGTGGATGCGTTCGACCAGTAGTCGGGCCGATGGGGTCAGCCCATCGTGTTTTTCAGTCAGGACCGTTGCTTGGCAGTGATGATATATCAGAAGTGTTGAAAGGCTGCACGGGGTGCCTACCTTCACCTTATGTCAGACAGTGAAGCCCAGGTTGTGGCTATTTTCGTTTTCTAAAAGTTTTACCTGGCAGGGTTAGGAACTCAGGTGAGTCTCAGAATCGCATTCGCCCTCGGGCCAGTGTATAGATTTCAGGGGTAGTTGTGGGGATTGTCGTCTCCTGTGGAGGGAGTGTTTAAGCTACCATTTCAGTGTTCGGATGTCGCCTTATGAAGCCTTGTAGGGGCGGATGTGTAAGTCGCCGGTCGATTGGTTCGATGTTGGCAAGATTCAGATAGTTGGTTCAGGCTTGTTCCGGATCGTGGATAGGGTAAAGCTTGTCTAGAAGGGGTTCTGGCAGCTCAGAGAAATCGTGCGGATAATCGGCGACGACGCTTAGAGTTCAGGTTGACGATCGGTCTTCTTGAAAGTACCACCCCGGGTTGGGTGTGACGAGTTTTGGAAAACAGAGGGAACTTAGCCCGAGTTACTTTGGGCCTTTTGAGTTCATGTGAGGGATAGGCCAGGTTGCCTATATGTTAGCATTTGCCGTCCGACTTAGGAGGCAGTACGTCCGGTCTTTCGTATAGTTATGATCGGGAAAGTATCGGAGATCCATCCAGAGTGTTCTCAGTTAATGAAGACCACGTTAGAGATAGTAACCCCGAGTTTTGGAAACTGAAGCAGAATCAGAAATGTGGGAAGAGTTCGAGTATACGACAGCCTCAGGGATCGCATGCAGCCCGGTACCAATTGTTGGGTCGCCGGAGTGACACCAGAACCTCGCGGCAAAGTGACAAAAGTGGTATCACGACGAGTAAAAGGAGAAGCGAGCATGTATGGCGAGCATAGATGTGACTATTTCTTTTGTATGGAGAAAGTGCGAAGGAATTATATTTTAGACCCTCGCATGAGAGCGTTTGTGATGTTAGAAGTGTTTCCTCGTGGGCTTGGATGTAAGTATTTTGCGCAGGTGTTGTTGTGGCCAGTTGTGGCAGGTTTGTTCAGGACAGTATAGTAGTGAAGACTATACTGGCGCACGTTTGGTTTGAGACTTAGAAGGAACATTCGGGACGAATGTTTCTAAGGAGGGGAGAATGTTATACCCCGTATTTCCAGAGTATGTACGTAAGGACGTACGTAGAAAAATTTGAACTTTTACATAGGCTTGGCCGAATTAACTTTGTTCACAACACCCGGTTAGAGTCGTTTTTCGACGAAACGTTTTCACAGCTTTCGTAGGGAAAATTCCGGCTATGACATTTTTAATTTTTGCGGATTTTTCCGAGAGACGAAACATTTTGGACCAACAAGAGGGCGACACTTGTCACCCTCTCATTGGAACACCTTGGGCGGTAATAGTGGTGGCCGAAAGTATGGCCTTTGTGGTCAAGGGTTGGTAGGATATTTTTGTGTTAGTTGGCTAGTGTGCACTTGGCAAGATCTTGGCCCTACACTTGCTATGCACTTGGCAAGATCTTGGCCATTGGTTGGTCTTCACTTGACCTATAAATACCCCCCTTTGTGATGAACTTCTTCATCCACTCTTCACTTGTTCTAAGTCTTGGAAACCCCTCTCCTCCCTCTTGTTGACTCTCGTCCAAGAGCCCCTCTCCCCCTTATGAAGGCCTTTGGCCGAAACCCTCTCCCTTTGTGAGCATTAGCCGAGAACACCCCTCCCTCTCTTTGAGTGTTGTTCTCGTATAATATACCCCCCCTAGCCTAGTTGCTTTCGTATAATACCCCCCCCCCCCCCTTTGTGGTGTAGAAATACTCTCAAAAGTATTGTTATAATGCCCAAATTACCTTAGCCGTATACCTTGTAGTATTCCAGTTATACTTTCTGAAAAGCCGAAATACTATTATACTTCCTTGATCACAAAACCAAAACCCTAAGGAAAATCTCCATAGTTAGTGGGAGTAGCCTGTAGAAGTTGGTTAGAACTTCTAAGGGTGGTTTGGCGCGGGGTGGAGCGCTCGGAGATTGGAGCTAAGCGTTGCCCAGGATCGACTTTATACTTGGATCATGATGGGCTTATCGAGGTAATTATCTTGTCCCCCTATTGTAATTGGAAATTACATGTTGTTAGAATATATAGTTGGAGTATACTATATATAGAATCGACGTAGTCTGTTCAATGTCTTTTGACTTAAGCTGAAGAATAAAGCGAATCAGTAATTACATAGATCAGACATGAGGCTTGTAGCATTCTTGTGAAGTAGAATTGTACACGTCCGGTTAGATGTATAAACCCCGGTTGGCTTGATAGCCGGCCTCGATAGAGGAGAGATTTTCTTGTTGTGGCGAGGAAGTCTTGCGAATTTTACGTAGAATGTTCTACGATAAGATCTAGATGTTAATAAGCGCGCGTGGCCTTATAGGTTGAAGTACTACGTGTGGCGCGATCTACTTGGCTTAGGAGTAGCCGGCGGCGAGATACTTGGGCGTTTTGCTATTAGTCGATACTCGTCGCGAGGTATGTGAACCTCTTCCTATCTCTTCTAGCATGATATGTGTGTAACTATGTAGTACGGTGACGTCGTGTGTTAAATGTATTTGGTTGGTCTAAAACATAAAGTGTTATAACGGCTTTATGGGAAGTTGGTTATAATGACTTTATGTATGTAACAAAATACTTGTGGTTTTAAAAGGTAACTTATTTGAACTATAACCGGTTGGTTATGTGATAATAAAGAACTTGAAGTATTTCAAAAGATTTTTGAATCTTTTTAAAAGGAGAGTAATACTTGCTTTTTGAAAACTTAAGAGTTATACTAGCTTTATGGGAAGTTAGGTATAACGGCTTAAGAATGTTTTACTGATTTCGGAAATCAGAATGTGTATCGACAAACCACTGCAGCGTTAATAAAGGGAATGTTTTGTGATTAAAACCAAGAGAAACTTCCATCCGCATGAAGCTAAGATGAGACAAAATGATATTTCCTAGATCATGGCTGCTGTAATAAGATTGTTATAAACAAGAATATCCTACTCACATATAAGGCTTATGTTTCTCAGATGGTTTAAAAGAGAATTATATTCTTAAATGAATAAGACTATAAACTACGAAACCCTTCTAAAATAAGAAACGTGAACATTTGAAATTAGGCAAACTTAGACGTTTGGAAAATAATGTTGTTACTTGATTTTACAAGGGTAAGTGTTTTGATTTACTTCAAAAGATAATCACTCTATTTTCATATACTACGGGTATTGTGTGGTTTTGTGAAAGTAACGTATCTTTTAAAGAGTTAATGTATGAAGTACTTTGGGGATAAAACCCGATCTTGTTAATCATATAGTAGAAAGTGCCTTGTGTGTATAACTTGATTGTGTTGGGTTGTGATAGCCTTGTAATACTTTCTTGTTGATTTGTTAAGTACATATGCTAGGATGCTACGTGTGTTAGTATCTTGTGATGTTTGTAGGGGTTTCCCCTCGATTGCGCCTAAATAGTTTCGCTATCAGCCGTTATGTTGGTATTGTACCACTCACCTTGACTATTCGGAGGTTGTCGCCTCCACGCGGGGTAGACTTAGGCGGTCGATGGACCTATGATTCGAGAATACCTCACGCGGGTCCCGTGGGCCTACGCGAGCTACGAGAGTTCCAGTTAGTTTGCGTCCTTTATGGGCACGCGTCCACGTGGCCATGCGGATGCGAAGTCGGCGGACGCCGGGAGTAGCTACCCTCGATGCGGGTTATACCTCACGCAGCCTATGAGTTTGGCCTATGCGAGTGCGGGAAGTTCGGGGCTAGACGCGCGCATTAGATCTGCGGCGAGTGGCGGCTTTGATCATGTGACGGTCGAGCGCATCTCATGATACGCTTTATGACCTTGTTGAGTACGGTGGGTTTTAGTAGTCGGCTATGCCTTCACTTACCCCGTGCGGTTTTATTATAACACAGTGGGACACGGTGTTCATGTGTGTTCCTTGGTGCTTTCATATCATAGGCTGGCGGTGAGAATGTGTCCCACGCACGATTGATGTTGTGGCGTGAGACCCATTGTTATGTTTTAGTGATGACTTGAGGCGTGAGTCCCCGACTTGACACGATCGCTTATTTATTGTCAAATCGTAGTTTGGTTATCATACATGTCTCCCGCTTTGTATAGACTACTATGATTTCATTTACGATATTTATTTTGATTTCACATACTGCACTGTTATGCGACCTCCTTGGCTGCGTTCATGCCGCAGTAAAGGTACACGATCGTTGATCCTCGCTCTTAGGTCGCAGTCACTTTGGGAAAGCTCCGTTTCTCGAGGCTTATCTTCGTATAGCCCGCTGTTGTTGTAGGTGCCATTCGTGGTATGACGGGGCCACTGTCCATCGTTGTTGTCATATCATTCGTAGAGTGCAGTAATCTTGTTGTGGCGGGGTTTGTAAAAGGATTAAAGCTCATTCGTGTTGAAAAAGCTGTTGTTTATATATATGCCGAAAGGCAAGTTTTTCTCAGATTATTGTTTCGTACTTCATAATATTTTGATGTCTTGTTTTATTCCGCTGATTACTCTGATGTATGGCTACTTGGGTGCCCGGGGTAAGGCACCAGTCACGGGCCCGGGTTCGGGTCGTGACAACTACGACTACAGTTCTAACCCCTCCTGAGGCCTGAAGGACTAGAGGGTTAGGTTATTGTGGTAACACTTTGAGTATTTGGCTGGGTTGTGTGCGGATGCAATGCGATAAGGTAACAACCTATATTTTATTGGCAGCTACGGGAACACGATAGAGGAGCTCAGGTTCGAGAGGTTGCCGAGTTTTCCCTCGTTGAGGAGGTGAAGAGGCGACAGTATAAGGATCCAGTTCTAGGGCAAATTTGAGATACGACTCTCCAAGAGGAGGAGGACCTGTATGGGTAGCACCGGATAGGGTGTTGTGATATGAGGAAAGATTGTGTGTGCACAATGTTGCAGGACTTGTCAGCAGGTTTAGGGGAGGCACGCAGTACTTCTTGCTTTATTTTGTTCGGGGTCGACTAAGATGTATCATGACCTCAGATGTATGTATTGGTAAGATGGCCTGAAGAGGGACGTAGCAGATTTTGTTGCTTAGTGTCCAAATTAGTAGCAGGTCAAGTTGAGCACCAGAAGCCCAGTGGGCTATTACAGGCGATTGAGATCCCGACTTAGAAATGAGAGGTGATTAATATGGATCTTGTTACAGGGTTGCATCATACTCAGAGGAAGTGCGACTCCTTATGGGTTATGGTAAACAGGCTGACGATAGCAGCCCATTTTCTTCCGGTCAGGACCACTTACTCGACTGAGGTTTATGCTACATTATATAGCAAGGAGATTGTGAGACTTCACGGTGTTCCTACATTTATGATGTCAGACAGATGAGCTCAGTTTTTGGCTAATTTCTGGAGGTTTTCCAGAAGGTATTAGGGACACAGGTGAGTCTCAGTGTGACATTTCACCCTCAGACCGACGGACAGGCAGGGCATGATATCCAGACACTTGAGGATAGGTTGCGGGCCTGTGTTATTGTCTTCAGGGGTAGCTGGGAGGATTATTTACCTCTTGTTGAGTTTGCGTATAACAAAAGCTACCATTCCAGTATCCAGATGGCCCTGTATGAGGCTTTGTATGAAGAAAGTGTAGACTCTCCAATTGGTTGGTTCAACGTAGGCGAGGTTCAGATAATTAGCCCGGACTTGATTCAGCGGGCTATGGATAAGGAGAAACTTATCCAGGAAAGATTATTAGCAAGATCAGATTCGATAAAAGCTTTATGCAGATAACCGACGTCGACACTTGAAGTTCAGGTTGACGTTTTAGCATAAGTATTGTTATGTGGCCAGGTGTGGTAAGTGTGATTATGTTGGGTGTAGTCAAGGGACTATGCCAATATCCGTTTAGATTGGACTTCGAAAGAACATTCGGGGACGAATGTTTCTAAGGGGGGAATAATGTTACACCCCGTAAGTCCAGGTCATGTATTGAGAACGTACGAAAGTAAATAAGATTCGAATTAGGAACAAAAAAAAAGTTGTTGGCAGAATATTTTTTTGGACAGTTTTTTCTGTCAAATTTGGAGAAGTATATCTCCTGGTATATTGGGAGTTTTTAGGT
This sequence comes from Przewalskia tangutica, assembly GCA_029844215.1. Classification (NCBI taxonomy): domain Eukaryota; kingdom Viridiplantae; phylum Streptophyta; class Magnoliopsida; order Solanales; family Solanaceae; genus Przewalskia; species Przewalskia tangutica. The sequence goes on along the minus strand of CM056725.1, from coordinate 18,186,505 downwards.
GTTTCAAAAGCCTAATATGAAGTTCATTGAGTCTAGTTTCCAACACAACAAACCGCTCGTCGATAGGACATCGGAGTAGAAAGTTATGGACGTTACAGGATCAGCTGACAAAAGAGACAGGGCAGGCGCCGTGGCGCCGGCTGCAGGGCCAGGGCGCCGGAAAGCCTGAAATTGTCTGAAGTTGCAGCGCCGTGGCGCCGGCTGCAGGGCCGCGGCGCCGAGGCGAGATTTTTTGCGGAAATAGGGTAAAATAGAAGATATTTGTTATAGAGGACCCATGGGTGGGTGACAAGTGTCCCCCCAACTTGTGGATCAAGATAAGACTTATATATTGCAAGACTTGGCCATTCTACACTAAAAGATCATCCAAACAATTGCTCTCCTCTATCAAAAGTTGATAAAACCCTAAGCAAAATGAGATTTTTGGAAAGGCAACAAGAAGGAAAAATGTTGGCGAGCTTGTAGGGGGTTCGTAGAGGTGATTTTAGCAGGAAGAAGAAATTCGGAAAGAGGGCTAAAGTGGGCGAGATTGTTGGACTATTTTGGGCTTATCAAGGTAACCATTTTGTCCTCTTAAGTGATTAAAGGTACTTATTGTTGTAGTCATATATATATTATGCAAGCATGAGATATATATATATATATATATATATATATATATATGGAGATTGAATGTTTTGGAATATTTTGATGGAATCCGAAAGTTGCATGTTTAACCTTAAGAGTGTAATTCGATTTGGTTACTAGTTTTAGTCGTCGCATGTTATATAAAGAAGAGATGGTAGTTGTTATTATCGATTGCGTCTATATAACATGTTAGACTAAACAACGTGGATTAAAAAAGGAATTGGAAAAGACTTTACATTGTTGTTGCATTGTAGCCTTTTGGCATTGAAATGTTGGACTATTTGGATATTAATTGTGGGGCAGAATTTTACACGTCCTGTTAAGGCGTGTAATCCCCTTTGGTTAGGTGAATTGTTGAGCCTTAAATATGGCGTTTGGTTATTGATTTCGGGCCTTGAAAAAGGTGGAAAAGTATGTAGAAACAAAGGAAGTGCTGTCCAATTTTCCGTAGAATTAAGTGACTTTACACTGGAGTATTCTACGTTTGAAGTTAGAAGTTAATAGACGTATTGTGGTCATTTTAGGTTGACATACGACGTACGACATATTGGACTTAGCAAGTGGATTGAACCGAAGAGGTATGTGGAACTTTCTTATCTCTTGAGCATGAATAGTTGTAAATGTATAGTACGGTATACGTACGCGATTTGAATGGATTTAATTCATTTGATAGCCTTGACTTGTTTTTTTCCAAGTTGGTTGAGTTAGAGAATTAACTCACTCGTTTTTAAAGGATAGAAATGCCTTGGTTTCAAAAGCATAAGGTGGGTTAATAACCTTATGGAAAGTAAAAAAGAATGGTTTATTCTAATAAGGTAGACAAGGATTTCTTGAATTGGAAATGTATAGAATACTTGATTTGGAAAGTATAGATTTCTTGAGCTATTCTAAAGTTAAGAAACTTGATTACTAAAGTTAAGAGACTTAAATATTTTGAAAGTATATGATACTTATTTTGTTTGGAAAGTTTAAGTCTCTTGGTTATAAAGAAGAATGTAAGTATCTAAGGTATAAAGCTAGTATAACGGCTTTATGGGAAGTTGGTTATAATAGCTTTATAGAAAGTTAAAAAGTGTGGTTTACTCTAAGTAATGTAAGTAATGATAAATGGCTTGAATTAATGAAAGGAAAATTGATTTGAAGGCATCAATTGCTTAAGGTTTTAAAAGAAAGAAGTCACTTGATTTAGAAGCCTATAAATATATTTCTAAAAGGTATTGTAACTTGTCTTGAAAAGTAGATATGACTTGATACTACGGTTATTAGTATCTTGGAAGTTTTATATGAAAAAAAGTCTTTTTAAAAGAATAGAAGTACGTAGTACTTTGGGTTAAATTCCCGGATTTTATAATGACATGTTAGTGCCTTAAGTAAACTAAAATGAGAGTGTATATGTATAAGACTAATAAGAAGTTAGGGGGATTTCTTAACTTGCTTATGTTATGTATGATAAACCGGTAGCGCTTACGTTATGTTAGGATAAGCCGGTAGCGCTTATGTTATCTATGATAAGTCGGTAGTGCTTATGTTATGTATGATAGCCGGTTGTGCTAGTTTATGTTATTCTTACGGGGTAAAGCCCCGAGTTACTACTAATTCCATGGATTTGCTACCCATGATGCGAGTGCGGCATTTGTACTCATTGCGGGCCCACCGGGCCCAAGCGGGTGAAATAGTCCTGTGCGGATGAAATAGTCCTATGCGAGGAATACCTCATGTGGGTCCACACTACCTATGCGGGAGAATAGAGCCTATGCGAGGAAGTTACCTCATTGCGGGTCCACAGGACCTATGCGGGTGAAATAGTCCCAGGAGTAGGATTGCTTAATGACCTACGGGCGGGTGGCCCTACTTTGATCATGAGCCTCCTATTTTTATGCAGTAAAGTATACTCTTGTTTACTCTCATTGTTAGTAAGGCACAGTGTACTGTTATTTGAGTTATCATACATGTCTCCAGCTTTATTTTAGACTTATGATTTCACTACAGTACTTTCAGTTTCACATATTTGGTACATGTTGTACTGACCTCCTTCGGGGGGCTGCGTTCATGCCGCAGGTAGAGTATACAGGTTGTTGATCCTCACTCTTAGGATCACTGTTCAGCTGTTGGGAAACTCCATTACTCCGGAGGCTTATCCCTGGTTCAGATCCCTGGTATGGTCGGTTGTTGTATATTCAGGGGTATGGCGGGGCCCTGTCCCGTCACAGTTGTTATTCTTAGAGGTCTGTAGTCACATTGGTGGATTGGGTTTTTAAGAACAAAGATGTACTGATTTATTTTTGGGTATGTATATTTTACGGAAGGTGGCCTCATCGGCTAGCCTGTTGTTATTTTATGTTTAAGCATTTTATAAGTTGTGTATGTTCCGCTGCTATTCTCTGATGTATACCGGAAAGGGGTGCCCAGGTAGGGCACCATTCGCGGGCCCGGGGTCGGGTCGTGACACTTACAATACCTATATTGTAATCCCCTTTACAATGCCTCTATTGCAAATTTATAAATATTGACTAACTCTAGCCAAGAATACAAAACATCAAAGGTTGAAAATCGATCATATCATGACATTTCTTTAAAATAGTGTAGGATTTACAATAAAGATCAAAAGACAAGAATCATAAAAAACTAAAGGACCGACATATTCAACTATCTGGATCTGGTCTTTTAGCTTGTAGACAACATTGTTCTGGAGAGCACTTGGAGACTTGTGGCGGCTGCACTTGCACAAGTGATTTTAGGTTTTCAAGTGATGCCTTGTAACATGTTTCTTATATATTGGAGAGTATATGGGATGAGATAGGGACTACTCATCCCTTGATTTGACCTCTAGCACGCTACAACAATAGTGCAATACTTCTGTAGTAAATAGTACAACTTTACAGTTATAATGATTGACTATACGAAAGCCAAGGGAACATATAGCAGACCAGGTCCATATCTGGTTCTTCGACAGTTTGATAAATCATCAAAACATAAGCTGATGTAACTATTCAATTTCCCACTTTTTGATGATGACAAACACTGAATTCATATTTCCTTTGAGAACCAGGTTCCCCATATGGACCAGACCTATCTTTCAAGCATAACAACATATTAATCTAGGCAAAGGTAATTTTATCCCCTTAAATTCCCCCTGAAGCACATCAATCAATTCTAATCCCCCCTTAAACTTTTCCCCCTTTTGGCATCATTGAACAGAGTAAAGAATAGTATAAGCAAAAATAAGTTCGGTAACATTAACTCGAAGCCACTAGGGAAACACAATCATAAGCAAAAAAATAAACATAATAAGCTAGTATTAATGCACAAATCAGAGTAATTGCACAAAAGTATATTAACATTAAAACATGTAGTAGCCAATTCAGTACAAGTATGAGACTTAAACTGCCATTAGTGCCAAGGTCATTTGAAAGAAATAGAAATAAGAGTCGAATAAATGAGACTGAATAAATGAGAAACCTGGTTTTAGAAATTGGGACTGGAGGGGCTAAGGAGGAATACTAAGGACGGGCAAATGCTTTGAGAAGCTTATCCACTCTCTCACGGTTAGTGCACTGATCTTGTAGCTTCTGACATTGAAGCCCATTCACCTTTACCCACAACTTTTCTTTTTGAACCTGTAGCTTCTAATTTTCATCCTCCAAATCGCGGCGAGAACTAGGTTTTTGCATCTTTTAAGCCAATTAGACTCTGAGAAGAGCATTCTAGGCCTTAAGCTTTTGAATCTCAGATGTTGCTACTTCTTGAGCTTCGATCAGTGTCTAGATGGTAGAAGTGTTACCAACACCAGCTTTCTTTGGCACACACTCACATTTTTCAAAGGTTCTATCGTGAACATATGCTTCTTAGTGCTCGAGGTGGCTTTTCCTGTTCTGACTTTGAAATAAACAAGTACCTTCTTCAGAAGAAACCCATAAGAAAGACTATATATGCCCTCCATAGTATTCACCACTTTGATCATATGTTTGATCATGATGGCTATCAGACTAATCGGTTCAAAGGCTGACAGAGCCTCAATGAAGACCAGGTCTGCCACATAAGTAGTAGAGCGACCTTCAATCCTTGGTAGTAAGACTTTGTTGACAAAGGCAAATATAAGCCAATACTCAGGTTTAAGATCCTTCTTGAGGAACCTTGATTTAGTAGTATACTCCTTCCTTTTTGTAGTCACATTCTTAAATGCATCTGAGGCCTCTACAAACACAATTTTCAGTCTATCAATATGCACCTCCAAAATATTTCTAAGTACTAACTCATTCAACATAAACTCTGTCCCATTCACAAATAACACCAGGGTACAATCATCAATATGGCATAAGTTTGCATTGAGTTCAACCACCTTCGCTTCATACACACTGGGTGCCGGTAAAACAAAAATATGAGTCTAATTTTAGAACTCAACTATCTAAATCAGTTCCTTCATTCCAAACATTTCATCAAGATAAAAATTTAAAACTGTTCCCAGCAGAACCTTTTGATTTTACAAGTTTTCATTTCTTTCCTTCTCATCAACACAACATTTTGTCTCTTTGAGGAACCTGGTTCCTCACTAGTATTACTCTTCCTCTTCCTTTCATAGAAAGGTCTATTTTCACATTCCTCTTTTTGTGACTCATCACTCTCATCAACTGACTTGTCACCCTTATTATCATCAGACATTAAAATTTAAGACTTTCCTCATTTGCACTCATTTCCTTTCTTTGAAAATTTTCCTTACAAGCTTTCTTCTTCTTCATATTTACTGTCTTCATCAACCAACCTAGTCTTTGTGGGTTGAAAATGAATTCCTTTTGATCATTTCTATTTATATTCTAGTGACCCCTTTCTTGCTTTCTTAGATTGTTTCTTTCTGAGAGGCTTTTGAGCAATGTGTTTTCTGACTTTGTAACCACATTTTTTATTCTCTCATTTTTCTTCTGTTTCGTATTACCAGTGGTATGTCTACACACATATTTAAGTATAATTTCTCTAACTAAATTAATAGACTGAGCAGTACTAGAAGATCTCGATTCCTTCACAAGAGAAGGATCTCATAGTGGCACAATAAGGGTAGGTACTACCTGAGAGACAACATCAACAACAAAATTAACCTGTGAGGAACCAGGTGCCTCATTCCAAATAGTAGCCTTTTGAGTGCGTGTGAGTCAGATTCTCCTTAGAGTGAAGGATCAGGTCCCCCTTTTAGTTCCCATTTTTCTAACCATACCACTCTCTTACATGTCGCTAGAGATCATGTTTTTATTCACTTTAACTTGTACCATTGTTTCCTGAACTAGTTGGCTTGTAATTTTGATTTCATCACCCTTTTATTCTAATACCTCTGAGTTGGGAAGGAATTTTGACACATAACCAGTTTACCCACTTCCCATTAAGTTGGGCTTTTCAATCTAACAAGAAATTATGGACAAATATGCGAATTTCGTTGGGGTTCAGTGCTTACTAGTTCTAGGAGGAATAGAAATAGGAGATTTAGGGGATGTATCAGTGGTGCTTTGGTCAGTAGAGATTGGCATTTTGGAGATGATGGTGTGGGGTTCATTTCAGCTAGGTTTAGAATAAATGATTTTTCGTGAGACATAGTTAACTCTTAGTTAAGTAAGAAACGGGTATGAAATGTAGATCGATTAAGAGAGATTTTATACTTGAGAGACATGAGGGGGCAGGATGAATATTTTTAGAGTTTAACTGAGGAGAGAGGTAAGAAAAGTGTATTTAAGATGAAGAAGGTGACGATTTTGATTATGTGTAAGAAGAATGATCGGGTCGGTTCAAGGACGATGCAAAGATTAGGATGGGGAAATTATTTTGAATTTTGAAAGAGGGAACACATAACTGAATTGGCACCTCAAGTAGTTCAACAACATATAAGAATTGAAGTGACTACTTGTCACGATCCGACCCCGGGCCGCGACTGGTGCCTTACCTGGGCACCCTTCCAAACATACAACACCCAAAACAACTGCGGAAAATAAGTAACACATTATTTTTTTAAAACTAAGGCAAAGCCGATAAGGCTGCCATAATATAAATCGCCCAAAAAGGGCTTATACTAACCCAAAAAAAATGTAATTACAACTCGAACCAGTCCAGCCCACATGTGAATACAGACCTCTAAGATTTGAACACATACTATGATGGGACAAGGCCCCGCCGTACCCCTGAATATACATAACCATGACAACTCCGGAACATTGGAACCATCTCAAATCACAACCAGATCCTAAGCTCATGGATCCACAATCTGTACCTAAACTCGCGACATTTAACGCAAACTCGGCGGGGGTCAAGATAACAAAATTAATATGGAACAAAAATAAAGTACAGTAAACAGATTATAACTGTACAAAAGAATGACAGGGGCAAGTATAAAAAGTACATACCAGATCCTGCCGTGTCATTACCCTTTATGAACTTAATTGCACATCATTATCTTTTCCATTCCATTAAGAGTTATAGCCATATCTTACGTACATACTTAGGAGAAGTCATTAAGTTTATTACCATCTAACTTACTTATATTTCATAACCTAATTCGGCCCTTTACGGAGGGACGCCTATACTGCCCGGCCCAAACTGGGACGCGATAAAGTCACATAGTCTGCCCATACAGGTATATCGCTCGCCCATTTCCGGGACGATAATGTCATATAGTCCGCCCATAAAGGTATCTCGCCTGCCCATTTCTGGATGATAATGTCATATAGTCCGCCATAAAGGTATACGCCCGCCCATTTTCGGGACGATAATGTCATATAGTCCGCCCATAAAGGTATACGCCCGCCCATTTCGGGACGATAATGTCATATAGGTCGCCCATAAAGGTATATCGCCCGCCCATTTCTGGGACGATAATGTCATATAGTCTGCCCATAAAGGTATACTGCCCGGCCCATTTCTGGGACGATAATGTCATATAAAATCCGGGAATTTAACCCAAAGTACTACGCACCTCTACTCCTTTAGAAAGACTCTTTTTCAAATAAAACTTCCCAGATACTAACAACCGTAGTATCAAGTCATATCTACCTTTTTAGAAATACATTTACCGGCTTCTAAATCAAGTGACTTCTTTCTTAAAAACCTTAAGCAATTGGTACCTTTAAAACAATTTGCCCTTCTTTATTTCAAATCATTTCTTTGCTTACATTACTGAAGAAAAGCATTCTTTTAATCTTCCATAAAGTTGTTATAACCAACTTCCCATAAAGCCGTTATAACTCTTTATGTCTTAAACAAATTCATTCATTTTATAACCAAGAGACTTATACTTTCAAATCAAATCACATAGTTTTCAAAATACTTCAAGTCCCTTAACTTTTAAGAAAACAAGTTTCAAAGTCTTAAAAACTTCATACGTAAACTCTTTTAAATTAAGTAACATATACTTGGTGCGTTGTGAATAAGTTATACTTATTTATAACGATCTTATTCAAGTAGCCATGATCTAGAAAATGTAATACAATTTTGTTTTATCTTAGCTTCTATGCAGATGGAGAATTCTACTTGTTTTAATATAATTTATCGGCATTACATTTTCCTTTATTAACGCTGCAATGGCTTGTTTGATACTTATTCTCATTTGTGCCTTAACTTAGCCGAGTCAACTTGACTCCAAATACCTCCTAACGTGTTACACCCCATTTTTACAGGACATGTTTTAAAATCGTACGTAAGAACTCACAAGTGTTAAGATTTGAGACTTGTAAATTTTTTTTTTATCGGAATTATGAAATTTTCGGAAAACGTATTGTTATGACGAATGGGAGGGCGACACGTGTCACCCCCCCTTATTAATGCCTTGGTCGAATTAGGCATGGCCATAATGGTCATTGACCATAGTCTTGGATGACTAAGTCTTGCAACTTGTAGCATGAGAAAATTGACTAAGTCAAAGGACCCACAAGGTCTTGATATTTAATAAGAGCTTATCCTAGCCACCCAAATGGTTGCATCTTGACCCTCCAAGGTTCTATTTAATACTACTAGTAGCAAGAGTGAGCTTAATACTTAGAAAAATTTCTTAAAAACTTGAAGAACATAGGCTCTTGCTCTCGGGTTCTCTTTAGAGAAAAAAGAACAATCTTTGTTTGTGATCCATTTAGCTCCACACTTTAAACCAAGGTTCTTGAGGGTAGTGTAAACATATCTCAATAGAAAAATCTTGGAAAAAGATAGTTTACGGGTTAGTCGCAAAACGAAACCCTAGTTGTCTTTCTAGGTTTTGTTTGGAAATTTGAAGGATATTTGTTGGTGTTGTTCTAAGGGTCTCAACAAGCGGATTGAAGTGTCTTGGAGAGGCTCTAAACTACTAAGGAGCGACTTCGGATTGAAGTTGTATTAAGTTTCATTGAGGTATAATCTTGTCTTTTAAAAGTGTTACAAGATTTTATATTTATATTGTTGTTGTTAGCTTTACATGTTGCTAGCATGAAGTTGATATGTTGAAGTTTATAAGTATTATGGATTGCTTGTAGCTTAAATCCGAAATGTTAAACAAGCCACTTGAAGATTGGATTACTAATTGGTCGTTTATTAGAAATCGTCGCATGTCACGTACTTGAAGGTTATGGTAGTTATAATCAAATGCGACTTGATATCATGTTATGCTACTAATTTGGATTGAAATGGAAATTGGATAAGAATTGGTATTGTTGTATCCATTATGGCCGAAAATTGGACTAGTAGTTGTATTAGCTTGTTATCGTTTGTGGGGTGGAATTTTACACGTCTAGTAGGCGTGTTATCCCCTATTGATTAATTGCTTTGATTGTGCCTTAAATGCAGCGTGTTTGGTTATTGTATTCGGCCTTGAAAAAGGAGGCAAAGTTAGTAAAAACAAAGGAGGTGGTGTCCGATTTTCCATAGAATTTAGCGACTTGACACTTATAAGATTCTACGTTTGAAGTAAGGCTTTAATAGACGTATTGTGAATATTATAGGTTGACATATTACGGCCGGGACTTTGTACTTGGCAAGTGGTTGACCCGGCAAGGTATGTATAACTTTTCCTATATTTTGAGCATGACTAGTTGTACGTATATAGTACGGTAGACGTACAAGACCTTGATATCTTTTACTAGTTTTATGAATAGCCAAGTTGGGTGAGTTAGGAGATTAACTCACTTCTTTGAAAGTATTAAGGATGTCTAATGTTTTATTAAAGTTAAGGGACTTGAAGAGTTTTAAAGTATGTGATACTTGTTCCGTTTTAAACGTATAAGTCCCTTGGATAGGAAATTGTTTATGACTAAGGTATTAAGCGAATGTAACGACTTTATTGGGAGTTGGTTATATTTGCTTTATGGAAAGATAAATGACTTAATTTTGATGAAAAGGCAATTTGATTTTTAAGGCATCAATTGCCTAAGGTTTTATAATAAAAGGAGTCACTTGATTTAGAAACCTAACTTTATGTTTAAAGGTGTTGTGACTTGTCTTGAAAAGAAATTTTGACTTGATACTACGGTTTATAGTATCTTGGAAGTTCTATATGAAAATGAGTCGTTGTTTTAAAAGGTTGGAAGTACGTAGTACTTTGGGTTAAACTCCCGGTTTTATTATAACATATTAGTGCCTTAAGTAAACTAAAATGAGAGTGTAGACGAATAAGACTAATAAGAAGTTAGGGGGATTTCTAACTTGCTTATTTATTGTATGACGGCCGGTAGAGATAGGGTAAGAGTATAAGTGAGGGGTAAACCCCCAAGACGCTATACCACCTTCTCCAGGATAAGAGTATAAATGAGGGGTAAACCCCCAAGACGTTATACCACCTGTTTTATTACCTTCTCCAAAGTAAGAGTATAAATGAGGGGCAAACCCCCAAGACGTTATACCACCTGCTTCAGGGTAAGAGTATAAATGAGGGGTAAGAACCCTAAGACGTTATACCACCTGTTTCTATGGGTTCGCTACCCATGATTTGATCGGGAGTCTCCTATTGTGATGTTGTACGTATTCCCTTGATTTACTCTCATTGTTAGTAAGGCACTGTGTACTGTAATTTTGTTATCATCCATGTCTCCGGCTTTGTTTTAAACTTATATTGTAATTACAGTACTTTCCAGTTTTTCATACTTAGTACATATTGTGTACTGACCCCCTTTCCTCGGGGGCTGCGTTCATGCCGCAGGAAAGGGTAAGCAGGTGGCGGATCCTCGTACTTAGGATCACTTATCAGACGTCAGAAGTTCCATTTCTCCGGAGGCTTGTCTCTTTTGGTACAGTCTTTCCCTGATGTTGTAGATTTATGTACATTCAGGGGTATGGCGGGGCCCTGTCCTACCACAGTTGTTATTCCTAGAGGTTTGTATTCACATATGTGGTTGGGCTGTAAGAACTGATGTTGTACAGTTGTACTTTTGATTATGTTATATTATGGAAGGCGGCCTTATCGGCTAGCCTGAGATGTTTTATTGTTACACATGTGTTCATGTTGTGTATGTTCCGCTGCTATTCTCTGATGTTTACCTGAACAGGGTGCCCAGGTAGGGCACCAGTCGCGGACCCGGGGTCGGGTCGTGATAAAAGTGGTATCAGAGCAGTTAGTCCTCGGAAAGTGTCTACAGACCGTGTCTAGTAGAGTCTTGATTATCGGTGTGTTGTGCACCACATCTATAATCAGGAGGCTACAGGACATTTAGGATTGACTTCCATTCTTCTCTCTCTGAGATCGCAAGAGAGTCGCCTTATTAGGTTGAATCCTCTCCGACCTAGTCTTATGAAATGCATATGCCTCCACCGGCGACCAGGCCCGAAGGCAAGGCGCAGCAGGAGTCGCTAGCGACTCGAGGGTTACGGGCTCGTGCACGACTATGCCCGAGGTAGTAGGCGGTCGGCGAGTTCAGCCACGCCGGCAAGATAGAGAGCCGAGCGGCGGTAGCTCCAGAGGTTCCTGCAGAGCCTCGAGCCCGCACCGGTGCCGAGTATAGAGACTACGGGAGCAGATCCGATTATTGACCAAGATAGTAGTCCGGGCAACACCGACAGCGAGCAGCCCACCCTAGAGCCGACAGTTTGCGGATTAGGGATTTTCTGGGTTGTCATCCACCTGAGTTTTATGGTTCGAGGTTGGAGGAGGATCCGCAGGAGTTCATTCGGCAGCTACAGTGGACCATGCATGTTCTTAGGGCTTCAGAGACAGAGTCTGTTACACTAGTCTCTTACCGGTTACGCGATATTGCGTTGAACTGGTTTGAGTCGTGGTTGCTTTCGAGAGGTGATGATGCTCTTCCAGCTGTGTGGGAGGAGTTTAGAGAGGCCTTCATGGATCACTTTTTGCCTCCTGAGATGAGGAGAGCCCGGGTAGACAGATTCTTGACCTTGAGGCAGAACGGGAGGAATATCAGGGAGTATAGCCTGGAGTTCGACTCGGCCGCATACGCGCACACTATTGTAGCTGACATGGCGGATAGAGTTCATCGTTATGTGATGGGGCTTGACCGTTATATGATTACCGTATGCTTGGGTGTGGCTCTTCAGCCTGGTATGGACATCGCCAGGATGCAGGCCTATGCGCAGGGGATTGAGGATAGAGAGAGAGAGGACCAGATTGACTCAGGCTAGCCCAAGAGGCCGTGACATCGTGGTCTCGTGGCGGTGAGGCGACAACCTCGGCAGACTGTGTCTACTTTCCAGCCAGCACAGAGTGCTCCTTCACGGTTTTCTGGCAAGAGGTCTGATCAGCCAGGTCATCCAGGAGCAGGTCAGGGCTCCGGGACTTCGGGATTTCAGGGAGGCAGGAACCATCACCGATCGGGACCACCCACACCTCAGTGTGCTCGATGCGGTAGGTTTCACCAGGGCGAGTGTCGCAGGGCTTCGGGAGCTTGTTACTCGTGGCGGCAGGCCATTTGAGGAGAGATTGTCCGTCAGAGGCGGCATGGGTGGTACGGTGCAGCCGGCGTGATGTTGTTGGGTCTTCTCCTTCGCGTGGTTACGCGCCCGGAGGCGTGGTGGTACTCACGGACCGCAGGCCGGTAGAGGTCGTGGTGGTGGTTCGATTCTAGCGTCCACGTAATCGCATATATTCATTAGCCAGCCGCCAGGATCAGGAGGATTCCCCTGACGTCGTCACAGGTACATTATTGATTTCAGGCTGTGATGTTTATGCTTTGATAGATCAAGGTTTTACCTTGTCCTATGTGTCCCCTCTTATTGCGGGTAGAATCGGGATAGAGCCGGAGTCGATAGAGCCTTTTGAGGTAGCTACGCCAGTGGGTGATTCGGTGTTAGCTGAGCGGGTGTACAGAGGTTGTCCGGTATTCATTTACAGTCGTCAGACCCTTGCAGACTTGATAGAGCTGAAGATGACAGATTTTGATGTCATTATGGGTATGGACTTGGCTTGTTATGCCAACGTTGATCGTAGGGACAGGTTGGTTCGGTTCCAGCTTCGCGAGCCAATTATCGAGTGGAAGCGGCAACACAACGCCGGCGGGTAGGTTTATTTCTTACCTCAAGGCTAGGAAGATGGTGCGAGAAGGGTACATCTATCATCCGTTCGGTATTTGATATAGAGGCCGAGGTGCCGCTTCTTCGATACCGTGGTTAGGAGTTTCGACGTGTTCCTGCATGATCTTCCGGGTATCCCTCCTGAGAGGGAGATTGAGTTTTGCATTGACACATTGCCAGACACTCGACCTATTTCCATTCCGCCATACAGAATGACACCTGCTGAGTTGAGGGAGCTGAAGGACCAGCTGAAAGATTTGCTGGAAAAAGGCTTTATCAGGCCTAGTGTATCTCCCTGGGGAGCGCCGGTGTTGTTCGTGAAGAAGAAGGATGGGACGCTGCGTATGTGTGTGGATTACAGGCAGCTGAATAAGGTAACCATTAAGAATAGGTACCCCCTCCCTAGGATTGATGATTTGTTTGACCAGTTGCAGGGTGCGAGGTGTTTCTCCAAGATAGACCTGCGGTCTGGTTATCATCAGGTTCAAGTTCGAGAGGCAGACATCCCAAAGACTGCATTCAGGACCCGGTATGGGCACTATGAGTTTAGGGTTATGTCTTTCGGTTTGACCAACGCTCCAGCGGTATTTATGGATTTGGTGAACCGGGTGTTCAAGCCATTTTTGGGTACATTTGTGATAGTATTCATCGATGACATCCCCGTTTATTTGCGGACAGAGCAGGAGCATGCAGATCACTTGAGGATCAGATTGGGTCCTCCGAGCCGCAGCTATTCGCCAAGTTCTCCAAGTGTGAGTTTTGGTTGGCCTCAGTGGCATTCCTGGGGCATATTATTGGGGCTGATGGTGTTCGGGTGGATACGGCAAAGATTGAGGCAGTCAAGTCTTGGCCGAGACCTACTACTCCGACCGAGGTACGCAGTTTCTTGGGACTGGCGGGTTATTATCGTAGGTTTGTGGAGCAGTTTGCTTCGATTTCAGCACCGTTGAGTAGGCTGACTAAGAAGGCAGCCAAGTTCCAGTGGACGGAGGCTTGCGAGAAGGGGTTCCAGTTGCTGAAGGAAAGGTTGACTACGCCTCGCTTACTCTTCCGAGGGTTAGACGCACGTAATCTATTGTGATGCCTCGCATCGGGCAGGGTGTGTTTTGACGCAAAGACGGCAAGGTTATAGCCTATGCTTCCGGCGATTTAAGCATGAGAGGAATTACCCTACCCATGACTTGAGTTGGCCGCAGCTTATTCATGCCTCAAGATTTGGAGACATTATTTGTATAGGGTTCATGTGGATATCTATACAGACCACAAGAGCCTCCAGATATCTTCAGTGCAGGAGCCGAACTTGCGCAGACGGTGGTTAGAGTCTTTGAAAGATTATGATGTTGATATTCTATACCATCCGGGAAAGTCAACGAAGTTGCTGATGCCTTGAGTCGTAGATCGACGGGAGCCCGCTGAGGTACGGCAGAGAGAGATACGGTCCGTCGATCCAACAGTTAGCGAGCCTTGGGGTTCGATTGATTGATACCGATGATAGTGGGGTACGGGTTCGTGAGGTTGCCGAGTCTTCCATCGTTGATGAGGTGAAGAGGCGACAGTTTGAGGACCCAGTGTTGGTATGGTATCGAGATGCAGCTCTTCGGGAGGAGGAGAGTCTATTCGAGGTAGCGCCTGATGGGGTGCTGAGATTTGAGGGTTTGGCCAGGTGTTCCGATGTGGCAGACTTCACGCCAGATTCTCGGGAGGCACACAGTGCTCGTTATTCTATTCATCCGGGGTCGACCAAGATGTACCATGACCTCAGATATTTGTATTGGTGGGATGGCCTGAAGAGGGACGTGGCAGGTTTTGTTGCACAGTGTCCTAATTGCCAGCAGGTCAAGGTCGAGCACCAGAGGCCCAGCGGATTATTGCAGTCTATTGAGATTCCGACTTGGAAGTGGGAGGTGATCAACATGGACTTTGTTACAGGTTACCTCGCATCGAGGGAAGTACGACCCCATTTGGGTTATTGTTGATAGGCTGACGAAATCAGCCCATTTCCTTCCAGTCAGGACGACGTTTTCGGCTGAGGACTATGCCAGATTGTACATCAGAGAGATTGTGAGGATGCACGGTGTCCCGGTTTCGATTATATTCGATAGGGGAGCCTGCCATTTCGGCTAACTGGAGGTCTTTCCGTAAGGGTTTAGGACGCAGTGAGTCTCGCATCGCATTCCATCCTCGATCGACGGCAGCAGAGCGCATTATCCGCATACACGAGGATATGTCGCGCCCGCGCGTGATTGATTTCAGGGGTAGCTGGGAGGATCATTTGCCTCTCGTGGAGTTTGCTTATAACAACATCTACCATTCCAGTATACAGATGGCGCCATACGAGGCTTTATATGGGCGGAAATGTAGATCGCCGATTGGTTGGTTCGACGTGGGCGAGGTACAGTTAGTTGGCCCAGACTTGGTACAGCAGGCTGTGGATAAGGTGATGCTTATCCAGAGAGATCATAGCGCCCCGCAGTCGGCAAGTCTTACGCGGATAATCGGGCGGCAGATTTGGAGTTTCGTGTAGACGACCGGGTCTTCTTGAAGGTGTCACCCACGGCGGTCCGATGAGATTCGGTAAGAAGGGGAAACTCAGCCCAAGGTACATTGGGCCCTACCAGATCGTCCGTCGAGTAGGCAAGGTTGCCTATGAGTTGGATCTGCCATCAGAGTTAGAGGCGGTACATTCGGTCTTCTATGTTTCTATGTTGCGGAAGTGTATCGGTGATCCAGCAAGAGTTTTCCCTACTAGTGAGGTCCAGGTGACAGAGGGGTTATCGTATGAGGAGAGTCCCATAGCGATACTCGATCGCCAGTCGCGATCATGGACCAAGGATGTAGCTTCCGTCAAAGTCCTGTGGAGAAATGATAACCGGGAGGAGATGACTTGGGAAGCGGAGGAGGACATGTTGAGGAAGTATCCTCGCTTATTTCCTATGCCTTCAGGTAATTCATCTTCCCTTACTTGTCAAGTTTTAATTAAGTATTTCTTTTGCTTAAATGCTACTATGTGGCCATGTGTGGCATTTTCACATGTCGGGGTTATGAAGGAAACTATGTCGCTAATTATAAGTTTGACTCTGAAAGAACATTCGGGGACGAATGTTTCTAAGGGGGGAAAAATGTTACACCCCGTTTTTACAGGACATGTTTTAAGAACGTACGTAAGAACTCACAAGTGTTAAGATTTGAGACTTGTAAATTTTTTTTTTATCGGAATTATGAAATTTTTGGAAAACGTATTGTTATGACGAATGGGAGGGCGACACATGTCACCCCCCCCCCCCCTTATTAATGCCTTGTTCGAATTAGGCATGGCCATAGTGGTCATTGACCATAGTCTTGGATGACTAAGTCTTGCAACTTGTAGCATGAGAAAATTGACTAAGTCAAAGGACCCACACGGTCTTGATATTTAATAAGAGCTTATCCTAGCCACCCAAATGGTTGCATCTTGACCCTCCAAGGTGCTATTTAATACTACTAGTAGCAAGAGTGAGCTTAACACTTAGAAAAATTTCTTAAAAACTTGAAGAACATAGGCTCTTGCTCTCGGGTTCTCTTTAGAGAAAAAAGAACAATCTTTGTTTGTGATTCATTTAGCTCCACACTTTAAACCAAGGTTCTTGAGGGTAGTGTAAACATATCTCAATAGAAAAATCTTGGAAAAAGATAGTTTACGGGTTAGTCGCAAAACGAAACCCTAGTTGTCTTTCTATGTTTTGTTTGGAGATTTGAAGGATATTTGTTGGTGTTATTCTAAGGGTCTCAACAAGCGGATTGAAGTGTCTTGGAGAGGCTCTAAACTACTAAGGAGCGACTTCGGATTGGAGTTGGATTAAGTTTCATTGAGGTATAATCTTGTCTTTTAAAAGTGTTACAAGATTTTATATTTATATTGTTGTTGTTAGCTTTACATGTTGCTAGCATGAAGTTGATATGTTGAAGTTTATAAGTATTATGGATTGCTTGTATCTTAAATCCGAAATGTTATACAAGCCACTTGAAGATTGGATTACTAATTGGTCGTTTATTAGAAATCGTCGCATGTCACGTACTTGAAGGTTATGGTAGTTATAATCAAATGCGACTTGATATCATGTTATGCTACCAATTTGGATTGAAATGGAAATTGGATAAGAATTGGTATTGTTGTATCCATTATGGCCGAAAATTGGACTAGTAGTTGTATTAGCTTGTTATCGTTTGTGGGGAGGAATTTTACACGTCTAGTAGGCGTGTAATCCCCTATTGATTAATTGCTTTGATTGTGCCTTAAATGCAGCGTGTTTGGTTATTGTATTCGGCCTTGAAAAAGGTGGCAAAGTTAGTAAAAACAAAGGAGGTGCTGTCCGATTTTCCGTAGAATTTAGCGACTTGACACTTATAAGATTCTACGTTTGAAGTAAGGCTTTAATAGACGTATTGTGAATATTATAGGTTGACATACTACGGGCGGGACTTTGTACTTGGCAAGTGGTTGACCTGGCAAGGTATGTTGAACTTTTCCTATCTTTTGAGCATGACTAGTTGTACGTATATAGTACGGTAGACGTACAAGACCTTGATATCTTTTACTAGTTTTATGAATAGCCAAGTTGGGTGAGTTAGGAGATTAACTCACTTCTTTGAAAGTATTAAGGATGGCTAATGTTTTATTAAAGTTAAGGGACTTGAAGAGTTTTAAAGTATGTGATACTTGTTCCGTTTTAAACGTATAAGTCCCTTGGATAGGAAATTGTTTATGACTAAGGTATTAAGCGAATGTAACGACTTTATGGGGAGTTGGTTATATTTTCTTTATGGAAAGATAAATGACTTAATTTTGATGAAAAGGCAATTTGATTTTTAAGGCATCAATTGCCTAAGGTTTTATAATAAAAGGAGTCACTTGATTTAGAAACCTAACTTTATGTTTAAAGGTGTTGTGACTTGTCTTGAAAAGAAATTTTGACTTGATACTACGGTTTATAGTATCTTGGAAGTTCTATATGAAAATGAGTCGTTGTTTTAAAAGGTTGGAAGTACTTAGTACTTTGGGTTAAACTCCCGGTTTTATTATAACATATTAGTGCCTTAAGTAAACTAAAATGAGAGTGTAGACGAATAAGACTAATAAGAAGTTAGGGGGATTTCTAACTTGCTTATTTATTGTATGACGGTCGGTAGAGATAGGGTAAGAGTATAAGTGAGGGGTAAACCCCCAAGACGCTATACCACCTTCTCCAGGATAAGAGTATAAATGAGGGGTAAACCCCCAAGACGTTATACCACCTGCTTTATTACCTTCTCCAGGGTAAGAGTATAAATGAGGGGCAAACCCCCAAGACGTTATACCACCTGCTTCAGGGTAAGAGTATAAATGAGGGGTAAGAACCCTAAGACGTTATACCACATGTTTCTATGGGTTCGCTACCCATGATTTGATCGGGAGTCTCCTATTGTGATGTTGTACGTATTCCCTTGATTTACTCTCATTGTTAGTAAGGAACTGTGTACTGTAATTTTGTTATCATCCATGTCTCCGACTTTGTTTTAAACTTATATTGTAATTACAGTACTTTCCAGTTTTTCATACTTAGTACATATTGGTAATCGACCCTTTCTGGCCGCTCATACCGCAGAAAGTGGTAAGGTGGATCCTCGTACTTAGGATCACTTATCAGACGTCAGAAGCTCCATTTCTCCGGAGGCTTGTCTCTTTTGGTACAGTCTTTCCCTGATGTTGTAGATTTATGTACATTCAGGGGTATGGCGGGGCCCTGTCCCGCCACAGTTGTTATTCCTAGAGGTCTGTATTCACATATGTGGTTGGGCTGTAAGAACTGATGTTGTACAATTGTACTTTTGATTATGTTATATTATGGAAGGCGGCCTTATCGGCTAGCCTGAGATGTTTTATTGTTACACATGTGTTCATGTTGTGTATGTTCCGCTGCTATTCTATGATGTATACCAACAGGTGCCTGTGTAGGGCACACATGACCCGGTCGGGTCGTGACATAACGATTCTTACCAACATCCCCCATAAGACTTGGCAAGAACTTAGGATAACCTAGACATAACCCTTACGTAGAGTAAATCAACATACTTATTTCTTAACTTCTAAGAGTAGAAGGAAATCATGAAATAATACCACATGTATATTCCATACATAAAATCATGTCAAAAGAAGGAAGAGGTTCACATACCTCGCGACGATTATCGACAAGTAGCAAAAAACTCCAAAGTACTTCAACCTTGCTAGTTATTCCATCCTTCACGTAGAATATGCTATACTTGGTACTTCAACCTAAATTGGACATAATACGTCCATTAACCTCTAGCTTCGAACGTAGAATATTCTAAGTGGAAGGTCACTAAATTCTACGGAAAATCGGGCAGCACTTCCTTTGTTTCTACATACTTTGCCACATTTTTCAAGGCCGAATACAATAACCAAACACGCCACACTTAAGGCTCAACATACCAACCAATCAAAGGGGATTACACGCCTTACAATACGTGTAAAATTCCGCCCCACAATTCATACCAAGTAGTTTAATACTCAAAGCCATTCTCGGCTAAAAATATAACAACACAAGTCCTTTCCGATTCTTTTTCAATCCAACTTCTTAGGTCTAACATGTTATATAGTCATAAACAACTTAACAATTATAATCACCTTAATCAACTCTTTAGATAACATGCGACGACTAAACTAGTAACTAAATTGAATTACAAACTTAAAGGCTAAATCATGCAACTTTCGGATTCCATCCAAATATTCCATAACACATATCATTCTTCATAATAAAATCCACATGATCATTTATAACTACTACAACATGAAATCTTGAATTATAATAGCAAGACGGAGATTATTACCTCCTTAAGCTCAAAATGATCCAAAACCCTAAGTCGATCCTTAGCAACTCCAACTCCTTTTCTTGACGTTCCAATCCGCTATTTGCAACCCTTAGAAGCTTGTGAAAAACTCCTCTTCTATTTCCAACTTCAAAGTTGAAGAACTCCCTAGGTTTTCGCCTTGCGACTAACGTGAAAACGCCGTTTTTCCGAGATCTTTCTATTGAGATATACTTACAATACCCTTAGGGACCTTGGGTTAAAGTCTTGTGAATAATGGATCACAATTGCAAAATTTTCTTGTTCACTAAGGCTCAAAGCCGAGAGCAATGTTGCAAGAACAAATGTTCTTCAATTTTTCTAAGTGTAAAATAGCCTTGTCTTGCTACAAGTATGTTTATATAATACATTGGAGGGTATAGATTACAACACATGTAAAGTTTGGAGGGAAGAGATCAAGCGAGTGCCGCCCTCGACTTAGTCAACAATATCAAGCTCTTAATTAGCAAGACTTTGTCATCTACACAATGGTCAAATGACCATTTCACCCTTGAATATTCGTCCAAGACTATAGTGGGGGGGGGGTGCCACGTGTCTCCCTCCCATTCATCCATAAAATTTTCGTAACCCTCGTGGGCCCCACAAAACGTAAAATTCCTCGGGTGGGCCCCACACGACCAAATCCGTAAAATAAATTTCCATAATGAAAATACATTCCATAATCCTCAATTAATGCATTTTGAGAATCCAATTCTCCTCAACAAACATTTTTCCCTTTCCGACGTTCGGAAGATTTTCCGTCGGAAAAACAATTCTTTCTTTCGTACCCTTTCAAGTCTTGTGTTCCTTACTTACCTTCTCTTAAACATGTCCTGGAGTGACGGGGTGTAACATTTTTCCCCCCTTAGAAACATTCGTCCTCGAATGTTCTTTCGGAGTCCCATCTAATTAGATTGCGACATAGTCTCCTTTTACTGCACCCTTCATACTACATATGCCACCCATGGCCACATAACAATACTTATACTAAGATGTCAACCTTGGCACTCACGAAACCAACTAGTCCATACTCAAACTAGCATACATACATAACTTCCATACCAATTCTGGCCTCTAATCTTTGGAGTCACTCTATAAAACAATATAAGGCCATTTCCGGCTTTCACGACCTGGTTCCGGTGGAACGCGTCCACGAACCCGTAGAACAATTAACTAGACTTGGGCCTTGCACCGTGACTCGCCACGAGCGGAACTACTACCAACTGATCCCACTCTATTCCAGCTATGGGGCGACCCGCAATGTGTCCTCACCCCGACCGCCGTCGACTTAACTCTGCCTCGTCCGACTTAAAATCTTATGGCCCGAGAGAGCCTTATATATCTAAGGTCTCGGCAGTTATCAATATTCTTATGCTCGCAATTTCCATGCTCCAAGACTACCTTACCAGTCCCCCCGTAAACTGGTACAAAAACTTCTCATGATACCATAACCATGTTGTCTCGATCAAAACAACCATTACTTACTCTATACGGACCTCATCCGTACAATTCTCTTAAGCCTACCACGTAGCTTAATATATTAACCTGGTATTCCATTAAGTTTCTTAACATGTCTTCGTATGGTTCATCGCCTGCCGCATGACCTCATCCTTTCCCAAATATCTCAAAATAAAACACAAGACCTTGGCGAATTCATTAATCGCTCCATACCTTCCAGATCTAATTAGTCTTTACCAACTTCGTAATCTAAAATCATTCTAGGCAACACGTCCGACTTCATACATAACTCCGTATAGATGTAGGTCACAATACCAACTATACTATAATTATTATCAACCCGATACGCAATCCACATAGTCCTTCCCGGTCATCACGCTTTCTCGTAATGCAATCAACATAACTCGTTGTGAGAGACGACTTAACGATACAATTTCTATCGCACGATCTCAGAGTGAGAAGAATGGAAACCAATCATAAATGTCCTGCAGCCTCCTGAGTATAGATGTGGTGCACAACACACCGATAATCAAGACTCTACTAGACACGGTCTGTAGACACTTTACGAGGACTAACTGCTCTGATACCACTTTTGTCACGACCCGACCCCGGGCCGCGACTGGTGCCCTACCTGGGCACCCTTCCAAACATACAACACCCAAAACAACTGCGGAAAATAAGTAACACATGTTTTTTTTAAAACTAAGGCAAAGCCGATAAGGCTGCCATAATATAAATTACCCAAAAAGGGCTTATACTAACCAAAAAAAAATGTAATTACAACTCTAACCAGTCCAGCCCACATGTGAATACAGACCTCTAAGATTTGAACACATACTATGACGGGACAAGGCCCCGCCGTACCCCTGAATATACATAACCATGACAACTCCGGAACATTGGAGCCATCTCAAAATGCTGAACCAGGATCCTAAGCTCGCGGATCCACAATCGTACCTAAACCCGCAGACATGAACGCAGCCACCCGGCGGGGTCGATAACAAAAACCGAATATGGAATGTAAATAAAGTACAAGAAATGATTATAATCAGTAAAAGAATGACAGGGGCAAGTATAAAAAGTACATACCAGATCCTGCCGTGTCATTACCCTTTATAAACTTAATTGCACATCATTATCTTTTCCATTCCATTAAGAGTTATAGCCATATCTTACGTACATACTTAGGAGAAGTCATTAAGTTTATTACCATCTAACTTACTTATCTTTCATAACCTAATCCGGCCTTTACGGAGGGACGCTTATACCGCCTTACCAAATCGGGACGCGATAAAGTCACATAGTGCCCATACATATCTTTGCCTACCATTTCGGGACGATAATGTCATATACCGCCATAAAGGTATCTCGCCCGCCCATTTCGGGATGATAATGTCATATAGTCCGCCCATAAAGGTATCTCGCCCGCCCATTTCGGGACGATAATGTCATATAGTTCGCCCATAAAGGTATCTCGCCCGACCCATTTCCGGGACGATAATGTCATATAGTCCGCCCATAAAGGTATCTCGCCGGCCCATTTCTGGGACGATAATGTCATATAGTCTGCCCATAAAGGTATACTGCCCGGTCCATTTCTGGGACGATAATGTCATATAGTCTGCCCATAAAGGTATACTGCCTGGCCCATTTCTGAGACAATAATGTCATATAGTCTGCCCATAAAGGTATACTGCCCGACCCATTTCTTGGACGATAATGTCATATAGTCTGCCCATAAAGGTATACTGCCCGGCCCATTTCTGGGACGATAATGTCATATAAAATCCGGGAATTTAACCCAAAGTACTACGCACCTCTACTCCTTTAGAAAGACTCTTTTTCAAATAAAACTTCCCAGATACTAACAACCGTAGTATCAGGTCATATCTACCTTTTTAGAAATACATTTACCGGCTTCTAAATCAAGTGACTTCTTTCTTAAAAACCTTAAGCAATTGGTACCTTTAAAACAATTTGCCCTTCTTTATTTCAAATCATTTCTTTGCTTACATTACTGAAGAAAACCATTCTTTTAATCTTCCATAAAGTTGTTATAACCAACTTCCCATAAAGCCGTTATAACTCTTTATGTCTTAAACAAATTCATTCCTTTTATAACCAAGAGACTTATACTTTCAAATCAAATCACATAGTTTTCAAAATACTTCAAGTCCCTTAACTTTTAAGAAAACAAGTTTCAAAGTCTTAAAAACTTCATACGTAAACTCTTTTAAATTAAGTAACATATACTTGGTGCGTTGTGAATAAGTTATACTTATTTATAACGATCTTATTCAAGTAGCCATGATCTAGAAAATGTAATACAATTTTGTCTTATCTTAGCTTCTATGTATGAGAATTCTACTTGTTTTAATATAATTTATCGGCATTACATTTTCCTTTATTAACGCTGCAATGGCTTGTTCGATACTTATTCTCATTTGTGTCGTAACTTAGCCGAGTCAACTTGACTCCAAATACCTCCTAACGATTCTTACCAACATCCCCCATAAGACTTGGCAAGAACTTAGGATAACCTAGACATAACCCTTACGTAGAGTAAATCAACATACTTATTTCTTAACTTCTAAGAGTAGAAGGAAATCATGAAATAATACCACATGTATATTCCATACATAAAATCATGTCAAAAGAAGGAAGAGGTTCACATACCTCGCGACGATTATCGACAAGTAGCAAAAAGCTCCAAAGTACTTCAACCTTGCTAGCTATTCCATCCTTCACGTAGAATATGCTATACTTGGTACTTCAACCTAAATTGGCCATAATACGTCCATTAACCTCTAGCTTCGAACGTAGAATATTCTAAGTGCAAGGTCACTAAATTCTACGGAAAATCGGGCAGCACTTCCTTTGTTTCTACATACTTTGCCACCTTTTTCAAGGCCGAATACAATAACCAAACACGCCACACTTAAGGCTCAACATACCAACCAATCAAAGGGGATTACACGCTTTACAATGCGTGTAAAATTCCGCCCCACAATTCATACCAAGTAGTTTAATACTCAAAGTCATTCTCGGCTAAAAATATAACAACACAAGTCCTTTCCGATTCTTTTTCAATCCAACTTCTTAGGTCTAACATGTTATATAGTCATAAACAACTTAACAATTATAATCACCTTAATCAACTCTTTAGATAACATGCGACGACTAAACTAGTAACTAAATTGAATTACAAACTTAAAGGCTAAATCATGCAACTTTCGGATTCCATCCAAATATTCCATAACACATATCATTCTTCATAATAAAATCCACATGATCATTTATAACTACTACAACATGAAATCTTGAATTATAATAGCAAGACGGAGATTATTACCTCCTTAAGCTCAAAATGATCCAAAACCCTAAGTCGATCCTTAGTGTTATACCCCGTATTTCCAGAGTATGTACGTAAGGACGTACGTATAAAATTTGAGCCTTAAGATAGGCAAGATTCGAAATTTGTACACAACACCCGGTTAGAGTCGTTTTTCGACGAAACGTTTTCACAGCTTTCGTAGGGAAAATTCCGGCTATGTCATTTATAATTTTTGCGGATTTTTCCGAGAGACGTAACATTTTGGACCAACGGGAGGGTGACATGTGTCACCCTCACATTGGAAGAGGTTGGACGGCAAATGGGCTAAGCTTGCACGTTTTTGGTGTTGAATTTGTGGTCAAGGGTTAGGTAGGATATTTTGTGTAGATGGATAAGGTTGCACATGGCTTAATCTTGGCCTTACACTTGCCTTGCACTTGGCACCATCTTGGCCATTGGTTGGCCTTCACTTGACCTATAAATACCCTTAGTTGATGAACTTTCTTCATCCAAAATTGAGCAATCTATCTAAGTCTCAAACTACTCCTCTTAGCTTGAGCTTTTCGTCCCTCTCCCCTCCTAGTTGAGCTTGCCGAGAGCCACCACACCCTCCCCTTGTGAAGCCTTCGCCGAGGGGTACCCCCCCCTAGCCTAGTTGTATCGTATAAATACCCCTTTGTGGTATAGAAATACTCTCCTAGTATTGTTTTAATGCTCAAAATACTTTAGCCCAAATACCTTGTAGTATTCCCAAAGTTACCTCTATACGTAGAGCCCGGAAATACTACCTTTTGTCCTTTTAGTCTCAAACCAAAACCCTAAGGAAATCTTCATAGTTGGTTGAAGTATTTAAGTAGAAGTTGGTTAGAACTTCTAAGGGTTGTTTGGAGCGGATTGAGCGCCTGAGTAGGAGCTAAACATTGCTCAGGATCGACATATATACTCGGATAATTTTGGGCTTATCGAGGTAAACACTCTTGACCTTCTATTGTAATTGGGAATTACATGTTGTAGGAATATATAGTTGAAGTATACTATATATAGTACTGAACATTATAATTGTGCGGCAATGTCTTTTGACTTAAGCCTGAATAATACTTACGGCAATGTCTTGCGACTTAAGCCTGAATTTAAAGGTGAGCTGAACTGTAATTACATAGGACTGTATTACAGTAGACTTGTGTAGTATTACTGTGGGTAGAATTGTACACGTCCGGTTAGACGTGCAAACCCCACGGTTGGCTTGGTAGCTACCGATAGAGGAGAGACTTACGCTGTCATGTGTGGGGAGGTGCTGCCGAATTTTCTGTAGAATATGGAACAATGAGATCTAGATGTTAATAAGCGCCTTGTGGCCTTATAGGTTGAAGTACTACGTGGGGTGCGATCTACGTGGCTTAAGGAGTAGCCGGTTTGAAGTACTGGAGCGCTTTTGCTATTAGTCGATACTCGTCGCGAGGTATGTGAACCTCTTCCTATCTTTCTAGCATGATATGTGTGTAACTATGTAGTACGGTAGACGTACATGTGTTAAAAGTATTTGATTGGTTTAAAACATAAAGGGTTATAACGGCTTTATGGGAAGTTGGTTATAACAGCTTTATGTAGATAAGAAAAACCCTGGTGATTGTTAAAAGATAACTGATTTGAGTTATAACTGGCTGGCTATGTGATAATAAAGAACTTGAAGTCTTTCATTAAGAAACCCTTTTTGAAAGAAGAGTAATACTTCGTTTTGAGAACTTAAGAGTTATACTAGCTTTATGGAAAGTTAGGTATAACGTCTAAAAGAGATAAAAAAAAAAAGGGAATGGCTATTTGATCTTAGAAGTTAAGAGACGTGATCTTATAAGATAAGGGACTTAACTTAATTAAATTGATTTGAATGTTGTAAGATGTGTGAAACCTCATTCGTGAGTAATGAGTACTTGGTTTTTGAATGGAATAATGTTTTACTGATTTCGGAAATCAGAATGTGTATCGACAAACCACTGCAGCGTTAATAAAGGAAAATGTATTGAATAATTAAGTATTATTAAAACCAGTAGAAACCTCCATCTGCATAGAAGCTAAGATGAGACAAAATGATATTACATTTTCTAGATCATGGCTGCTTAATAAGGTTGATTATGAACAAGAATAACCTACTCGCCTATGGCATATGTTACTCAATTGTTTTAAAAGAGATTAAGACATTGAACTATGAAACTTTTCTAAAAAGAGACTTGTGTAATTGAAATTAGGCAAACTGGAACTTTAGGGAAAAGAAAGGCATTGTGTTGTCTTAAAATAGTTTAAAACATAAAGTATGGAAGTTGTTTTGGTTTACTTAAAAGATGTAAGTCACTCTATTTTATACTACGGGTATCGGGTGCTTATAAAAAGAATGAATCTCTTAAAAGGAATTTAATGTACGTAGTACTTTAGGGTTAAAACCCGGACCTTGGCATAAAATGAAAGTACTTTGAGTTGTTGTGAAACCTGCCTGTGCTTGTTGTTGTGAAACCTGCCTGTGCTTGTTGTTGTGAAACCTGCCTATGCTTGTTGTTGTGAAACTTGCCTATGCTTGTTGTTGTGAAACTTGCCTATGCTTGTCGTGATAGCCTTTGTTGTGCAAGAATTGTGTTTCTATACTACCGCGCCTCTCGATGGAGGGTCGGTTGACTTGTTGAGAACTTACTTGGACGTGCCGGCAGTGACGGAGAAATTCCACGGGTACGTTCCTGTTGATTGTGTTACTTTTGCTAATCGCTTTGGACATACTGACACGATGCGTAGCGCACGGGTATGCTTCCATTTTGATACTGCTTTATTGTTTCCCTTTGGGCATACTGACACGATGCGTAGCGCACGGGTATGTTTCCATTTGGAATGCTGCTTTATTGTTTCCCTTTGGGCATACTGACACGATGCGTAGCGCACGGGTATGTTTCCATTTGGAATGCTGTCTTATTGTTTCCCTTTGGACATACTGACACGATGCGTAGCGCACGGGTATGCTCCCATTTGGATTGCTGTCTTGTTGATATCATATCATAGACTGCCGGCGGTGAGGAAGGAATTCCACGGGCACGAGTGATGATTTGGAGGGCGTGAGTCCCTGACTTAATATGACTGTTTATATGTTGTATACTGTAGTTTGGTTATCATACATGTCTCCTGCTTTATATAGACTGCTATGATTTCATTTACAGTATTTTACAGTTTCACATACTTGGTACCTGTTATCGACCTCGGGGCTGCGTTCATGCCGCAGGTAGAGGTACATCGATCGTGGGTCCTCGCTCTTAGGATCACATTTCAGCGTGTTGGAAAGCTCCGTTCCTTCGGAGGCTTATCTTTGGTAGGTTTCCCTGAGTTGTAGTCTCTTGTACATTCAGGGGTATGGCGGGGCCCGTCCGTCATTCTTTGAAAAATCTTAGAGGTCTGTAGAGCACTGTAGGAAGGGTTTTGTAAAAAGGATAATTGTTCGCTTTTATGTATATATACCAAGGCAAATCGCTTTGGTTGGCCTGTTTATCTATCATGTCTCTCATTTCATGTTTAAGGTTTTTTTTTATTTCCGCTGGTTTTCTCTGATGTTGTATCACTAGGGTGCCCGGTAAGGCACGCCACGCCCGAACGTCGTGACAAAAGTGGTATCGAGCGATTAGTCCTCGGAAAGTGCTCTGCACCGTGTCTAGTAGTCTTGATTATCGGTGTGTGCACCACATCTATAATCGGAGGCTATAGGACATTTAGGATTGGTTTCCATTCTTCTCATTCCGAGATCGTGCCTTAGAGTCAGGTGATAAGTTGGACCCTCTCGACGTATTCCTTTCCTTTACTGTATGCCTCCGCGTAAGGCAACCCGGCCCGTGGCGGCAAGGCGGCAGAGGAGCCGTGAGTAGAAAGCGGCAGCTTCTCAGAGACCACAAGACCGAGCCTCCACCCCACACCGAGCAGAGGAGATGGGTTCTGAGAGATGGCCCGCCATCGCCGTGATCGTGGCGCATACGGAGATAGATCGACGCAGCAGCCCAAAGCGAGCACCCGTAGTTCACCCCGAGCGCAGCTTTGAGATTACGGGATTTTCCGAGATGTAACCTCCGAGTTTTATGGGTGAGGCACGAGGATGATCCGCAGGAGTTCATCCGGCGATACAATGGATCGTGAGAGTGATCAAGGCACGGAGACCGAGTCGGTGGTCCTAGGTTCGCATCGGCCGCGCGTGATACCGCAATCGATTGGTTTGATTCGCGAGCTATCCCGGGAGAGAATGCACTTCGGCTTTATGGGACGAGTTCTCAAAGGCATTTCTTGCACACTTCTTGCCTCCACGATGGCGAGGGCTCGGGCCGACAGATTTTTGGTGTTGCGCGTAATCCGCGCACGGTTCGGGAGTACAATGTGGAGTTCGACTCATTGCCCAGACGCCCCCGCATTAGTGGCTAGTATGGAGGATCGAGTGCACCGATATGTTACAGGCTCGATGATTACCTAGCAGAGTTGTTCGTGTAGCTCTTCACCGCATGGACATTGCCCGCATCTGAGCTTATGCACTGAGGAGTGAGCGCAGAAATCGACGAAATGATCAAGGTCGTGAAGAGGCCGAGCAGCAGGTCCTTGGTGACTTTCGAGGTGGACCGCCTCAAAGCAGACTAGTTATGCGCCTCCGCCAAGATGAGTGGTCCTCCACAATCTTGAGCATCCAGAGTATTCAGGAGCAGTCGTGGCTCGAGGTTCAGATTTTCGAGAGAAGCGGTGTTAGCGGTGAAGCCACCCTACCTCGTTGTGACCGTGGTAGACTCCACAGGGAGTGTCGTGCTAGTCCGGAGTTTGTTTTACATGCACAGCAGGCCATTTTGGGAGAAACTGTCCGACTGTGGGTAGCTTGGTAGGATAGCCTGTAATACGAGATCGGTTGTGGGTTCTTCACCTTCCATAGCCAGCAGATGTTCATACACGGCGGCCACCAGAGGTCGCGGTGGAAGTTTCAGCTTTAGCGGTCCTCCAACCGCCTACTTTCAGGTATATCCTTAACCCTCTAGAGTTTTGTATGTATTGATGTTGTGATTAGTGTTATGTTCGGATAGCTTTGTGCTAAAATGTGATGTAGAACCTGGTTAGTGAGAAGGGTAAGCTTGAGGGTGAGGAAATGATGAACCCTAGAATATTACAGTTGAGACCTTAGATATAAGGCCGTCTTGAGTACAAGTTTTTGCAAGTGATCCTTGTCGGAGTGCATTTTATGCCTAGAATGTATTGTGTGATAAGTCCCTGGGTAGTGTGAAATGGAAGTGGTAGCTTTCATGACCTGTAGAGGTAAGATTGTTCCGGATCGAGAAACGAGAGAGTCGACAGGATGCTCGGGTTGAGGGCGTGTTGCGATCAACCCGTGGCCGGATTGAGGTAGGGTCACTCTGGTGGTCTCGCCAGTGGTAGGGTCACGAGGGTGCTAGGCCCAAGTTTAGTTGACCATCGTATGAGTTCGGGTGTGTTCGACCGTACAGATCGTGAAGGTCGGGATGGCCTTAAGGAAGATTGAGGCTAGTAAGATGACCAAGTTTGGAGGTAGTGACTCCAAGGGTTGGAAACAGAAGCGTTGACTAAAGTGTGGTACGTATACTAGAAGAGTTCAAGTGTTCGAGAAGAGTACGACGAGTAAGGGTAGAGGCGAGCATGTATTGCGAGCATAGATATGATCATTTCTTGTGAAGGGAGAAGGTGCGAAGGATGTATATTTTAGACCTCAGGAATCGCATGCAGTCCGGTACAATTTGTTGAGTCGCCGGAGTGACACTAGAACCTCGCGGCAAAGTGACAAAAGTTTGTGATGTTAGAGGTGTTTCCTCGTGGACTTGGATGTAAGTATTTACGCTGGTGTTTCGTGGCGATTGTGGCGTTGGCAACTTATTAGAAGAACTCTATCGTTATCCGTCTTGAGAAGGAACATTGGACGAATGTTTCTAAGGAGGAGAATGTTATACCCGTATTTCCAGAGTATGTACGTGGGGCGACGTATAAAATTTGAGCCTTAAGATAGGCAAGATTCGAAATTTGTACACAACACCCGGTTAGAGTCGTGTTTCGACGAAAAGTTTGCACAGCGTTGGTAGGGCAAATTCCGGCGATGTCATTTATAATTTTTGGGGATTTTTGCGAGAGACGTAACAATTTTGGCCAACGGGGGGGTGGCGTGTGTCACCCTCACATTGGAAAGAGGTTGGACGGCAAATGGGCTAAGCTTGCGTTTTGGTGTTGAATTTGTGGTCAAGGGTTAGGTAGGATATTTTGTGTAGATGGATAAGGTTGCACATGGCTTAATCTTGGCCTTACACTTGCCTTGCACTTGGCACCATCTTGGCCATTGGTTGGCCTTCACTTGACCTATAAATACCCCCTTAGTTGATGAACTTTCTTCATCCAAAAATTGAGCAATCTATCTAAGTCTCAAACTACTACCTCTTAGCTTGAGCTTTTCGTCCCTCTCCCCCTCCTAGTTGAGCTTGGCGAGAGCCACCACCCTCCCCTTGTGAAGCCTTGGCGAGGGTACCCCACTGCCTAGTTGTCTCGTATAAATACCCCTTTGTGGTATAGAAATACTCTCCTAGTATTGTTTTAATGCCCAAAATACTTTAGCCCAAATACCTTGTAGTATTCCCAAAGTTACCTCTATACGTAGAGCAGGAAATACTACCTTTTGTCCTTTTAGTCTCAAACCGAAACCCTAAGGAAATCTTCATAGTTGGTTGAAGTATTTAAGTAGAAGTTGGTTAGAACTTAAGGGTTGTTTGGAGCGGATTGAGCGCCGGAGTAGGAGCTAAACCTTGCTCGGGATCGACATATATACTCGGATAATTTTGGGCTTATCGAGGTAAACACTCTTGACCTTCTATTGTAATTGGGAATTACATGTTGTAGGAATATATAGTTGAAGTATACTATATATAGTACTGAACATTATAATTGTGCGTGATGTCTTTTGACTTAAGCTGAATAATACTTACGGCAATGTCTTGCGACTTAAGCTGAATTTAAAGGTGGTGAGCTGTAATTACATGGACGTATCAGATAAAGAGACTTGTGTAGTATTCGTGGGTAGAATTGTACGTCAGGTTAGTCGTGCAAACCCCCCCCTGGTTGGCTTGGTAGCGGCCTCGATAGAGAGAGAGACTTACGCCGTTGCGGGGGAGTCTTCAATTTTCGTAGAATATGGAACAATGAGATCTAGATGTTAATAAGCGCCTTGTGGCCTTATAGGTTGAAGTACTACGTGTGGTGCGATCTACGTGGCTTAAGGAGTAGAAGCGGTTTGAAGTACTTGGAGCGTTTTGCTATTAGTCGATACTCGTCGCGAGGTATGTGAACCTCTTCCTATCTTTCTAGCATGATATGTGTGTAACTATGTAGTACGGTAGACGTACATGTGTTAAAAGTATTTGATTGGTTTAAAACATAAAGGGTTATAACGGCTTTATGGGAAGTTGGTTATAACAGCTTTATGTAGATAAGAAAAAGCCTGGTGATTGTTAAAAGGTAACTGATTTGAGTTATAACTGACTTGATGTGTGATGATAAAGAACTTGAAGTCTTTCATTAAGAAACCCTTTTTGAAAGAAGAGTAATACTTCGTTTTGAGAACTTAAGAGTTATACTAGCTTTATGGAAAGTTAGGTATAACGTCTAAAAGAGATAAAAAAAAAAGGAATGGCTATTTGATCTTAGAAGTTAAGAGACGTGATCTTATAAGATAAGGGACTTAACTTAATTAAATTGATTTGAATGTTGTAAGATGTGTGAAACCTCATTCGTGAGTAATGAGTACTTGGTTTTTGAAAGGAATAATGTTCTACTGATTTCGGAAATCAGAATGTGTATCGACAAACCACTGCAGCGTTAATAAAGGAAAATGTATTGAATAATTAAGTATTATTAAAACCAGTAGAAACCTCCATCTGCATAGAAGCTAAGATGAGACAAAATGATATTACATTTTCTAGATCATGGCTGCTTAATAAGGTTGATTATGAACAAGAATAACCTACTACTTTATGGCATATGTTACTCAATTGTTTTAAAAGAGATTAAGACATTGAACTATGAAACTTTTCTAAAAAGAGACTTGTGTAATTGAAATTAGGCAAACTGGAACTTTAGGGAAAAGAAAGGCATTGTGTTGTCTTAAAATGGTTTAAAACATAAAGTATGGAAGTTGTTTTGGTTTACTTAAAAGATGTAAGTCACTCTATTTTATACTACGGGTATCGGGTGACTCTTATAAAAAGAATGAATCTCTTAAAAGGAATTTAACGTACGTAGTACTTTAGGGTTAAAACCCGGACCTTGGCATAAAATGAAAGTACTTTGAGTTGTTGTGAAACCTGCCTGTGCTTGTTGTTGTGAAACCTGCCTGTGCTTGTTGTTGTGAAACCTGCCTATGCTTGTTGTTGTGAAACTTGCCTATGCTTGTTGTTGTGAAACTTGCCTATGCTTGTCGTGATAGCCTTTGTTGTGCAAGAATTGTGTTTCTATACTACCGCGCCTCTCGATGGAGGGTCGGTTGACTTGTTGAGAACTTACTTGGGCGTCTGCGCGATGGCGGAGAAATTCCGCAGTGCGTTCGCTGATTGTGTTACTTTTGCTAATCGCTTTGGACATACGACACACGATGCGTAGCGCTGCGGGTATGCTTCCATTTTGATCTCGCTTTATTGTTTCCCTTTGGGCATATCGACACGATCGTAAGCGCCGCGGGTATGTTTCCATTTGGAATGTTGCTTTATTGTTTCCCTTTGGGCATCGACCGACGATCGTGGCGCTGCGGGTATGTTTCCATTTGGAAAGATGTCTTATTGTTTCCCTTTGGACATACTGACACGATGCGTAGCGCACGGGTATGCTCCCATTTGGATTGCTGTCTTGTTGATATCATATCATAGACTGCCGGCGGTGAGGAAGGAATTCCACGGGCACGAGTGATGATTTGGAGGGCGTGAGTCCCTGACTTAATATGACTGTTTATATGTTGTATACTGTAGTTTGGTTATCATACATGTCTCCTGCTTTATATGTTGCTATGATTTCATTCTGATATTTCTGATTTCACATACTTGGTACCTGTTGTACTGACCTCCTTCGGGGGGCTGCGTTCATGCCGCAGGTAGAGGTACATCGATCGTGGGTCCTCGCTCTTAGGATCACATTTCAGCGTGTTGGAAAGCTCCGTTCCTTCGGAGGCTTATCTTTGGTAGGTTTCCCTGAGTTGTAGTCTCTTGTACATTCAGGGGTATGGCGGGGCCCTGTCCCGTCATTGCTGTTGAAAAAAATCTTAGAGTGCATGCTTTGTTGTGGGAAGGGTTTTGTAAAAAGGATAACTGTTCGGGTTTTTATGTATATATACTGAAGGCAACTGTTTTGGTTGGCCTGTTTATCTATCATGTCTCTCATTTCATGTTTAAGGTTTTTATTTCCGCTGGTTTTCTCTGATGTTGTATCACTAGGGTGCCCGGGGTAAGGCACCAGTCACGGGCCCGGAACGGGTCGTGACACTTAGCAACTCCAACTCCTTTTCTTGACGTTCCAATCCGCTATTTGCAACCCTTAGAAGTTTGTGAAAAACTTCTCTTATATTTCCAACTTCAAAGTTGAAGAACTCCCTAGGTTTTCGCCTTGCGACTAACGTGAAAACACCGTTTTTCCGAGATCTTTCTATTGAGATATTCTTACAATACCCTTAGGGACCTTGGGTTAAAGTCTTGTGAATAATGGATCACAATTGCAAAATTTTCTTGTTCACTAAGGCTCAAAGCCGAGAGCAATGTTGCAAGAACAAATGTTCTTCAATTTTTCTAAGTGTAAAATAGCCTTGTCTTGCTACTAGTATGTTTATATAATACATTGGAGGGTATAGATTACAACACATGTAAAGTTTGGAGGGAAGAGATCAAGCCAAGTGGCCCTTGGACTTAGTCAACAATATCAAGCTCTTAATTAGCAAGACTTTGTCATCTACACAATGGTCAAATGACCATTTCACCCTTGAATATTCGTCCAAGACTATAGTGGGGGGGGGGGGGGTTGCCACGTGTCTCCCTCCCATTCATCCATAAAATTTTCGTAACCCTCGTGGGCCCCACAAAACGTAAAATTCCTCGGGTGGGCCCCACACGACCAAATCCGTAAAATAAATTTCCATAATGAAAATACATTCCATAATCCTCAATTAATGCATTTTGAGAATCCAATTCTCCTCAACGAACATTTTTCCCTTTCCGACGTTCGGAAGATTTTCCGTCGGAAAAACAATTCTTTCTTTCGTACCCTTTCAAGTCTTGTGTTCCTTACTTACCTTCTCTTAAACATGTCCTAGAGTTACGGGGTGTAACACTACTAACCTTAATCACAGGAACTAGGCCCTGAACAATTTTTTTGAAACTTTCAGGCAAGAACTTTGATGTGTGCAATATCACTTATGCCCAAGTTGTCCTGAACCTGCCATGTGTGTATACCTGTAAAATGAGTTAGATGTTGCCTAAAAACACTTTTAAGCATTGTACCTTGCCTCCTATCATAGCCAAACCCTGAGGGAACTTGTGAAGGACCAATTAGTTGAGCTTGATCAACATAAATATAGTCGATTTATTTCAACATGCTCCCTTCCTAATACCTTCATGGAGATATCTACTACATGGTTCTCTGATTTCAAAACTTCATACACATCAAAACCTTTTTTTCTACATTGTCCCTTAGGAAATGATGTCTGACATCCAACAAGTTTGGTACTCTTGTGTTGCATTGGATTCTTTGCTATATTGAGTGCACTTATATTTTCACACAATAAGGGCACACACTCAGTAAACACTCAAACCTCTTCAAATTTTCTTTATCTAGAGCAGTTGAGCACTGAGCACACCAAGAGGAAACTACTAAATTTAACTTCTACAGTAGAAAGAACCACAAAGATTCGTTTCTTTGTATCCTAAGAGAGCAAGCATGTTCCGAAGAAATATTTCAGATGTGCCTTTTCTGACCACCAGATATCTAGTATAAGACACATCAGTGCACCCAACCAAGTCAAGAATTTCCTATTGAGGAATGAAAGGGACCAGGTCTGTAGTCCCTTTGTGATCTCTCAATGTTCCTTTTGCAGCCTTTAGATGGGGTTCCTTAGCACTTGATTGAAATATGACACACATACCAACACTTTTTCTGCAGCTTCTTGATGTAGTTCTATCGCAAGGTCTGTGTATCATGTGTCATACTCGATTCTTTTCAAACTGATAAAGTTTCTTCTATGTCACTCATATTGACCAGTGCTTTGAGGGTCTGATGGACTAGATCCCATAGAGTGTACTACATCATTTTCTAAACCATAGGATAGATTTTATGATTAGTTTTTTTAGACCCTGGGGTACCTAATACTACCTCAGTAACCTGATGTTCAACTTTATAAGAAGTAATAGAGGCACCATGTTCCTACGAGCTTCTTGGAAACTATGCATCATCATGTTTCTTGAATTGGCTCATCAGATCCATTAATCCATTTAAAATCACAATGACCTAATCATGAATCATTGGAAATTCCCAATCTTCAGCTTCAACTTCATCATTTTGCACGCATTTATACCCTAAATCATTCAATTTAACAAAGACCACATGTGAACATCAAGGATCATGTGCACATTGAGTTCTTATATTAAAGACTTTGTAGGCCTTGTTGTGTGAGAGTGTCCAAAAACAATAACTTCAGCACTTTTAGCATCAAAAGTTCCCTAAGGTTTCCTTACTAGAGTTGAGAATAGAACATTTTCATCCAAAATGCTCTTCAGGTAAATTAACTTTGGTTTTCTCCTATTGAGTAGTTCATGGGGAGTTTTCTAGAGCAAGGACCTGAACATACACGACCTTCTTCAGCTTGAAGGAATATATGACATGTTTTCCTTCAACAAAAGGATCACACACCTAGTTAACTGACACCTTGGGCTATGAAATCACGAAAACTAGGTCCTTTTTCACTAGTTTATTCGAAGGTGAGAGATTTGCAAGCTTGAGCCTTCTGTGTCATAACTTAGTGTCATCATCCACGACATTTATTTGTGAAGTACATGAAGCAGCTGTGAACTTTACTTCATTTCCTTTACTTTAGTTCGTCAATCTTATTGATGTCGAGAACATGTCATTTCTTCTCATTACCAAAAGACACAATCCCTCTTTAAAAGGCTCTGAGTGAGAACGAATCCTTTATTTTTCTAGTCAGACGCTCGGAGAAGCCATTGTTCATATACCATTTTTGACTACTTCCTCTCACTCCATCTTGTAAGTAAGATCACTAATTAGATTTGGGAAGCCAAACCAGTTAGGGTCCCTTATAATTGTAGAATGGGTGAATCTGACATCTTCTGTTCCAGGTAGGCAAGATAATTTTTCTCTCTCGAGGACCAGGTCATTTCATTCTGACTCCCTTCTTAATAAAATTCTCAGTTTTCTGAAGTGACTATATTTGAACTTTGTAGGCATTTTTGTAATGGCCCATCTGACCGTAATGAGTGCACATCTAGTTCTCAGTTGTAGAAACACATTTGCTATGTAAATTGTAAGGGGTCTTCTCTTTTTCAAAACAAAGTCCTTGCCTACCCCCGCCCTTGCTCTTGTACACGGTGGTGATTACATCAGAGGACCAGGTCCAGTGAAGTGCCTTATCAAGATCAAATTTTACCTTTTTCAAATCTTCCTTTAACTGTTTGTTTCTTTCCAACTTTGTAGTGATACTGAGTTTCATTTTCTTAAGCTCTTTTTCAACCTCCAGTTCAGTCTCACTAGCTACACATTTTCCTTTAGAGAGAGTTTCCATACTCTTTTTCATTTAATTTTCTAATAGGATGTTTTGTAGAGTTTCCTCATCAACCATGTTACACCCCGTAATTCCAAGGCATTAATATGAGAACGTACGTAAGAAAATAAGATTTGAATTTTGGATTTTTTTTTTTTTTTACATTTTCTTAAGAAAAAAATTCGGACGAATGTGAAGGCGAAAATTATTAACTTAGAGTTTAATTCTTCTAATTGGATTATGAAGTCTTGGAATTGATAATATGGGGCCCGCAGAAAATTTCACAATTTCGTGGGGCCCTTCGATTTTTAGATGTTTTGGCCAAGTGTAGATATTATTTTGTGAAGAGAAATTATGACCAATGAGAGGGTGACATGTGTCCCCCTCCACTTGTCTTGCTAACAAATATTTCTATATAGAGATAGAGATGAAGACTTAGCCACATTTCAATATTTCATCTTCCAAAAGCTCTCTTATCTCTCTCTTCTCTTGCCTTGAATTTCGAAAATCCCTAGAAAATTCCAAGAACAAGAGTTGATTATTATCCAAGATTAAGAACCCTAATCAAGTTCTAAGCCAAGTAAACTCTCCAAGTCTCTCCAAAATTATTCTTGGTCGAAAAGGGTATGGAAACCCTAGGCTTGTTCATCAACTTTTTGGAAGTAAAACAAGAAGGGAAGATGGTTATAAGCTTGTAGAGGATACATGGGAGTGATTGGAACTTGAAGAAGTGGAGCTAAGACAAAACTGTGGGGCGAAAGTTAGTGGATTGTTTTGGATGTTTTTGGGCTATTTTAAAGGTAAGAATTCTTCTTCCTCTTGAAGTAATTGGATATTACATGTTGTTATAATATATAGATGATCTTTTATTAAGAAGAATGAATAATAAAAAGTGTATGGACAATATTTGGTGAAGTGACCGAATGTAGATAGTTTTCGGGTGTTGGTTTCGTTGACTATAATTGATGTTGTTTGTCACGACCCGACCTCGGGCCCGCGACTGGTGCCTTACCCCGGGTACCCTAGTGATACAACATCAGAGAAAATCAGCGGAAACAAAAACTTAAACAGGAAACAAGATACAAGATAAGAAAACAGGTTAACCAAAACGGTCACCTTCATGTATATACAATATAACCGAACAGTTACAATCCTTTACAAACCCCGCCACAACAAAGATTACTACGGACTCTAAGAATGTAACAACAACTATGACGGGGCGGGGCCCGCCATACCACGAATGTACAAGTACCTACAAAGTGAGGACTATACCAAAAGATAAGCCTCCGGAGAAACGGAGCTTCCCAAACGCTGAACTGCGATCCTATGAGCGAGGATCAACAACTGGTGTACCTCAACCTGCGGCATGAACGCAGCCCCCCGAAGGAGGTCAGTACAACAGGTACCAAGTATGTGAAACTGAAAATACTGTAATGAAATCACATTTCATCATTTTATAAAATCATTTCGCAATAAGTAAACAATTATGTCAAGTAAGAGACGCGATATCCTCAAAATAATCACTCACATAACTATGGGTCTCACACCCATAATATCAATCATGCGTGGAACCCATTCCTCGCTGGCGATGCGCATGATGTAAAACAACACCCATATGTGAACTCGAACACTAGATCACTGCGTCATTAAACCGACGGGCAAGTAGAGTAGCCAACTACGGATCGAAGGCTAGTCATAAAACTTCACGGGCCAAGTACGGAAGCCAACTACGGATCCAAACCACGCGAATCGCCGAGGCAAGTATCTTAAGCTAGCGTACCAGAGCCTACCGTCTCACGAGATATGACCGTGGAAACTATCTTAAGCTATCTACCAGAGCCTGCCGATACACGAGAAATGAACAGGACAAGTATCTAAAGTGTGCCTGTAACCACACGTACAAATCAAGCCCGTGATTGTTCGTCACCGCGGCAAGCTTCATGGATTAGCGGTCCATGGACTAATAACATAACCCGGGATTTAACCCTCACAATGACCGCATGCGGGCATCTTACCTCGTATAAGCATGGCCATGAAACCATCCCATGGACGATACGTGGGCCACCCATCGTGTCAGTATGTCCAAAGGAAATAACAAGATAATACTCAAAGTGGACGCATACTCGTGGGCCACCCATCGTGTCAGTATGTCCAAAAGAAGTAACCAGATAATACTCAAAGTGGCGTGGACCATCCAACGCGTCCGTATGTCCAACAATCAATCAAATAGCCGGCCCTCCATCGAGAGACACGGTAGCACAAAATCAAACACTTGCACCACAACAGAGCTATCACCACAAGAATAGGCAAGTTTAAGGTACTTTTATTTTATGTCAACAATCCGGGTTTCAACCCCAAAATACTACATACTTTCATTCTTTCAAAAGAACTCTTTTTACGTAAAAGCCACACGATACTATCACTCATAGTATCAAACACATTTTCTTTTCAAACCAAATTACTACACCCTTCAGAAAATCCTTGCAAGACTTTTAAAATCAAGTACTCTATACTTTTTAAACCAAATGCTTTATAGTTTTAAGACAATATCAAGTATACTTTTAAAACCCCGTAAATTACTCTTTTCAAAACAAGTAACCCATACTTAAATCAAGTTACTTCTCCTTTTCCAAAATCAAGTCGTTTATAAGTAAAGTCTCTTATTTTAACTTCATAAAGTCGTTATAACTAACTTTCCATAAAGCTATTATAACACTTTATGTTTTAAATAAACCAAATTCATTTCACACTCGTACATCTACCGTACTATATAGTTTACAACAAATCATGCTCAAGAGTATAGGAAGAATCACATACCTCTTCGGCTTAATCCACAAGCCAAGTCGAGTATGCCGCGCATAGAAAATCCACCTATAATAACCACAATATATCTATCAACCTCTAGTTCTCTTCGTAGCATATTCTAAGTAAATAGTTCCTTATTCTACGGAAAATTTGGCAGCACCTCCCCCCCCCCCCCTCGCAAACACAAAAATAACCTCCCCTAACAAGGCTTGTTACCAAGCCAACAACTCCAAGGGGATTACACGTCTAACCGGACGTGTGCAATTCTGCCTCATAATAATACTACACAAGTCTACTGTAAATACAGTCCAAATGTAAATCTGATTCGATTCTTTTATAAACATCCTTCCAATATATCTTATACTCAGTTCTAAATTACTATAATATGTAATATCCAATTACAATAGGGGGACATAGATCATTACCTCGACAAGCCCAAAATTATCCAAGATTATAAGTCGATCCTGAGCAACGTTTAGCTCCAATTCCTTACGTTCCAAACCTCTCCAAGAAACCCTTATACGCTCATAACCAACTCCTCTTCAAGAACCAACCCAAATAAGTGAAGAACACTTAAGGTTTCTTCTTGATGTGCTCTCGGCCAAGGGTATGTTTAGAGGCTAGGGTGTGAAATCTTTTCTAACTTTTGGCTAATAATCTTCCTAGTACACTAAGGAGGAACACTTAAGAGTTTAAGAAGTTTTGGACAAGGTTGGGTTAAGGGAGAGGGCTAAGTGCCGAGAACAATAAGGAGAGAGAGTATTTCAAGACTTGAAACTCTCAAGTGTGGATGAAGAAGTCTTGCATTAAGGGGGTATTTATAGGCCAATCAATGTCCAAGATCAAAGCAAGTGTGTGGTCTAGATTTGGCCATGTGTGTGTGGGTCCCACTTATCTATCTACTACACAAAATATCTTCAAGACTTTGACCAAATGTTTTATTCCTTTAAAATGCCAAAAAACGTGCCAATCTTTGTCCACCAATTCGTCCAACATGTGTCACCAAGGGGTGACACATGTCGCCCTCCTATTGGTCCAAAATATTTCATCTTCCGAAAATATCCGTAATGCCAAAAATCCGAAAATAAAGTGGGCCTCACAAAACCGTAAATTCTCCCGTGGGCCCCACGTGACCAATTCCGGAAATTGAAATCCAAAATTCTAAAATAATCCCAGAAGTCCGAATACCAAATCCGGGAATCCAATTCCCATTAACGAACCTTTTTCCTTCACAAAAGCCGGAAACTTTTCAGTCGAAAAATCACATCTTTCTTCCTTTCCAATTTTCGTGTCGTATTTTCGTACGTACGTCCTCACATACATACCCTGGAACTACGGGGTGTAACATTCTTCCCTCCTTAGAAACATTCGTCCCGAATGTTCCTTCTAAGTCTCCAAACACGCATGCGTCGGTATAGTCTTCACTAATATACTTACCTAACCAATTCTGCCACACCTGGCCATAATATAACACACGCGCAAAAATTCACATCCAAACCAACGAGAAATCACCTCTAACATTACAAAAAGCTCCCACTCATGGTCTAAGGATACTCCCTTCGCATCTTTACTTCTCAAAAGAAATGGTCACTTCCTATCTCTTAACACATGTTCACTTCTTTCCTTACTCGTCGTACCCTTCTCGTACACCCGAACTCTTTCTAGTACACGTACCATACTCCAGTCATCACTTCAGTTTCCAAAACCTTGGAGACACTACCTCCAAACTTGGTCATGTTTCTAGCCTCACATTCCTCTACGGCCATTCCCGGCCTTCACGATTCGATTCTGGTCGGACACATCCGCGAACTCGTACGATGGTTAACTAAACTTGGGCCTAACACCCTCGTGACCCTATCACCTGGCGGGACCACCCCAAACTGACCCCACCCCATTCCGGGTTGCTGGTTGACCTGCGATATGGCCTCAACCCGGCCCACTATTGCTCCAAACTCTTGTTCCCCGATCCGGAACAATCTTACTAACTCCCATCATGAAAGCTACCTCTTCTATCTCACACTACTCATGGATTTGTCACACTAATACTCCACGTATACCAAGTACTTCGACAAAGACTAACTGTAAAATCTTTTACTCAAGATGGCCTTACATCTAAGGTCTCAACTATTACAATATTCTAAGGCTCACAATTTCCCTGCCTCTAAACTTACCTTTTCAACTAACCATGTTCTCTAATTCACAATTTTACACAGTGCTATCCAAACATAACACTTAACCTAAAATCATCATATCACGAATAAAAAAAATCTCTAGAGGGTTAAGGATATATCTGAAATCAAATAGGCGGTTCCAAGGACCGCTAGAACTGGGAACCTCTACCATGACCTCTGCCATGGCCTGTCGGTGTATGAACATCCTGCCTAGCTATGGAAGGCGAAGAACCCGCAACTGATCC
This sequence comes from Przewalskia tangutica, assembly GCA_029844215.1. Taxonomy (NCBI): domain Eukaryota; kingdom Viridiplantae; phylum Streptophyta; class Magnoliopsida; order Solanales; family Solanaceae; genus Przewalskia; species Przewalskia tangutica. The sequence goes on along the minus strand of CM056725.1, from coordinate 18,143,719 downwards.
CGAAGGCCGAGTCTCTACATCCGCGCTACCTCCGGTCGGACAATTTCTCGCAAAATGGCCCTGCTGGCCGCATGTAAAACAAGCCCTCTGAATAATGTGAAACTCCCCCGCATGGGGTTTACCACACTGGCCACACCGAGGTCGGGGTGGCTTATCATCTGACCTTAACTCCGAAAACACGAACCTCGAGCCACGACGCTCTCGAATACCTGGAAGCCACGAAGGCCCAGAGGACCACTCTGTACTGGCGGAGGCGTATAACTAGTCTGCTGCTGAGGCGGTCCGCCCTGAAAGTCACCAAAGGACCCTGCTGTCCTGGCCTTCTTCTGCTGGTATTGGTCAATCCGTCGGCCTCTCCGTTCCTCACACCCAAGTGCATAAGCCTGTATGCGGGCAATGTCCATGCCCGGCTGAAGAGCTACACCCGAGCAAGACTCTGCCAAGTAGTCATCAAGCCCTGTGACGTAGCGGTGCACTCTGTCCTCCATATCTGCTACCAACGCGGGGACATACCGAGCCAACGAGTCGAACTCCACGTTGTACTCCCGAACCGTACGCCCTCTCTGTCTCAGCATCAGAAATCTGTCGGCCCGTGCTCTCCTCATCTGTGGAGGCAAGAAATGCCTCCGAGAACTCGTCCCAAATAGCTGGAGGCTCACCCCGGGACAGCTCCCATGAATCAAACCAGTCGACTGCAGTATCACGCAGCCGATGCGAACCTAGGACCACTGACTCGGTCTCCGAAGCCTTGATCACTCTCATGATCCGTCAGAATCGCTTGATGAACTCCTGCGGATCATCCTCAAGCCTCGACCCGTAGAACTCTGGCGGGCTGCAACTCAGAAAGTCCCGTAGCCTCAAACTATCCGATCTCGGGTGAACCATGGGTGCTCTTTGGGCTGCGTCGGCTATCCGTATGCCGCCACGATCACGGCTAATCGCCATCTCCTATAACCCATCTCCTGCTCGGTGTGGGGCTGGGCGCGATGCTGTGGTCTCAGTAGCCTCTGCTGCGACTCTAAATGTTACACCCCGTAGTTCCAGAGTATTTATGTGAGGACGTACGTACGAGAATACGACAGTAATTTTGGAAAGGAAGAAAGATGTGATTTTTCGACGGAAAAGTTTCCGGTTTTTGTGAAGTAAAAAGGTTCGTTAATGGGAATTGGATTCCCAGATTTGGTATTCGGACTTTTTGGAATATTTTAGAAGTATTGAAATTTTAATTTCCGGAATTGGTCACGTGGGGCCCACGAGAGAATTTACGGTTTTGTGAGGCCCACTTTATTTTCGGATTTTTGGCATTACGGATATTTTCGGAAAATGAATATTTTGGACCAACGAGAGGGCGACATGTGTCACCCTCAAGTGGACGGATTGGTGGACGATTTAGTGTGGCACATTTTTGTCATTTTAAAGGCCAAAAATGTTGGGTCAAAGTCTTGAAGATATTTGTGTAGTAGATAGATAAGGTAGCACATGTCCTAATCTACACCATCCATTTGCTTGAATCTTGACCCTTGAGTGTTCTATAAATACCCCCCTTGATAGCAAGACTTCTTCATCACTTGAACAATTTCCAAGTTTCAAAATCCCTCTCCCCCTTTAGTTGAAGTTCTCGTCCAAACTTCCCCTCCCCCTTCCTTGAAAGCCTTCGTCCGAAACACCCCTCTCCCTTAACCAAACTTTGTCCAAAAATTCCTAAAACTCTTAAGTGTTCTTCCTTAGTGTATTAGGAAGATTGTTAACCAAAAGTTAGAAAAAATTTCACACCCTAGCCCTAAAGCCTCACCTTGGCCGAGAGTTGTGAGGAAAAGAACCTTAGTGTTCTTCACTTGTTTAGGTTGGTTCTTAAAGAGGAGTTGGTTAGGAGCGTATAAGGATTGCTTGGAGCGGGTTGGAGCTCACGGAGTAGGAGCTAAACGTTGCTCAGGATCGACATTAAAACTTGGATAATTTTGGGCTTATCGAGGTAATTAATCTTGTCCTTCTATTGTAATTGGAAATTACATATAGTAGTTTAGAAGTGAGTATAAGATATAGAAGGTTATTAAAGAAGAGAATTGAACTGTAATTACATAGGACTGTATTGCAGTAGACTTGTGTAGTTTGTCGGGTAGGGAAGTGCTGCCCAATTTTCCGTAGAAATAAGAACCTTCTGCTTAGAAAATTCTACAGAGTAGTCTAGACGTTGATAGACGTATTTGACTATTATAGGTTGAAACTCTGCGCGCGACATATTCGACTTGGCAGGTGGATTTCGCCGAGGAGGTATGTGATTCTTCCTATCCTTTTGAGCATGATATTTTAAAAGAATATATATAGTACGGTAGACGTACGTGTGTTAACTGAACGTGGTTTTACTTCGATGTCTTTTGACTTGAGTTTTAAATAATAAGAATCTTGAAGTATTTCAAAAGAGTTATGAATCGTTTTTGAAAGAAGAGTAATACTTGGTTTTAAAAGCTTAAGAGTTATACTAGCTTTATGGGAAGTTAGGTATAACGACTTAAGAGAGATAAAAGGAACGGTTTACTTAATTGTTTATGAAAGCCTTGTATTGATTTCGGAAAGGGGAAAGAACATCGAACAAACCACTGCAGCGCTAATAAAGGAAAATGTATTGACTAATTAATTATTATTAAAACCAGTAGAAACCTCCATCTGCATAGAAGCTAAGATAAGACAAAATTGTATTACATTTCCTAGATCATGGCTGCTTTAATAAGATCATTAATAAACAAGTTTTGATTTTCTTAAAATTTCAAAGTAAGGACTTGTTTTATAAAAGACAAAGACTTGAAAATTTGAAGTGTTTTCGTTTAAAAAGGAGACATGCTTTTGTCTTAAGTTTGTTTTAAAAGGAGATATGGAAATTGTTTTGGTTTACTTGAAAGATAGTTACCCTATTTGATACTACGAATACCGTGCGACTTTGTGTGAGTAACTTGACTATGATTTACTGGTGATAGCCTTGTAATACTTTCTTGTTGGTTTGATAAGTAAAACATGTTATGATGCTACGTGCGATAGTATCTTGTGACGTTTGTGTAAAGAGGTTTTCTTGTAGTGCTTATGTTGTTTAACGATAAGCAAGTTATGATGGTATTATATCACTTACACCCCTGACATGAAATGCCGAGGACTTGCCACCGACGCGAGGAATACCTCACGCGATGCGTGTGACTATGCGAAGGCTGCGGAGTTCCAGATTGATCCTCCGGGTGGGTTACCGATGCGGGCTGTGTCACGACCAAATCGCCGTGGATGGTGCCTTACCGGGCACCCTAGTGACACAACATCGTGTCAGTGAACATAAAACACATACATGAAATGACAAGTACAAAACGATGTCGAGAAAACTCGCTTTCGGCATATATAAATAACAACATTACAAATGAACAGTTTAATCCTTTTACAAACCACCTTACAGCGATTACTACAGACCTAAGAATGATACGACAACAATGGCGGGACGGGGCCGCCAAACCACGAATGTAAACACCTATCTGACGGGGACTTTACATGATAAGCCTCGAGAAAGCGGAGCTTTCCATCTGTTGACGTGACCACGAGAGCTAGGATCAACGGCGGTGTACCTCAACTGCGGCATGAACGGCCCGAAGGAGGTCGATACAGTGCAGAGTATGTGAAACTAAAAATACTGTAAATGAAATCATAATAGTCTATAAAGCAGGAGACATGTATGATAAGCAAACTACATTCCACAACAAATAAGCAGTCATGTCAAGTCAGGGACTCACGCCCTCAAAGTTATCACAATAAACCCGTACGGGGCAAGTACGAAGGCATAGCCGACTACTAAGACCCACAGTACCAAAAATACCACAAAGCGTATCCGAGGTCTTTCTAGACCGCACCACATGATCGGCGGCCACCGCCGCAATATCAATGTCGCGTCTATTCTGGAACTCTCGTGACTCCGCGTAGGTCACACACGGACCCGCATGAGGTATTCCTCGAATCATGGTCCTGCATCGCTGAGGTATACCGCGTCGGGCGGCGACCACTCGGTATCTGCCAGGCTCCGCAACCCGTAGTCTCAAAAGACCGCATAGTCTCAGCGGACCGCATAGAATCCCGCGTCGGGCTAAACACCGGAATGATCAAATCTCGGAGCTACCGCGACTCGCGTAGTCACGAGGACCGCATAGCCGTAAGACCGCATCAAGGGTGGCAAGCCCTCGGTATAATAAGTCAAGGGGTATGTGATACAATAATAGTACAGCGGGCTTAACGTTTAACAACGTAAGCACAAAGAGTGACCCTCACATAATAATCACAAGATACTAACACACGTAGCATCCTAACATGCTTACTTATCAAGTCAACAAGAAAGTATTACAAGGCTATCACAAACCAATACAATCAAGTTATTCACACAAGGTACTTTCTACTAACAAGTTCGTACCTATCCCCAAAGTACTTCATACATTAAATCTTTAAAGATACGTTACTTCCCAAAAAAAACCACACAATACCCGTAGTATATGAACATAGAGTGATTATCTTTTTAAAGTAAATCGATTACTTCTCTTTGTAAAATCAAGTAGCAACATTCTTTTCCAATGTTCAAGTTTGCCTAATTTTAGAAAGGTTTCGTAGTTCATAGTCTTATTCATTTAAGAATATAATTCTCCTTTAAACAATCTGAGAAACCTAAACCTTATATGTGAGTAGGATATTCTTGTTTATAACAATCTTATTACATGACCATGATCTAGGAAATATCATTTTGTCTCATCTTAGTTTCTATGCGGATGGAAGTTTCTCTTGGTTTTAATAATGCTTAATTAGTCAAAACATTTCCTTTTATTATTTGCGATGGTTTGTCGATACACATTCGATTTCGAAATCAAGAAAACATTCTTAAGCCGTTATACCTAACTTCCCATAAAGCTAGTATAACTCTTAAGTTTTTCAAAACCAAATATTACTTCTTCTTTCGAATGATTCAAAAATCTTTTGAAATACTTCAAGTTCTTTATTAACACATAACAAGCCAGTTATAGTTCAAATCAGTTACCTTTTAAAAACCACATGTATTTTCTAACCAACATAAAGCTGTTATAACCAACTTCCCATAAAGCCGTTATAACACTTTATGTTTACACCAATCAAATACATTTAGCACGTATGCGTCTCCGTACTACATAGTTCACATATCATGCTAGAAGAGATAGGAAGAGGTTCACATACCTCGCGGCAGTATCGACTAATAGCAAAACGCTCCAAGTACTTCCAACTGTCGGCTACTCCTTAAGCCACGTAGATCGCACCACACGTAGTACTTCAACCTATAAGGCCACAAGGCGCTTATTAAAATTAGGTCTCTTCGTAGAACATTCTACAGAAAATTCGGCAGCACCTCCCCACATGACGTAAATCTCTCTCTATCGAGGCCGGCTACCAAGCCAACCAGGGGGGGGGGGGGTTATACGTCTAAACCAAACGGGTACAATTCTACTCCACGGTACTACTACACAAGTCTACTGTAATACAACCCTATGTAATTACAGTTCAGTACTCTTCTTTAAATTCAGGCTTAAGTCGCAAGACATTGCCGTAAGTATTATTCAGGCTTAAGTCAAAAGACATTGCCGATAACTACGTTCAGTTCCATTATATAGTATACTTCAACTATATATTCAACAATTATGTAATTTCCAATTACACTAGAGGACAAGATAATTACCTCGATAAGCCCATAATTATCCTAGCTTAAAGTCGATCCGGGCAATCGTTTAGCTCCACTCAGCGCCCAACCCGCTCTAAACCACCCTTAGAAGTTCTAACCAACTTCTACACAATACTCAACGGACTATGGAGATTTCCTAGGGTTTCGGTTTTGTGGACGGAAGTATAATAGTATTTACGGGCTTTTGTACAAGTATAACCTTAGAATACTACAAGGTATAGGCTAAGGTACATTGGGCATTAAAACAATACTTTTGAGAGTATTCTACCAAAAGAGGGGGGTATTATACAGCAACTAGGCTAGGGGTACCCCACGGCCACAACTAGGAGGGGTGTACCCTTGGCCAAGGCCTCTGGAGAGGAGGCCTCTTGGCCGAACTCAACACAAAGGGGAGGGAGAAGGAGAGCTTTCAAGACTTAGGCAAATTTGTGGATGAATAAGTTCATCAAAGGGGTGGGTATTTATAGGCCAAGTGAAAGCCAACCAATGGCCAAGATCAATCCATGTGTTAGGCAAGTGTAGGGCTAGGATTTACCAAACACAAATATCCTACCTACCCTTGACTTTGTCAAGGCAACAAAAACGTGCCTTTGCCTATCCATTTCGTCCAAATGGACGATTGAAGTCCACCAATGAGAGGGTGCCAAGTGGCGCCCTCTTGTTGGTCCAACACGTTTCGTCTCGGAAAAATCCGCAAAAATTAGAAAGGACATAGCCGGAAATTCCCCTACGAAAGCTGTGAAAACGTTTCGCCGAAAAACGTCTCTAACCGGGTGTTGTGCACAAAATTAAATCGGCCAAGCCTATTTGAAGTTCAAAATTTCCTACGTACGTCCTCGCGTACATACTCTGGAAATACGGGGTATAACATTCTCCCCTCCTTAGAAACATTCGTCCCGAATGTTCCTTCAAGTCTCAAAACAACCGCGCGCCAGTATAGTCTTTACTACTACACTTACGAAACAATCCTGCCACAATGGCCACAGAAACAACTGCGCAAAATACTTACATCCAAGTCCACGAGGAATCACCTCTAACATCACCACAAACACCTCTCTCCGGGGTCTAGAATATACTCCCTCCACACTTTTTCCAAACAAAAGAAATGGTCACATCTATGCTCGCCATACATGCTCGCTTCTTCCCGACACCACTTTTGTCACCTTGCCGCGAGTTCTAGTGTCACTCGTGACCCAAAAATGGTACGGACTACATGCGATCCACGAGGTCGTCAGACACTCGAACTCTTACCACATTTACGATCGCCGATCTCCAAAACTCGGGGTTATCATCTTCAACTTGGTCATCATTAATCGGGAATACTGCGGATGGATTCTCCGATACTTTCCGATCATAACAATACGAAAGGCGGACGTCGCCTCCTAGGTCGGACGGCAAATGCTAACATATAGGCAACGACGACTTGTTCTTCACATGAACTCAAAGGGCCCAAGTAACTCGGGCTAAGTTCCTCTGTATTCCAAAACTCGTCACACCACCCGGTGGTACTTTCAAGAAGACCGACCGTCAACTGAACTCTAAGCGTCGCCGCCGATTATCCGCACAATTCCTCGAGCTGCGTAACTTCTTCTAGACAAGCTTCGACTATCCACAGTCTGCTGGAACAAGCCTGAACCAACTATCTGAATCTTGCCAACATCGAACCAATCGACCGGCGACTTACACTTCCGCCCCTACAAGGCTTCAAAAGGTGACGTCCGAACACTGAAATGGTAGCTTAAACACTCCCTCCACAGGAGACAACAATCTCCACAACTACCCCTGAAATCCACACGGCCCGGCGAACGGTCTCGAGACTCACCTGAGTTCTTAACACATGCTTGGCAAAACTTCCAGAAACAACAACAGCCCTACCCTGGGCTCCACTGTCTGTCATAAGGTGAAGGTAGGCACCCCGTGCAGCCTTACAACCTTTCTGATAATTCAACACTGCCGAGTGAACGATCCCGAACGAAGAACACGATGGGCTGCCCCCATCGGCCCGACCACTGGTCGAACGTATCCACGAACTCGTACGCTGGTTAACTAAACTTGGGCCTAACACCCGCACACCCCTCACACGGCGGGACCACCACAACCTGACCCCACCACCAAATCTACCGCGGGTTGACCCGCAACGAGGCCTCAACCCGACCCGGCAACGCGCACAATACTAGCTCCCCGATCCGGAACAATCTCACTAATCATGTTTCGAAAACCTAGCGGTCTTCTTAGCTCAACTACCCCATTTTCATTCCACACTACTAGGGACCTATCCCAAACATAACTCACGTGCACTATGCACTTCCGATAAGGGTCAAACATAACACTACACCTTTTCTCGAGATGGCCTCACCTCTAAGGTCTCAACGTAAAACATTCTAAGGTTCACACCTTATCTATCCCCCAAAATCTTACTCGGTTAAACAACCATGATCTCTAAACACAACTAACACCGCTATCGGAACATAGCACCTAAGGTATACTCACCTTATCACACATCGATCTCAGAGGGTTAAAGATATATCTATACCCGGCTTCACTCCCTTAGTCGTTCTAATCAAACACGCCCTGTGCGCATAGCTAGGGAAGATGACGAACTACCCACCGATCTCAAGGCTAAGTCCTCCTACAGGACACTCTATCGACATCGGACTCGGCGGTCGTGGAGTACAACAAGTACCAACTAAAAGACGACATTCCGGGATGACGTCATCGCGAATGACGGAAGCCCCGGAGTTCGACCAACTCCTGCATACTCGAACGCCCCGAACCCGTGGAAGACCACTGCAGCTGGCGAGGTGCATATCAAATCTGGCGGTGAGGCGACTCGCCTCGAAAGTTACTAAAGGACGCCGCTGCGGCCTCTTACATTTGTCCTTCGTTAACGCCGATCTCTATGTTTTCTCGGCTGCGCATAAGCCCGCGAGCCATGCTCAAGCCCAATCAAGAATTACTCTGGCACAACCCTCTTTTAGATAGTCCTCAAGATTCGCGGTACATCGGTATACTCTCTGGTAGCCAAATCTATAGCTAGTAACAGGGTCGCCTCTTTGCAATCTAAATTCTCTGTTCCCGGTCGTGGAACTGAAGGTTCAAATGTCATGGCCGCAGTAGGAACTGCCGCCGCCGTGCTAAACTCTGCTGGGGCTAGTGATGTCGCAGAACTCCCCGAATGAAGCACTACCCTAGGTAATGATTGGGCCTGGGCTCTCGCCACCCTCTGAACTCTACTCGCAGCTCCCTCGGCTGCCTTGCCCTCCTGGGCTCGGGTTGCCCTACGCGGAGGCATAACGATAAGGGAAAGAATTTCGTCAGAGGGTCCAACTTACAACACAGCTCTAAGGCACGATCTCAGAGTGAGAAGAATAGAAACCACTCCTAAATATCCTATAGCCTCCTGATTATTGGTGTGGTGCACAACACACCGATAATCAAGACTCTACTGGATGCGGTCTGTAGACACTTTCCGAGGATTAACTGCTCTGATACCACTTTTGTCACGACCCGACCCCGGGCACCCTAGTGACACAACATCAGAGTAATCAGCGGAACATAAAACACATACATGAAATGACAGAAGTACAAAACAGTAATCTGAGGAAAACTCGCCTTTCGGCATATATAAATAACAACATTACAAATGAACAGTTTAATCCTTTTTACAAACCCTGCCCACAACAGTACTACAGACCTCTAAGAATGATACGACAACAATGGCGGGACAGGGCCCAAACCCCGAATGTAAACACCTATACGACAGGGGACTTTACCCCTGATAAGCATCCGGAGAAACTGAGCTTTCCATACTCTGAACTGTGACCCTGAGAGCTAGGATCAACGACTGGTGTACCTCAACCTGCGGCATGAACGCAGCCCAAGGAGGTCGATAACAGTGCAGGTATGTGAAACTAAAAATACTGTAAATGAAATCATAATAGTCTATAAAGCAGGAGACATGTATGATAAGCAAACTACAGTCCACAACAAATAAGCAGTCATGTCAAGTCAGGGACTCACGCCCTCAAAGTTATCACAATAAACCCGTACGGGGCAAGTACGAAGGCATAGCCGACTACTAAGACCCACAGTACCAAAAATACCACAAACCGTATCCCGAGGTCTTTCTGCACCGCACCACGATCGGCCGCCACCGCCCGCAATATCAATGTGCGCGTCTATTCTCGAACTCTCGCGACTCCGCATAGGTCACACGGACCGCGCAGGTATTCCTCGAATCATGGTCCTGCATCGCTGAGGTATACCCGCATCGGGCGCACCAACCCTCGGTATTCGCCAGGCTCCGCAACCCGCATAGTCTCAAAAGACCGCATAGTCTCAGCGGACCGCATAGGAATCCCGCGTCGGGCTAAACACGGAATGATCAAATCGAGCTACCGCGCTCGCATAGTCACGAGGACCGCGTAGCCGTAAAGACCGCATCAAGGTGGCAAGCCCTCGGTATAATAAGTCAAGGGTATGTGATACAATAATAGTACAACGGGCTTAACGCTTAACAACGTAAGCGCAACAGAGTGACCACTCACATAATAATCACAAGATACTAACACACGTAGCATCCTAACATGCTTACTTATCAAGTCAACAAAGTATTACAAGGCTATCACAAACCAATACAATCAAGTTATTCACACAAGGTACTTTCTACTAACAAGTTCGGTACCTATCCCCAAAGTACTTCATACATTAAATCTTTAAAGATCGTTACTTCCCAAAAACCACACAATACCCGTAGTATATGAACATAGAGTGATTATCTTTTTAAAGTAAATCGATTACTTCTCTTTGTAAAATCAAGTAGCAACATTCTTTTCCAATGTTCAAGTTTGCCTAATTTTAGAAAGGTTTCGTAGTTCATAGTCTTATTCATTTAAGAATATATTCTCCTTTAAACAATCTGAGAAACCTAAACCTTATATGTGAGTAGGATATTCTTGTTTATAACAATCTTATTACAGCAGCCATGATCTAGGAAATATCATTTTGTCTCATCTTAGTTTCTATGCGGATGGAAGTTTCTCGGTTTTAATAATACTTAATTAGTCAAAACATTTCCTTTTATTAACGCTGCAGTGGTTTGTCGATACACATTCTGATTTCCGAAATCAGTAAAACATTCTTAAGCCGTTATACCTAACTTCCCATAAAGCTAGTATAACTCTTAAGTTTTTCAAAAACCAAATATTACTTCTTCTTTCAGAATGATTCAAAAATCTTTTGAAATACTTCAAGTTCTTTATTAACACATAACAAGCCAGTTATAGTTCAAATCAGTTACCTTTTAAAAACCACATGTATTTTCTAACCAACATAAAGCTGTTATAACCAACTTCCCATAAAGCCGTTATAACACTTTATGTTTACACCAATCAAATACATTTAGCACATGTACGTCTACCGTACTACATAGTTCACACATATCATGCTAGAAGAGATAGGAAGAGGTTCACATACCTCGCGACGAGTATCGACTAATAGCAAAACGCTCCAAGTACTTCCAACTGTCGGCTACTCCTTAAGCCACGTAGATCGCACCACACGTAGTACTTCAACCTATAAGGCCACAAGGCGCTTATTAAAATTAGGTCTCTTCGTAGAACATTCTACAGAAAATTCAGACACCTCCCATGACAGCGTAAATCTCTCTCTCTATCGAGGCCGGCTACCAAGCCAACCAGGGGGGGTTATATATCTAACCCAAACGGGTACAATTCTACTCCACGGTACTACTACACAAGTCTACTGTAATACAACCCTATGTAAATACAGTTCAGTACTCTTCTTTAAATTCAGGCTTAAGTCGCAAGACATTGCCGTAAGTATTATTCAGGCTTAAGTCAAAAGACATTGCCGATAACTACGTTCAGTTCCATTATATAGTATACTTCAACTATATATTCAAGCAATTATGTAATTTCCAATTACACTAGAGGGACAAGATAATTACCTCGATAAGCCCATAATTATCCTAGCTTAAAGTCGATCCTGGGCAATCGTTTAGCTCGACTCGAGCGCTCAACCCGCTAAACCACCCTTAGAAGTTCTAAACAACTTCTACACAATACTCCAACGGACTCTGGCGATTTCACTAGGGTTACGGGTTTGTGACTGCCGTGAAGTATAATAGTATTTCTGGGCTTTGTGTACAATTCTAACCTTCGAATACTCCAAGGTCTAGGCTCAGGTCATGTGGGCATTATAACAATACTTTTGAGAGTATTCTACCAAAAGAGGGGGGGGTATTATACGAAAGCAACTAGGCTAGGGGGGGGGGGGTACCCCACGGCCACACAACTAGGAGGGGGGGGTGTACCCCTCGGCCAAGGCCTCTAGGAGAGGGGGAGGCCTCTTGGCCGAACTCAACACAAAGGGGAGGGAGAAGGAGAGCTTTCAAGACTTAGGCAAATTTGTGGATGAATAAGTTCATCAAAGGGGTGGGTATTTATAGGCCAAGTGAAAGCCAACCAATGGCCAAGATCAATCCATGTGTTAGGCAAGTGTAGGGCTAGGATTTACCAAACACAAATATCCTACCTACCCTTGACTTTGTCAAGGCAACAAAAACGTGCCTTTGCCTATCCATTTCGTCCAAATGGACGATTGAAGTCCACCAATGAGAGGGTGCCAAGTGGCGCCCTCTTGTTGGTCCAACACGTTTCGTCTCTCGGAAAAATCCGCAAAAATTAGAAAGGACATAGCGGAAATTCCCTACGAAGTCGTGAAAACGTTACCAAAAACGTCTCTAACCGGGTGTTGTGCACAAAATTAAATCGGCCAAGCCTATTTGAAGTTCAAAATTTCCTACGTACGTCCTCGCGTACATACTCTGGAAATACGGGGTATAACACTGTGTGACTATGCGGATTGCGGGAGTCCAGGTGGATGTCGCGGGTTAGCTTCCCCCGATGCGAGGAATACCTCATGCGGGCCTATGTGTGGCCTATGCGGAGCTGCGGTAAGTTCCAGGATTAGACGCGCACATTGATACCGGTGAGTGGCGGCCGATCATGTGGCGGTCTAGAAAGACCTCGTGATCTGATTTTATAGCATTGTTGGTACGGTGGGTTCTAGTAGTCGGCTATGCCTTCATACTTACCCCGTACGGTTTTATTATGACACAGGTGAGACCTGGTGTTCATGTGTATTCCTAGTCTTTGTTATATCATGGGCTGGCGGTGAGGAAGAATTCCACGGGCATGGCCGATATTGTGGGCATGAGACCTATGGTTATATTTGAGTGATGACTTTAAGGCGTGAGTCACGACTAGACATACCGCTACATATGTGTGTATCGTAAATTGGTTATCATATATGTACGCTTTATATAGACTATTATGATTTCATTCTGATATTTTCGATTTCACATACTTGGTACTGTTATGCGGACCCCTTGGGGCTGCATTCATGGCGCGATTAAAGGTACGCGATTGTTGATCCCCGCCATGAGATCACGATTCAACATTTTGGGAAGCTCCGTTTCTCGGAGGCTTATCTTTAGTATAGTCCTGTCGTTGTAGGTACTTACATTCGTGGTATGGCGAACCTGTCCCGCATGCTACACCGTAGTTCCAGAGTAGGTATATGAGGACGTACGTACGAGAATACGACATTAAAATTGGAAAGGAAGAAAGATGTGATTTTTCGACGGAAAAGTTTCCGGATTTTGTGAAGGAAAAATGTTCATTAATGGGAATTGGATTCCCAGATTTGGTATTCGGACATTTTGGAATATTTGAGAATTATGGAATTTTATTTCCGAAATTGGTCACGTGGGGCCCACGGGAGAATTCTGGTTTTGTGGGGCCCACTTTATTTTGGATTTTGGCATTACGGGTATCTTGGAAGATGAAATATTTTGGGCAGTAGGGGCGACACGTGTCACCCCATGTGGCCAAGTGGCGAATTGATGAGGACACGTGGCTTGGACGTTTTAGGGGACAAGTGGCAAGCCACTTGTCCCATTTTTGTGGTAGGCAAATGGTTGGTAAACTACCCACCCACATGGCCCGATCTTGACCACACACTTGCATAGATCTTGACCCTTGATTCTTCTATATATACCCCCTTAGTTGAAGACTTCATATCATCCACACTTAAGTCTTCCAAGGCAAAATACTCCCTCCCTTTAAAATTGTTCTCGTCCCCCTCCCACTTTGTGTAGAGAAATACCTTAAGTATTGTTGTATAAATCCCAAATACCTTAGCCTAGTATCTCTAGTTGTATTCCAAAGTTTTTTCAATACTAGGAACCCGGAAATACTATTTTATTACAATAGTCGCAAAGCCGTTGCGCGTTAGTGTTAGTAACGCGCATCCGTTTTCTTGCTGCATCCGTTTTCTTGCTGGCCCCTCTCTTTTTCCTTATCGCCTTAGCGCAGACAGGAAAATAAGCATTTCGAAAACAATTAATAGAAGAAAGTTCCCATAATATTCAGGAGTCTAACCCCGAACCTCATCTTCAGATCTTGGGATCAACAGGTCAACCGCGGATCTCAACGGATTGGCCAATTGGATATAGATCAATCGCACGAAACCCTTTGCTATTGAATCAGCTGTTGTTGCCGGGCGAGATAAAATGAAGCCCTAGAAAAATCTTCATTGCTTAGATGAAGTGTTAAGAGAAGTTGTTTAGAAACTTCTAAGGGTTGCTTGGAGCGGGTTGGAGCGTCAGGAGTTGGAGCTAAACGTTGCTCAGGATCGACTTATAAACTTGGATAATTTTGGGCTTATCGAGGTAATGATCTATATACCCCTATTGTAATTGGAAATTATATGTTGTAGTAATTAATAATTGAGTATAAGGTATATTGGAAGTATAATTATGAAGAATTGAACTGTATTTACATTGGACTGTATTTACAGTAGACTTGTAGTATTATTGTGGGGCAGTGTTGTACACGTCCGGTTAGACGTGTAACTCACCCTAAAGTTGTTGGCTTGGTAGCGGGCCTTGATAGAGGAGGAGATTGATGCGGTTAGTGGAGAGTCTTAGAATTTTTCGTAGAATAAGGAATCTTGTATCTAGAATTATTCTACGAAGAGACCTAGAGGTTGATAGATGTTTTGTGGCCTTTATAGGTTGAAGTACTACGAGTAGCGTATTCTACTTGAAGGGTGGAAAAGGCGAGCAAGGTTAGAGTACTTTGGAGCGTTTTGCTAATTGTCGATAATCGTCGCGAGGTATGTGAACCTCTTCCTATCCTTTCTAGCATGATGTTTTGTAAACTATGTAGTACGGTAGGAGTATGTTACACCCCGTAGTTCCAGAGTATGTATATGAGGACGTACGTACGAGAATACGACATTAAAATTTGAAAGGAAGAAAGATGTGATTTTTCGACGGAAAAGTTTTCGGATTTTGTGAAGGAAAAATGTTCGTTAATGGGAATTGGATTCCCAGATTTGGTATTCGGACTTTATGGAATATTTGAGAATTATGGAATTGTATTTCCGAAATTGGTCACGTGGGGCCCACGGGAGGAATTTACGGTTTATGGGGCCCACTTTATTTTCGGATTTTTGGCATTACGGATATTTTCGGAAGATGAAATATTTTGGACGAGTAGGGGGTGACACGTGTCACCCCCATGTGGCCAAGTGGCCGAATTGAGGAGGGACACATGGCTTGGACGTTTTAGGGGACAAGTGGCAAGCCACTTGTCCCATTTTTGTGGTAGGCAAATGGTTGGTAAACTACCCACCCACATGGCCCAATCTTGACCACACACTCGTTAGAGGAGATTTATGTGGTTGGGGCGGGGGAGGTGCACGAATTTTTCGTAGAATAAGGAACCTGGTACTTGGAAATATTCTACGAAGAGATCGAGAGGTTGATAGACGTTTTGTGGCCTTTATAGGTTGAAATACTACGAGTAGCGTATTCTACTGGAAGGGTGGAAAAGGCTAGCAGGGTTACAGTACTTTGGAGATATTTGCTAATTGTCGATAATCGTCGCGAGGTATGTGAACCTCTTCCTATCCTTTCTAGCATGATGTTTCGTAAACTATGTAGTACGGTAGACGTACATGTGCTAAATGAGTTTTGGTTGGTTTAAAACATAAGTGTTATAATAGCTTTATGGAAAGTTTGTTATAACGACTTTATGTAGGTAAAAGAATGGTTTAAACATTTTAGAAGTTAAGAGACTTGATCTTAAAAGATAAGAGACTTGACTTAATTGAATTGATATGAATTTTGTTAAAAAGTGTGAAACCTCATTCGTGAGTAATGAGTACTTGGTTTTTTTTTAAAAAGAATAATGTTTTACTTATTTCGGAAATGAGAATAAGTATCGAACGAACCACTGCAGCGTTAATAAAGGAAAATGTATTGACAAATAATTAATTATATTAAAACCAGTAGAAACCTCCATCTGCATAGAAGCTAAGATAAGACAAAATTGTATTACATTTCCTAGATCATGGCTGCTTTAATAAGATTGTTATAAACAAGAATAATCTACTCACACATAAGGCATATGTTACTCAAATTGTTTTAAAAGAGAATTATGTTATTAAGTGATTAAGACTATGAACTACGAAACCTTTCGAAAATGAGAGACTTGAGTATTTGAAATTAGGCAAACTTGAACTTTTTGAAAAGAATGTTGCTACTTGATTTTAAAAAAGGAAAGTATGGTATTATCTTAATCTGTCTTAAAAGAGAGTTTAAATGTTATGGCCGATTTGATACCGAGTCCATGGGATGGACCGAGAATGTATTCCACACGATACCGAGTCCATGGGATGGACCGGGAATGTATTTCACCCGATTCTATACCGAGTCCATGGGATGGATCGGGAATGTATTTCATACGATTCTTATCGAGTCCCATGAGATGGGCCGAGACATGTATTCCATACGATTCCTATCGAGTCCCATGAGATGGGCCGAGACATGTATTCCATACGATTCCTATCAAGTCCCATGAGATGGGCCGAGACATGTATTCCATACGATTCCTATCGAGTCCCATGAGATGGGCCGAGACATGTATTCCATACGATTCCTATCGAGTCCCATGAGATGGGCCGAGACATGTATTCCATACGATTCCTATCGAGTCCCATGAGATGGGCCGAGACATGTATTCCATACGATTCTTCATCGAGTCCCATGGGATGGGCCAAGACATGTTATACGTATCATACGATTTATACCTAGACTGCCGGCAGTGAGGAACGAGTTCCACGGGCATGAGGGATGACTTTGAGGGAGTGAGTCCCTGCCTTGACATGACTACTTTTATGTTGTAAATTGTAGTTTGATTATCATACATGTCTCCTGTTTTATTTTAGACTGTTATGATTTCGTTTACAGTATTTTCCAGTTTCACATACTTGGTACATGTTGTACTGACCTCCTTCGGGGGGCTGCGTTCATCATGAGTAGAGGTACACGATTGTTGATCCTCGCCATAGGTTCTGATTCAGCATTTTGGGAAGCTCCGTGTCTCCGGAGGCTTATCTTTGGTATGTTTCCCTGAGTTGTAGGTTCTTGTACATTCAGGGGTATGGCGGGGCCCTGTCCCGCCATAGTTGTTGTTACATTCTTAGAGGTCCAGAAATCTTGTTGTGGCGAGTTTGTAAAAGGGATGTAACTGTTCGGGTTCAAGTTTATATATATATATGCCGAAAGGCAACTTTTCTTAGATAAATTGTTCCTCACTTCATATTATTTCATGTCTCGTTTTATATTCCGCTGGTTACTCTGATGTATGTCTACTTGGGTGCGGGTAGGCACGATCCACGCCCGGTTGGTCGTGACAAAAGTGGTATCAGAGCAGTTAATCCTCGGAAAGTGTCTACAGACCGTATCTAATAGAGTCTTGATTATCGGTGTGTTGTGCACCACACCTATAATCAGGAGGCTGCAGGATATTTAGGATTGGTTTCCATTCTTCTCACTCTGAGATCGTGCCTTAGAGTTGTGTTATAAGTTGGACTCCCTCTGACGTATTCTTTTCACCCGTATTGCCTCTACGCAGGGCAACCAGAGCTCGAAGCGGCAAAGCGGCAGGAGCCGCGAGTAGAGCGAGAGGGTTACGAGGCAGGCCACCATTATCGGAGACAGCGATTCATTCGGGAGTTCTGCGGCGCTAGCCTGGAGGTTTAGAAGCGATGGCGGTAGCCACCGAGACCACGATACCTGAGCCTTTAGTCCCACGGCCAGGAACAAAGGATATGAGTTACAAGGAGACGGCCCAGTTACTAGCTAGTCTGGTGGCTGAAAATGAGGACGGACGGGAGCCGGTGGTTCCGGCAGTACCAGTGGTTCACCCTGGATCCAATAGTCTGAGACTTCGGGATTTCTTGAGTTGCAGTTCGCCAGAGTTCTATGGATGGAGAGCTGAGGATGATCCTCAGGGTGTCGTGCTAGTTTGGGAGATTGTTATGCTTGCGGCCAGCAGGGCCATTTGGTGAGAGCTTGTCCGACCAGAGGTAGCACGGATGTTGAGACTCAGCCTTCGGGATCGGTGGCTGGTTCATCACCTTCTGTAGTTATGCGCCTAGCAGAGCAGGTTTTGATTTGAGCGGCAAAGGGAAAGTGAGCGATGAGTTCAGAGATATCTTCAGCCCTTAAGAGACCGGTCTAAGTCGTTATGGTAGATACATGTGGAGTGCTATGTACGGATAGCATTTTGTTAGGCGTGGATTAGAAAACATGGGTAGTTGAGAGGGTAAGTCTGGGGACGAGAAAATGGTGAGCCTTAGAATTTATAACAGTTGGGACCTTGGATGCAAGGCCGTCTTGAGTGGATGATTTTACGGTTGGTCTTTATCAAAGTACTTGGTATGCGTGATATATATTGTGGGTTAATTCCATGGGTAGTGTGAGATGGAAGTGGTAGCTTTCATGACGTGAATTGGTAAGATTGTTCCGGATCGAGGAACGAGAGTTTAGTACGAAGTGGGTCGGGTTGAGGCCATATCGCGAGTCAACCCGTAGCTCAGAATGTGGTGGGGTCAGTTTGAGGTGGTCCCGCTAGATGATAGGGTCACGAGGGTGTTAGGCCCAAGTTTAGGTAACCATCGTACGAGTTCGTGGATGCATTCGACCAGTAGCCGGGCCGATGAGATCAGCCCATCTTGTTTTTCAGTCAGGACTGTTTACTCGGCGGAGGGTTATGCGTGATGTTGTATATCAGGAAGGTTGTAAGGCTGCACGGGGTTCCTACTTTTATTTTATGGCAGACAGTGGAGCCCAGTTTATGGCTATTTCTTTTTCTGGAGGTTTTACCAGGCGGGGTTAGGAACTCAGGTGAGTCTCAGTATTGCATTCACCCTCGGGCCAGTGTTTTTGATTTCAGGGGTAGCAGCAAGGATTATGTGCCTCTTGTTGAGTGAGTATCACTATAGCTACCATTTCAGTATTCGGAGGTCGCCTTATGAAGCCTTGTATGGGCGGAAGTGTAGGTTGCCGGTCGATTGGTTCGATGTTGGCAAGGTTTAGATAGTTGGTCCATACTTGATCCAGCAGGATGTGGATAAGGTGGAGCTTATCCAAAAGAGGTTATTGGCAGCTCAGAGTCAACATCAGTCGTGCGGATAGTCGGCGTCGACACTTGGAGTTCAGGTTGACGGTGGGTCTTCTTGAAGGTACCACCCCGGAAGGGTGTGACGAGATTTGGAAAGCAGGGGAAACTTAGCCCGAGGTACTTTAGGCCTTTTCAGATCGTTGTAGAATAGGTCAGGTTGCCTATAAGTTAGCACTGCCGTCCGACCTAGGAGGCAGTACGTCCGGTATTCCATGTTGCTATATTTCGGAAGAGTATCGGAGATCCATCCAGAGTGTTCCCAGTTAATGATGACCAAGTTAGAGATAGTGACCCCGAGATTTTGGAAACTGAAGCAATGAAAGAAATGTGGTACGTATAGTAGGAAGAGTTCGAGTGTACGAGGAAGGTACGACAGTTAAGAAAAGAGGCTAAGATGCGTTAAAAAGATGGAAGTGTCCTTTTTATAAGTAAAGATGGGAAGAAAGTATCCTTTGGACCATGGGTGGGAGCTTTAGTGTTGTTATATACGTTGGAGGTGGTTCTTCGTTGACTCGGATGTGAGTTTTGCGCGTATGTTGTATTATGGCCAGGTGTGGCATAATTAGTTTTGTAAGTATAGTAGTGAAGACTATACCGGTACTTGTGTGATTAGAGACTTAGAAGGAACATTCGGGACGAATGTTTCTAAGGGGGGGAGAATGTTACACCCCGTAGTTCCAGAGTATGTATATGAGGACGTACGTACGAGAATACGACATTAAAATTTGAAAGGAAGAAATATGTGATTTTTCGACGGAAAAGTTTTCGGATTTTGTGAAGGAAAAATGTTCGTTAATGGGAATTGGATTCCCAGATTTGGTATTCGGACTTTATGGAATATTTGAGAATTATGGAATTTTATTTCCGAAATTGGTCACGTGGGGCCCACGGGAGGAATTTACGGTTTATGGGGCCCACTTTATTTTCGGATTTTTGGCATTACGGATATTTTCGGAAGATGAAATATTTTGGACGAGTAGGGGGGCGACACGTGTCACCCCCATGTGGCCAAGTGGCCGAATTGAGGAGGGACACATGGCTTGGACGTTTTAGGGGACAAGTGGCAAGCCACTTGTCCCACTTTTGTGGTAGGCAAATGGTTGGTAAACTACCCACCCACATGGCCCAATCTTGACCACACACTTGCATAGATCTTGACCCTTGATTCTTCTATATATACCCCCCTTAGTTGAAGACTTCATATCATCCACACTTAAGTCTTCCAAGGCAAAATACTCCCTCCCTTTAAAATTGTTCTCGTCCCCCTCCCACTTTGTGTAGAGAAATACCTTAAGTATTGTTGTATAAATCCCAAATACCTTAGCCTAGTATCTCTAGTTGTATTCCGAAGTTTTTTCAATACTAGGAACCCGTAAATACTATTTTATTACAATAGTCGCAAAATGAAGCCCTAGAAAAATCTTCATAGCTTAGATGAAGTGTTAAGAGAAGTTGTTTAGAAACTTCTAAGGGTTGCTTGGAGCGGGTTGGAGCGTAAGGATTTGGAGCTAAACGTTGCTCAGGATCGACTTATATCTTGGATAATTTTGGGCTTATCGAGGTAATGATCTATGTCCCTCTATTGTAATTGGATATTACATATTGTAGTAATTTAGAATTGAGTATAAGATATATTGGAAGGATGTTTATAAAGAATTGAACTGTATTTACATATTTGTATTTACATTAGAGGTGTATTATTAGTGGGGAGTAGAATTGTACACGTCCGGTTAGACGTGTAACCCCCCCGGTGATTGGTTGTTTGGTAGCAGGCCTCGTTAGAGGAGGAGAGTTATGTGGTTGCGGGAGGTCTTTAGAATTTTTCGTAGAATAAGGAACCTGGTACTTGGAAATATTCTACGAAGAGATCGAGAGGTTGATAGACGTTTTGTGGCCTTTATAGGTTGAAATACTACGAGTAGCGTATTCTATTGGAAGGGTGGAAAAGGCTAGCAGGGTTACAGTACTTTGGAGATATTTGCTAATTGTCGATAATCGTCGCGAGGTATGTGAACCTCTTCCTATCCTTTCTAGCATGATGTTTCAGAACTATGATGCGGTGAGCGTACATGTGCTAAATGAGTTTTGGTTGGTTTAAAACATAAGTGTTATAATAGCTTTATGGAAAGTTTGTTATAACGACTTTATGTAGGTAAAAGAATGGTTTAAACATTTTAGAAGTTAAGAGACTTGATCTTAAAAGATAAGAGACTTGACTTAATTGAATTGATATGAATTTTGTTAAAAAGTGTGAAACCTCATTCGTGAGTAATGAGTACTTGGTTTTTTTTAAAGAATAATGTTTTACTGATTTCGGAAATGAGAATAAGTATCGAACGAACCACTGCAGCGTTAATAAAGGAAAATGTATTGACAAATAATTAATTATATTAAAACCAGTAGAAACCTCCATCTGCATAGAAGCTAAGATAAGACAAAATTGTATTACATTTCCTAGATCATGGCTGCTTTAATAAGATTGTTATAAACAAGAATAACCTACTCACACATAAGGCATATGTTACTCAAATTGTTTTAAAAGAGAATTATGTTATTAAGTGATTAAGACTATGAACTACGAAACCTTTCGAAAATGAGAGACTTGAGTATTTGAAATTAGGCAAACTTGAACTTTTTGAAAAGAATGTTGCTACTTGATTTTAAAAAAGGAAAGTATGGTATTATCTTAATCTGTCTTAAAAGAGAGTTTAAATGTTATGGCCGATTTGATACCGAGTCCATGGGATGGACCGGAAATGTATTCCACACGATACCGAGTCCATGGGATGGACTGGGAATGTATTTCACCCGATTCTATACCGAGTCCATGGGATGGACCGGGAATGTATTTCACCCGATTCTATACCGAGTCCATGGGATGGACCGGGAATGTATTTCAGACGATTCTTATCGAGTCCCATGAGATGGGCCGAGACATGTATTACATACGATTCCTATCGAGTCCCATGAGATGGGCCGAGACATGTATTCCATACGATTCCTATCGAGTCCCATGAGATGGGCCGAGACATGTATTCCATACGATTCCTATCGAGTCCCATGAGATGTGCCGAGACATGTATTCCATACGATTCCTATCGAGTCCCATGAGATGGGCCGAGATATGTATTCCATACGATTCTTCATCGAGTCCCATGGGATGGGCCGAGACATGTTATACGTATCATACGATTTATACCTAGACTGGCGGTGAGAGCAGTTCCACGGGCATGAGGGATGACTTTGAGGGAGTGAGTCCCTGCCTTGACATGACTACTTTTATGTTGTAAACTGTAGTTTGATTATCATACATGTCTCCTGTTTTATTTTAGACTGTTATGATTTCGTTTACAGTATTTTCCAGTTTCACATACTTGGTACCTGTTATCGACCTCCTTGGCTGCGTTCATCTGCATGGTAGAGTACACGATTGTTGATCCTCGCTCATAGGGTTACAGTTCAGCGTTTTGGGAAGCTCCGTGTCTCCGGAGGCTTATCTTTGGTATGTTTCCCTGAGTTGTAGGTTCTTGTACATTCAGGGGTATGGCGGGGCCCTGTCCCGCCATAGTTGTTGTTACATTCTTAGAGTGCATGAAATCTGTTGTGGCGAGTTTGTAAAGGGATGAATCGTCGTTCAAGTTTATATATATATATATGCCGAAAAGCAACTTTTCTCAGATAAATTGTTCCTCACTTCATATTATTTCATGTCTTGTTTTATATTCCGCTGGTTAATCTGATGTATGTCTACTTGGGTGCCCGGGTAAGGCACCAGTCACGGGCCCGGGTTCGGGTCGTGACAACGTACATGTGCTAAATGAGTTTTGGTTGGTTTAAAACATAAGGTGTTATAATAGCTTTATGAGAAGTTAGTTATAACGACTTTATGTAGGTAAAAGAATGGTTTATTGATTTTAGAAGTTAAGAGTCTTGATCTTAAAAGATAAGAGACTTAACTTATAAATGACGTTTTATGAAATGTTAAGGGCTATGAATTTTGTTAAAAAGTTGTGAAACCTCATTCGTGAGTAATGAGTACTTGGCTTTTAAAGAATAATGTTTTACTGATTTCGAAAATGAGAATAAGTATCGAACAAACCACTGCAGCGTTAATAAAGGAAAATGTATTGACTAATTAAGTATTATTAAAACCAGTAGAAACCTCCATCTGCATAGAAGCTAAAGATAAGACAAAATTGTATTACATTTTCTAGATCATGGCTTCTTTAATAAGATTGTTATAAACAAGAATAACTACTCACACATAAGGTATATGCTACTCAATTGTTTTAAAAAGATATTACGTTATTTGATTAAGACTATGAACTATGAAATCTTTCGGAAGTAAAAGACTTGAGTATATTTTAATTAGGCAACTTGAACTTTTGGAAAAGAATGTTGTTACTTGATTTTAAAAAAGGAAAGTGTTTGTTATTTAAAAGAAAAGTATGGTATTGTCTTAATCTGTCTTAAAAGAGAGTTTAAATGTTATGGCCGATTTGATACCGAGTCCATGGGATGGACCGGGAATGTATTTCATACGTTTTGATACCGAGTTCATGGGATGGACCGGGAATGTATTCCACACGTTTTGATATCGAGTCCATGGGATGGACCGGGAATGTATTCCACCCGATTTGATACCGAGTCCATGAGATGGACCGGAAATGTATTCCACACGTTTTGATACCGAGTCCATGGGATGGACCGGGAATTTATTCCACACTATTCTATACCGAGTCCATGGGATGGACCGGGAATGTATTCCACACGTTTTGATACCGAGTCCATGGGATGGACCGGGAATGTATTTCACACGTTTTGATACCGAGTCCATGGGATGGACCGGGAATGTATTCCACCCGATTTGATACCGAGTCCATGAGATGGACCGAGAATGTATTCCATACGATCCGTCACCGAGTCCATGAGATGGACCGGGAATGTGACCATGCGATTCCACCTCGAGTCCCATGGGATGGGCCGAGACATGTTATACGTATCACACGATTTATACCTAGATCGCCAGCATGGCGGAAGGAGTTCCACGCACGGCGGATGACTTGAGGCGTGAGTCCCCGACTTGACATGATCGCTTTATGTTGGAATCGTAGTTTGTTATCATACATGTCTCTGCTTTATTTTAGCATCGTTATGATTTCGTTCATGATTTCCGCCACATACTTGTACTGTTATCGACCTCCTTGGCTGCGTTCATGCCGCAGTAGAGGTACATCGCTGATCCTCACTCTAGGATCACAATTCAGATTGGGAAGCTCCGCTTTCTCGGAGGCTTATCTTTTGTATGTTTTCCCGAGTTTGTAAGTTCGGTACATTCAGGTACGTGGCCCCATCCCGCCATAGTTGTTAAAAATCTTAAGGTCCGTAATCTTTGTTGTGGCGGGATTTGTAAAAGGGATGTAACTGTTCAAGTGTATTTATATATACGCCGTGCATCTTTTCTCGAATAAACTGCTTTCACTTCATTTTGTTTCATGTCTTGTTTTATTCCTCCGTTACTCGATGTATGTCTACTGGGTGCCCGGTAGGCACGATCCACGCCCGGATCGGTCGTGACAAAAGTGGTATCGAGCGATTAATCCTCGGAAAGTGTCTACTGACCGTATCTAGTAGAGTCTTGATTATCGGTGTGTTGTGCACCACACCTATAATCAGGAGGCTGCAGGATATTTAGGATTGGTTTCCATTCTTCTCACTCTGAGATCGTGCCTTAGAGCTGTGTTATAAGGTGGACTCCCTCTGGCGTATTCTTATGTACCCGTTATACCTCCGCGCAAGGCAACCAAGGCCCAGATGGGCAAGGCAGCAGAGGGAGCTACGAGTTGAACACAGAGGGTTACGAGGGCACATGCCTGGTCATTACCTGAGATAGTACTTCAGACGATGAGTTTTATGACGCCGCTAGCCCCAGCAGAGTTTAGAGTGGCAGTAGTTTCTACTGAGGCCACGATACCTGAGCCTCAGCCCACGGCCGTGAGGCGAGGATATGAGTTCAAGAGATGGCGATTACTAGCTAGCCGTGGCCGGAATGAGGACGGATGAGAGCCGGTGGTTCCGGCAGTACCAGTGATTCACCCTAGATCCGATAGTCTGAGACTTTGGGATTTCTTGAGTCGCAGTTCGCCAGAGTTCTATGGATAGAGAGCTGAAGATGGTCCTCAGGGTGTCGTACTAGTTTGGGGATATTGTTATGCTTGCGGCCAGCAGGGCCATTTGGTGGGAGTTTGTCCGATTAGAGGTAGCACAGATGTAGAGACTCAGTCTTCGGGATTGGTGGCTGGTTCATCGCCTTATATAGCTAGGCGCCCTGCAGGGCAGGATTATGGGTAGAGCGACAAAGAGGAAGTAAGGCAGTAGTTACAGAGATACCTTTAGCCTTTAATAGACTGGTTATGTTGTTATGGTGGATACGTGTGGAGTGCTATATGGATAACATTGTGTTAAGTGTGATTTAGAGAACATGATTAATTGAAGAGGTAAGTTTGGGGACATCGAAGGTGTGAACCTTAGAATATAATACGTGGAGACCTTAGTTACAAGGCTGTCTTGAGTGGATGATTTTACGGTTGGTCTTTGTCAAAGTACTTGGTATGCGTGATATATATTGTGGGTTAATTCCATGAGTAGTGTAAGATAGAAGTGGTAGATTTCATGATGTGAGTTAGTAAGTTTGTTCCGGATTGGGGAACGAGAGAGTTGGCATGAAATGGGTCGGGTTGAGGTAAGGTCGCGAGTCAACCCGCAGGTGGCGCGCGGGTCATTGAGGTGGTCCCGCTAGATGAGAGGGTCACGAGGGTGTTAAGCCCAAGTTAGGTAACCATCGACGAGTTCGTGGACGATTCGACCAGCCGTCGCCGATGAAGTCACCAATCTTGTCTTTCGCCAGATCGCATCGCGAGGTTATGCGAGATGTTATCGGGAAGGTTGTAAGGCCGCACGGTTCCTACTTTTATTTTATGGCAGCAGTGGAGCCCGTTTTCGGCTATTTCTTTTCGGGAGGTTTTACCAAAGGGGTTAGGAACTCAAAGTAGTCTCGATTACATTCACCTCAGCCGACGGACGAACAACGATTTTATCCGTAAATTTGAGGGGAGTTACGTAGGTGTTTTGATTTCGTGGTATTGCGAGGATTATTTGCCTCTTGTTGAGTGAGTATTGTACTAGCTACCATTTCAGTATTCGGATGGTGCCTTATGAAGCCTTGTATGGACGGAAGTGTAGGTTGCCAGTCGATTGGTTCGATGTTGGCAAGGTTCAGATAGTTGGTCCATACTTGATTCAGCAGACGTGGGTAAGGTGAAGCTTATCCGTAAGAGGTTTTTAGCACCGAGTCACCGTAAGTCGTGCGGTAATCGGCGTCGACACTTGGAGTTCGTGCCGACGGTGGGTCTTCAAGGTACCACCTGGCGGTGTGACGAGATTTGGAAAGCAGGGAAACTTAGCCCGAGGTACTGGGTCTTTTCAGATCGTTGTAGAATAGGCCAGTTGCCTATAAGTTAGCGCCGTCCGACTTAGAGGCAAGACGTCCAGATTCCATGTTGCTATGTTTCGGAAGAGTATCGGAGATCCATCCAGAGTGTTCCCAGTTAATGATGACCAAGTTAGAGATAGTGACCCCGAAATTTTGGAAACTGAAGCAATGACAGAAATGTGGTACGTATAGTAGGAAGATTTCGAGTGTACGAGGAAGATACGACGAGTAAGAAAAGAGGCTAAGACGTGTTAAGATGATGGAAGTGTCCTTTTTATAAGTGAAGAGGGGAAGAAAGTATCATTTGGACCATGGGTGGAAGTTTTGTGTTGTTATGCACGTTTGAGGTATTCCTCATTGGCTTGGATTGAGTTTTGCGCGTATGTTATATTATGGCCAGGTGTGGCATAATTGGTTTTGTAAGTATAGTAGTGAAGACTATACCGGTGCTTGTGTGATTAGAGACTTAGAAGGAACATTCGGGACGAATGTTTCTAAGGGGGGAAGAATGTTACACCCCGTAGTTCCAGAGTATGTATATGAGGACGTACGTACGAGAATACGACATTAAAATTGGAAAGGAAGAAAGATGTGATTTTTCGACGGAAAAGTTTCCGGATTTTGTGAAGGAAAAAGGTTCATTAATGGGAATTGGATTCTCATATTTGGTATTCGGACTTTTTGGAATATTTGAGAATTATGGAATTTTATTTCCGAAATTGGTCACGTGGGGCCCACGGGAGAATTTATTTGCTGGGCCCACTTTATTTTCGGATTTTTGGCATTACGGGTATCTTCGGAAGATGAAATATTTTAGACGAGTAGGGGGGAGACACGTGTCACCCCCATGTGGCCAAGTGGCCGAATTGATGAGGGACACATGGCTTGGACGTTTTAGGGGACAAGTGGCAAGCCACTTGTCCCATTTTTGTGGTAGGCATATGGTTGGTAAACTACCCACCCACATGGCCCGATCTTGACCACACACTTGCATAGATCTTGACCCTTGATTCTTCTATATATACCCCCTTAGTTGAAGACTTCATATCATCCACACTTAAGTCTTCCAAGGCAAAATACTCCCTCCCTTTAAAATTGTTCTCGTCCCCCTACCACTTTGTGTAGAGAAATACCTTAAGTATTGTTGTATAAATCCCAAATACCTTGGCCTAGTATCCCTAGTAGTATTCCAAAGTTATTTCAATACTAGGATCCCGGAAATACTACTTTATTCCAATAGTCACAAAGTTGTTTAGAAACTTCTAAGGGTTGCTTGGAGCGGGTTGGAGCGTCAGGAGTTGGAGCTAAACGTTGCTCAGGATCGACTTATAAACTTGGATAATTTTGGGCTTATCGAGGTAATGATCTATATCCCCCTATTGTAATTGGAAATTACATGTCAGTAATTAATAATTGAGTATAAGGTATATCGAAGTATAATTATGAAGAATTGAACTCAGATTTACATCGACCGTATTTACTGAGACTTGTAGTATTATTGTGGCAAGGTTGTACACGTCCGTTAGACGTGTAACTCCCTAGTAGTTGTTGGCTTGGTAGCGACCTTGATAGATGAGGAGATTGATGCGTTTCGTGTGAGGTGCCACGAATTTTCCGTAGAATAAGGAATCTCAGATCTAGAATTATTCTACGAAGAGACCTAGAGGTTGATAGATGTTTGTGGCCTTTATAGGTCAAGTACTACGAGTAGCGTATTCTACTTGAAGGGTGGAAAAGGTGAGCAAGGTTAGAGTACTTTGGAGCATTTTGCTAATTGTCGATAATCGTCGCGAGGTATGTGAACCTCTTCCTATCTTTTCTAGCATGATGTTTTGTAAACTATGTAGTACGGTAGACGTACATGTGCTAAATGAGTTTTGGTTGGTTTAAAACATAAGGTGTTATAATAGCTTTATGAGAAGTTAGTTATAACGACTTTATGTAGGTAAAAGAATGGTTTATTGATTTTAGAAGTTAAGAGACTTGATCTTAAAAGATAAGAGACTTAACTTATAAATGACGTTTTATGAAATGTTAAGGGCTATGAATTTTGTTAAAAAGTTGTGAAACCTCATTCGTGAGTAATGAGTACTTGGCTTTTAAAGAATAATGTTTTACTTATTTCGAAAATGAGAATAAGTATCGAACAAACCACTGCAGCGTTAATAAAGGAAAATGTATTGACTAATTAAGTATTATTAAAACCAGTAGAAACCTCCATCTGCATAGAAGCTAAGATAAGACAAAATTGTATTACATTTTCTAGATCATGGCTGCTTTAATAAGATTGTTATAAACAAGAATAACTACTCACACATAAGGTATATGCTACTCAATTGTTTTAAAAAGAGATTACGTTATTTGATTAAGACTATGAACTATGAAATCTTTCGGAAGTAAAACACTTGAGTATATTTTAATTAGGCAACTTGAACTTTTGGAAAAAAATGTTGTTACTTGATTTTAAAAAAGGAAAGTGTTTGTGATTTAAAAGAAAAGTATGGTATTATCTTAATCTGTCTTAAAAGAGAGTTTAAATGTTATGGTCGATTTGATACCGAGTCCATGGGATGGACCGGAATGTATTTCACACGCTTTGATACCGAGTCCACGGGATGGACCGAATGTATTCCACACGCTTTGATACCGAGTCCATGGGATGGACCGAATGTATTCCACCGATTGATACCGAGTCCACGAGATGGACCGAATGTATTCCACACGCTTTTGATACCGAGTCCGTGGATGGACCGAATGTATTCCACACGATTCTATACCGAGTCCACGGATGGACCGAATGTATTCCACACGCTTTTGATACCGAGTCAATGGACGGACCGGAATGTATTTCACATCGCTTTGATACCGAGTCCACGGGACGGACCGAATGTATTCCACCCGATTTGATACCGAGTCCATGAGATGGACCGAGAATGTATTCCATACGATCCGTCACCGAGTCCATGAGATGGACCGGGAATGTGACCATGCGATTCCACCACGAGTCCCATGGGACCCCCGAGACATGTTATACGTATCACACGATTTATACCTAGACTGCCGGCAGTGAGGAAAGAGTTCCACGGGCATGAGGGATGACTTGAGGGCGTGAGTCCCTGACTTGACATGACTGCTTTTATGTTGTGAACTGTAGTTTGTTATCATACATGTCTCCTGTTTTATTTTAGACTATTATGATTTCGTTTCTGATTTCCAGCCACATACTTGGTACTGTTGCATCGACCTCCTTCGGGCCGCGTTCATGCCGCAGTAGAGGTACATCGCTGATCCTCACTCTGGATCACGTCAACAGATTGGAAGCTCCGCTTTCTCCGAGGCTTATCTTTTGCATGTTTTCCCGAGTTTGTAAGTTCCGGTACATTCAGCGTGTGGCCCCGCCCCGCCATAGTTGTTGTAAAAATCTTAGAGGTCCGTAGAGTAATCTTGCTGGCGGATTTGTAAAAGGGATGTAATCGCTCAAGTGTATTTATATATATGCCGATGCATGCCTTTTCTCGATAAATTGTTTCTCACTTCATTTTGTTTCATGTCTTGTTTTATTCCGCCGTTACTCGATGTATGTCTACTGGGTGCCCGTAGCACTACCACGCCCGGATCGGTCGTGACACCGCCATTGTTGTTATAACATTCTTGCGTCCAGAGTAATCGCTGGTGGCGTGGTTTGTAAAAGGATGAATCGCTCAAGTTTTTATATATATATGCCGACAATGACTTTTCTCGATAAACTGCTTTCACTTCATATTGTTTCACGTCTTGTTTTATATTCCGCCAGTTACTCGATGTATGTCTACTGGGTGCGGGTAGGCACGATCCACGCCCGGGTCGGCCGTGACAAAAGTGGTATCGAGCGATTAATCCTCGGAAAGTGTCTACGCATCGTATCTAGTAGTCTCGATTATCGGTGTTGCGCACCACACCAATAATCGTGAGGCTATAGGATATTTAGGATTGGTTTCCATTCTTCTCACTCGAGATCGCGGCCTCAGAGCCGTGTTATAAGTCGACCTCTAACGTATTTCTTTCCTTACCGCTTATGCCTCCGCCAAGAAAGCAACCCGCCCGTATGGCAAGACAAAGGAGCTGCGAGTAGAGCACAGAGGGTTACGATGGCACAGGCCCAATCATCACCTGAGGTGGTGCTTCATTCGGGGAGTTCTGCGACGTCGCCAGCCCCAGCAGAGTCTAGCACAACAAAGAATAGCCTCATGCGCCATGATATTTGAACCTTCGCCCACGACCGAGCGTAAAGTATGGATTGCAAAGAGACGACCCTGTTACTAGCTAGGGATTTAGCAACCAGAGAGTATATTATGTACCGATTTATCACGGGTCTTGATGATTATCTAAAAGAGGGTTGTGCAAGAGTAGCTCTTCAGTCAGGCATGAGCATGGCCTGCGTACGGGCTTATGCGCAGCAGGCCGAGAAATGTAGGGATCGACGGGTTAACCAAGATCAGCAGAAGAAGGCCAAATCGGCAGGGTCCTTTGGTAACTTTCGAGGCGAATCGCCTCAGCAGCAGACTGGATATGCACCTCCGCCAGTGCAGAGTGGTCCTCCCCAGGGTTCAGGACGTTCGGGGTACGCCGGAGTTGGTCAGAGCTCCAGGGCTTCTGGTTCACAGCTATACGTAAGTTCTAGCCAGCCGGGTTCAGTTTTCCTCGTGTTCACGCGGGCAGCGTCATCCCGGGGAATGTCGTCTTTTTGTTGGTGTTTGTTTTACCTGCGGCCGTCAGGGCCATGTGACGAGGGAATGTGCAAGTAGGAGGGATACAAGTAGGAGGACTCAGCCCACTAGATCAGTTGCAGATTCAGTGGTTCGGAGAGGAAGGGGTGTTAGCCAGAGGAGGCCACCCCCACCTCGGTATGGCCGTTGTGGTAGATGTCATTGTGGGGAGTGTCGTACTACTGACAACTTGTTATGCTATGACCAGCAGGCCATTTTGCGAGAAATTGTCCGACTAGAGGTGGCGCGGATGTAGAGACTCACCTTCGGGAGATGGCTAGTTCATCACCTTCTCTAATGCGCTAACAGTAAGGTGATTTATTAGAACGACAAAGGGGAGTGAAGCAGTAGATACATGTATATCCTTAACCCTCTAGAGATTAGTATGTGTGATAAGATGAGTATATTTTAAGTGTTATGTTCAGATAGCATTGTATTAGTTGTGATTAGAAATCATGGTTAGTTAAAAGGGTAAGATTTGGGGATAGGGAAATTGTGAGCCTTAGAATATTATACGTGGAGACCTTAGAGGCGAGGCCATCTTGAGTAAAAGATTTTTTTTTTATGATTGACCTTTATCGGAGTGCATAGTATACATGGAATATATTTGTGTGATAGGTCCCTGGGTGGTGTGAAATGAAAGAGGGTAGTTGAGCTAAGAAGACCACTAGGTTTTCGTGACTTGATTAGTGAGATTGTTCCGGATCGGGGAACAAGAGCTTGGCGCGATAAATGGGTCGGGTTGAGGCCAGATTGCGGGTCAACCCGCAGCCCGGTTTGAAGTAAGGAAAATTTGTGGTGGTCCCGCTATGTATTAGGGTCACGAGGGTGTTAGGCCCAAGTTTAGTTGACCATCGTACGAGTTCGTGGATACGTTCGACCGAGGTCGGTGACGAGGTCACCATCTTGTCTTTCACCAGATCGCTACTCGGGAAGGGTTATGCGAGATGTTATATATCGGGAAGGTTGTAAGGTCGCACGGGTTCCTACTTTTACCGATGACGGCATGCGAGCCCAGTTTACGGCTATTTCTTTTTCTGGAGGTTATACCAGGCAGAGTAAGGGACTCAGATAAGTCTCAATATTGCATTCACCCTCGGGCCGGTGGTTTTGATTTCAGGGGTAGCTGTAAGGATTATGTGTCTCTTGTTGAGGGAGTATTATACTAGCTACCATTTCAGTATTCGGAGGGTGCCTTATGAAGCCTCGTATGGCGGAAGTGTAGGTCACGGCCGATTGGTTCGATGTTGGCAAGATTCAGATAGTTGGTCCAGACTTGATACAGCAGGCAGCGGATAAGGTGAAGCTTATCCAGGAGCAGTTATTGACACCGTGAGTCACCGTAAGTCGATGGATAATCGGCGTCGACACTTGAGTTTGGGTGCGAGTATGGTACGACGAGTGGAAGAAGAGCATGTGTTAAGAGGATAGAAGTGATCATTTCTTTTGTGAAGTGAAGGTGCGGAGTATCTTTTAGACCTTGGGTGGGAGCTTTTGTGATGCTAGAGGTGATTCTTGTGAACTTGGATATAAGTATTTGCGTGTGTTATTATGGCCAAAGGTGTGGCATAATTGGTTTCGTAAGTATAAGTGAAGAAGACTATACCGGCGCATGTATGTTTTGAGACTTAGAAGGAACATTCGGGATGAATGTTTCTAAGGAGGGGAGAATGTTACACCCCGTAGTTCCAGAGTTTGTATGTGAGGACGTACGTACGAGAATACGACAATAATTTTGGAAAGGAAGAAAGATGTGATTTTTCGACGGAAAAGTTTCCGGTTTTTGTGAAGTAAAAAGGTTCGTTAATGGGAATTGGATTCCCAGATTTGGTATTCGGACTTTTTGGAATATTTTAGATGTATTGAAATTTTAATTTCCGGAATTGGTCACGTGGGGCCCACGAGAGAATTTACGGTTTTGTGAGGCCCACTTTATTTTCGGATTTTTGGCATTACGGATATTTTCGGAAAATGAATATTTTGGAACAACGAGAGGGCGACATGTGTCACCCTCAAGTGGACGGATTGGTGGACGATTTAGTGTGGCACGTTTTTGTCATTTTAAAGGCCAAAAATGTTTGGTCAAAGTCTTGAAGATATTTGTGTAGTAGATAGATAAGGTAGCACATGTCCTAATCTACACCATCCATTTGCTTGAATCTTGACCCTTGAGTGTTCTATAAATACCCCTTGATAGCAAGACTTCTTCATCACTTGAACAATTTCCAAGTCTCAAAATCCTCTCCCCTTTAGTCAAGTTCTCGCCCAAACTCCTCCCCTTCCTTGAAAGCCTTCGTCCGAAACACCCCTCTCCCTTAACCAAACTTTGTCCAAAAATTCCTAAAACTCTTAAGTGTTCTTCCTTAGTGTATTAGGAAGATTGTTAACCAAAAGTTAGAAAAAATTTCACACAGCCCCTAAAGCCTCACCTTGGCCGAGAGTTGTGAGACAAGAACCTTAGTGTTCTTCACTTGTTTAGGTTGGTTCTTAAAGAGGAGTTGGTTAGGAGCGTATAAGGGTTGCTTGAGCGGGTTGAGCGCACGAGTAGAGCTAAACGTTGCTCAGATCGACATTAAAAATTGGATAATTTTGGGCTTATCGAGGTAATTAATCTTGTCCTTCTATTGTAATTGGAAATTACATATAGTAGTTTAGAAGTGAGTATAAGATATAGAAGGTTATTAAAGAAGAGAATTGAACTGTAATTACATGCGACCGTATTGCAAAGAGACTTGTGTAGTTTGTCGCAGGGAAGTGCGCCCAATTTTCCGTAGAAATAAGAACCTTCGCTAGAAAATTCTACAGAGTAGTCTAGACGTTGATAGACGATTTGACTATTATAGGTTGAAACTCGCGCGCGACATATTCGACTTGGCGTGGATTTCACGGCGAGGTATGTGATTCTTCCTATCCTTTTGAGCATGATATTTTAAAAGAATATATATAGTACTAGACGACGTGTTAACTGAACGTGATTTTACTTCGATGTCTTTTGACTTGAGTTTTAAATAATAAGAATCTTGAAGTATTTCAAAAGAGTTATGAATCGTTTTTGAAAGAAGAGTAATACTTGGTTTTAAAAGCTTAAGAGTTATACTAGCTTTATGGGAAGTTAGGTATAACGACTTAAGAGAGATAAAAGGAACGGTTTACTTAATTGTTTATGAAAGCCTTATATTGATTTCGGAAAGGGGAAAGAACATCGAACAAACCACTGCAGCACTAATAAAGGAAAATGTATTGACTAATTAATTATTATTAAAACCAGTAGAAACCTCCATCTGCATAGAAGCTAAGATAAGACAAAATTGTATTACATTTCTTAGATCATGGCTGCTTTAATAATATCATTAATAAACAAGTTTTGATTTTCTTAAAATTTCAAAGTAAAGACTTGTTTTATAAAAGACAGACTTGAAAATTTGAAGTGTTTTCGTTTAAAAATGAGGCATGCTTTTGTCTTAAGTTTGTTTTAAAAGGAGATATGGAAATTGTTTTGGTTTACTTGAAAGATAGTTACCCTATTTGATACTACGAATACCGTGCGACTTTGTGTGAGTAACTTGACTATGATTTACTGGTGATAGCCTTGTAATACTTTCTTGTTGGTTTGATAAGTAAAACATGTTATGATTCTACGTGCGATAGTATCTTGTGACGTTTGTGTAAAGAGGTTTTCTTGCTGTGCTTATGTTTTTTAACGATAAGCAAGTTATGCTGGTATTATATCACTTACACCCCTGACATGAAATGCCGAGGACTTGCCACCCTCGATGCGAGGAATACCTCATGCGGTTTGTGTGACTACGCGAGTCGCGGAGTTCCAGATTGATCCTCCGCGGTTACCCGACGCGGCCCGCGTGGCCTACGCGGTCTATGTGACTATGCGATCGCGGAGTCCGGATGCCGCGGTTAGCCGCCCGACGCGAGGAATACCTCATGCGGGCTATGTGTGGCCTATCGCGAGTCGCGTAAGTTCCAGATTAGACGCACACATCGATATCGAGGGCGAGTGGCCGCTTCGATCACGTGGCGGTATAGAAAGACCTCGTGATACGCTTTTATAGCATTGTTGGTACGGTGGGTTCTAGTAGTCGCCATGCCTTCATACTTACCCCGCACGGTTTTATTATGACATAGGTGGGACTCGTGTTCATGTGTATTCTTTGGTGTCGTTATATCATGGATCACGGCAGTGAGGAAGGAATTCCACCGCATGATCGATATTGTGGGCATGAGACCCATGGTTATATTTGAGTGATGACTTTGGCGGCGTGAGTCCCGACTTCACGATCGCATATATCAGTGTATCGTAAATTGGTTATCATATATGTCTTCGCTTTATATAGACTATTATGATTTCATTTACGATTTTTAGTTTCACATACTTGGTACTGTTATCGACTTCTTCGGGCCGCGTTCATGGCGCAGTAAAGGTACACCGCTTGTTGATCCCCGCCATAGGATCACAGTTCAGCGTTTTGGGAAGCTCCGCTTCTCCGAGGCTTATTCGTATAGTCCTGTCGTTGCCAGGTACTTACATTCGTGGGTATGGCGGCCTCGCCCGTCATTGTTGTTATAACATTCTTAGAGGTGCAGAGTAATCGTGGGTGGTTTGTAAAAGGGATGTAACTGCTCAAGTTTATATATATATATATATGCCGACAGCCTTTTTCTCGTATAAACTGCTTTCACTTCATATTGTTTCATGTCTTGTTTTATATTCCGCCGTTACTCGATGTATGTCTACTGGGTGCCCGAGTAGGCACTACCACGCCCGGTCGGGTCGTGACACTAAACTCATTGGGGTTGGCGGCCGCAAAACTCGCCGTCAAGCACTATCTCGTAATGACGAGCTCGCGCTGCGTTCTCCAGTGTCCTACTAGCATCTCTCACCGCCTTGCCCTTACGGGCGGGTTGCCTTGCGTGGAGGCATAATCGTAAAAACGAAATACGTCGAGGGGTCCAACTTATAACACGCTTCTAAGGCACGATCTCGTAATGAGAAGAATGGAAACCAATCCTAATATCCTATAGCCTCACGATTATTGGTGCGCACAACACACCGATAATCAAGACTTACTAGATACGGTTCAGAGATGCTTTCCGAGGATTAATCGCTTCGATACCACTTTTGTCACGACCCGACTGCCCGCGATCGTGCCTTACCCCGGGCACCCTAGTGATACAACATCAGAGAAAATCAGCGGAAACAAAAACTTAAACAGGAAACAAGATACAAGATAAGAAAACAGGTTAACCAAAACGGTTACTTTCATGTATATACAATATAACCGAACAGTTACAATCCTTTACAAACCCTGCCCACAACAGTACTACAGACCGCTCCAAGCAACCCTTATACGCTCCTAACCAACTCCTCTTCAAGAACCAACCCAAATAAGTGAAGAACACTTAAGGTTTCTTCTTGATGTGCTCTCGGCCAAGGGTATGTTTAGAGGCTAGGGTGTGAAATATTTTCTAACTTTTGGCTAATAATCTTCCTAGTACACTAAGGAGGAACACTTAAGAGTTTAAAAAGTTTTGTACAAGGTTTGGTTAAGGGAGAGGGCTAAGTGCCGAGAACAACAAGGAGATGGGATGGAGTATTTCAAGACTTGAAACTCTCAAGTGTGGATGAAGAAGTCTTGCATTAAGGGGGTATTTATAGGCCAATCAATGGCCAAGATCAAAGCAAGTGTGTGGTCTAGATTTGGCCATGTGTGTGTGGGTCCCACTTATCTATCTACTACACAAAATATCTTCAAGACTTTGACCAAATGTTTTACTCCTTTAAAATGCCAAAAACGTGCCAATCTTTGTCCACCAATTTGTCCACGCCTTCCTATTGGTCCAAAATATTTCATCTTCCGAAAATATCCGTAATGCCAAAAATCCGAAAATAAAATGGGCCTCACAAAACCGTAAATTCCCCCGTGGGCCCCACGTGACCAATTCCGGAAATTGAAATCCAAAATTCTAAAATAATCCCAGAAGTCCGAATACCAAATCCGGGAATCCAATTCCCATTAACGAACCTTTTTCCTTCACAAAAGCCGGAAACTTTTCCGTCGAAAAATCACATCTTTCTTCCTTTCCAATTTTCGTGTCGTATTTTCGTACGTACGTCCTCACATGCATACCCTGGAACTATGGGGTGTAACATTGTTAACGTCACCTATTGCGTGTTATAATGAAGTAATATTGTTGTTGATAAGTTGATATGATTGTATTAAAGTATTGGAACTTGAATTGAATTAAAAATGATTATGGAAAGGGTAATTGTATTGGGGTTGTTGGCCGTATATACTATAAAACTGTTGGATATTGTTATGCAGTTTTAAGGGAATGTTTTGTGGTGTTGAAATGCTGGAAAATCAGCCACCATTATGCATGTTTAAGTGTAGTAATTGCTAATGAAAGTCCTAAAGGAATAAGGGTGTAGAAAGGTGTTGAAAGACCTCACATTTTACCCTTGTTGTTGTGGAACACAAACTATTTTTGTGAACTGTTTTTATATGGATTAAGGGGCTGAATTTTACATGTAAAGTAGGTGTGTAATTCCCTTTGGTTGCTGTTTTGGTTGTGCCCTTAATTGGTGCCTTGGTTATTGATGAAATTGGTCTTGTTGAAAGGTGGAAAAATACGTATAAGTAGGGGAAGTGCTGCCCAAACTTTTATATGAAAAGAGAACCTTTACTTGGTATATGTCTTATACTAAGTATTCATGAAGTTGATAGACGTGTTATTGTGGTTATAGGTTGAAGTACCTAATTGGGACGTATTCTACTTGTCGTGTTGGTTAGTCGTCAATAAGGTATGTGAACCTCTTCTTTATTTTGGCATGTTCTACGTATGAAATATACATGTGGTATTGTTTCATTATTCATTCTACTCTTAGAAGTTAAGGAGTATTCATGTTATTGATTCTATGCTAAAGGCATGTCTAAACTATTCATAAGTCCTTACCAAGTCTTATGGGAGATGCTGGTAAGAGTTTTTAGAAAGTATTGGAGTCGAGTTGATCTTGCTAAGTTACAACACTAATGGGAAAATGTATCTGTCAAGCCCCAAACCCCGGGCCCGTGACTGGTGCCCTACCTGGGCACGCTTCTACCTAACTGACATAAGTAAACCGGGGAACTAAATAACACCCTTTTTTTTAACCAACGAACATGCAAGGGCAAAGACGACAAGGCTGCCATATAATAAACATAATAAAAGGCACTACACTGTACACGAGTCCAATCCCACATATGAATACATACCTCTAAGAGTTTTACTGAAATATGACGGGACAAGGCCCCGTCGTACCCATAACTGTACAAAAGCCTGTATTGAAGGATCTATACCAAAATGATAAACTCCTGAACATATGGAGCTATCCAAAACTCAGAGCAGGGTCCTACACCTACAAATCACCAAATCAAGTACCTAAACTCATGAACGCACTGGGCGAGGTCAAGACATGCGAAGAATGTACCAAGTATGTGAACTAAAAATACTGTAATGAAATCATAACAGTCTATACAAAACAGGAGACATGTATGATAGCCAAACTACAGTACATAATACATAAGCAGTCATATCAAGTCAGGGACGCATGCCCTCAAAGTCATTACTCAAATATAACCATGGGTCTCACACCCATAATATCAATCATGCCCGTGGAATCCTTCCTCACTGTCGGTAGTCCATGATATAATATAACATCAATAAGCACACTGAACCTTGCAATCATGAGAGTAATGCAATCCTTTTTATCTTTTAAGTATGCTTTTAACAATGAGACCAACTGTTCCACTTTAAGTCATAACCACACTGCACCCTTTCATTAATGAAATCACTACCGTTTCAAAACATGAAGGTCGTGCCAGTGCCAGGGTCAACCACCCTCTGTGTTATAATGCAACCTATCATGGGACTATTTAACCCGCCCGAGTCAAATACCGACCCACCGTGAGTGTGTACCACTCACCACCATGGGGAGCTACTCCATGATATCCTTGAAACAAGTTGTCGGCCCTTTATGGAGGAACACAGAGATGTAGAAATATGACACTTGCACGAATGTCTATATGAGCAACCCATATGCAAGAAAACCAAGACAATACAATGCCTTTACACACCAAGACAATACCATGCCTTCTTTTTACATAAACCAAGACAACTACCATGCCTTCTTTTTACATAAACCAAGACAATTACCATGTTTTTTTTTACATAAACAGAGACAATTACCATGTCTTTTTTCTACATAAACCAAGAGAAATCCTTATTTAAGCAAGTCAAAGTACTATCAAGGCACAAATAGGATAATTCTCATTTAAACAAGACAAAGTACTATCAAGGCACAAAATGGAAAAATTCTCATTTAAACAAGCCAAAGTACTACGTACGTCCATTCTTTTCAAAAGACTCATTTTTATATAAAATCCCAAGATACTAACACCCGTAGTATCAAGGCATGTCTATTTTTCAAAATAAGTTACTACACCTTTAGAAATTCATTTCAAGGCTTTGAAACTAAGTAACTTTTTAATTACACAACCTAGGCAACTCATACCTATCCATCAAAATAGACAATTTTCTTAACCTTCCATAAAACCGTTATAACTAACTTCCCGTAAAGTCGTTATAAACCTTTATGGTTTTAGACAAATTCATTCTTTTTTATAACCAAGAGACTTATACTTTTAAAACCAAGTATCATAACTTTCAAAATACTTCAAGTCTCTTAATCTTTAGAAATCAAGTTTCTTAACTTTAGAAGTCAAGTTTCTTCTACTTTTAAATCTCAAGTAACTCACACCTTTTTAAAACAAGTTACTTCTTTTTAAATCATGTCATTTCTCCTCTTTTACATCAATTAAGTAAATCATTCCTTTAAATCCCCTAAAGTCATTATATCAACCTTTAGGTTTTGGAACTAAGGTACTAGCCAAAAGATTTGGAAACCACTTCCTTTTCAAGACTCTATCTACTTTAAGTAAAATACTTTCACTTTTGAAGATCCAAACTTCATTACGGGAATGAATTATAACAACTTCCAATTTAAACATCCAAAGTACAATCAAGGAAGTATATAGAACAACTTCTATATTAGGCAATCCAAGTACAATCAAGGAATATATCATTTAAGGAGTAGGACTTGTTACACCCCGTATTTACAAGACATGTTTTAAGAACGTACGTAAGAACTCATAAGTGTTAAGATTTGAGACTTGTAAAAATTTATCGGAATTATGAAATTGTCGGAAAACGTAATATTGTGACTAATGGGAGGGCGACACGTGTCACCCCCCTTATGGTTGCCTTGGACGATTTTATCAAGGGCTAAAGGGTCATTTGACCTTTGTAGGATGACTAAGTCTTGCAAGTAGAGAGCTTGACATAATTAACTTGGTCAATGGGTCCACAAAGTCTTGATATTTAGTAAGACCTCATCCAAACCACCCATTTGTTTACATCTTGACCCTCCATGTCCCTATATATTACTACTAGTAGCAAGAGTGAGCCCAACACTTAGAAAAAATTTCAAGAAATTGGAAGAGCAACAAGAGTGCTCTCGGGTTCACTCAAAAAGGAAAAATATTTTTTTTTGTTTGTGATCCATTTAGCTCCACACTTTAAACCAAGGTTCTTGAGTGTATTGTAAGTGTATCTCAATAGAAAAATCTCGGAAAACGATAGTTTTCGTATTAGTCGCAAGGCGAAAACCTAGTTGCTTTCTAGGTTTTGTTTGGAGATTTGAAGGAAATTTGTTTGTGTTGTTCTAAGGGTCTCAACTAGCGAATTGAAGTGTCTTGAAGAGACTCTAAGTTTCTAAGGAGAGACTTCGTAATTGGAGTTGGATTAAGATTCGTTGAGGTATAATCTTGTCCCTTAAAAGTGTTACAAGATTATTTATATTGTTGTTAGCTTTACATGTTGCTAGCATGAAGTATATGTGTTGAAGTTTATAAGTGTTATGGATTGCTTGTAGCCTTAAAAATCCGAAAATATAATGTAAGCCATGTGAAGTTGGATTACAATTTGGTCGTTTATTAGAATCGTCGCATGTTACTTACTTGAAGATTATAGTAGTTATAATCAATTGTGACTTGTTGTCATGTTATACTAACAACTTGGATTGAAATGGAAATTGGATAAGAATTGGTATTGTTGCATCTCAATGTGGCCGAATTGGACTTGTAGTTTGTATTAGTTTGATATCGTTTGTGAGGCGAAATTTTACACGTCTAGTAGGCGTGTAATCCCCTATTGTTAATTGCTTTGATTGGGCCTTAAATGTGGTGTATTTGGTTATTGAATTCGGCCTTGAAAAAGGTGGCAAAGTAAGTAGAAACAAAGGATGTGCTGTCCGATTTTCCGTAGAATTTAGAGACTTTACACTTATAATATTCTACGTTTGAAGTAAGGCATTAATAGACGTATTATGGATATTATAGGTTGACATACTACGGGCGGGACATTGTACTTGGCAAGTGGTTTGACCCGAAGAGGTATGTAGAACTTTTCCTATCATTTGAGCATGACTAGTTACGCGTATATAGTACGGTAGACGTACAAGATCTTGATATCCTTTACTAGTTTTATGAATGGACAAGTCGGGTGAGTTAGGAGATTAACTCGATTCTTTGAAAGTATTAAGGATGTCTTAAGTTTTATTAAAGTTAAGAGACTTGAAGAGTTTTAAAGTATGTGATACTTGTTCCGTTTTAAACGTATAAGTCCCTTGGATAGGAAATTGTATTTGGCTAAAGTATAAAGTGAATATAATGACTTTATGGGAAGTTGGTTATATTTGCTTTATGGAAAGATAAATGACTTGATTGTAATGAAAAAGCAATTTGATTTTAAGGCATCAATTGCCTAAGGTTTTATAAGAAAAAGGAGTCACTTGATTTAGAAACCTAACTTTATTTCTAAAGGTATTGTGACTTGTCTTGAAAAGTAATTTTGACTTGATACTACGGTTAATAGTATCTTGGAAGTTTTATATGAAAGAGAGTCATTTTTAAAAGAGTGGAAGTATGCAGTACTTTGGGTTAAATTCCCGGATCTTTATAAAAGACATGTTAGTGCCTTAAGTAAACTAAAATGAGAGTGTATGTGAACAAGAATAATAAGAAGTTAGGGGGATTCTTAACTTGCTTATATATTGTATGATAGCCGGTTTTGTGCTAGTGGTATATTATTCGTTACGGGGTCATTCCCCAGGTTTGTGGCATTTGCATATTCCGTGGATTTGCTACCCACGATGCGAGGAATACCTCATGCGAGTCCGCAAGGGCTTATGCGGGTGAAATAGTCCCATGCGGGCGATACACCTATGCGAGGAATACCTCACGCGAGTCCGGGGCTTACGCGGGTGAAATAGTCCCACGCGAGGAATACCTCATGCGTCCACGCGACCTATGCGGTGAAATAGTCCCGAGTAGGATTGCTTAACGACATCGGGCGGGTGGTCCTGCTTTG
The DNA here is from genome assembly GCA_029844215.1 of Przewalskia tangutica. Lineage (NCBI taxonomy): Eukaryota > Viridiplantae > Streptophyta > Magnoliopsida > Solanales > Solanaceae > Przewalskia > Przewalskia tangutica. The sequence continues at coordinate 18,100,723 of CM056725.1, read as the reverse complement.
ATCGTGAGCTTCCTATTTTATATTGTAAGTATACTACTATTTACTCTCATTGTTAGTAAGGCGCAGTGTACTGTAATTTGATTATCATACATGTCTCCGGCTTTGTTTAAAACTTATGATGTAATTACAATATTTTTCCAGTTTTACATACTTAGTACATATCAATCGACCCCATCCCCGGGATGCGTCACGCCGCAGTGTGGTAAGGTGGTGGATCCTCATACTTAGGATCACTTATCATACGCCAAGCTCCATTTCTCCGAGGCTTGTCTTTTAGTACGATCTTCCCCGGATGTAGATTTATGTACATTCAGGGGTATGGCGGGGCCCTGTCCCACCACTGTTGTTATTCCTAGAGGTCTGTAGTCACATGTTGTGGTTTGGGGCTGTAAGAACTGAGTTGTACAGTTTTTCTTGGATTATGGATATTTTATGGAAGGCGGCCTTATCGGCTAGCCTGTGTTATTGTTGTCTAAATGTTGTATGTTGTGTATGTTCGCCGCTATTCTCTCGATGTATACTAAACGGGTGCCTGTAGGCACCGCCACTACCGGGTCGGTCGTGACAAAAGTGGTATCGAGCGATTAGTCCTCGGAAAGTGTCTGCACCGGTTCAGTAGAGTCTTGATTATCGGTGTGTTGTGCACCACATCTATAATCAGGAGGCTGCAGGACATTTAGGATTGGTTTCCATTATTCTCTCTCTAAGATCGTGCAGTAGAGCTGTCTTATTAGGTTGAATCCTCTATGACCTATTCTTATAAAACAGTTATGCCTCCACGGAAGACGACTGACCCAGTGGCGAAGGCAAAGCGGCAGGAGTCGCTAACGGTACTCAGAGGTTACACTGACTGCACGGACTATGCCCGAGATAGTAGGAGGGTCGGGCGAGTTCACCACGCCAAGATATAGAGCCGAGAGCGGCGGAGCTCGAGATGTTCCGGCACCAAAGCCTCCACCCCACACCGGGAGCCGAGTATAGAGACTACGGGAGCAGATCTGGTTATTGACCAAGATATATGTAGCAGGCGGCACGACAGACTGTGCGGCTAACCCTAGAGACGACAGTTTGCGGATTCAGGATTTTCTGGGTTGTCATCCGCCCGAGTTTTATGGTTCGAGGTCTGCGGAGGATCCGCAGGAGTTCATTCGGCAGCTACAACGGACTATGCAGGTTCTTAGAGCTTCAGAGACAGAGTCTGTTATTCTAGCCTCTTACCGGTTACGCGATATTGCGTTGAACTGGTTTGAGTCCTGAGAGCTGTCGAGAGGTGAGGATGCTCTTCCGGTGTTTGGGAGGAGTTCACAGAGGCCTTCATGGATCACTTTTTGCCTCCCGAGATGAGAGCCTGTAGATAGATTCTTGACCTTGAGGCGAACGAGGACTATCGGTAGTATAGCACGAGTTTGACTCCTGCCAGCACGCGCACACCATCAGAAATGACATGAGGATAGAGTTCATCGTTATGTGATTGGGCTAGACCGTCATATGATTACCGCCTTCTTGGGGGTGGCTCTTCAGCCCGGTATGGACATTGACAGGATGCAGGCCTATGCGCAGGGGATAGAGGATAGAGAGAGGGAGGACCAGATTGACTCAGACACAGGTCTCGAGCCGCTTCGAGGCGACCTCAACAGCAGACTAGTCCACATTCCGCCAAGACAGAGTGCTCCACACGGTTTCAGCGGGCGAGGTCCGATCAACCAGGTCATTCAGGAGCAGGTCAGGGCTCCAGGACTTCGGGGTTTCAGGGAGGCAGAGATTGTCGCCGATCGAGACCACCCACATCTCGGTGTGCTCGATGCGGTAGATCTCACCCAGGCGAGTGTTGTGTTCCTGCAGGAGCTTGTTACTCTTGTGGCCAGCTGGGCCATTTGAAGAGAGATTGTCCGTCGAGAGGCGGCATGGTGGTACGGCACCGGCAGGATCGATTCCGGGTCTTCCTCTTCGTGGGTTATGCGCCCCGAGGCGTGGTACTCACGAACCGGCAGGCCGCGGTAGAGATCGTCGTGGTGGTTCCAGTTCTAGCGGTCCCCAGAACCGCATTTATTCATTAGACAGCCGCCAGGATCAGGAGACTTCCCCTGACGTCGTCACAGGTACATTATTGATTTCATGTTGTGACGTTTATGCTTTGATAGATCCAGGTTCTACCTTGTCCTATGTGTCCCCTCTTATTGCGGGTAGAATCGGGATAGAGCCGGAGTCGATAGAGCCTTTTGAGGTAGCCGCCACGACCGAACCCGTGGATCGTGCCTTACCCTGCACCCAAGTAGACATACATCGAGTAATCGGAATATAAACGATACAAGACATATTATGAAACAATAACTGAGAAAAACTTGCTTTCAAGATATATAAAATGACAACTTTTTCAACATGAGCTTTAATCCTTTTTACAAACCCCGCCACAACAAGCATTTACTGCACTTAAGAATGATACGACAACAATGGCGGACAGGGCCCCGCCAAACCCCGAATGTAAACACTTACGACGCAGTGGACTATACCACCGATAAGCCTCCGAGAAACGGAGCTTCCCAAACGCCAAATCGTGACTCGAGAGCTAGGATCAACGATCGTGTACCTCAACTCGCGGATGAACGCAGCCCGAAGGAGGTCGATAACAGTACCAAGTATGTGAAATCAAAATATCAGAAATGAAATCATAGTAGTCTATAAAACAGGAGACATGTATGATAACCAAACTACGCTTCACAATAGCGATATGTCAAGTCGTGGACTCACGCCTCAAAGTCATCACAATAAAACCGCACGGGTAAGTACGAAGGCATAGCCGACTACTAAGACCCCGCATCACAAATGCCATAAATCGTATCACAAGGTCTTTCTAGACCGCACTACATGATCGAAGCCGCCACTCGCTCGCAGTAGATCACCGAGCGTCTATTCCTCGAACTCTCGCAGCCCGCATAGGTCACACACGACCCGCATGAGGTATCCTCGAATCATGGTCCTGCATCGCCGAGGTATACCCCGCATCGAGGGCTTTAACCCCGGTATCCGCCAGGCTCCCGCAACCCGCATAGTCTCAAAAGACCGCATAGTCTCAACAGACCGCATAGGAATCCCCGCATCAGGCTAAACACCGGAATGATCAATCTCGAGCTACCGTGACTCCGCATAGTCACAAGGACCGCATGGGCCGATAGACCGCATCGAGGTGGCAAGCCCGGTATAATAAGTCAAAGGGTATGTGATACAATAATAGTAACCGCTTAACGCTTAACAACGTAAGCACAACAAGAATGACCCCCTTACATCACGATCACACAAGATACTAACACAAGTAGCATCCCAACATGTTTACTTATCACATCAACAAGAAAGTATTTACAAGGCTATCTCAAACCAACACAATCAAGTTATTCACACAAGGTACTTTATGCTAACAAGTTCGTATCTATCCCTAAAGTACTTCATACATTAAATCTTTTAAAAGATCCGCTTTTCACATAAGTCACACAATACCCGTAGTATAAAATAGAGTGATCGTCTTTTTAATTAAACTAAAACATTTACCTTTGTAAAATCAAGTAACAACATTATTTTCCAAACGCCCAAGTTTGCCTAATTTCAAATGTTCACGCTTCTTATTTTAGAAAGGTTTCAGAGTTCATAGTCTTATTCATTTAAGAATATAATTCTCTTTTAAACAACTGAGAAACATAAGCCTTATATGTGAGTAGGATATTCTTGTTTATAACAATCTTATTACAATGTAGTGATCTAGAAATATCATTTTGTCTCATCTTAGCTTCTATGCAGATGGAAGTTTCTCTTGGTTTTAATAATACTTAATTAGTCAAAACATTTCCTTTTATTAACGCCGCAGTGGTTTGTCGATACACATTACGATTCAAATCAAGAAACATTCTTAAGCCGTTATACCTAACTTCCCATAAAGCTAGTATAACTCTTAAGTTTTTCAAAACCAAGTATTACTTCTTCTTTCAAAATGATTCAAAAATCTTTTGAAATACTTCAAGTTCTTTATTAACACATAACAAGCCGCTTATAGTTCAAATCGATTACCTTTAAAGACCACAAGTATTTTCGTACCAACATAAAGTCGTTATAACCAACTTCCCATAAAGCCGTTATAACACTTTATGTTTTAGACCAATCAAATACATTTAACACACGACGCTCACCGCACTACATAGTTACACACATATCATGCTAGAAGAGATAGGAAGAGGTTCACATACCTCGCCACGAGTATCGACTAATAGCAAAACGCCCAAGTACTTCCAAACGTCGGCTACTCCTAAGCCAAGTAGATCGCGCCACACGAGTACTTCAACCTATAAGGCCACAAGGCTCTTATTAACATTTAGATCTCATCGTAGAACATTCTACGTAAAATTCGCAAAGACTCCCCGCAACAACGTAAATCTCCTCCTCTATCGAGGCCGCTACTAAGCCAACCGTGGGGGTTATACATCTAACCCTAACGTACAATTCTACTTCACGGTACTACTACACAAGTCCATCGTAATACAACCCTATGTAATTACAGATTCTTCTTTCAATTCAGCTTAAGTCAAGACATCGCTGGTAAGTATTATTCAGCTTAAGTCAAAAGACATCACGATACTACGTTTAGTTCTATATATAGTATACTTCAACTATATATTCTAACAATATGTAATATCCAATTACAAAAGAGGGACCAGATAATTACCTCGATAAACCCATAATTATCCTAGTTAAAGTCGATCCTGGGAAATCGTTTAGCTCCAACTCCGAGCGCCCAACCCGCTCTAAACCACCCTTAGAAGTTCTAACCAACTTCTACACAATACTCCAACGGACTATGGAGATTTTCCTGTGGTTTCGGTTTTGTGATCGATTAAGTATAATAGTATTTTCTGGGCTTTTCAGATAGTATAACCTTAGAATACAACAAGGTATATGGCTAAGGTAATTTGGGCATTATAACAATACTTTGAGAGTATTTCTACACCACAAAGGGGGTATTATACGAAAGCAACAAGGCAGTGGGGTACCCCACGCCACACTACTGTGAGGGGGAAAGGGCTCTCGCCAAGGGGAGGGGAGGCTCTACCACTACACTACACAAAGGGGGAGGAAGAAGCTTTCAAGACTTAAGAGATTTTTGATGAAGAAGTTCATCAAAGGGAGGGTATTTATAGGTCAAGTGAAGGCCAACCAATGGCCAAGATTTAGCCAAGTGCTACAAGTGTGTAAGGCCAAGATTAGGCATGTGTACCTAGCCAACTTGCACACAAAATATCCTACCTACTACTTGACAAAAACCAACCCCAATCGCCCTTATCACCTTCTGAGTTCACTGATGAGAGGGTGCCAAGTGTCGCCTCGTTGGTCCAAAATGTTTCGTCTCTAAAAATCCGCAAAAATTAAAAATGACATAGCGGAAATTCCCTACGAAAGTCGTGGAAAACGCTTCATTTAAAAACGACTTAACCGGTGTTATGCACAAATAAAATTCGCCAAGCACTTTAAGGCACAAACTCAAATTTTCTACGCACGCCCCGCGCATATACTCGAAAACGGGTATAACATTCTCCTTCCTTAGAAACATTCGCCCCGAATGTTCCTTCTAAGTCTCAAACAACGCGCCCAAGATAGTCTTCACTACTATACTTACGAGAACAAACTCGCCACACATGGCCACGTAAACAATCGCAAGAAAATACTTATATCCAAGTCCACGAGGAAACACCTCTAACATCACCACAACCACCTCTCCGTGGTCTAAAATATACTTCCTTCGCACTTCTCTCTACAAAAGAAATGATCACACCTATGCCGCCATACATGCTCACTTCTCTCTTTACTCGTCAGAGATACCACTTTGTCACTTTGCTCGAGGCATTAACCTTCTCAGCGACCCAACAAATGGCACCACTTTTGTCCCTTTGTCGCGAGCCTTGCTCCGACGACTAACAAATGGTACCGGCCGCCATGATCCTCGAGGATGTCGATACTCGAACTCTTTCCACATTTCGATATCGCTTCGTGATTCAAAACTCGGGTTACTATCTCTAATTGTCATCATTAATCGAATACTCGACGGATCTTCGATACTTCCCGAACATCACAATACGAAGACCGGACGATCGCTTCCTAAGTCGACGGCAAATGCTAACATATAGGCAACCCGCCTATCCTCACATAAACTCGTGCGGCCCAAAGTAACTCGGGCTAAGTTTCCTCTGTTTTCCAAAACACGTCACACCCAACTCGGGGTGGTACTTTCAAGAAGATCGACCGTCACCCTGAACTCTAAGCGTCGTCGCCGATTATCCGCACGATTCCTCTGAGCTGCCAGAACCCCTTCTAGACAAGCTTTACCCTATCCCCAGTCTGCTGGAACAAGCCTGAACCAACTAACTGAACCTTGCCAACATCGAACCAATCGACCGGCAATTTACACTTCCGCCCCTACAAGGCTTCACAAAGCGATATCCGAACACTAAAATGGTAGCTTAAACACTTCCTCCACAGGAGACAACAATCCCCCACGACTACCTCTGAAATCCACGCACTGGCCCGAGGGCGAATGCGATTCTGAGACTCACCTGAGTTCTTAACCCTGCCTGGTAAACTTTTAGAAGACGAAAAATAGCCACAACCTGGGCTTCACTGTCTGTCTTAAGGTGAAGGTAGGCACCCCGTGCAGCCTTACAACCTTTCTGCTAACTCAACACAGCCGAGTAAACGGTCCCGATCAAGAATACGATGGGCTGCCCATCGCCCGACCACCGGTCGAACGCATCCACGAACTCGTGACGGTTAACTAAACTTGGGCCTAACACCTCACAACCCTAACACAAGGCGGACCACCACAACCGACCCCACCACCAAACCCGCCGCGGGTTGACCCGCAACGCGGGCCTCAACCCGACCCGAACGCCGCATCATACTAGCTCCCCGAACCGGAACAATCTCACTAATCACGTTACGAAAACCTAGCGGTCTTCTTAGCTCAACTACCCTCTTTCATTCCACACCACTAGGGACCTGTCCCAACATAACTCACGTGCACTATGCACTCCGATAAGGGTCAAACATAACACTACACCTTTTTCTCGAGATGACCTCACCTCTAAGGTCTCTACGTATAAAGCTCTAAGGCTCACACTTTCTCTATCCCCAAAATCTTACTCGGTTAAACAACCATGATTTCAAATCACAACTAACACATCGCTATCGAACATAGCACCTAAGGTATACTCACCTTATCACCTATACAAAACTCTGAGGGTTAAGGATAGATCTATGTTCATCGCTTCACTCCCTTAGTCGTTCTAATCAAACTCGCTCGTGGGCGATAAAGGGAGATGACGAACTACCCACCGATCCGTAAGGCTAAGTCCTCCCGCAAGGACACTCTTTCGACAAATGCACTCGACGGTCATAGGTACAACACGTACAACTAAAAGACGACATTCCTCGACGACGCCGCCACATTGTGAACACCGAGAAAATCAATCCGGATGGCCGAACCTACGTGTATCCGCGGAACCGAAGCTCGAGCTCGACCAACTCCCGCATACCCCGAACGCCCCGAAATTCGCGAGGACTCGCCAGACCGTGGATGTGCATAATCTAATCAGCGAGGCGATCGCCAAAAGTTACTAAAGGACCTTGCCGCTCGCCCTCTCGTGTCCTTCGTTAACTCGCCGATCTCTACATCGCTCGGCCGCGCATAAGCCCGCATACGTGCCATGCTCGCCTAATCAAGAATTACTCTTGCACAACCTCTTTAGATAGTCCTCAAGACTCGCAGACGCCGGTATACTCTATGGTAGCCAAATCCATAGCTAGTAATGTGGTTGTCTCTGGCAATCTATATTCTCTGCTCCTGGCCGCGGATCAAGGTTCAAATATCATGGCCGCAGAGGACCGCTGCCGCCGCACTAAACTCACTGGGCTAGTGACGCCGCAGAACTCCCCGAAGAAGCACTACCCTAGGTAATGATTGGGCCTGTGCCTCGCCACCCTCCGAACTCTACTCGCAGCCTCCGCCGCTTGCCTCTCGGCCCGGGTTGCCCTACGCGGAGGCATAACGGTAAGGGAAAGAAATACGTGAGAGGGTCCAACTTACAACACAGCTCTAAGGCACGATCTCAGAGTGAGAAGAATTAGAAACCAATCATAAATATCCTATAGCCTCCTGATTATTGGTGTGGTGCACAACACACCGATAATCAAGACTTCATCGATACGGTCAGAGACACTTTCCGAGGATTAACTGCTCTGATACCACTTTTGTCACGACCCGAACCCGGGCCCGTGACTGGTGCCTTACCCCGGGCACCCAAGTAGACATACATCAGAGTAATCAGCGGAATATAAAACGATACAAGACATATTATGAAACAATAATCTGAGAAAAACTTGCCTTTCTAAGATATATAAAATGACAACTTTTTCAATACGAACGCTTTAATCCTTTTTACAAACCCCGCCACAACAAGCATTACATGCACTTAAGAATGATACGACAACAATGGCGGGACAGGGCCCCGCCAAACCCCTGAAAGTAAACACTTACGACGACAGGGGACTATACCACTGATAAGCCTCCGGAGAAACGGAGCTTCCCAAACGCTGAAACTGTGACCCTGAGAGCTAGGATCAACGACTGGTGTACCTCAACCTGCGGATGAACGCACCTCAAGGGCGAGGTCAAGACAATGTACCAAGTATGTGAAATCAAAATATCAGAAATGAAATCATAGTAGTCTATAAAAACAGTGAGACATGTATGATAACCAAACTACGATTCACAATAAGCCATGTCAAGTCGTGGACTCACGCCTCAAAGTCATCACAATAAAACCGCACGGTAAATACGGAAGGCATAGCCGACTACTAAGACCCCGGCACCACAAATGCCATAAATCGTATCACAAGGTCTTTCTAGACCGCACCACATGATCGGCGCCACTCGCCCGCAGATCACCGGCGCGTCTATTCTCGAACTCTCGCAGCCCGCATAGGTCACACACGACCCGCATGAGGTATCCTCGAATCATGGTCCTGCATCACCGAGGTATACCCCGCATCGAGGGCAGCTTAACCCCCGGTATCCGCATAGGCTCCCGCAACCCGCATAGTCTCAAAAGACCGCATAGTCTCAAAAGACCGCATAGGAATCCCCGCATCGGGCTAAACACCCGAATGATCAACTCGAGCTACCGTGACTCGCATAGTCACAAGGACCGCATAGGCCGTATAGACCCGCATCAAGGGTGGCAAGCCCTCGGTATAATAAGTCAAAGGGGTATGTGATACAATAATAGTACAACGGGCTTAACGTTTAACAACGTAAGCACAACAAGAATGACCCCCTTACATCACGATCACACAAGATACTAACACAAGTAGCATCCTAACATGTTTACTTATCACATCAACAAGAAAGTATTTACAAGGCTATCTCAAACCAACACAATCAAGTTATTCACACAAGGTACTTTATGCTAACAAGTTCGGGTATCTATCCCTAAAGTACTTCATACATTAAATCTTTTAAAAGATCCGTTGCTTTCACATAAGTCACACAATACCCGTAGTATAAAATAGAGTGACTGTCTTTTTTTAATTAAACCAAAACATTTACCTTTGTAAAATCAAGTAACAACATTATTTTCCAAACGTCCAAGTTTGCCTAATTTCAAATGTTCACGTTTCTTATTTTAGAAAGGTTTCGTAGTTCATAGTCTTATTCATTTAAGAATATATTTCTCTTTTAAACAATCTGAGAAACATAAGCCTTATATGTGAGTAGGATATTCTTGTTTATAACAATCTTATTACAGCAGCCGTGATCTAGGAAATATCATTTTGTCTCATCTTAGCTTCTATGCAGATGGAAGTTTCTACTGGTTTTAATAATACTTAATTAGTCAAAACATTTCCTTTTATTAACGCTGCAGTGGTTTGTCGATACACATTCTGATTTCAAATCAAGAAAACATTCTTAAGCCGTTATACCTAACTTCCCATAAAGCTAGTATAACTCTTAAGTTTTTCAAAAACCAAGTATTACTTCTTCTTTCAAAATGATTCAAAAATCTTTTGAAATACTTCAAGTTCTTTATTAACACATAACAAGCCAGTTATAGTTCAAATCAGTTACCTTTTAAAGACCACAAGTATTTTCGTACCAACATAAAGCTGTTATAACCAACTTCCCATAAAGCCGTTATAACACTTTATGTTTTAGACCAATCAAATACATTTAACACATGACGCTCACCGTACTACATAGTTACACACATATCATGCTAGAAGAGATAGGAAGAGGTTCACATACCTCGCGACGAGTATCGACTAATAGCAAAACGCTCCAAGTACTTCCAAACGTCGGCTACTCCTTAAGCCAAGTAGATCGCGCCACACGTAGTACTTCAACCTATAAGGCCACAAGGCGCTTATTAACATTTAGATCTCATCGTAGAACATTCTACAGAAAATTCGGCAGCACCTCCCCCCCCGCAACAGCGTAAATCTCCTCCTCTATCGAGGCCGGCTACCAAGCCAACCAGGGGGGGTTATACATCTAACCCTAACGGGTACAATTCTACTTCACGGTACTACTACACAAGTCTACTGTAATACAGCCCTATGTAATTACGCCAAGATTCTTCTTTCAATTCAGGCTTAAGTCGCAAGACATTGCCGTAAGTATTATTCAGGCTTAAGTCAAAAGACATTGCCGATACTACGTTCAGTTCTATATATAGTATACTTCAACTATATATTCTAACAATATGTAATATCCAATTACAATAGAGGGACAAGATAATTACCTCGATAAGCCCATAATTATCCTAGTTAAAGTCGATCCTGGGAAATCGTTTAGCTCCAACTCCGAGCGCCCAACCCATCTAAACCACCCTTAGAAGTTCTAACCAACTTCTACACAATACTCCAACGGACTATGGAGATTTTCCTAGGGTTTCGGTTTTGTGACTGACGGAAGTATAATAGTATTTTCTGGGCTTTTCGTATAGGTATAACCTTAGAATACAACAAGGTATATGGCTAAGGTAATTTGGGCATTATAACAATACTTTTGAGAGTATTTCTACACCACAAAGGGGGGGGTATTATACGAAAGCAACAAGGTGGGGGTACCCCACGGCCACACTACTAGAGGGGGAAAGGGCTCTCGCCAAGGGGAGGAGGCTCTCGGCCACTACACTACACAAAGGGGGAGGAAGAAGCTTTCAAGACTTAAGAGATTTTTGGATGAAGAAGTTCATCAAAGGGGAGGGGTATTTATAGGTCAAGTGAAGGCCAACCAATGGCCAAGATTTAGCCAAGTGCTAGGCAAGTGTAAGGCCAAGATTAGGGCATGTGTACCTAGCCAACTTGCACACAAAATATCCTACCTACTACTTGACAAAAACCAACCCCAATCGTCCAAGCTTTACCGCCCCAAGGTCCACCAATGAGAGGGTGCCAAGTGTCGCCCTCTCGTTGGTCCAAAATGTTTCGTCTCTCGGAAAAATCCGCAAAAATTAAAAATGACATAGCCGGAAATTCCCCTACGAAAGCTGTGAAAACGTTTCGTCGAAAAACGACTCTAACCGGGTGTTATGCACAAATAAAATTCGGCCAAGCACTTTAAGGCACAAACTCAAATTTTCTACGTACGTCCCCGCGTACATACTCTGGAAAAACGGGGTATAACAGTAGCTATGCCAGTGGGTGATTCGGTGTTAGCTGAGCGGGTGTATAGAGGTTGTTCGGTATTTATTTACAGTCGTCAGACCCTTGCAGACTTGATAGAGTTGGAGATGACAGATTTTGATGTCATTATGGGTATGGACTGGTTGGCTTCTTATTATGCCAACGTTGAATGTAGGGACAGGTTGGTTCGGTTCCAGTTTCCTGGAGAGCCAGTTATCGAGTGGAAGGGCAACACAGCATCGCCGAGGGGTAGGTTTATTTCTTACCTCAAGGCTAGGAAGATGGTGTAGAAAGGGTACATCTACCATCTGGTTCGGGTATTTGATACAGAGGCTGATGTGCCAGTTCTTCAGTCAGTGCCAGTGGTTAGGGAGTTTCCAGATGTGTTCCCAGACGATCTTCCGGGTATCCCTCCTGAGAGAGAGATTGAGTTTTGTATTGACACGTTGCCAGACACTCGACCCATTTCCATTCCGCCATACAGGATGGCACCTCTCGAGTGAGGAGGCGAGGACCACCAAAGATTTCTTTGGAGAAAGGATTTATCAGGCCTAGTGTATCTCCCTGGGGAGCGCCAGTTTTGTTCTTGAAGAAGAAAGATGGACGCTGCGATGTGTGTTGATTACAGTGAATAATAAGGTAACCATCAATAATAGTACCCTCCCCGTGATTGATGATTTGTTTGACCATTGAAGTGCGAGGTGTTTTCCAAGATAGACTCGCGATCCGTTATCATCAAAGCGAGTTCGAGAGGCAGATATCCCAAAGACTGCATTCAGGACCCGGTATGGGCACTATGAGTTCAGGGTTATGTCTTTCGGTTTGACCAACGCTACAACGGTATTTATGGATTTGATGAACCGGGTGTTCAAGCCATTTTGGATACATTTGTGATAGTATTCATTGATGACATCTGGTTTATTCGCGACATAGCGAGCATGCAGATCACTGGCGACGGTACTTGGGGTTCTCGAGCCGGCAGCTTATTCGCTAAGTTCTCCAAGTGAGTTTTGGTTGGCCTCGGTGGCATTCCCGGGCATATTATTGGGCTGATGGTCTTCGGTGGATACGACAAAGATTGAAGCGATAAGTCTTAGCCGAGACCTACTACTCCGACCGAGGTGCGCAGCTTAGGATCGCGTTATTATCGAGGTTCGTGGAGCGCTTTTCGATTTCAAAGACCGCTGACTAGTCGACTCGAAGGAAGCCAAGTTCCAGTGGACAGAGGCGAGAAGGGTTTCCAGTTGCTGAAGTAAATGTTGACTACAACTCCAGTTCTTACTCTTCCTGAGGGTTAGACGCACGTGATCTATTGTGATGCCTCTGCATCGAGTTAGGGTGTGTTTTGATGCAAAGACGACAAGGTTATAGCCTATGCTTCCCGGCAGTTACGGAAGCATGAGAGGAATTACCCTACCCACGACTTAGAGTTGGCCGCAGTTATTCATGCCTTGAAGATTTGGAGACATTATTTGTATGGGGTTCATGTGGATATTTATACAGACCACAAGAGCCTCCAAAGATATCTTCGTAGCAGAGCTGAACTTGGGGCAGAGACGGTGGTTAGAGTTACTGAAAGATTATGATGTTGATATTCTATACCATCCGGGGAAGGCCAACGTAGTTGTTGATGCCTTGAGTCGTAGATCTATGGGGAGCCTATCAGAGGTACATCCAGAAAGACAGATACGGTCCGTCGATCCACCGCTAGCGAGCCTGGGGTTCGATTGATCGATACCGACGATAGTGGGTGCGGGTTCGTGAGGTTTCGAGTCTTCCATCGTTGATGAGGTGAAGAGACGACAGTTCGAGGACCCAGTATTGGTACGGTACCGTGATGCAGCTCTTCGGGAGGAGAAGAGTCTATTCGAGGTAGCGCCTGATGGGGTGCTGAGATTTGAGGGCCGGTTGTGTGTTCCCGATGTGACAGACTTCACAAGTGATTTTGGGAGACACACGGTTTCGTTATTCTATTCCTCCGGGGTCGACCAAGATGTAATTTGACATCAGATGTTTGTATTTGTGGGATGGCACGAAGAGGACGTGGCAGTTTTGTTGCCTGATGTCCTAATTGCCGCAGGTCAAGGTCGAGCACCAGAGGCCCGGTGGATTATTGCAGCTATTGAGATTCCGACTGGAAGTGGGAGGTGATCAACATGGACTTTGTTACAGTTTACCTCGCACTCGGAGGAAGCACGACTCCATTTGGGTTATTGTTGACAGTCGACGAAATCAACCCATTTCCTTCCGGGCCAGACGACGTTTACCGAGGATTATGCCGATTATACATCGAGAGATTGTGAGGTCGCACGGTGTCGGTGTCGATTATATCGATAGGAGCCCGGTTTATGGCTAACTTCGAGGTCTTTCCGAATGGATTGGGACCTAGGTGAGTCTCAAGACAGATTTCATCCTCGTGATCGACGCGCATGCAGCGTACTATCCGCATACAACGAGGATATCTCGCGAGCTGCGTGATTGATTTCGTGGGTAGCCGGGAGGATCATTTGCCTCTTGTGGAGTTTGCTTATAACAACGGCTACCATTCCAAGATACGGATGGCGCCATACGAGGCTTTATATGGGCGAAATGTAGATCGCCGATTAGTTGGTTCGGCGTGGGCGAGTGCGATTAGTTGGCGGACTTGGTTCGTGGTGTGGATAAGGTGAAGCTTATCCAGAGAGCTGATAGCGGCTCGTAGTCGGCGAAGTCATACGCGGATAATCGGCGTCGACATTTGGAGTTTCGTGTAGACTATTGGCTCTTCTTGAAGGTGTCACCCATGAAGTGTGATGAGATTCGGTAAGAAACTCGGCCAAGGTACATTGGGCCCTACCAGATCGTCCGTCGAGTAGGCAAGGTTGCCTATGAGTTAGATCTGCCTTCAGAGTTAGAGGCGGTACATCCGGTCTTCCATGTTTCTATGTTGCGGAAGTGTATCGGAGATGCAGCGAGAGTTTTACCTGCTAGTGAGGTCCAGGTGACAGAGGGGTTATCGTATGAGGAGAGTCCCATAGCGATACTCGATCGCCAGGTCAGGCGACTGCGGACCAAGGATGTGACTTCCGTCAAAGTCTTGTGGAGGAATGATAACCGGGAGGAGATGACTTGGGAAGCGGAGGAGGACATGTTGAGGAAGTATCCTCACTTATTCCCTACACCTTCAGGTAATTCTTTTCCCCTACTTGTCAAGTTTTAATTGAAGCATTTGTTTTGTGTAAATGCTATTATGTGGCCATGTGTGAAATTATTAGTATGTCGGGGTTGTGAAAGGAAACTATGTCGCTAATTATGAGTTTGACTCCGAAAGAACATTCGGGGACGAATGTTTCTAAGAGGGGAAGAATGTTACACCTCGTATTTACAAGACATATTTTAAGAACGTACGTAAGAACTCATAAGTGTTAAGATTTGAGACTTGTAAAAATTTATTGGAATTATGAAATTGTCGGAAAACGTAATATTGTGACGAATGGGAGGGCGACACGTGTCACCCCGTCTTATGGTTGCCTTGGACGATTTTAGCAAGGGCTAAATGGTCATTTGACCTTTGTAGGATGACTAAGTCTTGCAAGTAGAGAGCTTGACATAATTGACTTGGTCAATGGGTCCACAAAGTCTTGATATTTAGTAAGACCTCATCCAAACCACCCATTTGTTTACATCTTGACCCTCCATGTCCCTATATATTACTACTAGTAGCAAGAGTGAGCCCAACACTTAGAAAATTTTTCAAGAAATTGGAAGAGCAACAAGAGTGCTCTCGGGTTCACTCAAAAAGGAAAAAGAATTTTTTTTGTTTGTGATCCATTTAGCTCCACACTTTAAACCAAGGTTCTTGAGTGTATTGTAAGTGTATCTCAATAGAAAAATCTCGGAAAACGATAGTTTTCGTATTAGTCGCAAGGCGAAAAACTAGTTGCTTTCTAGGTTTTGTTTGGAGATTTGAAGGAAATTTGTTGGTGTTGTTCTAAGGGTCTCAACTAGCGGATTGAAGTGTCTTGAAGAGGCTCTAAGTTTCTAAGGAGCGACTTTGGATTTGGAGTTGGATTAAGATTCGTTGAGGTATAATCTTGTCTCTTAAAAGTGTTACAAGATTATTTATATTGTTGTTAGTTTTACATGTTGCTAGCATGAAGTATATGTGTTGAAGTTTATAAGTGTTATGGATTGCTTGTAGCCTTAAAAATCCGAAAATATAATGTAAGCCATGTGAAGTTGGATTACAATTTGGTCGTTTATTAGAATCGTCGCATGTTACTTACTTGAAGATTATAGTAGTTATAATCAATTGTGACTTGTTGTCATGTTATACTAACAACTTGGATTGAAATGGAAATTGGATAAGAATTGGTATTGTTGCATCTCAATGTGGCCAAATTGGACTTGTAGTTTGTATTAGTTTGATATCGTTTGTGGGGCGGAATTTTACACGTCTAGTAGGCGTGTAATCCCCTATTGTTAATTGCTTTGATTGGGCCTTAAATGTGGCGTGTTTGGTTATTGAATTCGGCCTTGAAAAAGGTGGCAAAGTAAGTAGAAACAAAGGAGGTGTTGTCCGATTTTCCGTAGAATTTAGAGACTTTACACTTATAATATTCTACGTTTGAAGTAAGGCATTAATAGACGTATTATGGATATTATAGGTTCACATACTACGGGCGGGACATTGTACTTGGCAAGTGGTTTGACCCGAAGAGGTATGTAGAACTTTTCCTATCTTTTGAGCATGACTAGTTACGCGTATATAGTACGGTAGACGTACATGATCTTGATATCCTTTACTAGTTTTATGAATGGCCAAGTCGGGTGAGTTAGGAGATTAACTCGCTTCTTTGAAAGTATTAAGGATGTCTTAAGTTTTATTAAAGTTAAGGGACTTGAAGAGTTTTAAAGTATGTGATACTTGTTCCGTTTTAAACGTATAAGTCCCTTGGATATGAAATTGTATTTGGCTAAAGTATAAAGTGAATATAACGACTTTATGGGAAGTTGGTTATATTTGCTTTATGGAAAGATAAATGACTTGATTGTAATGAAAAGGACATTTGATTTTAAGGCATCAATTGCCTAAGGTTTTATAAGAAAAAGGAGTCACTTGATTTAGAAACCTAACTTTATTTCTAAAGGTATTGTGACTTGTCTTGAAAAGTAATTTTGACTTGATACTACAGTTAATAGTATCTTGGAAGTTTTATATGAAAGAGAGTCATTTTTAAAAGAGTGGAAGTATGTAGTACTTTGGGTTAAATTCCCGGATCTTTATAAAAGACATGTTAGTGCCTTAAGTAAACTAAAATGAGAGTGTATGTGAACAAGAATAATAAGAAGTTAGGGGGATTCTTAACTTGCTTATATATTGTACGATAGCCGGTTTTGTGCTAGTGGTATATTATTCATTACGGGGTCATTCCCCAGGTTTGTGGCATTTGCATATTCCGTGGATTTGCTACCCACGATGCGAGGAATACCTCATGCGAGTCCGCAAGGGCTTATACGGGTGAAATAGTCCCATGCGGGCGGATACAGCCTATGCGAGGAATACCTCATGCGAGTCCGTAAGGGCTTATGCGGGTGAAATAGTCTCATGCGAGGAATACCTCATGCGGGTCCACGCGACCTATGCGGGTGAAATAGTCCCAGGAGTAGGATTGCTTAATGATACTGCGGGCGGGTGGTCCTGCTTTGATCGTGAGCTTCCTATTTTATATTGTAAGTATACTACTATTTACTCTCATTGTTAGTAAGGCACAGTGTACTGTAATTTGATTATCATACATGTCTCCGGCTTTGTTTTAAACCTATGATGTAATTACAGTATTTTTCCAGTTTTACATACTTAGTACATATTGTGTACTGACCCCCTTCCTCGGGGGCTGCGTTCATGCCGCAGGTAGGGGTAAGCAGGTGGTGGATCCTCATACTTAGGATCACTTATCAGACGTCAGAAGCTCCATTTCTCCGGAGGCTTGTCTTTTTGGTACAGTCTTTCCCTGATGTTGTAGATTTATGTACATTCAGGGGTATGGCGGGGCCCTGTCCCGCCACTGTTGTTATTCCTAGAGGTTTGTAGTCACATGTTGTGGTTTGGGGCTGTAAGAACTGAGTTGTACAGATTTTCTTGGATTATGCATATTTTATAGAAGACGACCTTATCGGCTAGCCTGTGTTATTGTTGTCTAAATGTTGTATGTTGTGTATGTTCCGCTGCTATTCTCTGATGTATACAGGCAGGGTGCGGGTAGGGCACTGATCGCGCCCGGTCGGGTCGTGACAGGACTTACTTTCTTTATCATAAGGAATCATGCTAGAAGAAGAGGACATAGTTCACATACCTTTTCGGCTTAATCCACAAGCTAAGTCGAATACGCCGCCCGTAGAAGTGTCAACCTATAATGGCCACAACACGACTATCAACTTCTAGTTTCTAACGTAGAATAATACTAAGTATACGGTCTCTTATTCTACGGAATATCGGGCAGCACCTCCTTTGTTTCTACATACTTTTCCACCTTTTTCAAGGCCCGATAATCAATAACCAACATGCCACATTTAAGGCTCAATACACCAATCAATCAAAGGGGATTACACGCCTTACGATACATGTAAAATTCTGCCCCACAATTAATACCAACTAGTTCCATATTCAAAGCCATTCTCGGCTAACTTGTACAACAACAAAAGTCCTTTCCAATCTTTTTTTTCAATCCAAGTCCTTAGGTCTAACATGTTATATAGTCATAAACAACTTTAACAACTATAATTCCTTCTTTATATAACATGTGACGACTTAAACTAATAATCAAATTGAATTGTAATTTCAAAGGCTAAACATGCTAGTTTCGGATTAGGGTTCCAATAGCCAATACACTTATCAAACTTCATACTATATACCTCATGCTTGCTAATATCCATAGCTACAACAATAAGTAATCTTAATTACTAAAACGACAAGTTTGTTACCTTTATAAGCCCTTATAAATTCCAAGATTCAAAGTCGCTCCTTAGCAATTCTTAGCTCCTTTCCTTTACGCTCAAATCCTCTATTTGAAGCCTTTAGAAGTTCAAAACCAACTTCTCTTCCATTTCCAATCCAAAACTATGAAAACGACTTAGGTTTTCGCCTTGCGACTAACGTGAAAACGTCGTTTTTCCGAAATATTTCTATTGAGATATCCTTACAATACCCTTAGGGACCTTGGGTTAAAGTCTTGTGAATAAAGAACCACAATTGCAATTTTATTTTTGTGGAAATAAGGCAAACCCGAGAGCAACTATAGGAACAAAATGTTGTGAAATTTTTCTTAGTGTTGAAGAGCTTGTCTTGCATCTAGTGTAGTATATATAACACAATGGAGGGTCAAGATTACAACATATGTGTGGCTAGGATGAAGAACATTAAATATTTAGCCAAGTGGACAAGTTGACTTAGTCAATAATCTCAAGCTTTGAAGACTTGATCATCTACAATGGTCAATGACCAATACACCCTTGTCTTAATTTCGTCCAAGACCATATGGGGGGGGGGGGGTGCCACGTGTCGCCCTCCCATTCGTCCATAAAATTTCGTAACCCTCGTGGGCCCCACAAAACGTAAAATTTCTTGGGTGGGCCCTACGTGACCAAATCCGTAAAAATAATTTTCCATAATGATAATAAGTTCCATACTCTACAAATAATGCATTTTGAGAATCCAATTCTCATCAACGAATATTTTTCCTTTCCGACGTTCGGAAGATTTTCCGTCGGAAAAACAATTCTTTCTTTCGTACCACTTTTCAAGTCTTGATTCCTTACGTACATTATATTATTCATGTCCTGGACTTACGGGGTGTAACAATATCGAACAAGCCATTGCAGCGTTAAATGAAAAAGGAATCGACAATCAATTATATTGGAATGAGTAGAATTTCCATCTGCACAGAAGCTAAGATATAACCAGTTCGTTTTACACTTTCTAGATTCACAACTGATTAGATAAGATCATTATTAATATATAACCTGCTAAAGGCTCATAAAATGGATTAATTTGGCAATTCGGATCGGTTATCACTATGTAAATGTTTCCATAATGTTAGCCAGAGGAGCGAGACGAATTTAGATTATCGAGTTGGTATAGACAACAAACGGTTTGTGAACTATCCTTTCTTCTTTTGAAAGTTGTTTATTTGAAGTAAGTGTACGGTGGACGTACGTAGTTTTATTGGATCTTAATCTCAAAATGATACTTGATATGATAAGTGTCTTGATTTACCAAATGTGGATTTAAAGTGATACTTGGTTTGATAAGTATCTTGATTTACCAAATGAGGTTTTAAAATGATACTTGATAGAATAAGTTACTTGATTTGAAAAGAATAAGTGACTTGATTTTAAAAGTATAAGTTACCTGATTTGAAAAGAATAAGTGACTTGATTTGAAAAGTATAAGTTACTTGATTTGAAAAGTATAAGTGACTTGATTTGAAAAGTATAAGTGACTTGATTTTCCAAATGAGGATTAAAAATGAAAGATATGATAGTATCTTGGGTGTCTCTAAATGAAGTGTAAGTGACTTGATTTTATAAGTGAAAGTGCCTTAAAGTTACATGTGCTAGTATCTTTGGTTTTTCTAAAAAGAAAGACATGGTATTTGTTATACCCCGTAGTTCCGGAGTATGTACGTGAAGACGTACGTACGTTTGTACAAACCCTAATTAGGTTAAGAATGAAATTGTAAGCTTTCGACGGAAAAGATTCCGAACCTTGTGAAGGAAATTCTACGTTTTTAATATTTTTAACCGATTACGTATTTTTCCGAGAGACGAAATATTTTGGACCATTAGGAGGGCGACATGTGTCACCCTTAGTTGGCTTAGGTTGGATGAAAATGTGGCCTAGTGGGCAAGTCAAATTGGTCAAGTCTTGCAAGTTGATTTGTGTGAGTGGGAGTAGGTAGAAGTGGACGTTTTTTTGGAGAGTTAGTGGAGTCCACATGGCTCATTGTTGTGGTGGGCATGTGTTCCAATATTGTGGTGGACATATGTCCAAATGTTGTGGGAGACACTTGGTTGGAAGACCTCATCTTTCACTTGGATCATAATCTCCACCTTCCATTTGTTTTGATCTTAGCCCTTGAGTGTTCTATAAATACCCCCCTTGAGTGAAGACTTCTTCATCCACTCCTCATTCTCTAAGTCTCAAAAACTCCCTCTCCCTTGTAGTGTTTCTCGTCCAAGCCCTCTCCCCCCCTTCCTAGTGGCTTCGGCCGAGAACCCTCTCCCCCCCCTTTGTAGAAAGTTGCCTTCTAGTAGTTACTATTCCAAAATACCCTAGCCCCAAATCCCTTTTAGTAGTTGAGTAGAAGTTGTTTAGAAACTTCTAAGGGTCTTGGAGCTATCGGAGCGTGCAATTAGGAGCTAAACCTTGCTCAGGATCGACATTTAACTTGGATAATTTTGGGCTTGTCGAGGTAAACACTTTTGTCCTTCTATTGTAATTGAAGATTACATATAAGAATAGTTAAGATTTGAGTATAAGATATAGAAGGATATTAAAGAAGAAGAATTGAACTGTACTTACATAGGACTGTACTTACAGTAGACTTGTGTAGTATGACGGGTAGGGAAGTACTGCCCGATTTTTCCGTAGAATAGAGAACCCTCTACTTAGAATATTCTTCAGTGTAGTCTAGACGTTGATAGACGTATATGGCCTTTATAGGTTGAATGTTCTGCGAGTAGCATGTTCTACTTGAAAGGTGGACAAGGCTAGCCGGGTTATAGTGGTGGAGCATTTTTCTATTTAGTCGATAATCGTCGCGAGGTATGTGATTCTTTCTATCCTCTTGAGCATGATATTCTTAAAAGAATATATATAGTATGGTAGACGTACGTGTGTTAACTGAACGTGGTTTTACTGCGATGTCTTCTGACTTGAGTCTAATAATAAAGAATCTTGAAGTATTTCAAAAGAATTAAGAACCGTTTGTGAAAGAAGAGTAATACTTGGTTTTAAAAGCTTAAGAGTTATACTAGCCTTATGGGAAGTTAGGTATAACGACTTAAGAGAGATAAAAGGAACAATTTACTTAATTGTTTATAAACGCCTTGTATTGATTTCGGAAATGAGAATAAGTATCGAACAAACCACTGCAGCGCTAATAAAGGGAAATGTATCGACTAATTAAGTATTATTAAAACCAGTAGAAACCTCCATCTGCATTGAAGCTAAGATGAGACAAAATGATATTACATTTCCTAGATCATGGCTACTTTAACAAGATTGTTATAAACAAGAATAACCTACTCACACATAAGGCATATGTTTCTCAAATTGTTTTAAAAGGAGAATTATATTATTAAGTGATTAAAACTATGAACTACGAAACCTTTCGAAAATGAGAAACTTGAGCATTTGAAATTAGGCAAACTTGAACGTTCGGAAAATAATGTTGTTACTTAGGGAAGTGTTTTGGTTTACTTAAAAAGATAGTCACTCTATTTTTATACTACGGGTATTGGTTGACTTTTGTGAAAGAAACGGATCTTTTAAAGAGTTAATGTATGAAGTACTTTGGGGATAAAAACCCGAACTTGTTAACATAAAGTAGAAAGTACCTTGTGTGAATAACTTGATTGTGTTGGTTTGTGATAGCCTTGTAATACTTTCTTGTTGATTTGATAAGTAAACATGTTAGGATGCTACGTGTGTTAGTATCTTGTGATGTTGTGTAAGGGGGTTATTCTTGTTGTGCTTACGTTGTTGAACGTTAAGCCCGTTATCTTGTTATTATATCACATACCCTCGACTTGTTATACCGAGGGCTTGCCACCCGACGCGGTCTATACGGCTATGCGGTGTGTGTGACTACGCGAGCAGCGGTATGCTCGTGATTGATCATTGGTGTATTATCCGTGCGAGGAGTGCCTTATGCGATGCGTGTGACTACGCGGTCTATGTGACTATGCGGATGCGGGAGTCCGGAGAATGCGGGCTAGCTACCCCGACGCGAGAATACCTCATGCGGGCCTATGTGTGGCATACGCGAGCGGCGGTATGCTCGTGATTAGACGCACATTGATACGAGGCGAGTGGCGGCTTCGATCATGTAGTGCGATGCAGAAAGACCTCATGATACGCTTTATGGCATTGTTGGTGCTGGGTCTTAGTAGTCGGCTATGCCTTCGCACTTACCCCGTCACGGTTTTATTATGACACAGTGGGACTCGGTGTTCATGTGTATTCCTTGGTGCTTGTTATATCATGGATCACGAAGCGAGGAAGAATTCCACGCATGATTGATATTGTGGGCATGAGACCCATGGTTATATTTGAGTGATGACTTTGGGTGGGAGTCCACGACTTGACATATCGCTACATATTGTGTATCGTAAATTGTTTATCATATATGTCTTTTGTTTTATATAGACTATTATGATTTCATTCTGATATTTTGATTTCACATACTTGGTACTGTTATCGACCTCCTTCGGGGCTGCGTTCATGCCGCGGTAGAGGTACACGATCGCCGATCCTCGCTCATAGGATCACGATTCACGTTTTGGGAAGCTCCGTTTCTCGGAGGCTTATTTTTGTATAGTCCCGATGTTGTAGGTATTAATGTTCATTCAGGTATGGCGGGGCCTTGTCCCGCCATAGTTGTTTTACTTCCAGAGTGCAGTAGTCCGTTGTAAAGTTGGGATGTAACTGTTCACTTTGGGTTTATATATATATGTCGAAAGGCAACTTTTCCTCAGATAAACTGTGTCTCTTTCACATTGTTTCATGTTGTGTTTTTATATTCCGCTGATTACTCTGATGTATGTCTACTTGGGTGCCCGGGTAAGGCACCAGTCACGGGCCCGGGTTCGGGTCGTGACAGTATTGTCTTGGTTATTCTAAAAAGGAAGGCATGGTATTGTCTTGGTTATTCTAAAAAGGAAGGCATGGTATTGCCTTGGTTTTTCTAAAAGGGAAGATGTGAAAGTGCCTCGATTTTTAAAAGGTGTAAGTGCCTTGATTTTAAAAGTATAAGTTACTTGAGTTTAATAGTGTAAATAACTTGATTTTAAATTGTGGAAGTGCCTTGATGCTACATGTGCTAGTGTCTTGGGGGTTTTATAAATTAAAGAATGTACGGTGGACGTACATGGTGCTATTGGGTTCAAGTCCCTAATATTATATGATATGATTCTTTTATAAAAAGGATGTACGGCGGACGCACATGTGTTATTGGGTTCAAGTCCCTAATATTACATGACATGGTAATGCCATGGGTTTTTCTAAAATGATAGTTCATTCTATTTGTTCTAATGAGAGTCAAGGATTATTTAACTTGCATATGTTTGCTCATGATAGCTATTCGTGCAAGTGTTATATTTCCACATCACCGCGTCTCTCACTAGGGCCGACAACTTTATATATGTGTATGGTTCCATGAACATGTTTCCATGATGCGGGTTCGAGTCCCATGATATTATATTATTCCATGGACTAGTTTTTCATGATGCGGGTTCGAGTCCCATGAATAGGATATGCATAATGATTCGGAGGGCAGGTGTCCCTGATTTTGACATGACTTTCATATTTTGAAAAAGGTACGGTTGATTTTCTATTTTGAAAATGTACAGTTTACTCTCATTACACCGAGTCCCACAAATGGGTCGGGTACGTTATGCGATACACCGAGTCCTTCACTGAAGGTCGTGCAGTATATAGAACAGTCTTTACCGTGTCCCTCACTAAAGGGTCGGGACATGTTACACTGATGATTTCACCGAGTCCCTCACTAAAGGGACGGGATGCGTTATATGAAAACAGATACGATGACTTTCATTTTTATAAGGTATAGTGGTACAATGGTACAATGAATCAAGGTACAGTTGACTCTTATTTTATATGGCACGGTAGGATCTTATATTTGATTTTCATACTTGTCCCTGTCATTCTTTTGTACAGTTATGATCTTATTTACTGTACTTCATGTTTACATACTTGGTACCTTATTGTACTGACCCCCTTCGGGGGGCTGCGTTCATGCCCGCAGGTATAGGTACTCAGTTGGGTGATCCGCGAGCTTAGGATCCTTGCTCAGCGTTTTGAGATAGCTCCATTGTTTCGGAGCTTGTCATTTTGGCACAGGTCTTCCATTATGGATATGTATATTCAGGGGTACGACGAGGTCTTGTCCCGTCATAGTTTACTGTCCAAACTCTTAGAGGTATGTATTCATATGTGGGCTGGACTTACGTGAGTTGTATATATATTGTTGGCTAGTTGTACTACTGTGTTGTCGGGATGTTCCCGTTTATATACAGTGACGGCCTTATCGGCTTGCCTGTTTTTATAACATGAGGTTTCTTAGAGCTTCCGCTAGTTTTATGTGATGTATGAGTAGAAAGGTGCCCACGTAGGGCACCAGTAGCGGGCCCGAGGTTCGGGTCGTGACAAACCTATTCTTTCATATTTACAATGGAAAATATCCTCTCTTGTTATAAATCACCAATTTCATCATTTAGAGAATTTTTTTCTTTGACAAGAGCATGATAAGTATTATTTAACATATTTGCTAATGATATGAGTTTCTTTTGAGAGTAAACTATCAAGTTTTTATGAACATCAAGAAAATTTACCTCTTGTTGCTCATCATCATCCCTCGTATGAGATGTGGCCATGAGTGCAAAGATTGACTCATATTCAGAAGTTTTATTATCAATGGCCACTATTGATGTATCTCTCTGGTCATCATCATCTTCATATTCACTTGATGAGTCTCCCCAAGAAGCAAGAGTTTGCTTCATCATGTCATCAACCGTATCTTTCCTCTTGAACGTCTTATCAGGGACCTGATTACTCTTAGCAGTTTGTCATTATAATTGTCCTACTTGTGAAGAGGATACTCTTTAATGAAGTGACCAGGTTTCCCACACT
Organism: Przewalskia tangutica; assembly: GCA_029844215.1. Classification (NCBI taxonomy): domain Eukaryota; kingdom Viridiplantae; phylum Streptophyta; class Magnoliopsida; order Solanales; family Solanaceae; genus Przewalskia; species Przewalskia tangutica. The sequence goes on along the minus strand of CM056725.1, from coordinate 18,075,093 downwards.
TGTCGTGGTAGTTGTCATTTCCTTTGAAGTTTTTGCTGGTGTTTCCTATTCTTGGGACCCCACCATTTTTCTGAACCATCTTTTGAAATCTACGAGTGAGGTATGCCATGTCAACTTTGTTGCTGCTTGAGTCACCTTTGGAAGCTTTGAGAACCACATTCTTCTCCTTATTTTCCTCACTCTTTTATAGTTTCTTCCTTGATATCTTCATCTCATAAGTCTTAACATTTCCAATCAGCTCGTCAATGGTCAGTGTGTTCAGGTTCTTGGATTTATAAATGGCATTTAGCTTGCTATCCCAAGAGTCAGGCAAGACACCAAGCAATTTTCTAACCAGTTTGTTGGTTTTAATGACTTTTCCCAGAGAGTTGAGCTCATTAATTAAATAGGTAAACCTGGTATGCATCTCTTGGATAAACTCATCCTCTTCCATTTTAAACAACTCATACTCGTGGTTAGTATATCAACTTGGATTCCTTAACTTGAGTTGTTCCTTCATGAGTTATTTGGAGAGCTTCCTAAATCTCCTTGGTAGATATACCAGATGAGACCTGATTGTACTCATCCGATCCAATACCAGATGAAACCCGATTGAACCTTGGTGGCTATGATATTAATTGATGCAAACTATGAATTTACCAAACAATATAGAGAACCAGGTTCTCTTTGTGTTCTCTCACGCAAAACATAAAGTAAATAATACACAATATTTATGTGAAAAACTCCTTGCTCAAGGGATTATAAATCATAACCTACCAAGTAGGATTTTCAAATTCCATAACTAAGCAAGTTCAGATTATAACCTATTTCAACCTAGGAATTAAACTCTTAATTCCTCAACCCTTACAATACCTATATTGTAAGCCCCTTTACAATACCTCTATTGCAAAGCTACAAACCTTAACTAACTCTAGCCAAGAATACAAACCAGTAAAGATTGAAAATCTATCCTATCATGACACTTCTTAAAAATAGTGTAGGATTTACAATAAAGATCAAAAGACAAAGACTCATAAAAAACTAAATGACATAGACATATTCAGTTGTCTGGATCAGGTCGTTTAGGTTGTAGACAACTTTGTTCTTGAGAGAACTTGGAGACTTGTGACGGCTGCATTTGCACAAGCGATTTTAGGTTTTCAAGTGATGCCTACAACCTTGTAACATATTTCTTATATATTGGGGAGTATGTGAGATGAGCTAGGGACTACTTATCTCTTGATTTGACCTCTAGCACACTACAACAGTGTTGCAGTACTTCCAATAAATAGTACATCTTTATAGCTATAATTGTTGACTGTACGAAAGCCAAGAGAACGGATAGCAGATCAGGTCCCTATTTGGTTCTTCGACAATTTGAAAAATCATCAAAATACAAGATGATGTAACTTATCACTATGCCAACCTTGTTTGAGAGAATTTCAATTCTGCAATAAATGTTTTATCCCAATGAGCAATGTTTCACTGGTTAGGTGTGGACAAGATTTGAACCTACAATATTCAGGTCATGAGCCTGATAAATTAACCAATACCTCTACCACACAAGGTGTTATGCCCCGTAATTTCAGAACATGTTTATAAGAACGTACGTAAGAACTCAAAAATGTTAAGATTTGAGACTAGTAAAAATTTATCGGTATTATGGAAATGTCGAAAAACGAAATATTGCGACGAACGGGAGGGCGACACGTGTCACCCCCCCTTACTTGGTCTTGGACGAAAATACATGGATAAAGTGGTCATTTGACCAATGTTAGGATGATCAAGTCTTGCAATGACTTAAGCTTGACATTGTTGACCAAGTCAACAAGCCCACTTGACTTGATATTTAAAAATCCTTCATCCTAGCCATTCAAGTGTATAGATCTTGGCCCTTATACAGTTGTGTTATATAGTATACTAGTAGCAAGGATGAACTCCACACTTAGAGAAAAATTTGCAAACCTTGTGTGCACAAGAAATGAGCTCTCGGGTTTGGAGGGTTCAAGAGAGGGAATTTTTTCGTTTGTTGTCCAATAAGCTCCACACTTTAAACCAAGGTTCCTAAGGGTATTGTAAGGGTATCTCAATAGAAAGATCCCGAAAAAGTGGCGTTTTCTTATTAGTCGCAAGGTGAAAACCTAGTCACTTTCCTAAGTTTGGATTTGGAATTGAAGGAAAGTTGTTTGTGATCTTCTAAAGGGCTTCAAGTGGCGGATTGGAGTGTCAAGGAGAGGCTCTAAGTTGCTAGGGAGCGACTTCGGATCTTGAAGTGGATTAAGGCTCTCTAAGGTAACAATCTTATTTTCTTAAGTGTTACAAGATTACATATTATTATAGCCTTACATTTTAACTAGCATGAAGTATATGTATTGAAGATTGATAAGTGATATGGATTGTAGTAGCCTAAATATGAAATGACATGTTGAGCCATTTGAAATTGAAATACAATTTGGTCGATAACTACAATCGTCGCATGTTATCTACTTGACGATTATAGTTGTTATAATAGATTGCGGCTTTATAACATGTTATACTAAACAACTTGTATTGAAAAGGAATTGGAAAGAAAGATATGTTGTGACACCTTTTGGCCGAGAATGGCATTGTATGTTGGACTAGTTTGATATAAATTGTGGGGCGGAATTTTACACGTCTTGTAGGCGTGTAATCCCCTATTGTTAACTACATTGTTGAGCCTTAAATTTGGCGTGTTTGGTTATTGAATTCGGGCCTTGAAAAAGGTGGAAAAGTATGTAGAAACAAAGGAAGTGCTGTCCGATTTTCCGTAGAATTTAGTGACTTTGCACTTAGAATATTCTACGTTTGAAGCTAGAAGTTAATAGACGTATTATGGTCATTATAGGTTGACATACTACGTACGGTGTATTGGACTTAGCAAGTGGATTGAACCGAAGAGGTATGTGGAACTTTCCTATCTCTTGAGCATGAGTAGTTGTAACTGTATAGTACGGTAGACGTACGAGATTTAAATGAATTTAGTTTCATTTGATATCCTTGACTTGTTTTAAAGGATATACATGCCTTGGTTTCAAAAGTATAAAGTTGGTTAATAACTTTATGAAAAGAAAAGAAAGAATGGTTTATTCTAATAGGGTAAACAAAGATTTTCTTGACTTGAAAATGTATAGAATACTTGATTTGGAACGTATTGATTCCTTGAGCTATTCTAAAGTTAAGAAACTTGATTACAAGGTAAGAGACTTGAAGCATTTTGAAAGTATACGATACTTGGTTTTCGAAAGTATAAGTCTCTTGGTTATGAAAAGAATGTAAGTGTCTAGAAGTATAAAGCTAGTATAACGGCTTTATGGGAAGTCGGTTATAATAGCTTTATGGAAAGTTAAAAAGAGTGGTTTACTCTAAGTAATGTAAGTATGATAAATGACTTGAAATAATGAAAGACAAATTGATTTTAAGGTATCAATTGCTTAAGGTTTTAAGAGAAAGAAGTCACTTGATTTAGAAGCCTATAAATGTATTTCTAAAAAGTATTGTGACTTGTCTTGAAAAGTAATTATGACTTGATACTACAGTTATTAGTATCTTGGAAGTTCTATATGAAAAAGAGTCATTTGTAAAAGAGTAGAAGTACGTAGTACTTTGGGTTAAATTCCCGGATTTTATAATGACATGTTAGTACCTTAAATAAACTAAAATGAGAGTGTATATGAATAAAGCCAATAAGAAGTTAGAGGGATTTCTTAACTTGCTTATGTTATGTATGATAAGCCGGTAGTGCTTATGTTATGTATAATAAGCCGGTAGTTCTTATGTTATGTATGATAAGCCGGTAGTGCTTATGTTATGTATGATAAGCCGGTAGTGCTTATATTATGTATGATAACCGGTTGTGCTAGTTTATGTTATTCTTACGGGGTCATTCCCCGAGTTTGTGGCATTTGCATATTCCGTGGATTTGCTACCCATGATGCGAGGAATACCTCATGCGAGTCCGTAGGGCTCATGCGGGTGAAATAGTCCACGTGCGGGCGGACGATCCTATCACGAGGAATACCTCATGCGGGTCTATACGACCTATGCGGGCGGATACAGTCTATGCGAGGAAGTTACCTCATGCGGGTCCATACAGCCTATGCGGGTGAAATAGTCCCAGGAGTAGGATTGTTTAATGATACTACGGGCAGGTGGCCCTACTTTGATCATGAGCCTCCTATTTTTATGCAGTAAAGTATACTCTTGTTTACTCTCATTGTTAGTAAGGCACGATTATCTTTATTATTTGAGTTATCATACATGTCTCCGCTTTTATATTAGACTTTATGATTTCATTCTGATCTTTCGATTTCACATACTTGGTACATGTTGTACTGACCTCCTTCGGGGGGCTGCGTTCATGCCGCAGGTAGAGTATACAGGTTGCTGATCCTCACTCTTAGGATCATTGTTCAGCTGTTGAGAAGCTCCATTACTCCGGAGGCTTATCCGTAGTACAGATCCCTGGTATGGTCGGTTGTTGTACATTCAGGGGTATGGCGGGGCCCTGTCCCGCCACAGTTATTATTCTTAGAGGTCTGTAGTCATGTCTTGTGGATTGGGTTGTAAAGAAAAAAAAATGTCTCGCATTTTTTGGATATTGTAAATTGTACGAAAGGTGGCCTCATCGGCTAGTCTGTTGTTGTTTATTGTCTAAGTGTTTACTTGTGTTGTGTATGTTCCGCTGCTATTCTCTGATGTATACCTGTAAGGGGTGCCCAAGTAGGGCACCAGTCGCGGGCCCGGGGTTGGGTCGTGACACAAGGATTTTCAATCCAGCTGAGCTACCTGAACCACTTTGAAATAAGTCTCATTTATTTATGTAATTTGCCCCACCCCCAGATTCTAACGGTGACTGAAGCCTCTATATTGAAGGGTCGATATATACATAAGCTACATATATAACGCTATATGCCTTTGTGGGCAATATCATCATCATATTGTACCCGATCATAATAGGACTCGGTGTTATCATACCCAACTCCAGTGGTGTGCAAATATAAGTATCATACCCGACCGACTATAGAGCAACTCAATGTCATAATATATATACTCGAATGACCTCAGAGGACCAATAAGAATAGAACAGAGTGACACAAAGTCGTTAACCCCCGACTATTATTATGTAACTATATCCAAAAATCATTTTAATCCAATGAGAACTCAAAACCCTTCATATAACAAGGAATATCACAAGTGCAAAAAGTACTCCTGACAAGGGACAACAAAGATCATTAAATTTCAAGAGTTCGAAACAAATATGTTTTCAACGGTCAAGAATAAAGTCTTATTTTATGGAGGTTTTGATATATGTTGATACTCTTAGGATCATGCCAAAATGAAAGAAAGGGTAAGCCTTAACATACCTTGATTCAACCTTCAAATGAATATGATGAGTCAACTCCTCCGATATATGCTTAACCATGTTTCAATGTTTGAACTTCCGATCACCTTACTTACTATGTAGTAGTCTTAGGAGAGGAGACAGTCTCGCTATCGTTAGATTGTGTGGCAATGTGAGCCAACATGTAACGACCCATTTGGTCGTTATGAAACTTTTGACCCATTTACCCTCGTGACCCTTTCTCGAGCCATTATTTGCTTATTTGTAACTTGCGAGGGATGAGTGGTATGACTCTCGTGGAGTTTTGATAGGTTATGGATTCTTTTGGTGGGTTTGAGGAATCCTAATTTTAGAGAATATAAATGTTTGACCTAGAGGTAACTTTTAGGTAAACGACCCTTTTTCAAAAATCTGTTAATTTCGATGGGTCCGGATGGTCTATTGTGACTTGGTGGGATGATTAGTCTAGTTTCCGAGGCACTTGGGAGAATTTTGGATTATTGGTTGGAAAGTTAGTTTTTGGCCATTGGGGGTTGACCCAGTCAAATAGATATCCATTGGGAATTTCAATACCATGAGTGAGTTTGTAGCATGTTTTTATGTGTCAATACATATCAGGTTTTTGTCTGGGAGGTCTTGGGTGACTGTCGAATTTTAGGGTTGAGTTTGTGAAAGAGTGGTTGTTTTTAGGTGTCTAGTGTCCGTTGTAGTGACAACTGAGACGTCGTAGTAGACTCACCACAACTTGGCATGATCCGCTATGGCGAGTGGTGGGGATTTGTGCTGATCCACCGTAGCGAGTAGTGGGTCGCTGGCGCAGACTTATTGTAGTGGACCAATGACCACTGCAGTAGACATCAGGGACCAAATTCTATTTAATGCCCTAGTTAAAACCCTTTATTTCCTATCACTTTATTTATTATTCCTAAGCACCTATGAGTAAAATTGAAGGAGTTCTTGACTAATTTATCTTGTGGGTAAGTTTTCTAACCTAGAATTCATTCCTTTACCTTTCCTATGATTGAATCCAGGATAGAAATTCTATAAAACTTAAGAAGGAAGATGTGTTTTGATGTTTATTTCACTATTTGAGTTTTAGATTTTCTAAATGAGAATTGTTGGTGGATTTGACTAATCCAGGTATGTATTTTGATGCTTTAGTAACTAATCAGCTTGAATCTTCTATTTAGGTTGATGAATTAAAAGTTTGAAAGTTATGATTTTATACAAAATTGGGGGTTTTGACTTGAATAATGGAATTGATCTATTCTTGAGTTAATTTACCAATTGAATAGTAGAACTATTCTTCTAGAACATTGAATTACCAATTTTACTTTTGAATTACCCATTTTACCCTAGTGGACTTGTTTTCCCTATTTTCCATAGTTGGCTTTGATTCAAAGGATAGGATATCAATATGGGTATTGTTCTTTCTTATTTATAATTTAAAATTCATTTATGGATAGACTTTGAGTACTTGGAGGCTCTCCAAAAAGGCAAGGCGAAGGCATGATTGTCTTGGCTCCTGCTCGACTACCAAGTTGGTTACGACTTTACTTATGGTTAGACTTCGGTTAGCGAAGTATATTTAGAGATAGTGATTGTTGGAGAAATCATATTATGCCTTCGGGTATGAACTTAAGATGGAATACTTAGGTTGGTACTATTGCTTGATTTTGGTTGTTGCCTTATTTGATTTAGTGGCTTGTCTCCATGTGTGTGATACTAGCCTTGACCGTGTACAGAGGAAGGATTGATTCATTCTTGACATTATGTTATGTGCACATATGTGACACGATTGTCGTGATATATTTTCGTGGGAATACATATCATTGATACATTCATGATCATACATTTGGATCGGGTTGCACAACACAACATATATGTATATATATTGGACCGGGTTGCACATTCTGTAATATATATTGGACTGAATTTCATGTTCCGCGACATATATTGGATCAGGTTGTACGCTGCAATAGGTACATGGACTTCGTGAGTCCGCCATATGTTATGACTATCAAGGCATGAAGGTATTTTTCCCAGAGCGTGTGTGTATCATTGCATTACATATGCATCATATTCACATATTCATACTTGTTGGACTTTGACTTGGTATTTGTCATTGTGATGCCATTCATGGACTGTGTTGTGTTTATATCTGATTGTGAGCATGCTTATCTTTTAGTCTCTTACTTTATATATGTTATATAATTGATGTCAATCTATGATACTTACTGGTACATAGTGTTTGTACTTATCTACCTTGTTGCATTCTTTTATGAGTGCAGATATGTGACAGGGTCTACTTCCTCTCCTCGTGACTGATTCTCGAGGCCGTACTAACGAACATCTAGAGTGAGCACATGGATATATTCGCAGCCCGAATGTCTTTCTTTATCTACTTGTCTTATTTTGCTATTTCAAGATAGTATTCTACTTTTTAGACTTATATTTATATTCAGACTTATAATTATCTAGTAGTGGCTCTTGTAAAACCTTAGCCCAAATTTCTTGGGATTGCTGTATTACTTTCACATTATTTCCTTATCTATCCTAAACTTATTATATATATATTTGATGGTTGGGTTTTACTTTATTATTGATTGAGTTGTGATTAAGGGACATATTTGCCTACCGGGTGGGTAAAAGGTAGGTGCCTACACATTCCCCGATTTGGGATGTGACAAGTTGGTATTAGAGTCCTAGGTTATCAGTCTATAAGTATAAGAATATATCTATTAGAGTCTTGCAGATAAGTACGATGAGCTCCGTACTTATCTGTGAAAAGCTACATGACGTTTAGGAAACTTCCAATTTTTTCTTTCACTTTATGCTAATTCATTCAAATTGGTATTTAGTCAAATAAAACTGGTATCTGAATTTCCTTATATTACTCTCACTTATGGAAGGTGGGAACTCATCCTTAAGTTCTTATGTGAACAATTTTGTTATGATGTGGTGTGTTATGGTACGAGAAGTGTCATCCTTATTTAGAGTAATGACCCATTTGGTCGTTATTGTTATACCCCGTATTTCCAGAGTATGTACGTGAGGGCGTACGTATTTAAATTTAAGCCTTAAGGTTGGCAAGGTTCGAAATTTGTACACAAGTACCAAAAAGAATCGTTTTTCGACGAAACGTTTTACTAAACTTGCGAATGGAAAATTCCGGCTATGTCATTTATAATTTTTGCGGATTTTTCCGAGAGATGAAATATTTTGGACCAACGGGAGGGTGACATGTGTCACCCTCACATTGGGCGTGAATTGTGGACGGCAAGGGCTTGCATTGGCACGTTTTTTGTGCCTTGTTTGTAGTCAAGGTTAGGTAGGATATTTGTGAGATATTTTGTGTAGTTGATGAACAAGTGGGACCCACTTACACATGTCCAAATCCCCACCCTACACTTGCCTAACACTTGTCTTGATCATGGCCATTGGTTGGCCATTGCTTGACCTATAAATACCCCCCTTAGTTGATGAACTTCTTCATCCAAAAATCATTCTCCAAGTCTAAAAACCCTCTCCCCCTTAAGTGTTGTGTTCGTCAGGTCCCCCTTTGGGAAGCCTTGGCCGAGAATCTACCCCCCCTAGCCTAGTTGTGCTAGCCGAAAATACACCCCCCTTTGTGGTATAGAAATACTTCTCCAAGTATTGTTATAATGCCAAAATACTCTAGCCCAAAACCTTTGTAGTATTTCCAAGTACCCTCTATATGAAAAGCCCGGAAAATACTATTATACTTCCTTTAGCCACTAAACGAAACCCTAAGGAAAATCTCCATAGTTGGTTGGAGTATTAAGAAGAAGTTGCGTAGAACTTCTAGGGGTTGTTTGGAGCGGGTTGGAGCACACGGAGTAGGAGCTAAACCTTGCTCAGGATCGACTTTAAACTTGGATAATTTTGGGGCTTACAGAGGTAAATAATCCTATCCTTCTATTGTAATTGGAGATTACATACTGTAGTATTATTGAAAATGAATATAAGATTCATAGAAGAGAATTGAACTGTAATAGAGGGATATTACAGAAAAGACTGGAATAGATCACATCATAAGAACTTAAGTAGAAGTTTAAAACTGTACTTACATAGGACCGTATTTACAGTAGACTTAACCTCTATTGGTTGAATGTTCTGCAAGTAGCATGTACTACTTGGAAGGTGGACAAGGCTAGCCGGGTTATAGCCGTGGATCGTTTTGCTAATAGTCGATAATCGTCGCGAGGTATGTGATTCTTCCTATACTCTTGAGCATGATATTTTAAAAGAATATATAGTACGGTAGACGTACGTGTGGCAATGTCTTTTGACTTAAGCCTGAATAATAAGAACCTTGAAGTATTTTAAAAGAATATATAGTACGGTAGACGTACGTGTGGCAATGTCTTTTGACTTAAGCCTGAATAATAAGAATCTTGAAGTATTTTAAAAGAATATATATATAGTACGGTAGACGTACGTGTGTTAACTGAATGTAGTGTTATGGAAATGTCTTTTGACTTAAGCCTGAATAATAAAGAATCTTGAAGTATTTCAAAAGATTAAGAAACCGTTTTGAAAGAAGAGTAATACTTGATTTTGAAAACATAAGAGTTATACTAGCTTTATGGGAAGTTAGGTATAACGTCTTAAGAGAGATAAAGAGAATGATTTACTGATTTTTAGAAGTTAAGAGACTTAATCTTAAAAGATAAGAGACTTGACTTAATATGGATGTTAGTGTGAAACCTCATTCGCGAGTAATGATTACTTGGTTTTAAAATGAATAATGTTTTACTGATTTCAAAAATCAGAATAAGTATCGAACAAACCACTGCAGCGCTAATAAAGGAAAATGTATTGAATAATGAAGTATTATTAAAACCAGTAGAAACCTCCATCCGCATAGAAGCTAAGATGAGACAAAATGATATTACATTTTCTAGATCATGGTTGCTTTAATAAATGGTTATAAACAAGTATAAACTGCTCACACCTATGGCATATGTTACTCAATTGTTTCAAAAGGGATTAAGACATTGAACTATGAAACTTTCTAAAATAAAGAGACTTGAGTAATTGAAATTAGGCAAACTGGAACTTTAGGGAAAAGAAAGGCATTGTTTTGTCTTAAAATTGGTTTAAAACATAAAGTGTTATAACAGCTTTATGGGAAGTTAGTTATAACGACTTTATGAAAACAAAAGAAGGGTTTTATCATTGGTTTTAATGTGGTAACTTGACTTTAAAAAGAGAAGTGTTTTGGTCCAAAAAGAAGGCATGATATTGCCTTAATTTGGTTTTAAAAAGGAAAGTATGGAAGTTGTTTTGGTTTACTTAAAAAGATGTAAGTCACTCTATTTTTTTATACTAAGGGTATCGGGTGACTTTTATAAAAGGAATGGATCTCTTAAAAGGAATTTAACGACGTAGTACTTTAGGTTAAAACCAGGACTTTGACATAAAATGAAAGTACCTTGAGTTGTGTATAACTTGCTATGCTTGTTGTTGTGAAACTTGCCTATGCTTGTTGTGATAGCCTTTGTTGTGCAAGAATTGTGTTTCTATACTACCGCGTCTCTCGATGGAGGCGGTTGACTTGTTGAGAACTTACTTGGACGTCTGCAGCGGTGATGGAGAATTCCGCAGTACGCTCGCGGTGATAGTGTGATTCCATGGACTAGCTCTCCGTGAGGTTTCTTCTTGCTCGGCCTTGGTACCGGTGGTCGGCTTTCGTGCTTGCCTCGTGGCTGATTCGTCCTTGGTACACGGTAGTTAGCCCTCGCTTGCCCCATTCGGTGTAGTGATGAAGTCTCGTGATACGCCTTGGTACCGTAGTTAGCCCTCGTACTTGCCCGGTCACCACGTGGCGGCCTTGGTATCCGTAGTCGGCTTCGTACTTGCCCCGTGTCGACCGTGGTTTTGTTGTATTGTATTGTTAGTACGGCTTTGGCATCAGGTAGGACTTGGTGTTCAGGTGTACTTCTTGGTGTTATCATATCATAGTCTGCCGGTAGTGAGGAAGGTATTCCACGGGCATGATTGATGTTATGGGCGTGAGACCCATCATTATATTTGAGTAATGACTTGGAGGCGTGAGTCACGACTTGATATAACTGTATTTGTGTGTACTGTAGTTTGGTTATCATACATGTCTCCTGCTTTATATATACTATTATGATTTCATTTACGATATTCTGATTTCACATACTTAGTACTGTTATCGACCTCCTTGAAGTGCGTTCATCTGCGCGGTAGAGTACATCTTTGTCGATCCCCGCTTTAGGATCACATTTCAGCGTATTGGGAAGCTCTGTTCCTTGGAGGCTTATCTTTTGGTATATTACCACGAGTGCAGCAGGTTCTTGTACATTCTGGGGTATGGCGGGGCCACTGTCCGTCATAGTTGTTGTAAAAATCTTAGAGGTGCATGTATTGTTGTGGGCGGGTTGTAAGGATTATGCTCGCTCAAATGTCGATATATTTATATATGCTGAAAGGCAACCGTTTTGGTTGGCCTATTTTCTTCTATCTTGATCCATATCTAATTATATGTTTAAGTTTTTATTTCCGCTGGTTTTTCTCTGATGTTGTATCACTAGGGTGCCCGGGGTAAGGTACCAGTCACGGGCCCGGGTTTGGGTCGTGACAAAAGTGGTATCAGAGCAGTTAGTCCTCGGAAAGTGTCTACAGACCGTGTCTAGTAGAGTCTTGATTATCGATGTGTTGTGCACCACATCTATAATAAGGAGGCTATAGGACATTTAGGATTGGTTTCCCTTTTTCTCATTCTGAGATCGTGCCTTAGAGTTGTGTTGTAAGTTGGACCCCTCTGACGTATCTCGTTTTTACCAGTTATGCCTCCGCTGAGCAACCGGGCCCGAGAGGGCAAGGCGTGCAGAGGCTGCGAGTAGAGCAACGGCGATCTCTACGAGACCACGATACTGAGCCTCCATCCCGATGCAGAGTAGAGGATGGGTTACAAGTGGGCGATTAATGGCCGTTGTCAGGCGGACTTGAGGATAGGTGGACGCAGCGGTTCAAAGATGCACCATGGTTCACCCTAGATCGGATAGTTTGAGGCTACGGATTTTACGAGTTGTAGGCGCGAGTTTTATGGGTCGAGGCACGAGGATGATCCGCAGGAGTTCATCCGAAGCGATTCTGACGGATCGTAGAGTGATCAAGGCATCGGAGACCTAGTCGGTGGTCCTAGGTTCGCATCGGCGCGTGATACCGCAATGATCGTTTGATTCGTGGGAGCTGTCGGGAGAGAATGCACTTCCGGTATATGGGACGAGTTCTCGGGAGCATTTCTTGCACATTTCTTGCCTCGCGGATGAGGAGGGCTCGGTAAACAGATTTTTGGTGTTACGGCAGAACGGACGTACGGTTCGGGAGTACAATGTGGAGTTCGACTCATTGGCACGATACGTCCCCGCGTTAGTAGCTATTATGGAGGATCGAGTGCACCGATATGTTACAGGGCTCGATGATTACCTAGCGAGAGTTGTTACGGTGTAGCTCTTCGGCACATGGACATTGCCGCACGCAGCTTATGCACGGATGTGAGCGGAGAAATCGGCGGAATGACCAAGATCAGCGAAGAGGGCGAATAGCAGGTCCTTTGATAACTTTCGAGGCGGACCGCCTCGTGAACTAGTTATGTACCTCCGCCAGTACAGAGTGGTCCTCCACAGCCTTCGGGACCTTCGGGATATTCAGGAGCAGGTCAGGGCTCCCAGGTTTCAGATTTTCAGGGGAGTAGGAGTGCTCGCCGGATGAGGTCGCCCTTGTCTCAGTGTGGCCGTTGTGAAAAACTTCATAAGGGAGAGTGTCGTACTAACTTGGGAGATTGTTATTCTTGCGGCCAGGCCATCTCAGCGGCTGTCCACTGGGGTAGCGCTGGTAGGATAGTACAGACTACTAGAGCAGTTGCGGGTTCTTCACCTTCCATAGCTAGGCAGGATGTTCATACAACGGCAGGCCACGGTAGAGGTCGCGGTGGAAGTTCCCAGTTTTAGCGGTCCTTTGAACCGCCTATTTTCAGGTATATCCTTAACCCTCTAGAGTTTTGTATGTATTGATGTTATGATGATGTGTTAAGTGTTATGTTCGGATAGCTTTGTGCTAAAATGTGATTTAGAAGCCTGGTTAGTAAAAAGGGTAGGCCTGGGGGTGAGAAAATGATGAACCTTAGAATATTACAGTTGAGACCTTAGATGTAAGGCCGTCTTGAGTACAAGATTTTGCGGGTGATCTTTGTCAGAATGTAAGTATACGTGGAGTAATGGTGGGAAAATTCCTCGGGTGGTGTAAAATGGAAGTGGTAGCTTTCATGACCTGTATAGGTAAGATTGTTCCGGATCGGGAAACAAGAGCTTGATGCGTTAAGTGGGTCGGGTTGGGGCCATGTGGCGGGTCAACCCGTAGCCCGGTTTGGGGTTGGGTCAGTTCGAGGTGGTCCGGCCAGGTGGTAGGGTCACGAGGGTGCTAGGCCCAAGTTAGATGACCATCGTATGAGTTCGTGGATATGTTCAACCAGAAGCGGATCGTGAAGGCCGGGAATGGCCTTAAGGGAGATTGAAGCTAGTAAGATGACCAAGTTTGGAGGTAGTGACTCCAAAGTTTTGGCAACAGAAGCGTTGACTGAAGTTTGGTACGTGTACTAAGAAGAGTTCGAGTGTTCGAGAAGAGTACGACGATAAAGGAAGGAAGTGAACGTGTATTATTTCGTGGTCAAGTGTGGCGTTGGCAACTTGTTAGAGGAACTTTATCGTTATCCGTCTTGAGAAGGAACATTCGGGACGAATGTTTCTAAGGAGGGGAGAATGTTATACCCCGTATTTCCAGAGTATGTACGTGAGGGCGTACGTATTTAAATTTAAGCCTTAAGGTTGGCAAGGTTCGAAATTTGTACACAAGTACCAAAAAGAATCGTTTTTCGACGAAACGTTTTACTAAACTTGCGAAGGGAAAATTCCGGCTATGTCATTTATAATTTTTGCGGATTTTTCCGAGAGATGAAATATTTTGGACCAACGGGAGGGTGACATGTGTCACCCTCACATTGGGCGTGAATTGTGGACGGCAATGGCTTGCATTGGCACGTTTTTTGTGCCTTGTTTGTAGTCAAGGTTAGGTAGGATATTTGTGAGATATTTTGTGTAGTTGATGAACAAGTGGGACCCACTTACACATGTCCAAATCCCCACCCTACACTTGCCTAACACTTGTCTTGATCTTGGCCATTGGTTGACCATTGCTTGACCTATAAATACCCCCCTTAGTTGATGAACTTCTTCATCCAAAAATCATTCTCCAAGTCTAAAAACCCTCTCCCCCTTAAGTGTTGTGTTCGTCCAAGGTCCCCCCCCCCCTTTGGGAAGCCTTGGCCGAGAATCTACCCCCCCTAGCCTAGTTGTGCTAGCCGAAAATACACCCCCATTTGTGGTATAGAAATACTTCTCCAAGTATTGTTATAATGCCAAAATACTCTAGCCCAAAACCTTTGTAGTATTTCCAAGTACCCTCTATACGAAAAGCCCGGAAAATACTATTATACTTCCTTTAGCCACTAAACGAAACCCTACGGAAAATCTCCATAGTTGGTTGGAGTATTAAGAAGAAGTTGCGTAGAACTTCTAGGGGTTGTTTGGAGCGGGTTGGAGCGCACGGAGTAGGAGCTAAACCTTGCTCAGGATCGACTTTAAACTTGGATAATTTTGGGGCTTACCGAGGTAAATAATCCTATCCTTCTATTGTAATTGGAGATTACATACTGTAGTATTATTGAAAATGAATATAAGATTCATAGAAGAGAATTGAACTGTAATAGAGGGATATTACAGAAAAGACTGGAATAGATCACATCAGAAGAACTTAAGTAGAAGTTTAAAGCATTTACATGGGACCGTATTCTGATGTAGCTTAACCTTTATTGGTTGAATGTTCTGCAAGTAGCATGTACTACTTGGAAGGTGGACAAGGCTAGCCGGGTTATAGCCGTGGATCGTTTTGCTAATAGTCGATAATCGTCGCGAGGTATGTGATTCTTCCTATACTCTTGAGCATGATATTTTAAAAGAATATATAGTACGGTAGACGTACGTGTGGCAATGTCTTTTGACTTAAGCCTGAATAATAAGAACCTTGAAGTATTTTAAAAGAATATATAGTACGGTAGACGTACGTGTGGCAATGTCTTTTGACTTAAGCCTGAATAATAAGAATCTTGAAGTATTTTAAAAGAATATATATATAGTACGGTAGGCGTACGTGTGCTAACTGAATGTAGTGTTACGGCAATGTCTTTTGACTTAAGCCTGAATAATAAAGAATCTTGAAGTATTTCAAAAGATTAAGAAACCGTTTTGAAAGAAGAGTAATACTTGATTTTGAAAACATAAGAGTTATACTAGCTTTATGGGAAGTTAGGTATAACGTCTTAAGAGAGATAAAGAGAATGGTTTACTGATTTTTAGAAGTTAAGAGACTTAATCTTAAAAGATAAGAGACTTGACTTAATATGGATGTTAGTGTGAAACCTCATTCGCGAGTAATGAGTACTTGGTTTTAAAAGGAATAATGTTTTACTGATTTCAAAAATCAGAATAAGTATCGAACAAACCACTGCAACGCTAATAAAGGAAAATGTATTGAATAATGAAGTATTATTAAAACCAGTAGAAACCTCCATCCGCATAGAAGCTAAGATGAGACAAAATGATATTACATTTTCTAGATCATGGCTGCTTTAATAAATGGTTATAAACAAGTATAAACTGCTCACACCTATGGCATATGTTACTCAATTGTTTCAAAAGGGATTAAGACATTGAACTATGAAACTTTCTAAAATAAAGAGACTTGAGTAATTGAAATTAGGCAAACTGGAACTTTAGGGAAAAGAAAGGCATTGTTTTGTCTTAAAATTGGTTTAAAACATAAAGAGTTATAACAGCTTTATGGGAAGTTAGTTATAACGACTTTATGAAAACAAAAGAAGGGTTTTATCATTGGTTGTAATGTGGTAACTTGACTTTAAAAAGAGAAGTGTTTTGGTCCAAAAAGAAGGCATGGTATTGCCTTAATTTGGTTTTAAAAAGGAAAGTATGGAAGTTGTTTTGGTTTACTTAAAAAGATGTAAGTCACTCTATTTTTTTATACTAAGGGTATCGGGTGACTTTTATAAAAGGAATGGATCTCTTAAAAGGAATTTAACGTACGTAGTACTTTAGGGTTAAAACCCGGACTTTGACATAAAATGAAAGTACCTTGAGTTGTGTATAACTTGCCTATGCTTGTTGTTGTGAAACTTGCCTATGCTTGTTGTGATAGCCTTTGTTGTGCAAGAATTGTGTTTCTATACTACCGCGTCTCTCGATGGAGGGCCGGTTGACTTGTTGAGAACTTACTTGGACGTCTGCGGTGTGGAGAATTCCACAGTGCACGCACGCTGATAGTGTTATTCCATGGACTAGCTCTCCATGAGGTTTCTTACTGTTCGGCCTTGGTACCTGGTGGTCGGCTTTCGTACTTGCCCCGTCTCGTGGCTGATTCGGCCTTGGTACCTGGTAGTTAGCCCTCGCACTTGCCCCGTTCAGTGTAGTGACGAAGTCTCGTGACGGCCTTGGTACCTGGTAGTTAGCCCTCGTACTTGCCCCGGTCGCCACGTGGCGGCCTTGGTATCCGTAGTCGGCCGTACTTGCCGTGTCGACCGTGGTTTGGTTGTATTGTATTGTTAGTACGGCTTTGGCATCAGGTAGGACTTGGTGTTCAAGTGTACTTCTTGGTGTTATCATATCATAGCCGGCAGTGAGGAAGGTATTCCACGGGCATGATTGATGTTATGGGCGTGAGACCCATCATTATATTTGAGTAATGACTTGGAGGGCGTGAGTCCCTGACTTGATATAACTGTATTTGTGTATACTGTAGTTTGGTTATCATACATGTCTCCCGCTTTATATAGACTATTATGATTTCATTTACGATTCTGATTTCACATACTTAGTACTGTTATCGACCTCCTTGGCCGTGCGTTCATCTGCAGTGAGGTACATCTACCGCCGATCCCCGCTTTTAGGATCGCATTTCAGCGTATTAGGAAGCTCCGTTCCTTGAGGCTTATCTTTTGGTATGTTACCACAGTGCAGAGGTTCTTGTACATTCAGGTATGGCGGGGCCCTGTCCGCCATAGTTGTTGTAAAAATCTTAAGTGCATGCCTTTGTTGTGGGCAGGGTTGTAAGGATTGTAACTGTTCAAATGTCGATATATTTATATATGCTGAAAGGCAACCGTTTTGGTTGGCCTATTTTCTTCTATCTTGATCCATATCTAATTGTATGTTTAAGTTTTTATTTCCACTGGTTTTTCTCTGATGTTGTATCACTAGGGTGCCCGGGGTAAGACACCAGTCACGGGCCCGGGTTCGGGTCGTGACAGTTATGGCACTTTTGACCCATTTACCCTCGGTGACCCTTCCCGAGCCTTTATTTGATTATATGTGACTTGTAAGGGATGGGTGGTATGAGTCTCAAGGAGTTTGTATAGGTTTCAGATCCTTTTGGCGGGTCTGAGAAACTATAAGTTAAGAGAATAAAGAAGTTTGACCTATAATTGTCTTTTGGGTAAATGAGCCTTTTTAAAAAATCCATCATTTCTGAGGGGTCCGGATGGTCGATTCTGACTTGGTGGGATGATTAGTTCGGTTCTCGAGGCACTCAAAAGTATTTTGGGTTATTGATTGGAAAGTTGATCTTTAGCCATTGGGGGTTGATCCGGTCAAATAGACCTCCATTGAGAAGTTCGAGACCACGAGCGAGTCTGTAACATTTTTTATGTGTGAATGCATGTCCGATTTGTGTCTGGGAGGTCTATAATTTTCTGATTTTGGGGTTGAGTTTGTGAAAGACCGACATTTTTCTAGTGTCTGGTGTTCGCCGTAGCGGCACCAGAGGCGCCGTAGCGGACTCGCCACAGCTTTGCCTGACCCGCTATGACGAGTGGTTGGGATTTGTTCTGAGCTGTCGTAGTGAGTAGTGGGTCGCTAGTGCGGACCCGCTGTAGCGGACAATGACTGCTGCAACAAACATTGGGGACTATATTCTATTTATTTCCCTAGTTAAAACCCTTCATTTCCGATCACTTCATTTATCATTCCTAAGCATCTTTGAGGCAAATTGATGGAGTTCTTGACTTATTTCTCTTCCGGGTAAGCTCCCTAACCTAGAATTCATTCCTTTACCTTTCCTAAACTTGAATCCATGCTAGAAATTCTAGAGAAGGAAAATGGATTTTGATGTCTATTTCACTATTTGAGTTTTAGCTTTTCTAAAAGAGAATTGTTGGTGGATTTGACTAATCTAAGTATGGATTTTGATGATTTAATAACTAATCGGCTTGAATCTTCATTTAGGTTGATGAATTTTAAGCTTGAAAGTTAGGGTTTATTCCAAATAAGGGGTTTTGACTTGAATAATGGAACTAATCTATTCTTGAATTAATTAAGCAATTGAATAGTAGAATTTGACTTCTAGAACATTGGATTACCAATTTCACTTTTGAATTACTCGGTTTACCCTTATGGTCCCATTTTCCCCTTTTTCCATAGTTGGTTTTGATTCAAAGGATAGGATAGCAATATCGGTATTATTCTTTCTTATTTCTAATTTAGAATTCATTTATAAATAGACTTTGAATACTTGGAGGCTCTCTGAAAAGGAAAGGTGAAGGCATGATTATGGTGGCTCCCGCTCGGCTACCAGGTAGGTTACAACTTGCCTTATGGTTAGACTTCGGTTAGCGAAGCATATGTAGAGTTAGTGATTGTTGGAGAAAACATATTACGTCTTCGGGTATGAAGTTGAGATGAAATACTTAGGTTGGTACTATTGCTTGATTTTGGTTGTTGCCTTATTTGATTTAGTGGCCCATCGCCACGTGTGTGATACTAGCCTTGACCGTGTATAGAGGAAGGATTGATTCATTCTTGACATGATTTTATGTTTCCATGCGTGACACAATTGGCTTGATATATTTTCATTGGCATTGATATATTCTGGTGGACATTTATATCATTTATATATTCATGATCGTACATTTATATCGGATTGCGCACCGTAACATATATGTATATATATATATATATATTAGACCGGTTTGTACATCCGCAATATATATTAGACCGGATTGCACGTTCGACAATATATATTGGATCATGAAGTACACCACAATAGGTATATGGACTTTGCGGATCCCTATGGGTCATGACTATCAAGGCTTGGAGGTATTCCGCCCAGAGCGTGTGTGTATCATTGTATTGCATATGCATTATATTCACATATTCATACTTGTTGGACTTGGTATTTTTAGATGTGATGTCATTCTTAGACTGTGTTATGTTTATAACTGATTGTGAGCATGCCTATATTTTAGTCTCTTACTTTATATATGTTATTTAATTTTTGTCAGTCGATGATACTTACCTGTACATAGTGTTTTTACTTATCTACAATGTTGCATTCTTTTATGAGTGCAGAGTACGTGACAAGGTCTACTTTCTCTCTTCGTGACTGATTCTCGAGGCCTTGTTGATGAGCATTTAGGGTGAGCACATGGATAGATCCGCAGCCCGAATGTCTCTCTTTATCTACTTGTATTATTTTGCTATTCCGAGACAGTATTCTAGTTTTCTGACTTTTATTTATATTCAGACTTATAGTTATGTAGTAGTGGCTTTTGTACGGACTTAGACCAGAGTCCTTGGAATTGTAGAATTACATTTGCACTATTTTCTTATCTATCCTAGATTTATTATATATATACGATGGTTGGATTTTACTTTATTATTGATTGAGTTGTGATTAAGGGACGAGTTCGCCTACCGGGTGGGAAAAAGATAAGTGCCCGCACGTTCTCCGATTTGAAAAATGACACTTCGATTAAACTTTACTGCATTTAGTAATTAACTAATAAAAAATGAGAAAGAGAGAGCTTCCCCCCTCTCACGATGCATATAGAAGACATTAAAGAAACGCCATTGTTGCGTTTCTTTTTCTCCCAAAATAATCCCAGAGAAGGCTTTTCTTTTCCCATATAGCACCGAATATAAAGCCTCCTAGAGCCATCAATTGCAACCTCTTAAGTATGGCCCTCAATCCCATTTATTAAGTGCAATATAATAATATTATCTAATTTCCTCTACAACGATCTCATACACCTGTTATAAGATAGTAACAAAAGGTATCACGTGATATTTCTTTTCCACTATTTGACAATGTAATACATATTAAAAGTATATTTATGTTCTACGGACAATCTATATTAGGACAAATATACTTTATACACATTCATATTTATATTGATGGAGATTAATATTATGACATTTACAGTTATTGAATTATTTGTTGATTGTCCATAATATTCTATAATTGCATCCCTTGAGGTTACGTGGTTATTAATAATGTGAGAGATTAATATTATAGCGTAACTCTTAAATGCCTCGACTAAGGACCATCGAGAATGGGATATCGATGATATGTGATACGTCGATATGTGGTCTGCATCATATCCTTTGGGGATGTAGTATGTCTCACCTTCTACGAGTTATGACAACTCGTGATGGACACATGAATACTTGTAAAAGTATTGGTATACCCTGCTGATGTACTATTTATTATAGATTTCTAAAGTATCATCAACGTGTGTGTCACGCCCCGACTTTTCTCAAGTCTTTCCATAGGGTGTGATGGCACCCGAGACAAATATCACCTCCCAGGAAAACTATTAACTGCTTTTCTTTCTAATTTAAACATATATTTAAGTGTGGAAATAATATATATAATAAGCAATTCGAAGTTTACAAAGAACAATCTCATGTGAGGCATTCCGCGAGATAACGTAACTTAGTTCTTTAAACATACTTAGTCTAAAATAACTTTCACCAAATCCGAAGTAATGGATTGGTGGGACAATGAGGCTGCGAAATGATCGCTAGCCTTGCTGTGGAGCTTTTTCTCTATCGCGCTTTCCTGAAACATGTTAAATAAAAGAGTCAGCCCTACCATCTGGGGCTGAGTGACAACCCCACCTTACAATCCAAGTATCCTCACAATAGTTTAAGCACAATCACATTATAACATAATAAGCATGTTTTAAAACATATTAGGTTATAACACTTTTAACATACAAGTCTGTAAGTATTTATGTGCAACATCTCCTCCCAACTCCTTATAGAATTTCTAATTTAACCAATACTCTGCTTTATCCCATATCACACATTATGTTATTCCTTTGCATTTATACATTTGTTGCGGCGTGCAACCCGATCCAATGCATTTCCATATTTGTTGCAGCGTGCAACCCGATCCCATGAATTTACATATTTGTTGCGGCATGTAACCAGATCCAATGCATTTACATATTTGTTGCGGCGTGCAACCCGATCCAATGCATTTATTGTCACACCCCGAACCCCGGGCCCGTGACTGGTGCCCTACCTGGGCACCCTTCTACCTTAACAACTAAGTAAACTGCGGAAATTAAATAACACCTCTTTTTTTTTTTAAAACCAATCGTACGTGCAAGGGCAAAGCCGACCAGGCTGCCATATAATATACATAACAAAAGACACTACACCGTACATGAGTCCAATCCCACATATGAATACAGACCTCTAAGAGTTAAACTGAACTATGACGGGACAAGGCCCCGCCGTACCCATAACTGTACAAAAGCCTGTACTGAAAGAACTTATACCAAAAAGATAAACTCCCGAACAGAAGGAGCTATCCAAAAACTCTGAGCAGGGTCCTACACCTGCCGATCACCAAACAGCGTACCTAAACCTGCGGCATGAACGCAGCCCCCCGAAGGAGGTCAGTACGAAGAATGTACCAAGTATGTGAAGCAGTAAGTACTGTAATGAAATCATAACAGTCTAACAAAACAGGAGACATGTATGATAGCCAACCTACAGTACACAATACATAACAGTCATATCAAGTCAGGGACGCATGCCCTCAAAGTCATTACTAAAATATAACCATGGGTCTCACGCCCATAATATCAATCATGCCCGTGGAATCCTTCCTCACCGCGATCCATGATATAATACAACATCGAGAAGCACACCGAACCTTGCAATCACGAGAGTAAATAGTAGGATATTTACAATATAACCTAGGAAGCTCACGATCAAAGCAGGACCACCACCCGCAGTATCATTAAGAAATCCTACTCCTGGGACTATTTCACCCGCATAGGTCGCGTGGACCCGCGTGAGGTATTCCTCGCATGGGACTATTTCACCCACATAAGCCCTTACGGACTCGCATGAGGTATTCTCGCATAGGTGGACCGCCGCGTGGGACTATTTCACCGCATAAGCCCTACGGACTCGCATGAGGTATTCCTCGCATCGTGGGTAGCAAATCCACGGAATATGCAAATGCCACAAACCCGGGGAATGACCCCGAAATGAATGATATACCACTAGCACACAACCGGCTAGTACCAGCACACATAGGCAATTCTCAATTAAACAAGCCAAAGTACTTATCAAGGCACACATGGAGTAATTCCCAATTAAACAAGCCAAAGTACTTATCAAGGCACACATGGAATAATTCTCAATTAATCAAGCCAAAGTACTTATCAAGGCACACTTAGACTAATTCTCAATTAATCAAGCCAAAGTACTTATCAAGGCACACTTAGACTAATTCTCAATTAGTCAAGCCAAAGTACTTATCAAGGTACACTTAGAATAATTCTCAATCAATCAAGCCAAAGTACTTATCAAGGCACACTTAGACTAATTCTCAATTAATCAAGCCAAAGTACTTATCAAGGTACACTTAGAATAATTCTCAATCAATCAAGCCAAAGTACTACGTACGTACATTCTTTTCAAAAGACTCCTTTTTATGTAAAACCCCAAGATACTAACACCCGTAGTATCGAGGTGTGTCTATTTTTCAAAGTAAGTTACTACACTTTTAGAAACTCATTTCAAAGCTTGAAACCAAGTAACTTCAAATTTTCACAATCTAGGTAACTTATGCCTAATAATCAAAATAGACAACTTTCTTAACCTCCCATGAAGCCGTTATAACCAACTTCCCATAAAGCCGTTATAACCCTTTATGGTTTTTAGACAATTTCATTCTTTTTATAACCAAGAGACTTATACTTAAAACCAAGTATCACAAACTTTCAAATCAAGTCTCTTAACTTTCAAAATACTTCGAGTCTCTTAATATATAGAAAACAAGTTTCTTCTACTTTTAAACCTCAAGTAACTCGCACCTTTAAAACAAGTTACTTCTCTTAAATCATGTCATTTCTCCTCTTTTAAAACAATTAAGTAAATCACTCATTTGACTCCCCTAAAGTCATTATAATGACCTTTAGGTTTTGGAACTAAGGCACTAGCCAAAAGATTTGAAAACCACTTCCTTTTCAAGACTCTATGTACTTTAAGTATAATACTTTCACTTTTAAGAATCCAACTTCACTAAGGCAATGGATTATACAACTTACAATTTAAACATCAAAGTACAATCAATGGAAGTACATAGAACAAATTCTACTTAGGCAATCCAAATACAACCAAGGAATGGATCATTTAAGGAGTAGGACGTACTTTTTTTATCTTAAGGAATCATGCTAGAAGAGGAGATAGTTCACATACCTTTTCGGCTAAATCCACAAGCTAAGCCGAATACGTCGTACGTAGAAGTGTCAACCTATAATGGCCACAACAAGACTATCAACTTCTAGTCTCTAACGTAGAATAATACTAAGTATACGGTCTCTAATTCTACGGAAAATCGGGCAGCACTTCCTTTGTTTCTACTCACTTTGCCACCTTTTTCAAGGCCGAATACAATAACCAACACGCCACATTTAAGGCTCAAAATGTTACACCCCGTAAGTCCAGGACACGTATAAGAGAATGCACGTAAGGAAACAAGACTTGGAATTAGTACGAAAAGAAGAATTGTTTTCTGACGGAAAATGTTCCGAACGTCGGAAAGGAAAAATGTTCGTTGTTGAGAATTGGATTCTCAAAATGCATTATTTGAAGAGTATGGAACTCTTAACCTTATGGAAATTTATTTTTACGGATTTGGTCACGTGGGGCCCACCCGAGGAATTTCACATTTTTGTGGGGCCCACGAGGGTTACGGAATTTTATGGACGAATGAGAGGGAGACACGTGGCACCACTCCATGATGTTGGACAAAATATTGCAAGGGTGTTATGGTCATTTGACCTATGTAGATGATAAGTCTTCTAAGCTTGATTTTGTTGACTAGTCAACTTGTCCACCTAGGCTTGATCCAAGTGAAACTCATCCTAACCTCACATTTGTTTAAGTCTAAGCCCTCCATTGTGTTATAAGTATACTACTAGTAGCAAGACAAGGTCTTGAACACTTATAAAAAATTAGAGAACCTTGTGTTCTTCATGAAGAGCTCTCGGGTTTGACCTATCTCCCACACAAAAATTTTGTAGTTTTGATCCATTAGCCACAAGACTTTAACCCAATGTCCCTTAGGGTATTGTAAGGATATCTCAATAGAAAGATTTCGTAAAAGCGGAGTTTTCACGTTAGTCGCAAGGAGGAAACTTGAGGAGTTCTTCAACTTTGAAGTTGGAACTTGAAGATGGGTTCTTCATAGGCCTCTAAGGAGTGCTTGGAGCGGATTGGAACCTAAGGAAAGGAGCTAAGAATTGCTAAGGCGCGACTTTGGAATCTTGGAAATTTTAAGGGCTTTGAAAGGTATATTCTTGTCGTTTTAGCAATTAAGTTTACTTATTGTTGTAGCTATGGTTATTAGCAAACATGAGTTATATATTACGAAGTTTGATTATTATATTGGCTATTGGAACCCTAATCCGAAAACTAGCATGTTTAGCCTTAAGATTTCAATTCAAGTCGATTATTCGTTTAAGTCGTCGCATGTTGTGTAGGAAGGAAATTGTAGTTGTTGAAATTGTTTATGACTATATAACATGTTAGACCCTAGAACTTGGAATTGGAAAAGGATTCGAAAAGACTTTGAATTGTTAGTTGTAGTTGGCCGAGAATGGCTTGGAGTTTTAAACTACTTGGTATGAATTGTGGGGCGGAATTTTACACGTATTGTAAGACGTGTAATCCCCTTTGGTTGGTTTTTGTTTGGAGCCTTAAATGTGGCATGTTTGGTTATTGTATTCGGCCTTGAAAAAGGTGGCAAAGTGAGTAGAAACAAAGGAAGTGCTGCCCGATTTTCCGTAGAATTAGAGACCGTATATTTAGTATTATTCTACGTTGAGACTAGAAGTTGATAGTCTTGTTGTGACCATTATAGGTTGACACTTCTACGTACGGCGTATTCGGCTTAGCTTATGGATTTAGCCGAAAAGGTATGTGAACTATCTCCTCTTCTAGCATGATTCCTTAAGATTAAGAAAGTATGTTCTACTCCTTAAATGAACCATTCCTTGGTTGTATTTGGATTGCCTAGAATAGAATTTGTTCTATGTACTTCCTTGATTGTACTTTGATGTTTAAATTGTAAGTTGTAAAATCCATTTTCTTAGTGAAGTTTGGATTCTTAAAAGTGAAAGTATTTTACTTAAAGTACATAGAGTCTTGAAAAGGAAGTGCCTTAGTCCCAAAATCCTAAAGGTCATTATAATGACTTTAGGGGAGTCAAAGGAGTGTTTTACTTAATTGTTTTAAAAGAGGAGAAATGACATGATTTAAGAGAAGTAACTTGTTTTAAAGGAGTGAGTTACTTCTGGTTTAAAAGTAGAAGAAACTTGTTTTCTATATATTAAGAGACTTGAAGTATTTTGAAAGTTAAGAGACTTGAAGTATTTTGAAAGTTAAGAACTTGATTTGTAAGTATGTGATACTTGGTTTAATAGTATAAGTCTCTTGGTTATAAAAGGAATGGATATGTCTAAAACCATAAAGGGTTATAACGGCTTTATGGGAAGTTGGTTATAACGGCTTTATGGAAGGTTTAGAAAGTTGTCTATTTTGATTAAAGGGCATAAGTTGCCTAGATTGTGAAAATTTGAAGTTACTTGATTTCAAACCTTGAAATGAGTTTTCTAAACGTGTAGTAACTTACTTTGAAAAATAGACATGCCTTGATACTACGGGTGTTAGTATCTTGAGATTTTACATAAAAAGAAGTCTTTTGAAAAGAATGTACGTACGTAGTACTTTGGCCTGTTTAATTGAGAATAATTCTATGTGATGCCTTGATTAGTACTTTGGCTTGATAAATTGAGAATTTGTCTAAGAGTGCCTTGATAAGTACTTTGGCTTGTTAAATGAGAATTATTCTATTTGTGCCCTGATAAGTACTTTGGCTTGTTAAATGAGAATTATTCTATTTGTGCCCTGATAAGTACTTTGGCTTGTTAAATGAGAATTTTTCTATTTGTGCCCTGATAAGTACTTTGGCTTGTTAAATGAGAATTATTCTATTTGTGCCCTGATAAGTACTTTGGCTTGTTAAATGAGAATTATTCTATTTGTGCCCTGATAAGTACTTTGGCCTGTTAAATGAGAATTATTCTATTTGTGCCTTGATAAGTACTTTGGCCTGATAAATTGAGAATTTGTCTAAGTGTGCCTTGATAAGTACTTTGGATTGATTAATTGAGAATTGTTCTAT
This sequence comes from Przewalskia tangutica, assembly GCA_029844215.1. Classification (NCBI taxonomy): domain Eukaryota; kingdom Viridiplantae; phylum Streptophyta; class Magnoliopsida; order Solanales; family Solanaceae; genus Przewalskia; species Przewalskia tangutica. The sequence continues at coordinate 18,048,083 of CM056725.1, read as the reverse complement.
GTGTGCCTTGATAAGTAGTTTGGCTTGTTTAGTTGAGAATTGCCTATGTGTGCTGAAAATAGCCGGTTGTGTGCTATTGGTATATCAGTCGTTTCGGGGTCATTCCCCGGGTTTGTGGCATTTGCAGATTCCGTGGAATTGCTACCCACGATGCGAGGAATACCTCATGCGGGTCCGTAAGGACTTATGCGGGTGAAATAGTCCCATGCGGGCGGGTCCAGCCTATGCGAGGAATACCTCATGCGAGTCCGTAAGGGCTTATGCGGGTGAAATAGTCCCATGCGAGGAATACCTCACGCGGGTCCACGTGGCCTATGCGGGTGAAATAGTCCCAAGAGTAGGATGGTTAAATGATACTGCGGGCGGATGGTTCTGTTTTGATCATGAGCTTCCTATTTTATATTGTAAGGATACTACTGTTTACTCTCATTGTTAGTAAGGCACAATGTGTTGTAATTTGATTATCATATATGTCCCCGGATTTGATTGTGTTACCCTATGGTCATGCTTTTACGATGTGGGATTCCGGGGCATGAGACCACGAGGCATTTAGGACACAGGTGGGACTTGGTGTTCATGTATCCTTATTGGTGTTATTACATCATGGACTGCCGACAGTGAGGAAGGATTCCACGGGCATGATTGATATTATGGGCGTGAGACCCATAGTTATATTTGAGTAGTGACTTTGAGGGCCTGCGTCCCTGACTTGATATGACTGCTTATGTGTTATGTACTGTAGGTTGGCTATCGCATGTCTCTGCTTTGTTTAGATGTTATGATTTCATTATGATTTCATCGCTCACATACTTGGTACATTCTTCTTGACCTCCTTGGGCTGCGTTACGCCGCAGGTTTAGGTACGCTGTTTGGTGATCGGCAGGTGTAGGACCCTGCTCAGAGTTTTTGGATAGATCCTTCTGTTCGGGAGTTATCTTTTTGGTATAAGTTCTTTCAGTACAGGCTTTTGTACAGTTATGGGTACGGCGGGGCCTTGTCCCGTCATATTTCAGTAAAACTCTTAGAGGTTTGTATTCATATGTGGGATTGGACTCATGTACAGTGTAGTGTCTTTTATTACGTATATTATATGGCAGCCTTGTCGGCTTTGCCTTGCACGTACGTTGGTTTTAAAAAAGAAAAAAAATGAGGTGTTATTAAATTTCCGCAGTTTACTTGTGTTGTTAAGGTAGCAGGGTGCCCAGGTAGGGCACCAGTCACGGGCCCGGGGTTCGGGGTGTGACACAAAACAACAACCAAACAAAGGGGATTACACGCCTTACTATACGTGTAAAATTCCGCCCCACAATTCATACGAAGTAGTTTAATGCTCACTAGCCATTCTCGGCCAACTTACATAACCACAATTCAAAGTCTTTTCCAATCCTTTTCCAATTCCAAGTTCTAAGGTCTAACATGTTATATAGTCATGAACAACTTCAACAACTACAATTTCATTCTTTAAACAACATGCGACAACTTAAACTAATAATCGACTTGAATTGTAATCTTAAAGCTAAACATGCTAGTTTTCGGATTAGGGTTCCAATAGTCAATATACTTATCAAACTTCATACTATATAACTCATGCTTGCTAAAATCCATAGCTACAACAATAAGTAAGTCTTAACCACTAAAACGACAAAATTTATACCTTTATAAGCCCTTAAAAATTCCAAGATTCAAAGTCGTGCCTTAGCAATTCTTAGCTCCTTTCCTTAAGTTCCAATCCGCTCCAAGCACTCCTTAGAGGCCTATGAAGAACCCATCTTCAAGTTCCAACTTCAAAGTTGAAGAACTCCTTAAGTTTCCGCCTTGCGACTAATACAGCAGCCGTTTTTCCGAAATATTTCTATTGAGATAACCTTACAACACTCTTAGGAACCTTGGGTTTAAGTCTTGTGGCTAATGGATCAAAACTACAAAATTTTCTTGTTGGAAATAGCCCAAACCCGAGAGCACTTATGCTAGCACAAAGTGTTTGTGAAATTTTTCTAACTCTTCAAGACCTTGTCTTGCTACTAGTATGAATTTATAACACATTGGAGGGTCTAGACTTAAACAAATGGGTGGCTAAGATGAGTTTCACTAGGATCAAGCCCATGTGGACAAGTTGACTTTGGTCAAATATATCAAGCTTTGAAGACTTATCTTCCAAGATGGTAAATGACCATTCTACCGCTTACTAATTCGACCAAGACCACATGTGGGGGTGCCACGTGTCGCCCTCTCATTCGTCCATAAAATTCCGTAACCCTCGTGGGCCCCACAAAAATGTAAAATTCCTCGGGTGGGCCCCACATGACCAAATCCGTAAAAATAAATTTCCATAAGGTTAAGAGTTCCATACTCTTCAAATAATGCATTTTGAGAATCCAATTCTCAACAACGAACATTTTTCCTTTCCGACGTTCGGAAGATTTTCCGTCGGAAAAACAATTATTCCTTTCGTACCAATTTCCAAGTCTTGATTCCTTACGCACATTCTCTTATACATGTCCTGGACTTACGGGGTGTAACATTTATATATTTTTTGCGGCGTGCAACCCGATCCGATGCATTTACATATATATTACGGCGTGCAACCCGATCCAATGCAATTACATATTTGTTGCGGCGTGTAACCTGATCCAATGCATTTTTATATTTGTTGCGGTGTGCAGTATGATCCAATACATTTACATATTTTTTGCGGCGTGTAACTCGATCCAATGCATTTACATATTTGTCAACATATATTCACTTTGTATTATCAAAAGGTCAAATAAGTAATATTCCTTTTTTTTCAATATTTTGCCTTTCATACTTGTAATGGTTATAACTCTTCAATCGTAACTTCAACTGAGGTGTTACTTATGCTGAAACGAAGGTAACACGGGGACCTTTCACTATACCAAATTTTATTTGAAAACACTTTAGATAACTAGTACAAATGCCTCCACAAAACAGCCACATGTAACTAGTCTCGCCATAATTTTTATTAAAACAGGGCCAAATATTAAAATGGTCCTAACTTCTTAGATGTAAGACTAATCAAGCCCCGTAAAATCTCAAAACGACGAGAACATATAATTATATGACTCCACGTGAACCAACCATTCATATCATGTACCAATTGGTACAGTTTTACGTTTTTGTGTTCTGCCTTTCCGGATTCCGATCAATCCGAGGCAGAAACTTTAAACTACAATAACTCTCAAGATGTAAGTCCGTTTTATCCCCTCTTTGTCTCAATATGACCTTAACATACATATGTATAACACTTCCAAATTACACCAAATTCTAACAAGTATAACTTAGTGAAAATAGTTCGTAAAGTTTTGACTTCCCGAGTTTCAGTCAAGCGAGGCAGAAACTTTAAAATATGATAACTCTTAAACCGTACAGATAGAGAGGTGTACAACACTTCCTAATGTCATTCAATTCTAACTAGTACAACTCAGTTCAAAATAGTTGTCACGACCCGACCCCGGGCCCGCGACTGGTGCCCTACCTGGGCACCCTTACAGGTATTCATCAGAGAAAATCAGCGGAACATACATGAAACTCATAACGTACAATAACAGGAAATAAACAACAAGCTAGCTGATAAGGCTACCTCACTGGACATATATACATATACATAATCAAAATCAGTTACATTTTTTTTTTTACAAACCGACCCACAAGATATGACTACAGACCTTTAAGAATTTTTGACATAACCTTTGTAACGGGATAGGGCCCCGCCATACCCCTGAATATACATAATCTACAACAACATGGATCCGTACCAAAAGATAAGCCTCCGGAGTGAATGAAGCTTCTTCCCAAAAACTGAACAGAGATCCTAAGAACGAGGATCACCAACCTGGGTACCTAATACCTGCGGGCATGAACGACCCAGAAGAAGTCGATCTAACAATTATCAGTATGGAACGGAAATAAGGTACAGTAACCAAATCATAATTTTATAAAAGAATGACAGGGGCAAGTATACAAATTAAATATCAGATCCTACCTTGCCATTTTAACTCATGAGATCAATCGTACATTAATCATTTTTTTCCTTCTTTCAATAAGAATTAACATCATATTCTTACATACATACTTAAGAATTTGATCAAGCTTTTCCACATAACTTACATATCTTACATAACATAATCCGACCCTTTATGGAGGGACTTCTTATATGGGAGCTTACTTTGATTATCCATACGTGATAACGTAACCCGACCCATTTACGGGACACGGTGTACTGATGAATCATGTGACATAACCTGGCCCGCCTGTGGGGCTCGGTGTACTGTGGAATCATGTAGCATAATGCGGCCCGCCAATGGGGCTCGGTGTACTGTGGAATCATGTAGCATAACCCGGCCCGCCTGTGGGGCTCGATGTACTGTGTAATCATGTAGCATAACCCGACCCGCCTATGGGGATCGGTGTACAGTGGAATCATGTAGCATAACCCGGCCCGCCTATGGGGCTCGGTGTAAGATGACGTAACCCGGCCTATGTGTAGGCTCGGTGCATATGGCGTAACCCGGCCTATGTATAGGCTCGGTGTATCTCATAACATAACTCAGCCTATTTGTAGGCTCGGTGTGTCTCATAACATAACCCGGCCTATTTGTAGGCTCGGTGTGTCTCATAACATAACCCGACTTATTTGTAGGCTTGGTGTATCTCATAACATAACCCGGCCTATTTGTAGGCTCAGTGTAATTCTCCTTTCATAACATTTTAAACCATCTTTTCACTTCTTCTTAAGTCGTCATAACAACTTCTCATAAAGCTATTATAACAACCTTTCATTTTAGAGAACTTAAGACACTTTTATTTCTTATTACATTAGGGAAACTAAACCCAAGAGTACTACGTACATACATACTTAAAACAAAGAATCATAAACTCCTTCTCTTTTAAATCAATAAAATTTCTTCTTTTTAAAACTCAAGTTACATACTCTTTTGAAATCAAGCCTCTTAACTTTTGAAATAAATCATGGAAACCATACTTTTTAAATCAAGTCATTCCTTTCTTTAAGAATCAAGTCCCATAACTTGAAAAATAAAGTCTCATAACCTTTTAAGAAATCAAGGTTCATAGTCTTAAAACATCATAACATAAACTCTTTTAAATTAAGTAACATATACTTTTATGAGCTGTGAATAGGTTATACTCGTTTATAACGATCTTTTTAAAGAAGTCATAATCTAGAAAATGTAATACAATTTTGGCTTATCTTAGTTTCTATGCAGATGGAGAATTCTACTTATTTTAATATAATTGATTGTCGATACATTTTTATTAACGCTGCAATGGCTTGTTCGATACCTATTCTCATTAGTGCAGTAAATTAGCAATGTCACCTCGACTCCACATACTTCCTAACGACTCTTACCAACATCCCCCATAAGACTTGGTAAGAACTTAGGATAACTTAGACATACCTTTTACATAGAGTAAATCTACATACGTACCTCTTAACTTCTAAGAGTAGAAGGAATCATGAAATAACACCACATGTATATTTCATACGTATAATCATGCCAAAAGAAGGAAGAGGTTCACATACCTCGCGACGACTATCGACAAGTAGCAAAATGCTCCAAAGTACTTCAACCTTTATAGCTATTCCACCCTTCAAGTATAATACGCTATACGTAGTACTTCAACCTATAAGGACCATAATACGTCTATCAATTCCTAGCCTTTCTAAGGTAGAATATTACTAAGTGTAAAGTCTCTTATTCTACGGAAAATTGTGCAGCACTTCCTTTGTTTCTACGTACTTTTCCACCTTTTTCAAGGCCCAAAATCAATAACCAACATGCCACATTTAAGGCACAACAAACCAGCAATTCAAAGGGGATTACACGCCTTAACAGGACGTGTAAAATTTTGCCTCATAATTAATATAAAACTGTCCAATATTCCAAAGCCATTTTCGGCAATCACAAGGATAACACCACATCTATTCTTCCAATTCCTTTTCAATCCAAGTTGTTATTCTAACATGTTATATAGTCGCAAACAATTATAACAACTATAATCTCTTTCTTATATAACATGCGACGACTATAACTAACAACTAAATTGATTACAATATCAAAGGCTAAGCATGCTAGGTCTCGCATTCAAGGCTTCCAAATTCTATAACAGTTATAAACCTTCATTCCATAATTCTCATGATCACTTACAACTATCATAACATGTAATCGTTAATAACATTTAACAAGACCAAGATTATTACCTCAAAAGCCCAAATTTAATCCAAGACTTCAAGTCGATCCTTAGCAACTTTAGCTCCGCTTCTTGACATTTCAATCCACTCGAAACAATCCTTAGAAGTTCGTAAACAAATTCTCTTCAAATTCCAACTTCAAAGTTGAAGAACACCTTAGGTTTTCATGTTGCGACTAACGTAAAAACGTAGTTTTTTTGGGATTTTTGTGTTGAGATATCCTTAGAATACCTTTGGGGACCTTGGGTTTAAGTATTGTGATTTATGAAGCAAGATTGCAAAAAAAATTCTCTTCTTGAGAGCTCAAAACCGAGAGCTTCACTTTAGCAACAAGTCTTGAAATTTTTTTCTAAGTATTGGACTAGTCTTGCACTAGTAGAGGATATATACTACAATCAAGGGTGTAGATTAAACCAAATGTGTGGCTAGGATCTTAGTCAATTATGGTCAATATTATCAAGCTTCCACTTGGTCATTGACCAAGTCAATTTCGCCCAACAAAGGGCCATGTGGAGGGTGACACGTGTCGCCCTCCGATTGGTCTAAAATATTCAATTTCCCGAAATTTCCATAATTCGTCAAAATATCGAAAACCTCGTGGGCCCCACAAAACGTAAAATTTCCCGGGTGGGCCCCACGTAACCAAATCCGTAAATAAATTCCATCAGTCTCAAATAACAATTCTGAGAACCCAATTCTTACTAACAAATATTTTTCCTTCCCGAGGTTCGGAAGATTTTCCTTAGAAATAACAACTCTTTCTTTTGTTCAAATTTTTAAATCCTGATTCCTTACGTACATTCTCTCAAACATGCCCTGGACTTACGGGGTGTAACAATAGTTTGAATGTTCTTGACTCAAACTAGTTATTTAAATAATCAAAGGTTCATGATTTTTTTCAACACCCAAATTATATTCTAACATGTATCAAACTTAAAATAAAGAATTTCACTACGGATTTTGAGTGAGAAAACTCACCTTGTTTTTTTTCGTAAGCGCGAAAAGGATTTGCAGTTTGGTTGCTAAAGGTGCTCCTTGCTCCCTTGTATTTTTCTGATTCTTGTTCTTCTTGTTCTCTTGATATTTTTCTGATTTTTATTCTTTGTGTTAAGTGTTTTGTTTTGTGCCAAGTTTAATACATATAATGAGGTGTGTGTGTATGTCACCTATGGGAAGTGGAAGGACAAAGATTGAGGGGGATGTGCAAGTGATGGCCCTTAATGCCATTACTACACATTTTTTAACTTCAGCACATGACTCTTAATATTCTTATATATATATATATATATATATATATATATATATATATATATATATATATTTTAGAAACAAACCAGAAAATATTTTTTCCCGGATTTTACATTCTCCCCTCCTTAAGCAACTTTCGTCCTTGAATGTGAATAAGGTCGTATCCCGAATTTTACATTCTCCTCTCCTTAAGAAACATTCGTCCTCGAATGTGAATAAGGTCGTAACATAATCACATAGATACAAAACAAATTTCGAAATTCTCGCCTCCTTAAACGACATTCGCCCTCTAATGTGAATAAGGTCGTAACACATGCATATAGAAACACAAAATGCACACATATTAAGTACTATTTAACACATTTTTATTACCTGACTCAAAGAGAAATGGATATTTGACTTGCATCGATCTTCGGCCTCCCAAGTGGCTTCTTGTGTGTAGTGATTCCTCCATAGGACCTTCACGGAAGCAATATCTTTATTTCTAAGGCGCTTAACCTTCATATCAAGTATTTCTACCGGAACTTCTTCATATTGAAGCTCTTTATTAAGAACTATCTCCTGGGGGCAGATGACGTGACTTGGATCGTGAAAGTATTTTCGTAATATTGACATATGAAATACCAGATGCATATCTTCCAGCTCTTGTGGAAACGCTAGTTCGTAAGCCACATTCCCCACTCTTCGCAAGATCTCATATGGCCCAATAAACCTTGGGCTCAACTTCCCTTTCTTATCAAAGTGCATCACTCCCTTCATTGGGGACACTTTTAAAAAACTTTCTCCCCCTCTTGAAATTCGAGATCTCTTTTGCGATGATCCACATAAGACTTATGAAGACTATGAGCTGTTTTGATCCGCTCCCGAATCATCTGCACCTGATCATTTGTTTCCAGAATGACTTCAGGTCCGAACAGTTGCGTCTCACCCACCTCGAACCATCCCAGTGGAGATCTACATTTTCGTCCATACAATACTTCAAACAGGGCCATTTGTATACTAGTGTGAAAACTATTATTATAGGCAAACTCAATTAGACGTAGATGGTCCAACCAGCTGCCCTGAAAATCTAACACACAAGATCGCAACATGTCTTCCAGTGTTTGAATTATTCGCTCAGCTTGCCCATCTGTTTATGGGTGGAAAGCCATGCTCAACTTAACTTTTGTCCTGAGACCTTGCGGAAACTTTTCCAAAAGTGTGAGGTGAACTGGGAACCCCTTATCGAAATAATTTTTAATGGAATCCCGTGTAACCGCACAATTTCCTTCAAATAAATCTGCGCGTATTGTGGTGCGCGATACGTAGTCCTGATCGGTAGGAAATATGCTGACTTTGTAAGCCAATCTATAATTACCCAGATAGAATCATACACTTCTCGAGATTTCGATAGACCAGTTACAAAATCCATATGAATCGCCTCCCATTTCCACATGGGACACCAATGTCCTGAAGTAGTCCGCCGGGTTTTTGATGTTCAGGTTTCACCTGTTGACATGTAAGACACCTTCCGAAAAACTCCGCAACATCTTTCTTCATTCCGTCCCACCAGTAATTTGCCTTGAGGTCCTGATACATTTTTGTTGACTCTGGATGAATGGAATATCTTGTGTTGTGACAATCATCTACGATCTTCCTCCTTAGATCCCTTACCTTAGGAACACATAACCTACCTTTATACCAAAGGGTACTGTTACCCCCCATAATTCTATGGCTAGTAAGTGAGAACATGATTATGGAAATAAGATTTGAATGTTGGAAGGGAAGGAGTTTTACATTTTCTTAGACGAAATTTTTTCGAGATTAATGTGATGACAAGAATTAATTTCTAGTAGATGAATTATTTCCAATAGAATTATGGACTTAGTGATAATTTATTAAGTCTTGGCATTGGAAGACTTGAGACCATCGAAATTTCAAGAAAATATGGCTAAGTGTGAGAAATTTTGAGTGAAGGGTAGACAAATGGACAAGTGGGAGTCCATGGGTCCCTCTCCACTTGTGAGGTGTACACTTTATATATATGCAAGGGCATTACAAGTCTTGCAAGACTTAGAACAAATATCTTCATCTTCAAACCCTCATATCTCTTTCTCTCCTTGAAGTTTTCGAAATCACCATAGAAAAATAGAAGAACAAGATCAACTTATTTTCTTTCCAAGATTAAACACCTAGACTAAGTTCTAAACCAAGTTAACCTTCCAATATTGGTGATCACGGTTTTGGCCGAGAACAAGGTCTTGAAACCCTAAGCTTGTTATGAACTTTTTGGAAGAAACACATGAAGACAATATGGATACAAGCTTGTAGATGGTACATGTGTGTTAGTGTAACGTGAAGACGTGGTGCTAAAGTGAAGTAGTGTGTGGACTATTTTTTGCTAAAGTGAAGGTAAGATTTCTTCTTACTTTTGAAGTTATTGGAAGTTACATCATGTTGTAATTGATAGATGAGCTTATGTTAATTAAAAAGGAGAATAAGAAATGCATGTCGCAGTTTTTGGCATGATAGCCGAAACTGGACAGTTTTGGTAGTTGTCGGATTCGTTGGTTATTGTTGTTGTTATCATCACCTATTGCATGTTAAAAGGAAGGAAATCTTGTTGTTACTAGTTGATATAGTTTGTATATAAGTGTTGGAATACGAATCGGATTATAAAGAGTTATACAAAGGACTTTGGTTGTAGAAGATGGCTGAAAAACTGCATGAAACTGTGAGACGTTGTTGTGCTGTTTTGGGGACTATTTTATACGTGTTATATGCTGAAAATTAAGTTATAATTATGCATGTTTAAATGTGGTAATTTCTAACGTAAGTCCTAAAGGAGTAAGGGTATATAAATGTGTTGTAAGTTTCACATTTTACCCTCATTGTCGTAGAAGTATGGACTATTTTTATGGACTATTTTTGAATGGATTAAGAGGTCAGATTTACATAAAAAATAGGTGTGTGAATCACCTTGGTTGCTATTTTGGTTATGCCCTTGAGTGGTGCTTGGTTATTGATGTATATGGCCTTATTTTTAAGGTGGAAAAGTACGTATAAATAGGGGAAGTGCTGCCCAAATTTTTATATAAAAGGAGATTCATTATGTAGTATAAGTGTATACTAGTATCATGGAATTGATAGACGTGTTATTGTCATTATAGGTTGAAGTACTACTTGAGACGTATTCTAGTTGTCAAGTTGGTATAGGCTATAAGGTATGTGAAACTATCCTTTATTTTTTGGCATGATTGTTATATGAAATAAGTGTACGGCGGACGTACATAGTTCTATTGGATTCTAATCTAAATGATGTTTAAGGTGGTACATGATATATAGTGCCTTGGCTTTCCTAATTGATGATGTTAAAGTGATACATGATATCTAGTGCCTTGATTTTCCAAATGAGGTTTTAAAAATGATATATGATAGGATAAGTGTCTTGATTTTCTAAATGATGGTTTCAAAATGATACATGTATTGAACCCTAATTTCTAGTGCTACGTGATATGATAGTACTTTGGGTTTTCTTTTCCAAAATGGAGATTGATATTATAAAGTGAATGTACGGCGGACGTACATTGTTGTAATGGATAATAATCCTTAATGATACATGATGTGATAGTGCCTCAGTGTTTTTTTAAAATGAAAGGTATGAGAGTGCTGTCACGACCCGACCCCGGGCCCGCGACTGGTGCCCTACCTGGGCACTCTTACAGGTAACCATCAGAAAAAACCAGCGGAACATACATAAAACACACAACTTAAATCAGTAAGAATTAAACAACTGGCTAGCCGATAAGGCTGCCTTCCTGGATATATATACATAACTAGTCAAATGCAGTTACATCCTTTTTCCTTACAAACCGACCCACATACATGACTACAGACCTCTAAGAATTTTGACATAGCAACTGTGATGGGACAGGGCCCCGCCATACCCCTGAATGTACAACAACCGACAATACCAGGGGTCTGAACCAATGACAAGCCTCCGGAGTAATGGAGCTTCTCAACAGCTGAACAGTGATCCTAAGAGTGAGGATCGGCAACCTGTATAATTCTACATGCTGCATGAACGCAGCCCCCCGAAGGAGGTCAGTACAGCATGTACCAAGTATGTGAAACTGAAAGTACTGTAATGAAATCATACTAGTCTAAAATAAAGCTGGGAACATGTATGATAACCACATTAACAGTACACTGTGCCTTACTAACAATGAGAGTAAACAAGAATAAACTTTGTCGGTTTTAAAACAGAAAGCTCATGATTAACCTAGGGCCATCCACCCGTAGTATCATTCCGTAATCCTACTCTTGAGACTATTTCACCCGCATAGGCAGTATGGACCCGCATGAGGTAATTTCCTCGCATAGACTGTATCCACCCGCATAGTTCGTATGGACCCGCATGAGGTAATCTCCTTGCATAGGACTGGTCCGCCCCGCATAGGACTATTTCACCCGGATGAGGTATTCCTCGCATCATGGGTAGCAAATCCACGGAATATGCAAATGCCACAAACCCGGGGAATGACCCCGTAATGAACAATATATCACTAGCACAACTGGCTATCATACATAACATAAGCACTACCGGCTTATCATACATAACATAAGCACCACCGGCTTATCATAATTATCATAAGCAAGTTAAGAAATCCCCTAACTTCTTATTAGCTTTGATCATATACACTCTCATTTTAGTTTACTTAAGACACTAACATGTCATTATAAAATCCGGGAATTTAACCCAAAGTACTACGTACTTCTATTCTTTTAAAATGACTCTTTTTCATATAAAACTTCCCAGATACTAATAACCGTAGTATCAAGTCATATCTACTTTTCAAAACAAGTCACAATACCTTTTAGAACTACATTTAAAGACTTCTAAATCAAGTGACTTTTTACTTTAAAACTTTAAGCAATTGATGCCTTCAAATCAATTTGCCATTCTTCCTTTCAAGTCATTTTATCTTAATTTACATTGCTAGAGTAAACCATCCTTTTAACTTTCCATAAAGCTATTATAACCAACTTCCCATAAAGCCGTTATACTAATTTTATGCTTTAGACACTTACATTCTTCTTTATAACCAAGAGACTTAAACTTTCCAAAAACCAAGTATCACATACTTTAAAAAATACTTCAAGTCTTTTATCTTTAGAAACTAAGATATCCTTAATCTTTAAAACAAGTGAGTTAATTCCCTAACTCAACCAACTTGGACATTCTTAAAACAAGTCAAGTATATCAAATGAAACTAGATTCATCAAGATCTCGTACGTCTACCATACTATATATTTACAACTACTCATGCTCAAGAGATAGGAAAGTTCCACATACCTCTTCGGTTCAATCCACTTGCTAAGTCCAATATGCCGTACGTCGTATGTAAACCTAAAATGACCACAATACGTCTATTAACTTCTAACTTCAAACGTAGAATATTCCAAGTGTAAAGTCACTTAATTCTACGGAAAATTGGACAGCACTTCCTTTGTTTCTACATACTTTTCCACCTTTTTCAAGGCCCGAAATCAATAACCAAACGCCACATTTAAGGCTCAACAATTTAGCTAACCAAAGGGGATTACACGCCTTAACAGGACGTGTAAAATTCTGCCCCACAATTTACATAAAACTGTTCATTATTAAATGTCATCCTTGGCTACAATGTACAACCACATACAATCTTTTCCAATTCCTTTTCAATCCATATTGTCGTTCCAACATGTTATATAGTCGCAACCAATTTCAACAACTAAAATCCCTTATTTAGATAACATGCGACGATTATAGCTATCGACCAATTTGTATTGTACTTTCAATGGCTAATAAGCTCATGCTCGGATTTAGGCTCCCAATATTCTATAACACTTATCAATCTTCAATGCATAATTCACATGATCAATTATCAACTACTAAAATCACTTCAATAAACCCCACATAAAAGTGAAGACAACAGCCATATAAATCCAACAAACTAGAGGCTCGAAAACTGCCCTTTATACTTTCATTTATGACATGACAACATTCAATTCTTATATCCATTTTACTCATCACAATACCCTTCTCCAATTTTTACAACACATGACATAATTTATTTCAAGAAGGAGAATGAATTTACCTTGGTATTTTGCCCAAGACAGTCCAACAATCTCGCCCACTTTAGCCCTCTTTCCACAACACTTCTTCTTTCCGCTAAAATCACGTCTACGAACCCCCTACAAGCTCGCCAACATATTTCCTTCTTGTTGCCTTTCCAAAAATCTCATTTAGGCTTAGGGTTTTAACCATTTGAGAGAGAAGAGAAGAGCAAATTTTGGGTGAAGTCTTGCAAATGATTTTAATCTAGCAAGATTTGGTCATATATAGCCTTTATCTTGTTCTACAAGTTGGGAGGGACACTTTTCGCCCTCCCATAGGTCCTTTACATAAATATCTTCTACTTTTGCCCCATTTCCGCAAAAAATCCCGCCTCGGCGCTGCAACTTCAGACAATTTCAGGGTTTTTGCCATGGTTCGTGCATGGCCATGCCCGACCTTGTCTCTTCTGTTAACTGATCTTGTAACGTCCATAACTTTCTACTCCAATGTCTTATCGACGAGCGGTTTATTGCGTTGGAAACTAGACTCAATGAGATTCGTATTAGGATTTTGAAACACCTAAAAACTCCCAATATACTAGTAGATATACTGCTCCAAAGTTGACTGAAAAACTGTCCAAAAAAGAATATTCTGCCAACCAACTTTTTTTCTTTTTTTTTCTTTGTTCCAAATTCGAATCTTATTTCCTTTCGTACGTTCTCATCTCATCCTCTTGGAATTACGGGGCATAACAAGTGCCTTGGTTTTTCCTAAAATGAAAGTTCATTTTAAAAATGATTTAAATTGCATAAGGTTGCTCACGATAGCTATTCGTGCAAAGTATTTTTCCATGGACATGTTCCATGATGCGAGTACAAGATACTCAGGTTCCATGGACAAGATCTGTGATGCAAGTACATGATACTCAGGATGTATATTATTCCATGGACACGTATCCATGATGCGAGTAGAGATACTCAGGCATACATGACTTTCACTTTGAAAAAAGGCACAGTGGATTCTCTATTTGTACAAGGTACAGTTGGCCCTTATTTTATATGGCAATGTTGGATCTGGTATTTGATTTTCATACTTATCTCTGTCATCTTTTGGCCAGTTATGATTCTATTTAATGTACTTTATGTTTTCATACTTAGTATTTGTTGTACTGACCCCCTTCGGGGGGCTGCGTTCATGTCCGCAGGTGTAGGTACTCAGTTGGGTGATCTGTGAGCTTAAGATCTTTGCTCGGCCTTTTGGGATAGCTCCATTGCTCCGAGGCTTATCATTTTGGTATAGTTTTTGGGTGTTACATGCTTATGAATATTCAGGGTACGGCGGGGCTTTGTCCCGTCATAGTTACGGTGATACTCTTAGAAGTCTGTAGTCATGTGTGGGTTGGACGGGTGTACAGTTGTAGCTCGTTTTGGCATTATGTATATGATGGCAGCCTTGCCGGCTATCCTATTTTATTATATGAGCTGTTATGATTATGAGCTTTCCTTAGCTTATGTTGGTCATATGTGAGGTACGTGTATAAGGGTGCCCAGGTAGGGCACCAGTCGTCGGCGCGGGATTCGGGTCGTGACAAAAGTGGTATCAAAGTAGTTCATCCTCAAAATATCTACAGACCGTGTCTAAGTAGAGTCTTGGGTATAGGTATGTTGTGCATCATACTTATACACATGAGGCTACTGGACATTTAGGATTGGTTTCCATTCTTTCATCTCATAAGATCGTGTAATAAAGATGTGTTATTAAGATGGTTCCTCTCTAACATGTTATTGTGTTACAACTATGCCTCCGAAGAAGTATGATGGCGAGAAGGCAAATCGATGTGAAGCTACGATCGGACTCGGGGAGTTACTACGGTACATGCCCGATCATGCACGAGGATGTCGTCGATCAGCGGGTTGATTACACGCCAGGAGCTTAGAGCGACTCGAGGCCCCATACTGAGCCTCAGGTCCTCGGCCCGGGGAAGAAGATAGGGCCATAAGTGTTACACCCCGAAATTCCAGGACATGTATATGAGAATAGACGGGAGAACACAAGACTTAAAAATTCGAACGAAAGAAAAATTGTGATTCTTAAGGAAAATCTTCCGAACCTCGGGAGGGAAAAATGTTCGTTAATGAGAATTGGGTCTCAAATTTGTTATTTGAGACGCTTAGAATTTATCGGAATTATGGAAGTTTATTCACAGAGTTGGATACATGGGGCCTACCCGAGAAATATTACGTTTTTGTGAGGCCCACGAGGTTTCCGATATTTTGACCAATTATGGAAATTTCGGAAAATGAAATATTATGGACCAATGGGAGGACGACACGTGTCACCCTCCACATGAATCATCTTGGACGAAATAGTATGGCTAGTGTAGCAAATATTAGCTTGATAAAATGGACCAAGTCAAAGGGCAAGTTGAGGCTTGACATAATGGATCAATCTTAGCCATCCAATTGGTTCAATCTTAGCCCTTGATGATGTTATATATACATACTACTACTAGTAGTAAAGATGAATTCCACACTTAGAAATTTTGCAAGAACTTTAGGTACTCCATTTAGAGCTCTCGGCCAAGCCTCTCTAGGAAGAAGAAAATTTTGCAATCTTTCTTCATAAATCCCAATATTCAAACCCAAGATTCCTAAAGGTATTCTAAGGATATCCCCCTACAAAAATTCCGGAAAAACTACATTTTTACGTTAGTCGCAACATGAAAACCTAAGGGTTTTTTCATAGTTGGAGTTGGAACTAGAAGAGGAGTTCTTCATGAGCTTCTAAGGGTTGCTTGAAGTGGATTGGAACGTCAAGAAGAGGAGCTAAAGTTGCTAAGGATCTGTTATACCCCGTATTTCCAGAGTATGTACGTGTGGGCATACGTAGAAGAGTTTGAGCCTTAAAGTAGGCAAGTGGCGAATTTTGTGCACAAGTGCCGAATAGAGTCGTTTTTCGACGAAACGTTTTACTAAACTTGCGAAGGGAAAATTCCGGCTATGTCATTTCTAATTTTTGCGGATTTTTCCGAGAGACGAAACATTTTGGACCAACGGGAGGGTGACATGTGTCACCCTCACATTGGAAGGAAGTGGGCGACATTTGGACGAAAATGGTGAGTTGGGTTAGGTAGGATATTTTGTGCAAGTTGTTGTGGTAGATGGATAAGGTGCACTTGGCTTAAATCTAGCCCTACACTTGCCTTACACTTGGATGAATCTTGGCCATTGGTTGGTCATTTCTTGACCTATAAATACCCCCCTTGTTGAAGAGTTATTTCATCCTAAATTGAGCAATCTTTCTAAGTCTCAAATACTCCCTCCCTCTTGTTTGTAGTTCGTCCAAAGAGTCTACCTCGAGGTGAGCCTTGGCGAGAGCCACCCTCCCCTGTGGTGTCTGGTAGTGGGGTACCCCCCCCTAGCCTAGTTGTCTCGTATAAATACCCCCCTTTTTGTGGTATAGGAATACTCTCCTAGTATTGTTATAATGCCCAAATACCTTGGCCCAAATACCTTGTAGTATTCCCAAGGTTACACTTACAAAAGCCCAGAAAATACTATTATACCTTCTTTGGCCACTAAACGAAACCCTAAGGAAAATCTTCATTTATAGTTGAAGTAGTTAAGTAGAAGTTGGTTAGAACTTCTAAGGGTTGTTTGGAGCACTCGGAGTAGGAGCTAAGCGTTGCTCAGGAGCGACTTTAAACTCGGATAATTTTGGGCTCATTGAGGTAAATACTCTTGTCCATTGTAATTGGAAATTACATCTGTCGTAGTAGAAATGAATATAAGATTCATAGAAGAGAATTGAATCTGTAATAGAAGGATATTACTGAGAAAAGGTTTGAGCGAAATCACATCGAGGAAGAATATAAGTAGAAGTTAAACCGTACTTACATAGGGTGTATTCTGATGGTGATAACCTTTATTGGTTGAATGTTTTGCAAGTAGCATGTGCTACTTAGAAGGTGGACAAGGCTAGCCGGGTTATAGCCGTGGAGCGTTTTGCTAATAGTCGATAATCGTCGCGAGGTATGTGATTCTTCCTATACTCTTGAGCATGATATTTTAAAAGAATACATATAGTACGGTAGACGTACGTGTGGCAATGTCTTTTGACTTAAGCCTGAATAATAAGAACCTTGAAATATTTTAAAAGGAATATAGATATAGTACGGTAGACGTACGTGTATTAACTGAATGTAGCGTTACGGCAATGTATTTTGACTTAAGCCTGAATAATAAAGAGTCTTAAAGTATTTCAAAAAGAATTAAGGAACCTTTTTGAAAGAAGAGTAATACTTGGTTTTGAAAACATAAGGAGTTATACTAGCTTTATGAGAGGTTAGGTATAACGTCTTAAGAGAGATAAAAAGAATGGTTTACTGATTTTTAGAAGTTAAGAGACTTATTCTGAAAAGATAAGAGACTTGACTTAATTGATTTGATATGAAGTTTGTTAACAATGTGAGACCTCATTCGTGAGTAATGAGCACGTGGTTTTTAAAAGGAATAACGTTTTACTGATTTCAAAAATCAGAATGTGTATCGACAAACCACTGCAGCGTTAATAAAGGAAAATGTATTGAATAAATGAAGTATCATTAAAACCAGTAGAAACCTCCATCTGCATAAGCTAAGATGAGACAAAATGATATTACATTTTCTAGATCATGGCTGCTTAATAAGATTGATTATGAACAAGAATAACCTACTCGCATATGGCATATGTTACTCAATTGTTTTAAAAAGAGATTAAGACATTGAACTATGAAACTTTTCTAAAAAGAGACTTGCGTAATTGAAATTAGGCAAACTGGAACTTTAGGGAAAAGAAAGGCATTGTGTTGTCTTAAAATGGTTTAAAACTTAGAGTGTTATAACAGCTTTATGGGAAGTTGGTTATAACGACTTTATGAAAACAAAGGGTTTTTATCATTGGTTTTAATGTGGTAACTGGACTTTAAAAAGAGAAGTGTTTTGGTCTAAAAAGAAGGCATGGTATTGCCTTAATTGGTTTTAAAAAGGAAAGTATGGAAGTTGTTTTGGTTTACTTAAAAGATGTAAGTCACTCTATTTTTATACTACGGGTATCGGGTGACTTTTATAAAAGGAATGGATCTCTTTAAAAGGAATTTAACGTACGTAGTACTTTTAGGGTTAAAATCCGGACTTTGACATAAAATGAAAGTACCTTGAGTTGTGTATAACTTGCCTATGCTTATTGTTGTGAAACTTGACCATGTTACGTGTGATAGTCTTGTTGTGCAAGTATTGTGTTCACTCGACTACCGGTTCATCCGGGAATGTATTTCACTCGACTGGCTCATCCGGAATGTATTTCACTCGACATCGGGAATGTATTTCACTCGACTACCGGTTCATCCGAATGTATTTCACTCGACTCTGGGTTCATCCGAATGTATTTCACTCGACTCCGGTTCATCAGGAATGTATTTCACTCGACTCTGGTTCATGGGATGAGCCGAATGTATCCCACACGTTTATATCTGGGTCCATAAGATGGGCGAGACATGTTATACGTATCACATGATTTGTACCTAGGCACGGCGGTGAGGAAGAAGTTCCACGGGCATGAGGATGACTTTGAGGTGTGAGTCACGACTTGACATAATCGCTTTTATGTTGTGAGCGTAGTTGGTTATCATACATGTCTCTGCTTTATATAGACTATTATGATTTCATTTACTGATATTTTCTGATTTCACATACTTGGTACTTGTTATCGACCTCCCCGAGCTGCGTATAAAGTCCAGCCTCTACCGCGAAACAGATCTCCGTCTTGGGAAGCTCGTCCGCCGGCTTATGGGTATGTTACCACAGGCAGCCTTGTACCATTTGTTGGGTCTGGAGTGACTCGTAAAGTGACAAAAGTGGTATCGAGCGATTAGTCCTCGGAAAGTGTCTACGACCGTGTCTAGTAGAGTCTTGATTATCGGTGTGTTGTGCACCACATCTATAATCGTGAGGCTATAGGACATTTAGGATTGGTTTCCATTCTTCTCATTACGAGATCGTGCCTTAGAGCTGTGATAAGTTGGACCTCCGACGTATTCCTTTCCTTTACGCTTATGCCTCGCGTAAAACCCAGCCCGGATGGGCAAAGCGATCGAGGAGTCATAGTGAGATCAGAGGAGTACGAGCGCGAGCCCTGGTCGAGCTGAGCCGATGCTTCCGGCGAGTTTCGCGCCACGCCGGCCAAAGATTTAGAGCGCAGCGATGCTGCGAGACTCTGAGACTGAGCCTCCAGTCCCACAGCCTGAGCAGATGAGATGGGGTACAAGGAGATGGCCCGATCGCCGGTCGTGGCCGATATGAGGATAGCTGGACGCAGCGATTCGATCCAGTGAGCACCGTAGTTCACCCCGAGCATTTGAGACTACGGGATTTTCTCGAGTGTAACCCGCGAGTTTTATGGGTCGAGGCACGAGGATGATCCACGGGAGTTCATCCGGCGATTCTGGAGTCATGAGAGTGATCCGCATCGGATACCCGAGTCGCTGGTCCTAGGTTCGCATCGGTGCGTGATACCAATGATCGGTTTGATTCGTGGAGTCTGCCGGGAGAGAATGCACTTCCGGTATATGGGACGAGTTCTCAAAGGCATTTCTTGCACACTTCTTGCCTCCATGTATGAGAGGGCTCGGGTAAACATTTTTGACGTTAAGCGGGGCGGCGGGCGGTTAGAGAGTACAATGTGGAGTTCGACTCGTTAGCTCGGTATGTCCCCGCCAGTAATGGCGATATGGAGGACCAGTACACCGCTACATCACGGGCTAGATGATTACTTGGCGAGGCTTATGCAGGTGTAGCTCTTCACCGGGCATGGACATTGTCCGCATGCAAGCTCATGCACCAGGATGTGAGGCACGGAGAGGTCGGCGAAATGACCGAGATCGCCAGAAGAGGCCGTGACAGCGAGGTCCTTTGGTAACTTTCGAGGCGGACGCCTCAGCGAAGTTAGTTATGTACCTCGCCAAGATGCAGTGGTCCTCCGCGCCTTCGGACGTTCGGGGTATTCGGAGCCGGTCGAGCTCCGTGGCTTCTCGTTCACAGTATACGCGAGTGCTAGTGGCAGGATTCATGTCCCCTCGGTGTGCGATGTGGCAAACATCATCCCGGAATGTCGTTTTTTAATGGTGCTTGTTTCACTGCGGCCGTCGGGCCATGTGACGAGGCGTGCTTATAGGAGAGGTACCGCAGCTGGGCGCAGCCACGGATCGATGGCGGGTTCATCGCCTTCTACTATGCGCCTGCAGGGCCTATGATTAGAGTGGGCGGTAGGTTCAGGTATCTCCTTAACCCTCTAGAGACTTGTATGTATTGATGAAGTGTTTAGTGTTATGTCGGATAGCTTTGTGCTAAAATGTGATTTAGAAACCTGGTTAGTGTCAAAGGGTAAGCTGGGGTGAGAAAATGATGAACCTTAGAATACTACAATTGAGACCTTAGATGTGCGCCGTCTTGAGTACAAGTTTTTGGCGAGTGATCTTTGTCAGAACGTATAGGTATACGTGGTGTAATTGTGTGATAAGTCCCTGGGTAGTGTGAAATGGAAGTGGTAGCTTTCATGACCTGTAGAGGTAAGATTGTTCCGGATCGGGGAACAAGAGCGTGATGCGTTAAGTGGGTCAGGTTGGGGCCATGTTGAGGGCCAACCCGCGGCCTGTTTCGAGGTTGGGTCAGCTCTGGGTGGTCCCGGTGGTAGGGTCACGAGGGTGTTAGGCCCAAGTTTAGATGACCTTCGTATGAGTTCGTGGATATGTTCGACCAGAAGCGGATCGTGAAAGCCGGGAATGGCCTTAAGGAAGAGTGAAGCTAGTAAGATGACCAAGTTTGGAGGTTGTGACTCCAAAGTTTTGGGAACTGAAGTATGGTACGTATACTAGAAGAGTTCAAGTGTTCGCGAAGGGCACAACGAGTAAGGAAGGAAGAGAACGTGTGTTATTTCGTGGCCAGGCGTGGCGTTGGCAACATGTTAGAAGATCTTCATCGTAATCCGTCTTGAGAAGGAACATTCGGGACGAATGTTTCTAAGGAGGGGAGAATGTTATACCCCGTATTTCCAGAGTATGTACGTGTGGGCATACGTAGAAGAGTTTGAGCCTTAAAGTAGGCAAGTGGCGAATTTTGTGCACAAGTTAGAATAGAGTCGTTTTCGGCGAAACGCTTTACGAAACTGGCGAAGGGAAAATTCCGGCTATGTCATTTCTAATTTTTGCGGATTTTTCCGAGAGACGAAACATTTTGGACCAACGGGAGGGTGACATGTGTCACCCTCACATTGGAAGGAAGTGGGCGGCATTTGGACGAAAATGGTGAGTTGGGTTAGGTAGGATATTTTGTGCAAGTTGTTGTGGTAGATGGATAAGGTGCACTTGGCTTAAATCTAGCCCTACACTTGCCTTACACTTGGATGAATCTTGGCCATTGGTTGGTCATTTCTTGACCTATAAATACCCCCCTTGTTGAAGAGTTATTTCATCCTAAATTGAGCAATCTTTCTAAGTCTCAAATACTCCTCCTCTTGTTTGTAGTTCGTCCAAAGAGTCTCCCCTCGAGTGAGCCTTGGCGAGAGCCACCCTCCCCTTTGTGGTGTCTGCCGTGGGGTACCCCCTAGCCTAGTTGTCTCGTATAAATACCCCTTTTTGTGGTATAGGAATACTCTCCTAGTATTGTTATAATGCCCAAATACCTGCCCAAATACCTTGTAGTATTCCCAGGTTACACTTACAAAAGCCAGAAAATACTATTATACCTTCTTTGGCCACTAAACTAAACCCTAAGGAAAATCTTCATTTATAGTTGAAGTAGTTAAGTAGAAGTTGGTTAGAACTTCTAAGGGTTGTTTGGAGCACTCGGAGTAGAGCTAGCGTTTCTCAGGAGCGACTTTAAACTCGGATAATTTTGGGCTCATCGAGGTAAATACTACTGTCCTTCTATTGTAATTGGAAATTACATACTGTCATAGTAGAAATGAATATAAGATTCATAGAAGAGAATTGAACTGTAATAGAAGGATATTACAGAAAAGGTTTGAACTGAAATCATCAGAAGAATATAAATAGAAGTTAAATCAGATTTACATAGGATTGTATTCTGATGGTCGATAACCTTTATTGGTTGAATGTTTTGCAAGTAGCATGTGCTACTTAGAAGGTGGACAAGGCTAGCGGGTTATAGCCGTGGGCGTTTTGCTAATAGTCGATAATCGTCGCGAGGTATGTGATTCTTCCTATACTCTTGAGCATGAAGTATTTTAAAAGAATACATATAGTACGGTAGACGTACGTGTGGCAATGTCTTTTGACTTAAGCCCGAATAATAAGAACCTTGAAATATTTTAAAAGGAATATAGATATGGTACGGTAGACGTACGTGTATTAACTGAATGTAGCGTTACGACAATGTCTTTTGACTT
Source organism: Przewalskia tangutica (assembly GCA_029844215.1). Classification (NCBI taxonomy): domain Eukaryota; kingdom Viridiplantae; phylum Streptophyta; class Magnoliopsida; order Solanales; family Solanaceae; genus Przewalskia; species Przewalskia tangutica. The sequence continues at coordinate 18,025,086 of CM056725.1, read as the reverse complement.
AAGCCTGAATAATAAAGAGTCTTAAAGTATTTCAAAAGAATTAAGGAACCTTTTGAAAGAAGAGTAATACTTGGTTTTGAAAACATAAGGAGTTATACTAGCTTTATGAGAGGTTAGGTATAACGTCTTAAGAGAGATAAAAAGAATGGTTTACTGATTTTTAGAAGTTAAGAGACTTATTCTGAAAAGATAAGAGACTTGACTTAATTGATTTGATATGAAGTTTGTTAACAATGTGAGACCTCATTCGTGAGTAATGAGCACGTGGTTTTTAAAATGAATAATGTTTCACGATTTCAAAATCGAATGTGTATCGACAAACCAGCAGCGTTAATAAAGGAAAATGTATTGAATAAATGAAGTATCATTAAAACCAGTAGAAACCTCTATCTGCATAGAAGCTAAGATGAGACAAAATGATATTACATTTTCTAGATCATGGTTGCTTAATAAGATTGATTATGAACAAGAATAACCTACTTTATGGCATATGTTACTCAATTGTTTTAAAAGAGATTAAGACATTGAACTATGAAACTTTTCTAAAAAGAGACTTGCGTAATTGAAATTAGGCAAACCGAACTTTAGGGAAAAGAAAGGTATTGTGTTGTCTTAAAATGGTTTAAAACTTAGAGTGTTATAATGACTTTATGGGAAGTTGGTTATAACGACTTTATGAAAACAAAGGGTTTTTATCATTGGTTTTAATGTAATCGGACTTTAAAAGAGAAGTGTTTTGGTCTAAAAAGAAGGCATGGTATTGCCTTAATTGGTTTTAAAAAGGAAAGTATGGAAGTTGTTTTGATTTACTTAAAATATGTAAGTCACTCTATTTTTATACTACGGGTATCGGGTGACTTTTATAAAAGGAATGGATCTCTTTAAAAGGAATTTAACGTACGTAGTACTTTAGGGTTAAAATCCGGACTTTGACATAAAATGAAAGTACCTTGAGTTGTGTATAACTTGCCTATGCTTATTGTTGTGAAACTTGACCATGTTACGTGTGATAGTCTTGTTGTGCAAGTATTGTGTTCACTCGACTACCGGTTCATCCGGGAATGTATTTCACTCGACTACCGGTTCATCCGGGAATGTATTTCACTCGACTACCGATTCATCCGGGAATGTATTTCACTCGACTACCGGTTCATCCGGGAATGTATTTCACTCGACTCTGGGTTCATCCGGAATGTATTTCACTCGACCACGGTTCATGGGATGAACAGGAATGTATCCACACGTTTCTATCTTTGGGTCCATAAGATGGGCGAGACATGTTATCGTATCACATGATTTGTACCTAGGCTGGCGGTGAGGAAGAAGTTCCAGGCGTGAGGATGACTTTGAGGTGAGTCACGACTTGACATAATCGCTTTTATGTTGTGAGTAGTTGGTTATCATACATGTCTCCTGCTTTATATAGACTATTATGATTTCATTTCTGATATTTTCTGATTTCACATACTTGGTACTTGTTATCGACCTCGCCCGTGCGTTCATCTGCGCAGTAGAAGTACCACCTATCGATCCGCGTTTAGGATCTCATTTCAGCGTCTTGGGAAGCTCCGTCCCTTCGGAGGCTTATCTTTGGTATGTTACCCGAGTGCAGTAGGTCCTTGTACATTCGTGGGTATGGCGGGGCCACTGTCCGCCATAGTTGTTGTATAAATCTTAGAGGTCTGTAGCACTGTTGTGGGCAGGGTTGTAAGGATTGTAACTGTTCAAATGTTTTTATATATGTATGTTGAAAGGCAACCGTTTTGGTTGGCCTATTTTCTTTCATCTTAATCCATGTCTATTTACATGTTTAAGTTTTATTTCCGCTGGTTTTCTCTGATGTTGTATCACTAGGGTGCCCGGAGTAAGGCACCAGTCACGGGCCCGGGTTTGGGTCGTGACAGGATCGACTTTGAATCTTGGATTAGATTTGAGCTTATTGAGGTAATAATCTTCTTCTTACTGTTGTAATTGAAGATTCCATGTTATAAAAGTGATAGATGATCATGAGATATAGATTATGAAGATTGATAAGTGTTATGGAATACTGGAAGCCAAAATCCGAAAAAAAGTTCATGTTAGCCATTAAGATTGTAATTCAATTTAATTGTTAGTTACAATCGTCGAATGTTATAGAAGAAAAGAATTATAGTTGTTAGAATTGTTGTTATGTATATAACATGTTGGAATAACAACTAGGACTAAAAAGGAAATTGAAGGAGAATTGATGTTGTTGTAGCCGAGAATGGCCATTGAATTATTGGACTGTTTTATACAATTGTGGGGCAGAATTTTACACGTCCTGTTAGGCGTGTAATCCCCTTTGATTAGTTGATTGGTTGAGCCTTAAATGTGGCATGTTGGTTATTTATTTCATGCCTTGAAAAAGGTGTAAAAGTACATAGAAACAAAGGAAGTGTTGTCCAATTTTCCGTAGAATAAGTGACTTTACACTTAGAATATTCTACGTTAGAAAGCTAGAAGTTGATAGACATATTATGGTCATTATAAGTTGACATTCTACGTGCGGCATATTCAACTTGGCAAATGGATTAAGTCGGAGAGGTATGTGAACTCTTCCCTATCTCTTGAGCATGAGTATTTACAAAGGTATAGTACGGTAGACGTACGTATTTTAAGTGAACTTGGTTTCAGTTTGGTATCCTTGCCTTGATTTCGAAAAGTATATGTTACTTGATGTTACATGTAAAGATTACTTGACTTGAAAAGAATAAGATACTTGATTTTGGAAAAGTATGGGTTACTTGAACTATTTTAAAAGTTAAGAGACTTGTAGTATTTTGAAAGTATATGACACTTGGTTTTAAAAGTATAAGTCTCTTGGTTTCAAAAAGAATGTAATTGTCTAAAACATAAAGAGTTATAACGGTTTTATGGGAAGTTAGTTATACCAACTTTATGGAAGGTTAAGAGAGTGTCTACTTGATTTATAGGCATGAGTTGCCTAGGTTGTGAAAGTAGAAGTTACTTGGTTTCAAAGCCTTGAAATGAATTTCTAAAGGTGTAGTAACTTGATTTGAAAAATAGACATGCCTGGATACTACGGGTGTTGGTATCTTGGGGTTTTTATATAAAAAATGTTCTTTTTAAAGGAATGGAAGTACGTAGTACTTTGGGTTAAACTCCCGAATTTTTGTGACATGATAGTGCCTTAAGTTTAAATAAATGAGAGTACATGCTAATTAAGTCTAATGAGAAGCTAAGGGATTTCTTAACTTGCTTATGAAATTTATGATAGGCCGGTAGTGCTTATGTTATGATGTTCATAATAGCCGGTGGTGCTAGTGTTATATTATTTTTTTGTTACGGGGTAAATCCTCGGGTCATTTGCATGTTACATTTCCATGGATTTGCTACCCATGATGCGAGTGTGGCGTATGTACTCATTGCGGGTCCACAGGGCCCATGCAGGTGAAATAGTCTCATGCGGGTGAAATAGTCCCATGCGAGGCGGATGACCTTATGCGGGTTCACAGGACCTATGCGGGTGAAATAATCCTAGGAGTATGATTGCTTAATGATACTACGGGCGGGTGACCCTAATTTGATCGTAAGCTTCCTATTTTTTTTAAATGGTAAAGTCTACTCTTATTTACTCTCATTGTTAGTAAGGCACAGTGTACTGTTAAATTGATTATCATACATGTCTCCAACTTTATTTTATACTATATGATTTCATTACAGTACTTTCAGTTTTACATACTTGGTACATATTTTGTACTGACCCCCTTTCCTCGGGGGGCTGCGTTCATGCCGCAAGTTGAGGTACATATCTTGATGATCCTCACTCTTAGGATCACTGTTCAACTGTTGAGAAGCTCCATTACTCCGGAGGCTTATCTTTGATTCAGGTCCCTGATATTGTCGGTTGTTGTACATTCAGGGGTATGGCGGGGCCCTGTCCCGTTACAGTTGTTATGTCAAAACTCTTAGAGGTCTGTAGTCATATCTTGTGGGTCGGATTTTAAAGTGAAAGGATGTAACTGCTTTTGGCTATATATGTATATATATCCAAGGAGGCAACCTTATCGGCTAGCGTGTTGTTTACTTCTTATTGTTTTAAGTTGTGTGTTTTATGTATGTTCCGCTGATTTTCTCTGATGGTTACCTGTAGGAGGTGCCTGTGTAGGGCACCGATCTCGCCCGGTCGGGTCGTGACAAAAGTAGTATCAGAGCAGTTAGTCCTCAGAAAGTGTCTACAGACCGTGTCTAGTAGAGTCTTGGTTATCGGTGTGTTGTGCACCACATCTATAACCAGGAGGCTGCAGGACATTTAGGATTGGTTTCCATTCTTCTCACTCTGAGATCGTGTGATAGAGCTGTGTTGTTAGGGTCGTCTCTCCCTAACGAGTTATGTTGATTGCAGCTACGAGAAAGGCAGCAGTGACCCAGGAAGGATTATGTGGATTGCGTATCCAAGTTGGTAATAATTGTTGTATAGTAGGTATAATGACATACAACTATACAGATATATGTATGAGGGTCAGACGCGTGTTTCCTAGAACGATTTTGGATTACCAAGAATTGGTAAGGACTAAATAGATACTAGGAAGGTATGAAACAGTTTAATGAATTCTCATCAAGGTTTTACGTACTAATTTGAGATAATTAGGAGATGATGAGCTGTCTGAGTAGGTAATGAACCCTTAAGAAATCATGATAAGGGACTTAATGGAAGACTATGTTAATAGATTAAGCTACGTAGTATGCTTAAGAGAATTGTACGGATGAGATCCGTATGAAGTAAGTATGGGTGTTGTGATCAAGACAACACGATTGTGGGTTTATAAAAAGCTATCTTACCCGTATGCGGGGAAGGATAATGTAGGCTTGGGGCATGGAAATTGTGAGCCTTAGAACATTGATAGTCGCCGAGTCGGGTTATGGACCTATTACGGGTCGACCATAGCATGTAATAAAGCAGGGTCGGTTAAGGGTTGTCCCGCTGTGTGACAGGGTCACGAGGGTGCAAGGCCCAAGTCTAGTTAATCTTTTTACGGGTTCGTGGACGCGTTCCACTGGACCCGGATCGTGAGAGCCGGAAATGACCTTAAATTGTTCGATATAGTAACTCCAAAGATTGGAGGCCAGAATCAGTATGGAGGTTATGTACGTATACTAGAATAAGTTTGGAAGTACGGGAATAGTACGACCAGTAAGAAAGAGAGCAACCAAACGTAAAAGAATAGAGCCTGAATCCATAAAGAGCTTTTCGAGGTAGCTACACCCGTGAGTGTTTGGGTGGTAGTTGAGAAAGTATATAAGAATTGCCCGGTGATGATATACAATTGGCAGACCCTTAGCAGACTTGATTTTAGTAAGTCTATGTGACTTGTTCAGTTGAAGTAAATAAATTGATGTTGGAAGTATGTAGTACTTGAATTTGAAAGCTAAGAGACGGAGATAAGAACGTATGATCATTGAAGGATTTTATGTTAAGTGCCCTTGGGGTTGTTTGGAGTTGTTTAGTGTGGCGGTCAGGGCCACGACTTTTCGAATGATTTCAGGAAAATGCGCAAAGCAAGAATAAGATAAGTACGAGTGCTGCGGGCGGAAAACAGAAGATATCATTGGTAGGTCTTAAAAATCTATACGATTATAAGGTGGCACTTGATGATTAAGATTATTAAAGGGAGATAAGCTCTCTCCCCCACGTAACATGATAGTTTTACGTATTATTGAGGGTTATGCGTACCCATATTATTTAAGCCATAGATATGGGACTGGTAAAGTCCCCGACTTCGTTATGCAATAGGTTACAATTTTAAATAACCATGGAAAAGGTATTGGGTTGGGGTAATTGAGGACGACACTAGGAAATGGTTGAAGAAGTGTCGTAAGGATATAAATGCAGGTAACACGCATGAATGAAACTATGGTTATGTAAGTTGCACGAGATATGATTACCCCAGACTAGTGTAGAGACCATTAGTGAATGAGGGGCAGTAAGAACACCTCGATGAAAGGTGACAAAATATGTACTGACGAGAAGGAGAGTAGGAAAAATACGGGGAGGTAAGAGACCCCATGTTACACCATGTAATTCCAGGATATGTTTAAGAGAAGGTACGTAAGGAAACAAGACTTAAATTTTTTTGAAAGAAATAAAGAATTGTTTTCCAAGGAAAAATCTTCCGAACCTCGGGAAGGAAAAAGATTGTTCGTTAATGAGAATTGGGTTCTCAAAACTTTTTATTTGAGACTGTTGGAATTTATCGTAATTATGGAATTCTATTTTCAGAGTTGGATACGTGGGGCCCACCCGAGGAATTTTACGTTTTTGTGGGGCCCACGAGGTTTCCGATATTTTGACCAATTATGGAAATTTTGGGAAACAAAATATTTTAGACCAATGGGAGGGCGACACGTGTCACCCTCCACGTGGGCTTGTTGGATGAATAAAAATGGACCAAGTCAACTAGAAAAAAGGAGCTTGACATAATTGACCCAATCCTAGCCATCCATTTGTTTTGATCTCACCCCTTGGTCTCTTTATATATTACTACTACTAGTGCAAGACTAGACAAAATCCAACACTTAGAAAAAATTCATTTCCTTGATCTTGAAGAAGAGGCTCTCGGTTTTGTGCCCATTCCCACATAATTTTTTTTAGTTTGTGGTTCATTATTCACAATACTTTAACCCAAGGTTCCTAGGGGTATTGTAAGGATACCTCAATAGAAAGATCCCGGAAAAACGACGTTTTCACGTTGTCGCAAGGCGAAAACCTAAGGTGTTCTTCAACTTTGAAGTTGGAACTTGAAGAGGAATTCTTCACAAGATTTTAAGGGTTGCTTGGAGTGGATTGGAACGTCAAGAAGAGGAGCTAAAGTTGCTAAGGATCGACTTTAAATCTTGGATTGGATTTGGGCTTATTGAGGTATAAATCTTCGTCTTACTATTGTGATTGAAGATTCCATGTTATGATAAGTTAGAAGTGATCATGTGATATATATTATGAAGATTGATAAGTGTTATGGAATTATGGAAGCCAAAATCCGAAACTAGCATGTTTAGCGATAAGATTGTAATTCAATTTAATTGTTAGTTTTAGTCGTTGCATGTTATGTAAAGAAGTGATTATAGTTGTTAATATTGGTTGCGACTATATAACATGTTTGAATAACAACTTGGATTGAAAAGGAATTGGAAAAGGAAATGGGAAATGACTACTTGTTGTTATATTGTAAAATTGCCGAAATGGTCTAGAATTTTGGAATTTTGGCGCAGTTTTGTGGCAGTTTTACGGGCTGTTTTAGACTAGTATATATGCATAAATTGGGTGGTTATATATATGATTAATGTGGTAGAATTGGCTAGTGAAAGTCCTAAGGTATAAAGGTGAAAAGGTGTGCAAAGAGGCTTCGTATCTCATCCTAAATATTGATGAAATTATGGACTGTTTTGTATATATGGTGGGGCAGAATTTTACACGTCCTGTTAAGGCGTGTAATCCCCTTTGGTTAGCTGAATTGTTGAGCCTTAAATGTGGCGTTTGGTTATTGATTTTCGGGCGTTGAAAAAGGTGGAAAAGTATGTAGAAACAAAGGAAGTGCTGCCCGATTTTCCGTAGAATAAGAGACCTTACACTTAGTATGATTCTACGTTAAAAAGCTAGGAGTTGATAGACATGTTATGATTAATATAGGTTGAAGTACTACGAGTAGCGTATTCTACTTGAAGGGTGGAAAAACTAGCAAGGTATGTGAAATCGTCGCGAGGTATGTGAACCTCTTCCTTATTTTGGCATAATCCTACGTATGAAATAGCCATGTGATATTATTTCACGATTCCTTCTACTCTTAGAAGTTAAGAGGTATTCACGTTGTTGATTCTAAGTTAAAGGTATGTCTAAGTTATCCTAAGTCCTTACCAAGTCTTATGGGGGATGTTGGTAAGAAGTGTTAGGAAGTTATGAAGTGTGAATTAAAGCTTGTGCCTTGATTTAATTGAAGTAAGTAAGTTGATTTTATGTTTGAAAATGACTTGAATTTATATGTGAAAAGGGGATTGATTTTAAAAGTGGAAGTTATATGATTTTAAAGAGAATAAGCTACTTGGTTTTGGAAGTGTATGAAACTTTATTTTTCAAGATTATGGGACTTGATTTCTAAAGTGTAGATGACATGATTTTATAAGTATAAGTAAATGGACTTTAAAGAATGTATGTTATGAAGTATTAAGACTATGAACTTTGATTTTCTTTATAGGATTATGAAACTTTATTTTTCAAGTTATGGGACTTGATTTCTAAAGTATAAGCGACATGATTTTAAAGAGTATATGATACGAGGTTTTAAGACTATAAGCCTTGATTTTATAAGTGGAAATGACTTGATTTAAAAAGTATGGCTTCTTGATCTATTTCAAAAGTTAAGAAGATTGATTTCAAAAGAGTATGTAACTTGAGTTTTAAAAAGAAGAATATATTGATTTAAAGGAGAGGGAGTGGCATGATTATTTTATAAGTATGTATGTACGTAGTATTTTTGGGTTTAGTTTCCCTAATTTTGCAAGAATAAAAGTGTCTTAAGTTCTCTAAAATGAAAGGTTGTTATAATAGTTTTATGGGAAGTTGTTATAACGACTTAAGAAGAAGTGAAAAGATGGTTTAAAAATGTTATGTAAGGAAAATCGCACCGAGCCTACAAATAGGCCGGATTATGTTATGAGGTACACCGAGCCTACAAATAGGCCGGATTATGTTATGAGATACACCGAGCCTACAAATAGGCCGGATTATGTTATGAAATGCACCGAGCCTACACATAGGCGGATACGCCATATTACCCCGAGCCACACATAGGCGGGTTACGTCATCTTACACCGAGCCCCGGGCGGGCCAGATTATGCTACATGATTCCACAGTACACCGAGCCCACGGCGGGCGGATTATGCTACATGATTCCACGATGCACCGAGGCCCACAGCGGGCGGATTATGCTACATGATTCCACAAGACAATCGAGCGGCGACATGCGAGGCTTCCTGATGCTACATTATTCCACGAGTACACCGAGCCCCACGCGGCGGGCGGATTATGCTACATGATTCATCGTGATGCAAGTGTCCCGCAATGGGCGGATTACGTTATCACGTATGGATAATCAAAGTAAGCTCCCAAATAACCACTCAGTCCAGCCAAAGGGGGATTATGTTATGTAAGATATGTAAGTTATGTGGAAAAATTTGATTAAATTCTTAAGTATGTATGTAAGAATATGATGTTAACTCTTATTGAAAGAAGGAAAAGAACGGTTAATATACGATTGATTTCAGGAGTTAAAATGGCACGGTAGGATCTGATATTTTATTTTTATACTTGCCCATGTCATTCTTTTATACAGTTATGATGTGGTTACTGTACCTTATTTTTGTTCCATACTGCACTTTTGTTATCGACTTCCCAGAAGCTGCGTTAAATGCCGCGGTGTTAGGTACACAGGTTGGTGATCCTTGCTCTTAGGATCTCTGTTCAATTTCTGGGAAGAAGCTCCATTCACTCCGGAGGCTTATCTTTTGGGTACGGTTTCCCTGATGTTGTAGATTTATGTACATTCAGGGATATGGCGGGGCCCTGTCCCGCCACCGTTGTAATTCTTAGAGGTCTGTAGTCATATCTTATAGGTCGGTTTGAAAAAAAAAAGGATGTAACTGCGTTTGGTTAAGTATATGTATATGTGTCCAGGGAGGTAGCCTTATCGGCTAACCTGTTGTTTATTTCTTGTTGATTTATTTTATAAATTTCATGTATGTTCCGCTGATTATCTCTGATGTATACCTGTAAGGGTGCCCAGCAGGCACGATGCGAGCTTGTGGTCGTGACAAAAGTTGTATCAGAGCAGTTAGTCCTCAGAAAGTGTCTACATGCCGTGTCTAGTAGAGTCTTGATTATCAGTGTGTTGTGCACCACATCTATAATCAGGAGGCTGCAGGACATTTAGGATTGGTTTCCATTCTTCTCACTCTGAGATCGTGCGATAGAGTTGTGTTGTTAGGGTCGTCTCTCCCTAACGAGTTATGTTGATTACAACTATGAGAAATGCATCAGTGACCCAGGAAGGGCTATGCGGATTGCGTATCTAAGTTGGTAATGATTGTAGTATAGTTGGTATTATGACATACGACTATACGGAGTTATGTATGAGGGTCAGACGCGTGTTGCCTAGAATGATTTTAGATTACCCGAATTGGTAAGGACTAATTAGATATCGGGAAGGTATGTAACAATTTAATAAGTTCTCATCAAGGTTTTACGTACTAATTTGAGATAATTAGGAGAGGATGAGCGGTCTGAAAAGGTAATGAACCCTTAAGAAATCATGATAAGAGACTTAATGGAAGACTATGTAATATATTAAGCTATGTAGTATGCTCAGGTGTTATGTACGGATAATATTGGGTTGTTTTGATTAAGACAGTACGATTATGAGGTAACGTAAGTTTGGGGGACATGGAATATTGGAGACCTTAGAATATTGATAACCGCTGAGACCTTAGAGGTATAAGGCCTTCTCGGGTAGTAAGATTTATTTCAGACTAAGGATGAGAATTAAGCGCGATAATGGATCGGGTTGTAGGCTGATTACGAGTCAACCCGTAGCTCCGAATAGAATGAGGTCAGTTGGAGGTGGTCTCGCTAGGTGATAGGGTCACGAGGGTGTAAGGCCCAAGTCTAGTTAATCGTTGTACGAGTTCGTGGACGCATTCCACCAGAACCGGGTCGTGAGGGCTGAGAAGTGCCTTAACAGAAATTGAATCTAAGTATAATGACCAAGTTTGATGTAGTAACTCTAAGGAATTGAAAACAGAAGCAATGATTGAGATTATGTATGTGTACGAGAATAAGTTTGGAAGTACGAGAATACGTTTGGAAGTACGAGAAGAATACGATAAGTAAGAAAAGAAAAGAACAAGGGTTGAAAGAATTGGAGTGTTTATAGTTATGCCTAAGGAAATGTACGAAAAGAGAATCCTTTTTGGCCATGAATGGGAGTAAATAGTGGTGATGCACACTTTGGATTTGATTCCTCGTTTGGCTTATGATGGATGGATATGCATGTGCGATGTATTATGGCCATATGTGGCATAATTAGGTTTCATTAAGTGTAGATTTATGAGACTATACCGAGAAATGTTTAGATGAAGCTCTGAAAGAACATTCGGGGATGAATGTTTCTAAGGGGGGGAAGAATGTTACACCCCTTAATTCCAGGATATGTTTAAGAGAAGGTACGTAAGGAAACAAGACTTAAAAAAATTTGAACGAAATAAAGAATTGTTTTCCAAGGAAAAATCTTCCGAACCTCGGGAAGGAAAAAGATTGTTCGTTAATGAGAATTGGGTTCTCAAAACTTTTTATTTGAGACTGTTGGAATTTATCAGAATTATGGAATTCTATTTTCAGAGTTGGATACGTGGGGCCCACCCGAGGAATTTTACGTTTTTGTGGGGCCCACGAGGTTTCCGATATTTTGACCAATTATGGAAATTTCGAGAAACAAAATATTTTAGACCAATGGGAGGGAGACACGTGTCACCCTCCACATGAGCTTGTTGGATGAATAAAAATGGACCAAGTCAACTAGAAAATAGGAGCTTGACATAATTGACCCAATCCTAGACATCCATTTGTTTTGATCTCACCCCTTGGTCTCTTTATATATTACTACTACTAGTGCAAGACTAGACAAAATCCAACACTTAGAAAAAATTCATTTCCTTGTTCTTGAAGAAGAGGCTCTTGGTATTGTGCCCATTCCCACACAAAAATTTTTAGTTTGTGGTTCATTATTCACAATACTTTAACCCAAGGTTCCTAGGAGTATTGTAAGGATACCTCAATAGAAAGATCCCGGGAAAACGACGTGTTCACGTTAGTCGCAAGGCGAAAACCTAAGGTGTTCGTCAACTTTGAAGTTGGAACTTGAAGAGGAGTTCTTCTCAAGCTTTTAAGGGTTGCTTGGAGTGGATTGGAACGTCAAGAAGAGGAGCTAAAGTTGCTAAGGATCGACTTTAAATCTTGGATTGGATTTGGGCTTATTGAGGTATAAATCTTCGTCTTACTATTGTGATTGAAGATTCCATGTTATGATAAGTTAGAAGTGATCATGTGATATATATTATGAAGATTGATAAGTGTTATGGAATTATGGAAGCCAAAATCCGAAACTAGCATGTTTAGCGATAAGATTGTAATTCAATTTAATTGTTAGTTTTAGTCATCGCATGTTATGTAAAGAAGTGATTATAGTTGTTAAGATTGGTTGCGACTATATAACATGTTTGAATAACAACTTGGATTGAAAAGGAATTGGAAAAGGAAATGGGAAATGACTACTTGTTGTTATATTGTAAAATTGCCGAAATGGTCTAGAATTTTGGAATATTTTGGCGTAGTTTTGTGACAGTTTTACGGGCTGTTTTAGACTAGTATATATGCATAAATTGGGTGGTTATATATATGATTAATGTGGTAGAATTGGCTAGTGAAAATCCTAAGGTATAAATGTGAAAAAGGGTGCAAATTCGTATCTTATCCTAAATATTGATGAAATTATGGATTGTTTTGTATATAAGGTGGGGCAGAATTTTACACGTCCTGTTAAGGCGTGTAATCCCCTTTGGTTAGCTGAATTGTTGAGCCTTAAATGTGGCATTTGGTTATTGATTTTCGGGCGTTGAAAAAGGTGGAAAAGTATGTAGAAACAAAGGAAGTGCTGCCCGATTTTCCGTAGAATAAGAGACCTTACACTTAGTATGATTCTACGTTAAAAAGCTAGGAGTTGATAGACATGTTATGCTTAATATAGGTTGAAGTACTACGAGTAGCGTATTCTACTTGAAGGGTGGAAAAACTAGCAAGGTTAAAGTACTTGGGAGCATTTTGCTACTTGTCAATAATCGTCGCGAGGTATGTGAACCTCTTCCTTCTTTTGGCATGATCCTACGTATGTGTTATACCTCGTAGTTCCGGAGTATGTATGTAAGGATGTACGTACGAATGTATAAACCCTACTTAGGGTAAGAATGAAAGAATTGTTTTCCGACGGAAAATATTCCGAACCTTGTGAAGGAAATTTTTTACGTTTTCAATATTTTAACCAATTATGGAATTTTTCCGAGAGATTAATATTTTGGAACAATAGGAGGGCGACATGTGTCACCCCAAGAGCCATGTTGGACGGTTTTTGCAAGTTAGTGGGCAAGTCAAATGGTCAAAGTCTTGCATGGCGTTTGTGGGACAAGTGGAGAAAGGAACCTTCACAAAAAATCTATGCCATACACATGTTTCAATCCTAACCCTTGGTTGTCCTATATAAACACCTCTAGTTGATGAAAATCTTCCACACTTAGAATATTTCAAGACTTGAAAATATTTTCTCTCCCTTCCCTAATGCTCTCGTCCAACCCCCCTCTTTCTTGAGCAAATGTTGTCCAAAAATTCTTAAACTTATAAGTGTTCTTCCTTAATGTATTAGGAAGACTATTAACCAAAAGTTAGACAAGATTTCACACCCCTAGCCTCAAAAACCCTCACAAAGCCGAGAGCATGCAAAAATGGAACCTTAGTGTTCTTCACTTTTTGGAGTTAATTCTTGAATAGAAGTTGGTTAGGAACTTCTAAGGGTGACTTGTGGTGGTTTGGAACACAAAGATTTGGAGCTAAAACTTTCTTAGGAGCGACTTTAAGTTCTTGGATATTTTTGGGCTATTATTGAGGTAATGAACCTTAACCTCTTTGTGAAGTTGATTATTATGTATATTGGATATTATACATATATTGAAAGTATATTATGGAGTATGAGATATAAGGAAAGATTTGGATCTTGTTAAGATGTTAAAAGGATAATTGGCATTTTAGCCATTAAAATGGTAAAAATGTATCCATTACTTACTAAGAAGTTAACAACAAAGAAACTATAACTTATATAAAAGATTGGAATATAAGTTGAAGGATTAATGAAGTAATTAAATAAGTAATATTGTAAAAGTTGGCCAAGGACCCCAACTTAAGGACTGTATTTACTTTGGACCGTATTTACTTTGGACCGTATTTACTTTGGACTGTATTTACTTTGGACTGTATTTACATTGTTGTTAAGGGGAAGATTGTTAATCGCGTTCCGTTTGGGCCTGTGATCCCCTTCTTTAATTATTGTTGTTGTTAAGGGGAAGATTGTTAATCGCGTTCCGTTTGGGCGTGTGATCCCCTTATTTAATTATTGTTGTTGTTAAGGGGAAGATTATTAATCGCGTTCCGTTTGGGCGTGTGATCCCCTTCTTTAAATTTCGGAATTATTACGCCCTATTTATGGCATGTTGGTTACTATTATCGGGCCTTGAAAAAGGTGGAGAATTGAGTAGAAACGGGGGAGGTGCTGCCCAATTTTTCGTAGACTAAGAGAAATCTTACTTAGAAGAATCCCACGTAAAACTAGAAGTTGATAGGCGTGTTTTGACTATTATAGGTTGACACTCTGCGCGCGACATATCTGACTTGGCAAGTGGATTTAGCCGAGGAGGTATGTGATTCTTCCTATCCCTTTGAGCATGATATTTGTGAAATATATATAGTACGGTAGACGTACGTGTGTTAAACTAAACTTGGCTTTACTTTGATGTCTTTGGACTTGAGTTCTAATTAATAAGAATCTTGGACATTTCAAAAGAGTTATGAATCATTTTGGAAGAAAAGTAATACTTGGTTTTCACAAAAAAGTTTAAGTGTTATACTAGTGTCACAACCCGACCCCGGGGCCGCGACTAGTACCCTACCGGGGTACCCTGTCAGGTATACATCAGAGAATAGCAGCGGAACATACATAACACATAACTAATAAAAGGTAAACATCACTGGCCAGCCGATAAGGCTGCCTTCCATAAAAAACATACTTAATCAAAAGTATAGCAGTACAACTTGTTCTTACAGCCCAAAACACATACGTGACCACAGACCTCTAAGGATAACAACTGTGGCGGGACAGGGCCCCGCCATACCCCTGAATATACACAATGCCTATAACATCAGGGAAAAACCGTACCAACAAAACAAGCTTCCGGAGGAGTGGAGCTTCTGACACCGGAACAATGATCCTAAGAATGAGGATCCACCACCTGCTTACCCTTACCTGCATGACGCATGGCCCAGGAAGGGTCGACACAATATGTACCAAGTATGTAAAACTGGAAAATACTGTAATATTGATATCATAAGTCTAAAAGTAAGCTGGAGTTATGAAAGACAATCAAAATACAGTACACTGTGTCTTACTAACAATGAGAGTAACAAGTATATATATATAATACTGCATAAAAATAGGAGGCTCATGATCAAAACAGGGTGCCTCGCCCGTAGTTTCAATAAGCAATCCTACTCCTGGGACTATTTCACCCGCATGGGTCCTTTGGACCCGCATGAGGTATTCCTCGCATAGGCTATACCTGCCCGCATGGGACTATTTCACCCGCATAAGCCCATAGGACTCGCATGAGGTATTCCTCGCATCGTGGGTAGCAAATCCACGGAACAGGTGGTATAACGATCTTGGGGATTTACCCCTCAGATATACTCTTACCCTGAAGCAGGTGGTATAAAGATCTTGGGGATGTTCCCCTCAGATATACTCTTACCCTGAAGAAGGTGGTATGAAGATCTTGGGGCTTGCCACTCATTCATACTCTTACCCTGGAGAAGGTGGTATAACGATCTTGGGGATGTACCCCTTAGATATACTCTTACCCTGAAGAAGGTGGTATGACGATCTTGGGGCTTGCCCCTCATTCATACTCTTACCCTGGAGAAGATGGTATAACGATCTTAGGGCTTGCCCCTCATTTATACTCTTACCCTAGCACAATCGGTCATCACATCATAACCATAAATAAGTAAGAAAGCTCATAACTTATTATTAGTCTTGTTCATATACCCTCTCATTTTAGTTTACTTAAGGCACTAACATTCTTAATAAAGAAAATCCGGGAATTTAACCCAAGTACCACATACTTATATTCTTTAAAAATGACTCATTTTCATATAAAACCTTTGGGAAATTGATGCCTTAAAATCAATTTACCTTTCATAAATCAAGTCATTTGTCCTTACTTATCTTACTTAGAATAAATCTCTTCTTATCAACCTTTTATAAAGCTAATAAACCAACTTCCCATAAAGTTGTTATATTAATCCTATACTTTAGTAAAATCATATTTTTCCCTTAACCAAGGGACTTATACTTCTTAAAACGAAACAAGTCTTTATATACTTAAAACAAGTAAGAATACTAAATCTTGTACGTCTACCGTACTACATAGATACAACTACTCATGCTCAAGAGATAGGAAAGCTTCACATACCTCTTCGGTCAATCCACTTGTTAAGCCCAAACTACCGCAAGTAATATGTCAACCTATAATAACCATGATACGTTTATTAACCTCTAATTTCAATGTAGAAATAATCTAAGTTCAAAGCCACTAAATTCTATGGAAAATTGGGCAGCATTTCCTTTGTTTCTACATACTTTGCCACCTTTCTCAAGGCCGAATTTAACATCCAAACGCCATATTTAAGGCTCAACAATCCAAACATTTCAAAGGGGATTACACACCTAAACTTGGGTGTGTAAAATTCTGCCCCATAAGGTACAACAAGTAACTTAATCAAGTTTAAGGTAGTTCTTAGGCCACAACATGCTCACATAACCTTTTTAACCAATTCTTTCATATCCAACCCACATTTCTTACATGCAATGAATCTAAGAGCATTATTTACTACTATAAGTTCCTTCTTCTTCACATGCAACACAAATAACTAGCCACAAGAGAAGAAATGTTACCTTAAAGCTTTAGCCAAAATTATTCCAACAACTTTGCTAGCCTCCTTTCCATGAACACCACCACAAAACTCCTACAAGCTAGCCACAAGCTTCCTTCTTGTCCTTAACTTTTCAGATTTTCCTTAGGCTTTGAATTCCTCTTGGAATTTTAAAGAGAAGTGAGAGCTTTAGCTTAGAGAGAGAGAGGGATTTGAAAGATGACCAAGTCTTCAAGACTTGGTCAATATAAGACATGCAAGAATTCAGATGGGGGGGACACTTGTCACCCACCCATGACCTCTTTTAAAACAAAACAGTGCAGAAATCCCCACTCAACTTCGCAGATCCCGCCTCGGTGCCGCGGCCAGCGGCCGCGCGCTGAAACTCTGTCGCCTCTCGGGACTTTCGGCGCCGCGACCCGCTTTGTCGAAACGCATTTCTGTCCGTCTGCGCACTGAACTTGTAACTCCCATAACTTTCTACTCTGATGTCCTATCGACGAACGGTTGGTTGCGTTGGAAACTAGAATCAACGAACTACGCACTAGGCCTTTGAAACACTTAGGAACTCTCAATGTATCGGGTCATAACCCGCCTCAAAGTTGACTAAAACCCATCCGGAACAATCCGTCAACCTATCTTTTGAAAATTTTAAGTCTTACATGCTTTCGTACGCTCTCACACGTAAGGTCAAAACTACGGGGTATAACATTCTCCCCCCCTTAGAAACATTCGTCCCAATGTTCCTTCTAGGCTTACTCAAACTACAACAATACTTAAGCAAAAATGCCAAATCAAACTAATAAGCAAGAAAGTAGGTTACTTGGAGGTATAGGAAATAAGTGAGGATACTTATTCATCATGTCATCCTCTGCTTCCCACGTCATCTCCTCCCTGTTCTCGTTTCTCCATAATACCTTGACGAAAGCCACGTCCTTCGTCCAAAGTCTCCTAACCTGACGATCGAGTATCGCTATGGGACTCTCCTCATACGATAACTCCTCTGTCACCTGGACATCATGAATTGGGTGCACTCTAGATGGGTCTCCAATACATTTCCGCAACATAGATACGTGAAAGACTGGATGCACTGCCTCCAAATCGGATGGCAGATCTAACTCATAGGCAACCTTGCCTACCCTACGGACAATCTGATACGGCCCAATGTACCTTGGGCTAAGTTTCCCCTTCTTTCCAAATCTCATCACGCCGCCGTGGCGATACGCTAGAAAAACCCAATCATCTATCTCAAATTCCAAGTGTCGACGCCATGATCTGCATCGACTTACATGCGACTCGAGCTGCCAACAACCGCTCCTGGATAAGCTTCACCTTATCCACTGCCTGCTGAACCAAGTCTGGCCCGACTAACTGTACTTCTCCCACCTCGAACCAGCTTATCGGTGACCTGCACTTCCTTCCATATAAGGCCTCATAAGGCGCCATCTGAATACTAGAGTGGTAGCTGTTGTTATAAGCAAACTCCACGAGAGGCAGATGATCCTCCCAACTACCCCTAAAATCAATAACACAAGCCCGCAGCATATCCTCAAGTGTCTGGATAGTGCGCTCGGCTTGTCCGTCGTACGAGGATGAAATGCGTCTTGAGAATCACAGGTCCCTAGTCCTTACGGAAAGACCTCCGAAGTTAGCGAATGGCCCGGGCTCTCTGCATGCGAAATAATCGATATAGGAACTCCGTGCGGTCTCACAATCTCCACGATATACTGATCTCGCGTAATCCTCGTAGAAAAAGTCATTCTGACTGGGAGAAAATGGGCTGATTTCGTCAGTCTGTCGACGATAACCCAAATGGAATCATGCTTCCTCTGAGTGGAAGGTAAACCTGTAATAAAATTCATATTTACCACCTCCCACTTCCAAGTCGGAATATCAATAGCATAACGACCAGCTTACGGTGCTCAACTTTGACCTGGCGACAATTCGCACGCGCTACAAACTCATGGCGTCCTCTTCAGGCCATACCACCAATACACACATCTGAGGTCATGGTACATCTTAGTCGACCCCGGATGAATGGAATAACGAGCACTGTGTGCCTCCCCCAGAATCTGCTGACGAAGTCCTGTCACATCGGGAACACACAACCGGCCCTCAAATCTTAGCACCCCATCAGGTGCTACCTCAAATAGACTCCTCTCTTTCTGAACAGCGGCATCTCGATACCGTACCATAATAGGATCCTCATACTGTTGCCTCTTCACCTCCTCGACGATGGAAGACTCGGCAACCTCTCGAACCCGAACTCCATCACTATCAGAATCAACCAAACGAACCCCAAGGCTCGCTAGCTGATGTAACTCTCGGACCATATCCCTTTTCTCTGGTTGTACATCAGACAGACTACCCATCGATCTGCGACTAAGGGCATCTGCAACTACATTGGCCTTCCCTGGGTGGTATAGAATATCAACATCGTAATCCTTGCGGCTCAACCACCGTCTGCATGCAAGTTCGGCTCCTACGGTGAAGATATACTGGAGACTCTTGTGGTCTGTGTAAATATCCACATGAACTCCATATAAATAATGTCTCCAGATCTTCAAGGCATGAATCACTGCTGCCAATTCCAAGTCATGTGTGGGATAGTTCTTCTCATGTTTCCTAAGTTGTCGAGATGCGTAAGCTATAACCTTGCCGTCTTTGCGTCAAGACGCATCCAAGCCCGACACCTGACGCGTCACAATAAACCACATATCCATCTAAACCCTCTGGAAGAGTAAGAACTGGGGCGGTCGTCAATTTCTCTTTTAGCAACTAGAAACTTTCCTCACAAGTATCTGTCCACCGGAACATAGCTGCCTTCTGAGTCAGCTTAGTCAAAGGTGATGAGATAGAAGCAAACTTCTCCACAAACCTCCGATAATAACCTGCAAGGCCCAAAGGCTGCGCACTCAGTCGGTGTAGTGGAGTGCAGGCCAAGTCTTGACTGCCTCAATCTTCGTTGTATCAACCTGAATACCATCGGCCCCGATAACATGCCCTAAGAAAGTCACTGAAGCTAACCAAAACTCGCACTTCGAGAACTTGGCATACAACTGCCGGTCCCGGAGGACTCCCAATACCGTCATCAAATGATATGTATGCTCCTGCTCTGTGCGCGAATACACCAAGATATCATCAATGAAAACTATAACGAACATATCCAAGAATGGCTTGAACACCCTGTTCATCAAATCCATGAATCTCTTTGGGCGTTGGTCAACCCGAAAGACATCACCACGAACTCATAGTGCCCATACCGGTCTGACGCGATCTTCGGGATATTTGTCTCTCTAACTCGCACCTGATGATAACCAGACCGCAGGTCTATCTTGGAAAAACACCTTGCACCCTGCAACTGGTCAAACAAATCATCAATCACGGGAGGATATATGTTCTTGATAGTTACCTTGTTTTGCGTAATCAATACACATGCGGCGTCCCATCCTTCTTCTTTACAAATAACACCGTGCTCCCGGGAGAAACACTTGGCCTGATAAAGCCCTTCTCCAGCAAGTCCTTCAGCTGGTCTTTCAATTCCTTCAACTCGGCAGGTGTCATCCTGTATGGCGGAATAGATATCGGTCGAGTATCTGGCGCCAAATCAATGCAAAACTCAACCTCTCTCTCAGGAGGAATGCGAGCTTCGTGCGGGAATACGTGCGGAAACTCTCTAACGGCCGATCGATGAAGTTCCGGTATCTCAGCCTCAGTATCGAATACCCGAACCATATGGTAGATATACCCTTTCCGCACCATCTTCCTAGCCTTGAGGTAAGAAATAAACTTACCCCTCGGCGATGCAGTATTCCCCTTCCACTCGATAACCGGCTCACCAGGAAACTGGAACCGAACTACTCTCTCTCTACAGTCTATATTGGCATAGCAAGACGCTAGCCAATCCATACCCATAATCACATCAAAGTCCGTCATATCCAACTCTATCAAGTCGGCTAGAGTCTGACGAATGTCTACAGTCACTGGGCAAGATCTATATATCCGCTCGGCTATCACCGAATCACCTACTGGCGTAGCCACCTCAAAAGGTCTTATGGACTCGGGCTCTATCCCTATTCTATCAGCAATATGGGGAGATATATAGGACAAGGTAGAACCTGGATCTATCAAAGCATATACACCACAGCAAGAAACCAATAATGTACCTGTGACGACATGCGGTGGCGCCTCACGGTCTCGGTGGACATAGCATAGATGCGGTTACGAACGCTAGAATCGGGACCCTACCACGACCTCTGCCGCTGCTGGCGTGAAGTACCACGCCTCGGGCGTCGACCACCAAGACGAAGATCCAAGAAGCGACCACTGTTGGTGAACCATAACACTCCCGCGCTGGGGCGGACAATCCCTCTTCTGATGGCCCTACTGGCCACAAGAGTAACACGCTCCCGAACCCATACGACACTCGCCTGGATGAGACCTACCGCATCAAACGCACCGAGATGTAGGTGGTCTCGATTGGTGACGGTCTCTGCCTCCCTGAAACCCCGAAGTCCTAGAGCCCTGACCTGCTCCTGAATAACCCGGTTGATCAGACCTCCTGCCAGAAAACTGAGAAGGAGCACTCTGTGCTGGCTGAAATGTGGACCTAGTCTGCTGCTGAGGTTGCCCGCCTCAGCGCCACGAGACCTGCTGTCCTGGCCCTATTGGGCTGACCTAAGTCTAGCTGATCCTGCCTCTCTCTGTCCTCAATACCCTGCGCATACGCCGGCATCCTGGCAATATCCATCCCTGGCTGAAGAGCCACCCCCAAGCATGCAGTAATCATATGACGGTCTAACCCCATCACGTATCGATGAACCACATGCGCCGTATGTCACAATGGTGTGCGCGTGCACGGCCAGAGTCAAACTCAGGTTGTACTCTCGATAGTCCTCCGTCGCCTCAAGGTCAAGAATCTATCTACGCGGGCTCTCCTCATCTCAGGGGTCAAGAAGTGATCCAGTAAAGCCTCTGTGAACTCCTCCCAAACAGCTGGAAGAGCATCCTCACCTCTCGACAACACCCATGACTCAAACCAGTTCAACGCAATATCGCATAACCGGTAAGAAGCTAGTATAACAGACTCAGTCTCCGAGGCCCTAAGCACCTGCATGGTCCGCTGTAACTGCCGCACAAACTCCTGCGGATCCTCCTCGAATCTCGAATCATAGAACTCGGGTGGATGACAACCTAGGAAATCCCAATCAAATGGCCCATCGGCTCTAGGGTTGGCTGCCTGCTCCTGTCGGCGCTGCCCTGCCACTATACTGGTCAATAAGCGGATCTGTTCCCCGTAATCTCTATACTCGGCCACGTGAGGCCGAGCTCTCGTCAGCGGTCTCGATGGCCGCTTCCATTGCCTCGGTTCTGCGAAATTTGGCGACGTCGTGGAACTCGCCGCCCGAAACACCATCTCTTGTAAAGACTGGGCCTGTGCCCTCGTGACCCTCCGCGTCCCACTAGCAGCACCCTCAGCTGCCTTGCCCTTCTGGGTCGCGGTTGCCTTGCGTGGAGGCATAACTGATACATTTCTACATCAGAGGAGGTTCAACCTATAACTCAGCTCTATTGCACGATCTTAGAGTAAAAGAATGGAAACCAATCCTAAATGTCATGTAGCCTCCTGATTATAGATGTGGTGCACGACACACCGATAATCAAGACCCTACTAGACACGGTCTGTAGACATTTTCCGAGGACTAACTGCTCTGATACAACTTTTGTCACAGGCCGGGCGCGACTTGTACCTGCGGTACCGCATCGGTATACATCAGAGAATAGCAGCGGAACATACATAACACATAACTTATAAAAGGTAAACATCACTGGCCAGCCGATAAGGCTGCCTTCCATAAAAAACATACTTAATAAAAAGTATAGCAAGTACAACTTGTTCTTACAGCCCAAAACAAAATACGTGACCACAGACCTCTAAGGATAACAACTGTGGCGGGACAGGGCCCCGTCATACCCCTGAATATACACAATGCCTATAACATCAGAGAAAAACCGTACCAACAAAACAAGCTTCCGGAGGAGTGGAGCTTCTGACACCGGAACAGTGATCCTAAGAACGAGGATCCACCACCTGCTTACCCTTACCTGCGGCATGAACGCAGCCCCCGAGGAAAATCGATCTGATATATGTACCAAGTATGTAAAATTGGAAAATACTGTAATAATGATATCATAAGTCTAAAAGTAAGCTGGAGTCATGAAAGACAATCAAAATACAGTACACTGTGCCTTACTAACAATGAGAGTAACAAGTATATATATAATACTGCATAAAAATAGGAGGCTCATGATCAAAACAGGGTGCCTCGCCCATAGTTTCAATAAGCAATCCTACTCCTGGGACTATTTCACCCGCATGGGTCCTTTGGACCTGCATGAGGTATTTCTCGCATAGGCTATACCTGCCCGCATGGGACTATTTCACCCGCATAAGCCCATAGGACTCGCATGAGGTATTCCTCGCATCGTGGGTAGCAAATCCACGGAACAGGTGGTATAACGATCTTGGGGATTTACCCCTCAGATATACTCTTACCCTGAAGCAGGTGGTATAACGATCTTGGGGATGTTCCCCTCAGATATACTCTTACCCTGAAGAAGGTGGTATGGCGATCTTGGGGCTTGCCCCTCATTCATACTCTTACCCTGGAGAAGGTGGTATAACGATCTTGGGGATGTACCCCTCAGATATACTCTTACCCTGAAGAAGGTGGTATGACGATCTTGGGGCTTGCCCCTCATTCATACTCTTACCCTGGAGAAGGTGGTATAACGATCTAAGGGCTTGCCCCTCATTTATACTCTTACCCTAGCTCAATCGTTCATCACATCAGAATCATAAATAAGTAAGAAAGCTCATAACTTATTATTAGTCTTGTTCATATACCCTCTCATTTTAGTTTACTTAAGGCACAAACATTCTTAATAAAGAAAATCCGGGAATTTAACCCAAGTACCACATACTTATATTCTTTAAAAATGACTCCTTTTCATATAAAACCTTTGGGCAATTGATGCCTTAAAATCAATTTACCTTTTATAAATCAAGTCATTTGTCCTTACTTATCTTACTTAGAATAAATCTCTTCTTATCAACCTTTTATAAAGCTAATAAACCAACTTCCCATAAAGTTGTTATATTAACCCTATACTTTAGTAAAATCATACTTTTCCCTTAACCAAGGGACTTATACTTCTTAAAACGAAACAAGTCTTTATATACTTAAAACAAGTAAGAATACTAAATCTTGTACGTCTGCCGTACTACATAGATACAACTACTCATGCTCAAGAGATAGGAAAGCTTCACATACCTCTTCGGTCAATCCACTTGCTAAGCCCAAACTACCGCAAGTAATATGTCAACCTATAATAACCATGATACGTTTATTAACCTCTAATTTCAATGTAGAAATAATCTAAGTTCAAAACCACTAAATTCTATGGAAAATTGGGCAGCATTTCCTTTGTTTCTACATATTTTGCCACCTTTCTCAAGGCCGAATTTAACATCAAAACTCCACATTTAAGGCTCAACAATGCAAACATTTCAAATGGGATTACACACCTAAACTTGGGTGTGTAAAATTCTGCCCCATAAGGTACAACAAGTAACTTAATCAAGTTTAAGGTAGTTCTTAGGCCACAACATGCTCACATAACCTTTTTAACCAATTCTTTCATATCCAACCCACATTTCTTACATGCAATGAATCTAAGAGCATTATTACTACTATAAGTTCCTTCTTCTTCACATGCAACACAAATAACTAGCCACAAGAGAAGAAATGTTACCTTAAAGCTTTAGCCAAAATTATTCCAACAACTTTGCTAGCGTCCTTTCCATGAACACCACCACAAAACTCCTACAAGCTAGCCACAAGCTTCCTTCTTGTCCTTAACTTTTCAGATTTTCCTTAGGCTTTGAATTCCTCTTGGAATTTTAAAGAGAAGTGAGAGATTTAGCTTAGAGAGAGAGAGGGATTTGAAAGATGACCAAGTCTTCAAGACTTGGTCAATATAAGACATGAAATTCAGATGGGGACACTTGTCACCCACCCATGACCTCTTTTAAAACAAAGCGATCGAAATCCCGCTCAACCGCGAGATCCGCCTCGGCACCGCGGCCTGCGGCCGTGCGCGGCCTGAAACTCTGTCGCCTCTCGGGACTTTCGGCGCGCGACAGCTTCGGCGCGCGGCCTACTTCAGCGACCCCTCGGAATATCCGGGCCGCGGCCTGCATCCGCGGCCGCTGACTTTTGTCCGAAACGCATTTCTGTCCGTCTGCGCACTGAACTTGTAACTCCCATAACTTTCTACTCCGATGTCGTATCGATGAACGGTTGGTTGAGGAGGAAACTAGACTCAACGAACTACGCACTAGGCCTTTGAAACACTTAGGAACTCTCAATGTATCTGGTCATAACCCGCCTCAAAGTTGACTAAAACCCATCCGGAATAATCCGTCAACCTATCTTTTGAAAATTTTAAGTCTTACATGCTTTCGTACGCTCTCACACGTAAGGTCAGAACTACGGGGAATAACAACTATATTTATGGGAAGTTAGCTATAACGACTTAAGAAAGATAAGAAAAGGTTTAATTATTTGTTTATCAAATGCTTGAAATGATGTTTGAAGGTATGGTAAGTTGGTTTGATAAACATGTTATGATGCTACGTGTGTTAGTATCTTGTGACGCTTGTGTAAGGAGGTTATTCTTGTTGTGCTTATGTTGTTTAACGATAAGCCCTTGTGTTAGTATCTTGTGACGCTTGTGTAAGGAGGTTATTCTTGTTGTGCTTATGTTGTTTAATGATAAGTCGTTGTGTTAGTATTATATCACTCACCCTCCTGACTTGTTACGATGCCGTGGGTTAGCCGCCCCCGATGCGAGGAATACCTTATGCGGGTCCATGGGACCTATGCGGAGCTGCGAGAGTTCCAGGATGATCACTCCGGGTGTGTTACGCCGATGCGAGAAATACCTCATGCGATGCATGTGGCGTGCGGACGGCGAGTCGGGGCGATGTCGAGGGTTAGCTACCCCCGATGCGAGGAATACCTCATGCAGGCCTAAAGGGCCTATGCGGACTGCGGGAGTTCCAGGATTAGGCTCGCATAATGATACTATGGGCGATTAGCCTTACTTCGATCATTAGCGGCCTAGAAAAGACCAGTTACATTATATCTATTTTTGCTCTTGTTTATGATGTGGCACTATGTGCGGTTAACTTGGTTGTTTCATACATATTTGTGAATTGGTTTTAAAATGTTATAATTATATATATCAGTACTTTACAGTTTCACATACTTGGTACCTGTTGTACTGACCTCCTTCGGGGGGCTGCGTTCATGCCGCAGGTAAGGGAAAGTAGGTGGTAGATCCTCATTCTTAGGATCTTTACTCAGGTGTCAGGAGCTCCATATCTCCGGAGGCTCGACTTTTAGTGCAGTTCTCCCGATGTTGTAGATGTTTTGTACATTCAGGGGTATGACGGGGCCCTGTCCCGTTATGGTGTTTACACCTTCTTAGAGGTCTGTAGTCCTGTTGTAAAGTTGGGATGTAACTATTCACTTTTGGTATTTATATACATGCCGAAAGGCAACTTTTCTTTGGATAGGCTGATCTTATTTTAAACTGTTTCATGTTTGCAAGTTTATATTCCGCTGGTTACTCTGATGTATGTCTACTTTGGTGCCCGGGTAAGGCACGATCACGAGCCGAGGCGGTCGTGACAAAAGTAGTATCGAGCGATTAGTCCTCGGAAAGTGTCTACAGACCGTATCTAGTAGAGTCTTGATTATCGGTGTGTTGTGCACCACACCAATAATCAGGAGGCTGCAGGATATTTAGGATTGGTTTCCATTCTTCTCATTCTGAGATCGTGCCTTAGAGCTGTGTTATAAGTTGGACCCCTCTGACGAATTTCTTTTGTTTACCAGTTATGCCTCCACGCAAGGCAACTCGGGCCCAGAAGGGCAAGGCGGTAGGGAGCCGCTAGTAGGACACGAGGTCACGAGGCCTGTGCCCGGCCTTTGCAGTGATACCCCAGACGGCGAGTTCCACGACGCCGCCCGGCCCAGGTTTAGGCGCAGCGGTGGCTCACGAGGCCACGACACACGAGCCTCAGGTCCGCGGCTGGAGCGAGAGGAGATGGGTTACAAGGAGATGGCCCAGTTATTGGCCAGGGTCGTGGCAAGGCACGAGGATAGGTTGGATGCATCAGTTCCAGTTCCAGTAGTACCATGGTTCACCCGAGGTCGGATAGTTTGAGACTTCGGGACTTTCTGAGTTGCGACCGCGAGTTCTATGGGTCGAGGCACGAGGATGATCGCGAGAGTTCATTCGGCGATTCTGACGGATCATGAGTGATCAAGGCTTCGGAGACCGAGTCAGTGGTCTTAGGTTCACATCGGCTGCGTGATACTGCAGTCGACTGGTTTGATTCATGGAAGCTGTCCCGGGGGGAGCATGCGCCTCCAGCTGTTTGGGACGAGTTCTTAGAGGCATTTCTCACTCATTTCTTGCCTCCACGGATGAGGAGAGCACGAGCCGACATATTTTTATCTTTGGCGAAGCAGGCGCCTGATTGAGTACAACGTGGAGTTCGACTCGTTGGCTCGATATGTCCCCGCGTTAGTGACAGATATGGAGGGCGAGTGCACCGCTACGTCCGCAGGCTTGATGACTACTTGGCGAGTCTTGCTCGAGTGTAGCCGCCGGTAGGGCATGGACATTGCCGCGTGCAGCTCATGCACTTAGGTGTGAGCGTAGAGGCGAGGTTGGCGAATATCGAGAAGAAGGCCGGGGCAGCGAGTCTTTTGGTAGCTCGGGGCGGGCGGCCCGGCGAACTAGATTTGCACCGCGGCGATTGAGAGCACTCCTACACCGTCTTGAGGCAGCGAGGTATTCGGGGTAGTCGAGGCCCCAGACGGACTTCCAGGGTAGCAGAGGTGCTAACCGATCGAGACCACCTTCCTCTCAGTGTGTTCGATGTGGTAGATCCCATTACGGGAATTGTGGTACTAATGCGGGAGCTTGTTACACTTGCGGCCAGCAGGGTCACTTTGCGAGAGACTGTCCGACCAAGGACAGCGCAGATGGTAGGGTTCAGCCTACAGGGTCTTTAGCCGGGTCTTCATCTCCTACAGTTACTCGCCCCGGAGGGCAGGGTACTCATGGGCGGCCAGTCGCGGCGGAGGTCGTGGCAAGGGTCCTAGTTCGGCCGGTCCTCGAACGCATTTATGTCTGTCCGGCCGCCCGGGACGGGAGACGTCACCGGATGTCATCACAGGTACTTTATCAGTTTCTTGTTGTGACGTATATGCCTTGATAGATCCAGGTTCTACCTTGTCGTATTTATCTCCCCATATTTCTAGTAGGATAGGGATAGAGCCTGAGTCCATAGACCCTTTTGAGGTAGCTACGCCAGTGGGGGATTCAGTGGTAGCTGAGCGGGTATATAGGGCTTGCCCAGTGACTATATGCAGTCGTCAGACCCTAGCCGACTTGATAGAGTTGGATATGACCGATTTTGATGTGATCATGGGTATGGATTGGTTAGCTTCTTGCTACGCCAATGTAGACTGTAGGAAGCGGTTGGTACGGTTCCAGTTTCCTGGGGAGCCGGTTATCGAGTGGGAGGGGAACACTGTGTCGCCGAGGGGTAAGTTTATTTCTTACCTCAAGGCCAGGAAGATGGTTCAGAAGGGGTATATCTACCATCTCATTCGGGTATTTGATACTGAGGCTGTGATACGGACCTTGATCGATTCGATAGTCAGAGAGTTCCCAGATGTATTCCCAGACGACCTCCCGGGTATCCCTCCTGAGAGGGAGATAGAGTTTTGCATTGATATTCTGCCTTATACTCGACCTATATCCATTCTGCCATACAGAATGGCACCTGCCGAGTTGAGAGAGTTGAAGGACCAGCTGAGAGATTTGCTGGAGAAGGGCTTTATCAGGCCTAGTGTTTCTCCCTGGGGAGCGCCGGTATTGTTTGTGAAGAAGAAGGATGGGACGCTGCGTATGTGTGTAGATTACAGGCAGCTGAACAATGTGACTATTAAGAACAGATACCCCCTTCCCAGGATTGATGACCTGTTCGACCAGTTGCAGGGTGCGAGGTGTTTTTCCAAGATAGACCTGCGATCTGGTTACCATCAGGTGCGAGTTAGGGTGACGGATGTCCCTAGGACTGCATTCCGGACCCGGTACGGGCACTATGAGTTTAGGGTCATGTCTTTCGGCTTGACCAATGCTCCGACAGTATTTATAGATTTGATGAACCGAGTGTTCAAGCCATTTTTGGATACGTTTGTGATAGTATTCATTGATGACATCTTGATTTATTCTCGCTCAGAGCAGGAGCATGCGGAGCATTTGAGGACGGTGCTGAGAGTTCTCCGGGACCAGCGGTTGTATGCCAAGTTTTCGAAGTGTGAGTTTTGGTTGGCTTCGGTGGCGTTTGGGGCACGTTATGCGGGCGATGGTATTCAGTGGATACGACAAAGATCGAGGCGATCGGGAGTTGGCCTAGACCTCTTACCCGACAGAGGTGCGCGGCTTTTGGGCCTTGCGGGTTACTCTGGGAGGTTTTGGAGAAGTTTGCTTCTATTTCAAAGACCTTTGACCAGCCGACTCGGAAAGGTAGCTAAGTTTGGTGGGCGGATGCTTGTGAGGAGAGCTTCCAGTTACTGAAGGAGAGATTGACGACCGCCCCAGTTCTTACTCTTCCAGATGGTCCAGACGGCTATGGGTTTTATTGTGATGCGTCGGGCATCGGGCTTGGATGTGTGCTGATGCGGCGAGGGCAAGGTTATAGCTTACGCATCTCGACGACTCAGGAAGCATGAGAAGAACTATCCCACACATGACTTAGAGTTGGCAGCAGTGATTCATGCCTTGAAGATCTGGAGACATTATTTGTATGGAGTTCATGTGGATATTTACACGGACCACAAGAGCCTCCAGTATATCTTGGCGGAGGAGGCGAACTTGCGGCGAGGCGGTGGTTAGAGCTACTCAAGGATTATGATGTCGATATCCTATACCACCGGGGAAGGCCAATGTAGTGGCGGATGCCCTTAGTCGTAGATCGATGGGTAGTCTATCGGATGTGCGACGAGAAAGGAGGGCATGGTCGCGAGATACATCGGCTAGCGAGCCTTGAGTCCGATTGATTGATTACGATAGTAGTGGGGTTCGGGTTCGAGAGGTTGCCGAATCTTCCATCGTCGAGGAGGTGAAGAAGCGGCGATATGAGGATCCGATTATGACCGCGGTATCGTGATACGACTCTTCGTGAGGGAAGATTCCTTTTGGTAGCACGATGGGGTGCTAAGGTTTGGCGAGTTATGTGTTCCGGATATTGCGAGGACTTCGACAGCGAGTTCTAGGGAAGCACACGGCGCAGCGTTACTCTATCCATCCGGTCGACAAAGATGTACCACGACCTCGGATCGTGTATTGGTGGGGCCGGGTGAAGAGGGCGTTGCGGGGTTTGTTGATCGGTTCGAGTTGTCGAGTCAGGTGGAGCACGAGGCACAGTGGGTTGTTGCAAGCTATAGAGATTCCGACATGGAAGTGGGAGGTGATCAATATGGACTTTATTACAGGGTTACCTCGCACTCAGAGGAAGCATGACTCCATCTGGGTTATCGTCGACAGGCTGACGAAATCCGCCCACTTTCTTCCCGTCAGGACGACTTTTTCGGCCGAGGATTACGCTAGACTTTACATCCGAGAGATCGTGAGACTACATGGGGTCCCTATATCTATCATATCGAACTGAGGATCTCAGTTTACGGCTAATTTCTGGAGGTCTTTCCAGAAGGGATTAGGGACGCAAGTGAGCCTCGATCGCATTCCATCCTCGAGAAGCGGACGGGCGGGCGTACTATCCGACAACGAGGATATCTTTGTGAGCTTTGTGTTATTGATTTCAAGGGTAGCTGGGAGGATCATGTAACGCCGAACCGGGCCGTGGTGGTGTCCTACACAGGCACCATACCTTAACAACTAAGTAAAACTGCGGAAATTAAATAACACCTCTTTTTTTTAAAAAAAAAAACCAACATACGTACAAGGGCAAGAACGATAAGGCTGCCATATAATGTACATACTCAAAAGACACTACACTGTACATGAGTCCAATCCCAGATATGAATACAGACCACTAAGAGTTATACTGAACTATGACGGGATAAGGCCCGCTGTACCATAAGCGTACAAAAGCACATCGAAAGAACTTATACCAAAAAGATAAACTCCCGAACAGAAGGAGCTATCCAAAAACTCTGAGCAGGGTCCTACACCTTCCGATCACCAAACAGCGTACCTAAACCATGGCGCATGACGCGGCCGAAGGAGGTCGATCGAAGAATGTACCAAGTATGTGAAGCGATGAAATGCGTAATGAAATCATAACAGTCTAAACAAAACAGGAGACATGTATGATAGCCAACCTATAGTACAAAATACATAAGCAGTCATATCAAGTCAGGGACGCATGCCCTCAAAGTCAATACTCAAATATAACTATGGGTCTCACGCCCATAATATCAACCATGCCCGTGGAATCCTTTATCACTGCCGGCAGTCCATGATATAACAATATAACACCAATAAGCATATCCAAGGAGTATCCCTCGTGGTCGCATGCCCCGGAATCCCACATCGTATAAGCATGACCATGGGGTAATACAAACAAATCCGGGAATCAAACCCGCTCCTGGTCACATGCCCTGGAATTCCACATCGTATAAGCATGTCCAAGGAGTATCCCTCGTGGTCGCATGCCCCGGAATCCCACATCGTATAAGCATGACCATGGGGTAATACAAATAAATCCGAGAATCTAACCCGCTCCTGGTCACATGCCCCGGAATCCCACATCGTATAAGGATGTCCAAGGAGTATCCCTCGTGGTCGCATTCCCCGGAATCCCACATCGTATAAGCATGACCATGGAGTAATACAAACAAATCTGGGAATCTAACCCGCTCCTGGTCACATGCCCCGGAATCCCACATCGTATAAGCATGTCGCGAGTATCCTCGTGGTCGCGTGCCGGAATCCCACATCGTATAAGCATGACCATGGGGTAATACAAACAAATCGAATCTAACCCGCTCCGGTCACATGCCGGAATCCCACATCGTATAAGCATGTCCAGAGTATCCTCGTGGTCGCGTGCCGGAATCCCACATCGTATAAGCATGACCGTGGGGTAACACAAATAATGGAAGCATACGGTGGAATCACACCTCAGCTGTCGATGCGTCCAAGTAAACTTACAACAAGGCGACCACTCCAACCGAGAGCGCGACAGCGTAATAAAACATAATACTTGTACTCAAATGCTATCACCAGCACACATTGGCAATTCTCAATTAAACAAGCCAAAGTACTTATCAAGGCACACATAGAATAATTCTCAATTAAACAAGCCAAAGTACTACGTACGTACATTCTTTTCAAATACTCCTTTCTATGTAAAATCCCAAGATACTAACACCCGTAGTATCAAGGTGTGTCTATTTTTCAAAGTAAGTTACTACACTTTTAGAGAACTCATTTCAAAGCTTGAAATCAAGTAACTTCAAATTTTCACAATTTAGGTAACTTATGCCTAATAATCAAAATAGACAACTTTCTTAACCTTCCATAAAGCCGTTATAACCAACTTCCCATAAAGCCGTTATAACCCTTTAAGGTTTTAGACATATTCATTCCTTTTTATAACCAAGAGACTTATACTTAAAACCAAGTATCACATACTTACAAATCAAGTTCTTAACTTTCCAAATACTTCAAGTCTCTTAATATTTAGAAAACAAGTTACTTCTCTTAAATCATGTCATTTCTCCTCTCTTAA
Source organism: Przewalskia tangutica (assembly GCA_029844215.1). Lineage (NCBI taxonomy): Eukaryota > Viridiplantae > Streptophyta > Magnoliopsida > Solanales > Solanaceae > Przewalskia > Przewalskia tangutica. Next base: position 17,992,345 of record CM056725.1, on the reverse strand, counting down.
ACAATTAAGTAAATCACTCCTTTAACTCCCCTAAAGTCATTACAACAACCCTTAGGTTTTGGAACTAAGGCACTAGTCAAAAGATTTGGAAACCACTTCTTTTTCAAGACTCTATGTACTTTAAGTAAAATACTTTCACTTTTAAGAATCCAAACTTCACTAAGGAAATGGATTATACAACTTACAATTTAAACATCAAAGTACAATCAAGGAAGTACATAGAACAAATTCTATTTTAGGAAATCCAATTACAACCAAGGAATGGATCATTTAAGGAGTAGGACATACTTTCTTTATCTTAAGGAATCATGCTAGAAGAGGAGATAGTTCACATACCTTTTCGGCTAAATCCACAAGCTAAGCCGAATACGCCGTACGTAGAAGTGTCAACCTATAATGGTCACAACATGACTATCAATTTCTAGTCTCTAACGTAGAATAATACTAAGTATACGGTCTCTAATTCTACGGAAAATCGGGCAGCACTTCCTTTGTTTCTACTCACTTGCCACCTTTTCAAGGCCGAATACAATAACCAACACGCCACATTTAAGGCTCAAAACAACAACCAAACAAAGGGATTACACGCCTTACAATACGTGTAAAATTCCGCCCACAATTAATCTGAAGTAGTTCCATATTCAAGCCATTCTCGGCCAACAACATAACCAACAATTCAAAGTCTTTTCCAATCCTTTTCCAATTCCAAGTTCTAAGGTCTAGCATGTTATATAGTCATAAACAACTTCAACAACTACAATTTCCTTCTTTATACAACATGCGACGACTTAAACCAATAATCAACTTGAAATGTAATCTTAAGGCTAAACATGCTAGTTTTCGGATTAGGGTTCCAATAGCCAATATACTTATCAAACTTCATAATATACACCTCATGCTTGCTAATATCCATAGCTACTACAACAAGTAAATCTTAACTACTAAAACGACAAAATTTATACCTTTATAAGCCCTTAAAATTTCCAAGATTCAAAGTCGCGCCTTAGCAAATTCTTAGCTCCCTTCCTTATGTTCCAATCCGCTCCAAGCACTCCTTAGAAGCCTATGAAGAACCCATCTTCAAGTTCCAACTTCAAAGTTGAAGAACTCCTTAAGTTTCCGCCTTGCGACTAATACGAAAACATCATTTTTCCGAAATCTTTCTATTGAGATATCCTTACAATACCCTTAGGGACATTGGGTTTAAGTCTTGTGAATAAAGGATCAAAACTACAAAAATTTTGTGTGTGGGAGATGTCAAACCCGAGAGCAACTTTCAACAAGAACAAGTTCTCTAATTTTTTCTAAGTGTTCAAGACTAGTCTTGCACTAGTGTAGTGAATATATAACACAATGGAGGGCTTGGATTAAAACAAATGGGTGGCTAGGATGAGGATCATTAATTAAATAGCCAAGTGGACAAGTTGACCTTGGTCAACAATCTCAAGCTTGAAGACTTATCTTCCAAGATGGTCAATGACCATTTTACCCTCCCTCTAATTCGTCCAAGACCAAATGTGGGGGTGCCACGTGTCGCCCTCTCATTCGTCCATAAAATTCCGTAACCCTCGTGGGCCCCGCAAAACGTAAAATTCCTCGGGTGGGCCCCACATGACCAAATCCGTAAAAATAAATTTCCATAATGTTAATAAGTTCCATACTCTTCAAATAATACATTTTGAGAATTCAATTCTCAACAACAAACATTTTTCCTTTCCGACGTTCGAAAGATTTTTCCGTCGGAAAAACAATTCTTTCTTTCGCACCAATTTCCAAGTCTTGTGTTCCTTACGTACACTCTCTTATACATGTCCCGGACTTACGGGGTGTAACATTCTTCCCCCCTTAGAAACATTCATCCCCGAATGTTCTTAGTCGGTTGTCAAGCTATACAAACTCCGGCACAATCTCTATACTATGCCTATCAATCAAAACTGCACAAGACCAACGATGCCACACATGGCCACCACCTAACATACGTAAACATATCAATGGACCTTCCGTCCGCGACCCCTTCTCATAAAACTCGAAGGTTACAGTCTTCTAAAACACGGGATCCTTAGAGGTTCCTTTCTTTCCTTACTTGTCATACTTTCTCGTACTTTCAAACTTATCTAGTACACGTACAAAATCTCAAATATTGTTTATGTTCTCCAATCCTTGGATTTACTAACCAGACTTGGCCATATTGTTACTTACACTCCCGTTAAGGCTCTTCTTGGTCCTTACGACCTAGTTCCGGTGGAACGCATCCACGAACTCGTACAACGATTAACTCAACTTGGGCCTGGCATCCTCGTGACCCTATCACATAGAGGGACCACTACCGACTGACACCACCCCATTCCATACTACCGGTTGACCCGAAATGAGTCCATTACCCGACTCATGGTCACACTTAACTTCTTATTCTTAGCCTGAACTAAAACTCCCTCTTATCTCAAGGTACTTCTCACCCTATCCCCCTATTCACTAGAGGTTTGTCACATAGGTCGAAGTATTTCTACCGTACATTCTTCCCTATTGGTCTTACACTGTTATGGGGCAATTACAACTTGTGAACTCTACACAACTATAGTCTCAGTTCACTTACCATTCTTGTCAACATTCTTAACTTTTCACTTTACTAATCAAAGTATTCCTACCTCTGGGGTACTATCACTTACAACTGCTAGCAATAAAGGGAAAACATATATGCTAGGGCGAAATCTGAATCTATCAATGCACGTAAGATTCAAAAGAATCGAAATATACCTGTACCCCCATGCGATGCCGCCTCCTGATCCTGCCCCGTAGTCACGTCATCTCTGCAGTTCGAAGGACCGCCAGAACTATAAACTCCCACAGCCTCTACCATGGTGGTGACATCGAACACCTGCCTGGGGACGCACATCTGTGGAGGAAAGGTAACCAACCATCGGCCTCATAGGCTGAGCCACCTTACCGGTGCTCTTTCTAACAGGACATTCCCACTTCTTATGGCCCGGACGGTCACAATAATAACAAACACCCGTGCCATGACGGCATTTCCCCAAATGACGCTTACTACAATGGAAACACTGAGGAATATGTGGCCTCGACTGAGAAAATCCTCTGCTCCTCTAAGAACATCGACCCCTGGAGCTCGGACCGGCTCCTAAATACTTTGTGGGATCAAATCTCCCACCTGTGAGCTGCGGGGGTATGTACTGGGTAGGCTGGGACGAATATCTCACTTGCTGCTAAGGCTGCTCGCCCATAAACTCACCGGGATAACCAACTGGTCTAGCCCTCTTACGCTGATCTCCGCGTTGGCCCTCTACCCTCTGTACACTGTCTTGGCCGAATAACTTCTCGATGAAACTGTAGCACCGCTATCTTGGTCAATAACATAACTGCTTCCCTCATGACCCTATAGTCTTCTCCTAACTGAGAAACTGGAGGCTCTGGTGTTGGGGCCTCAAAACCTGGCGCAGAAGAACTCGCCGACTGCGGAACAACATCCGGTATACCCTGGGCATACGCCCTATCAACTCTCTGAGTCAGACTAGTAGCTCCTGCTACTCCTTTGCCCACAGGCGGTGATGCCTCTCGAGGCATAACTGTAACACAAAATTACGTCAGAGAGGAATTATCTTACTAACACAGCTCTAGGGCACGATCTTAGAGTGAGAAGAATAGAAACCAACTCCTAAATGTCCTGTAGCCTCCTGTTTATGGGTGTGGCGCGCAACACACCGATAATCAAGACTCTACTAGACACGGTCTGTAAACATTCCGAGGACTGACTGCTCTGATACCACTCTGTCACGCCCCGAACCCCGGGCCCGTGACTGGTGCCCTACCTGGGCACCCTTCTACCTTAACAACTAAGTAAACTGCGGAAATTAAATAACACCTCTTTTTTTTTTTAAAAACAACATACGTACAAGGGCAAGACCGATAAGGGTGCCATATAATGTACATACTCAAAAGACACTACACTGTACATGAGTCCAATCCCACATATGAATACAGACCTCTAAGAGTTATACTGAACTATGACGGGACAAGGCCCCGCCGTACCCATAATCAAAAAGCACATCGAAAGAACTTATACCAAAAAGATAAACTCCCAATGTAAGGAGCTATCCAAAACTCGAGGGTCCTACACCTGCCGATCACCAAACTGCGTACCTAAACCTGCGGCATGAACGCAGCCCGGGCGAGGTCGATGCGAAGAATGTACCAAGTATGTGAAGCGATGAAATCGTAATGAAATCATAACGATCTAAACAAAATACAGACATGTATGATAGCCAACCTACGATACAATACATAAGCGGTCATATCAAGTCGAGGACGATGCCTCAAAGTCACTACTCAAATATAACTATGGGTCTCACGCCCATAATATCAACCATGCGTGGAATCCTTTCTCACCGCCGGCGATCCGTGATATAACAATATAACACCAATAAGCATATCGAGTATCCTCGTGGTCGTGCCGGAATCCCACATCGTATAAGCATGACCGTTGGGTAATACAAACAAATCCGAATCAAACCCGCTCGGTCACGTGCCGGAATCCCACATCGTATAAGCATGTCGAGGAGTATCCTCGTGGTCGCGTGCCGAATCCCACATCATATAAGCATGACCGTGGGGTAATACAAACAAATCCGGAATCTAACCCGCTCCCGGTCACGTGCCGGAATCCACATCGTATAAGCATGTACAAGGAGTATCCTCGTGGTCGATGCCGAATCCCACATCGTATAAGCATGACCATGGGGTAATACAAACAAATCCGGGAATCTAACCCGCTCCTGGTCACATGCCCCGGAATCCCACATCGTATAAGCATGTCCAAGGAGTATCCCTCGTGGTCGCATGCCCCGGAATACCACATCGTATAAGCATGACCATGGGGTAATACAAATAAATCCGGGAATCTAACCCACTCCTGGTCACATGCCCCGGAATCCCACATCGTATAAGCATGTCGAAGGAGTATCCCTCGTGGTCGCATGCCCCGGAATCCCACATCGTATAAGCATGACCATGGGGTAATAAAAATAATGAAAGCATACCCGTGGAATCTCACTCGTGTCGATGCGTCGCCCAAGTAAACTTACAACAAGGCAGCCGACCCTCCAACCGAGAGTCGCGGCAACGTAATAAAACATAATACTTGTACTCAAATGCTATCACCAGCACACATTGGTAATTCTCAATTAAACAAGCCAAAGTACTTATCAAGGCACACATAGAATAATTCTCAATTAAACAGGCCCAAGTACTTATCAAGGCACACATAGAATAATTCTCAATTAAACAAGCCAAAGTACTACGCACTAGCACTAAATTAAGTAAATCACTCATTTAACTCCCTAAAGTCATTACAACAACCCTTAGGTTTTGGAACTAAGGCACTAGCCAAAAGATTTGGAATCCACTTCTTTTTCAAGACTCTATGTACTTTAAGTAAAATACTTTCACTTTTAAGAATCCAAACTTCACTAAGGAAATGGATTATACAACTTACAATTTAAACATCAAAGTACAATCAAGGAAGTACATAGAACAAATTCTATTTTAGGCAATCCAATAACAACCAAGGAATTGATCATTTAAGGAGTAGGACATACTTTCTTTATCTTAAAGAATCATGCTAGAAGAGGAGATAGTTCACATACCTTTTCGGCTAAATCCACAAGCTAAGCCGAATACGTTGTCACGACCCGATCCCGGGCCCGTGACTGGTGCCTTACCCCGGGCACCCTAGTAATACAACATCAGAGAAAATCAGCGGAAATAAAAACTTAAACATGAAACAAGAGATAAAGTATGAAACAGGCTAACCAAAACGGTCACCTTCCTGAATATATACATATATATATCAACCTGAACAGTTAAATCCTTTTACAAACCCTGCCCACAACAGTACTACATACCTCTAAGAATGTAACCATAACTATGACGGGACAGGGCCCCGCCATACCCCTGAATGTACAAGTAACTACACTGACAGGGGACTATACCAAAGATGAGCCTCCGGAGAAACGGAGCTTCCCAAAACGCTGAACTGTGATCCTAAGAGCTAGGATCCACAACCAATATACCTCTACCTGCGGCATGAGCGGCCGAAGAGTCGATCTGCAACAGTACCAAGTATGTGAAGCGTAAAATCAGTAAATAAAATCATAATAGTCTATATAAAGCGGGAGACATGTATGATAACCAAACTACGATCCACAATATATAAACAAATCATGTCAAGTCGTGGACTCACGCCTCAAAGTCATTACTCGAATATACAATGGGTCTCACGCCACAACATCAATCATGCCGTGGAATACCTTCGCCGGCACGGCGATCATGATATAGTCACACGAAGTACATGAACATCAGGTCCCACTGTGTCATAACAACCGTCTGAGGGCAAGTCTGAGGCTAACTACGGATACGACTGCGCCACGCAATGGCGGGGCAAATCTGAAGCCAACTACCGGATACCAAAGCCGTACAATAAATCTATATAACTAAACCACGAAGGCGACCAGGGCACGAAAGCCAACTACGGATACCAAGCACGTACCGCGCGGTGGCGGGCAAGTCACGAAGACTAACTACGGATACTGGCCGGAATCACGAGACTTCACGGCTGAGCGGGGAAAATCGAAGGCTAACTACGGATACCAAGCGAAACAGCCACGACTTGGGGCAAATGCGAGCCAACTACCATATACCAAGCGAATCGGTAAAACCTCATGGAGAGCTAGTCCATGGAACAACAATCCTAATGGAACCATACCCGGGCCACCCGTGTCGATGGGTCCAAGGATATAACAAGATAACCTACCTCCATCGAGAGACGCGGTGGTATAGAAATACAATACTAGCACGACAAGGCTATCACACGCAAACGTAGGCAAGTTACACACAACTCAAGGTACTTTCATTTTATGCTAAAGTCCAGATTTCGACCCCAAAGTACTACGTACGTTAAATTCTTTTTAAAAGATCCATTTCTTTTACAAAGGTCACCCGATACCCGTAGTATCAAAATAAAGTGACTAATATTTTAATTAAACCAAAACAACTTCGGACTTTCCTTTTAAACCAAATTAAGACAATACCATGCCTTCTTTTTAGACCAAAACACTTCTCCTTTTAAAGTCAAGTTACCATTTTAAAACCAATGATAAAACCACTCCTTTGTTTTCATAAAGTTGTTATAACTAACTTCCCATAAAGCTGTTATAACACTTTATGTTCTAAACCAAAAACTCTTCAATTCCACAAGTCTCTTTTCTTTTACAACAACATCAAGTATTCTTTTAAAACCCAAATAACTTACTCTTTTCAAAACAAGTAACCTATACTTAAAATCAAGTTACTTCTCTTTTTCCGAAAACAAGTCGTTATAAGTCAAGTCTCTTATCTTTCAAGATCAAGTCTCTTATCTTTCAAAATCAAGTCGTTTATAAGTCAACTCTCTTATCTTTCAAGATCAAGTCTCTTATCTTTCAAAATCAAGTCTCTTATCTATCAAAAACCAATAAACCATTCTTCTACCTACATAAAGTCGTTATAACTAACTTCCCATAAAGCTATTATAACACCTTATGTTTTAAACCAACCAATTAACTTAGCACATGTACGTCTACCGTACTACAGTTCACCAATCATGCTAGAAAAGATAGGAAGAGGTTCACATACCTCGCGATAATTATCGATAATTAGCAAAATGCTCCACAAGATCAGTAACCACGCTTGCCGTTTCCACTCTTCAGTAGAATACGCCACTCGTAATCTTCTGACCTATAAAGGCCACAAAACGCCTATCAACTCCTAGATCTCCTCGTAGAATATTCTAAATGCATGGTTCCTTATTCTACAGAAAATTCGGCAAGACCTCCCCACACATGACCACAAATCTCTCACTCTGCTCGGGCGCTAGGACAACAACTCCCAGGGGAGAGGGTTACACGTCTAACCGGACGTGTACAATTCTACTTCACAATAATACTACACAAGTCTACTGTAAATACAATCCAATGTAAATACAGTTCAATCCTTTATAATCATCCTTCCAATATATCTTATACTAAATTCTAAATTACTACAATATGTAATATCCAATTACAATAGGGGGACGTAGATTATTACCTCGATAAGCCCAAAATTATCCAAGATTATATGTCGATCCTGAGAAACGTTTAGCTCCAATTCCTTACGCTCCAACCCGCTCCAAGCGACCCTTAGAAGTTTCTAAACAACTTCTCTTAACACTTCAACCAAGCTTATGAAGATTTTTCTAGGGTTTCACTTTGCGACTATTGGAATAAAGTAGTATTTCCGGGCTCCTAGTATTGAAATAACTTTGGAATACTACTAAGGATACTAGGCCAATGTATTTGGGATTATACAATAATACTCCAAGTATTTCTACACAAGAGGGGAGAGGGGGACGAAACAAGGCATAAAGGGAGGGAGTATTTTGCTTGAAAAAGCTTCAAGTGTGGGATGAATATTATGCTTCAAGCTAAGGGGGTATTTATAGAAGAATCAAGGGCCATGATCAAGTCAAGTGGGTGGTCAAGATTGGGCCATGTGTGTGTGGGTCCCACCACACCACATGGCCAACGATTGGGCTTCCAAATGTCAAGGCCATTCGGCCAAGGGTGCCACATGGGGGTGACACGTGTCGCCCCCCGATTGGTCCAGAATATTTCTCCTTCCGAAAATATCCAAAATACCGGAAATCGCAAAAACAAAGTGAGCCCCACAAAACCGTAAATTTCTCCCGTGGGCCCCACGTGACCATTTCCGAAAATAAAACCCCAAAATTCTAATATAGTCCAAGAAGCCCAAATACCAAATCTGGGAATCCAATTCCCATTAACGAACCTTTTTCTTCACAAAAACCGGAAACTTTTCCGTCGAAAAATCACATCTTCCTTTCTTTCCAAAATTTCTGTCGTATTCTCGTACGTACATTCTCACATACATACCCTGGAACTACGGGGTATAACATTCTTCCCCCCTTAGAAACATTCATCCCGAATGTTCCTTTTAAGCCTCTAATCAAACGTGTGCCGGTATAGTCTCCACTACTATACTTACAAAACCAATCATGCCATCAATGGCCATCGTATAACATACAAATCCGAGCCAACGAGGAATCACCTCTAACGTCACAAAAAGCTCACACCCATGGTCTAAAGGATACTCCCTTCGCATCTTCACCTCACAAAAGAATAATCACTTCCGTTCTCATAACACATGTTCGCTTCTCTTCTTACTCGTCGTACCCTTCTCGTACACCCGAACTCTCTATAGTACACGTTCCACACTTCAGTTACCGCTTCAGTTTCCACAACCCTGGAGTTACTACCTACAAACTTGGTCATCTTACTAGTTTCCATTCCTCTAAGGCCATTCCCGGCCTTCACGATCCGATTTTGATCGAATCATATCCACGAACTCATACGATGGTTACCTAAACCTGGGCTTAGCACCCTCGTGACCCTATCACACAGTGGGACCACGTCGAACTGACCCCACCCCAAACCGGGCTGCGGGTTGACCCGCGAATGGTCCTCAACCCGACCCATAATCGCACCAGACTCTTGTTCCCCGATCCGGAACAACCTTACCTATACAAGTCCTGAAAGCTACCACTTTCATCCTATACAACCCAAGGAATTATCCCTCAATACATTTCACGCATACCAAGTGTTTCGACAAAGACTAACCGTAAAATCTTTTTCTCAGGACGGCCTTACATCTAAGGTCTCAACGTGTAATATTCTAAGGTTCACACCTTCCATACCCCCATACTTACCTTTCAACTAACCATGTTTTCTAACTCACAAATAACACAACGCTATCCGTACATAGCACACAATAATAAGATCATCATATCACGCATGCTAATCTCTAGAGGGTTAAGGATATACCTGTATCTAACACTTCACTCTAATCATAGGCACCCTGCAGGCATGCAGTATGAAGGTGATGAACGCCATAGATCTGAACGCCGAGTCTACATCCGTGCTACTTCTAGTCGGACAATTTCTGCAAAATGGCCTGCGTCGCATGTAAAACAACCTCCCGAACCAGCACGACACTCCCGCATGGATTCTACCGCAACGCGGCCTGAGGTAAGGGTGGCCTCATCCGTCAACACCACTACTCCCCGAAACTCGAACCCTTGGAGCCACGGCTGCTCTCGAATACTCTGGATGCCACAAGATTGTGGAGGACCTCTGCATCTTGGCGGAGGCGCATAACTAGTCCGCTGAGGCGGTCCGCCTCGAAAGTCGCCAAAAGACCTGCTGTTCGCCTCTTACGCTTGATCCCGGTCATTCCGCCGACCTCTCGCTCCTCACACCCAGTGCATAAGCTGCGTGCGGGCAATGTCCATGCCGGCTAAAGAGCTACACGAGCAAGCCTCGCCAAGTAGTCATCGAGCCCGTGGCGTAGCGGTGCACTCGTCCTCCATATTTGCCACTAACGCCGGGACATATCGCCAACGAGTCGAACTCCACGTTGTACTCCCAACCGTCGCGATCCGCCTCAACATCAAAAATTTGTCGGCCGAGCCCTCATCATCGTGAGGCAAGAAATGTGCAAGAAATGCCCCTGAGAACTCGTCCCATACAGCTGGAAGCGCATGCTCCCCCCGGACAGCTCCCATGAATCAAACTAGTCGACTGCAGTATCACGCGATCGTCTGAACTCAATACCACCGACTCGCCTCGAGGCCTTGATCACTCTCATGATCCGTCAGAATCGCTCGGATAAACTCCTGAGGGTCATCCTCAGCTCTCGATCCATAGAACATTGGTGGACTGCAACTTAAGAAGTCCCGAAGTCTCCAACTATCTCGGCCCGGGGTGCACTTCGGTACCGGCTCCGTCATCCTCAAGTCTCGCCATAACCTAACTAGTAATCGGGCCATCTCCTGCAACCCATATCCTGCATTTCACGGCCGTGGGGGTGGAGGCTCGTATCTTGTGGTCTCAGCGACCATCTGCTGCGGCTCTAAACTCTCTTTGAAGTGGCGTCGTAGAATCCGCCGTCGTAGCACCACTCGGGTAAGCGGGCCTCGCCTGGTAACCCTCGTGCTCTACTCGCAGCTCCTCGCTTCCTTGCCTTACGGGCTCTGGTTGCCTTGCGTGAGGCATAACTAATATAAAGAATGCGTCGGAGAGTCCAACTTACAACATGCTCTAAGGCACGATCTCGAGTGAGAAGAATGAAACCAATCCTAAATGTCTGCAGCCTCACGATTATAGATGTGGTGCACAACACACCGATAATCAAGACTCTACTGACACGGTGCAGCAGACACTTTCCGAGACTAATCGCTTCGATACCACTTTTGTCACGACCCGATCCCGGGCCCGTGACTGGTGCCTTACCCCGGGCACCATAGTGATACAACATCAGAGAAAATCAGTGGAAATAAAAACTTAAACATTAAACAAGAGATAAAGTATGAAACAGGCTAACCAACACGGTCACCTTCCTGAATATATACATATATATATAAACCTGATCAGTTAAATCCTTTTACAAACCACCTACACAAAGATTTACATACCTCTAAGAATGTAACCATAACTATGACGGACGGGGTTCCCGCCATACCACGAATGTACAAGTAACTACGGCAGGGGACTATACCAAAGATGAGCCTCGAGAAAGCGGAGCTTCCCAAAACGCTGAGCGTGATCCTAGGCGAGGATCCACAACGATATACCTCTACTGCGGCAGATGAACGGCCCCGGAGTCGATCTGGCAGTACCAAGTATGTGAAGCGTAAAAATCAGTAAATGAAATCATAATAGTCTATATAAAGCGGGAGACATGTATGATAACCAAACTACGATCCTGATATATAAACAATCATGTCAAGTCGTGGACTCACGCCTCAAAGTCATTACTCAAATATACAATGGGTCTCGCCCACAACATCAATCATGCGTGGAATACCTTCGCCATCGCTGGCGATCTATGATATAGTCACACCAAGAAGTACACATGAACATCAGTCCGCGTGTCATAACAACCGTCTGGGGCAAGTCTGAGCTAACTACGGATACCAAGCTGCGCCACGCGGTGGCGGGAAAATCTGAAAGCCAACTACCGGATACCAAAGCCGTACTAACAAATCTATATAACCAAACGAACGGCGACCAGGCGGTATGAAAGCCAACTACGGATACCAAGCTGCGCACGATTGGCGGGCAAGTACGAAGACTAACTACGGATACTGGCGGAATCACGAGACCGTCCAAAACTGAACGGGGCAAGTACGAAGGCTAACTACCAGATACCAAGCCGAAACATCCATGACTTCGGGGCAAGTACGAGAGCCAACTACCAGATACCAAGCCGAATCAGTAAAACCTCATGGAGAGCTAGTCCATGGAACAACAATCCTAATGGAACCATACCCGTGGGCCACCCAACGTGTCAGTAGGTCCAAGGATATAACAAGATAACCGGCCCTCCATCGAGAGACGCGGTGGTATAGAAATACAATACTAGCACGACAAGGCTATCACACGCAAACGTAGGCAAGTTACACACAACTCAAGGTACTTTCATTTTATGCTAAAGTCCAGGTTTTGACCCCAAAGTACTACGTACGTTAAATTCTTTTTAAAAGATCCATTTCTTTTACAAAGGTCACCCGATACCCGTAGTATCAAAATAAAGTGACTAATATTTTAATTAAACCAAAACAACTTCCAGACTTTCCTTTTTAAACCAAATTAAGACAATACCATGCCTTCTTTTTAGACCAAAACACTTCTCCTTTTAAAGTCAAGTTACCATTTTAAAACCAATGATAAAACCACTCCTTTGTTTTCATAAAGTTGTTATAACTAACTTCCCATAAAGCTGTTATAACACTTTATGTTCTAAACCAAAAACTCTTCAATTCCACAAGTCTCTTTTCTTTTAAAACAACATCAAGTATTCTTTTAAAACCCAAATAACTTACTCTTTTCAAAACAAGTAACCTATACTTAAAATCAAGTTACTTCTCTTTTTCCGAAAACAAGTCGTTATAAGTCAAGTCTCTTATCTTTCAAGATCAAGTCTCTTATCTTTCAAAATCAAGTCGTTTATAAGTCAAGTCTCTTATCTTTCAAAATCAAGTCTCTTATCTATCAAAAACCAATAAACCATTCTTCTACCTACATAAAGTCGTTATAACTAACTTCCCATAAAGCTATTATAACACCTTATGTTTTAAACCAACCAATTCACTTAGCACATGTACGTCTACCGTACTACATAGTTCACACCAATCATGCTAGAAAAGATAGGAAGAGGTTCACATACCTCGCGACGATTATCGACAATTAGCAAAACGCTCCACAGTACTGTAACCCTGCTAGCCGTTTCCACTCTTCAAGTAGAATACGCTACTCGTAGTACTGCAACCTATAAAGGCCACAAAACGCCTATCAACTCCTAGATCTCCTCGTAGAATATTCTAAATGCATGGTTCCTTATTCTACAGAAAATTCGGCAGCACCTCCCCCCCCGCAACCACATAAATCTCCTCCTCTACTCAGGCCCGCTACCAGGCCAACAACTCCCAGGGGAGAGGGTCACACGTCTAACCGGACGTGTACAATTCTACTTCACAATAATACTACACAAGTCTACTGTAAATACAGTCCAATGTAAATACAGTTCAATCCTTTATAATCATCCTTCCAATATATCTTATACTAAATTCTAAATTACTACAATATGTAATATTCAATTACAATAGGGGAACGTAGATTATTACCTCGATAAGCCCAAAATTATCCAAGATTATATGTCGATCCTGAGAAACGTTTAGCTCCAATTCCTTACGCTCCAACCCGCTCCAAGCGACCCTTAGAAGTTTCTAAACAACTTCTCTTAACACTTCAACCAAGCTTATGAAGATTTTTCTAGGGTTTCACTTTGCGACTATTGGAATAAAGTAGTATTTCCGGGCTCCTAGTATTGAAATAACTTTGGAATACTACTAGGGATACTAGGCCAATGTATTTGGGATTATACAATAATACTCCAAGTATTTCTACACAAGAGGGGAGAGGGGGACGAAACAAGGCATAAAGAGAGGGAGTATTTTGCTTGAAAAAGCTTCAAGTGTGGGATGAATATTATGCTTCAAGCTAAGGGGGTATTTATAGAAGAATCAAGGGCCATGATCAAGTCAAGTGGGTGGTCAAGATTGGGCCATGTGTGTGTGGGTCCCACCACACCACATGGCCAACGATTGGGCTTCCAAATGTCAAGGCCATTCGGCCAAGTCCCTCCAATTCGGCCAAGGGTGCCACATGGGGGTGACACGTGTCGCCCCCCGATTGGTCCAGAATATTTTGCCTTCCGAAAATATCCAAAATACCGGAAATCTCAAAAACAAAGTGGGCCCCACAAAACCGTAAATTTCTCCCGTGGGCCCCACGTGACCATTTCCGAAAATAAAACCCCAAAATTCTAATATAATCCAAGAAGCCCAAATACCAAATCTGGGAATCCAATTCCCCTTAACGAACCTTTTTCTTCACAAAAACCGGAAACTTTTCCGTCGAAAAATCACATCTTCCTTTCTTTCCAAAATTTCTGTCGTATTCTCGTACGTACATTCTCACATACATACCCTGGAACTACGGGGTATAACATACGCCGTACGTAGAAGTGTCAACCTATAATGGTCACAACATGACTATCAATTTCTAGTCTCTAACGTAGAATAATACTAAGTATACGGTCTCTAATTCTACGGAAAATCGGGCAGCACTTCCTTTGTTTCTACTCACTTTTCCACCTTTTTCAAGGCCGAATACAATAACCAACACGCCACATTTAAGGCTCAAAACAACAACCAAACAAAGGGGATTACACGCCTTACAATACGTGTAAAATTCCGCCCCACAATTAATACGAAGTAGTTCCATATTCAAGCCATTCTCGGCCAACAACATAACCAACAATTCAAAGTCTTTTCCAATCCTTTTCCAATTCCAAGTTCTAAGGTCTAGCATGTTATATAGTCATAAACAACTTCAACAACTACAATTTCCTTCTTTATACAACATGCGACGACTTAAACCAATAATCAACTTGAAATGTAATCTTAAGGCTAAACATGCTAGTTTTCGGATTAGGGTTCCAATAGCCAATATACTTATCAAACTTCATAATATACACCTCATGCTTGCTAATATCCATAGCTACTACAACAAGTAAATCTTAACTACTAAAACGACAAAATTTATACCTTTATAAGCCCTTAAAATTTCCAAGATTCAAAGTCGCGCCTTAGCAAATTCTTAGCTCCCTTACTTATGTTCCAATCCGCTCCAAGCACTCCTTAGAAGCCTATGAAGAACCCATCTTCAAGTTCCAAATACAAAGTTGAAGAACTCCTTAAGTTTCCGCCTTGCGACTAATACGAAAACGTCGTTTTTCCGAAATCTTTCTATTGAGATATCCTTACAATACCCTTAGGGACATTGGGTTTAAGTCTTGTGAATAAAGGATCAAAACTACAAAATTTTTGTGTGTGGGAGATGTCAAACCCGAGAGCAACTTTCAACAAGAACAAGTTCTCTAATTTTTTCTAAGTGTTCAAGACTAGTCTTGCACTAGTGTAGTGAATATATAACACAATGGAGGGCTTGGATTAAAACAAATGGGTGGCTAGGATGAGGATCATTAATTAAATAGCCAAGTGGACAAGTTGACCTTGGTCAACAATCTCAAGCTTGAAGACTTATCTTCCAAGATGGTCAATGACCATTTTACCCTCCCTCTAATTCGTCCAAGACCAAATGTGGGGGTGCCACATGTCGCCCTCTCATTCGTCCATAAAATTCTCAGAACCTCGTGGGCCACTTAAACGTAAAATTCCTCGGGTGGGCCCCACATGACCAAATCCGTAAAAATAAATTTCCATAATGTTAATAAGTTCCATACTCTTCAAATAATACATTTTGAGAATTCAATTCTCAACAACGAACATTTTTCCTTTCCGACGTTCGAAAGATTTTTCCGTCGGAAAAACAATTCTTTCTTTCGCACCAATTTCCAAGTCTTGTGTTCCTTACGTACACTCTCTTATACATGTCCTGGACTTACGGGGTGTAACAGATCATTTGCCGCTAGTAGAGTTTGCGTATAACAACAGCTACCATTCCAGTATCCAGATGGCGTCTTATGAGACCTTATATGGGAGGAAGTGCAGGTCACCGATAGGCTGGTTTGATGTGGGTGAGGTGTAGTTAGTCGGGACAGACTTGGTTCAGCAGGCGGTGGATAAGGTGAAGCTTATCCAGGAGCGATTATTGACAGCTCAGAGTCGACATAAGTCGTATGCAGATCATCGGCGTCGACATTTGGAGTTTGAGGTTGCTGATTGGGTTTTCCTGAAGGTGTCACCCATGAAGGGTGTGATGAGGTTTGGGAAGAAAGGTAAGCTCAACCCAATGTACATTGGGCCTTATCAGATTGTCCGTAGGGTAGGCAAGGTTGCCTATGAGTTGGATCTGTCGTCCGATCTGGAGGCAGTACATCCAGTTTTTCATATTTCTATGCTGATGAGATGTATCGGAGATTCGTCTAGAGTGCACCCGATTGATGATGTCTAGGTGACAGAGGGATTATCATATGAGGAGATTCCCATAGTGATACTCGATCGTCAGGTTAGGCGACTGCAAACAAAGGATGTGGCTTCCGTCAAGGTCTTATGGCGGAACGAGAACAGAGAGGAGATGACGTGGGAAGCGGAGGAGGACATGAGGCAGAAGTATCCTCACTTATTCCCCACACCTCCAGGTAACTCACTCTCCTACTGGTTAATTTTAATTGTATTATGTACTTAAGTGTTCTATTGTGGCCATATGTGGCATTTGCAAATTATTCAAGTTATGAGGGACTATGTCGTTATCTGATTTAATTGAATCTTGAAGGAACATTCGGGACGAATGTTTCTAAGGGGGGAGAATGTTATACCCCGTAGTTCCGGAGTATGTATGTAAGGATGTACGTACGAATGTATAAACCCTACTTAGGGTAAGAATGAAAGAATTATTTTCCGACGGAAAATATTCCGAACCTTGTGAAGGAAATTTTTTACGTTTTCAATATTTTAACCAATTATGGAATTTTTTTGAGAGATTAATATTTTGGACCAATAGGAGGGCGACATGTGTCACCCCAAGAGCCATGTTGGACGTTTTTTTCAAGACAAGTGGGCAAGACAAGTGGCCAAAAGTCTTGCATGGTATTGCATGGCATAGTGGACGGTTTTTGCAAGTTAGTGGGCAAGTCAAATGGTCAAAGTCTTGCATGGCATTTGTGGGACAAGTGGAGAAAGGAACCTACACAAACAATCTATGCCATACACATGTTTCAATCCTAACCCTTGGTTTTCCTATATAAACACCTCTAGTTGATGAAAATCTTCCACACTTAGAATATTTCAAGACTTGAAAATATTTTCTCTCCCTTCCCTAGTGCTCTCGTCCAACCCCCCTCTTTCTTGAGAAAATGTTGTCCAAAAATTCTTAAACTTATAAGTGTTCTTCCTTAATGTATTAGTAAGATTATTAACCAAGAGTTAGACAAGATTTCACACCCCTAGCCTCAAAAACCCTCACAAAGCCGAGAGCATGCAAAAATGGAACCTTAGTGTTCTTCACTTTTTGGAGTTAATTCTTGAATATAAGTTGGTTAGGAACTTCTAAGGGTGACTTGTGGTGGTTTGGAACATAAAGATTTGGAGCTAAAACTTGCTTAGGAGTGACTTTAAGTTCTTGGATATTTTTGGGCTATTATTGAGGTAATGAACCTTAACCTCTTTGTGAAGTTGATTATTATGTATATTGGATATTATACATATATTGAAAGTATATTATGGAGTATGAGATATAAGGAAAGATTTGGATCTTGTTAAGATGTTAAAAGGAGAATTGACATTTTAGCCATTAAAATGGTTAAAATGTATCCATTACTTACTAAGAAGTTAACAACAAAGAAACTGTAACTTATATAAAAGATTGGAATATAAGTTGAAGTATTAATGAAGTAATTAAATAAGTAATATTGTAAAAGTTGGCCAAGGACCCCAACTTAAGGACTGTATTTACTTTGGACCGTATTTACTTTGGACCGTATTTACTTTGGACTGTATTTACTTTGGATTGTATTTACATTGTTGTTAAGGGGAAGATTGTTAATCGCGTTCCGTTTGGGCGTGTGATCCCCTTATTTAATTATTGTTGTTGTTAAGGGGAAGATTGTTAATCGCGTTCCGTTTGGGCGTGTGATCCCCTTCTTTAAATGTTATACCCCGTATTTCCAGAGTATGTACGTGAGGACGTACGTACACAAGTTTAGTCTTAGTTTGACACTTTGGACGAAAATATTGTGCACACACTCGAAAAGAATCGTTTTCCGACGAAACGTTTTCCAAAGCTTGCGTAGGGAAAATTCCGGCTATGTCATTAATAATTTTTGCGGATTTTTTCGAGAGATGAAATATTTTGGACCAACGGGAGGGTGACACTTGTCACCCTCATTGGACGGCAAAATTGGGCAAAGTTGGCACGTTTTTTGTGCCTTCTCCTTAGTCAAGGAGTTGGTAGGATATTTGTGTAGTTGATGGATAAGGACACTTGCCTAAATCTCCACCTTACACTTGCCTAGCACTTGGCTTCATCTTGGCCATTGGTTGGCCATTGCTTGACCTATAAATACCCCCCTAACTTGAAGGTTTTCTTCATCCACAAATCAATTCTCCAAGTATTGAAAAACATCCCTCCCCTCTCTTATAAGCTTTTCGTCCAAGGCTCTCCCCCCCTTCCTTGAGCCCTTAGCCGAAACCTACCCCCCTCCCTTGGTAGAAATGTTGTCTTCCAAGTATAGTTACTATTCCAAAATACCCTAGCCCAAATCTCTTGTAGTATTTTAGTAGAAGTTGTTAGAAACTTCTAAGGGTTTCTTGGAGCTATCGGAGCGTGCAATTAGGAGCTAAACCTTGCTCAGGATCGACATTTATACTTGGATAATTTTGGGCTTATCGAGGTAAATACTCTTGTCCTTCTATTGTAATTGGATATTACACATAAGAATAGTTAAGACTTGAGTATAAGAATAGAATTGAACTGTTATCACAGTAGAAGGGTTTAAATGAAGAATAATCGAACTGTACTTACATAGGACTGTTTTCACAGTAGACTTGAGTAACTTGCCGGGTAGGGAAGTGCTGCCCAATTTTCCGTAGGATAGAGAACCTCTTCTTAGAATCATTTACGAGTAGTCTAGACGTTGATAGACGTGTCGACTATTATAGGTTGATTCTGCGCGCGACATATTCGACTTGGCGGTGGTTTCGCGAGAAGGTATGTGATTCTTCCTATACTCTTGAGCATGATATTTTAAATATATATAGTACGGTGAGCGTCGTGTGTTAATCGAATAATAATTACGGCAATGTCTTTTGACTTAAGCTGAATAATAATTACAATGATGTCTTTTGACTTAAGCACGAATAATAAAGATCTTGAAGCATTTCAAAGAATCTTGAATCATTTTTAACAGAGAAGAAGCAGTTGGTTTTAAACAAAAGCTTAAGAGTTATACTAGCTTTATGGGAAGTTAGGTATAACAACTTAAGAAAGATAAAAGAAGCATTTACTTTTTGCTTGTAAAAACCTTGTATTGATTTCTTTAAGGTGTAGTAAGATTGATTGATAAATAGACATATTATGATGCTACGTGTGTTAGTGTCTTGTGATGTTGTGAAAGGGGGTCAGTCTTGTTGTGCTTACGTTGCTAAATGGTAAGTCGGTTATCTGTTATTATATCACCTACCCTCTTGACTTGTTATACAGGGCTTGCCACCCAGTGCGGTTCAATCTGGCCTACGCGGTGCGCGAGACTATGCGAGTGCGGGAGTTCCGTGATTGATCATTCGGGTGTTTTAGCCCGACGCGGGGATGCCACA
This sequence comes from Przewalskia tangutica, assembly GCA_029844215.1. NCBI lineage: Eukaryota > Viridiplantae > Streptophyta > Magnoliopsida > Solanales > Solanaceae > Przewalskia > Przewalskia tangutica. Next base: position 17,972,346 of record CM056725.1, on the reverse strand, counting down.
TGCGATGCAATGTGACTACGCGGTCTATTGAGACTATGCGGTGCGGGAGTCGAGGAGAATACCGGGGTTAGCTACCCCGTCGAGGAATACGATGCGGGTGCATGTGTGACCTATGCGGTGCGGGAAGTCCAGACTAGGCACGCATAATGATACTATGGCGTCGGCCTTGCTTCCGATCATTCGCGGCCTAGGAAAGACCCGATTACATTATATCTATTTTGCTCTTGTTTATGTTGTGGCACTATATGCGATTAAAGCTGTTGTATTTACAAATGGCTTTAAATACTTTGATTTTACTTGATGCTTCTGATTTCATATACTAGTACTGTTATCTTGACCTCGCCGAGCTGCGTTCATGCGGTAAGGGCAGCAGTGCTAGATCCGCATCCTTAGGATCTTTTGCTTTGGTGTCGTGAGCTCCATCTTCTCGAGGCTCGACTTTTGGGTATGATCTCCTGTTGTTGTATATAGTTTTGTACATTCAGGTATGGCGGGGCCCCGTCCCGCCATAGTTGTTTATCTTCTTAAGTGCAGTAGTCCTATTATGCAGTTGGGATGTAATCGCAAAACTATGTTTTTATATATATCGAAAAGCGACATTTTCTCACATAAAGCGTGTCTCATTTACAAGCTTTCATGTCTTGTTTTTATATTCACGATTACTCGATGTATGACTACTTGGGTGCGGGTAAGGCACGATCCACGCCGGGCAGTCGTGACAAAAGTGGTATCGAGCGATTAATCTCGGAAAGTGTCTCTGATCGTATCTAGTAGAGTCTTGATTATCGGTGTGTTGTGCACCACACCAATAATCGTGAGGCTATAGGATATTTAGGATTGGTTTCCATTCTTCTCACTCTGAGATCGTGCCTTAGAGCTGTGTTATAAGTTGGACCTCTCAAACGTATTCCTTTTCTGTAACAGTTATGCCTCCACGTAAGGCAACCCGGGCCCAGAAGGGCAAGGCAGCCGAGGGAGCTTCTAGTAGGACACCGAGAGTCACGAGGGCTCGTGCCCGATCTATACCCGAGGACGAGTTCCATGACGCCGCCGGCCCAAAGAGACCACGAGCACCCGCCTCGTCCCGCGGCACACCGGGCGGAGAGTTAGGTACAAGAGATGGCCCGGCTATTGGCGGGATCGTGGCGGACATGAGAGGTTGGATGCGAGTTCAGTTCCAGCCCGATGGTACCGTAGTTCACCCGGGAGATAGTTTGAGGCTACGGGACTTCGAGTCAGAGCCCGCCGAGTTTTACTGGTCGAGGCGGAGGATGATCCGCGGAGTTCATTCGCCGCCATGAGGATTATGAGAGTGATCGGGCGTCGGAGACCGAGTCCGTGATCTTCGGTTCGCATCGGCTGCGTGATACCGCAGTCGATTGGTTTGATTCGTGGGAGTTATCCCGGGGAGAGCACGCGTCCCCAGCTACTTGGGATGAGTTCTCGGAGGCTTTTCTCACTCACTTCTTGCCTCGCGGATGAGGAGAGGCACGGCGACAGATTTTTCTTCTTGAGACAGAGAGGCGCCGATTAGGGAGTACAATGTCGAGTTCGATTCTTTGGCTCGATATGTCCTGCATTGGTAGCGGATATGGAGGACAGGGTGCATCGCTACGTCAGGCTAGATGATTATATGGCCGAGTCTTGTGCGGGTGTGGCTCTTCAGCCAGGCATGGACATTACCCGTATGCAGGCTCATGCACTTGGATGCGAGGAGCGTAGAGACCGACGGGTCGACAGATATCAGCATCAGAAGAAGGCCAAGACGGCCGGTTCTTTTGGTAGTTCTCGGGGTGGACGGCCTCAGCAGCAGTCTAGATTTGCACCCCAGCCCGCTCAGATCACTCCCACATCATTGTCGATCTGACCCGAGTATTGAGGCGGTCGGGGCCCATGACCGGACTTCGTGGTAGCAAGGTGCTAACCGATCGAGGTCCGCTTTCGGTGTGTCCGTTGTGGTAGATTCCATTCAGGAGTCAGAGTACTACTCGGAGCTTGTTATACTTGTGGCGGCAGGTCATTTTGCGAGCTTGTCCGACCGGGCGGCTGGTGGTAGGGCTCGGCTACGGTGCATTGCGGTTCATCATCTCCTCTGATTACTCGCCGGGCAGGGTACTCATGGGCGGCCAGGTCGCGGCAGGTCGTGGCGCGGGTCTCGATTCTAGCGGTCCTCGATCGCATTTATGCCTTGTCCAGCCGGCAGGACCAGGAGGCCTCACCTGATGTCGTCACAGGTACCTTATCAGTCTCCGATTATGATGTGTATGCCTTGATAGATCCGGGTTCTACTCTGTCCTATATATCTCCCCTTGTTGCTAGTAGGATAGGGATAGAGCCTGAGTCCATAGACCCTTTCGAGGTAGCTACGCCAGTGGGTGATTCGGTGGTAGCTCGGCGGGTATATAGAGCTTGTCCAGTGACTTTATGCAGTCGTCAGACCCTAGCAGACTTGATAGAGCTGGACATGACTGATTTCGACGTGATCATGGGCATGGATTGGCTAGCTTCTTGCTATGCCAATGTAGACTGCAGGGAGAGAGTGGTGCGGTTCCAGTTTCCTGTGGAGCCGGTTATTGAGTGGGAGGGAAACACTGTATCGCCGAGGGGTAGGTTTATTTCCTACCTCAAGGCTAGGAAGATGGTGCAGAAGGGGTACATCTACCATCTCGTTCGGGTGTTTGATAACGAGGTGCGGTGCAGATTTTGATCGATTCAGAGTCGAGAGTTCCCAGGCGTGTTTCGGGCGACCTCTCGTATTCCTCCGAGAGGAGATAGAGTTTTGTATCGATGTCTTGCGGACACTCGGCTTATTTCCATTCCGCCATCTGAGAATGGCACCGCCGAGTTGAGAGAGTTGAAGGACCAGTGCGAGATTTCTTTGGAGAAGGGCTTCATCGGACCTAATATTTCTCCCCAGGAAGCGCCAGATTGTTCGTGAAGAAGAAGGGCGGGGCGTTGCGCATGTGTGTTGATTCTGAGCGGTGAACAAGGTGACCATTAAGAACAGATACCCTTCCTGTGATTGATGATTTGTTTGGCGATTGCGAGTGCGAGATGTTTCTCAAGATTGATCTGCGATCGGGCTATCATCAGTAGTCGAGAGGTGGATGTCCTAGATCGCATTCGGACCGATGCGGGCATTATGAGTTCAGGGTCATGTCTTTTGGATTGACCAATGCTCCGGCGGTATTCATGGATTTGATGAACCGAGTGTTCAAACCATTTTTGGACACATTTGTGATAGTGTTCATTGATGATATCTTGTTTTATTCTCGCTCAGAGCAGGAGCATGCGGAGCATTTGAGGACTGTTCTGAGAGTTCTCCAGGACCAGCAGTTATACGCCAAGTTTTCCAAATGTGAGTTTTGGTTAGCTTCGGTGGCTTTTCTTGGGCATATTGTGGGGGCCGCTGGTCTTCCGGTGGATACGACCAAGATCGGCGATCGAGAGTTGGCCTGAACCTACTACTCGGCGAGGTTCGCGATTTCGGGCCTCGCAGTTATTATCGGCGGTTCGTAGAAGTTTGCTTATCTCGCACCATTGACTAGCCGACTCGGAAGCGGCTAAGTTTGATGGACTGATGCTTGTGGCGGTGGTTTCGATTCTTGAAAGAGAGACGACCGCCCCCGTTCTTACTCTTCCAGAGGGTCCAGACGGTTATGTCGTGTATTGTGATTCGTCAGGCATCGGGTTGGGATGTGTGTTGATGCAGCTGGGTAAGGTTATAGCGTACGCATCCCGACAGCTTAAGAAGCATGAGAGGAACTACCCCACCCATGATTTGGAGTTGGCAGCGGTGATCCACGCCTTGAAGATCTGAAGGCACTATTTGTATGGGGTTCATGTGGATATTTATACAGACCACAAGAGCCTCCAGTATATCTTCGACGAGGAGAGTGAACTTACGGCGAGACGGTGGTTAGAGCTGCTCAAGGATTATGATGTTGACATCCTGTACCACCCGGGGAAGGCCAATGTTGTGGCAGATGCTCTTAGTCGTAGATCGATGGGTAGCCTATCAGATGTGCAGCCAGAGAGGAGGGGCATGGTTCACGATTTGCATCAGTTAGCGAGCCTTGGTGTCCGTTTGATTGATTCTGATAGCAGTGGGGTTCGAGTTCGAGAGGTTGCCGAGTCTTCCATCGTCGAGGAGGTGAAGAGGCAACAGTTTGAGGATCCGGTTTGATTCGGTATCGTGTCTACTCTTCGTGAGGGCAAGGGTCCTTTTGAGGTAGCACTTTGATGGGGTGCTAAGGTTTGAGGCGAGTTGTGTGTTCGGATGTTTGAGACTTGGCGAGTTCTTGGGGAAGCACACAAGCGTTACTCTATCCATCGGTCGACCAAGATGTACCACGACCTTAGATCTATGTATTTGTGGGATGGCTTGAAGAGGACGTTGCGAGTTCGTAGCTCGGTGCGTGTTGTCGCAGTGAAGGTAGAGCACCGAGGCCCGGTGGTTTGTTGACGATTTATCGAGATCCCGACACGGAAGTGGGAGGTGATCAACATGGACTTTATCACAGGATTACCTCGCACTCGGAGGAGACATGATTCTATATGGGTTATCGCCGACGGTGATGAAATCAGCCCACTTTCTTCCGTCGGGGCGACTTTTCTACCGAGGATTATGCGGACTTTACATCAGAGATCGCCGACCGCATGAGTCCCTATTTCGATCATATCGCATGCAGGAGCGGTTCGGCTAACTTCGGAGGTCTTTCGAGAAAGGGTTTAGGGGCCGAGTGAGCACGAGTCGCATTCCATCCACGAGCGAGCGGACGGTGGCGCACTATCCGCACTCTTGAGGATATCTCGCGAGCTGTGTTATCGACTTCCGGGTAGCTGGGAGGATCATTTGCCTCTAGTTGAGTTTGCGTATAATAATAGCTACCACTCCAAAGATTCGGATGGCGCCTTTGAGGCCTTGTATGGGAGGAAGTGCAGATCGCCGATAGGTTGGTTTGATGTAGGCGAGTGCGATTAGTGAGACCAGATTTGGTGCAGTGCCGATGGATAAGGTGAAGCTTATCCAGGAGCGGTTACTGACAGCTCAGAGTCGACAGAAGTCATATGCAGATCATCGCCGTCGGCATCTGGAGTTCGAGGTTGATGATTGGGTTTTCCTGAAGGTGTCACTCATGAAGGGTGTGATGAGATTCGGGAAGAAAGGGAAACTCAGCCCAAGGTACATTGGGCCCTATCGATTGTCCGAGGTAGGCAATGTTGCCTATGAGTTGGATCTGCCGTCCGATCTGGAGGCAGTGCATCCGGTGTTTCATGTTTCTATGCTGAGGAGATGTATCGGGGATCCATCTAGGGTACACCCGATTGACGATGTCCAGGTGACCGAGGGGTTATCGTATGAGGAGATTCCCATAGCGATAATCGATCGTCAGGTTAGGCGTCTGCGGACCAAGGACGTGGCTTCCGTCAAAGTCTTGTGGCGGAACGAGCTCAGGGAGGAGATGACGTGGGAAGCAGAGGAGGACATGAGGCAGAAGTATCCTCACCTATTCCCCACACCTCCAGGTAATTCACTTTCCTACTTGTAAATTTTCATTGTCATATATGCTTAAGTGTTGTTTTGTGGCCGTATGTAGCATTTGCAAACTGTTTAAGCTTTATCGTTAACTGTCTTGGGAAGGAACATTCGGGACGAATGTTTCTAAGGAGGGGAGAATGTTATACCCCGTATTTCCAGAGTATGTACGTGAGGACGTACGTACAAAAGTTTAGCCTTAGTTTGACACTTTGGACGAAAATATTGTGCACAACACTCGAAAAGAATCGTTTTCCGACGAAACGTTTTCCAAAGCTTGCGTAGGGAAAATTCCGGCTATGTCATTAATAATTTTTGCGGATTTTTTCGAGAGATGAAATATTTTGGACCAACGGGAGGGTGACACTTGTCACCCTCATTGGACGGCAAAGTTGGGCAAAGTTGGCACGTTTTTTGTGCCTTCTCCTTAGTCAAGGATTTGGTAGGATATTTGTGTAGTTGATGGATAAGGACACTTGCCTAAATCTCCACCTTACACTTGCCTAGCACTTGGCTTCATCTTGGCCATTGGTTGGCCATTGCTTGACCTATAAATACCCCCCTAACTTGAAGGTTTTCTTCATCCACAAATCAATTCTCCATGTCATGAAAAAAAATCCCTCCCCTCTCTTATAAGCTTTTCGTCCAAGGCTCTCCCCCCCTTCCTTGAGCCCTTAGCCGAAACCTACCCCCCCTCCCTTGGTAGAAATGTTGTCTTCCAAGTATAGTTACTATTCCAAAATACCCTAGCCCAAATCTCTTGTAGTATTTTAGTAGAAGTTGTTAGAAACTTCTAAGGGTTTCTTGGAGCTATCGGAGCGTGCAATTAGGAGCTAAACCTTGCTCAGGATCGACATTTATACTTGGATAATTTTGGGCTTATCGAGGTAAATACTCTTGTCCTTCTATTGTAATTGGATATTACACATAAGAATAGTTAAGACTTGAGTATAAGAATAGAATTGAACTGTTATCACAGTAGAACGGTTTAAATGAAGAATAATCGAATTGTACTTACATAGGACTGTTTTCACAGTAGACTTGAGTAACTTGCCGGGTAGGGAAGTGCTGCCCAATTTTCTGTAGGATAGAGAACCCTCTTCTTAGAACTGTTTACAGAGTAGTCTAGACGTTGATAGACGTGTCTGACTATTATAGGTTGATTCTCTGCGCGCGACATATTCGACTTGGCAGGTGGTTTTCGCCGAGAAGGTATGTGATTCTTCCTATACTCTTGAGCATGATATTTTAAATATATATAGTACGGTGAGCGTCGTGTGTTAATCGAATAATAATTACGGCAATGTCTTTTGACTTAAGCTCGAATAATAATTACAATGTCTTTTGACTTAAGCTAATAATAAAGATCTTCAAGCATTTCAAAGAATATCGAATCATTTTTAACGAGAGAAAGCAGTTTGTTTTTAAACAAAAGCTTAAGAGTTATACTAGCTTTATGGGAAGTTAGGTATAACAACTTAAGAAAGATAAAAGAATCATTTACTTGTTTGCTTGTAAAAACCTTGTATTGATTTGTAGGTGTAGTAAGATTGATTGATAAATAGACATATTATGATGCTACGTGTGTTAGTGTCTTGTGATGTTGTGAAAGGGGTCATTCTTGTTGTGCTTACGTTGCTAAACGGTAAGTCGATTATCTTGTTATTATATCACCTACCCTCGACTTGTTATACCGAGGGCTTGCCACCGCAGTGCGGGTCTATCGGCCTATGCGGTCCGCGAGACTATGCGAGTCAGCGGAGTTCGAGATTGATCATTCGGGTGTTTTAGCCCGACGGGGATGCCTATGCGGTGCAGTGTGACTATGCGATCTATTAAGACTATGCGGACTGCGGAGTCGAGGAGAATGCGGGGTTAGCTACCCCGTCGAGGAATACGATGCGGTGCGTGTGTGACCTATGCGGATGCGGGAAGTCCAGGACTAGGCACGCATAATGATACTACGGGCGATCGGCCTTGCCCGATCATTCGCGGCTAGGAAAGACCGGTTACATTATATCTATTTTGCTCTTGTTTATGTTGCGGCACTATGTGCGATTAAACCGTTGTATTTACAAATGGCTTTAAATACTTTGATTTTACTTGATTTACGCTTTCATATACTTAGTACTGTTGTCGACTCTCCTTCGGGCTGCGTTCATGCGCAGTAAGGGCAGCAGTGCTAGATCCGCATCCTTAGGATCTTTTTGCTTTGGTGTCGTGAGCTCCATCTTCTCCGAGGCTCGACTTTTGGGTATGATCTCCTGTTGTTGTATATAGTTTTGTACATTCAGGTATGGCGGCCTGTCCCGCCATAGTTGTTTATATTCTTAGAGGTCAGTAGTCTGTATGCAGTTAGGATGTAACTGCAAAACTATGTTTATATATATATGCCGAAAGGCGACATTTTCTCACATAAAACTGTGTCTCATTTTACAACTGTTTCATGTCTTGTTTTTATATTCCGCTGATTACTCTGATGTATGACTACTTGGGTGCCCGGGTAAGGCACCAGTCACGGGCCCCGGAACGGGTCGTGACATTAAATTTCGGAATTATTGTGCCCTATTTATGGCATGTTGGTTACTATTATCGGGCCTTGAAAAAGGTGGAGAATTGAGTAGAAATGGGGGAGGTTGTTATACCCCGTATTTCCAGAGTATGTACGTGAGCGCGTACGTATTATAATTTGAGCCTTAAAAGTTGGCTAGTTTCGAAATTTGTACACAACACCCGATTAGAGTCGTTTTTCGACGAAACGTTTCCACAGCTTTCGTAGGGAAAATTCCGGCTATGTCATTTATAATTTTTGCGGATTTTTCCGAGAGACGAAACATTTTGGACCAACGAGAGGGCGACACTTGTCACCCTCTAATTGGAAGGAGTGGACGGCAAAAGCTTGCCCTTTGCACGTTTTTGGTGTTGCATTTTTTGTCAAGGGTTAGGTAGGATATTTTGTGTAAATGGATAAGGTAGCACATGGCTAAATCTTGGCCTTACACTTGCTATGCACTTGTCTTCATCTTGGCCATTGGTTGGCCTTCACTTGACCTATAAATACCCCTCTAAGTTGAAGACTTTCTTCATCCTCACTTGAGCAATCTACCTAAGTCTCAAACACTCCTCCTCTTGTCCTCTCGTCCACCACACCCTCCCCTTTGAGGCCCTATTGGCGAGAGCTTCCCTCCCCCTTTGTGGTGCCTAAGCCAGGGTACCCCAGCCTAGTTGTCTCGTATAAATACCCTTGTTGTGGTATAGAAATACTCTCCTAGTATTGTTATAATGTCCAAATACCTTGGCCCAAATACCTTGTAGTATTCCCAAGGTTACAATTATACAAGCCCAGAAAATACCATTATACTTCCCCTCAGTCACTAAACGAAACCCTAAGGAAATCTTCATTGATTGTTGAAGTATTTGAGTAGACGTTGGTTAGAACTTCTAAGGGTTGTTTGGAGCGGGTTGGAGCGCACGGAGTAGGAGCTAAACGTTGTTCAGGATCGACATATAAACTCGGATAATTTTGGGCTTATCGAGGTAAACATTCTTGACCTTCTGTTGTAATTGGAAATTACATGTTGTAGGAGTATATAGTTAAGTATACTATATATAGAACTGAACCTAGTTGTGCGGCAATGTCTTTTGACTTAAGCCTGAATAATACTTACGGCAATGTCTTGCGACTTAAGCCTGAATTTAAAGAAGAGAACTGGAACTGTAATTACATAGGACTGTATCAGATGAGACTTGTGTAACATTCTTGTGTAGTAGAATTGTACACGCCCGGTTAGGCGTGTTAACCCCTGGTTGGCTTGGTAGCGGCCTCGATAGAGAGAGGAGATTTACGCTGTTGCGGGAAGTCTTCGAATTTTACGTAGAATATTCTACGCCGATCTAAAGATATTAATAGGCGCTTTGTGGCCTCTATAGGTTGTAGTACTACGTGTGGGGTGATCGCTTGGTAGAGTGTAGCCGAGCGGTTTGAGGTACTTGGAGCGTTTTGCTATTAGTCGATAATCGTCGCGGTATGTGAACCTCTTCCTATCCGTTCTAGCATGATATGTGTATAACTATGTATGCGGTAGACGACATATGTTTAATGTATTTGATTGATTTGAAACATAAAGTGTTATAACGGCTTTATGGGAAGTTGGTTATAATGACTTTATGTAGGTAAGAAAGTACTTGTGGTTTTTAAGAGGTAATCGATTTGAACTATAACCGGTTGGCTATGTGATAATAAAGAACTTGAAGTATGTCAAAAGATTTTGAATCATTTTGAGAGAAGAAGTAATACTTGGTTTTGGAAACTTAAGAGTTATACTAGCTTTATGGGAAGTTAGGTATAACGGCTTAAAATGTTTTCTTGATTTGAAATCGAATGTGTATCGACAAACCATCGCAGCGTTAATAAAAGGAAATGCGAGAAACCTCCATCCGCATAGAAGCTAAGATGAGACAAAATGACATTTCCTAGATCATGGTCGCTTAATAAGATTGATTATAAACAAGAATAACCTACTCACTTATAAGACATAGGTTTCTCAAACGTTTAAAGGAGAATTATGTTTTAAAGGATTTAAAACTATGAACTACGAAACCTTTTTCTAAAATGAGAAACTTGAGCATTCGAAATTAGGCAAACTTGAACGTTTGGAAAGTAAGGTTGTTACTTGATTTTACAAAGGAAAGCATTTTGGTTTACTTAACAATGTTAGTCACTCAAATTTTATACTACGGGTATCGGGTGACCTTTGTAAAAGAAATGGATCTTAAAAGGAATTTAACGGACGTAGTACTTTAGGGTTAAAATCCGGACTTTGACATAAAATGAAAGTACCTTGAGTTGTGTGTAACTTGTTTATGCTTGTTGTTATGAAACTTGACCATGTTACGTGTGATAGCCTTGTTGTGCAAATCGTGTTCTACTCGACTACGGCTCATCCGAATGTATTTCACTTGATTACGGTTCATCCGAATGTATTTCACTTGATTACCGGCTCATCCGGAATGTATTTCACTCGACTCCGGCTCATCCGGAATGTATTTCACTCGACTAGGTTCATCCGAATGTATTTCACTTGATTACGGTTCATCCGGAATGTATTTCACTTGATGACCGGTTCATCCGAATGTATTTCACTTGACTACGGTTCATCCGAATGTATTCCATTTCACCACCGGCTCATGGGATGAACCGAATGATTCCACACTTTTCTATATTGGGTCCATAAGATGGGCGAGACCGCTATACGTATCACATGATTTGTACCTAGATCGCGGCGGTGAGGAAGGAGTTCCACGGGCATGAGGATGACTTTTAGGCGTAAGTCACGACTTGACATGATCGCTCTTATGTTGTGAACGTAGTTTGGTTATCATACATGTCTCTGCTTTATAGACTATTATGATTTCATTTACATATTTCTGATTTCACATACTTGGTACTGTTATCGACCTCGCCCGTGCGTTCATGCCGCAGTAAAAGGTACATCGATCGCCGATCCCTTATAGGATCACATTCCACGTGTTGGGAAGCTCCGTTCCTTCGAGGCTTATCTTTTGGTATGTTACCACAGTCTGTAGATTCTTATACATTCGTGGTATGGCGGGGCCTGTCCGTCATAGCTGTAAAAATCTTAGAGTGCATGCTGTTGTGGCGTGGTTTGTAAAAGGATAAGCTGTCGGGTATTTATGTATATATGATGAAGGCAACTGCTTTGGTTGGCTTTGCTTATTTATCTCTTCTCTTAATTCATGTTCATGTTTTTATTTCCGCTGATTTTCTCGATGTTGTATCACTAGGGTGCCCGGTAAGGCACGACCACGGGCCCGGTTGGTCGTGACAAAAGTGGTATCGAGCGCTTAGTCTCGGAAAGTGTCTAAGCACCGTGTCTAGTAGAGTCTTGATTATCGGTGTGTTGTGCACCACATCTATAATCGAGGCTATAGGACATTTAGGATTGGTTTCCATTCTTCTCATTACGAGATCGTGCCCACAGAGGCGTGTGATAAGTTGGGCAACTCTGACGTATCCCTTTTCTTTTACCAGTTATGCCTCCGCGTAAGGCAACCCATGCCCAGATGGGCAAGACAGTCGAGGGAGCTGTTAGTGAGATACAGAGGAGTACGAGGGCGAGCGGTCGACACTGAGCAGTGCTTCCGACGGCGGGTTTCGCGCGCCGCCAAGACCAGCGAGTTTAGAGCGCAGCGGTCTGCCGAGACTACAATACTGAGCCTCCGTCCCACACTGGAGCAGATGAGACGGGGTACAAGGAGATGGCCCGATTCGCCGTGGTCGTGGCGGATATGAGGATAGGCTGACGCAGGCATTCCCCAAGAGCACCCGTAGTTCACCCCGGCGAGCAGTTTGAGGCTACGTGACTTTCTCGAGTTGTAGCCACTTGATGTTCTATGGATCGAGCGAGATGACCCTCGAGTTTATCCGACTACAATGGATCATGAGTGATCGAGCCTCGAGGCGAGTCGGTGGTATTGGGTTCGCATCACCGCGTGATCTGCCGATTGGTAGTTTTGATTCGTGGAATCGCCCCGGAAGAGCATGCACTTCCAGCGATTTGGGACGAGTTCTCGAGGGCATTTCTGCACATTTCTTGCCTCCACAGATGAGAGGGCTCGGGCGGCAGATTTTTGACGCTGAGCGGGGCGGGCGAGCGGTTAGAGAGTACAATGTGGAGTTCGACTCATTAGCTCGGTAAGTTCCATTGTAGTAGCGGATATGGAGGACAGTACACCGCTACGCCACCGGCTGACGATTACTTGGCGAGCTTATGCGGGTGTAGCTCTTGGTAGGGCATGGACATTGCCCGCATGCAAGCTCATGCACTAGGATGCGAGGCGGAGAAGTCGACGGAATGACCGAGATCGGAAAAGAGGCGTAACAGCGAGGTCCTTTGGTAACTTTCGAGGCGGACCGCCTCGGCAGCGATCTAGTTATGTACCTCCGCCCGACGGAGGTGGTCCTCCTCGATCTTGAGGCGTTCAGGTATTCGGGAGCTGGTCGAGCTCGGGGCTTCGTTCGCGGTATACGTGAGTGCTAGCCAGCCGGATTCGTGTCCCCCTCAGTGTGCACGATGTGGAAAACATCATCCCGGGGAATGTCGTCTTTTTACTGGTGCTTGTTTCACCTGCGGCCGTCAGGGCCATGTGACGAGAGACTGTGCTTATAGGAGAGGTACCGGCAGCATGACTGCGGATCGATGGCGTGTTCATCGCCATACTGATTATGCGCCTGCGAGTGGACTTACGATTAAGTGAGCGGTAGCCGTGTATATCCTTAACCCTCTAAAGGCTTGTATGTTTTGATGTTATGTTAATGTGTTAAGTGTTATGTTCGGATAGCTTTGTGCTAAAATGTGATTTAGGAACCTGGTTGGGGAAAAAGGGTAAGCCTGGGGGTGAGGAAATGATGAACCTTAGAATATTACAGTTGAGACCTTAGATGTAAGGCCGTCTTGTGTACAATATTTTTGCGAGTGATCCTTGTCAGAGTGCATTTTATGCCTAGAATGTATTGTGTGATAAGTCTCTGGGTTGGGTAAATGAAAGTGGTATCTTTCATGATGTGATTTAGCAAGGTTGTTCCGGATCGAAACGAGAGTCGGCGTGTGAGGCTCGGGTTGAGGACGTGTTGCGTGTCAACCCGTAGCCCGGAATGAGGTGGGGTCAGCTCTGGGTGGTCCCGCCAGGTGGTAGGGTCACGAGGGTGCTAGTCCCAAGTTTAGATGACCGTCGTATGAGTTCGTGGTTATGTTCGACCAGAAGCGGATCATGAAGGCCGGGAATGGCCTTAAGGGAGATTGCGGTTAGTAAGATGACCAAGTTGGAGGTAGTGACTCCAAAGTTTTGGAGAACTGAAGCGATGACTGAAGTGTGGTACGTATACTGGAAGAGTTCAAGAGTTCGAGAAGAGTACGACGAGTAAGGGTAGAGGCGAGCATGTATTGCGAGCATAGATATGATCATTTCTTGTAAAGGGAGAAGGTGCGAAGGATGGATCTTTTAGACCTCGTGAATCGCATGCAATCCATTAGCATTGGTTGGGTCACCGGAGTGACACTAGAACCTCGCGCAAAGTGACAAAAGTTTGTGATGTTAGAGGTGTTTCCTCGTGGACTTGGATGTAAGTATTTTGCGCAGTGTTTCGTGGCGGTGTGGCGAGATTGTTCTCGTAAGTATAGTAGTGAAGACTATCTTTGGCGCATTTGTTTGAGGCTTAGAAGGAACATTCGGGAATAATGTTTCTTAGTAGGGGAGAATGTTATACCGCGTATTTCCAGAGTATGTACGTGAGCGCGTACGTATTATATTTTGAGCCTTAAAAGTTGGCTAGTTTCGAAATTTGTACACAACACCCGTTTAGAGTCGTTTTGACGAAACGCTTCCACGACTTCGTAGGAAAATTCCGGCTATGTCATTTATAATTTTTGCGGATTTTTCCGAGAGACGAAACATTTTGGACCAACGAGAGGCGACACTTGTCACCTCTAATTGGAAGAGTGGACGGCAAAAGCTTGCACGCTGCGTTTTGGTGTTGCATTTTTGGTCAAGGGTTAGGTAGGATATTTTGTGTAAATGGATAAGGTAGCACATGGCTAAATCTTGGTCTTACACTTGCTATGCACTTGTCTTCATCTTGGCCCTTGGTTGGCCTTCACTTGACCTATAAATACCCTCTAAGTTGAAGACTTTCTTCATCCTCACTTGAGCAATCTACCTAAGTCTCAAACACTCCTCCTCTTGTCCTCTCGTCCACCACACCCCCTCCCCCTTTGTGGCCCGATTGGCCGAGCTTCCCCCTCCCCTTTGTGGTGCCCTAGCCTAGTTGTCTCGTATAAATACCCCTTGTTGTGGTATAGAAATACTCTCCTAGTATTGTTATAATGTCCAAATACCTTGGCCCAAATACCTTGTAGTATTCCCAAGGTTACAATTATACAAGCCCAGAAAATACCATTATACTTCCCCTCAGTCACTAAACGAAACCCTAAGGAAATCTTCATTGATTGTTGAAGTATTTGAGTAGACGTTGGTTAGAACTTCTAAGGGTTGTTTGGAGCGGGTTGGAGCGCACGGAGTAGGAGCTAAACGTTGTTCAGGATCGACATATAAACTCGGATAATTTTGGGCTTATCGAGGTAAACATTCTTGACCTTCTGTTGTAATTGGAAATTACATGTTGTAGGAGTATATAGTTAAGTATACTATATATAGAACTGAACCTAGTTGTGCGGCAATGTCTTTTGACTTAAGCCTGAATAATACTTACGGCAATGTCTTGCGACTTAAGCCTGAATTTAAAGAAGAGAATCGTAATTACATGTGTATCAGATGAGACTTGTAACATTCTTGTGTAGTAGAATTGTACACGCCCGGTTAGGCGTGTTAACCCCGGTTGGCTTGGTAGCGGCCTCGATAGAGAGGAGAGATTTACGGCATTGCGGGAGGTCTGCGAATTTTCTGTAGAATATTCTACGTCGGGATCTAAAGATATTAATAGGCGCTTTGTGGCCTCTATAGGTTGTAGTACTACGTGTGGGGTGATCGCTTGGTGAGAGTGGCCGAGCGGTTTGAGGTACTTGGAGCGTTTTGCTATTAGTCGATAATCGTCGCGAGGTATGTGAACCTCTTCCTATCTGTTCTAGCATGATATGTGTATAACTATGTAGTGCGGTGACGCATATGTTTAATGTATTTGATTGATTTGAAACATAAAGTGTTATAACGGCTTTATGGGAAGTTGGTTATAACAGCTTTATGTAGGTAAGAAAGTACTTGTGGTTTTTAAGAGGTAACTGATTTGAACTATAACTGGTTGGCTATGTGATAATAAAGAACTTGAAGTATGTCAAAAGATTTTTGAATCATTTTGAGAGAAGAAGTAATACTTGGTTTTTGGAAACTTAAGAGTTATACTAGCTTTATGGGAAGTTAGGTATAACGGCTTAAAAATGTTTTACTGATTTCGGAAATCAGAATGTGTATCGACAAACCACTGCAGCGTTAATAAAAGGAAATGCAGTAGAAACCTCCATCTGCATAGAAGCTAAGATGAGACAAAATGACATTTCCTAGATCATGGCTGCTTAATAAGATTGATTATAAACAAGAATAACCTACTCACTTATAAGACATAGGTTTCTCAAAACGTTTAAAGGAGAATTATGTTTTAAAGGATTTAAAACTATGAACTACGAAACCTTTTTCTAAAATGAGAAACTTGAGCATTCGAAATTAGGCAAACTTGAACGTTTGGAAAGTAAGGTTGTTACTTGATTTTACAAAGGAAAGCATTTTGGTTTACTTAACAATGTTAGTCACTCAAATTTTATACTACGGGTATCGGGTGACCTTTGTAAAAGAAATGGATCTTAAAAGGAATTTAACGGACGTAGTACTTTAGGGTTAAAATCCGGACTTTGACATAAAATGAAAGTACCTTGAGTTGTGTGTAACTTGTTTATGCTTGTTGTTATGAAACTTGACCATGTTACGTGTGATAGCCTTGTTGTGCAAGCATCGTGGTTCTACTCGATTACCGGTTCATCCGGGAATGTATTTCACTTGATTACCGGTTCATCCGGGAATGTATTTCACTCGACTACCGGTTCATCCGGGAATGTATTTCACTTGATTACCGGTTCATCCGGGAATGTATTTCACTTGATGACCGGTTCATCCGGGAATGTATTTCACTTGACTACCGGTTCATCCGGGAATGTATTCCACTCGACTACCGGTTCATGGGATGAACCGGGAATGTATTCCACACTTTTCTATATTGGGTCCATAAGATGGGCCGAGACCTGTTATACGTATCACATGATTTGTACCTAGACTGCCGGCAGTGAGGAAGGAGTTCCACGGGCATGAGGGATGACTTTTAGGGCGTGAGTCCCTGACTTGACATGACTGCTCTTATGTTGTGAACTGTAGTTTGGTTATCATACATGTCTCCTGCTTTATAGACTATTATGATTTCATTTACAGTATTTTACAGTTTCACATACTTGGTACCTGTTATCGACTCTTCGGGGCCGCGTCATGCCGCAGTAAAAGGTACATCGATCGCCGATCCGCTTATAGGATCACATTCCAGGCGTGTTGAAGCTCCGTTCTTCGGAGGCTTATCTTTTGGTATGTTACCACAGTCAGTAGATTCTTATACATTCGTGGTATGGCGGGCCCCGTCCGTCATAGCCGTTGTAAAAATCTTAGAGGTGCAGAGTAATGCAAGTGTGGTTTGTAAAAAGGATAATCGTCGGGTATTTATGTATATATGATAAGGCAAATCGCTTTGGTTGGCCTGTTTATTTATCTCTTCTCTTAATTCATGTTCATGTTTTTATTTCACGATTTTCTCGATGTTGTATCACTAGGGTGCCGGTAAGGCACTACCACGGCCCGGTTCGGTCGACAGAGGTCGCCAATTTTTCGTAGACTAAGAGAAATCTTACTTAGAATGATAGGCGTGTTTTGACTATTATAGGTTGACACTCTGCGCGCGACATATCCGACTTGGCAAGTGGATTTAGCCGAGGAGGTATGTGATTCTTCCTATCCCTTTGAGCATGATATTTGTGAAATATATATAGTACGATAGACGTACGTATGTTAAACTAAACTTGGCTTTACTTTGATGTCTTTGGACTTGAGTTCTAATTAATAAGAATCTTGGACATTTCAAAAGAGTTATGAATCATTTTGGAAGAAAAGTAATACTTGTTTTTCACAAAAAAAGTTTAAGTGTTATACTAGCTTTATGGGAAGTTAGCTATAACGACTTAAGAAAGATAAGAAAAGGTTTAATTATTTGTTTATCAAATGCTTGAAATGATGTTTGAAGGTATGGTAAGTTGGTTTGATAAACATGTTATGATGCTACGTGTGTTAGTATCTTGTGACGCTTGTGTAAGGAGGTTATTCTTATTGTGCTTATGTTGTTTAATGATAAGCTCTTGTGTTAGTATCTTGTGACGCTTGTGTAAGGAGGTTATTCTTGTTGTGCTTATGTTGTTTAACGATAAGCCGTTGTGTTAGTATTATATCACTCACCCTCCTGACTTGTTACGATGTCGTGGGTTAGCCGCCCCCAATGCGAGGAATACCTCATGCGGGTCCATGGGACCTATGCGGAGCTGCGGGAGTTCCAGGATGATCACTCCGGATGTGTTACGCCGATGCGAGGAATACCTCACGCGTGCATGCGCTACGCGACGGCGGAGTCGGGGCGATGCCGAGGGTTAGCTACCCCCGATGCGAGGAATACCTCATGCGGGCCTAAGGGGCCTATGAAGACTGCGGGAGTTCCAGGATTAGGCTCGCATAATGATACTATGGGCGATTGGCCTTGCTTTGATCATTAGCGGCCTAGAAAAGACCAGCTACATTATATCTATTTTTGCTCTTGTTTATGATGTGGCACTATGTGCGGTTAACTTGGTTGTTTCGTACATATTTGTGAATTGGTTTTAAAATGTTATAATTATATATATCAAGATTTTACTGATTTCACATACTTGGTACTGTTGACATCGACTCTCGTGGCTGCGTACGCCGCAGTAAGTGGAAAGAGTGGTAGATCCTCATTCTTAGGATCTTTACTCAGTGTCGAGCTCCATTTCTCCGAGGCTCGACTTTTGGTGCAGTTCTCCCGATGTTGTAGATGTTTTGTACATTCGGGGTATGACGGCCCCGTCCCATCATAGTGTTTACATCTTCTTAGAGGTCTGTAGTCCTGTTGTAAAGTTGGGATGTAACTGTTCACTTTTGGTATTTATATACATGCCGAAAGACAACTTTTCTTTTGATAGACTGATCTTATTTTACACTGTTTCATGTTTGCAAGTTTATATTCCGCTGGTTACTCTGATGTATGTCTACTTGGGTGCCCGGGTAAGGCACCAGTCACGGGCCCGGGAACGGGTCGTGACAGTATGAAATAACCATGTGATATTATTTCATGATTCCTTCTACTCTTAGAAGTTAAGAGGTATTCACGTTGTTGATTCTAAGTTAAAGGTATGTCTAAGTTATCCTAAGTCCTTACCAAGTCTTATGGGGGATGTTGGTAAGAAGTGTTAGGAAGTTATGAAGTGTGAATTAAAGCTTTGTGCCTTGATTTAATTGAAGTAAGTAAGTTGATTTTATGTTTGAAAATGACTTGAATTTATATGTGAAAAGGGGATTTATTTTTTTTACACCCCGTAAGTTCAGGACAGGTATAAGAGAATGTACGTAAGGAATCAAGACTTGGAAATCGGTACGAAAGGAAGAATTGTTTTTCCGACGGAAAATCTTCCGGAAGTCGGAAAGGAAAAATGCTTGTTGTTGAGAATTGGATTCTCAAAAGACAATATTTGTAAAGTATGGAACTTATTAACACTATGGAAATTTATTTTTACGGATTTGGTCACGTGGGGCCCACCCGAGGAATTTTACATTTTTGTGGGGCCCACGAGGTTCTGGAATTTTATGGACGAATGAGAGGGCGACACGTGGCACCCCCTCCATGATGTTGGACGAAATATTGCAAGGGTGTTATGGTCATTTGACCTATGTAGATGATAAGTCTTCTAAGCTTGATATTGTTGACAAGTCAACTTGTCCACCTAGGCTTGATCCAAGTGAAACTCATCCTAACCTCACATTTGTTTAAGTCTAAGCCTCCATCAGTGTTATAAGTATACTAAGTTAGTGCAAGACAAAGTCTTTTACACTTAGAAAAATTAGAAACATTGTTGTTCTACAATAAAAGCTCTCAGGTTAGTGCCCTCTCCCACACAAAAAATTTGTGATTTTGATCCATTAGCCACAAGACTTTAACCCAATGTCCCCAAGGGTATTGTAAGGTTATCTCAATAGAAAGATTTCGGAAAAAACGCATTTTTACGTTAGTCGCAAGGCGGAAACTAAGGGAGTTCTTCAACTTTGAAGTTGGAACTTGAAGATGGGTTCTTCATAGGCCTCTAAGGAGTGCTTGGAGCGGATTGGAACCTAAGGAAAGGAGCTAAGAATTGCTAAGGCGCGACTTTGGAATCTTGGAAATTTTAAGGGCTTTGAAAGGTATAAATTTTGTCGTTTTAGCATTAAGTTTACTTATTGATTGTAGCTATGGTTATTAGCAAGCATGAGTTATATATTACGAAGTTTGATTATCATATTGGCTATTGGAACCCTAATCCGAAAACTAGCATGTTAGCCCTAAGATTTCAATTCAAGTCGATTATTAGTAAAGTCATCGCATGTTGTAAAAAAAGAAGGAAATTGTAGTTGTTGAAGTGGTTTATAACTATATAACATGTTGACCTTAGAACTTGGAATTGGAAAAGGATTGGAAAAGACTTTGAATTGTTAGTTGTAGTTGGCCGAGAATGGCTTGGAGTTTTAAACTACTTGGTATGAATTGTGGGGCGGAATTTTACACGTATTGTAAGGCGTGTAATCCCCTTTGTTTGGTTATTGTATTCGACCTTTAAAAAGGTGGCAAAGTGAGTAGAAACAAAGGAAGTGCTGCCCGATTTTCCGTAGAATTAGAGACTGTATACTTAGTATTATTCTACGTTAGAGGCTAGAAGTTGATAGTCTTGTTGTGACCATTATAGGTTGACACTTCTACGTACGGCGTATTCGGCTTAGCTTGTGGATTTAGCCGAAAAGGTATGTGAACTATCTCCTCTTCTAGCATGATTCCTTAAGATTAAGAAAGTATGTTCTACTCCTTAAATGATCCATTCCTTGGTTGTATTTGGATTGCCTAGAATAGAATTTGTTCTATGTACTTCATTGATTGTACTTTGATGTTTAAATTGTAAGTTGTAAAATCCATTTTCTTAGTGAAGTTTGGATTCTTAAAAGTGAAAGTATTTTACTTAAAGTACATAGAGTCTTGAAAAGGAAGTGGTTTCCAAATCTTTTGGGCTAGTGCCTTAGTCCCAAAATCCTAAAGGTCATTATAATGACTTTAGGGGAGTTAAAGGAGTGATTTACTTAATTGTTTTAAGAGAGGAGAAATGACATGATTTAAGAGAAGTAACTTGTTTTAAAGGTGTGAGTTACTTGAGGTTTAAAAGTAGAAGAAACTTGTTTTCTAAATGTTAAGAGACTTGAAGTATTTTGAAAGTTAAGAACTTGATTTGTAAGTATGTGACACTTGGTTTTAAAAGTATAAGTCTCTTGGTTATAAAAAGGAATGGATATGTCTAAAACCATAAAGGGTTATAACGGCTTTATGGGAAGTTGGTTATAACGGCTTTATGGAAGGTTTAGAAAGTTGTCTATTTTGATTAAAGGGCATAAGTTGCCTAGATTGTGAAAATTTGAAGTTACTTGATTTCAAGCCTTGAAATGAGTTTTCTAAACGTGTAGTAACTTACTTTGAAAAATAGACATGCCTTGATACTACGGGTGTTAGTATCTTGGGATTTTACATAAAAAGGAGTCTTTTGAAAAGAATGTACGTACGTAGTACTTTGGCTTGTTAAATGAGAATTATTCTATTTGTGCCCTGATAAGTACTTTGGCTTGTTAAATGGGAATTATTCTATTTGTGCCCTGATAAGTACTTTGGCCTGTTAAATGAGAATTATTCTATTTGTGCCCTGATAAGTACTTTGGCCTGTTAAATGAGAATTATTCTATTTGTGCCCTGATAAGTACTTTGGCTTGTTAAATGAGAATTATTCTATTTGTGCCCTGATAAGTACTTTGGCTTGTTAAATGAGAATTATTCTATTTGTGCCCTGATAAGTACTTTGGCCTGTTAAATGAGAATTATTCTATTTGTGCCTTGATAAGTACTTTGGCCTGATAAATTGTGAATTTGTCTAAGTGTGCCTTGATAAGTACTTTGGCTTGATTAATTGAGAATTATTCTATGTGTGCCTTGATAAGTACTTTGGCTTGTTTAGTTGAGAATTGCCTATGTGTCTGAAATAGCGGTTGTGTGCTATTGGTATATCGGTCGTTCGGGTTCATTCCGGGTTTGTGGCATTTGCAGTCCGTGGAATTGCTACCCACGATCGCGAGGAATACCTCACGCGGGTCCGTAAGGACTTATGCGAGTGAAATAGTCCCACGCGGGCGGGTCCAACCTATCACGAGGAATACCTCACGCGAGTCCGTAAGGGCTTATGCGGGTGAAATAGTCCCATGCGAGGAATACCTCACGGGTCCACGCGGCCTACGCGGGTGAAATAGTCCCGAGTAGGATGACTAAATAATCCGCGGGCGGATGGTCTGTTTTGATCATGAGCTTCCTATTTTATATTGTAAGGATACTCTTCGCTTACTCTCATTGTTAGTAAGGCACAATGTGTTGTAATTTGATTATCATATATGTCCCGGTTGTTTGTGTTACCCTATGGTCATGCTTTTACGATGTGGGATTCCGGGGCATGAGACCACGTGGTATTTAGGACACAGGTAGGACTTGGTGTTCATGTATCCTTATTGGTGTTATTACATCATGGACTGCCGGCAGTGAGGAAGGATTCCACGGGCATGATTGATATTATGGGCGTGAGACCCATAGTTATATTTGAGTAGTGACTTTGAGGGCCTGCGTCCCTGACTTGATATGACTGCTTATGTGTTATGTACTGTAGGTTGGCTATCATACATGTCTCCTGCTTTATTTAGACTGTTATGATTTCATTACAGTACTTACTGTTCACATACTTGGTACATTCTTCGTACTGACCTCCTTCGGGGGGCTGCGTTCATGCCGCAGGTTTAGGTACGCTGTTTGGTGATCGGCAGGTGTAGGACCCTGCTCAGAGTTTTTGGATAGCTCCTTCGCTCGGAGTTATCTTTTGGTATAAGTTCTTTCAAGATGTGCTTTTGTACAGTTATGGGTACGGCGGGGCCTTGTCCCGTCATAGTTCAGTATAACTCTTAGAGGTCTGTATTCATATGTGGGATTGGACTCATGTACGATGTTGTGTCTTTGGTCTATGTATATTATATGGCAGCCTTGTCGGCTTTGCCTTGCACGTACGTTGGTTTTAAAAAAAAAATGAGGTGTTATTAAATTTCCGCAGTTTACTTGTGTTGTTAAGGTAGCAGGGTGCCCAGGTAGGGCACCAGTCACGGGCCCGGGGTTCGGGGTGTGACAATTTTAAAAGTGGAAGTTATATGATTTTAAAGAGAATAAGCTACTTGGTTTTGGAAGTGTATGAAACTTTATTTTTCAAGATTATGGGACTTGATTTCTAAAGTGTAGATGACATGATTTTATAAGTATAAGTAAATGGACTTTAAAGAATGTATGTTATGAAGTATTAAGACTATGAACTTTGATTTTCTTTATAGGATTATGAAACTTTATTTTTCAAGTTATGGGACTTGATTTCTAAAGTATAAGCGACTTGATTTTAAAGAGTATATGATACGAGGTTTTAAGACTATAAGCCTTGATTTTATAAGTGGAAATGACTTGATTTAAAAAATATGGCTTCTTGATCTATTTCAAAAGTTAAGAAGATTGATTTCAAAAGAGTATGTAACTTGAGTTTTAAAAAGAAGAATGTATTGATTTAAAGGAGAGGGAGTGGCATGATTCTTTTATAAGTATGTATGTACGTAGTATTTTTGGGTTTAGTTTTCCTAATTTTGCAAGAATAAAAGTGTCTTAAGTTCTCTAAAATGAAAGGTTGTTATAATAGGTTTATGGGAAGTTGTTATAACGACTTAAGAAGAAGTGAAAAGATGGTTTAAAAATATTATGTAAGGAAAATCACACCGAGCCTACAAATAGGCCGGATTATGTTATGAGGTACACCTAGCCTACAAATAGGCCGGATTATGTTATGAAATACACCGAGCCTACACATAGGCCGGATTACGCCATATTACCTCGAGCCTACACATATGCCGGGTTATGTCATCTTACACCGAGCCCCACAGGCGGGCCGGATTATGCTACATGATTCCACATTACACCGAGCCCTACAAGCGGGCTGGATTATGCTACATGATTCCACAGTACACCGAGCTCCACAGGTGGGCCGGATTATGTTACATGATTCCACAGTACACCGAGCCCCACAGGCGGGCCGAATTATGCTACATGATTCCACAGTACACCGAGCCCCACAGGCGGGACGGATTATGCTACACGATTCCACGTGCAAGGCCGCGGCGGGCGGATTATGCTACATGATTCCACAGTACACCGAGCCCCACAGGCGGGCCGGATTATGCTACATGATTCCACAGTACACCAAGTGTTACACCCCGTAAGTCCAGGACATGTATAAGAGAATGTATGTAAGGAATCAAGACTTGGAAATTAGTACGAAAGGGGAGAATTGTTTTTCCGACGGAAAATCTTCCGAACGTCGGAACGGATAAATGTTCGTTGTTGATAATTGAATTCTCAAAATGTATTATTTGAGGAATATGGAACTTTTAACATTATAGACATTTATTTTTACGGATTTAGTCATGTGGGGCCCACCCGAGGAATTTTACGTTTTGTGGGGCCCACCCGAGGAATTTTACGTTTTGTGGGGCCCACGAGGGTTACGGAATTTTATGGACGAATGAGAGGGAGACACGTGACACCCATACATGGTCTTGGTCGAAATATATGGTAAGGGTAAAATGGTCATTGACCATCTTGGAAGATAAGTCTTGCAAGCTTGATATTGTTGACTTGTCAACTTGTCCACATAGGCTCAATCCAAGTGAAATTCATCCAAGCCTCACATTTGTTGATATCTAAGCCCTTCGTTGTGTTATATATACATAACTAGTAGCAAGACTTGGCATTTTACACTTAGAAAAATTAGAGAACCTTGTGTTCTTCAAGACTTGCTCTCGGGTTAGGTCCTATTCCCACACAAAAAATTTTAGTTTGTGATCCTTTGTTCACAAGACTTAAACCCAAGGTCCCTAAGAGTATTGTAAGATTATCTCAATAGAAAGATCCCGGAAAAACGGCGTTTTCGTATTAGTCACAAGGCGGAAACAGGGGTTCTTCAACTTTGAAGTTGGAACTTGAAGATAGGTTCTTCATAGGCTTCTAAGGAGTGCTTGGAGCGGATTGGAACATAAGGAAAGGAGCTAAGAATTGCTAAGGAGCGACTTCGAATCTTGGAAATTTTAAGGGCTTATAAAGGTATAAATCTTGTCGTTTTAGCAATTAAGTTTACTTATCTGTAGCTATGGTTCTTAGCAAGTATGAGTTATATATTATGAGGTTTGATAAGTGTTTTGACTATTGGAACCCTAATCCGAAAACTAGCATGTTTAGCCTTAAGATTGGAATTCAAGTTGATTATTAGTTTAAGTCGTCGCATGTTGTATAAGAAAGAAATTATAGTTGTTGAAGTTGTTTATCACTATATAACATGTTAGACCTTAGAACTTGGAATTTGAAAGTTATTGGAAAAGACTTTGAATTGTTGGTTGTTGTTGGCCGAGAATGGCTAGTGAGTATTAATCTACTTGGTATGAATTGTGGGGCGAAATTTTACACGTATTGTAAGGCGTGTAATCCCCTTTTGTTTGGTTGTTGTTTGGAGCCTTAAATGTGGCGTGTTGGTTATTGTATTCGGCCTTGAAAAAGGTGGCAAAGTGAGTAGAAACAAAGGAAGTGTTGCCCGATTTTCCGTAGAATTAGAGACCGTATACTTAGTATTATTCTACGTTAGAGACTAGAAGTTGATAGTCTTGTTTTTTTTTTTTAGGTAAATGCAAATATTATTACTAATAACGAAAAGGAAGTGGCTACAATCAGTCGTTGAGGTATCTCAAGCCTCAACGTAATGCAAACAAGAAGAGATAGAGGGGAGGGGTGGTCACTCAAAAGGTGCCACTACAAGAGGGGATAAAATCATAGAGAACTCTATAAGATGTTGTTTTGATTCTTGCAATGACCTCTTCTGCCGGCAAGCTTGTGCCTTCAAAGAGCATTGTGTTTCTTGCCCTCCAAATCTCATAAACCATTATGCAAAAAGTAAGCAAAATAGCTTTGGCTCGGATGCTTGTCCCGGTGTTCTTTCTTAATCCATTTAAGGAGCTTTCAACGCTTGTCATCTCTCTTCTAATACCCAACCAATCTTTTATGCTCTTCCAAATCATGTGTATAGGGCAGTCAAAGAAGAGGTGTTCCACTTGTTTCATTAGCTTGCTTGCAGAATCCAAGATTTATCCTCCAAGTTGAGAAATGATAGAGTATCCTTTGTAGCTAACCGCTTCCTGCAATTTAGCCACATAGTAAAAGAGAATTTGGGAGGAATGAATCCTTTCCAAATTTGTGACATCCAAGGCTTTTTAGCTTGCGGAGTGCAAGATATCATATCTGAGCTTGAATCAAATATACCGTTGGCACAACATTTTGTAAAGCCGTCAATAGCATCACCATGGCTACTAAAGATAGAAACAAATTTGTCGCGAATCCCACAAATCTTTTTGAATAAAGGGAGTCCTAGGGCGTACCTCATAGTCCCAAATTATAATATCTCTCAAATAGTGGCTATTGATCCATTGGACCCATAGAGAATCACTTAGTGTGAGTTTGCCAAATCGTCCTGGATAGCAGGGCATGATTCCATTCCTTGATGTTCATAAGACCCAAGCCACCTTCAGTTTGAGGCAGGCAAATGATATCCCAAGCAACTCTTGGTGGTTTCCCCCCCCATAAGAGTTGACTACAAGCGGACCTTACCTTGTTGATAATAGTGGCGGGATAGGAAGTGCCCTGAACCAAAAGCTCTCAACCACTTTGACGACCGACCTGATTAGTTCCAGCTTACCAGCATAAGAAAGGGTGTGGTGCCCCCATTTCTGAATGTAATTCGAAATAGCACTAGTGAATGGGGCAAATTGATCCACCGAGACTGAAATTGGGGACAAAGGGATCCCCAGTATCGTCGGAAAGCTACCAATGGGGAAACCCACTCTGGACAATATCAAGTCCCGAACTGTAGAATACATTCTTGCTAAGTAGACAGAGGATTTAGCTGGGTTAAGAGTTAATCCTGAGGCAGCCTCCAACTCTTCCAGACAATTCATAAGAATCCCAACTGAAGATATATCTCCTTTGGCAAAAGCACGAGGTCATCCGCGAATGCAAGATGAGTAATGCCCAATTTCTTACACTTTGGAAAATATGAGAAAGCTCTTGCCTCAGCCTTCATTTTAAGCAGCCTTGAGAGGTATTCCATGCACAAGATAAAGAGAGTAGGGGACATAGGATCACCTTGTCTTAGGCCGCGCTTTCCTTTGAAGTATCCATGTAGCTCACCATTGATAGAAAGGGAGAAGGAGGTTGAGCTAACACATTCCATGATCCATCTTGTAAATCTGCGGAAATTTTAGACTTCTTAGTACCAATTCGAGGAAGCTCGAGAAGTGTATCGAATGCTTTACGAAGGTCCACCATAAGCATACATCTTGGTGAGATTCGGCTCTATTAAATCCTCTCACAAGCTCTTGTGCACATATACGTTGTCCATCATGTTTCTTCCTTTCACAAAAGCCCTTGGGATTTGTCAATGAGAGAAGGAAGGATCAATGCCATTCGTTAGCTAGAATCTTTGTGATGATCTTATAGATCACATTAGTCAATCGATGGGCACGAAATCATTTACCTTGGGATCATGGTCAGTTTTGGTAGCAGGGTAATGATGGTATGATTAACTCGCTTCAAAAGAACTCCATGAGAAGAACTCTTGGACACATCTTACAACATCGTGGCCACATCTTTCCATCTATTCTTGAAGAAAGGCAGTAGTATAACCATCCGGTCAGTGCCTTGTCATTGCCTATATCGAGAGTGCTTCCCAAATCTCCTTTGGGGTGATGAAATGCAAAAGCGTAATCTCTCTTCTTCACTCACTTTGGGTCATAGTTGAACACATCAGATCAAAGTTGGTAGTGGGTGGAAGTACCTAATAGATCCTTGTAAAATTCAACAAGCAACTTCGACTTCTTACGGTGATGTAGTGATAGTACCATTAGCTTTAACAAGAAAGTTAATGGAGTTCCTGACATTACTCCTTTTGATCAAACTATGAAAGTATTTGGAACATCTATCACTTCCAATCAAGTGCTTCTGTCTTGACTTCTGCCTTATGAAGTGTCTTTCAGCTTCCAGTAAGGTATTTGCTCTAGCTCTTGAGGACTTAACCTTGGCTTTAAGCTCCTCATCAAAGGGATTTTCCATGTGTGCATTGATAGCCTCCTTGAACTCTATGTTTGCCCCTTTTGCTCTTTGTTCGATACCTCCAAAGTCACTTATGTTCAAAGCCCTTAAAGGTTGCTTGAGGCTTTCAATTTGGAGGCAAGGACGAATTGAGCAAGACCCATATGTCTTGTCTCCAACATGAAGTCATAATGTTCTCAAAGGTGGGTGAAAGCCACATATTCATGAACTTGAAAGGGCGTTTCCCAACATTATAGGATGCAATAATCGTGGCTATCACAGGACAGTGGTCCGAGACAGGCTCCATAGGCATGAAATTGGCCTTGCATTCTAAGGTCAAATCACTCCAATTTTGATTCATCAACACTCTATCAAGCTTAGACCAAATCGAACCATTCGTCCAAGTGTAGAAGGAACCGGATGAAGGAGCGTCTTCTAGTCCATGAGAATTCATGAAATCTCCAAGATCCCTAAGTGCATAAGGCGTGAGAGGAGGACCCCCCACCTTATCATTAGGGTTGCAGTAAGTGTTGAAATCTCCCATAATCATCCAAGGCTTATTGATGCCAACGCCCAAGTGAGAAAGGTGATGCCAAAGCATCCTTCTATCCGAGATGCTATAAACCGGGTACACAAATGTGGCAAGGAAGGACACTTGTGTTATATTGCAACTTGCCTGGACATGGATATGCTGAGAGTCCATACCAAGCACTTCGCAACAAACCCTGGATGGATCCCAAAGTAATAGCATTCTACCGCCTCCAATGAATTCCAAATTTGAGCAAAACTTTCATGCTTTGAATCTTTGAGTAGAGAAAGACTCTGTCCTTGGTTGAGATAGCTTAGTTTCCAATAGACAAATCATAGCCGCATCATGCTGTTTTGTGATACTACACACTAGAGCTTGCGTGGCAGCCCTATCCCTTTGTCCGCAAAGACCACGGACATTCCAACAAAGTATTTTCATAAGGAAACAAAGGAGGTTTTATTAGCACCTCCGCGCTTAGTTGCCCTTTCGCTTTCGGCCCATTCTTTTTGGACAAAACCTCTTGCCATCCATCATCTTTGTTGCTGGAAGCCATAACTTGTGTACCAGCCAAGCTATGTTCCCCGCGTTCAAAGTTAACGTTACTTGACACAAGCTGAGCCTTTTCCGTAGCACCGTTGAATGTAACTTCATCCAATGAAGGTGGCGGGTTCATAGGCATCTCAGAATAAGAATGTTTTGACTCACCCCTCATCCTAACATGTTGTGTACTGCCATTGTGAGAATTAGGCAGTGAGGACTTTGCTAGAGAATCCCGCAAACATGGTGGGCCAGAATGACCCAAATCCGGAGGACCCGCGGCATGTGATACTTCTCCCAAGCTTCCGGTACCAGGAGGTGTTGTGTGCACAGTTTCTTCAATGTCCATCAAGTTATCAGCATCTACGGGATGTTGAGAAGTTGGTGGATGAGGGGGGGGAGGGTTGGTTCCACCCGTACCTTTGTTGGCCTTCAAATGAATAGAATCATCCTTGTTGTTAGGGGGGACCTCAGTATTGCATGTTTTTGGAGCTTCTTCAATGTTGACATCATCCCTCAGCTTCCTACACTTCAAGTGGTTGTGTCCAAAAGCCGCACAATGATAGCAAAAGTCCGGGTAATTCTCATAGTTTACCCTTTGAGTATACTTTCTGTTATCGGGGAGATTGACGACAAAGTCCATTATCGGCTCCTTGCTAACATCCACTTCCACTAGAACTCTTGCATAGTTCATTTTAGACCTTTCCTTAGTATATTGGTCAGTGTAAAGAGGTTTTCCTACACGTGAAGCAATCTTACTAAGGCCCGTTACCTCAAATAGAAAGGGGAATGTCCGGGAAAGTGACCCAAATAGGAATGTCCATAAACAAATCATCTGTTATAAGAACTCCTTTATTGATAGCCTTGAGCATCATGGTTTTCCCGTAGACCATATAAGGGCCTCCGTGAAGTACATTAGTGCGCTCTTCCTCCGTCATGAATTTGAACACCGCCAACCTTTGCCATATGGTATAATACGACATTTAACTCCCATCCTTTCACAATCGTATTCAATGCTTCTCTTCCCGAAAGGACCGTGAAGCAACCTATTAGGCAATAGCCCCAAGTTTCTATGAAAGGAACTTCATCCTCAAGATCTATATTTACTTCCTCCCTTGTTGTTCAATAAATTGTAACTTCATACCTTTTGCCTCAATCCTAGTTCCCGCAAAGACTCGGCGTAAGTCTTTTATGAGGAAGGGACCTTTGCCATGGTTTGGGGAAGATTGTTGTGAGTTGTGGCCGTGGTAGGAAATGATGTGGTTTAGAAGGTGCATTAGTGTGTAAATCATTGGGAGGTATATCCGGAGGTATAGGCAGAGGGGAAGGGTAGAAGGGAGTGAGCTTGGGCATGATAGAAGAGATGATTTGCGTGCCATTTGGGAGGGTAGGGAATTTGTGTTGGTTTTCAGAAGGAATAGAAGGAAGAGGAGATAGAAGGGGTGTGGTGTTGTGAAATTCAGGAAGTAGTGAAGTGGTATTAGATGAGAGAGGGGGGAAGTTTAGGACTCTACTCGAATCCGAGGAAGTGTTAAAGACGAAAGGAGTGTTGTGATTCTTGAGATTGGCTCCACTTAGCAAACTAGCTAAAGTAGGGAAGGCTTCATTGGTGACACTTAAAGAAATCTGGGGTTATTGACTTGAATCACGAGAAGGAACTTTGAATGCCGTCTCATTCAATGTTGACCCCTCGGCTCTTGCATCATTGATGGTTATGGAGTTCCTAGGCTCCTTGGACATAGAAATAGCTTTGTTTCTCACAATTGACTTGGCTCTTCGTGTAACGTGAGTAGTCAATGCCCCTAGATTGTCCCCCTGATCCGTCTTGGAACCAAGACCATCATAAAGTCCCGGAGTTATTAGAGAGTCATTGATACCCGCCACATTCAATGCCGACCCCTCGGCTCTCGTAATATTGATGGTTGTGGAGTTCCTAGGCTCCTTGGACAAAGAAATAGCTTTGTTTCTCACAATTGACTTGGCTCTTCGTGTAACGTGAGTAGTCAATGCCCCTAGATTATCCCCCTGATCCGTCTTGGAACTAATACCATCATAAAGAACCGGAGTAATGAGAGAGTCGTTGGTACCCGCCTCATAAATGTGCGACGCCTCGGCACCCTCAATCAAAACGTTGGAACCCACCATTGACTTAGCTCCTTGTAAAACGGGGGTAGTTAATGTCCCTAGGATATCCCCCTGCCCCGCCTTGGAAATCAGACCATCATTAAGGCCCGAAGTTGGGAGTGTAAACTTGATACCCGCGGCATTAAAGTTTGACGCCTCGGCTCTACAATTGTGACGTTCAAACCTCGGGGCTAGAAACCCTTCGTATTCCACATCCGATCTTGATCCTTGCATAGAGTGCATATTCCTAGTATCATTGTTATCCTCGTGACCCGCCTTAGCCTTGACCCAAGACCCGTAATAGGAATAGTCCCATCGTTTCCCGGGGCATTGAAGTATGCTCTCTTGACATCCGCGTTGAACTTCTTGGGGATAGAAGTACCATCAATGCTTTCAACTGACTTTGAATCAAACAAGACATGATTACTCTTGGACCCATGAACCCCTGCACGACCCGCCAAGAACCCTTGACCCACGCCGACCGGTTTAGACGAGAATGCCATCGTGTCTCGCTTCACCAATTGCAATGTCGGCCCAGATTTCAACCCTTTTAAGCAAACTGAGAGAATTTCCAGGTAGTGTCGGGTACTAATCTTTGAGTATGTCTAGTTCTTCCGAAATGAACCCTTTACCAACAAATTGGCGTGGAATGATCGACCACCATAGTAGCATTAGGCGTCAATGGTCTGCTAGGAAGTTACGCCTTCAAACTCACTAATATCCAAGCTTTCAATTTCGATATTTTTGCCCCATTCATGTATCCTTTGTAGCATAGAATCATCTACTACATTTTCTAAAGGAAAGCGAGTCCGAGTAACATGAACCAACAGGAAGGTCTGAGATTGTCGGAATAAGATTTTCCTCGGCAATTGTTGGACTACTGCCATTCTTTTTTTTCTTCTTTGTTCTAGCTTTAGCCGAACTGCCTGAACCTCCTGAATCATTGCTAGAACGTGTGTAACGTTTAGACTTTTTCATATTGTGGACAATAACAATCAAACCATAATGAGTCAAACGAAAAAACTAAGGGAAGAAGAGGAAGAAACCTAAGGAGCAACTAAGGGAAACGTTGAGAGCGTTTTCTTAGTGAGAGAAACTTCTCTCTAACTCCTTTTATAAGTTGATAGTCTTGTTGTGACCATTATAGGTTGACAATTCTACGTACGGCATATTCGGCTTAGCTTGTGGATATTAGCCGAAAAGGTATGTGAACTATCTCCTCTTCTAGCATGATTCCTTAAGATAAAGAAAGTATGTCATACTCCTTAAATGATCAATTCCTTGATTGTATTTGGATTGCCTAAAATAGAATTCGTTCTATGTACTCTTTTGATTGTACTTTGATGTTTAAATTATAAGTTGTATAATCCATTTCCTTAGTGAAGTTTGGATTCTTAAAAGTGAAAGTATTTTGCTTAAAGTACATGGAGTCTTGAAAATGATGTGGTTTCCAAACCTTTTGGCTAGTGCCTTAGTTCCAAAACCTAATGGTCGTTTTAATGACTTTAGGGAAGTCAAAGGAGTGATTTACTTAATTGTTTTAAAAGAGGAGAAATGACATGATTTTAAGAGAAGTAACTTGTTTTGAAAGGTGTGAGTTACTTGAGTTTTAAAAGTAGAAGAAACTTGTTTTCTATATATTAAGAGACTCGAAGTATTTTGAAAGTTAAGAGACTTGATTTGAAAGTTTGTGATACTTGGTTTTAAGTATAAGTCTCTTAGTCATAGAAAGAATGAAATTGTCTAAAAACCATAAAGGGTTATAACAACTTTATGGGGAGTTGGTTATAACGGCTTTATGAAAGGTTTAGAAAGTTGTCTATTTTGATTAATGGGCATAAGTTGCCTAGATTGTGAAAATTTGAAGTTACTTGGTTTCAAGCTTTGAAATGAGTTTCTAAAAGTATAGTAACTTACTTTGAAAAATAGACACATCTTGATACTACGGGTGTTAGTATCTTGGGGTTTTACACAAAAGGGAGTCTCTTGAAAAGAATGTACGTACGTAGTACTTTGGCTTGTTAAATGAGAATTATTCTATTTGTGCCATGATAAGTACTTTGGCTTGTTAAATGAGAATTATTCTATTTGTGCCCTGATAAGTACTTTGGCTTGTTAAATGAGAATTATTCTATTTGTGCCCTGATAAGTACTTTGGCTTGTTAAATGAGAATTATTCTATTTGTGCCCTGATAAGTACTTTGGCTTGTTAAATGAGAATTATTCTATTTGTGCCCTGATAAGTACTTTGGCTTGTTAAATGAGAATTATTCTATTTGTGCCCTGATAAGTACTTTGGCTTGTTAAATGAGAATTATTCTATGTGTGCCTTGATAAGTACTTTGGCTTGATTAATTGAGAATTGTCTATGTGTGCTGGTGATAGCCTTTGAGTGCAAGTATTATGTTTTATTACGTTGCCGCGACTCTCGGTTGGAGGGCCGACTGTCTTGTTGTAAGTGTTATACCCCGTATTTCCAGAGTATATACGTGAGGGCGTACGTATTAAATTTTTTTGCCTTAAGAATTGGCTTTGGTTCGAAATTTGGGCACAAGTGCCGAATAGAGTCGTTTTCTGACGAAACGTTTCCACAGCTTACGTTGGGAAAATTCCGGCTATGTCATTTAGTATTTTGCGGATTTTTCCGAACGACGGAACATTTTTGGACCAACGGAGGGTGACACTTGTCACCCTCGTTGACGGCAAAGGAGGCTTGGCCTTGGCCGATTGGTTCATGGTTTTGTGCCTTGTTTTGTGGCTTG
The DNA here is from genome assembly GCA_029844215.1 of Przewalskia tangutica. Lineage (NCBI taxonomy): Eukaryota > Viridiplantae > Streptophyta > Magnoliopsida > Solanales > Solanaceae > Przewalskia > Przewalskia tangutica. The sequence goes on along the minus strand of CM056725.1, from coordinate 17,938,684 downwards.
TTTTGTGCCATGTTTTGTGGAGTAGGGGTTAGGGTGCACTTGGCTTGATCTTGGCCTTACACTTGCTATACACTTGGAAGGATCTTGGCCATTGGTTGGCTTTTGGTTTTGCTATAAATACCCCCCTCTCTTTGAAGACTTCATTCATCCAAAAATCTTCCAAGTCTTGGAAACCCCTCTCCTCTTGTTGACTCGTCCAAGAGCCCTCTCCCCTTAAAGTTTGGCTTTGGCCGAGAGGCCACCCTCCCCTGTGGTGCCTCGCCGTGGGTACCCGTTAGCCTAGTTATTTTCGTATAATACCCCTTGTTGTGGTATAGAAATACTCTCCTAATATTGTTATAATGTCCAAATACCTTGGCCCAAATACCTTGTAGTATTCCCAAGGTTACACTTATACAAAGCCCAGAAAATACGATTATACTTCCTTTAGCCACACAAACGAAACCCTAAGGAAATCTTCACCCGTTGTTGAAGTTGTAAGTAGAAGTTGGTTAGAACTTCTAAGGGTTGTTGGGCGCTCGGAGTAGGAGCTAAGCGTTGCTCAGGATCGACTTTATACTTGGATAATTTTGGGCTTATCGAGGTAAACACTACTGTCCTTCTATTGTAATTGGAAATTACATGTTTGAATATATAGTTGAAGTTTACTATATATAGAACTATACTTAGTACTGTGGCAATGTCTTTTGACTTAAGCCTGAAGAATTAAGAACTGAACTGAACTGTAATTACATAGGGTATTCAGATGAGACTTGTGTAGTATTCGTGTAGTAGAATTGTACACGTCGGTTTAGGCGTGTAAACCCCCTCCCCCTGGTTGGCTTGGTCGCCGGCCTCGATAGAGAAGGAGATTTGCTGTGTGGCGGGAGAGTCTTGCGAATTTTACGTAGATTATGGAACGTTGAGATCTAGATGTTAATAAGCGCGCTTGTGGCCTTATAGGTTGAAGTACTACGTGTGGAGTGATCCACTTGGCTTAGGAGTAGCCGGCGGTTTGAGGTACTTGGGCGTTTTGCTATTAGTCGACAATCGTCGCGAGGTATGTGAACCTCTTCCTATCTCTTCTAGCATGATATGTGTGAACTATGTAGTACGGTAGACGATACGTGTGTTAATCGTGTTTGTTTGTTCTTAAAACATAAAGTGTTATAACGGCTTTATGGGAAGTTGGTTATAACAGCTTTATGTAGGTAAGAAAATTCTTTGTGGTTTTAAAAAGGTAACTGATGTGAATTATAATTGGCTAGTTATAATAAAGAACTTGATGTATTTCAAAAGATTTATAAATCGTTTTGGAAGGAGAAGTAACACTTGGTTTTAAAGGTTTTAAAAAGAGTTATACTAGCTTTATGGGGAGTTAGGTATAATGTCTTAAGAGAGGTAAAGAAAATGGTTTACTGATGTTAGAAGTTAAGAGACTTGATCTTATAAGATAAGAGACTTAACTTATTTGTTTTAATGTGAAGGTTTGTGTGAAACCTCATTCGTGAGTAATGAGTACTTGGTTTTATTTAAAGGGATAATGTTTCTTGATTTGGAAATCGGAATGTGTATCGACAGGACCACCGCAGCGTTAATAAAGGAAAATGTATTGAAAAAGGATGAATTGTATTAAAACCAGTAGAAACCTCCATCCGCATAGAAACTAAGATGAGACAAAATGATATACATTTTCTAGATCATGGTCTTTGTAATGAGAATGTTGTAAGAAGAATAACCTACTCTCACGTGAGACATATATTACTCAATTGTTCTAAAAGGAATCAAGTGATTAAGTTTGGGAACTATGAAACCATTTGAAAATGAGAAGCTTGAGTAATTGAAACTAGGCAAACCGAACTTAGGAAAGAATGTTACTTGATTTTGAAAAGGAATGTGGGTTGGTCATTCTAATACTACGTATCGGGTGACTTTTATAGAAGTAATGGATCTCTTTAAAAAGAACTTAACGTATGTAGTACTTTGGGGTTAAAACCCGGACTTTGGTATAAATGGAAGTACTTTGAGTTGTTGTGAAACTTGCCTATGCTTGTTGTTGTGAAACTTGCCTATGCTTGTTGTTGTGAAACTTGCCTATGCTTGTGATGATAGCCTTTGTTGTACAAGTGTGGTATTTACGTATTCCGCGTCTCGATAGAGGCGGTTGACTTGTTGAGAACTTACGGGGCGTCTTTGGCGGTGATGGAGAATTCCACGGGTATGTTTCCATTTTGATTCTTGTCTTGTTGTTGATATCACATGGACATGTCTACCGTCTGATTCAGGGGCATGCGGCCCGTGCGGCGGGTTGATTACCCGATAGATGGTTATTCGCAACATGGGCGTGTCTACACCGTCACGAGATTAGGGGCATGTGGCGTGCGGCGGGGTTGACCACGATATATTGTTATTGAGGTTACATGGGCATGTCTACACCGTCACGATTCGGGGCATGTGGCGTGCGGCCTTGTTATTATTGTTGCATCATGGACATGTCTACACCGCAGAGGCGATTCGGGGCACGCGGCCATGATCACGAACATGATGGATGTTATGGGCGTGAGACCCATAGTTATATTTGAGTGGTGACTTTGAGGCGTGAGTCACGACTTGGCTATTTTTATGTTGCGTCTTGTATTTTGGTTATCATACATGTCTCACCTTTTTAAGCTATTATGATTTCATTTGATGTTGTGATTTCACATACTTGGTACTGTTGTCGACCTCCTTGGGGCTGCGTTCATGCCGCAGGTAGAGGTACCTCGGTCGTGGATCCTCGCTCTGAGGATCTCAGTTCAGCGTTTTGGGAAGCTCCGTTTCTCCGGAGGCTTATCTTTTGGTATGTGTTCCCTGAGTTGTAGGTTCTTGTACAGTCAGGGGTATGGCGGGGCCCTGTCCCGTCCTAGTCGTTGTAAATCTTAAGTGCAGTAAGATTGTGGGCGAGTTGTAAAAGGATTAAACTGTTCGGGTTTTATGTATATCTTGAAAGCTGTTTTGGTTGCTTTGTTTATTTATTATATCTCTTGTTTCATGATTCATGTTTTATTTTCCATTGGTTTTCTCGATGTTGCATCACTAGGGTGCGGGGTAAGGCACGATGCGGGCCCGGTTGGGCGTTACAAAGTGGTATCGAAGCGCTTAGTCCTCGGAAAGTGTCTGACCGTGTACAGTAGAGTCTTGATTATCGGTGTGTTGTGCACCACGTCTATAATCGAGAGGCTATAGGACATTTAGGATTGATTTCCATTCTTCTCATTCCGAGATCGTGCCTTAGGTATGTTGTAAGTTGGACCCTCCGGCGTGTTTCGTTTTACCGATTATGCCTCTGCGAAAAACGGCCTGGCGAAGTGCGCGGCGAGGAGGCTGCTAGTGGGATTCAGAGAATGCAGCGCGAGCGTCGATCACGAGTAGTGCTTGACGGCGAGTTTTGCGGCGCCGCCCGGCCAGCGAGTTTAGCGCGGCGGTGGCTGCTGAGACTACGATACTGAGCCTCGGTCCGATGCAGGCGAGGGAGATGGTCGCGAGATGGCGATTATTGGCGAGGTTGTGGCGGATATGAGATAAGTGGACGCAGCGATTCAGTTCAGAAGACTGTAGTGCGCAGAGGCGAGCAGTTTGAGGCTACTGGATTTCCTTAGTTGTAGCCACTTTGAGTTTCTGGTCGGCGGAGGATGATCCGCGAGGAGTTCATCCGTCGATTCTGAGAGATCGTCACGGGTGATCGAGGCTTCGCCCGAGTGCATGACATTTGGTTCGCATCGGCTGCGTGATACCGCGATCGATTGGTTTGACTCGTGGGAGCTTTCCGGGAGAGCATGCACTTCCGGCCGTTTGGGGCGAGTTTTGGGGCGCCACGGCACATTTCTTGCCTCGCAAAATGAGAGGGCTCGGGTAAACAATTTTTGATGTTGGCGAGCAGGCGTCTGATTGGAGTACAATGTGGAGTTCGACTCATTGGCGGTATGTTCCCGCATTAGTAGCTAGTATGGAGGATCGAGTGCACCGATATGTTACGAGGCTCGATGATTACCTAGCGAAGAGTTGTTGGTGTTTCTCTTGGCCGGGCATGGACATTGCCGCATTCGAGCTCATGCGCAGGTGCGAGCGCGAAGATCGACAGGTGGACGCTTTGGCGAAGAAGGCCAAGACGGCGGATATTTTGCGACTTTCGGCGGACCGCCTCGGCAGAACTAGTTATGTACCTCGCCATTGCGAGTGGTCCTCCGCGACGCCGGGACCGGGTTATTCGAGGCAGTCGGGGCTCCCGAGTTTGAGATGTTCGGGAGTAGGGTGTTGGTGTCACGACCGGCAAAACCGTGTTGGTGCCTTACCGGGCACCTCGTGATACAACATCGAGAGAAAATCAGCGGAAATAAAAACATAAACATGAAACAAGAGACATGATAAATAAGCAGGCCACCAAGCGATTGCCTTGGTATATATACATAAAAACGAGCAGTTATCCTTTTTACAAACTCGCCTTGCAGTACTCTGACCTAAGAAGTGACAACAACTATGGCGGGGCGGGGCCCTTGTACCACGAATGTACAGAATCTGAGACTCGAGTAACATACCAAAAGATAAGCCTCGAAGAAGCGGGGCTTCCAACCTGTTGACGTGATCTATGGCGAGGATCCTGGCCGATGTACCTCTACTGCGGCATGAGCGCCCCGAAGAAGTCGATCTAACAGTACCAAGTATGTGAAACTGAAAAATACTATAAATGAAATCATAACGATCTATATAAAGCGAGACATGTATGATAACCAAACTACTCATAACATAAGCGATCATGTCAAGTCGGGACTCACGCCTCAAAGTCATCCTCGTACGTGGAACTCGCCACCGCTGGCGGTCTAGGTACAAACCATGTGATACGTATAACATGTCTCGGCCCATCTCATGGACCGATATAAGCGTGTGGAATACATTCGGTTCATCTCATGAACTTCGGTAGTCGGATGGAATACATTCGGTCCATCCGTGGGCCTTGATGGTCAGTGAAATACATTCGGTTCATCCGTGACGCGGTAGTCGAGTGAAATACATTCGGTTCATCCATGAACTTCGGTAGTCGAGTGAAATACATTCGGTTCATCCTATGAGCAGCGGTGGTCGGGTGAAATACATTCGGTTCATCCCGTGAACGCGGTAGTCGGGTGAAATACATTCGGTTCATCCCGTGAACCGTGATCGAGTAAAATCGATGCTTGCACAACAAGGCTATCACACGCAAACATAGGCAAGTTACACAACTTAAGGTACTATCATTTTATGCCAAAATCGGTTCGACCTAAAGTATTACATACATTAACTCTTTTAAAAGATCGTTTCTTTCACAAAAGTCACCTGATATTCGTAGTATAAAATAGAGTGACTATCTTTTAAGTAAACCAAAACACTTCCCTTGTAAAATCAAGTAACATTATTTTCCAAGCGTTCAAGTTTGCCTAATTTCAAATGCTCAAGTTTCTCATTTTGAAAGGTTTAGTAGTTCATAGTTTTAATCACTTAAGAATATAATTCTCCTTTAAAACAAATTTGAGAAACATATGCCTTATGTGTGAGTAGGTTGTTCTTATCTATTACAATCTTATAAGCGGCCATGATCTAGGAAATGTAATATCATTTTGTCTCATCTTAGCTTATGCGGATGGAGGTTTCTCTGGTTTTAATAACAATTAGTCAATACATTTCCTTTATTAACGCTATGATGGTTTGTTCGATACTTAATCTCGTTTCGAAATCGGTAAAACATTATTCTTTTAAAACCAACTACTCATTACTCGCGAATGAGGTTTTACAACATTTTAACAAAATTCATAACAAGTCAAACTAAGTCAAGTCTCTTATCTTTCAAGATCAAGTCTCTTAACTTTCAAAATCAAGTCGTGTATAAGTCAAGTCTCTTATCTTTCAAGATCAAGTCTCTTAACTTTCTACAATCAATAAACCATTCTTTTACCTACATAAAGTCGTTATAACTAACTTCCCATAAAGCTATTATAACACCCTATGTTTTAAACCAACCAAATCACTTAGCACATGTACGTCTACCGTACTACATAGTTCACAACAATCATGCTAGAAAAGATAGGAAGAGGTTCACATACCTCGCGGCGATTATCGACGAATAGCAAAAGCGCTCAAGTACTTGAACCCGTCGGCTACTCCTAAGCCAAGTAGATCACGCCACACGTAGTACTCGCTCTAAAACGGTCATAGTACTTTTATCAAACCTTTCTCACCATTGAAGACTTATACCAATAAAAAGCCCTCTAATTCTACGGAAAAATTCGGCAGCACTTCCCCCGTTTTTACTCACTTTTCCATCTTTTTCCAAGGCCCGAATAACCGTAATATATATACCATATATATATATATAAGGCGTAACAATTAAACAACATAAAGAAGGGGATTACACGCCCAAACGGTAACGCGGTTTACTATCACGCCTCCATAATAACAACAAGTAAAAGAAGGGGATTACGCGCCCAAACGGTAACGCGGTTTACTATCACGCCTCCATAACAATACAATAATTAAAAAGGGGATCACACGCCCAAACGGAACGCGATTGAACAATCTTCCCTTATGAAATGTAAATCTGATCAAAGTAAATATCCAAAGTAAATCTTGTCCAAGTAAATACGATCCAAAGTAAATCATCCAAGTAAATCTGATCCAAAGTAAATCTGATCCTTAAGTTGGGGTCCTTGGCCAACTTTGTCCATTTTACTTATCCAATTACTTCATTAGTCATCCAACTTATATTCCATCTTAATATAAGTTATAGTTACTTTGTTAATTACTTCTTCACAAGTAAGATACGTTTTTACCATTTTAATGGCAAACGGCCAATCCTTTCTTTTAACAAGTTAACAAGATCCAACTTTTCCAAACTTTACTCCATATTTTACATAATACATAATATACTTACAATATATGTATAATGACCATTCAAAGAGGTTTAAGATTCACAACCTCAAATAGCCCAAAATTATCCAAGAATTTAATGTCGCTCCAAGCAAGTCTTAGCTCTAAATCTTTACGTTCCAATCCGCTACAAGCAACCCGTAGAAGCTCCTAACCAACTTTTATTCAAGAACCAACTCCAAAAAGTGAAGAACACTTAGGGTTTCCAACTAGTAAGTTTCGGCCAAGGCATGAACAATAGGTTAGGGGTGTGAAATCTTTTCCAACTCTTGGTACACAATCTTCCTAACACCTTAGGGAAGAACACTTGAGAGTTTAAGAATTGTTGGACAAATTTAGGTCAAGAAATGGGCTCAAGCGAGAGCAAGGTCAAGGGAGAAGGGAGGAATTTCTTGTCTTGAAATGGTTAAGTGTGGAAGTTTTCATCAACTAAGGGTGCATATATAGGACAACGAGGGCTAGGATGAAGGCAAGTGTGTGGTTGAGATTGGGGACAAGTGTGTGTGGGTCCCACAGCCACTTGTCCACACAAAATATCTAGCAAGACTTGGCCACTTGCGCAAAATATCTAGCAAGACAAGGCCACTTGTCTTGCCACTGTTAGCAAATTTCGGCCATGAGGCCACCTAGGGGTGACACGTGTGCCCTCCTACTAAATCAAAATATTTCATCTTAGAAAATATCCATAAAGGCAAAAATCTCGAAAACAAAGTGGGCCCCACAAGCCAGTAAATTTCTCCGTGGGCCCAGCGTGACCAATTCGGAAATAAAATTCCATAATTCTAATATAATTCAAGAAGCCCAAATACCAAATCGGGAATCCATTCCCATCAACGAACCTTTTCCTTCACAAAACAGGAAACTTTTAGTCGAAAAATCACGTCTTCCTTTCTTTCCAAAATTTACATGCGTATTCTCGTGCGTATATCCTCATATATACCACGGAACTACGGGTATAACATTCTTCCTCCAGAAACATTCGTCGAATGTTCCTTCTAAGTCTCCAAGCGTGCTTGCGTCGGTATAGTCTCACTCTTATACTTACAAAGCCGATCCCGCCACGATGGCGAGAATATAACATGTCGCAAAACTAAAATCCAAGCCAGCGAGGAATCACCTCGGCGATGTAAAAACAACACCAACTTCGCGGTCCAAAGGATACTTCGCCGCACCTTTACTTCACAAACATGATCACTTCCATCTCTTACCGTTCACTTCTTTCCTTACTTGTCGTACACTTCCGAACACGAACTCTTTCCAAGATATCATTACCACGCTTGATCGCTTCAATTTCCAAAACCTTGAGTCACTACCTCGAACTTGGTAATCTCACTAGTTTCAATTCCACAAAGGCCATCCCGGCCTCGCGATCCGATTCTGGTCGAACGCATCCACGAACTCGCACGATGGTTACCTAAACACGGCCTAGCACCCTCGTGACCCTACCACTGGCGGGACCACCTCGAACGGCCCGCTGGCGGGCTGCGGGTTGACACGCAACCTTGCCTCGGCGACCCGTTTGCGCGCGAACTCTTGTTCCCGATCGAACAATCTCACTAATCAAGTTACGCAAACCTGGTGGTCTTATCATAACTATCCTTATATAATTCACACCACTCGGGGACTTATCACACAATTTTTACCTCGTATACTATGCACTCCGACAAAGGTCAATCGTAAACAAATCTTTTACTCAAGACGGCCTCGCGTCTAAGGTCTCCACTTATAATATTCTAAGGTTCACACCTTGTGGCCCCAAACTTACCTCTTGACTAGTCATGTTCTCTAAGTTATACTTAACACAATTCTATCTGTATAGCACTTCACACGTACCCACCATAACAACATAACCAAGTCTCTTAAAGGCTAAAGATATCTCTGCCACTACTGCCTCACTTTCCGCATCGTTCTAACCATAATCACGCCTGCAGTGCGCTAGCTATATAAGGCGATGAACGACCACCGATCCCGAAAGTGAGTCTCTACATCTGTGCTACCTCTAATCGGACAAACTCTCACCAAATGGTCCTGGCGGCAAAGCATAACAATCTCCCAAACTAGCATGACATCCTGAGGATCATCCTCAGCTCCTGGCCGTGGATCTGGAGGCTCAGGTATCGTGGCCTCCGTAGAAACTGTTGTCGCTCTAAACTCTGCTGGGGCTAGCGGCGTCATAAAACTCGTCGTCGAAGTACTATCTCGGTGTAATGACCGGGCTGTGCCCTCGTAACCTACGTGTTCTACTCGTAGCTCCTCTGCTTGTCTTGCCCATCGGGCTCGGTGCCTTCGCGAAGGCATAAGCGGTACAAGCGAATACGTCAGAGAGTCCAATATAACACAACTCTAAGGCCGCGATCTCGAGTGAGAAGAATAGAAACCAATCCTAAATGTCTGCGACCTCACGATTATAGATGTGGTGCCTGACACCGATAATCAAGACTCTACTGACCGCAGTGCGTAGACACTTTCAGGACTAATCGCTCACGATACCACTTTTGTCACGACCAGGCAGGGCGTGGTAGTCTTACCGGGCACCCTCGTGATACAACATCGAGAAAATCAGCGGAAATAAAAACATAAACATGAAACAAGAGACATGATAAATAAGCAGGCCAACCGGTTGCCTTGGTATATATACATAAAAACCGAGCAGTTATCCTTTTACAAACTACGCCTGGCGATACTACGGACCTCACAGAAGTGACAACAACTATGGCGGGACGGGGCCCGCCATACCACGAATGTACAAGAACCTCTGGACTCGGGTAACATGCCAAAAGATAAGCCTCAGAAAGCGGGGCTTCCTAACCTGTTGTTGTGATCACATGGCGAGGATCCTGGCCGATGTACCTCTACTGCGGCATGAGCGCGGCCGAAGGAGGTCGATAACAGTACCAAGTATGTGGCTGAAAAATACTATAAATGAAATCATAACTGTCTATATAAAACAGGAGACATGTATGATAACCAAACTACAGTTCATAACATAAAAGCAGTCACGTCAAGTCAGGGACTCACGCCTCAAAGTCATCCTGCGTGCGTGGAACTCCTTCCCTGCCGGCGATCTGAGTACAAACCATATGATACGTATAACATGTCTCGGCCCATCATGGACCCGAGTATAAGCGTGTGGAATACATTCGGTTCATCTCATGAACTTCGGTAGTCGGATGGAATACATTCGGTCCATCCGTGGGCGCGATGATCGAGTGAAATACATTCGGTTCATCCGTGAACACGGTAGTCGAGTGAAATACATTCGGTTCATCCATGAACTTCGGTAGTCGAGTGAAATACATTCGGTTCATCCGTGAGCGGTAGTCGGTGAAATACATTCGGTTCATCCCATGAACGCGGTAGTCGGGTGAAATACATTCGGTTCATCCATGAGCCGTGAGTCGAAATAAAATCTGATACTTGCACAACAAGGCTATCACACGCAAACATAGGCAAGTTACACACAACTTAAGGTACTATCGTTTTATGCCAAAATCGGTTCGACTAAAGTATTACATACATTAACTCTTTTTAAAAGATACGTTTCTTTCACAAAAGTCACCTGATGTTCGTAGTATAAAATAGAGTGACTATCTTTTAAGTAAACCAAAACACTTCCCTTGTAAAATCAAGTAACACATTATTTTCCAAGCGTTCAAGTTTGCCTAATTTCAAATGCTCAAGTTTCTCATTTTGAAAGGTTTAGTAGTTCATAGTTTTAATCACTTAAGAATATAATTCTCCTTTAAAACAAATTTGAGAAACATATGCCTTATGTGTGAGTAGGTTGTTCTTGTCTATTACAATCTTATAAAAGCGACCATGATCTAGGAAATGTAATATCATTTTGTCTCATCTTAGCTTACATGCGGATGGAGGTTTCTCTGGTTTTAATAACAATTAGTCAATACATTTCCTTTATTAACGCTGCAATGGTTTGTTCGATACTTAATCTCATTTCGAAATCGGTAAAACATTATTCTTTTAAAACCAACTACTCATTACTCATGAATGAGGTTTTACAACATTTTAACAAAATTCATAACAAGTCAAACTAAGTCAAGTCTCTGATCTTTCAAGATCAAGTCTCTTAACTTTCAAAATCAAGTCGTGTATAAGTCAAGTCTCTTATCTTTCAAGATCAAGTCTCTTAACTTTCTACAATCAATAAACCATTCTTTTACCTACATAAAGTCGTTATAACTAACTTCCCATAAAGCTATTATAACACCACATGTTTTAAACCAACCAAATCACTTAGCACGTATGCGTCTCCGTACTACATAGTTCACAACAATCATGCTAGAAAAGATAGGAAGAGGTTCACATACCTCGCGACGATTATCGACGAATAGCAAAGCGCTCAAGTACTTGACGTCGGCTACTCCTTAAGCCAAGTAGATCACGCCACACGTAGTACTCCACTCTAAAAGCGGTCATAGTACTTTTATCAAACCTTTCTCACCATTGAAGACTTATACCAATAAAAAGCCCTCTAATTCTACGGAAAAATTCAAAGACTTCCGTTTTACTCACTTTTCCATCTTTTCCAAGGCGAATAGCAGTAATATATATACCATATATATATATATATATAAGGCGTAACAATTAAACAACATAAAGAAGGGGATTACACGCCCAAACGGTAACGCGGTTTACTATCACGCCTCCATAATAACAACAAGTAAAAGAAGGGGATTACGCGCAAACGTAGCGGTTTACTATCACGCCTCATGTAATACAATAATTAAAATGGGATCACACGCCCAAGCGGGCGCGATTGAACAATCTTCCGCCGCGAAATGTAAATACGATCCAAGTAAATACGGTCCAAAGTAAATCATCCAAGTAAATCTGATCCAAAGTAAATCTTGTCCAAGTAAATCTGATCCAAAGTAAATCTGATCCTTAAGTTGGGGTCCTTGGCCAACTTTGTCCATTTACTTATCCATTACTTCATTAGTCATCCAACTTATATTCCATCTTAATATAAGTTATAGTTACTTTGTTAATTACTTCTTCACAAGTAAGATACGTTTTACCATTTTAATGGCAAGCGGCCAATCCTTTCTTTTAACATGTTAACAAGATCCAACTTTTCCAAACTTTACTCCATATTTTACATAATACATAATATACTTACAATATATGTATAATGACCAATTCACAAAGAGGTTTAAGATTCACTACCTCAAATAGCCCAAAATTATCCAAGAACTTAATGTCGCTCCAAGCAAGTCTTAGCTCCAAATCTTTACGTTCCAATCCGCTACAAGCAACAGTAGAAGCTCTAACCAACTTTTCTTCAAGAACCAACTCAAAAGTGAAGAACACTTAGGGTTTCCAACTAGTAAGTTTCGGCCAAGGCATGAACAATAGGTTAGGGGTGTGAAATCTTTTCCAACTCTTGGTACACAATCTTCCTAACACCTTGGGAAGAACACTTGAGAGTTTAAGAATTGTTGGACAAATTTAGGTCAAGAAATGGGCTCAAAACGAGAGCAAGGTCAAGGGAGAAGGGAGGAATTTCTTGTCTTGAAATGGTTAAGTGTGGAAGTTTTCATCAACTAAGGGTGCATATATAGGACAACCAGGGCTAGGATGAAGGCAAGTGTGTGGTTGAGATTGGGGACAAGTGTGTGTGGGTCCCAAGCCACTTGTCCACACAAAATATCTAGCAAGACTTGGCCACTTGTCCGCAAAATATCTAGCAAGACAAGGCCACTTGTCTTGCCACTGTTAGCAAATTTCGGCCATGAGGCCACCTAGGGGTGACACGTGTCGCCCTACTCGTCAAAATATTTCATCTTAGAAAATATCCATAAAGGCAAAAATCTAGAAAACAAAGTGGGCCCCACAAAGCAGTAAATTTCTCCCGTGGGCCCACGTGACCAATTCGGAAATAAAATTCCATAATTCTAATATAATTCAAGAAGCCCAAATACCAATCTGGGAATCAATTCCCATCAACGAACCTTTTTCCTTCACAAAACCGGAAACTTTTAAAGTGAAAAATCACGTCTTCCTTTCTTTCCAAAATTTACGCCGTATTCTCGTATGTATATCCTCACATATATACCACGGAACTACGGGGTATAACGATTGGCGGTCTGATGCCTACCTCGGTGTGGTCGATGTAGTAGCGCATTCGGAGAGTGTCGTAGCACGAGGAGCTTGTTATTCTTGCGGCAACGAGGCCATATGACGAGTGTCCGACCGGTAGCTGGTAGGATAGCACAGCTACTAGGCGATTCTTGCCACGGTAAGTCGCGGTGGAAGTTCGATTTTAGCGGTCCTTGAACGCCTAGTTTGAGTATATCCTTAACCTACAGAGTTTTGTGTGTATTGATGTTGTTGATGTGTTTAATGATATGTTTGGATAGCTTTGTGCTAAAATGTGATTTAGAAACACAGTTAGTGAAAAGGGTAAGACCACTGGGTGGTTTGAAATGGAAGTGGTAGCTTTCGCGACTGTAGAGGTAAGATTGTTGGATCAAGAAATTAGAGAGTTGGCGCTACTGATGGGTCGGGTTGGGGCCATGTTGCGGGCCAACGCGTCCGTTTTGAGGAAGGGTCAGCTCTGGGTGGTCCCGCCGGTGGCGAGTCACGAGGGTGCTAGGCCCAGTTTAGATGACCATCGTATGAGTTCGTGGATACGTTCGATCGAATCGATTCGTGAAGGCGGGAATGGCCTTAGGAAATCGAGGTTAGTGAGATGACCAAGTTTGGAAGTAGTGACTCAGGGTTGGGAAACGAGCGTTGTGAAGTGTGGTACGGACACTAGAACGAGTTCGAGTGTTCGTGGCAATCGCGAAAGGGAGAAGTGGCGTGTGTTTTTGTGACGGTGTGGCATGATTGTTTTAAATGCGTATAGCGGTGAAGACTATCACGGCGCTGTTGTTTTGAGACCTTGAAGGAACATTCGGACGAATGTTTCTAAGGAAGAATGTTATACCGTATTTCCAGTATATGCGTGAGGCGTCGTATTAAATTTTTGCCTTAAGAATTGGCTTTGGTTGAAATTTGGGCACAAGTGCGAATAAGTCGTTTTCGACGAAACGTTTCCCACGACTACGTTGGGAAAATTCCGGCTATGTCATTTAGTATTTTTGCGGATTTTTCCGAGCGACGGAACATTTTGGACCAACGGGAGGGTGACACTTGTCACCTCGTTGGGCAACAAGAGGAGGCTTGGCATGGCGATTGGTTCATGGTTTTGTGCCTTGTTTTGTGGCTTGTTTTGTGCCGTGTTTTGTGGAGTAGGGGTTAGGGTGCACTTGGCTTGATCTTGGCCTTACACTTGCTATACACTTGGAAGGATCTTGGCCATTGGTTGGCTTTTGGTTTTGCTATAAATACCACTCTCTTTGAAGACTTCATTCATCAAAAATCTTCCAAGTCTTGGAAACCCCTCCTCCTCTTGTTGACTCTCGTCAAGGGCCTCTCCCAGCAAAGTTTGGCTTTGGCGAGAGGCCACCCTCCCTTTGTGGTGCCTTGGCCGTGGGGTACCCACTGCCTAGTTGTTTCGTATAATACCCTTGTTGTGGTATAGAAATACTCTCCTAATATTGTTATAATGTCCAAATACCTTGGCCCAAATACCTTGTAGTATTCCCAGGTTACACTTATACAAAGCCAGAAAATACGATTATACTTCCTTTAGCCACAAAAACGAAACCACTAAGGAAATCTTCACCCGTTGTTAAAGTTGTAAGTAGAAGTTGGTTAGAACTTCTAAGGGTTGTTTGGGCGCTCGGAGTAGGAGCTAAGCGTTGCTCGGGATCGACTTTATACTTGGATAATTTTGGGCTTATCGAGGTAAACACTCTGTCCTTCTATTGTAATTGGAAATTACATGTTTGAATATATAGTTGAAGTTTACTATATATAGAACTATACTTAATCTTTGTGATGTCTTTTGACTTAAGCTGAAGAATTAAGCCCATGACCAACTGTAATTACATAGGGTGTATTCTGATGACTTGTGTAGTATTCTTGTGTAGTAGAATTGTACACGTCCGGTTAGGCGTGTAAAACCCCACTGGTTGGCTTGGTAGCGGCCTCGATAGAGAAGGAGATTTGCTTGTGGCGGGAGAGTCTTGCCGAATTTTGCGTAGATTATGGAGCGTTGAGATCTAGATGTTAATAAGCGCCTTGTGGCCTTATAGGTTGAAGTACTACGTGTGGAGTGATCCACGGCTTAAGGAGTAGCCGGCGGTTTGAGGTACTTGGGCGTTTGCTATTAGTCGACAATCGTCGCGAGGTATGTGAACCTCTTCTATCTCTTCTAGCATGATATGTGTGAACTATGTAGTACGGTGAGCGTGTGTTAGCGTGTTTGTTTGTTCTTAAAACATAAAGTGTTATAACGGCGTGATGGGAAGTTGGTTATAACAGCTTTATGGAGGTAAGAAAATTCTTTGTGGTTTTAAAAAGGTAACTGATGTGAATTAGAATTGGCTAGTTATAATAAAGAACTTGATGTATTTCAAAAGATTTATAAATCGTTTTGGAAGGAGAGTAACACTTGGTTTTAAAGGTTTTAAAAGAGTTATACTAGCTTTATGGGGAGTTAGGTATAATGTCTTAAGAGAGGTAAAGAAAATGGTTTACTGATGTTAGAAGTTAAGAGACTTGATCTTATAAGATAAGAGACTTAACTTATTTGTTTTAATGTGAAGGTTTGTGTGAAACCTCATTCGTGAGTAATGAGTACTTGGTTTTATTTAAAGGGATAATGTTTCTTGATTTGGAAATCAGAATGTGTATCGACAGACCACTGCAGCGTTAATAAAGGAAAATGTATTGAAAAAGGATGAATTGTATTAAAACCAGTAGAAACCTCCATCTGCATAGAAACTAAGATGAGACAAAATGATATACATTTTCTAGATCATGGCTGCTGTAATGAGAATGTTGTAAAGAAGAATAACCTACTCTCGCGTGAGACATATATTACTCAATTGTTCTAAAAGGAATCAAGTGATTAAGTTTGGGAACTATGAAACCATTTGAAAATGAGAAGCTTGAGTAATTGAAACTAGGCAACCGGAACTTAGGAAAGAATCTTTGTTACTTGATTTTGAAAAGGAATGTGGGTTGGTCATTCTAATACTACGAATTATCGGGTGACTTTTATAAAGTAATGGATCTCTTTTAAAAGAACTTAACGTATGTAGTACTTTGGGGTTAAAAACCGGACTTTGGTATAAATGGAAGTACTTTGAGTTGTTGTGAAACTTGCCTATGCTTGTTGTTGTGAAACTTGCCTATGCTTGTTGTTGTGAAACTTGCTATCTTGTGATGATAGCCTTTGTTGTACAAGTGTGGTATTTACGTGTTACTGGCGTCTCTCGATAAGTAGGTTGACTTATTGAGAACTTCTTGGGGCGTCTTTGGCGATGATGGAGAATTCCACGGGTATGTTTCCATTTTGATTCTTGTCTTGTTGTTGATATCACATGGACATGTCTACACCGTCGCAGATTAGGGGCATGCGGCCATGCGGCGGGTTGATTACCCGATAGATGGTTATTGCGCAACATGGGCGTGTCTACACCCGTCTGATATTGGGCATGTGGCTGCGGCGGTTGACCACCCGATATATTGTTATTGAGGTTACACGGGCATGTCTACACCGACGCAAGATTCCGGGGCATGTGGCCACGCGGCCTTATTATTGTTGCATCATGGACATGTCTACACCGAGGCAGCGATTCGGGGCACGCGCCGTGATGCGAACATGATGGATGTTATGGGCGTGAGACCCATAGTTATATTTGAGTGGTGACTTTGAGGCGTGAGTCACGACTTGGCTATTTTATGTTGCGTCTTGTATTTTGGTTATCATACATGTCTCCCCGCTTTTTAAGCTATTATGATTTCATTCTGATGTTGTGATTTCACATACTTGGTACCTGTTGTACTGACCTCCTTCGGTGGGCTGCGTTCATGCCGCAGGTAGAGCTACATCGGTCGTGGATCCTCGCTCTTAGGATCTCGATTCACGTTTTGGGAAGCTCCGTTTCTCGGAGGCTTATCTTTTGGTATGTGTTCCTGAGTTGTAGGTTCTTGTACATTGGGTATGGCGGGGCCACGTCGTCATAGTCGTGTAAATCTTAAGTGCTGTAGATTATGTGGCGGGGTTGTAAAAGGATTAAAGCATTGGGTTTTATGTATATTCTGTAGGCAACTGTTTTGGTTGGCCTTTTTATTTATTATATCTCTTGTTTCATGATTCATGTTTTATTTTCCGCTGGTTTTCTCTGATGTTGTATCACTAGGGTGCCCGGTAAGGCACGATGAACTGCCCGGGTTGGGCGTTCTGATAAGTTACTTGACGTCTGACGGTGATGTGTGATTCCACGGGTATGCTTCCGTTAGTTGTAGTACTTGGGTTAAATTCCCGGATTTTTATAGAAGACACGGTAGTGCTTATGTTTTGTTTGTGACGGTTGAGATAGGGTAAGAGTATAAGTGAGGTAAACCCCCAAGATGTTATACCACCTTCTCCAGGGTAAGAGTATAAGTGAGGGGTAAACCCCCAAGACATTATACCCCCTGCTTGTTTTGTTTGATGGTCGGTTGAGATAGGGTAAGAGTATAAGTGAGGGGAAAACCCCCAAGATGCTTTACCACCTTCTCCAGGGTAAGAGTATAAGTGAGGGGTAAACCCCCAAGACATTATACCCCGCTTACCACCGCTCGTTTCTGCTTGGCGTCACGGTTTTTAGAACACAGGTGGGACTTGGTGTTCATGTATGCCTATTGGTGTTATATTATATCATGGACTGCCGGCAGTGAGGAGGGATTCCACGGGTATGATTGATATTATGGGCGTGAGACCCATGGTTATGTTTTAGTAATGACTTTGAGGGCATGTGTCCCTGACTTGATATGACTGCTTATGTATTGGGTACTGTAGGTTGGCTATCATACATGTCTCTTGTTTTGTTTAGACTGTTATGATTTAATTACAGTATTTACTGTTTCACATACTTGGTACATTCTTCGTCTTCGACCTCGCGGAAGTGCGTTCATCATGCTTGAGTTTAGGTAGCTTGATTTGGTGATCGGCAGTGTAGGACCGCTCGAGTTTTGGATAGCTCCTGCTCGTTGAGAGTTTATCTTTTGGTATAGTTCCTTGATGTGGTTTTGTATGGTTATGGGTGCAGCGGGGCCTTGTCCTGGTCATATTTCATAAAACTCTTAGGTGCGTATTCATATGTGGGATTGGACTCGTATGCGGTGTAGTGTCTTTTGTTATGTATATTATATGGCGGCACTGTCGGCTTTGCCCTTGTCGTCTGATTGTTTAAAAAAAAAAGTGTTATTTAAATTCCGCAGTTACTTAGTTGTTAAGGTAGAAGGGTGCCCAGGTAGGGCACGATCCTGAGCTTCGTGTTAGGCGTGTGAGTGGTATCGAGCGATCGATCCTGGAATGTCTACAGACCGTGTCGAGTCGAGGCTTGATTATCGGTGTGTTGCGCGCCACACCCATAAACATGAGGCTACATGACATTTAGGAGTTGGTTTCTATTCTTCTCACTCTAGATCGTGCATAGAGTTGTGTTAGTAAGATAATTCCTCTCGGCGTGATTTTGTGTTCTGATTATGCCTCAAGGAGGCAACGGCGCCGAGAAGGGCAAAGGAGTAGCAGAGCTACAAGTCGGACTCGAGAGTTGATAGGGCTTATGCCCGTGGTATACTGGATGTTGTCATGATCGGCAGTTCTTCTGCGCCAGTTTTGAGGCCCCACACGAGCCTCGATTTCGATTAGGGAAGACGTTAGGGTCATGAAGGAAGCCATTATGTTATTGACCAAGATAGCATTACTCTGATTTCATCGAGGTTATTCGGCGATGCAGACAGTGTACAGAGGTAGAGGCAACGCGGAGATCAGCGTAAGAGGCTAGATCGGTTGGTTATTCCGGTGAGTTTTGGACGAGCCGCCTCGGAAATGAGTGAGATATTCGTCCACCTACCCGGTACATACCCCGCAGTTCCACGGTGGGATATTGGACCCCACAAGGTATTTAGGAGCCGGTCCAAGCTCCAGTCGAGGTTCTCAGAGGAGCAGAGGATTTTCTCGGTCGAGGCCACCTATTCCTCAGTGTATTAGATGTGGTAAGCGTCATTCGGGGAAATGCCGTTATGGCACAGGTGTTTTTTTTTATTGTGGCCGTCCGGGCCATATTCTGAGGGTATGTCCTTTTAGAAAGAAACCGGTGAGGTGGCTCACTATGAGGCAGTAGTTGGTTCCTTTCCTCCACAACTATACGTTCCCAGGCGGGGTGTTGGATGTTAGCGGTAGTGGTAGAGGTCAGGGTGGAGTTTATAGTTCTGGCGGTCCTTCGAACCACATGGATGACGTGGCTACTGGACAGGATCAGGAGGCAACATCTCATGGGGTTACAGGTATATTTTGATTCTTTTGAATCATACGTGCATTGATAGATTCAGATTCCACCCTAGCGTATATGTTTTCCCTGTGTTGCTAGCAGTTGTAAGTGATAGTACCCCCAGAGGTAGGAATACTTTGATTAGTAAAGTGAAGAGTTAAGAATATTGACAAAAATGGTAAGTGAACTGAGACTATAGTTGTGTAGAGTTCACAAGTTGTAATTACCCAATGTGATGTAAGACCTATAGGGAAGGATGTACAGTAGAAATACTTTGGCTTATGTGATGAACCTCTAGTGAATGGGAGGATAGGGTGAGATGTACCTTGAGATAAGAGAGAGATTTATTTCAGACTAAGAATAGGAAGTTAAGTGTGACGATGAGTCGGGTTATGGACTCATTTCGGGTCAGCCGATAGTATGTAATGGGGTGATGTCAGTTAGAAATGGTCCCGCTATGTGATAGGGTCACGAGGGTGCTAGGCCCAAGTCTAGTTGATCGTTGTACGAGTTCGTGGATGCGTTCCACCGGAACTAGGTCGAAAGGACCGAGAAGAGCCTTAACGGGAATGTAAGTAACAATATGGCCAAGTTTGATTAGTAACTCCAAGGATTTGGGAACATAAACAATATTTGAGATTTTGTACGTGTACTAGATGAGTTTGAAAGTACGAGAAAGTATGACAAGTAAGGAAAGAAAGGAACCTCTAAGGATCCCGTGTTTTAGAAGAGCACTTTGTGTTTTGTGAGGAGTCGCGGATGGAAGGTCCATTGTTATGTTTACGTATGTTATGTGGTGGCGTATGTGGCATCGCTGGTCTTGTGCGCTTTTGATTGATAGGCATAGTATAGAGTTTATGCCGGAGTTTGTATAGCTTGGCAACCGACTAAGAACATTCGGGGACGAATGTTTCTAAGGGGGGAAGAATGTTACACCCCGTAAGTCCAGGACATGTATAAGAGAATGTACGTAAGGAATCAAGACTTGGAAATTAGTACGAAAGGGGAAAATTGTTTTTCCGACGGAAAATCTTCCGAACGTCGGAACGGATAAATGTTCGTTGTTGAGAATTGAATTCTCAAAATGTATTATTTGAGGAATATGGAACTTTTAACATTATAGAAATTTATTTTTACGGATTTAGTCATGTGGGGCCCACCCGAGGAATTTTACGTTTTGTGGGGCCCACGAGGGTTACAGAATTGTATGGACGAATGAGAGGGCGACACGTGGCACCCCTACATGGTCTTGGTCGAAATTTATGGTAAGGGTAAAATGGTCATTGACCATCTTGGAAGATAAGTCTTGCAAGCTTGATATTGTTGACTTGTCAACTTGTCCACATAGGCTCAATCCAAGTGAAATTCATCCAAGCCTCACATTTGTTGATATCTAAGCCCTCCGTTGTGTTATATATACATAACTAGTAGCAAGACTTGGCATTTTACACTTAGAAAAATTAGAGAACCTTGTGTTCTTCAAGACTTGCTCTCGGGTTAGGTCCTATTTCCACACAAAAAATTTTAGTTTGTGATCCTTTGTTCACAAGACTTAAACCCAAGGTCCCTAAGAGTATTGTAAGATTATCTCAATAGAAAGATCCCGGAAAAACGGCGTTTTCGTATTAGTCGCAAGGCGGAAACTTAAGGGGTTCTTCAACTTTGAAGTTGGAACTTGAAAATGGGTTCTTCATAGGCTTCTGAGGAGTGCTTGGAGCGGATTGGAACATAAGGAAAGGAGCTAAGAATTGCTAAGGAGCGACTTCGAATCTGGGAAATTTTAAGGGCTTATAAAGGTATAAATCTTGTCGTTTTAGCAATTAAGTTTACTTATCATTGTAGCTATGGTTATTAGCAAGTATGAGTTATATATTATGAGGTTTGATAAGTGTTTTGGCTATTGGAACCCTAATCCGAAAACTAGCATGTTTAGCCTTAAGATTGGAATTCAAGTTGATTATTAGTTTAAGTCGTCGCATGTTGTATAAGAAAGAAATTGTAGTTGTTGAAGTTGTTTATCACTATATAACATGTTAGACCTTAGAACTTGGAATTGGAAAGTTATTGGAAAAGACTTTGAATTGTTGGTTGTTGTTGGCCGAGAATGGCTAGTGAGTATTAATCTACTTGGTATGAATTGTGGGGCGGAATTTTACACGTATTGTAAGGCGTGTAATCCCCTTTTGTTTGGTTGTTGTTTGGAGCCTTAAATGTGGCGTGTTGGTTATTGTATTCGGCCTTGAAAAAGGTGGCAAAGTGAGTAGAAACAAAGGAAGTGCTGCCCGATTTTCCGTAGAATTAGAGACCGTATACTTAGTATTATTCTACGTTAGAGACTAGAAGTTGATAGTCTTTGTCACGACCCGTTCCAGGGCCCGTGACTGGTGCCTTACCCGGGCACCCAAGTAGTCATACATCAGAGTAATCAGCGGAATATAAAAACAAGACATGAATCAAATGTAAATTATGACACAGTTCCTGAGAAAAGTCGTCTTTCGGCATATATATATATAAACCAAAATCTGGCAGTTACTTCCCAACTGTACAATAGGACTACAAACCTCTAAGGAAGTAAACAACTATGGCGGGACAGGGCCCCGCCATATCCTGAATGTACAAGACTATCTACAACAACAGGTAGATCATACCCAAAAGTCGAGTCTCCGGAGAAGAAGGAGTTCCTGACACCAAAGAAAAGATCCTAAGACTGAGGATCCGCTACCTGCTTCCCTTTACCTGCGGCATGAACGCAGCCCCCCGAAGGAGGTCAGTACAACATGTACCAAGTATGTGAAACTGTAAAGTACTTAAATGAAATCATATCATTTTAAAACCAGTTTTACAAATATGTACGAAACAAACAAGGTAACCGCACATAGTGCCATATCACAACAAGAGCAATAAGAGGTAAACTGTAACAGGTCTCTTTCTAGGCTGCGAATGATCGAAGCAAGGCCAATCGCCCATAGTATCATTAAGCATGCCTAATCCTGGACTCCCGCAGTCCGCATAGGCCACTCACGTAGGCCCGCATGAGGTATTCCCCGCATCGAGGGTAGCTACTCCTCGGCATCGTCCTGGACTCGTAGTCCGCGTGGCGCATGCATCGCATGACCATAAAGGCCGCACACTAACCTGGAACTCTCGTAGCTCCGCATAGGTCCCCTGGACCCGTATGAGGTATTCTCGAATCATGGTCCCAGACCGCCTGAGTCTACCCCGCATCGGAGGGCAGCTTAACCCCCGGTATCATGTCAAGAGGTGAGTTATATAATACTAACATAACAGCTTATCGTTAAACAACATAAGTACAACAAGAATACCCTCTTATACAAACGTTACATGACACTAACACACATAGCATCATAATATGTCTACTCATCAAACCATCTTTTTATACTTTTCAGAAATCAATACAAGTCTTTCATAAACACATAAGTAAACTGTTCCTTTTCTCTTTCTTAAGTCGTTATACCTAACTTCCCATAAAGCTAGTATAACTCTTAAGCTTTTTGTTTTAAAACCAAATATTCTTCTTCTTTCAAAAATGATTTATAATTCTTTTTGAAAGACTTCAAGATTCTTATTATTTAGACTCAAGTCAAAAGACGTCAAGTAAAACTATGTTCAGTTAACACACGTACGTCTACCGTACTATATATATACTTTAAAATATCATGCTCAAGGGTATAGGAAGAATCACATACCTTCTCGGCGAAATTCACCTGTCAAGTCGAATATGTCGCGCGCAGAGAATCAACCTATAATATTCAGATACATCTATCAATGTCTAGACTACTCTGTAGACTATTCTAAGCAGAGGGTTCTTTATTCTACGGAAAATTGGGCAGCACTTCCCTACCCGTCAAGTTACACAAGTCTACTGTAAATACCGTCCTATGTAAGTACAGTTCAATTCTTCTTCTGTTATACCCTTCTATTGTGATTACAGCTCAATTCTATCTTTTAATATCCTTCTATATCTTATACTCAAGTCTTAACTATTCTTATATGTAATATCCAATTACAATAGAAGGACAAGAGTATTTACCTCGATAAGCCCAAAATTATCCAAGTTAAATGTCGATCCTGAGCAAGGTTTAGCTCCTAATCTGTATGCTCCAATCCGCTCCAAGAAACCCTTAGAAGTTTCTACACAACTTCTACTTTCTACTTCAACCAACAATGAAGTTTCTCTTAGGGTTTCGTTTAGTGACAAATGGAGATAAGGTAGTATTTCTAGGCTTTTAGTATAGAGGTGACCTTGGAAATACAACAAGGTATAGGCTAAAGTATTTGGGAAAAGTAACAATACTTGGAAGACAACTTTCTACCAAGGGGGCTCTCCAAGCCACTAGGCTAGAGGGGGAGAGGGTGTTTGGACGAAACACTACAAGAGAGGGGAGGGAATTTTGAGATTTGGAAGACAATTTGTGGATGAAGAAAACCTTCAAGTTAGGGGGGTATTTATAGGCCAACCAATGGCCAAGATGAAGCCAAGTGGTAGGCAAGTGTATGGTGGAGATTTGCACAAGTGCACCCTATCCTACTCCACAAATCCCTCATAAAACATTGACCCAAGTTTTAGGCCACAAAACAAGCCACAAATTCATGCCCATCGTCCAAGGGGACGCCCACTTTACCGCTCGGCAGGGTGACAAGTGTCACCTCTCGTTGATCCAAATTATTTCATCTCTCGGAAAAATCCGCAAAAATTATAAATGACATAGCGTAATTTACCTACGCAAGTTTTGGAAAACGTTTGTCGGAAAACCATTCGTTTCGTAGGTTGTGCACAAATTTCGCCCAAGTGCCTATCTTAAGGCTAAACTTTTAGACGTCGCCCTACGTACATACTCTGGAAGTACGGGGTATAACATTCTCCCCTCCTTAGAAACATTCGTCCCGAATGTTCCTTCCTAAGACGGATAATGATAAGGTTCTTCATAACATAAACAGTTAGCAAAAGCCACATACGGCCACAAAACAACACTTAGGCAATAAGTAAATTAAATCAACAAGTAGGAAAGTGAGTTACCTGGAGGTGTGGGGAATAAGTGAGGATACCTCAGCCTCATGTCCTTCTCTGCTTCCCACGTCATCTCCTCTCTGAGCTCGTTCCGCCACAAGACTTTGACGGAAGCCACGTCTTTGGTCCGCAGACGCCTAACCTGACGATCGATTATCGCTATGGGAATCTCCTCATACGATAACCCCTCGGTCACCTGGACATCGTCAATCGGGTGCACCCTAGATGGATCCCCGATACATCTCCTCAACATAGAAACATGAAACACGGATGCCGCCTCCGGTCGGACGGCAGATCCAACTCATAGTAACCTTGCACCTGCGGACAACTGATACCCAATGTACCTTGGCTGAGTTTCCTTCTTCTCGAATCTCATCACACCTTCATGGGTGACACCTTCAGAAAACCCAATCATCAACCTCGAACTCCGGATCTGGGTGGCGATGATCGTATATGACTTGCCGACTTTGAGTTTCAAGATCAGACCGCTCGGATAAGCTTCACCTTATCCATCGCTCACTGCACCATCTGGTCCTACTAATCGCACTCTCGCCTATCAAACCAGCCTATCGGCGATCTGCACTTCCTCGTATAAGGCCTCACAAGGCGCCATCGAATACTTTGGAGTGGTAGCTATTATTATACGAAACTCAACTAGAGGCAAATGATCCTCCCAGCTACCTCGAAGTCAATAACACAAGCTCGCAAAGATATCCTCAAAGTGCGGATAGTGCGCTCGGCTGTCCGTCTGCGTGGATGGAATGCGATGCTCAGCTCACTGCGTCCCTAAACCCTTCCGGAAAGACCTCCGGAAGTTAGCGTAAACCGCTCCTGCATGCGATATGATCGAAATAGGGTCTCCATGCGATCGACGATCTCTGGATGTAAAGTCCGCATAATCCTTAGCCGAAAAAGTCGCCCGACGGGAAGAAAGTGGGCTGATTTCGTTAGCTTTGTCGACGATAACCCATATAGAATCATGTCTCCTCCGAGTGCGAGGTAATCTCGTGATAAAGTCCATGTTGATCACCTCCCACTTCCGTGTCGGGATCTCAATCGTCGCAACAAACCACCGGGCCTCGGTGCTCTATCTTCACTGCGACAACACGGGCACCGAGCTACAAACTCGCAACGTCCTCTTCAAGCCATCCCACCAATACGGATCTAAGGTCGTGGTACATCTTGGTCGACCACGGATGGATAGAGTAACGCGGCGCTGTGCTTCCCAGAACCTTGCCAAGTCCCGCAATATCCGGAACACACAACTCGCCCTCAAACCTTAGCACCCCATGGTGCTACCTCAAAGGACCTTCCTCTCACGAAGAGTCGTATCACGGCAGTGTCAAATCGATCCTCAAATCGTTGCCTCTTCACTCCTCGATGATGGAAGACTCAAGAACCTCTCGAATCGGAACCCACCGCTATCGTAATCAATCGGTCGGACTCAAGGCTCGCTAATCGGTGTAACTCGCGGACCGTGGCCCTCCTCTCGCTCGCACATCCGATAGACTCCCATCGACTACGACTAAGAGCACGCCACAACATCGTTGGCCTTCCCGGGTGGTACAGGATGTCGACATCGTAATCCTCGAGCAACTCTAACCACCGCCTCGCCGTAAGTTCAGCTCCTCGGTGAAGATATACCGGAGGCTCTTGTGGTGCGTATAAATATCCACATGAACCCCATACAAGTAGTGCCTCCGCATCTTGGCGTGAATCACCGCCGACTCCAAATCATAAGCGGGTAGTTCTCTCATGCTTAAGCCGCTTCGGACGTCTGACGCTATAACCTTGCCCCGCTGCATTAACACACATCCTAACCCGATGCCCGACGATCACAATACACGACATAGCCGTCTGGACCTCCGGAAGAGTAAGAACGGGCGATCGTCGATCTCTCCTTCGAATCGAAACCCGCTCCACAAGCATCATCCATCGAAACTTAGCCGCTTTACGAGTCGGCTAGTCAATGGTGCGTAGATAAGCAAACTTCTCCACGAACCGATAGTAACTCTGAAATCGCGCACCTTCTGTCGGAGTATGTCACGACCAAACTGGGCGTGATGGTGCCTTACCGGGCACCCTAGTGACACAACATCAGTAATCGGAACATAAAACAACAATATGAGATAACGAAATATAAAACAATAATCAGGAAAACTTGCCTTTCGGCATAAATATAACCATCAACTCTTTTACAAATGAACGTTTTAATCCTTTTTACCAACCCCGCCACAACAAGACTACATGCACTTAAGAATGATACGACCACAATGGCGGGACAGGGCCCCGCCAAACCCATGAATGTAAACACTTACTACGATGGGACTACACCGATAAGCCTCCGAGAAACGGAGCTTCCCAACGCTGTGACCACGAGAGCTAGGATCAACGATCGATGTACCTCGACTGCGGCATGAACGCGGCCTCAAGGAGGTCAAGACAAGTAGTATGTGAAACTAAAAACCGCAAATGAAATCATAATAGTCTATATAGCAGAGACATGTATGATAACCAAACTACGCTTTACAATAACTAAGCGAATATATCAAGTCGGGACTCACGCCTCAAGTCATCACCAAAGAACATATGATGGGTCTCACGCCACAACATCCATCGTGCGTGGGACACATTCTCATCGCCGCTTTATGATATAAAAGTTCCAAGGAACACATGAACACCGTGTCCCACGTGCCATAATAACACCGTGCGGGGTAAATGCGAAGGCATAGCCGATTACTAACACCAGTACCAACAAGGTCGCGAATCAGATTAAGATCTGTCTAGACCGTCCACATGATCAAAGCCGCCACTTGCCCGCAGATCTAATGTGCGCGTCTAGTCCTGGAACTTCCGCACTCCGCATAGGCCAATCTCATCGGCGCGTAGGCATCCCCGCGTCGGTAGCTACTCCGGCGTCGCCCCGACTTCGCGATCCGCGTAGCGCAAGGACCGCATGCCCATAAAGGGCGTCGCTAACTCGGAACTCGTAGTTCCGCATAGGCCGGGACTGCATGAGGTATTCTCGAATCATAGGTCCATCGACGCTGAGTCTACCGCATCGGAGGCGGCAACCCGGAATCATCTCGAGATGAATGCCACAATACTATCATAACGATGATAGTTAATAAGCACAATCAAGAAACCCTTCACACAAACATCACAAGATACTAACACACGTAGCATCCCAACACGTTTACATATCAACGCAATCAAGAAAGTATTACAAGGCTATCACAAACCAATACAATCAAGTTGTTCACACAAGGTACCTTCTACTATATGATTAACAAAATCGGGTTTTATCCCCAAAGTACTTCATACATCAACTCTTTAAAAGATCGTTACTTTCACAATGTCACACAATACGTAGTATAAAATAGAGTGACTATCCTTTTAAAGTAAATCAAGTACTTCTCTTTGTAAAATCAAGTAGCAACATTCTTTTCCAATGATCAAGTTTGCCTAATTTCCAATGTTCAAGTTTCTCATTTTAGAAAGGTTTCGTAGTTCATAGTCTTATTCAATTAAGAATATAATTCTCTTTTAAACAATCGGAGAAACATAAGCCTTATATGTGAGTAGGATATTCTTGTTTATAACAATCTTATTACAGCAGCCATGATCTAGGAAATATCATTTTGTCTCATCTTAGCTTCTATGCAGATGGAAGTTTCTCTTCGGTTTTAATAATACTTAATTATTCAAAACATTTCCTTTTATTAACGTTGCGATGGTTTGTCGATACACATCCCGATTTCCAAAATCAAGAAACGTTCTTAAGCCGTTATACCTAACTTCCCATAAAGCTAGTATAACTCTTAAGTTCTCAAAAACCAAGTATTACTTCTCTTTCAAAACGATTTCAGAAATCTTTTGAAATACTTCAAGTTCTTTATGATCACACATCAAGCGCTTATAAACAAATCATTTACCTTTTAAAAACCACAAAGTGTTTTCTTATCTACATAAAGTCGTTATAACCAACTTCCCATAAAGCCGTTATAACACTTTATGTTTTAAACAATCGAATACATTTAGCACGCACGCTACCGTATTCATAGTTCACACATATCATGCCAGAAGAGATAGGAAGAGGTTCACATACCTCGCGACGATTATCGACTAATAGCAAAATGCTCCGAGTACCTCGAGCCTGGCTACTCCTAAGCCAAGTAGAGCGCCACACGTAGTACTTGACCTATAAGGCCACAAGCGCTTATTAACATCTAGATCTTATCGTAGAACATTCTGAAAATTCGACACCTCCCCATGGCGTAAACCTCCTCCTCTAACGAGGCTACCAAGCCAACCGGGGGTTACATCTAACCCTAACAGTACAATTCTACTCCACGGCACAACTACACAAGTCTCATGTAATACCCTATGTAATTACTGATTCAAAGACTATATATAGTATACTTCTACTATATAATCTAACAACATGTAATTTCCAATTACAATAGGGACAAGATAATTACCTCGATAAGCCCATAATTATCCGAGTTTAATGTCGATCCTTAGCAAAGTTTTAGCTCAACTCAGGCGCTCAACCATTCTAAACCACCCTTAGAAGTTCTAACCAACTTCACACAATACTCCACGGACTATGGAGATTTTCTAGGGTTTGGTTTTGTGGTGACGGGAAGTATAATAGTATTTCGGGCTAGTAAAGGTATAACCTTAGAATACAACAAGGTATAAGGCTAAGGTAATTTGGGCATTATAACAATACTTTTGAGAGTATTTCTACCAAGAGGGTATTATACGAAAGCACTAGGCTAGGGGTACCCCCTGGCTAGCACCTCAAAGGAGGGGTGTCTACCCTCGCCGGCCTGCTGGGGACTCTCGACGAGGGGAGGAGGGCTCTCGCCAAGACACCACACTGGGGAAGGAAGAAGCTTTCAAGACTTAGGCAATTTGTGAATGAATTAGTCTTCAAAGGAGGGTATTTATAGGTCAGTGAAAGCCAACCAATGGCCAAGATTACACCAAGTGTTAGGCAAGTGTAGGCCAGATTCACCCATGTGTCTAGTGACTTGCACAAAATATCTACCAAAAATATCTCCCACTTTGCCTTCCCAATCGTCCATGCGCCCACTATGCCCACTGATGAGAGGGTGCAAGCGCCCTCTCGTTGGTCCAAAATGTTCCGTCTCTCGGAAAAATCCGCAAAAATACTAAATGACATAATGGAAATTCCCTACGAAAGTCGTGAAAGCGTTTAGTCGAAAACGACTCTAACGGTGTTGTGCACAAACATATTTCGGCCCAAAGGTGCCACGGGGTGACACGTGTCGCCCCGATTAAATCCAAAATATTTCGTCTTCCGAAAAGATCCAAAACGGCCAAAATCTCAAAATCAAAGCGGGCCCCACAAAAAAGTAAATTTCTCCCCTTCGCCCCACGTGACCAATTCCGAAAATAAAATTCCATAATACGCTAATATTCCAGGAAGTCCGAATACCAATCTGGGAATCGATTCTCATAAACGAACCTTTTTCCTTCACAAAAACCGGAAACTTTTCCGTGGAAAAATCGCCTCTTTCTTCTTTCCAATCTTTCGCCGTATTCTCGTGCGTCGCCCTCGCATACATACCACGGAACTACGGGTTATAACATTCTTCCCCCCTTAGAAACATTCGTCCCTATTGTTCCTTCTAAGTCTCTAAACGTACAAGTGCCATTATAGTCTTCACTACTATACTTACGAACCAATCCGCCAGTGGCCACGTAAATACCCACGTAAAATACTTACATCCAAGTCCACGAGGAAACACCTCTAACATCACCACAAATAATACTACTTTTGTCACTTTGTCGCGAGCGCTCGGCGACCCAACAAATGGTACCGTGCGTGCGATCATCGAAGGCCGTGACACTCGGATTCTTATCACATTTAAATCGCTTTAGTATCCAAAACTCGGGGTTACTATCTCTAACGTGGTCATCATTAATCGGAACATTCGGATGGATCTTGATACTTTCAACATAACAATACGAAAGACCGGACGCCCTTCCTCCCAAGTCGGACGGCAAATGCTAACATATAGGCAACTGGCCTATTCTTCATGAACTCACAAAGGCCCAAGTAACTCGCTAAGTTCCTTTGTTTCCAAAACTCGTCACACCCTAACCGGGTGGTACTTTCAGAAGACCGACCGTCGACACGAACTCTAAGCGTCGCCGCGATTATCCGCAATTCCTCCGAGCGCGAACTTCTTCTAGACAAGCTTCACTATCCACGATCTGCTGGAACAAGCGTGAACCAACTATCGAACCCCGCAACATCGAACCAATCGACCGCAACTTGCATTTCGCCTCTACAAGGCGTCACAAGCGACATCCGAACAACGAAATGGTAGCTTAAACACTCCAACCGGAGACAACGATCCTCGCATTACCGCGAAATCAAAACACCGCCGGCGAATGCGGTCGGAGACTCACGAGTTCTAGCCTCGCCTGGTACAAACTCCCGAAGAAAGAAATGGTACCACGGGCTCGGCTGTCGTCATAAGGTGAAGGTAGGCACCCTGCAACCTCACAACCTTTCGGGATAACATCAACACCGCCGAGAACGAACGACCGAAGAACACGATAGGTTGCCCCATCGGCCCGACCGTTGGTCTAACGCATCCACGAACTTGCACGGCTAACTAAACATCGCCTAACACCTCACGACCCTAACACAAAGAGGACCACCACAAACCGACCCCACCACAAACCTACCGGGTTGACCGCACGTAGCCTCAACCACGACCGGCAAGCGAAATACCATCTCCCGAAGGAACAATCTTACTAAACCGCGTTAAAAACCCGCGGTCTTAGCTCGACTACCTTCTTTCAAATCACGCTACTCGTGACTTATCCTACGAACATAGCTCACGTGCACTATGCACTCCTATAAGGGTCAAACATAACATTACACCTTTCGAGACGGCTTACCTCTAAGGTCTCTACGTATACAACTCTAAGGCTCACACCTTCTCTATCCCCAAAATCTTACTGCTAACCCACCATGATTTCTAATCACAACTAACACACCGCTATCGTAACATAGCACTTAAGGTATACTCACCTTAAAGTTACCGAAGGACCTTGCCGCTCGCCCTCTTCTCACGCCTCGTTAACCCGTCGATCTCTACGCTTTTGGCCGCGCATAAGCCCGCATACGTGCCATGCTCAAGCCTAATCAAGAATTACTCTTGACAACCTCTTTAGATAGTCCTCCGCGCAGTACATCGGTATACTCTCGGTAGCCAAATCCATAGCTAGTGTGGTTGTCCTCGCAATCTATATTCTCTCGCTCTGGCCGCGAAGGTTCATATAACATGGCGCAGTAGCACCGCCGCCAGCTAAACTCGGGCTAGTGACGTCGCAAAACTCCCGATAGCAAAGACTACCCTAGGTAATGATTGGGCTGTGCCTCGCCACCCTCCGAACTCTACTCGCAGCCTCTCACGCTTTGCCTCCCGGCCCGGTTGCCCTACGCGAGGCATAACGATAAGAAATAATTTCGTCGAGGTCCAACTTACAACACGCTCTAAGGTACGATCTCGAGTGAGAAGAATAGAAACTAATCCTAAATATCCTATAGCCTCTCGATTATTGCGGTGCACAACACCCGATAATCAAGACTTCATCGATACGGTCGTAGACACTTTCCGAGGATTAATCGCTCGATACCACTTTGTCACGACCCAAATCGGGCGTGGATCGTGCCTTACCGGGCACCCTAGTGACACAACATCGAGTAATCACGAACATAAAACAACAATATGAGATAACAGAAATATAAAACAATAATCAGGAAACTTGCCTTTCGCATAAATATAACCATCAACTCTTTTACAAATGAGCTTTAATCCTTTTTACCAACCTCGCCACAACAAGATTACTGCACTTCTAAGAATGATACGACACAACGGGCGACGGGGCCCCGCCAAACCCCGAATGTAAACACTTACTACGCAGGACTACACCACCGATAAGCCTCGGAGAAACGGAGCTTCCCAACGAATCGTGACCACGAGAGCTAGGATCAACGATCGATGTACTCAACTCGCAGATGAACGCACTCAAGGAGGTCGCATAACAGTACAGTACGTGAA
Source organism: Przewalskia tangutica (assembly GCA_029844215.1). Taxonomy (NCBI): domain Eukaryota; kingdom Viridiplantae; phylum Streptophyta; class Magnoliopsida; order Solanales; family Solanaceae; genus Przewalskia; species Przewalskia tangutica. Next base: position 17,906,231 of record CM056725.1, on the reverse strand, counting down.
ACTAAAAATACCGCAAATGAAATCATAATAGTCTATATAGCAGAGACATGTATGATAACCAAACTACGCTTTACAATAACTAAGCAAATATCAAGTCGTGACTCACGCCTCAAGTCATCACCAAAGAACATAACATGGGTCTCACGCCACAACATCCATCGTGCTGGGACACATTCCTCATCACATAGCGGTTTATGATATAAAAGTTCCAAGGAACACATGAACACCGTGTCCCACTGTACATAATAACACCGGGACGGTAAATGCGAAGGCATAGCGATTACTAACACCCAGCACCAACAAGGTCACGAATCAGATTATAAGATCCGTCTGGACCGCCACATGATCAAAGCCGCCACTTGCCCGCAGATCTAACGCGCGTCTAGTCTCGAACTTCCCGCAGCCCGCATAGGCCAATCTCATCGCCCGCATGGCATCCCCGCATCGGGTAGCTACTCAAGATCGCCCGACTTCGATCCGCATGGCCCACAGGACCGCGTGCCCATAAAGGACGACACTAACTCCGAACTCTCAGTTCCGCGATAGCCCTCGACCGCATTTAGGTATTCTCAATCATAGGTCCATCGACCGCTGAGTCTACCCCGCACGGAGGAACCCTAATCATCTCAAGAGATGAATGCCACAATACTATCATAACGATCGATAGTTAATAAGCACAATCAAGGAAACCCTTCACACAAACATCACAAGATACTAACACACGAAGATCCCAACACGTTTACATATCAACGCAATCAAGAAAGTATTACAAGGCTATCACAAACCAATACAATCAAGTTGTTCACACAAGGTACCTTCTACTATATGATTAACAAAATCGGTTTTTATCCCCAAAGTACTTCATACATCAACTCTTTAAAAGATCGTTACTTTCACAATGTCACACAATACGTGAGTATAAAATAGAGTGACTATCCTTTAAAGTAAATCAATTACTTCTCTTTGTAAAATCAAGTAGCAACATTCTTTTCCAATGATCAAGTTTGCCTAATTTCCAATGTTCAAGTTTCTCATTTTAGAAAGGTTTCGTAGTTCATAGTCTTATTCAATTAAGAATATAATTCTCTTTTAAACAATCGGAGAAACATAAGCCTTATATGTGAGTAGGATATTCTGTTTATAACAATCTTATTACCATGATCTAGGAAATATCATTTTGTCTCATCTTAGCTTCTATGCGGATGGAAGTTTCTCTTGGTTTTAATAATACTTAATTATTCAAAACATTTCCTTTATTAACGCCTGCAGTTGGTTTGTCGATACACATCCCGATTTCCAAAATCAAGAAACGTTCTTAAGCCGTTATACCTAACTTCCCATAAAGCTAGTATAACTCTTAAGTTCTCAAAACCAAGTATTTCTTTCAAAACGATTTAAATCTTTTGAAATACTTCAAGTTCTTTATGATCACACATCAAGCCGCTTATAAACAAATCATTTACCTTTTAAAACCACAAAGTGTTTTCTTATCTACATAAAGTCGTTATAACCAACTTCCCATAAAGCCGTTATAACACTTTATGTTTTAAACCAATCGAATACATTTAGCACACGACGTCTCACCGTACTACATAGTTCACACATATCATGCTAGAAGAGATAGGAAGAGGTTCACATACCTCGCGACGATTATCGACTAATAGCAAAATGCTCCGAGTACTCGCCGCGGCTACTCTTAAGCCAAGTAACGCGCCACACGTAGTACTTCAACCTATAAGGCCACGCGCGCATTAACATCTAGATCTTATCGTAGAACATTCTACCAAAATTCGACAAAGACTCTCCCGCAACAGCAGAAACCTCCTCTCTAACGAGGCCTGGCCACTAAGCCAACCGGGGTTATATCTAACCCTAACTGCACAATTCTACTCCACTACATAACTACACAAGTCTGAATACACTCCATGTAATTACAGTTCAAGACTATATATAGTATACTTCTACTATATAATCTAACAACATGTAATTTCCAATTACAATAGGGACAAGATAATTACCTCGATAAGCCCATAATTATCCGAGTTTAATGTCGATCCTAGCAAAGTTTTAGCTCGAACTCCGGCGCCCAACCCGCTCTAAACCACCCTTAGAAGTTCTAACTAACTTCTACACAATACTCCAACTGACTATGGAGATTTTCCTGGTGGTTTTGTAGGATCGACGGAAGTATAATAGTATTTCCGGCTTTTCAGAAAGGTATAACCTTAGAATACAACAAGGTATAAGGCTAAGGTAATTTGGGCATTATAACAATACTTTGAGAGTATTTCTACCAAGAGGGTATTATCTGAAAGCAACTAGCAGTGGGTACCACTAGCACCTCAAAGGAGTGGGTTCCCTCTACCACCCCCACTGTGGGGACTCTCGCCATGAGGGGGCTCTCGCCAAGACACCACACTAAGGGAAGGAAGCTTTTCAAGACTTAGGCAATTATGAATGAATTAGTCTTCAAAGGGAGTGGTATTTATAGTCAAGAAAGCCAACCAATGGCCAAGATTACACCAAGTGTTAGGCAAGTGTGGCCAAGATTCACCCACGTGTCCTAGCCAACTTGCACACAAAATATCTACCAAAAATATCTCCCACTTTGCCTTCCCAATCGTCCACGTATCGCCCACTATGCCCACCAATGAGAGGTGCAGTGCCGCCTCTCGTTGGTCCAAAATGTTCCGCCTCTAAAAATCCGCAAAATACTAAATGACATAGCCGAAATTCCCTACGAAAGTCAGGAAAACGCTGGCAAAAACGACTCTAACCGTGTCGCACAAACATATTTCTACCAAAGGTGCCACATGGGGTGACACGTGTCGCCCCGATTCGTCCAAAATATTTCGTCTTAGAAAATATCCAAACGCCAAAATCTCAAAATCAAAGCTGCCCCACAAAATCAGAATTTCTCCCGTGGCCCCACGTGACCATTTTCAAAATAAAATTCCATAATTCTCTAATATTCCGTGAAGTCCGAATACCAAATTGGGAATCCAATTCCCATAAACGAACCTTTTTCCTTCACAAAACCTAAACTTTTCCGTGAAAATCGCTTCTTTCTTCCTTTCAATCTTCAGATTCTCGCACGCACGCCCTCGCATACATACCGGAACTACGGTATAGCAGTAAAGAGGTGCAGGCCAACTCGATCGCCTCGATCTTGGTCGATCCACCCGAATGCCATCACCGATAATATTGTCAAGACCAACCGGGGCGTGATCGTGCCTTACCGGGCACCCTAGTGATACAACATCGTGAGAAAATCAGCGAACATAAAGCATAAATATGAAACAAGAGACATGATAAATAAAAGCAAATAGGCTAACCAAAGCGGTTGCCTTTCCAACATATATATATAAACATTTGAATAAGCATAATCCTTACACCGCCCACAATAAAGCATGCACTTAAGATTTATACAACAACTATGACGATGTGGCCGCCATACCCCGAACGCACAAGAACTTACGCACTGTGTGGTAACATACCAAAAATAAGCCTCCACAAACGGAGCTTCCCAAAACGCTGAAATGAGATCCTAAACGGGGATCGACGGTAGATGACTTTCTACCGCGCAGATGAACGCACTTCAAGGAGGTCAAGACAACGGTACCAAGTATGTGAAATCAGAAATATCAGAATGAAATCATAATAGTCTATAAAGCAGGAGACATGTATGATAACCAAACTACGACACACACGTAATGATTATATCAATTCGTGGTCTCACGCCACAACATCAATCACGCCGTGAGTACCTTTCTCACCGCCAGCGATCTATGATATGATAACAACAAGACAGCCATCCAAATGGAGCATACCCGCGCTACGATCGTGTCGGTATGTCCAAATGGAACAAATAAGACAACATTCCAAATGGAGCATACCCGCGCGCTACGATCGTGTCGGTATGTCCAAGGAAACAATAAGACAGCATTCCAAATGGAAGCATACGCGCGCTACGCATCGCACAAGATGTCCAAAGTGGAAACAATAAGACAACAAGCGCAGAATCAAAGTGGAAGCATACCCGCGCGCTACGATCGTGTCGTGATGTCCAAAGCGATTAACAAAAGTAACACTATCATCGAACGCATCTGCGGAATTTATCCGCCATCGCGGCCACGCCCAAGTAAGTTCTCAACAAGTCAACCGACCCTCCATCGAGAGACGCCAGAGTATAGAAACACAATTCTTGCACAACAAAGGCTATCACAACAAGCATAGGCAAGTTTCACAACAACAAGCATAGGCAAGTTTCACAACGACAAGCATAGGCAAGTTTATACACAACTCAAGTACTTTCATTTTACGCCCAAGTCGGGTTTTAAACCTAAAGTACTAATGACGTTAAATTCCTTTTAAAGAGATCTATTCCTTTATAAAAGTCACCTGATACAGTAGTATAAAAATAGAGTGACTTATATCTTTTAAGTAAACCAAAACAACTTCCATACTTACCTTTTTTAAAACCAAATTAAAGCAACACCACGCCTTCTTTTTTGACCAAAACACTTCTCTTTTTAAAGTCAAGTTACCACGTTAAAACCAATGATAAAACCTTTCTTTTGTTTTCATAAGGTCGTTATAACTAACTTCCCATAAAGTCTATAACACCTTATGTTTTAAACCATTTTAAGACAACACAATGCATTTCTTTTCCTAAAGTCCAGCTTTGCCTAATTTCAATTACACAAGTCTTTTTGAAAAGTTTCATAGTTCAATGTCTTAATCTTTTTAAAACAATCGAGTAACATATGCCATAAAGTAGCAGTTATTCTTGTTCATAATCAATCTTATTAAGCACCATGATCTAGAAAATGTAATATCATTTTGTCTCATCTTAGCTTCATGCAGATGGAGGTTTCACTGGTTTCAATAATACTTAATTATTCAATACATTTTCCTTTATTTACGCCGCGATGGTTTGTCGATACACATTCGATTTCCAAATCAAGAAACATTATTCTTTCAAAACCAAGTACTCATTACTCACGAATGAGGTTTCACACAAACATCCATATTAAGTCAAGTCTCTTATCTTTTAAGAATAAGTCTCTTAACTTCTAAACCATTAAACCATTCTTTTTATCTCTCTTAAGACGTTACACCTAACTTCTCATAAAGCTGGTATAACTCTTATGTTTTCAAACCAAGTATACACTTCTTCCAAAAAGGTTTCTTAATCTTTTAGAATACTTCAAGGTTCTTTATTATCACACATCAAGTCGGTTATAAGTCAAATCAGTTATCTTTTTTAAAAAAGAAACCACAAAGCATTTCTCATTTACATAGAGCTGTTATAACACTTTATGTTTAAAAACAATCAAATACATTTAACACATGTACGTCTACCGTACTACATAGTTATACACATATCATGCTAGAACAGATAAGAAGAGGTTCACATACCTCGCGACGATTATCGACTAATAGCAAAACGCCCAAGTACCTCAAACCGCTTGGCCACACTCTGCCAAGCAAATCACTCCACACGTAGTACTACAACCTATAGAGGCCACAAGGCGCCTATTAATATCTTTAGATCCCGACGTAGAATATTCTACGTAAAATTGGCAAAGACTCTCCCGCAAGCAGTAATTCTCCTCCTCAATCGAGGCCGCTACCAAGCCAACGTGGGGTTACACGCTTAACCGACGTGTACACTCTACTTCACAAGAATGCTAAACAAGTTCATCAGAATACACCCTAAATAATTACGATTCGCTTCTCATCTTAAAGTTCAGCTTAAGTCGCAAGACATTGCGTAAGTATTATTCAGGCTTAAGTCAAAAGACATTGCCGCACTATTATGTTCAATTCTATATATAGTATACCTTAACTATATATTCCAACAACATGTAATTTCCAATTACAACAGAAGGTTAAGAGTGTTTACCACGATAAGCCCAAAATTATCCGAGTTTATATGTCGATCCCGAGCAAGGTTTAGCTCCTACTCCGTGCGCTCCGCCTCCAACCAACCCTTAGAAGTTCTAACCAACTTCTACTTATAACTTCAACTACGGTGAAGATTTACTTAGGTTTCGTTTTTGTGGATCGAGGGAAGTATAATAGTATTTTCGGGCTTTTGTATAGCGTAACCTTGGGAAAACTACAAGGTATTTGGGCTAAGGTATTTGGGCATTATAACAATACTTGGAGAGTATTTCTATACCACAAAAGGGGTATTTATACGAGACAACTAGGCAGTGGGTACCCCACGCCTAAACACCACAGGGAGGGGAGGCTCTCGCCATGGGCTCTCAAAGGGGAGGGGTGTGGTGGACGAAAACAACAAGAGGGAGAGGAGGGATTTTTCAAGACTTAGACAATTTTTGGATGAATAAGTTCATCAACTTATGGGTATTTATAGGTCAAGAAATGGCCAACCAATGGCCAAGATCTATCCAAGTGTAAGGCAAGTGTAAGGTCAAGATGAAGCCATGTGTTTGTGGGTCCCACTTGCTCATCAACTACACAAAATATCCTACCTAACCCTTGACCACAATTTTGCACAAAAACGCGCCAACCTTCCCTTTGGCGTCCACTTCTTCCAATGTGAGGTGACACATGTCACCCTCCCGTTGGTCCAAAATTTTTCGCCTCTAAAAATCCGCAAAATTATTAATGACATAGCCGGAATTTTCCCTACGAAAGTCGTGGAAACGCTTTTAAAAACGACTCTTTTGGCACTTGTGTACAAATTTCAAACTTGTCAATTTAAGGCAAAATTTTATACGCACGCCTCACGCACATACTCGAAATACGGTATAACATTCTCCTCCTTAGAAACATTCGTCCCAATGTTCCTTCTCAGTGGATTACGAAGAAGATCTTCTAACAAGTTGCCAACGCCACGCCGCCACAAACTAACACATGTTCTCTTCCTTTCTTACTCGCCGTGCCTCCTAACACTTGAACTCTTCTAGTATACGCACTATACTTCGCCATTGCTTGGTTTCCAATACTTTGGAGTCACAACCTCCAAACTTGGTCATCTTACTAGCTTTATTTTCCTCTAAGGCCATTCCGGCCTTCACGAACCGATTCTCGTCAAACATATCCACAAACTCATACGATGGTCATCTAAACTTGGGCCTAGCACCCTCGTGACCCTACCACCGCGGGACCACCCAGAGTGACCCTACCGGAGCAGCCGCGGGTTGGCCCTCAACATGGCCCCAACCCGACCCACTTAACGCATCACGCTCTTGTCCCCGATCCGAACAATCTTACCTTCACAGTCATGAAAGCTACCACTTCCATCAGACACTACCTGGACTTTATCACACAAAACGTTCTAGGCATAAAAATGCACTCAGACAAGGATCACTTGCAAACTGTACTCAAGACGGCCTTACATCTAAGGTCTCAACTGTAATATTCTAAGGTTCATCATTTTCACCTCAAGCTTACCCTTCACAACTAGGTTCTACATCACGTTTTAGCACAAAGCTATCCGAACATAACACTAAACACATCATCACATCATCAATACATACAAAACTCTGTAGGTTAAGGATATACTGAAAATAGGCGATTCAGAGGACCGCTAAAATCGGGAATTTCCACCGCGACTCTACCATGGCCCGCGGTATGAACATCTGCTGGCTATGGAAGGTGAAGAACCCGCAATCGATCCGTGAGTCAGGCTATCCTACCAGCCACCCCAGTCGGACAGTTCCCTAAAATGGCCCTCGCTGGCCGCATGTAAAACAAACTCCGGACTAGCACGACACTCCCATCGCGAGTCTACCACATGGTCACAACGAGGTATGGGTGGCTTCACCGTTAACACCCCGCTTCTCCCGAAAATGAACCTCGAGCCACGACCGCCTCAAAACTCGACGCTCAAGATTGTAGAGACCACTCAGATCGGGCGAGGCGCATAACTAGTCTCGCTGAGGCGGTTCGCCTCGAAAATCGCCAGCGACCTCGCAGCTCGCCTCTTCGCGACTTTGGTCATTCCGTCGATTTTCCGCCTCACCTCCAAGTGCATAAGCCGCGTGCGGCAATGTCCATGCCCACCAAGAGCTATACCCGAACAACTTCGCTAGGTAATCATCGAGCCTCAGAACATATCGGTGGACTCGATCCTCCATACTAGCTACTAATGCGGGACGTCACGCCAATGAGTCGAACTCACATTGTACTCCCGCATCAGACGCTCGCTTCGCCGCAACACCAAAAAATTTACCGAGCCCTCTCATCCGCGGCAAGAAGTGTGCAAGAAATGCCTTTGAGAACTCGCCCCGGAAAGCCGGCATTCTCTCCCGACAGCTCCCACGAATCAAACCAATCGATTGCGGTATCACGCACCGATGCGAACTCAGACCATCGACTCGGTCTCCGAGGCCTTGATCACTCATGATCCACAGAATCGCCGGATGAACTCCTGCAGATCATCCTCGTGCCTCGACCCATAAAACTCAGCGGGTTACACTCGTAAAATCCCGTAGTCTCAAACCGCTCGCCGGGTTGAACTACGGTGCTACTGGACTGGAACTGCCGGCCCACTTTATCCTCAAGTTCGCCACAACTCGCCATTAATCGGGCCATCTCTTGTAACCCATCTCTCTCGCCTCACTGTGGGATCGAGGCTCGTGCATCGTGGTCTCAGAGATCGCCGCCGTTTACTCATATCTCCTTCGCCGCTTTGCCCTTCCGCCCGGTTGCCTCGGCGGAGGCATAATCGGTAAAAACGAGATACGTCGGAGGGTCCAACTTACCACGGCTCTAAGGCACGATCTCAGAATGAGAAGAATGGAAACCAATCCTAAATGTCCTATAGCCTCCTGATTATAGATGTGGTGCACAACACACCGATAATCAAGACTCTACTAGACACGGTCTGTAGACACTTTCCGAGGATTTGTCAAGACCCGAATCGGGGCCCGTGACTGGTGCCTTACCCCGGGCACCCTAGTGATACAACATCAGAGAAAATCAGCGGAACATAAAGCATAAATATGAAACAAGATACATGATAAATAAAGCAAATAGCAACCAAAGCGGTTGCCTTCCAACATATATATATAAACATTTGAACAGATAACTTACACTCGCCCACAACAAAGGCATGCACTCTAAGATTTATACAACAACTATGGCGGACGGGGCCCCGCCATACCTTGAACGCATAAGAACTTACGGACTGTGGTAACATACCAAAGATAAGCCTCCGACGAAGCGGAGCTTCCAAAATAAATGAGATCCTAAACGCGGATCGATAACCGATGTACTTCTACCGCAGATGAACGCAGCCTCAAGCGAGGTCGATAACAGTACCAAGTATGTGAAATCAGAAATATCAGAAATGAAATCATAATAGTCTATAAAAGGGGAGATGTATGATAACCAAACTACAAGACACACACGTAATGCTTATATCAATTCGTGGTCTCACGCCCACAACATCAATCCTCGCCATGAGTACCTTTCTCACCGCTGCCTATGATATGATAACAACAAGACAGCCATCCAAACGGGAGCATACCCGCGCGCTACGATCGTGTCGCGATGTCCAAAGGGAACAAATAAGACAACATTCCAAATGGGAGCATACCCGCGCGCTACGATCGTGGTCGGTATGTCCAAGGAAACAATAAGACAAAGATTCCAAATGGAAGCATACCCGCGCGCCACGATCGTCGCAAGTATGTCCAAAGGGAAACAATAAGACAACAAGGCAAGAATCAAAGTGGAAGCATACCCGCAGCGCCACGATCGTGTCGAGATGTCCAAAGCGATTAACAAAAGTAACACTATCATCGAACGCGTGCGGAATTTATCCGTCACACGGCCACGTCCAAGTAAGTTCTCAACAAGTCAACCGACCCTCCATCGAGACGCCAGAGTATAGAAACACAATTTTTGCACAACAAAGGCTATCACAACAAGCATATGCAAGTTTCACAACAACAAGCATAGGCAAGTTTCACAACGACAAGCATAGGCAAGTTTATACACAACTCGAAGTACTTTCATTTTATGCCCAAGTCCGGGTTTTAACCCTAAAGTACTACGTACGTTAAATTCCTTTTAAAGAGATCTATTCCTTTTATAAAAGTCACCTGATACCCGTAGTATAAAAATAGAGTGACTTATATCTTTTTAAGTAAACCAAAACAACTTCCATACTTACCTTTTTAAAACCAAATTAAAGCAACACCACGCCTTCTTTTTTTGACCCGAAACACTTCTCTTTTTAAAGTCAAGTTACCACGTTAAAACCAATGATAAAACCTTTCTTTTGTTTTCATAAGGTCGTTATAACCAACTTCCCATAAAGCTATTATAACACCTTATGTTTTAAACCATTTTAAGACAACACAATGCATTTCTTTTCCCTAAAGTCCGGCTTTGCCTAATTTCAATTACACAAGTCTTTTTTGAAAAGTTTCATAGTTCAATGTCTTAATCTCTTTTAAAACAATTGAGTAACATATGCCATAAAGTAGGTTATTCTTGTTCATAATCAATCTTATTAAGCAGCCATGATCTAGAAAATGTAATATCATTTTGTCTCATCTTAGCTTCTATGCAGATGGAGGTTTCTACTGGTTTCAATAATACTTAATTATTCAATACATTTTCCTTTATTTACGCTGCAGTGGTTTGTCGATACACATTCTGATTTCCGAAATCAGTAAAACATTATTCTTTTCAAAAAACCAAGTACTCATTACTCACGAATGAGGTTTCACACAAACATCCATATTAAGTCAAGTCTCTTATCTTTTAAGAATAAGTCTCTTAACTTCTAAACCATTAAACCATTCTTTTTATCTCTTAAGACGTTACACCTAACTTCATAAAGCCGGTATAACTCTTATGTTTTCAAACCAAGTATACACTTCTTCCAAAAAGGTTTCTTAATCTTTTAGAATACTTCAAGGTTCTTTATTATCACACATCAAGTCGGTTATAAGTCAAATCAGTTATCTTTTTAAAAAGAAACCACAAAGCATTTCTCATTTACATAGATTTATATAACACTTTATGTTTACAAACAATCAAATACATTTAACACATGACGCTTCACCGTACTACATAGTTATACACATATCATGCTAGAACAGATAAGAAGAGGTTCACATACCTCGCGATGATTATCGACTAATAGCAAAACGCCCAAGTACCTCAAACCGCTTGGCCACTCTAAGCCAAGCAGATCACCCACACGTAGTACTACAACCTAGAGGCCACAAGCGCGCCTATTAATATCTTTAGATCCCGACGTAGAATATTCTACGTAAATTGAACATTCTCCCGCAACAAAGCGTAATTCTCCTCCTCTCAATCGAGGCCGGCTACTAAGCCAACCAGTGGGGTTTACACGCTTAACCGGACGTACACTCTACTTCACAAGAATGTTAAACAAGTCTCATCAGAATACACCCTAAGTAATTACGATTCGCTCATCTTAAAGTTCAGGCTTAAGTCGCAAGACATTGCCGTAAGTATTATTCAGGCTTAAGTCAAAAGACATTGTCTCACAATTATGTTCAATTCTATATATAGTATACCTTAACTATATATTCCAACAACATGTAATTTCCAATTACAACAGAAGGTTAAGAGTGTTTACCTCGATACGCCCAAAATTATCCGAGTTTATATGTCGATCCCGAGCAAGGTTTAGCTCCTACTCCAAGGCCCGACTCCGGCTCCAACCAACCCTTAGAAGTTCTAACCAACTTCTACTTATAACTTCAACTACGGGTGAAGATTTACTTAGGTTTCGTTTTTGTGGTCGAGGAAGTATAATAGTATTTTCTGGGCTTTTGTATAAGCGTAACCTTGGGAAAACTACAAGGTATTTGGGCCAAGGTATTTGGGCATTATAACAATACTTGGAGAGTATTTCTATACCACAAAAAGGGGGGTATTTATACGAGACAACTAGGCTAGGGGGGGGGGGGTACCCCACGGCTAAACACCACAAAGGGGAGGGGGGAGGCTCTCGGCCAAGGGCTCTCAAAGAGGGAGGGGGTGTGGTGGACGAAAACAACAAGAGGGAGAGGGAGGGATTTTTCAAGACTTAGACAATTTTTGGATGAATAAGTTCATCAACTTAGAGGGGTATTTATAGGTCAAGAAATGGCCAACCAATGGCCAAGATCTATCCAAGTGTAAGGCAAGTGTAAGGTCAAGATGAAGCCATGTGTTTGTGGGTCCCACTTGCTCATCAACTACACAAAATATCCTACCTAACCCTTGACCACAATTTTTGCACAAAAAACGTGCCAACCTTCCCCTTTGGCCGTCCACTTCCTTCCAATGTGAGGGTGACACATGTCACCATCCCGTTGGTCCAAAATGTTTCGTCTCTCGGAAAAATCCGCAAAAATTATTAATGACATAGCCGGAATTTTCCCTACGAAAGTTGTGGAAACGTTTCGTCGAAAAACGACTCTTTTTGGCACTTGTGTACAAATTTCGAAACTTGTCAATTCTTAAGGCAAAAATTTTATACGTACGCCCTCACGTACATACTCTGGAAATACGGGGTATAACAAATATGCCCAAGAAAAGCCACCGAAGTTAACCAAAACTCACATTTGGAAAACTTGGCATAAATCGCCGAGAACTCTCACCATCGCCCTCAAATGCTCGCCGCATGCTGCTCTGGCGAGCGAGAATAAACCAAGATGTCATCAATGAATACTATCACAAACGTATCAAAAATGGCTTGAACACTCGGTTTATCGGATCCATAAATACCACGAGCATCGTCAACCCGAAAGACATAACCCTGAACTCATAATGCCGCACGTCCGAATGCGATCTAGGGACATCCGCCTCTAACACGCACTGATGATAGCCCGATCGCAGATCAATCTTGAGAAACATCTCGCACTTCAATCCGGTCGAATAAATCATCAATCACGGAAGGGTATCATTCTTAATGGTCACCTTGTTCACCGTCAGTAAACACAACGCAGCTGCCCCGCCCTTCTTCTTCACGAACAATACCGCTTCCCTGGAGAAACACTAGGCGATGAAGCTCTTCTCAAGAAATCTCACCGGTCCTTCAACTCTCTCAACTCGGCGGGTGCCATTACGTATGGCGGAATGGAAATAGCCGAGTGTTTGGCAAAGACATCGATACAAACACTATCTCCTCTCGGGAGGATACCCGAGGTCATCCGAAACACATCGTGGAACTCTCTCGACTACAAGAATCGATCGAAAGTCCTGCACCGCACTCAGATCAAACACCCGAATAAGATGGTAGATATACCCTTCTCGCACCATCTTCCTAGCCTTGAGAGGAAATAAACCTACTTCTGATAGGTCTCTTCCACCCAATAACCGGCTCTCGTGGGAAACCGAACTGCCACTTTCTCCTCGGTCTACATTGGCGAAAGACGCCAGCCAATCCATACCCATGATCACATCGAAATCGGTCATATTGAACTCTATCAAGTCGCCAGGTCCGACGATCGCATACGTCACCGGACAAACCCTATATACCCGCTGAGCTACCACCGAATCACCACTGGCGTAGCTACTTGAAAGTGGTCTATGGACTCGTGCTCTATCCTATCCTCCTAGCAATATGGGAGATATATAGGGCCAGTAGAACCGGATCTATCAAGGCATACACGCCACAACATGAAATCGATAAAGTACGCGTGACGACATCGTGAGGCCTCCGGTCTGCTGGCCGACAAGGCATAAATGCGTTTGAGGACCGCTAGAATCGGGACCCGCCCACGACTGCGCGACTGCTTGCTCATGAATACCACTCGGCGAGTAATCAGGAGATGAAGAAGACCGTGAAAAGACCTTGTACCGACTCCTACCTCTGACCGCCTGGTCTGACAGCTCGCAAATGACCTCGCTGGCCAATCGAACAAAGCTCGGAGCACTCACAATTCCGTAATGGGACCTACCGTGACGGCCACACCGGTGGGAGTGGTCCCGATCGGCCAAGACTCTGCTACTCGACGCTCAAGTCCGCCCCGGTCCGCCCTCAAGACGGGTAGAGTGCTCGAGCCGGGTTGTGGTGCAAATCTAGAATGCCGCCATCACCCCGAGAAGCTACCAAAAGACCCCGCTGCCCCGTCTTCTTCGCCGCTGCGACCCGTCGGCCTACGCTCCACGCATCTGCGTATGAGCTCGATGCGGGTAATGTGCATGCCGTCAAGAGCCACACCCGCAAGACTCGCCCATATAATTATCTAGCCCGACGTAGCGATGCACTGCCCTCCATATTCGCTACCAACGCAGGGACATATCGAGCCAACGACCGAACTCAACGTTGTACTCCTAATCGCGGCGCCTCTGCTCTCAAAGAACAAAAATTGCTACTGCCTTCTCATCTGCGAGGCAAAAGGTGAGAAAGCCTCGAGAACTCGTCCCAGCCGGGACGCGTTTCCCGGATAACTCCCATGAATCAAACCACCGATCGCGGTATCACGCACTATGTGGAATCAAGATCACGGACTCGGTCTCTGAAGCCTTGATCACTCGCATGATCTCTTCAGAGCGACGGATGAACTCGCGGATCATCCTCGGCCTCGACCGTAGAACTCGCGCTACAACTCGAAAATCCGTAGCCTTAAATCGTCCGATCGGTGAATCAGCACCGCTGAACTGAATCGCTGCATCCAAATTATCATGTTCCGCCACGATCACGCCAAGAATCGCCATCTCTCGTAACCCATCTCGCCCGCTTCCAGCCGCGGTTGGAGGTGTATCTTGTGGTCTCATCGCCCATCGCCGCGCCCTAAACCTCTTTGGGACGGCGGCGTGGAACTCGCCGTCTCGTATAGATCGGGCTCGAGCCTCGTGACTCGGTGTCCCACTAATAGCACCTCTACGCCTTGCCATTCGGGGTTGCCGCTTTACGTGAGGCATAATCAGTAAAGAAAGGAAATACGTTAGGGGTCCAACTTATAACACTCTAAGGCAAGATCTCGTGAGAAGAATGGAAACCAATCCTAAATATCCTATAGCCTCCGATTATTGGTGTGGTGCACAACACATCGATAATCAAGACTTACTAGATACGGTTGTAGACACTTTCCGAGGATTAATCGCTCGATACCACTTTTGTCATGACCGTTCGGGGTTCGTGGATCGTGCCTTACCCGCACCCAAGTAGTCATACATCGAGTAATCGAATATAAAAACAAGTCATGAAACAAATGTAAATTATGACACGCCTCGAGAAAAGTCGCCAAGATATATATATATAAACCAAAATCGCGATATCCCAACTGCATAATAGACTACTGCACTTCTAAGGAAGTAAACAACTATGGCGGGACGGGCCGCCATACTCGAATGTACAAGACTATCTACAACAACAAGTAGATCATACCCAAAAGTCGAGCCTCGAGAGATGGAGCTTCGACACCAAAGAAAAGATCCTAAGGCGAGGATCCGCCACCTTCCTCTTTACTGCGTGATGAACGCAAACAAGGAGGTCAGATAACAGTACCAAGTATGTGAAATCAGAAAGTACTTAAATGAAATCATATCATTTTAAAACCAGTTTTACAAATATGTACGAAACAAACAAGGTAACCGCACATAGTGCCATATCACAACAAGAGCAATAAGAGGTAAACTGTAACAGGTCTCTTTCTAGGCTGCGAATGATCGAAGCAAGGCCAATCGCCCATAGTATCATTAAGCATGCCTAATCACGGACTCTCGCGATCCACATAGGCCACTCGCGTAGGCGCGTGAGGTATTCCCGCATCGAGGGTAGCTACTCTCGATCGCCCCGACTCGTAGTCCGCATGGCCACATAGACCGCATGACCATATAGGCCGCAAACTAACCTGGAACTCTCGTAGCTCTGCATAGGTCCCCTGGACCCGCATGAGGTATTCTCGAATCATGGTCCTGCATCGCTCGAGTCTACCGCGATCGGAGGCAGCTTAACCCCAGATCATGTCAAGAGGTGAGTGATATAATACTAACATAACAGCTTATCGTTAAACAACATAAGCACAACAAGAATACCCTCTTATACAAACGTTACATGACACTAACACACATAGCATCATAATATGTCTACTGATCAAACCATCTTTTTATACTTTCCAGAAATCAATACAAGTCTTTCATAAACACATAAGTAAACTGTTCCTTTTCTCTTTCTTAAGTCGTTATACCTAACTTCCCATAAAGCTAGTATAACTCTTAAGCTTTTGTTTTAAAAACAAATATTCTTTTTCTTTCAAAAATGATTTATAATTCTTTTTGAAAGACTTCAAGATTCTTATTATTTAGACTCAAGTCAAAAGACGTCAAGTAAAACCATGTTCAGTTAACACACGTACGTCTACCGTACTATATATATACTTTAAAATATCATGCTCAAGGGTATAGGAAAAATCACATACCTTCTCGGCGAAATTCATCTGCCAAGTCGAATATGTCGCGCGCAGAGAATCAACCTATAATAGTCAGATACGTCTATCAATGTCTAGACTACTCTGTAGACTATTCTAAGCAGAGGGTTCTTTATTTTACGGAAAATTGGGCAGCACTTCCCTACCCGTCAAGTTACACAAGTCTACTGTAAATACCGTCCTATGTAAGTACAGTTCAATTCTTCTTCTGTTATACCCTTCTACTGTGGTTACAACTCAATTCTATCTTTTAATATCCTTCTATATCTTATACTCAAGTCTTAACTATTCTTATATGTAATATCCAATTACAATAGAAGGACAAGAGTATTTACCTCGATAAGCCCAAAATTATCCAAGTTAAATGTCGATCATGAGCAAGGTTTAGCTCCTAATTTGTATGCTTCAATCCGCTCCAAGAAACCCTTAGAAGTTTCTACACAACTTCTACTTTCTACTTCAACCAACAATGAAGTTTCTCTTAGGGTTTCGTTTAGTGACAAATGGAGATAAGGTAGTATTTCTAGGCTTTTAGTATAGAGGTGACCTTGGAAATACAACAAGGTATAGGCTAAAGTATTTGGGAAAAGTAACAATACTTGGAAGACAACTTTCTACCAAGGGGAGGGGGGGGGGGGGGGCGCTCGGCCGAAGCCACTAGGCTAGAGGGGGAGAGGGTATTTGGACGAAACACTACAAGAGAGGGGAGGGAATTTTGAGATTTGGAAGACAATTTGTGGATGAAGAAAACCTTCAAGTTAGGGGGGTATTTATAGGCCAACCAATGGCCAAGATGAAGCCAAGTGGTAGGCAAGTGTATGGTGGAGATTTGCACAAGTGCACCTATCCTACTCCACAAATCCTCACAAAACATTGACCTGTTTTATGTCACGACCTGCCCGGCTCGTGATAGTGCCTTACCCGGCACCCAAGTAGTCATACATCGGAGAAATCACCGAATATAAAATAACCAAGATATGAAACAAGATAAATAAGACAGCTGGGAAAAAGTTTTCTGCATATATGTATATAAATACCCCAAAATGAGCGATATCCCAACCTTACAACAGTCTACAAACCTCTAAGAGTTTAAATAACAATGGGCGACGGGCCCGCCATACCTGAATGCAAATATCTACAACGACAGGGACCATACTAAAATGCTAAGCCTCGGAGAAACGGAGCTTTTCCAACGCTGAAACGGTGATCCTAAGAACGGGATCAAGAGGAGTACTTCTACCGATGATTTAACGTCACGACCCGATTCCGGGCCGTGATCGTGCCTTACCGGGCACCCTAGTGATACAACATCGAGTAATCGTGGAACATAAAACAATACAAGACATATTATGAAATATGAAACAATAACTGAGAAAACTTGCCTTTTCGCATATATATAAATAACAACTTTTTCCAACATGAATAGCTTTTAATCCTTTTACAAACCCCACAACGTAATTTGGCTGCACTTCTAAGAAATGATACGATAACAATGGCGGGACAGGGCCCGCCATACTTCGAATGTAAACACCTACAACAACAGGGACTATACCACGATAAGCCTCGGAGAAACGGAGCTTTCATGTGACAGCTGTGACCCTAAGAGCGAGGATCAATGATCGTGTACTTTACTGCAGCATGAACGCGGCTTCGGGCGAGGTCGCATAACAGTG
Source organism: Przewalskia tangutica (assembly GCA_029844215.1). NCBI lineage: Eukaryota > Viridiplantae > Streptophyta > Magnoliopsida > Solanales > Solanaceae > Przewalskia > Przewalskia tangutica. Next base: position 17,888,170 of record CM056725.1, on the reverse strand, counting down.
CCGAGTATGTGAAACTAAAAATACCGTAAATGAAATCATAATAGTCTATAAAGCGGAGACATGTATGATAACCAAACTACAGCTTCACAATAATAAGCGAATGTCAAGTCGTGGACTCACGCCTCAAGTCATCACTCAAATATAACAATGGGTCTCACGCCCACAACATCAATCATGCGTGGAATACCTTCTCACGCCATAGCTTTATGATATAACAAAGACCAAGGAACACACATGAACACCAGGTCCCACGTGCCATAATAACACGCATGTGGTAGGCACGAAGGCATAGCGACTACTAACACCCAGCACCAACAAGGTCATGAATTGTATCATAAGATCTGTCTGCATCACATGATCAAAGCCACCACTTGCCCGCAGATCTAATGTGCGCGTCAGCCTCGAACTTTCCGCGACTCGCATAGGCCAATCAGATCGGCCGCATGAGGTATAACCCCGCATCGGTAGCTACTCCAGCTGCCTCGACTCGCCGTCCGCGTGGCCAAAGGACCGCATGACCACAAGGGCCGTCACAACTCGAACTTCCGCAGCTCGCATAGCCCTCGACCCGCAGGTAGTCTCGAATCATAGGTCCATCGACCCGCTGAAGTCTACCCCAGACGGAGGGCTTAACCGGAATCATCTCAAGAGATGAGTGATGTATAATACTATCATAACTTATCGTTAAACAACATAAGCACAACAAAGGAAAACCCTTTACACAAACATCACAAGATACTAACACACGTAGCATCCTAGCATGTTTACTTATCAAATCAACAAGGTATTACAAGGCTATCACAAACCAACACAATCAAGTTATACACACGGTACTTTCTACTATATGCTAACAAGTTCGGGTTTTATCCCCAAAGTACTTCATACATTAACTCTTTAAAAGATCGTTACTTTCACAAAAGTCACACAATACCCGTAGTATATGAAAATATAGTGATTATCTTTTGAAGTAAATCAAAACACTTCTCTTTGTAAAACTCAAGTAACAACATTATTTTCCAAACGCCCAAGTTTGCCTAATTTCAAATGTTCATGTTTCTTATTTAGAAAGGTTTCGTAGTTCATAGTCTTATTCATTTAAGAATATAATTCTCTTTTAAACTATCCGAGAAACATAAGTCTTATATGTGAGTAGGATATTCTTGTTTACAACAATCTTATTACAAACCATGATCTAGGAAATATCATTTTGTCTCATCTTAGCTTCTACAGATGGAAGTTTCTACCGGTTTTAATAATACTTAATCACAAAACATTTCCTTTTATTAACGCCGCAGTTGGTTTGTCGATACACATTCGATTTCCAAAATCAAGAAACATTCTTAAGACGTTATACCTAACTTTCCATAAAGCTAGTATAACTCTTAAGTTTTCAAAACAAATCAAGTATTACTTCTTCTCAAAATGATTCAAAACTCTTTTGAAATACTTCAAGTTCTTTATTAACACATAACAAGCCGATTATAGTTCAAATCGATTACCTTTTAAAACCACATGTATTTTCTTACCAACATAAAGCCGTTATAACCAACTTCCCATAAAGCCGTTATAACACTTTATGTTTTACACCAATCAAATACATTTAGTACACGACGTCTACCGTACTACATAGTTCACACATATCATGCTAGAAGAGATAGGAAGAGGTTCACATACCTCGCGACGAGTATCGACTAATAGCAAAACGCCCAAGTACTCCCAACCGCTACTCCTAAAGCCAAGAACGCGCCACGCGTAGTACTTCAACCTATAAGGCCACAGGCGCTTATTAACATTAAGATCTTATCGTAGAACATTCTACGTAAAAATTCGGCAAAGACTCCCCGCAACAGCGTAAATCTCCTCCTCTCACGGCCGCTACAAGCCAACCGGGGTTATACATCTAACCCGAACGGTACAATTCTACTCCACAAGATTACTACAAGTCTCATCAGAATACGATTCAGATTCTTCAGCTTAAGTCAAAAGACATTGCCAACTAACCACGTTGATTCTATATATAGTATACTTTAACTATATATTCTAACAACATGTAATTTCCAATTACAATAGAGGACAAGATATTTACCTCGATAAGCCCATAATTATCCAAGTATAAAGTCGATCTGGGCAATCGTTTAGCTCGAACTCCGAAGCGCCCAACCCGCTCTAAACCACCCTTAGAAGTTCTAACCAACTTCTACACAATACTCCAACGGACTATGGAGATTTTCCTGTGGTTTCGGTTTGGACTGACGGAAGTATAATAGTATTTCCGGCTTTTCAGATAGGTATAACCTTAGAATACTACAAGGTATACGGCTAAGGTAATTTGGGCATTATAACAATACTTTGAGAGTATTTCTACACCACAAAGGGGGTATTATACGAAAGCAATCACAGTGGGTACCCACTACCACACTACTGTGAGGGTGTACCCTGGCCAAGGCCTCTGAGAGGGGAGGCCTCTTGGCCGAACTCAACACTAAGGAGGGAGAAGATTTAACACTTAGAAACATTTAGGAAAGGATGAAGAATTCATCAAAGGGAGAGGGTATTTATAGCCTGCCGAGGCCAACCAATGGCCAAGATTGAGCCAAGTGTTACACAAGTGTAGGGCCAAGATATGCCCAAGTGCCCCTAGTCCCTACTCCTTAAAACCCTCACAAATATCTACAAAAATATCTACCACTGACCTCCTAATTGGTCCCACGTGCGCCCACCTTGCCCACCAATGAGAGGTGCAAGTGCCGCCTCTCGTTGTCCAAAATGTTCCGTCTCTAAAAATCCGCAAAAATAAGAAAAGACATAGCCGAATTTTCCTTCGCAAGTTATGTAAAACGCTTTAAAAACGACTCTAACAGGGTGTTGTGCACAAATGCCATTCGGCCACTAGGCGGGGTGACACGTGTCACCCTCCTATCGCCCAAAATAAAACATCTTCCAAAATATCCACAATGGCCAAAATCTCAAAACAAAGTGGCCCACAAAAACAGTAAATTTCTCCGTGGGCCCACGTGACCATTTCCAAAATAAAATTCCATAATTCTCTAATATTCCAGAAGTCCGAATACCAAACTGGGAATCCATTCCCATTAACGAACCTTTTCCTTCACAAAACGGAAACTTTTCCGTGGAAAAATCGCCTCTTTCTTCCTTTCCATCTTTACTGTCGTATTCTCGCACGCACGCCCTCGCATACATACCCGAACTACGGGTATAACATTCTTCCACTTAGAAACATTCGTCCCGAATGTTCCTTCTAAGTCTCAAACGAACGCGCAAGATAGTCCTCACTACTATACTTACGAAACAATCCTGCCACAACTGGCCACAGAAATACCCACGCAAAATACCTACATCCAAGTCCACGAGGAAACACCTCTAACATCACCACAAATAATACTACTTTTGTCATTTTGTCGCGAGCCTTGCTCCAACGACCCAACAAATGGTACCGGCCGCACGCGATCACCAAGCCGCCAGACACTAATTCTTACCATATTTCGAGCATCGCTTTAGTATCCAAAACTCGGTTACTATCTCTAACGAGGTCATCATTAATCGGGAACATTCGGATGGATCTTCGATACTTTCGAACATAACAATGAAAGACCGGACGCCCTTCCTCCTAAGTCGGACGGCAAATGCTAACATATAGGCAACTGGCCTATTCTTCACATGAACTCACAGGCCCAAAGTAACTCGCTAAGTTCTTCGCTTTCCAAAACTCGTCACACCGTCCGGTGGTACTTTCAAGAAGACCGACCGCCAACTCGAACTCTAAGCGCCGCCGATTATCCGCACGATTCCTCCGAGCCGCGAACTTCTTCTAGACAAGCTTCACTATCCACGATCTGCCGGAACAAGATCAACCAACTATCTCAACCACGCCAACATCGAACCAATCGGCCAAGAACTTACACTTCCGCCCGCAAGGCTTCATGGCGACATCCGAACACCGAAATGGTAGCTCAAACGCCTCTCCACAGAGACAACAATCCTCACAACTACCTCAAATCCACGATCGCCCGGCGGCGAATGCGATTCTGAGACTCACTGAGTTCTTAACACATGCTTGGTAAAACTTCCGAAACAAAAACAGCCGTAACTGGCTCCATGCGTCATAAGGTGAAGGTAGGCACCCCGCAGCCTTACAACCTTTCGATAAATCAACATCGCCAAGTGAGCGGTCCCGATCAAGAACACGATGGGCTGCCCCATCGCCCGACCACCGGTCGAACGCATCCACGAACTCGCACGTTGGTTAACTAAACTTGGGCCTAGCACCTCGTGACCCTACCACGCGGGACCACCACAACCGGACCCCACCGCCATACATGCCGCGGGTTGACCCGCAACGCGGCCTCAACCCGACCCGCAACGCCGCACAATACTAGCTCCCGATCGGAACAATCTCACTAATCACGTTACGAAAACCTGGCCTTCTTAGCTCAACTACCCTCTTCATTTCACACTACTTAGGACCTATCCCAAACACACCACGCACTATGCACTCCTATAAGGTCAAACATAAACATACGTCTCTACCCGAGATGGCCTTACCTCTAAGGTCTGCGTATAAAGCTCTAAGGCTCACACTTTCTCTATCCTCCAAAATCTTACTCGGTTAACCCACCATGATTTCTAATCACAACTAACACAGCTATCGAACATAGCACTTAAGGTATACTCACCTTGAAAGTTACCAAGGACCTTCACGCCCGCCCTCTTCTGTCGCCCTTGGTTAACCCGTCGATCTCTACGTTTCTCGGCCACGCGCATAAGCCCGCACACAGGCCATGCTCAAGCCCAACTGAAGAATTACTCTTGCACAACCCTTTCTTAGGTAGTCATCAAGACTCGTGGTACATCGGTATAATCTCTAGTAGCCAAATCCATGGCTAGTATGTGGTCGCCTTTGCAATCTAAATTCTCTGTTCTGGCCGTGGAACAAGGTTCAAATATCATGGCGCAGTAGGAATCGCCGCCGCGTGCTAAACTCCGTGGGGCTAGTAACGCCGCAGAAATCCCGAATGAAGCACTACCCTAGGTAATGATTGGGCTGTGCCTCGCAACCCTCGTATTCTACTCGCAGCCTCCTGGCCGCTTTGCCTCCCGGGCCGGGTTGCCCACGCGAGGCATAGCTGCAGGAAAGAAATACGCTTGTAGGTCCAACTTAAAACACACTCTAAGGCACGACCTCGAGTGAGAAGAATAGAAACCAATCCTAAATATCCTATAGCCTCACGACATTGGCGTGGTGCACAACACACCGATAATCAAGACTTCTGAATCGATACTGTTCAGACACTTTCCGAGGATTAATCGCTCGATACCACTTTTGTCACGACCCGATTCCGCCCGTGATCGTGCCTTACCGGGCACCCTAGTGATACAACATCGAGTAATCGAACATAAACAATACAAGACATATTATGAAATATGAAACAATAACTGAGAAAACTTGCCTTTGGCATATATATAAATAACAACTTTTTCCAACATGAACAGCTTTTAATCCTTTTTACAAACCCCGCCACAACAAGATTACATGCACTTCTAAGAAATGATACGACAACAATGGCGGACAGGGCCCCGCCATACCCCGAAAGTAAACACCTACAACAACAGGACTATACGGCCGATAAGCCTCCGAGAAACGGAGCTTTCCCACACGCCGAATCGTGACCCTAAGAGCGAGGATCAATGATCGGTGTACTTTACTCGCAGATGAACGCACTTCAAGGAGGTCAAGACAACAGTACCGAGTATGTGAAACTAAAAATATCGTAAATGAAATCATAATAGTCTATAAAGCAGAGACATGTATGATAACCAAACTACGCCACAATAATAAGGCCATGTCAAGTCGTGGACTCACGCCTCAAGTCATCACTCAAATATAACAATGGGTCTCACGCCCACAACATCAATCATGCCCGTGGAATACCTTCCTCACCGGCGGCTTTATGATATAACGACCAAGGAACACACATGAACACGGTGTCCCACTGTGCTATAATAACACGCATGTGGTAAGTGCGAAGGCATAGCCGACTACTAACACCTACGCATCAACAAGGTCATGAATCAGATCATAAGATCTGTCTGCATCATTACATGATCAAAGCGACCACTTGCCCGCAGATCTAATGCGCGTCTAGCCACGAACTTTCCGCAGCCCGCGATAGGCCAATCGATCGCCCGCATGAGGTATAACCCCGCATCGAGGGTAGCTACTCCCGGCAGCGTCCCGACTCGCCGTCCGCACGGCCACAAGGACCGCATGACCACAAGGGCCGTATCCTAACTCGAACTTCCGCAGCCCGCATAGCCCTCGACCCGCATGAGGTAGTCTCGAATCATAGGTCCATCGACCACCGAAGTCTACCCCGACGGAGGGCGCTTAACCCCGGAATCATCTCAAGAGATGAGTGATGTATAATACTATCATAACGACTTATCGTTAAACAACATAAGCACAACAAAGGAAAACCCTTTACACAAACATCACAAGATACTAACACACGTAGCATCCTAGCATGTTTACTTATCAAATCAACAAGAAGGTATTACAAGGCTATCACAAACCAACACAATCAAGTTATACACACCAGGTACTTTCTACTATATGCTAACAAGTTCGGGGTTTTATCCCAAAGTACTTCATACATTAACTCTTTAAAAGATACGTTACTTTCACAAAAGTCACACAATACCCGTAGTATATGAAAATATAGTGATTATCTTTTGAAGTAAATCAAAACACTTCTCTTTGTAAAACTCAAGTAACAACATTATTTTCCAAACGCCCAAGTTTGCCTAATTTCAAATGTTCATGTTTCTTATTTAGAAAGGTTTCAGTAGTTCATAGTCTTATTCATTTAAGAATATAATTCTCTTTAAACTATCCGAGAAACATAAGTCTTATATGTGAGTAGGATATTCTTGTTTACAACAATCTTATTACAATGACCATGATCTAGGAAATATCATTTTGTCTCATCTTAGCTTCATGCAGATGGAAGTTTCTCTGGTTTTAATAATACTTAATCACAAAACATTTTTTTATTAACGCCGCAGTTGGTTTGTCGATACACATTACGATTTCCAAAATCAAGAAACATTCTTAAGACGTTATACCTAACTTTCCATAAAGCTAGTATAACTCTTAAGTTTTCAAAACAAATCAAGTATTACTTCTTCTCTCAAAATGATTCAAAACTCTTTTGAAATACTTCAAGTTCTTTATTAACACATAACAAGCCGCTTATAGTTCAAATCGATTACCTTTTAAAACCACATGTATTTTCTTACCAACATAAAGCCGTTATAACCAACTTCCCATAAAGCCGTTATAACACTTTATGTTTTACACCAATCAAATACATTTAGTACATGACGCTCACCGCACTACATAGTTCACACATATCATGGTAGAAGAGATAGGAAGAGGTTCACATACCTCGCGACGAGTATCGACTAATAGCAAAACGCCCAAGTACTCCCAACCGTCGCTACTCCTAAAGCCAAGTAACGCGCCACGCGTAGTACTTCAACCTATAAGGCCACAAGGCGCTTATTAACATTAAGATCTTATCGTAGAACATTCTACGTAAAAATTCGCAAAGACTCTCCCGCAACACAGTAAATCTCCTCCTCTCACGGGGCGGTACCAAGCCAACCGGGGTTATACATCTAACGAACGGGTACAATTCTACTCCACGATTACTACACAAGTCTCATGTCTGATACGATTGATTCTTGAGCTTAAGTCAAAAGACATTGCCAACTAACCACGTTCGATTCTATATATAGTATACTTTAACTATATATTCTAACAACATGTAATTTCCAATTACAATAGAGGACAAGATATTTACCTCGATAAGCCCATAATTATCCAAGTATAAAGTCGATCCCGGCAATCGTTTAGCTCGAACTCCGAGCGCTCCAACCCGCTCTAAACCACCCTTAGAAGTTCTAACCAACGTCTACACAATACTCCCACGGACTATGGAGATTTTCCTAGGGTTTCCGGTTGGTGACCGACGGGAAGTAGAATAGTCTTTCTGGGCTTTTCAGTATAGGTATAACCTTAGAATACTACAAGGTATACGGCTAAGGTAATTTGGGCATTATAACAATACTTTGAGAGTATTTCTACACCACAAAGGGGTATTATCTGAAAGCAACTCACAGTGGGGTACCCCACGGCCACACTACTAGGAGGGGTGTACCCTGCCAAGGCCTCTAGAGAGGAGGCCTCTTGGCCGAACTCAACACTAAGGGGAGGAGAAGATTTAACACTTAGAAACATTTAGGAAAGGATGAAGAATTCATCAAAGGAGAGAGGGTATTTATAGCACAAGCCAAGGCCAACCAATGGCCAAGATTGAGCCAAGTGCTACACAAGTGTAGGCCAAGATATGCCCAAGTGCCCCTAGTCCCTACTCCTTAAAACCCTCACAAATATCTACCAAAATATCTACCACTGACCTCCCCAATCGTCCCACGTGTCGCCCACTTGCCCACCAATGAGAGGTGCCAAGCCGCCTCTCGTTGGTCCAAAATGTTCCGCCTCGAAAAATCCGCAAAAATAAGAAAAGACATAGCCGAATTTTCCGCCGCAAGTTATGTAAAACGCTTTAAAAAACGACTCTAACCGTGTCAGGCACAAATGCCATTCGGCTAAGCCACCTAGGCGGGGTGACACGTGTCACCCTCCTATTGGCCCAAAATAAAACATCTTCCAAAATATCCACAATGGCCAAAATCTCAAAACAAAGTGGCCCTACAAAACCGTAGAATTTCTCAGTGGGCCCACGTGACCATTTCCAAAATAAAATTCCATAATTCTCTAATATTCCGAAGTCCGAATACCAACTGGGAATCCAATTCATTAACGAACCTTTTTCCTTCACAAAACCGAAACTTTTCCGTGGAAAATCGCCTCTTTCTTCCTTTCCAATCTTTCACTGTATTCTCGCACGACGCCCTCGCATACATACCACGGAACTACGGTATAACAAACGACCCGAAGGAGGTCAGTACAACAGGTACCAAGTATGTGAAACTGAAAATACTGTAAATGAAATCATAGTAGTCTATATAAAGCAGGAGATATGTATGATAACCAAAACTACAGTTCACAATAAATAAGCAGTCATGTCAAGTCAGGGACTCACACCCTCAAAGTCATCACTCAAATGTAACAATGGGTCTCACGCCCACAACATCAATCATGCCCGTGGAATACCTTCCTCACTGCCGGCAGTCTATGATATAAAAGCACAAAGGAATACACAAGAACACCAGTCCTAGGTGTCATCCTAAAACCGCACGGTAAGTACGAAGGCATAGCCGACTCCTAAAACCCACAGTACAAACAAGGTCGTAAATCAGATCATGAGATCTGTCTGCATCACATGATCAAAGCCGCCACTCGCCCGCAGATCTAATGTGCGCGTCTTCAGCCCGGAACTTCCAGTAGCTCGCACGGGCCACTCCAATGGCCCGCATGAGGTATTCCCGCATCGAGGGTAGCTACTCCCGCAGCTGCCTCGACTCTCCGTCCGCACGGCCATAGACCGCATGACCATGAAGGCCGCGACACTAACCGGAACTCCGCAGTTCGCATAGGCCACAGGACCCGATAAGGTATTCTCGAATCATAGGTCACACAGACCACCGAGTCTACCCAGACGGAGGGCGCTTAACCCCGAATCATGAGTGATATAATACTAACATAACAGCTTATCGTTAAACAAACTAAGCACAACAAGGGAAAACCCCTTCACACAACATCACAAGATACTAACTCACGTAGCATACTAACATGTTTACTTATCAAGTCAACAAGAAAGTATTACAAGACTATCACAAATCAATACAATCAAGTTATTCACACAAGGTACTTTCTACATTATGTTAACAAGTTCGGGTTTTTAGCCCCAAAGTACTTCATGTATTACTCTTTTAAAAGATCCGTTTCTTTCACAAAAGTCACACAATACCCGTAGTATAAAAATAGAGTGATTATCTTTTGAAGTAAATCAAAACACTTCTCTTTGTAAAATTAAGTAACAACATTCTTTTCCCAACGTTCAAGTTTGCCTAATTTCAATGACTCAAGTTTCTCATTTTCGAAAGGTTTCGTAGTTCATAGTTTTAATCCTTTAAAACAATTTGAGGAACATATATCCTATGTGTGAGTATGTTATTATTGTTCATAACAATCTTATTACAGCAGCCATGATCTAGGAAATGTAATATCATTTTGTCTCATCTTAGCTCCTATGCAGATGGAAGTTTCTACTGGTTTTAATAATACATTATTAGTCAAAACATTTCCCTTTATTAGCGCTGCTGTGGTTTGTTCGACATTCATTCTGATTTCCGAAATTAGTAAAACAACATTCCTTTTGAAAACCAAAATACTCATTACTCACGAATGAGGTTTCACACTTTTTAACAAAATTCACATTAGTATAATTAAGTCAAGTCTCTTATTTTCTTAAATCAATAAATCATTCTTTTTATCACTCTTAAGCCGTTATACCTAACTTCCCATAAAGCTAGTATAACTCTTAAGTTTTTAAAACCAAGTGTTACTCTTAAAAAGGTTTCTTAATTCTTTTGAACTACTTCAGATTCTTTTTATTCAGGCTTAAGTCAAAAGACATTGCCGTAATTATTATTCAGGCTTAAGTCCGAAGACATTGCCGTAATTATTATTCAGTTAACACACGTACGTCTACCGTACTATATACATATTCTTTAAAATATCATGCTCAAGAGGATAGGAAGAATCACATACCTTCTCGGCGAAATCCACCTGCCAAGTTGAATATGTCGCGCGCATAGAATCGACCTATAATACCAACACGTCTATCAACGTCAGATCAGACTGCATAAAGCTCTAAGCGAGGGTTCGCTATTTTATGGACATTTGGGCAGAACTTCCTACCGGTGAGCTACTCAAGTCTCATCGTGAAAACAGTCCCATGTAAATCTGATTCTATTATTCTTCTTTTAAACCCTTCTACTGTGATATCAGTTCAATTCTATTCTTTAATATCCTTCTAAGTATTTATACTTATTCCTATACTTCTACAGTATGTATTTTCTAATTACAAAAGGAGGATAAGGTTATTTACCTCGATAAGCCCAATATTATCCAAGTATAAACGTCGATCCTGAGCGAGGTTTAGCTCCTAAATGCACGCTCCGGTAGCCCCAAGAACCCTTAGAAGTTGTACACCGCTCCTACTTAAATACTATAAGGGATTTGGGCTAGGGTATTTTGGGCATTATAACAATACTTGGAAGACAACATTCCTACCAAGGGAGGGGGGGTAGTGTTTCGGCTAGGGCTTGCTTTAGAGGGGGGGGGGCTCTCGGCCAAGCCACTAAGGCTAGAGGGGGAGGGGGGTGTTGGACGAAAACATAACAAGAGAGGGGAGGGATTTTTAACACTTAGAAAATATTTGGATGAAGAAGTTCATCAACATAGAGGGGTATTTATAGGTCAAGCATTGGCCAACCAATGGCCAAGATGATGCCAAGTGCAAGGCAAGTGTAGGGTGAGGATTTAGGCAAGTGTCCATTCTATCTACTACACAAAAATATCCTACCAACTCCTTGACAAAATAGGCAACCAATCGTCCACTTGTTACCGCCCAACGTCCCCAATGAGAGGGTGACAAGTGTCGCCCTCTCGTTGGTCCAAAATGTTTCGTCTCTCGGAAAAATCCGCAAAAATTAGAAATGACATAGCCGTAATTTATCCTACGCGAGTCGTAAAACGCTTCATTAAAAACGACTCAAATTGGGTGTTGTGCACAAAGTGAAATTCGGCCCTTGCATACTTTAAGCTTCAACTTTTCTACGTACGTCCCTACGTACATACTCTGGAAATACGGGGTATAACATTTTAGGCCACAAAACAAGCCACGAAATCATGCCCATCGTCCAAGGGGACGCCCACTTTACCGTCCACTTGAGGGTGACAAGTGTCACCCTCTCGTTGGTCCAAATTATTTCATCTCTCGGAAAAATCCGCAAAAATTATAAATGACATAGCCGTAATTTACCCTACGCAAGTTTTGGAAAACGTTTCGTCGGAAAACCATTCGTTTCGTAGGTTGTGCACAAATTTCGCCCAAAGTGCCTATCTTAAGGCTAAACTTTGACGCACGCCCCACGTACATACTCTGGAAGTGCGGGTATACTTGATCTTGTTGTGACCATTATAGGTTGACACTTCTACGTACGGCGTATTCGGCTTAGCTTGTGGATATTAGCCGAAAAGGTATGTGAACTATCTCCTCTTCTAGCATGATTCCTTAAGATAAAGAAAGTATGTCCTCCTCCTTAAATGATCCATTCCTTGGTTGTATTTGGATTGCCTAAAATAGAATTCGTTCTATGTACTCTTTTGATTGTACTTTGATGTTTAAATTATAAGTTGTATAATCCATTTCCTTAGTGAAGTTTAGATTCTTAAAAGTGAAAGTATTTTGCTTAAAGTACATGGAGTCTTGAAAAGGAAGTGGTTTCCAAACCTTTTGGCTAGTGCCTTAGTTCCAAAACCTAATGGTCGTTTTAATGACTTTAGGGAAGTCAAAGGAGTGATTTACTTAATTATTTTAAAAGAGGAGAAATGACATGATTTTAAGAGAAGTAACTTGTTTTGAAAGGTGTGAGTTACTTGAGGTTTAAAAGTAGAAGAAACTTGTTTTCTATATATTAAAAGACTCGAAGTATTTTGAAAGTTAAGAGACTTGATTTGAAAGTTTGTGATACTTGGTTTTAAGTATAAGTCTCTTAGTCATAGAAATAATGAAATTGTCTAAAAACCATAAAGGGTTATAACGACTTTATGGGGAGTTGGTTATAACGGCTTTATGGAAGGTTTAGAAAGTTGTCTATTTTGATTAATGGGCATAAGTTGCCTAGATTGTGAAAAATTTGAAGTTACTTGGTTTCAAGCTTTGAAATGAGTTTCTAAAAGTATAGTAACTTACTTTGAAAAATAGACACATCTTGATACTATGGGTGTTAGTATCTTGGGGTTTTACACAAAAGGGAGTCTCTTGAAAAGAATGTACGTATGTAGTACTTTGGCTTGTTAAATGAGAATTATTCTATTTGTGCCCTGATAAGTACTTTGGCTTGTTAAATGAGAATTATTCTATTTGTGCCCTGATAAGTACTTTGGCTTGTTAAATGAGAATTATTCTATTTGTGCCCTGATAAGTACTTTGGCTTGTTAAATGAGAATTATTCTATGTGTGCCTTGATAAGTACTTTGGCTTGTTAAATGAGAATTATTCTATTTGTGCCCTGATAAGTACTTTGGCTTGTTAAATGAGAATTATTCTATGTGTGCCTTGATAAGTACTTTGGCTTGATTAATTGAGAATTGCCTATGTGTCACGAAACAGACCTCTAAGGAAGCAAAACAACTATGGCGGGACAGGGCCCCGCCATACACTGAATGAACATAAATATCTACAACATCAGGGACTATACCAAAGATAAGCCTCCGGAGAAACAGAGCTTCCCAAACGCTGAACTGTGACCCTATGAGCGAGGATCAACACTGGTGTACCTCTACCTGCGGCATGAACGCAGCCCCCCGAAGGAGGTCAGTACAATAGGTACCAAGTATGTGAAACTGAAAATACTGTAAATGAAATCATAATAGTCTATATAAAACAGAAGACATATATGATAACCAATTTACGATACACAATATGTAAGCAGTCATGTCAAGTCAGGGACTCACGCCCTTAAAGTTAACACTCAAATATAACCATGGGTCTCATGCCCACAATATCAACCATTCCCGTGGAATTCCTTCCTCACTGCCGGCAGTCCATGATATATAAAAACATCCAAGGAATATACATGAACACCAGGTCCCACCTAGGTCATAATAAACCCGTACGGGGTAAGTACGAAGGCATAGCCAATACTAAAACCCACAGTACCAACAAAGTCATAAACTGTATCATGAGGTCTTTCTAGACCGCCACATGATCGAAGCTGGCCACTCGCCCGCAGTATCAAATGTGCGCGTCTAGTCCTGGAACTTCCCGCAGCTCCGCATAGGCCACCCACATAGGCCCGCATGAGGTATTCCCCGCATCGAGGGTAGCTACTCCCCGGCATCGTCCTGGACTCGCAGTCCGCATGACCACATAGACCGCATGGCCATATAGACCGCACACTAACACGAACTCGTAGCTCGCATAGGTCCCCGGACGGCATGAGGTATTCTCGAATCATAGTCACCTGCATCGCCGAGGTATACCTCGTGACGGAGGCGCCTTAACCCCGTGATCATGTCAAGAGGTGAGTGATATAATACTAACATAACAGCTTATCGTTAAACAACATAAGCACAACAAGAGAAACCCCTTTACACAAACATCACAAGACACTAACACACGTAGCATCCTAACATGTTCACTTATCAAATCGACAAAAAGTATTACCAGGCTATCACAAACCAACACAATCAAGTAATTCACACAAGGCATTCCTACTTTATGTCAACAAGTTCGGGTTTTTATCCCCAAAGTACTTCATACATTAATTCTTTAAAAGATCCGTTTCTTTCACAGAAGTCACACAATACCCGTAGTATAAAAATAGAGTGACTATCTTTTTAAGTAAACCAAAACATTTCTCTTTGTAAAATCAAGTAGCAACATTCTTTTCCAAACGTTCAAGTTTGCCTAATTTCAAATGCTTAAGTTTCTTATTTTCGAAAGGTTTCGTAGTTCATAGTCTTAATCACTTAATAATATAATTCTCTTTTAAAACAATCTGAGAAACATATGCCTTAGGTGTGAGCAGGTTATTCCTGTTCATAACAATCTTATTAAAGCAGCCATGATCTAGGAAATGTAATATCATTTTGTCTCATCTTAGCTTCTATGCAGATGGAGGTTTCTACTGGTTTTAATAATACTTAATTAGTCAAAACATTTCCCTTTATTAGCGCTGCTGTGGTTTGTTCGATACTTATTCTCATTTCCGAAATCAATATAAGGCGTTCATAAACAATTAAGTAAACCGTTCCTTTTATCTTTCTTAAGTCGTTATACCTAACTTCCCATAAAGCTAGTATAACTCCTTAAGCTTTTAAACCAAGTATTACTCTTCTTTCAAAAACGATTCTTAAATCTTTTGAAATACTTCAAGATTCTTATTATTTAGACTTAAGTCAAAAGACATCGCAGTAAAACCACGTTCAGTTAACACACGTACGTCTACCGTACTATATATATTCTTTTAAAATATCATGCTCAAGAGGATAGGAAGAATCACATACCTCGCGACGATTATCGACAATTAGCAAAACGCCCACGCTTATAACCCGCTAGCCTTGTCCACCTTCAAGTAACATGCTACTCGCGAACTTTCAACCTATAAAGGCCATATCGTCTATCAACGTCTAGACTACTCGTAGAATATTCTAGCGGAGGGTTCTCTATTCTACGGAAAAGGAAGACTTCCACCGTTAAACTATACAAGTTCATCGTAAATACATCCCATGTAAGTCTGATTTAATTCTTCTTCTTTAATATTCTTACGATGTGATTTGACCAATTCTCTCTCAGAATATCATTCTATTACATTTCAATTCTCTTCTGTAATATCCTTCTATGTATTTTATATACATTTCTATACTACTACAGTATGTAATTTCCAATTACAATATAAGGACAAGAGTATTTACCTCGATAAGCCCAAAATTATCCAAGTTTTAAATGTCGATCCTGAGCAACGTTTAGCTCTTAATCTGGGTGCTTCAACCCGCTCCAAACAACCCTTAGAAGTTCTACGCAACTTCTTCTTAATACTCCAACCGGCTATGAAGATTTTCCTTAGGGTTTCGGTTTTGGATGAAGGGAAGTATAGTAGTATTTACGGCTTTTATTATAGGGTTATCCCTGGAATACTACAAGGTTTTTGGGCCAAGGTATTTTGGAATAGTAACAATACTTGGAGAATATTTTTCTACCAAGGGGGGGGGGGTGCATTTACGAGAACAACTCAAGGTAGGGGATACACTCGCCAAGGGCCTTCCGAGGGGAGGGGAAGCTCTTGGACGAGAGCTTCTACTAAGAGGGGGAAGGGTTTTCAAGACTTGGAAATTATTTGTGGATGAAGAAGTCTTCAACTAAGGGGGGGGGGGGGGGTATTTATAGGCCAATCAATGGCCAAGATTAAGACAAGTGGTGGGCAAGTGTAGGGTGAGGATTTGGGCAAGTGTACCTTATCCATCTACCACACAAAATATCACAAATATCCTACCTACTCCATGACTTGAAATCGTCCAAGAAAACGCCCACAAATCCGCCAACTTGAGGGTGACAAGTGTCGCCCTCTCGTTGGTCCAAATATCTCATCTCTCGGAAAAATCCGCAAAAATTATTAATGTTGCAACCATAATTTTCTCTTCGCAAAGTTTGGAAAACGTTTCGTCGGAAAACAATTCTTTTCGTGGGTTGTGAACAAAATTTTCGTCCCTAGCCTAACTTAAGGCTTAAACTTTGACGCACGCCCTCACGCATACATACCGAAATACGGTATAACATTCTCCCCTCCTTAGAAACATTCGTCCCGAATGTTCCTTCTCAAGACGGATAACGATAAAGTTCCTCTTAACTTAAACAAGTTGCCAATGCCACACATGGCCGCAAAATAACATACGCGCAAATACTTACATCCAAGTCCACGAGGAATCACCTCTAACATCACAAAAGCTCCAACCCAAAGTCTAAACGATACTTCCTTAAGAAACGATCACTTCTATTCTCTTAACACATGTTCACTTCTTCCCTTACTCGTCGTACCCTCCTCGTATACTCGAACTCTTTCTCATAACTTACCACATTTCATATCGCTTCGCCAAATCCGGTTACTACCTCCAACTTGGTCATCATTACTGGGAACAATCTGGATGGATCTCCGATACTTTTCCGAACCTAGCAACACGAAAGACCGGACGTACTGCCTCCTACGTCGGACGGCAATGCTAACTTATAGGCAACCTGGCCTATTCTACAACCAATCTGAAAATGCCCAAAAGTACTTTGGGTTAAGTTTTCCCTGATTCCAAAACTCACACCTCTCCGGTGGTACCTTCAAAAAGACCCACCGTTAACCTGAACTCTAAGCGTCGTCGCCGATTATCCGCACGACTTCTGTTGACTTTGAGCTGCCAATAACCTCTTCTGTATAAGCTTCACCCTATCCACATCCTGCCGAAACAAGTATGAACCAACTATCTGAACCTTGCCAACATCGAACCAATCGACCGGCAACTTACACTCCCGCCCCTACAAGGCTTCATAAGGCGACATCCGAATACTGAAATGGTAGTTATAAAACACTCCCTCAACAGGAGGCAACAATCCTCACAGCTACCCCTGAAATACAAACACTGGCCCGAGGCGAATGCGAGCATCGAGACTCACTTTGAGTTCCTAACCTGCTGTAAAACTTCGAAATGTAAATAGCCATAACACGGGCTTCATCGTCATAAGGTGAAAGTAGGCACCCCGTGCAGCCTTACAACCTTCCTGATATATAACATCTCGCATAACCCTCTGCCGAGTAAATGGTCTTGACTAAAAGACAAGATGGGCTGACCCCATCAGCCCGACTACTGGTCGAACGCATCCACGAACTCGTACGATGGTTAACTAATCTTGGGCCTAACACCCTCATGTCCCCACCACCTGGCGGGACCACCTCGAACTGTCCCCACCACATTACAGGCCGCGGGTTGACCCGCGATCGGTCTTCAACCCGACCCGCTATCGCGCAAAACTCTTGTTCCCCGATCCGGAACAATCTCACCATCGAGTTACGAAAACCTAGTGGTCTTCTTAGCTCAACTACCCTCTTTCATTCCACACTACTCAGGGACTTATCACACAAATATATCTCACGTGCACTATGCACTCCGATAAGGGTCAAACATAAAAAATACATATTTTACTCGAGATGGCCTTACCTCTAAGGTCTCCACGTATAAAACTCTAAGGCTCACACTTTCCTTATCCCCATTCTTACCCTATTAGCTAACCATGATTTCTAATAAAAAATTAACACAATACTATCTGAACACAACACTTATGATATACTCGTCTTATCACACATACAAATCTCTAGAGGGTTAAGGATATACATGTATCTACTGCTTCACTCCCCTTTGTCGTTCTAATCAATCCTGCCCTATTGGGCGCATAGCTAGGGAAGATGATGAACTAGCCACTGATCCCGAAGGCTGAGTCTCTACATCCGCGCCACCTCTGGTCGGACAATTTCTCGCAAAATGGCCCTGCTGGCCGCAAGCATAACAAGTTGTCGAAGAAGCACGACACTCCCCACAATGACATCTACCACAACGGCCACACCGAGGTGGGGGTGGCCTCCTCTGGCTAGCACCCCTTCCTCTCCGAACCACCAATCCGGGCCGAACCGACGTGTATCTGCGTGAATCGAAACCCCGAGCTCGACCAACTCCTGCATACCCGAACGTCCCGAACCACGCGGAGGACCATTACGCACCGGGCGGGCGCATATCGATCTTCACTGAGGCGATTCGCCTCAAAAGTTACCAAAGGACCCTATTGTTCTGTCCCTCTTCTGCTGATCTTGGTTAATCCGTCGATCTCTACGTTCCTCTGTGTGCTGCGCATAAGCCTGTACGCGGGAAATATCCATGCCTGACTGAAGAGCTACTCTTGTACAACCCTTTACCAGATAATCGTCTAGACCTGTGATATATCGGTGCACTCTATATTCTCTGGCTGCTAAAATCCTATCTAGTAACAGGTCCATTCCTTTGTAATCCATATTCTCTGTTCCGTGGCCGGAACCAAGGCTCATATATCATGGCCATGAGGAACCGCTGCCGTGCTAAACTCGCTGGGCCGTGACGTCGCGAAATTCCCGAATGAAGCACCACCTCAGTGATGATTGGGCACGTGCCCTAGTAACACTCTGTTTCTACTCAGCCTCTCTACCGCTTTGCCCTTCTAGTTCGGGGTTGCCTTACGCGAGGCATAGCGGTAAGGAAAGAAATACGTTAGAGGTCCAACTTATAACACGGCTCTAAGCACGATCTCGAGTGAAAAGAATGGAAACCAATCCTAAATATCCTATAGCCTCACGATTATTGGGTGCACAACACACCGATAATCAAGACTTACTAGATACGGTGCGTAGACACTTTACGAGGATTAATCGCTCGATACCACTTTTGTCACGACCAACCCGGCACGTGATCGTGCCTTACCCGGGCACCCAAGTAGACATACATCAGAGTAATCAGCGGAATATAAAAACACAACATGAAACAATGTAAAAGAGACACAGTTTATCTGAGGAAAAATTGTCTTTCGGCATATATATATAAACCCAAAGTGAACAGTTACATCCCAACTTTACAACAAGACTACAAACCTCTAAGGAAGCAAAACAACTATGGCGGGACAGGGCCCCGCCATACCCTGAATGAACATAAATATCTACAACATCAGGGACTATACCAAAGATAAGCCTCCGGAGAAACGGAGCTTCCCAAACGCTGAACTGTGACCCTATGAGCGAGTATCAACACTGGTGTACCTCTACCTGCGGCATGAACGCAGCCTCAAGGAGGTCAAGATAACAGTACCAAGTATGTTAAATCAAAATATCAGAAATGAAATCATAATAGTCTATATAAAACAGAAGACATATATGATAACCAATTTACGATACACAATATGTAAGCAGTCATGTCAAGTCAGGAACTCACGCCCTTAAAGTTAACACTCAAATATAACCATGGGTCTCATGCCCACAATATCAACCATGCCTGTGGAATTCCTTCTTCACTGCCGGCAGTCCATGATATATAAAAACATCCAAGGAATACACATGAACACCAGGTCCCACCTGTGTCATAATAAAACCATACGGGGTAAGTACGAAGGCATAGCCGACTACTAAAACCCACAGTACCAACAAGGTCATAAACTGTATCATGAGGTCTTTCTAGACCGCCACATGATCGAAGCTGGCCACTCGCCCACAGTATCAAATGTGCGCGTCTAGTCCTGGAACTTCCCGCAGATCCGCATAGGCCACCCACATAGGCCCGCATGAGGTATTCCCCGCATCGAGGGTAGCTACACCCCGGCATCGTCCTGGACTCGCAGTACGCATGGCCACATAGACCGCATGGCCATATAGACCACACACTAACCTGGAACTCCCGTAGCTCCGCATAGGTCCCCTGAACCCACATGAGGTATTCTCGAATCATAGTCACACAGACTGCCTGAGGTATACCCCGCATCGGAGGGCAGCTTAACCCCCGGTATCGTGTCAAGAGGTGAGTGATATAATACTGACATAACAGCTTATCGTTAAACAACATAAGCACAACAAGGGAAATCCCTTTACACAAACATCACAAGACACTAACACACGTAGCATCCTAACATGTTCACTTATCAAATCGACAAGAAAGTATTACCAGGCTATCACAAACCAACACAATCAAGTTATTCACACAAGGCATTCCTACTTTATGTCAACAAGTTCGGGTTTTTATCCCCAAAGTACTTCATACATTAATTCTTTAAAAGATCCGTTTCTTTCACAGAAGTCACACAATACCCGTAGTATAAAAATAGAGTGACTATCTTTTTAAGTAAACCAAAACATTTCTCTTTGTAAAATCAAGTAGCAACATTCTTTTCCAAACGTTCAAGTTTGCCTAATTTCAAATGCTTAAGTTTCTTATTTTCGAAAGGTTTCGTAGTTCATAGTCTTAATCACTTAATAATATAATTCTCTTTTAAAACAATCTGAGAAACATATGCCTTAGGTGTGAGCAAAGTTATTCCTGCTCATAACAATCTTATTAAAGACCATGATCTAGGAAATGTAATATCATTTTGTCTCATCTTAGCTTCTATGCAGATGGAGGTTTCTACTGGTTTTAATAATACTTAATTAGTCAAAACATTTCCCTTTATTAGCGCTGCTGTGGTTTGTTCTATACTTATTCTCATTTCCGAAATCAATATAAGGCGTTCAAAACAATTAAGTAAACCGTTCCTTTTATCTTTCTTAAGTCGTTATACCTAATTTTCCATAAAGCTAGTATAACTCCTTAAGCTTTTAAACCAAGTATTACTCTTCTTTCAAAAACGATTCTTAAATCTTTTGAAATACTTCAAGATTCTTATTATTTAGACTTAAGTAAAAAGACATCGCAGTAAAACCACGTTCAGTTAACACACGTACGTCTACCGTACTATATATATTCTTTTAAAATATCATGCTCAAGAGGATAGGAAGAATCACATACCTCGCGACGATTATCGACAATTAGCAAAATGCTCCACGGCTATAACCCGGCTAGCCTTGTCCACCTTTCAAGTAGAACATGCTACTCGCAGAACTTTCAACCTATAAAGGCCATATACGTCTATCAACGTCTAGACTACTTTGTAGAATATTCTAAGCAGAGGGTTCTCTATTCTACGGAAAATCGGGCAGCACTTCCCTACCCGTTAAACTATACAAGTCTACTGTAAATACAGTCCTATGTAAGTACAGTTTAATTCTTCTTCTTTAATATTCTTCTGATGTGATTTCAGTTCAATTCTCTTCTGTAATATCCTTCTATTACAGTTCAATTCTCTTCTGTAATTTCCTTCTATGTATTTTATATACATTTCTATACTACTACAGTATGTAATTTCCAATTACAATATAAGGACAAGAGTATTTACCTCGATAAGCCCAAAATTATCCAAGTTTTAAATGTCGATCCTGAGCAACATTTAGCTCCTACTCTGGGTACTTCAACCCGCTCCAAACAACCCTTAGAAGTTCTACGCAACTTCTTCTTAATACTCCAACCGGCTATGAAGATTTTCCTTAGGATTTCGTTTTTTTGACTGAAGGGAAGTATAGTAGTATTTCTGGGCTTTTAGTATAGGGTTATCCTTGGAATACTACAAGGTATTTGGGCCAAGGTATTTTGGAATAGTAACAATACTTGGAGAATACTTTTCTACCAAGGGGGGGGGTGCATTTACGAGAACAACTCAAGGTAGGGGGGGATACACTCGGCCAAGGGCCTTCTCAAGGGGGAAGGGAAGCTCTTGGACGAGAGCTTCTACTAAGAGTGGGAAGGGTTTTCAAGACTTGGAAATTATTTGTGGATGAAAAAGTCTTCAACTAAGGGGGGGTATTTATAGGACAATCAATGGCCAAGATTAAGACAAGTGGTGGGCAAGTGTAGGGTGAGGATTTGGGCAAGTGTACCTTATCCATCTACCACACAAAATATCATAAATATCCTACCTACTCCATGACTTGAAATCGTCCAAGAAAACGCCCACAAATCCGCCAACTTGAGGGTGACAAGTGTCGCCCTCTCGTTGGTCCAAAATATCTCATCTCTCGGAAAAATCCGCAAAAATTATTAATGTTGCAACCGTAATTTTCTCTTCGCAAAGTTTGGAAAACGTTTCGTCGGAAAACAATTCTTTTCGTGGGTTGTAAACAAAATTTTCGTCCCTAGCCTAACTTAAGGCTTAAACTTTTGTACGTACGTCCTCACGTACATACTCTGGAAATACGGGGTATAACACTATGTGTGCTGGTGATAGCCTTTGAGTGCAAGTATTATGTTTTATTACGTTGCCGCGACTCTCGGTTGGAGGGTCGGCTGTCTTGTTGTAAGTTACTTGGATGTACCGACAGTGATGTTGGATTCCACGGGT
This sequence comes from Przewalskia tangutica, assembly GCA_029844215.1. Lineage (NCBI taxonomy): Eukaryota > Viridiplantae > Streptophyta > Magnoliopsida > Solanales > Solanaceae > Przewalskia > Przewalskia tangutica. Next base: position 17,865,350 of record CM056725.1, on the reverse strand, counting down.
ATGCTTCCGTTAGTTGTAGTACTTGGGTTAAATTCCCGGATTTTTATAGAAGACATGGTAGTGTTTATGTTTTGTTTGACGGCCGGTTGAGATAGGGTAAGAGTATAAGTGAGGGGTAAACCCCCAAGATGCTATACCACCTTCTCCAGGGTAAGAGTATAAGTGAGGGGTAAACCCCCCAAAACATTATACCCCCTGCTTGTTTTGTTTGATGGTCGGTTGAGATAGGGTAAGAGTATAAGTGAAGGGAAAACCCCCAAGATGCTTTACCACCTTCTCCAGGGTAAGAGTATAAGTGAGGGGTAAACCCCCAAGACATTATACCTCGATTTACCACCGCCGCTTTCTCGCCGTCTGCACGTTTTAGGACACGGTGGGACTTGGTGTTCATGTATGCCTATTGGTGTTATATTATATCATGGATCGCCCAGTGAGGAGGATTCCACGGCATGATTGATATTATGGGTGCGAGACCCGTGGTTATGTTTTAGTAATGACTTTGAGGGCACGCGTCACGACTTGATATGATCGCTTATGTATTGGTAATCGTAGGTTGGCTATCATACATGTCTCCTGCTTTTGTTTAGATCGTTATGATTTCATTACGATTTATCGCTTCACATACTTGGTACATTCTTCAGATCGACCTCCTTCGGCCGCGTCATGCCGCAGTTTAGGCACGCAGCTGGTGATCGGCAGTGTAGGACCGCTCGAGTTTTGGATAGCTCCTCTGCTCGTGAGTTTATCTTTTGGTATAGTTCCTTGATCAGTTTTTGTATGCATGGTACTACGGGGCCTTGTCCGTCCATATTTGATAAAACTTTTAGGTGCTGTATTCATATGTGGGATTGGACTCATGTACGGTGTAGTGTCTTTTGTTATGTATATTATATGGCAGCCTGGTCGGCTTTGCCCTTGTGCGTACGATTGTTTAAAAAAAAAAGGTGTTATTTAATTTCCGCAGTTTACTTAGTTGTTAAGGTAGAAGGGTGCCCAGGTAGGGCACCAGTCACGGGCCCGGGGTTCGGGGCGTGACACCAAGCCCCACAGGCGGGCCGGATTATGCCACATGATTCATCAGTACACCGTGTCCCGCAAATGGGCCGGATTACGTTATCACGTATGGATAATCAAAGTAAGCTCCCAAATAAGAAGTCCCTCCATAAAGGGCCGGATTATGTTATGTAAGATATGTAAGTTATGTGGAAAAACTTGATTAAATTCTTAAGTATGTATGTAAGAATATGATGTTAACTCTTATTGAAAGAAGGAAAAGAACGGTTAATATACGATTGATTTCAGGAGTTAAAATGGCACGGTAGGATCTGATATTTTATTTTTATACTTGCCCATGTCATTATTTTATACTGATTATGATGTAGTTCTTGTACCTTATTTCATTCCATACTCGGTACTGTTGTTTCGACCCCTGGGGCTGCGTTCATGCCCGTAGGTGTTAGGTACACAGGTTGGTGATCCTTGCTCTTAGGATCTCTGTTCAGTTTCTGGGAAGAAGCTCCATTCACTCCGGAGGCTTATCTTTTGGGTACGGTTTCCCTGATGTTGTAGATTTATGTACATTCAGGGATATGGCGGGGCCCTGTCCCGCCACAGTTGTAATTCTTAGAGGTCTGTAGTCATATCTTGTGGGTCGGTTTGAAAAAAAAAGGATGTAACTACGTTTGGTTAAGTATATGTATATGTGTCCAGGGAGGTAGCCTTATCGGCTAACATGTTGTTTATTTCTTGTTGATTTATTTTATAAGTTTCATGTATGTTCCGCTGACTATCTATGATGTATACCTGTAAGGGTGCCCAGGTAGGGCAACAGTCGCGGGCCCGGGGTCGGGTCGTGACTAAAGTAGTATCAGAGTAGTTAGTCCTCGGAAAGTGTCTACAGGTCGTGTCTAGTAGAGTCTTGATTATCAGTGTGTTGTGCACCACATCTATAATCAGGAGGCTGCAGGACATTTAGGATTGGTTTCCATTCTTCTCACTCTGAGATTGTGCGATAGAGTTATGTTGTTAGGGTCGTCTCTCCCTAACGAGTTATGTTGATTACAACTATGAGAAAGGCAGCAGTGACCCAGGAAGGGCTATGTGGATTGCGTATCTAAGTTGGTAATGATTGTAGTATAGTTGGTATTATGACATACGACTATACGGAGTTATGTATGAGGGTCAGACGCGTGTTGCCTAGAATGATTTTAGATTACCCGAATTGGTAAGGACTAATTAGATATCGGGAAGGTATGTAACAGTTTAATAAGTTCTCATCAAGGTTTTACGTACTAATTTGAGATAATTAGGAGAGGATGAGCGGTATGAAAAGGTAATGAACCCTTAAGAAATCATGATAAGAGACTTAATGGAAGACTATGTAATAGATTAAGCTATGTAGTATGTGTTACACCCCGTATTTTCGGGACATGTGTTAAGAACGTACGTAAGAATTCCGAATGTTAAGATTTGAGACTAGTAAAAATTTATCGGAATTATGGAATTGTCGGAAAACGTAATATGGTGACGAATGGGAGGGCGACACGTGTCACCCCCCTGTTGATGCCTTGGACGAAATAGGCATGGCCAAAATGGTCATTGACCATAGTCTTAAGATGACAAAGTCTTGCAAGTGTGAGCTTGAGAAAATTGACTAAGTCAAAGGTCCCACAAGTCTTGATATTTAATTGAAGTTCATCCAAGCCACCCATTTGTGCACATCTTGACCCTCCATTACACTATATAGTAATACTAGTAGCAAGACTAAGTTCTACACTTAGAATTTTTTTCAAGAATTCCAAGAACACTAAGGCTTAGCTCTCGGGTTCCATACCTTTCAAAAGGAAAAAAAATTGTTTCTTGTCCATTAAGCTCCACACTTTAAACCAAGGTTCATGAGTGTATTTTAAGTGTATCTCAATAGAAAAATATTGGAAAAAGATAGTTTTCGGGTTAGTCGCAAGGTGAAAACCTAGTTGCTTTCTAGGTTTTGGATTGGAATTTTGTAGGAAAGTTGTTGGTATTGTTCTAAGGGTCTCAAGTAGCGTATTGAAGTGTCTTGAAGGGGCTCTAAGTTGCTAGGGCGACTTGGTTGGAGTGGGATTAAGATTCGTTGAGGTAATAATCTTGTCTCTTAAGTGTTACAAGATTTTATATTGTTGTTAGCTTTACATGTTGCTAGCATGAAGTATATTTGTTGAAGTTTTATAAGTGTTATGGATTGTGGTAGCCTAAAAACCAAAATGACATATTATCCATTTGAAGTTGGATTACAATTTGGTCGTATTTAGAATCGTTGCATGTTACTTACTTGAAGATTATAGTAGTTATAATCGTTTGCGACTTGATATCATGTTAGGCTAATAACTTGGATTGAAATGGAAATTGGATAAGAATTGATGTTGTAGTACTTCAAGTTAGCCGAATTGGCCTAGTAAGTTGTATTAATTTGATATCGTTTGTGGGGCGGAATTTTACATGTCTAGTAGGCGTGTAATCCCCTATTGTTGATTGCATTGATTGGGCCTTAAATGTGGCGTGTTTGGTTATTGTATTCGGCCTTGAAAAAGGTGGCAAAGTAAGTAAAAATAAAGGAGCTGCTATCCGATTTTCCGTAGAATTTAGTGACTTAGCACTTAGAATATTCTACGTTTGAAGTAAGAGGTTAATGGACATATTGTGACCATTATAGGTTGAAGTACTAAGTATAGCGTATCCTACTTGGAGGGTGGAATAGCTATCAAGGTTGAAGTACTTTGGAGCATTTTGCTACTTGTCGATAATCGTCGCGAGGTATGTGAACCTCTTCCTTCCTTTGGCATGATTCTATGTATGGAATATACCTGTGGTATCATTTCATGTTTCCTTCTACTCTTAGAAGTTAAGAGGTAGTTGTGTGATTTGTTCTATGTAGAACTTTTCCTATCTTTTGAGCATGACTTGTTGCACGTATGTAGTACGGTAGACGTACAACACCTTGATATCCTTTACTAGTTTTATAAATAGCCAAGTCAGGTGAGTTAGGAGATTAACTCATTTCTTTGAAAGAATAAAGGATGTCTTAAGTTTTATTAAGTTAAGAGACTTGAAGAGTTTTAAAGTATGTGATACTTGTTCCGTTTTAAACGTATAAGTCCCTTGGATAGGAAATTATATTTTGGCTAAGGTATAAAGTGAATATAACGACTTTATGGGGAGTTGGTTATATTTGCTTTATGGAAGGATAATGACTTGATTTTAAGGCATCAATTGCCTAAGGTTTTATAATAAAATGAGTCACTTGATTTCTAAAGGTTAAGAGACTAATTGTATTTTTGAAGTTAAGAGAATCTATTTGAAAGTATACAATACTTGGTTTTTAAAAAATAGAAGTCTCTTGGTTATAAAAGGAATGAGTTTGTCTAAAACCATAAAGGGTTATAACGGCTTTATGGGAAGTTGGTTATAACGGCTTTATGGAAGGTTAAGAGAATGGTTTTCTCTAATAAAGTAATCAAAGGAATAACTTGAATTAAGGAAGGGCAATGTGATTTAAAGGTATCACTTACTTAAAAGCTTTAAGTAAGGGTCACTTGATTTAGAAGCCGAGACATGTATTTCTAAAAGTATCGTGACTTATGTGAAATGTACACAAGCCTGGATACTACGGGTGTTAGTGTCTTGGGGTTAAATTCCCGGATTTTGATGTGTAAAACGAAAGTGCCATGAGTTTATAAAAATGGAGGTCTAAGGGTTTAATGAACTTGCCTAGGTTTGCTTGTGATAGCTTTGAGTGCAAGTATTACATGTCTACGTTGTCGTGTCTCTCAGTTGGAGGGTCGGCTGTCTTGTTATAAGTACTTGGACGTACCGACAGTGATGGGGGATTCCACGGGTATGCTTCCATCATGATTGATCCTTGGACATGCTTATACGATGTGGGATTCCGGGGCATGTGACCAGGGTGCGGGTTAGATGCCCGGACATTTTATTAGATGTACCGGCAGTGACGGGGGATTCCACGGGTATGCTTCCATTGTGATTGATCTTGGCCATGCTTATACGATGAGGGGTGCCGGGGCATGCATCCAGGATGCGGGTTAGATGCCCGCGCGTGTTATTACTCCATGGCCATGCTTATACGATGTGGGATTCCGGGGCATGCGACCATGTTATATCTTACTCCATGGGCTAGCTCCCCATGAAGACATGTACCACAATAAGGATTAGGGGCATGTTATATTATTACTCCATGGGCTAGCTCCCGTGAAGACTGCACTACGATGAGGATGTCGAGGAGCGTTATGGCCATGCTTATACGATGTGGGATTAGGGCATGCGGCGCGTTATATATATATATATGTGTGTGTTTGTGTATGTATGCGCCGGTGAGGTGGGATGCCACGGGAGCGTCACATGGTTATGTTTTACACTTATAGTTGTCGGTAATGATGTGGATTCCACGGGCATGAGATATATATATATATATATATGTTGTGTATGTGTACGCCGACAGTGAGGTGGGATGCCACGGGCACGTCATGGTTATAATTTACACTTATAGGCCGTAGTGATGGGGATTCCACGCACGCGCTTTGATATTTGTGTGACTTGATCGCGTCCCAGTTGGGCGGGTAGTATAGGTGCCCTCCTTAAAGGCGGATTATACTTATGAAAGATAAGTAAGTTATACAGTAATGAGCTTAATGATTTTTCCTAATCATGTACATAAGAATGTGACTATAACTTTTATTGAAAATGGGAAAAGATAATAAGGTGCGATTAAGTTCATAAGTGGTAATGACACTGCAGGATCTGGTATGTATTTTTATACTTGTACTTGTCATTCTTTTGTCTGATTATGATATGTTTCTTGTAAGTTATTTACATTCCATATTAAACTGTTGTTATCGACCCCGGGGCTGCGTTCATGCCCGAGTTTAGGTACCAGGTTGGTGATCCTCGCTCTTAGGATCTCGGTTGATTTTGGGAAAAAGCTCCATTTGCTCGGAGGCTTATCTCTTGTGCAGTTTTCCACGAGGTAGTAGATTCATGTATATTCGTGGTATGGCGGGGCCTGTCCCCACGATTGTTATGTTAAAACTCTTAGAGTGTAGTCACATATTGTGGGTCGGTTTGTAAAGGAAAGGAGTAATCGCTTGTCAGATATATGTATGTCGGGAAGGTAGCCTATCGGCTATCTGTTGTTTTACTTTGTTGATTTATTTATAAGTTTCATGTATGTTCATTGATTATCTCTAATGTATACTGTAAGGGTGCCTGTGTAGGGCACCGATCGCGAGCAGGGTCGGGTCGTGACAAAAGTGGTATCGAGCGCTTAGTCCTCGGAAAGTGTCTGAGCCGTGTCTAGTAAGTCTTGATTATCGGTATGTTGTGCACCACATCTATAATCGGAGTTGTCGGGACATTTAGGATTTGTTTCATTCTTCTCTCTTTGAGATCGTGCGATGAAAGCCGTCCTAGTAGGTTGAATCCTCTCGACCCCTTCTTATGTAACGATTATGCCTCGCGGAGCGACCGTGGGCCACGAAGGTCAAGCGGCGGGAGGCGCTAGTGGTGCCTGAGAGGGTTACCAGGACTCGGGCACGAGCTATGCCTAAGGTAGTAAGCGGATTGGCGAGCTCGGCCACGCGGCGGTATTAGAGAGAGCCAAGAGCGGCGGTAGCTCGGAGGTTCCGATACCCGAGCCTCCATCCGCAGCCGAAGCGAGTTTAGAGATTATGGAGAGCGGTCGGGCTATTGACTAGCATAGTGGTAGAGGCGGCGAAGCGAGCATGTAGCTAACCCTAGAGCGGTTGAGGATTGGGATTTTCCGGTTGTAGTCCACGAGTTTTATGGTTCGAGATCGAGGATGATCCTCAAGAGTTCGTTCGCGCCTCTGACGGACCATGCGAGTTCTTAGGGCTCTGAGACAGTGCATTACGCTAGCCTCTTACGGTTCTGCGATATTGCGTTGGCGGTTTGAGTCTTGGGTGGGGTCGAGAGGTGTGGGTGCTCGTCCGGCAGTTTGGGATGAGTTCACGGAGGCCTTTCTTGATCACTTTTTGCCTCCTGAAATGAGGAGAGCCCGTGTTGATAGGTTCTTGTCATTGAGGCAGAATGGGAGGACCATCAGGGAATACAACCTGGAGTTTGACTCATTGTCCAGGTATGCGCACACTATCAGGCCGATATGGCGACAGAGTTCACCGTATGTGACGGGCTAGACCATTATATGATTCGCATGCCCGAGTGGCCCTTCACTGGTATGAATATTGCCAGGATGCAAGCTTATGCGCAGGGAATAGAGGACAGAGAGAGAGGGTCAGCTAGACTCAGGCCAGCCCAAGAGGGCCAGGACGACAGGGTTCCAGGGTAACTTTCGAGGCGGACAGCCTCAACAGCAGACTAGGTCTACATCTCAGCCGGCACAGAGTGCTCCTTCCCGGTCTTCTGGCCGGAGGTTTGGTCGCCGGGGATATTCGGGAGCAGGTCAGGGCTCCAGGGCTACAGGTTCACAGATGTCCGAGAATAGTAGCCAGGGGAAGCCACCTTTGCCCCGGTGTGGTCACTGTAGTAGATTTCATTTTGGGGAGTGTCGTACTACCTCGACAGCTTGTTATGCTTGCGGCCAGCAGGGCCATTTCGTGAGAGACTGTCCGACCAGAGGTGGCATCGTGGATAGCGCAGCTTCATCGGATTAGTTGCGGGTTCTTCGCCTTCCATAGCTAGGCAGGATGTTTTTGCACCGGCAGGCCGTGACAGAGGTCGTGGTGGAAGTTCCCAGTTTTAGCGGTCCTTTGAACCGCCTATATGATTTCAGGTATGTCTTTGACCCTTTAGAAACTTGTAGACATGATAAAGTTGTTGTATGTTTAAGTGTTATAAACAGATTATATTGAGACTGTGTATAAGTTAGAAGGAGTTGGAAGTACGAAAAGATAATCCCTTTTTGGGCTTATGATGGACAGATATGTGTGTGCGAGGTATTAGGGCCATATGTGGCATTATTGGTATGTCGGGGTGGTAAAAGGAAACTATGTTGCTAATTATAAGTTTGACTCCGAAAGAACATTCGCGGACGAATGTTTCTAAGGGGGGAAGAATGTTACACCCCGTATTTTCAGGACATGTGTTAAGAACGTACGTAAGAATTCCGAATGTTAAGATTTGAGACTAGTAAAAATTTATCGGAATTATGGAATTGTCGGAAAACGTAATATGGTGAAGAATGGGAGGGCGACACGTGTCACCCCCCTTATGATGCCTTGGACGAAATAGGCATGGCCAAAATGGTCATTGACCATAGTCTTAAGATGACAAAGTCTTGCAAGTGTGAGCTTGAGAAAATTGACTAAGTCAAAGGTCCCACAAGTCTTGATATTTAATTGAAGTTCATCCAAGCCACCCATTTGTGCACATCTTGACCCTCCATTACACTATATAGTAATACTAGTAGCAAGACTAAGTTCTACACTTAGAAATTTTTTCAAGAATTCCAAGAACACTAAGGCTTAGCTCTCGGGTTCCATACCTTTCAAAAGGAAAAAAAATTGTTTCTTGTCCATTAAGCTCCACACTTTAAACCAAGGTTCATGAGTGTATTGTAAGTGTATCTTAATAGAAAAATCTCGGAAAAAGATAGTTTTCGGGTTAGTCGCAAGGTGAAAACCTAGTTGCTTTCTAGGTTTTGGATTGGAAGTTTGTAGGAAAGTTGTTGGTATTGTTCTAAGGGTCTCAAGTAGCGTATTGAAGTGTCTTGAAGGGGCTCTAAGTTGCTAGGGAGCGACTTCGGATTTGGAGTTGGATTAAGATTCGTTGAGGTAATAATCTTGTCTCTTAAGTGTTACAAGATTTTATATTGTTGTTAGCTTTACATGTTGCTAGCATGAAGTATATGTGTTGAAGTTTTATAAGTGTTATGGATTGTGGTAGCCTAAAAACCAAAATGACATATTAGCCATTTGAAGTTGGATTACAATTTGGTCGTATTTAGAATCGTCGCATGTTACTTACTTGAAGATTATAGTAGTTATAATCGTTTGCGACTTGATATCATGTTAGGCTAATAACTTGGATTGAAATGGAAATTGGATAAGAATTGATGTTGTAGTACTTCAAGTTAGCCGAATTGGCCTAGTAAGTTGTATTAATTTGATATCGTTTGTGGGGCGGAATTTTACACGTCTAGTAGGCGTGTAATCCCCTATTGTTGATTGCTTTGATTGTGCCTTAAATGTGGCGTGTTTGGTTATTGTATTCGGCCTTGAAAAAGGTGGCAAAGTAAGTAGAAACAAAGGAGGTGCTGTCCGATTTTCCGTAGAATTTAGAGACTTTACACTTATAATATTCTACGTTTGAAGTAAGGCTTTAATAGACGTATTGTGAATATTATAGGTTCACAATACTTTAACCCAAGGTTCCTAGGGGTATTGTAAGGATACCTCAATAGAAAGATCCAGGAAAAACGACGTTTTCACATTAGTCGCAAGGCGAAAACCTAAGGTGTTCTTCAACTTTGAAGTTGGAACTTGAAGAGGAGTTCTTCACAAGCTTTTAAGGGTTGCTTGGAGTGGATTGGAACGTCAAGAAGAGAAGCTAAAGTTGCTAAGGATCGACTTTAAATCTTGGATTGGATTTGGGCTTATTGAGGTATAAATCTTCGTCTTACTATTGTGATTGAAGATTCCATGTTATGATAAGTTAGAAGTGATCATGTGATATATATTATGAATATTGATAAGTTTTATGGAATTATGGAAGCCAAAATCCGAAACTAGCATGTTTAGAGATAAGATTGTATTTCAATTTAATTGTTAGTTTTAGTCGTCGCATGTTATGTAAAGAAGTTATTATAGTTGTTAAGATTGATTGCGACTATATAACATGTTTGAATAACAACTTGGATTGAAAAGGAATTGGAAAAGGAAATGGGAAATGACTACTTGTTGTTATATTGTAAAATTGCCGAAATGGTCTAGAATTTTGGAATATTTTGGCGCAGTTTTGTGGCGCTTTACTGCTGTTTTAGACTAGTATATATGCATAAATTGGGTGGTTATATATATGATTAATGTGGTTGAATTGGCTAGTGAAAGTCCTAAGGTATAAAGGTGAAAAAGGGTGCAAAGAGGCTTCGTATCTTATCTTAAATATTGATGAAATTATGGACTGTTTTGTATATATGGTGGGGCAGAATTTTACACGTCCTGTTAAGGCGTGTAATACCCTTTGGTTAGCTGAATTGTTGAGCCTTAAATGTGGCGTTTGGTTATTGATTTTCGGGCGTTGAAAAAGGTGGAAAAGTATGTAGAAACAAAGGAAGTGCTGCCCGATTTTCCGTAGAATAAGAGACCTTACACTTAGTATGATTCTACGTTAAAAAACTAGGAGTTGATAGACATGTTATGATTAATATAGGTTGAAGTACTACGAGTAGCGTATTCTACTTGAAGGGTGGAAAAGCTAGCAAGGTTAAAGTACTTGGGAGCATTTTGCTACTTGTCGATAATCGTCGTGAGGTATGTGAACCTCTTACTTCTTTTGGCATGATCCTACGTATGAAATAGCCATGTGATATTATTTCATGATTCCTTCTACTCTTAGAAGTTAAGAGGTATTCACGTTGTTGATTCTAAGTTAAAGGTATGTCTAAGTTATCCTAAGTCCTTACCAAGTCTTATGGGGGATGTTGGTAAGAAGTGTTAGGAAGTTATGAAGTGTGAATTAAAGCTTTGTGCCTTGATTTAATTGAAGTAAGTAAGTTGATTTTATGTTTGAAAATGACTTGAATTTATATGTGAAAAGGGGATTGATTTTAAAAGTGGAAGTTATATGATTTTAAAGAGAATAAGCTACTTGGTTTTGGAAGTGTATGAAACTTTATTTTTCAAGATTATGGGACTTGATTTCTAAAGTGTAGATGACATGATTTTATAAGTATAAGTAAATGGACTTTAAAGAATGTATGTTATGAAGTATTAAGACTATGAATTTTGATTTTCTTTATAGGATTATGAAACTTTATTTTTCAAGTTATTGGACTTGATTTTTAAAGTATAAGCGACATGATTTTAAAGAGTATATGCTACGAGCTTTTAAGACTATAAGCCTTGATTTTATAAGTGGAAATGACTTGATTTAAAAAGTATGGCTTCTTGATCTATTTCAAAAGGTAAGAAGATTGATTTCAAAAGAGTATGTAAGTTGAGTTTTAAAAAGAAGAATTTATTGATTTAAAGGAGAGGGAATGGCATGATTCTTTTATAAGTATGTATGTACGTAGTATTTTTGGGTTTAGTTTCCCTAGTTTTGCAAGAATAAAAGTGTCTTAAGTTCTCTAAAATGAAAGGTTGTTATAATAACTTTATGGGAAGTTGTTATAACGACTTAAGAAGAAGTGAACAGATGGTTTAAAAATGTTATGTAAGGAAAATCACACCGAGCCTACAAATAGGCCGGATTATGTTATGAGGTACACCGAGCCTACAAATAGGCCGGATTATGTTATGAGATACACCGAGCCTACAAATAGGCCGAATTATGTTATGAAATACACCGAGCCTACACATAGGCCGGATTACGCCATATTACCCCGAGCCAACACATGGCGGGTTTACGCGTCATCTTACCACACCGAGGCCGCGGGGCGGATTATACTACATGATTCCACATTACACCGAGGCCCAGCGGGCGGATTATCTTACATGATTCCACAGTACACCGAGCCCCACGGGCGGGCCGGATTATGCTACATGATTCCACAGTACACCGAGCCCCACAGGCGGGCCGGATTATGCTACACGATTCCACAGTACACCGAGCCCCACAGGTGGGCCGGATTATGCTACATGATTCCACAGTACACCGAGCTCCACAGGCGGGCTGTATTATGCCACATGATCCATCAGTACATCGTGTCCCACAAATGAGCCGGATTACGTTATCACGTATGGATAATCAAAGTAAGCTCCCAAATAAGAAGTCTCTCCATAAAGGGCCGGGTTATGTTATGTAAGATATGTAAGTTATGTGGAAAAACTTGATTAAATTTTTAAGTATGTATGTAAGAATATGATGTTAACTCTTATTGAAAGAAGGAAAAGAACAGTTAATATACTATTGATTTCAGGAGTTAAAATGGCACGGTAGGATCTAGTATTTTATTTTTATACTTGCCCATGTCATTCTTTTATACAGTTATGATGTGGTTACTGTACCTTATTTTTGTTCCATACTAAATTTTTGTTATCGACCCGCCGGAAGTGCGTTCATGCCCGCTGGTGTTAGGTACACAGGTTGGTGATCTTTGCTCTTAGGATCTCTGTTCACTTTCTGGGAAGAAGCTCCATTCACTCTGGAGGCTTATCTTTTGGGTACGGTTTCCCTGATGTTGTAGATTTATGTACATTTAGGGATATGGAGGGGCCCTGTCCCGTCACAGTTGTAATTCTTAGAGGTATGTAGTCATATCTTGTGGGTCGGTTTGAAAAAAAAAAGGATGTAAGTGCGTTTGGTTAAGTATATGTATATGTGTCCAGAGAGGTAGCCTTATCGGCTAACTTGTTGTTTATTTCTTGTTGATTTATTTTATAAGTTTCATGTATGTTTCGTTGATTATCTCTAATGTATACCTGTAAGGGTGTACAGGTAGGGCACCAGTCGCGGGCCCGGGGTCGGGTCATGACAAAAGTGGTATCAGAGCAGTTAGTCCTCGAAAAGTGTCTACAGGCCGTGTCTAGTAGAGTCTTGATTATCAGTGTGTTGTGCATCACATATATAATCAGGAGGTTGCAGGACATTTAGGATTGGTTTCCATTCTTCTCACTCTGAGATCGTGCGATATAGTTGTGTTGTTAGGGTCGTCTCTCCCTAACGAGTTATGTTGATTACAACTATGAGAAAGGCAGCAATGACCCAGGAAGGGCTATGTGGATTGCGTATCTAAGTTGGTAATGATTGTAGTATAGTTGGTATTATGACATACGACTATACGGAGTTATGTATGAGGGTCAGACGCGTGTTTCCTAGAATGATTTTAGATTACCCGAATTGGTAAGGACTAATTAGATATCGGGAAGGTATGTAACAGTTTAATAAGTTCTCATCAAGGTTTTACGTACTAATTTGAGATAAATATGAGAGGATGAGCGGTCTGAAAAGGTAATGAACCCTTAAGAAATCATGATAAGAGACTTAATGGAAGACTATGTAATAGATTAAGCTATGTAGTATGCTCAGGTGTTATGTACGGATAATATTGGGTTGTTGTGATTAAGACAGTACGATATGAGGTAACGTAAGTTTGGGGGACATGGAATATTGGAGACCTTAGAATATTGATAACCGCTGAGACCTTAGAGGTATAAGGCCTTCTCGGGTAGTAAGATTTATTTCAGACCAAGGATGAGAATTAAGCGCGATAATGGATCGGGTTGTGGGATAATTACGGGTCAACCCGTAGCCCGGAATAGAATGAGGTCAGTTGGAGGTCGTCCCTCTAGGTGATAGGGTCACGAGGGTGTAAGGCCCAAGTCTAGTTAATCGTTGTACGAGTTCGTGGATGCGTTCCACCAGAACCGGGTCGTGAGGGCCGAGAAGTGCCTTAACGGAAATTGAATCTAAGTATAATGACCAAGTTTTGATGTAGTAACTCTAAGCAATTGAAATCAGAAGCAATGATTGATATTATGTACGTATACGAGAATAAGTTTGGAAGTACGAGAAGAATACGATAAGTAAGAAAAGAAAAGAACAAGGGTTGAAAGAATTGGAGTGTTTATAGTTATGCCTAAGGAAATGTACGAAAAGAGAATCCTTTTTGGCCATGAATGGTAGTAAATAGTGGTGATGTACACTTTGGATTTGATTCCTCGTTTGTCTTATGATGGATGGATATGCATGTGCGATGTATTAGGGCCATATGTGGCATAATTAGGTTTCATTAAGTGTAGAATTATGAGACTATACCGAGAAATGTTTAGATGAAACTCTGAAAGAACATTCGAGGACGAATGTTTCTAAGGGGGGAAAAATGTGTTATACCCCGTATTTCCAGAGTATGTACGTGAGGACGTACGTACAAAAGTTTGAGCCTTAAGTTAGGCAAGAGTCGAAATTTGTGCACAACCCCGGATAAGAATCGTTGTTTGATGAAACGTTTTCCGAACTTTGCGAAGGGAAAATTACGGCTATGTCATTTATTATTTTTGCAGATTTTTCCGAGAGATGAAATATTTTGGACCAACGAGAGGGCGACACTTGTCACCTCAGTGGTGATCAAGGTGGCCGAATTGGTGCCCATTTCGTGGCATGTTTTATGGCCTAATCCATGGGTCAATGTTTGTGAGGGAATTGTGGAGTAGGGTTAGGGTGCACTTAGGCAAATCTTGGCCCTCCACTTGTCCCCCCACTTGGCTTGATCTTGGCCATTGATCTCCCTATAAATACCCCCCCCCCTTTGTGAAGACTTCTTCATCCACAAAAACTTCTAAGTCTTGAAATCCCCTCTCCTCTTTGTAAGTTTCGTCAAGCCTTCTCCCCCCTTTGAGAAAGCCTTGGCCGAGAGGGTACCCCTCCCTCCCTAGTGGTGCTAGCCGAGGGTACCCCCCTACCTTGAGTTGTTCTCATAAAATACACCCCCCCTTGGTAGAAAGTATTCTCCAAGTATTGTTACTATTCCAAAATACCTTAGCCTTATACCTTGTAGTATTCCAAAAGTTACCTCTATACTTAGAGCCCGAAAATACTACCTTATGTCCTTTTAGTCTCAAAACGAAACCCTAAGGAAAATCTTCATAGTTGGTTGAAGTGCTAAGTAGAAGTTATTTGGGAACTTCTAAGGGTTGTTTGGAGCGGGTTGGAGCGCCCAGAGTAGGAGCTAAACGTTGCTCAGGATCGACATTTAACTTGGATAATTTTGGGCTTATCGAGGTAAATACTCTTCACTTTCTTTTGTAGTAAGAGTTTACATACTGTTGAAGTATAAGAATTAAGTATAAGTTATATACAAGGAAGGTATATAAGAAGGGAATTGAACTGTACTTACATAGGACTGTATTTACAGTAGACTTGTGAAGCTTGACGGGTAGGGAAGTGCTGCCCAATTTTCCGTAGAATCTTGTATCTAGATTTATTCCGCAGAGTAGTCTAGACATTGATAGACTTGTATAACCGGTATAGGTTGAAGTACTGCGAGTAGCGTGTTCTACTTGAAAGGTGGACAAGGCTAGCAGGATTACAGTACTTTGGAGCTTTTTGCTTATAGTCGATAATCGTCGCGAGGTATGTGATTCTTCCTATACTCTTGAGCATGATATTTTAAAAGAATATATATATAGTACGGTAGACGTACGTGTGATTAACTGAACGTAGTTTTACGGCAATGTCTTTTGACTTAAGCCTGAATAATAAGAATCTTGAAGTATTTCAAAAGATTAAGAACCGTTTTTGAAAGAAGAGTAATACTTGGTTTTGAAAGCTTAAGAGTTATACTAGCTTTATGGGAAGTTCGGTATAACGACTTAAGTAAGATAAAAGGAATGGTTTATTGATTTTACAAAGTTAAGAGACTTGATCTCAAAAGATAAGAGACTTGACTTAATTGCATTAATTTAAAGTCTGTTAAAGTGTGAAACCTCATTCGTGAGTAATGAGTACTTGAATTTTAAAAGAATAATGTTCTCTTGATTTGGAAATGAGAATAAGTTATTATATTAAAACCAGTAGAAACCTCCTTCCGCATAGAAGCTAGGATAAGACAAAATTTTATTACATTTCCTAGATCATGGCTGCTTTAATGAGAATCAGTTTAAACAAGCATTAATTTTCTTAAATTTTCAAAGTAAGGAACTTGGTTTCTAAAAGAAGAAAGACTTGAGGAATTGAAGAATTTTTCTTAAAAAGAAAGACATTGTTTTGTCTTAAATTGGTTTAAAACATAAAGTGTTATAACAGCTTTATGGGAAGTTAGTTATAACGACTTTATGAAAACAAAAGAGTGGTTTTATCATTGGTTTTAAAGTGGTAACTTGACTTTAAAAAGGAGAAGTGTTTTGGTCTAAAAAGAAGGCATGATATTGCCTTAATTTGGTTTTAAAAGGAAAGTATGGAAGTTGTTTTGGTTTACTTAAAAATGTTAGTCGCTCTATTTTAATACTGCGGGTATCGGGTGACCTTTGTAAAAAGAAATGGATCCTTTAAAAAGAGTTTAACATACGTAGTACTTTGAGGTTAAAACCTGGACTTTGGCATAAAATGAAAGTACCTTGAGTTGTGTGTAACTTGCCTATGTTTTCGTGTGATAGCCTTGTCGTGCTAGTATTGTATTTCTATACCACCGTCTCTCGATGGAGGGCGGCTGATTTGTTATGATATTACTTGGGCGTCTGCGGCGGTGACGGAGAATTCCACGATGCGCTCGCGTTGATAGTGTTATACCATGGACTAGCTCTCCGCGAGGTTTCTTCGATTCGGCCTTGGTATCGGTGGTCGGATTTCGTACTTGCCGTCTGGTGATTCGGCCTTGGTACTGGTAGTTAGCCCTCGCTTGCCCGTTCGGTTTAGTGGCGAAGTCTCGTGATCTGACCTTGGTACTGTAGTTAGCCCTCGTACTTGCCCCGGTCAGCTACGTGACACGGCCTTGGTATCTGGTAGTCGGCTTTCGTACTTGCCCCGTGTCAGCTTCGTGGTTTGGTTGTATGGTATTGTTAGTACGGTTTCATGACTCAGGTAGGACTTGGTGTTCATGTGTACTCCGTGGTGTTATTATATCATAGACTGCCGGCAGTGAGGAAGGTATTCCACGGGCATGATTGATGTTGAGGGCGTGAGACCCATAGTTATATTTGAGTGATGACTCTGAGGGCGTGAGTCCCTGACTTACATGACTGCTTCTTTATTATGGATTGTAGTTTGGTTATCATACATGTCTCCTGCTTTATATAGACTGCTATGATTTCATTTACAGTATTTTCAGTTTCACATACTTGGTACCTGTTATGATCGACCTCGCCGGCTGCGTTCATGCCGCAGGTAGAGGTACATCGGTTGTTGATCCTCGCTCATAGGATCACAGTTCAACGTTGGGAAGCTCCGTTTCTCCGGAGGCTTATCTTTTGGTATGTTACCCTGAGTTGTAGGTTCTTGTACATTCAGGGGTATGGCGGGGCCCTGTCCCGTCATGTTGTATAAAAACTCTTAGAGGTCTGTAGTACTATTGTGGGCAGGGTTTGTAAAAGGATTAAACTGTTCGGTTTGAAAGATTTGTATATATATTTTATTGGAAGGTAACCGTTTGGTTGGCCTGTTTTATTATCTTATCTCTTGTTTCATGTTTAAGTTTTTATTTCCGCTGATTTTCTCTGATGTTGTATCACTAGGGTGCCCGGGGTAAGGCACGATCCACGCCCGGATCGGTCGTGACAAAAGTGGTATCAGAGCAGTTAATCCTCGGAAAGTGTCTACAGACCGTGTCTAGTAGAGTCTTGATTATCGATGTGATGTGCACCACATCTATAATCAGGAGGCTGCAGGACATTTAGGGTTGGTTTCCATTCTTCTCATTCTGAGATCGTGCCTTAGAGCTGTGTTATAAGTTGGACCCCTCTGACGCATTTCGTTTTTACCAGTTATGCCTCCGCGCAAGGCAACCCGGGCCCAGATGGGCAAGGCAGCCGAGGGAGCTGCTGGTAAGATACAGAGGAGTACGGGGGCGCAGGCCCGGTCTTTACCTGAGATAGTGCTTCAGACGACGAGTTTTGCGACGCCGCCAGCCCCAGTAAAGTTTAGAGCCGTAGCAGTGGCTGCTGAGACCACATTACCTGAGCCTCTAGTCCCACAGCCTGGAGTAGAGGAGATGGGTTACAAAGAGATGGCCTGAATTCTTGGCGGGATCATGGCGAACATGAGGATAGGGCGCGGCCGATTCGATGCACCCGTGGTTCACGAGATCGGATAGTTTGAGGCTACGGGACTTTACGAGTTGTAGCCCGCGAGTTCTACGGGTCAAGGCACGAGGATGATCCGAGGAGTTCATCAAGCGATTCTGACGGATCATGTGAGTGATCAAGGCTTCGGAGACCGAGTCAGTGGTCTTGGGTTCACATCTGCTGCGTGATCTGCGATCGGTGGTTTTGATTCGTGGGCTGTCGGGAGAGCATGCACTTCGGCCGTATGGAGCGAGTTCTCGAGGCATTTCTTGCACATTTCTTTCCGCCACGCAGGCGAGGAGGCTCGGGCCACAGTTTTTGGTGTTGAGGCAGAGCGGGCGTACGGTTCGAGAGTACAATGTGGAGTTCGACTCATTGGCTCGGTATGTCCCCGCGTTAGTAGCCAGTATGGAGGACAGAGTGCACCGCTACGTCATCGGGCTCGATGACTACTTGGCAGAGGCTTGTTCGGGTGTAGCTCTTTGGCCGGGCATGGACATTGCCCGCATACAGGCTTATGCACTTGGATATGAGGAGCGGAGAGGTCGACGGAATGACGAAGATCAGCGAAGAGGCGAGCAGCGAGTCCTTTGATAACTTTCGAGCGGACCACGCCGGCCAGACTAGTTATGTACCTCCGCCCGATCTGAGTGGTCCTCCGCAGCCGGGACGCCGGGATATTCAGGAGCAGGTCAGGGCTCCCAGGTTTCAGATTTTCAGGGGAATAGGAGTGCTCGCCGGATGAGGTCGCCCTTGTCTCAGTGTGGCCGTTGTGGAAAACTTCATAAGGGAGAGTGTCGTACTAACTTGGGAGATTGTTATTCTTGCGGCCCACAGGGCCATCCGGCGAGAAGGCGTCCGACTAGGGTAGCAGGTAGGATAGCACGACTCACGAGATCGATTGCGGGTTCTTCACCTTCCATAGCTAGGCGGGATGTTCATACACCGGCGAGCAGGTCGCGGTGGAAGTTCGATTTTAGCGGTCCTTTGAACCGCCTATGTTTCAGGTATATCCTTAACCCTCTAGAGTTTTGCATGCTTGATACGATGATTGTATGTTGAGTACTATGTACAGATATCATTGTGTATATTTGTTATACCCCGTAGTTGCAGGGTATGTATGTGAGGACGTACGTACGAGAGTACGGCAGAAATTTTGAAAAGAAAGAAAGATGTGAGTTTTCGACGGAAAAGTTTCAGGTTATTTGTGAAGAAAAAGGTTCGTTAATGGGAATTGGATTCCCAGATTTGGTATTTGGACTTCATAGATTATATTAGAATTTTGAGATTTTATTTTGGAAATGGTCACGTGGGGCCCGGGAGAATTCTGATTTTGTGGGCCGCTTTGTTTTTGAGATTTCGGTATTGTGGATATTTTTTCGAAAAGCGTTTTATGAGGGCCAATAGGAGAGGTGACACGTGTCACCCCGCTAAATGGCTTAGAAGTTACCTTTGTGCACAACACGGTTAGAGTCGTTTTTACGAAGCGTTTTCGCGTAACTTGCGAAGGAAAATTCGGCTATGTCGTTTTGTATTTTTGCGGATTTTTTAGAGGCGAAACATGTTGGACCAGCGGGAGGGTGACATGTGTCACCTCACATTGGAAGCAAGTGGGCGTCAGTGAGCGAATGGTTCACGTTTTTGGCTTGATCTTTTGGCTCACGTTTTGTGCCTATTGGTTCCTTGTTTTGTGCCTTGTTTTGGCCTTGTTTTGTGGCTTGTTTGGTGCAATGTTTTGTGGAGTAGGGGTTAGGGTGCACTTGGCTTGATCTTGGCCTTACACTTGCCTTGGCTAAATCTTGGCCATTGGTTGGCCTTTGGGTTTGCTATAAATACCCCTTAGTTGATGAACTTTCTTCATCCAAAATCATTTCAAGTCTTGAAATCTCTCCCCTTGTGAGTTGAAATTCGTCAAGCCCTCCCCTGTGGAGCTTGGCAGAGGTCTCCCAGAGTGAGGCTTGGCCGTGGGGTACCACTAGCCTAGTTACTTTAGTATAATACGCTTGTTGTGGTATAGAAATACTCTTCTAGTATTGTTATAATGCCCAAAATACCTTAGCCTTATACCTTGAAGTATTCCAAAAGTTACCTCTATCGTGAAATGCGGAAATACTACCTTTTGTCCCTTTAGTCTCAAACCGTAACCCTAAGGAAACCTTCACTGTTGGTTGAAGTTTTGGAGTAGAAGTTGGTTAGAACTTCTAAGGGTTGTTTGGAGCGGATTGGAGCACTCGGAGTAGGAGCTGCGTTGCTCGGGATCGACTTTATACTCGGATAATTTTGGGCTTATCGAGGTAAACTCTACTGTCCTTCTATTGTAATCGGAAATTACATATTGTAAGAATATATAGTTGAAGTATACTATATATAGAACTACTTAGTACTGTGGCAATGTCTTTTGACTTAAGCCTGAAGAATTAAGAATCCCAGCTGTAATTACATGGGGTGTATTACTGAGAGACTTGTGTAGTTTCTTGTGTAGTAGAATTGTACACGTCGGTTAGATGTGTAAACCCCACGGTTGGCTTGGCCAGGCCTCGATAGAGAAGGAGATTTCTGTTGTGGCGAGAGTCTTTGCCAATTTTCTATAGAAAGATAGAAACTTATGTTTTGGGGTTAATAGGCGTTTGTGACCTTTATAGGTAAAAGTACTAAGAGTAGCGTATTACACTCGAGGAGTGGAAAGGGCTAGCAAGGTTGTAGTACTTGGAGCATTTTGCTTATTGTCGATAAATCGTCGCGAGGTATGTGAACCTCTTCCTATCTCTTCTAGCATGATATGTGTGTAACTATGTAGCGGTAGGCGTCATGTGTTTAAAGTATTTGATTGGTTTGAAACATAAAGTGTTATAACGGCTTTATGGGAAGTTAGTTATAATGACTTTATGTAGGTAGAAAATACTTTGTGGTTTCAAAAGGTAACTGATGTGAATTATAACTGGCTTGTTATAATAAAGAACTTGATGTATTTCAAAAGATTTATAAATCGTTTTGAAGGGAAAGTAACACTTGGTTTTAAAGGTTTTAAAAAAGAGTTATACTAGCTTTATGGGGAGTTAGGTATAATGTCTTAAGAGAGGTAAAGAAAATGGTTTACTGATGTTAGAAGTTAAGAGACTTGATCTTATGAGATAAGAGACTTAACTTATTTGTTTTAATGTGGATGTTTGTGTGAAACCTCATTCGTGAGTAATGAGTACTTGGTGTTATTTAAAGGGATAATGTTTCTTGATTTGGAAATCGAATGTGTATCGACAGGACCAACTGCGGCGTTAATAAAGGAAAATGTATTGAATAATGATGAATTGTATTAAAACCGGTAGAAACCTCCATCTGCGTAGAAACTAAGATGAGACAAAATGATATTACATTTTCTAGATCATGTTTCTTTGTAATAAGAATGTTGTAAACAAGAATAACCTACTCTCACGTGAGGCATATATTACTCAATTGTTCTAAAAAGGAATCAAGTGATTAAGTTTATGAACTATGAAACCATTTGAAAATGAGAAGCTTGAGAAATTGAAACTAGGCAAACTGGAACTTAGGAAAAGAATGTTGTTACTTGATTTTGAAAAGGAATGTGGGTTGGTCATTCTAATACTACGGGTATCGGGTGACTTTGATAAAAAGTAATGGATCTCTTTTAAGGAACTTAACGTACGTAGTACTTTAGGGTTAAAACCCGGATTTTGTCATAAAATGAAAGTACTTTGTTGTTGTGAAACTTGCCTATGCTTGTTGTTGTGAAACTTGCCTATGCTTGTTGTGATAGCCTTTGTTGTGCAAAGCGTTGTATTTGTATTCTGCGCGTCTCGATGGAGGGTCGGTTGGTAGTTGAGAACTTACTTGGGCGTGTCGGCATTGTGGAGAAATTCCACAGTACGTTCTGTTGATAGTATTATTGTTGTTAATCGCTTTGGACATCGCGACCGCGTCGTGGCGCAGCGGGTATGTTTCCATTTTGATTATCGTCTTGTGATTTCCTTTTGGACATCTTGACCCGATCGTGGCGCTGCAGTATCGTCCATTTGGAATGTTGTCTTATTGTTTCCCTTTGGACATCACGACCGATCGTGGCGCGCGAGTATCGTCCATTTGGAGTGTTGTCTTATTGTTCCCTTTGGACATACCGACACGATCGTAAGCGCGCGGGTATGCTTCCATTTGGATTGTTATCTTGATTATTATTGTTGCATCATGGACATGTCTACCGTCTGATGTTAAGGGCATGCGGCCATGATCACGAACATGATGGATGTTGTGGCGTGAGACCCATAGTTATATTTGAGTGGTGACTTTGAGGCGTGAGTCACGACTTGGCTATACATGTTGTGAGCTGTAGTTTGGCTATCATACATGTCTCTGCTTTGTATGGCGATATGATTTCATTCTGATATTATCTGATTTCACATACTTGGTACTGTTGTCTTGACCTCGCCCGGGGCTGCGTTCATCTGCGGTAAGTACATCGTTCGTGGATCCTCGCTCTTAGGATCACCTTTCGTGTTGAAAGCTCCGTTCCTTGGAGGCTTATCTTTTGGTATGTGTTCACGAGTTGTAGGTTCCTGTACATTCAGGGTATGGCGGAGCCTGTCCGTCATAGTTGTTGTAAATCTTAAGTGCATGCCTTTGTTGTGGGCGGGGTTTGTAAAGGATAAGCTGTTCGGGTATTTATGTATATATGACGAAGGCAAGCTATTTTGGTTGCTTTGTTTATTTATTATGACTCATTTCATGTGTAAAGTTTTTATTTCCATTGGTTTTCTCGATGTTGTATCGCTAGGTGCGGGGTGAGGCACGATGTGGGCGATTTGGGTCGTCAAAGTGGTATCGAAGCGATTAATCCTCGGAAAGTGTCTGCACCGTGTCTAGTAGAGTCTTGATTATCGGTGTGTTGTGCACCACATCTATAATCGAGGAGGCTATAGGACATTTAGGATTGGTTTCCATTCTTCTCATTACGAGATCGTGCCTTAGAGGCGTGTTGTAAGTTGGACCTACGGCGAAATTCTTTTCCTTATCGTTATGCCTCGCGTAGCAACCGGGCCCGGGAGGGCGCGGCCGAGGAGGCTGCGAGTTAGTCTGAGAGGTCACGAGGGCGGGCCCAATCATTACCTAGGGTAGTCTTCGTTCGGGAGTTCTGCGACGTCACTAGCTTGTGAGTTTTGTATATGTGATAAGGTGGGTATACCTTAAGTGTTGATCAGATAGCGTTGTGTTAATTGTGAGTTAGAAAACATGCTTAGTTGGGAGGATAAGTATGGGGGCATGGTAAGTGTGAACCCTAGACTGTCACGATTGAGACCTTAGAGGTAAGGTCGTCTTGAGTAAAAGATTCGTGTTATGTTTGACCTTTATCAGAGTGCGTAGTATACATGGGTTTTATTTGAGTGATCAGTCCATGGGTAATGTGAGATGGAAGTGGTAGCTTTCATGATGTGATTTAGCGAGGATTGTTAGTGTCGAACAAGGGCTTGACGCGATTGTGGGTCGGGTTGAGGGCGTGATCTGGGTCAACCGTAGCGAATTAAGGTAAGTCGATTACAGGTGGTCCCGGTGGTAGAGTCACGAGGATGCTAGGCCCAGTTTGTATGATCATCGTATGAGTTCGTGGGCGCGTTCGACGAAGCGGTTCGTAAGGCGGGAATGGCCTTAAGGAAGTTTGAGGTTAGTAAGATGACCAAGTTTGGAGGTAGTGACTCCGGAGATTTTCGAGGCGAAGTAATGGTGAAGTATGGTACGTCTTGGGAGAGTTCGAGTGTTCGAGAAGAGTACAACGAGTAAGGGAGGAAGATAACGTGTGTTATCTCGTGGCCAGCGTGGCGTTGGCAACTTGTTAGAGGAACTTCATCGATATCCGTCTTAGAAGGAACATTCGGGACGAATGTTTCTAAGGAGGAGAATGTTATACCAGTAGTTGCGGGGTATGTATGTGAGGGCGTGCGTCACGAGTACTGTGAGAAATTTTGAAAAGAAAGAAAGATGTGAGTTTTTCGGAAAAGTTTAGGTTATTTGTGAAGAAAAGGTTCGTTAATGGGAATTGGATTCCGATTTGGTATTTGGACTTCATAGATTATATTAGAATTTTGAGATTTTATTTTGGAAATGGTCACGTGGGGCCACGGGAGAATTCTGATTTTGTGAGCCCGCTTTGTTTTGAGATTTCCGGTATTGTGGATATTTTTCGAAACACGTTTTATGATGGCCAATACGAGGGTGACACGTGTCACCCCGCCATGGCTTGGCGGTTACCTTTGTGCACAACGGTTAGAGTCGTTTTTCCGAAGCGTTTGCGTAACTGCGAAGGAAAATTCCGGCTATGTCGTTTTGTATTTTTGCGGATTTTTCCGAGAGGCGAAACATGTTGGACCAACGGAGGGTGGCGTGTGTCACCTCGCATCGGGAAGCAGTGGGCGTCCAAAGTGAGCGAACGGTTCACGCGTTTTTGGCTTGATCTTTTTGGCTCACGTTTGTGCCTATTGGTTCCTTGTTTTGTGCCTTGTTTTGGCCTTGTTTTGTGGCTTGTTTGGTGCAATGTTTTGTGGAGTAGGGGTTAGGGTGCACTTGGCGATCTTGGCCTTACACTTGCCTTGCACTTGGCTAAATCTTGGCCATTGGTTGGCCTTTGGGTTTGCTATAAATACCCCTTAGTTGATGAACTTTCTTCATCCAAAAATCATTTCCAAGTCTTGAAATCTCTCCCCCTTTGTGAGTTGAAATTCGTCCAAGCCCTCCCCTTTGTGGAGCTTGGCGAGAGGTCTCCCAGAGTGAGGCTTGGCGTGGGGTACCACTAGCCTAGTTACTTCGTATAATACATTTGTGGTATAGAAATACTCTTCTAGTATTGTTATAATGCCCAAAATACCTTAGCCTTATACCTTGAAGTATTCCAAAAGTTACCTCTATCGTGAAGTGCGGAAATACTACCTTTTGTCCCTTTAGTCTCAAACAGTAACCAAGGAAACCTTGTTGTTGGTTGAAGTTTTGGAGTAGAAGTTGGTTAGAACTTCTAAGGGTTGTTTGGAGCGGATTGGAGCACTCGGAGTAGGAGCCAAGCGTTGCTCAGGATCGACTTTATACTCGGATAATTTTGGGCTTATCGAGGTAAACTCTACTGTCCTTCTATTGTAATCGGAAATTACATATTGTAAGAATATATAGTTGAAGTATACTATATATAGAACTACTTAGTACTGTGGCAATGTCTTTTGACTTAAGCCTGAAGAATTAAGAACTGAACTGAACTGTAATTACATAGGACTGTATTACAGTAGACTTGTGTAGTTTTACTGTGTAGTAGAATTGTACACGTCCGGTTAGATGTGTAAACCCCCCCCCTGGTTGGCTTGGTAGCCGGCCTCGATAGAGACGGAGATTTCTGTTGTGGCGGGAGAGTCTTTAATTTTCTATAGAAAGATAGAAACTTATGTTTTGGGGTTAATAGACGTTTGTGACCTTTATAGGTAAAAGTACTAAGAGTAGCGTATTACCTCGAGGAGTGGAAAGGGCTAGCAAGGTTGTAGTACTTGGAGCATTTTGCTTATTGTCGATAAATCGTCGCGAGGTATGTGAACCTCTTCCTATCTCTTCTAGCATGATATGTGTATAACTATGTAGTACGGTGAGCGTACGTGTGTTTAAAGTATTTGATTGGTTTGAAACATAAAGTGTTATAACGGCTTTATGGGAAGTTGGTTATATGACTTTATGTAGGTAAGAAAATACTTTGTGGTTTTAAAGGTAATCGATGTGAATTATAAGCGGCTTGTTATAATAAAGAACTTGATGTATTTCAAAGATTTATAAATCGTTTTGAAGGAAAGTAACACTTGGTTTTAAAGGTTTTAAAAAGAGTTATACTAGCTTTATGGGAGTTAGGTATAATGTCTTAAGAGAGGTAAAGAAAATGGTTTCTTGATGTTAGAAGTTAAGAGACTTGATCTTATAAGATAAGAGACTTAACTTATTTGTTTTAATGTGGATGTTTGTGTGAAACCTCATTCGTGAGTAATGAGTACTTGGTGTTATTTAAAGGGATAATGTTTTACTGATTTCGGAAATCAGAATGTGTATCGACAGACCACTGCAGCGTTAATAAAGGAAAATGTATTGAATAATGATGAATTGTATTAAAACCAGTAGAAACCTCCATCTGCATAGAAACTAAGATGAGACAAAATGATATTACATTTTCTAGATCATAGGTCTTTGTAATAAGAATGTTGTAAACAAGAATAACCTACTCTCGCGTGAGACATATATTACTCAATTGTTCTAAAAAGGAATCAAGTGATTAAGTTTATGAACTATGAAACCATTTGAAAATGAGAAGCTTGAGAAATTGAAACTAGGCAAACTGGAACTTAGGAAAAGAATGTTGTTACTTGATTTTGAAAAGGAATGTGGGTTGGTCATTCTAAATACTACGGGTATCGGGTGACTTTGATAAAAAGTAATGGATCTCTTTTAAGGAACTTAACGTACGTAGTACTTTAGGGTTAAAACCCGGATTTTGTCATAAAATGAAAGTACTTTGTTGTTGTGAAACTTGCCTATGCTTGTTGTTGTGAAACTTGCCTATGCTTGTTGTTGTGAAGCTTGCCTATGCTTGTTGTTGTGAAACTTGCCTATGCTTGTTGTGATAGCCTTTGTTGTGCAAAGCGTTGTATTCTGTGTTCTGGCGTCTCGATGGAGTCGGTTGGTAGTTGAGAACTTACTTGGGCGTGTCGGCATTGACGGAGAAATTCCGCAGATGCGTTCTGTTGATAGTATTATTGTTGTTAATCGCTTTGGACATCTCGACACGATGCGTGGCCGCGGGTATGTTTCCATTTGATTATCGTCTTGTGATTTCCTTTTGGACATCTCGACCGCGTCGTGCGCTGCGAGTATCGTCCATTTGGAATGTTGTCTTATTGTTTCCCTTTGGACATACCGACCCGATCGTAGCGCTGCAGTATCGTCCATTTGGAGTGTTGTCTTATTGTTCCCTGGACATCTCGACACGATCGTAAGCGCGCGGGTATGCTTCCATTTGGATTGTTATCTTGATTATTATTGTTGCATCATGGACATGTCTACACGTCTGAGATTCGGGCATGCGGCCATGATGCGAACATGATGGATGTTGTGGGCGTGAGACCCATAGTTATATTTGAGTGGTGACTTTGAGGCGTGAGTCACGACTTGGCTTACATGTTGTGAGCGTAGTTTGGCTATCATACATGTCTCTGCTTTGTATGGCGATATGATTTCATTCTGATGTTATGCATTTCACATACTTGGTACTGTTGTCTCGACCTCCTTGGGCTGCGTTCATGCCGCGGTAAGTACATCGTTCGTGGATCCTCGCTCTTAGGATCACCTTTCGGCGTGTTGGAAAGCTCCGTTCCTTGGAGCTTATCTTTGGTATGTGTTCCACGAGTTGTAGGTTCTGCATTCTGGGTATGGCGGGCCCTGTCCGTCATAGTTGTTGTAAATCTTAAGTGCAGCCTTTGTTGTGGGCGGGGTTTGTAAAAAGGATAAGCGTTGGGTATTTATGTATATATGACGAGAAGGCAAGCTGTTTTAGTTGCTTTGTTTATTTATTATGACTCTCATTTCATGTGTAAAGTTTTTATTTCATTGGTTTTCTCGATGTTGTATCGCTAGGGTGCGGGGTAAGGCACGATGTGAACGATTTTGAATTCGTCACAATATTGTGGTTTAGAGGCATGGATAGTTGAAAGAATAAGTGTGGGGACGGGGAAGGTATGAACCTTAGATTATTACAAGTTGAGACATTAGATGTAAGGAAGGCTTGAATAAAAGATTTTACGGTTAGTCTATGTCGAAATACTTGGTTAGCGTATAAATGTATTGTGGGATAATTACGTGAGTTGTGTAAGATGAAAGTGGTAGCTCGGACTTGAATAGGTAAGAATGTTCCGGTCGGAGAACAAGTGTTTGGCGGCGGAGGTCGGGTTGAGGGCGTGTTGCGGGTCAACCGTAGCTCGAATAAGACGGGTCGATTCTGGGTGGTCCCGCGGTGGTAAGTCACGAGGTGCTAGGCCCGAGTTTAGATGACCATCATATGAGTTCGTGGATATGTTCGACCGAAGCGGATCGTGAAGGCGGAATGGCCTTAAAGAAGATCGAGGCTAGTAAGATGACCAAGTTTGGAGGTAGTGGCGAAATTTTGGGAGGCGAAGTAATAACCGAGTATGGTACATACTAGAAGAGTTCAAGTGTTCGGCAGTCGCACGAGTAAGGAAAGAAGTGAGCGTGGGTTAGCGAGAATAAAGAAGTCATTTTGTTGTGAAGTGAATGTGCGAAGGGGATATCTTTTAGACCTTGGGAGGAGCTTTGTAATACTAGAGGTGATTCTCGTGGACTTGGATAGAATATTTGCGTGTGTTATTTTGTGGCGGTGTGGCATTGGCAAGTGGTTTTAAGTTAAGAGGAACTTATCATTATACGTATCGAGAAGGAACATTCGGGACGAATGTTTCTAAGAGGGAGAATGTTATACCGTATTTCGGAGTATGTACGTGAGGACGTCGTCTGAGTTGAGCCTTAAGTTAGGCAGAGTCGAAATTTGTGCACAACCAGATAAGAATCGTTTTTGTGAAGCGTTTTCGAACTGCGAAGGAAAATTACGGCTATGTCATTTATTATTTTGCGGATTTTTCCGAGAGATGAAATATTTTGGACCAACGAGAGAGCGACACTTGTCACCTCAGTGGTGATCAAAATGGCCGGTGGTGCCCGTTTCATGGCATGTTTTATGGCCTAATCCATGGGTCAATGTTTGTGAGGAATTGTGGAGTAGGGTTAGGGTGCACTTGGGCAAATCTTGGCCTCCACATGTCCCCCACTTGGCTTGATCTTGGCCATTGATCTCCTATAAATACCCCGCTGTGAAGACTTCTTCATCCAAAAACATCTAAGTCTTGAAATCCCTCTCCCCTGTAAGTTTCGTCCAAGCCTTCTCCTCCCCTTTGAAAGCCTTGGCCGAGAGGGTACCCCTCCCTCCCTAGTGGTGCTAGCCGAGGGTACCCCTACCTTGAGTTGTTCTCATAAATACACCCCATGGTAGAAAGTATTCTCAGTATTGTTACTATTCCAAAATACCTTAGCCTTATACCTTGTAGTATTCCAAAAGTTACCTCTATCGTAGAGCAGAAAATACTACCTTATGTCCTTTTAGTCTCAAAACGAAACCCTAAGGAAAATCTTCATAGTTGGTTGAAGTGCTAAGTAGAAGTTGTTTGGAGCGGGTTGGAGCGCCCAGAGTAGGAGCTAAACGTTGCTCAGGATCGACATTTAACTTGGATAATTTTGGGCTTATCGAGGTAAATACTCTTGACCTTCTTTTGTAGTAGAGTTTACATCTTGTTGAAGTATAAGAATTAAGTATAAGTTATATACAAGGAAGGTATATAAGAAGGGAATTGAACTGTATTTACATGGGATTTGTATTCTGATGACTTGTGAAGCTTGTGGGTAGGAAGTCTTGCCCGATTTTCCGTAGAATCTTGTATCTAGATTTATTCCATGAGTAGTCTAGACATTGATAGACTTGTATAACGGTATAGGTTGAATCTTTGCGAGTGGCGTGTTACTTGAAAGGTGGACAAGGCTAGCGGGATTCTGATACTTTGGAGCTTTTTGCTTATAGTCGATAATCGTCGCGAGGTATGTGATTCTTCCTATACTCTTGAGCATGATATTTTAAAAGAATATATATATATAGTACGGTAGACGTACGTGTGATTAGCGAGCGTAGTTTTACGGCAATGTCTTTTGACTTAAGCCTGAATAATAAGAATCTTGAAGTATTTCAAAAGATTAAGAACCGTTTTTGAAAGAAGAGTAATACTTGGTTTTGAAAGCTTAAGAGTTATACTAGCTTTATGGGAAGTTCGGTATAACGACTTAAGTAAGATAAAAGGAATGGTTTATTGATTTTAGAAAGTTAAGAGACTTGATCTTAAAAGATAAGAGACTTGACTTAATTGCATTAATTTAAAGTCTGTTAAAGTGTGAAACCTCATTCGTGAGTAATGAGTACTTGAATTTTAAAAGAATAATGTTCTACTGATTTCAGAAATGAGAATAAGTTATTATATTAAAACCAGTAGAAACCTCCTTCCGCATAGAAACTAGGATAAGACAAAATTTTATTACATTTCCTAGATCATGGCTGCTTTAATGAGAATCAATTTAAACAAGCATTAATTTTCTTAAATTTTCAAAGTAAGGAACTTGGTATCTAAAAGAAGAAAGACTTGAGGAATTGAAGAATTTTTCTTAAAAAGAAAGACATTGTTTTGTCTTAAATTGGTTTAAAACATAAAGTGTTATAACAGCTTTATGTGAAGTTAGTTATAACGACTTTATGAAAACAAAAGAGTGGTTTTATCATTGGTTTTAAAGTGGTAACTTGACTTTAAAAAGGGGAAGTGTTTTGGTCTAAAAAGAAGGCATGGTATTGCCTTAATTTGGTTTTAAAAGGAAAGTATGGAAGCTGTTTTGGTTTACTTAAAAATGTTAGTCGCTCTATTTTAATCTGCGGTGTCGGGTGACCTTTATAAAAGAAATGGATCCTTTAAAAGAGTTTAACATCGTAGTACTTTGGGGTTAAAACTGGACTTTGGCGTAAAATGAAAGTACCTTGAGTTGTGTGTAACTTGCCTATGTTTGCGTGTGATAGCCTTGTCGTGCTAGTATTGTATTTCTATACCACCGCGTCTCAATGGATGGGCGGCTGATTTGTTATGATATTACTTGGGCGTCAGGCGGTGACGGAGAATTCCACGAAGTGCGCTCGCATTGATAGTGTTATTCCGTGGACTAGCTCGCGAGGTTTCTTGATCGGCGCTTGGTATCGGTGGTGGTTCGTACTTGCCGTCTCGTGGTGATTCGGCCTTGGTACACAGTAGTTAGCCCTCGCACTTGCCCGTTCGGTTTAGTGGCGAAGACTCGTGATCTGACCTTGGTACCTCGTAGTTAGCCCTCGTGCTTGCCCGGTCAGCTCGTGACCACGGCGCCCAGTATCTGGTAGTCGGCTTCGTACTTGCCGTGTCGACCGTGGTTTGGTTGTATGGTATTGTTAAATGCGGTTTCATGACTCGGGTAGGACTTGCTGTTCATGGGTACTCGTGGTGTTATTATATCATAGGCGCGATGAGGAAGGTATTCCAGGCGTGATTGATGTTGAGGCGTGAGACCCGTAGTTATATTTGAGTGATGACTACGGCGTGAGTCACGACTTACATGCTTCTTTATTATGGATTGTAGATTGGTTATCATACATGTCTCACGCTTTATATATTGCTATGATTTCATTTCTGATATTTTGATTTAGCATACTTGGTACTGTTGTCTTGACCTCCTTGAGTGCGTTAATCTGCATGAGTAGAGGTACATCGGTTGTTGATCCTCGCTCATAGGATCACAGTTCAGCGTTGGGAAGCTCTGTTTCTCCGGAGGCTTATCTTTTGGTATGTTACCTTGAGTTGTAGGTTCTTGTACAATCAGGGGTATGGCGGGGCCCTGTCCCGTCATGTTGTATAAAAACTCTTAGAGGTATGTAGTACTATTATGGGCAGGGTTTGTAAAAGGATTAAAATGTTCGGTTTGAAAGATTTGTATATATATTTTATTGGAAGGTAACCGTTTGGTTGGCCTGTTTTATTATATTATCTCTTGTTTCATGTTTAAGTTTTTATTTCCGCTGATTTTCTCTGATGTTGTATCACTAGGGTGCCCGGGGTAAGACACCAGTCACGGGCAGGATCGGTCGTGACAAATGTTACACCGTAATTCCGTGGATATGTTGAAGAGAAGGTACATAATTGTCACGCCCGAATCCGGGCGTGGTAGTGCCTTACCGGGCACCCTGGTGATACAACATCGAGAAAACGGCGGAAAATAAAACACGAGTCATGAAACAAGAGATATAATAAATAAACAGCCAACCAAAACAGCGATTGCCTTGATATACATAAAAACCGAGCAGTTAACCTTTTACAAACCACGCGCGATGCTCTGGACCTAAGATTTACAACAACTATGGCGGGGCGGGGCCGCCGTACGACAGATGTACAAGAACCTACAACTCGAGAAACATGCCAAAGATAAGCCTCGGAAGGCGGAGCTTCCCAACCTATTTGAAATGAGATCTAAGGCGGGGATCCGACCGATGTACCTCTACTGCGGCATGAGCGGCGAAGGAGAGTCGATCTGCAACGGTACAGTATGTGAAAGCGTCAAATCGTAAATGAAATCATAATAGCTTAAAAAGCGGGGAGACATGTATGATAACCAAAATACGATGCAGACATAAGCGATCAGTCGAGGACTCGCGCCGAAGTCACGCTCAGTATAACTATGGGTCTCGCCCCAACATCTATCATGTTCGCGTCGTGGCGCGTGCCGGGAATCGCGCCGGTGTAGACATGTCGTGATGCAATAATAACAAGGCGCGTGGCCCGTACCGGGAATCTTTGCATCGGTGTAGGCATGCCGTATAACCTCGATAACGATATCTTGGGTGGTCAACCACTGCGCGTGGCCATGCCGAATCTTGCGCCGGTGTGAACGCGTCCATGTTGCAGTAATAACCATATATCGGGTAATCAACGACGCGTGGCCGCGTGCCGGAATCTTTGCGTCGGTGTAGACATGTCGTATGGCGTCAGCAATGAGCGATAATCAAAATGAAACATGCGTGGAATTCTCCATCACGCCCGGCCGCGTCAGTAAGTTCTCGACAAGTCAGCGGCCCTCATCGAGAGAGGCGGTAACAGAAATACCACGCTTGCACAACAAAGGCTATAATCACTGGCGTAGGCAAGTTTCACAACAACAAGCATAGGCGAGTTTCACAACAACAAGCATAGGCGAGTTTCACAACAACCGGAGGCAAGTTTCACGATAACAAGTAAAGGCAAGTTTCACAACAACTCAAAGTACTTTCATTTTATGCCAAAGTCGGGTTTTAACCTAAAGTACTACGTCGTTAACTTAACTTTTAAAAGAGATCCATTACTTTTATAAAAGTCACGATACGTAGTATTAGAATGACCAACCGCATTCCACTTTTCAAAATCAAGTAACAACATTCTTTTCCTAAGTTCGGTTTGCCTAGTTTGATTACTCAAGCTTCCGTTTCAAATGGTTTCATAGTTCATAAACTTAATCACTTGATTCCTTTTTAGAACAATTGAGTAATATATGTCTCGCGTGAGAGTAGGTTATTCTTGTTTACAACATTCTTATTCTGGACCGTGATCTAGAAAATGTAATATCATTTTGTCTCATCTTAGTTTCTATGCGGATGGAGGTTTCTCTATTTTTAATACGCTCGTCATTATTCAATACATTTTCCTTTATTAACTGCGATGGTGCAGCCGATACACATTTTGATTTCGAAATCGGTAAAACATTATCCACTTTAAATACAACCAAGTACTCATTACTCACGAATGAGGTTTCACAAACATCCACATTAAAATAAATAAGTTAAGTCTCTTATCTTATAAGATCAAGTCTCTTAACCAACGTGATAAACCATTTTCTTTACCTCTCTTAAGACATTATACCTAACTCATAAAGCTAGTATAACTCTTTTTAAAACCTTTAAAACCAAGTGTTACTCTTTCTTTCAAAGCGATTCACAAATCTTTTGAAATACTTGAACTTCTTTATTAACACATAA
Source organism: Przewalskia tangutica (assembly GCA_029844215.1). Lineage (NCBI taxonomy): Eukaryota > Viridiplantae > Streptophyta > Magnoliopsida > Solanales > Solanaceae > Przewalskia > Przewalskia tangutica. The sequence goes on along the minus strand of CM056725.1, from coordinate 17,831,738 downwards.
CAAGCGATTATAACTAAATCGATTACCTTTTAAAAACCACAAAGTATTTGCTTATCACGTAAAGCTATTATAGCGAGCTTCCCGTAAAGCGTTATAACACTTTATGTTTTAAACCAATCAAATACATTTAGCCCGTATGCGTCTACCGTACTACATAGTTCACCATATCATGCTAGAAGAGATAGGAAGAGGTTCGCATACCTCGCGGCGATTGTCGACTAATAGCAAGCGCTCCAGTACCTCAAACCAGGCTACTCCAAGCCAAGTGGATCGCTCCTGCGTAGTACTTGACCTATAAGGCCACAAGGCGACATTAACATCTAGATCTCAGCGTTCAATATCTCTGAGAAAATTGGCGCCTCGCCCACGGCGTAAATCTCTCTCTCTATCGAGGTGGCTACGAAGCCAACCGGGGGTTTATCGTCTAACGGGCGTGTACAATTCTACTCGATAATACTACGCAAGTCTGCAATCTGATCTATGTAATTCTGATTCGATTCGATTCTTTATTATCCTTCTAAGTGATTCTTGTTCAATTCCTCATTCTTGAGCTTAAGTCAAAGACATTGCCACAATACTAAGTTCAGTTCTATATATAGTATACAACAACTATATATTCAACATGTAATTTCCAATTCTGATAGGGGACAAGATATTTACCTCGATAAGCCCAAAATTATCCTAGTTTAAAGTCGCTCACGAGCAAGGTTTAGCTCGACTCAGTGCGCTCGACCCGCTCCAAACTACCCTTAGAAGTTCTAACCAACTTCTACTTACAACTGACAACGGGTGAAGATTTCCTTAGGGTTTCGTTTTTGTGGCTAAAGGAAGTATAATCGTATTTTACGGGCTTTTGTATAAGTGTAACCTTGGGAATACTACAAGGTATTTGGGCGAGTATTTGGACATTACAACAATACTAGGAGAGTATTTCTATACCACAACAAGGGTATTATATGAAAACAACTAGGCTAGGGGGTGCCGCAATTTGACACCACAGGGGAGGGTGTTGCTCTCGGCCAAAGGCACTTAACAAAGGGAGGGTGTTGGGCGATTTCAAGGTTGAGGAGAGGAGAGATTTTTAACACTTAGAACAATTTTGGATGAAGAAGTTCATCAACATGGAGGGTATTTATAGGTCAAGCAAAGGCCAACCGATGGCGAATCCGTCAAGTGTATAGCAAGTGTTGGGCTAGGATTACGCTAAGTACACCTTATCCATCTACCACCAAAATATCCTACCTAACCCTTGACTAAAAGCGAGGCCAAATCGTCGAAGCCTTGCCATGTTTGCCGTCAAGCCTTCGATGTGAGGTGACACGTGTCACCCTCCGTTAATCCAAAATGTTTCATCTCTCGGAAAAATCCATAAAAATTAAAAATGACATGGCGGAAATTCCCTACGTGTGGAAGCGTTTAGTCAGCGACTCCTTCGGCGCTTGTGTACAAATTTCGAAACTAGCCTACTTTAAGGCTCAAATTATATCGTACACACTCGCGTACATACTCTGGAAATCTGGGTATAACATTCTTCCCCCAGAAACATTCGTCGAATGTTCCTTCTCAATCTCAACACTGGCATGCGCGATATAGTCTTCAACTGCTATCGTCACGAAAACAATCATGCCACGCTTTGGCCATGAAATAACAAATGCACAAAATACGAAATCCCAAGTCCACGAGGAATCACCTCTGTTATCACAAAAGTTCCCACGAGGTCTAACGTATACTCCTCTGCGCCGTTTCACAAAAGCGATCACGCTCGTTCACTTCTCCCCTATAAATGCCTGTTCGAACACTCGAACTCTTCCCGATCTACGCACCACGCTTGATCAGCTTACTGTTTCCAACCGCGAGTCACTACCTCGAACTTGGTCATCTTACTAACCTCGATTTCCTCTGAGGCCATTCTCGGCTTTCGCGAACTGATTACGGTGAGCGTATCCACGAACTCATAAGATGGTCATCTAAACTTGGGCCTAGCACCCTCGTGACCACTGCCACTGGCGGGACCGCTGAGTGACCAGCCGAAGCAGGCGCGGGTTGGCCCGGCAACGTAGCCAACCCGACCATTTATCGCGCCCGACTCTTGCTCGCCGACGGAACAATCTTGCTAAAACACATCGTGAAAGCTACCACTTTCATTTACCCGACCAGGGACTTATCACCTGATACATTACAGGCATAAAATGCACTGACAAGGATCACTCGCGAAAATCTTGTACTCGAGGCGGCGCTTACATCTAAGGTCTCAGTGTAATATTCTAAGGTTAAATCATTTTCTCACCCCAGGCTTACCCTTTCACTAGCGTGTTTCTAAATCACGTTTTAGCACGAAGCTATCGAGACATAACCATAACACGTTATCATAACATACAAAACTCTAGATGGTGAAGGATATACGAAAATAGGCGGTTCGAGGCCGCTAAAGCCAGGAACTTCGCGCGACCTCTAGTGGCCCATGGCTCTAGTAATCGTGCTATCCTACCAGCGCTACCTGGTCGGACGATCTCGTCGTATGGCCTGTTGGCGCGAAGAATAACAAGCTCGCGGTACTACGACCTTTCTCGAAATGCGGTCTACCGCATCGACCACGCGGTAGAGGTGGTGCGTCGGCAACACCCTACTCACGAACATCCGAGCACAGGAGCGGACTGCTCCTGAATATCCCGAGGTCGAAGTGCGGAGGACCACTCTGCAATGGCGGAGGTACATAACTAATCTGCTTCTTGGCGGTCCGCCTCGAAAGTCGCCAAAATAACCGGCCGTCTTGGCCTTAACCTGTGGCGGTCCGCTGCGTCGATCTGCGCTCGCCGCGCGAGTGCATGAGCACGAATGCGGGCAATGTCTGTGCGGTGAAGAGAAACACGAACAACTCGCTAGGTAATCGTCGAGCCTGTAACATATCGGTGCACTCGATCCTCCATACTAGCTACTAATGCGGGAACATCACAAGACGATGAGTGAACTCCATTGTACTCCGGTATGCGCGGTTACGCCTCAGCGTCAAAATGCAGCCGGCGAGCCCTCGCCGTTTGTGGAGGCAAGAAATGCCGGAAGGCCCCGAAAACTTCGTCCCAAGCGGTACGGAAGTGCATGCTCTCCGGGAAAGCTCGCGAGTCAAACGATCGGCTGCGGTATCACGCGGCCGATCACGAACAAATATCACGATTCGATCTACGAAGCCTTGATCACCGCGTGATCCTCTGGCCCAGCGGATGAACTCCTGCGGATCATCGCCGGCCTCGACGTAAAACTTCGGGCGGGCTACAACTAAAAATCCGTAGCCTCAGCCCATGCGCCTCGGGTGCCTACAGTCTTCTTTGGGCTGAGCTGCTGCGTCGGCCTATCGCCATATCGGCCTGACCACGGCGATAAGCGGGCCGTCTCGCGCTGACCCGTCTCCGCTCGGTGTGGGGTGGAGGCTCAGTCTTGTAGTCTCGGCCCGGCTGCTGCGGCTCTAAACTCTTTGGTCTTTGGCGGCGTTGCAAAACTCGCCGTCGAAGCCTACCTCAGTCTTGGCCGGGCGTGCGCCCTCGTACTCCTCTGAATCGGCTGCGACTCCGCCATTTGCCTTGCCGCCAGGCCACTGGTTGCCTTTCGCGAGGCATAGCGGTAAAAGCGAAACACGTCGGAGGGTCGACTTACAACACGGCTAAAGCACGATCTCGGAATGAGAAGAATGGAAACGATCTAAATGTCCTATAGTCTCACGATTATAGATGTGGTGCACAACACTGCGATAATCGAGACTACACTGAACGCGATGCGTAGACACTTTCAGAGACTAAGCGCTCGATACCACTTTGTCACGCCCGAATCCGGGCGTGGTAGTGCCTACCGGGCACCACTGGTGATACAACATCGAGAGAAAACGGCGGAAAATAAAACACGAGTCATGAAACAAGAGATATAATAAATAAGCAGGCCAGCAAAGCGATTTGCCGGTATATACATAAAAACCGAGCAGTTAACCTTTTACAAACCACGCTTCAGCGATTACTCTGAGACCTCTAAGATTTACAACAACTATGGCGGGACGGGGCCGCCGTACCACAGAATGTACAAGAACCTACAACTCGAAAGCATGCAAAGATAAGCCTCGAAGGAAGCGGAGCTTCAACCTGTTGAAATGAGATCTAAGGCGGGGATCCACGGCCGATGTACCTCTACTGCGGCGTGAGCGCGGCCGAAGGAGAGTCGATCTGGTACCAGTACAGTATGTGAAGCTTGTCAAATCGTAAATGAAATCATAATAGCTTAAAAGCGGGAGACGTGTATGATAACCAAAATACGATGCAGCGACATAAAGCGGTCAGTCGGGGACTCGCGCCTCAAAGTCACCACTCAGTATAACTATGGGTCTCGCGCCACGGCATCTATCATGTTCGCGTCATGGCGCGTGCCGGAATCTTTGCCTCGGTGTAGACATGTCCGTGATGCAACAATAATAACAGCGCGTGGCGCGTACCCGGAATCTTGCATCGGTGTAGGCATGCCCGTGTAACCTCGATATGATATCTTTGGGTGGTCGACCTGCGCGTGGCCACGTGCCGGAATCTTGCGTCGGTGTGAACCGTCCATGTTGCGATAATAACCATATATCGGGTAATCAACGACGCGTGGCCGCGTGCCGGAATCTTGCGTGGTGTAGACATGTCCGTATGGCGTCAGCAACAAGGCGATAATCAAAATGGAAACATACGTGGAATTCTCCGTCTTGCCCGGCCGCGTCAGTAAGTTCTCGACAAGTCAGCGGGCCTCTATCGAGAGCGCGGTAACCGAAATACCACGCTTGCACGACAAAGGCTATCATCACAAGCATAGGCAAGTTTCACAACAACAAGCATGGCAAGTTTCACAGCAACAAGCATGGCGAGTTTCACAACAACCCGCAAAGGAAAGTTTCACAATAACAAGTAAAGGCAAGTTTCACAATGACTCAAAGTACTTTCATTTTATGCCAAAGTCAGGTTTTAACCACTAAAGTACTACGTCACGTTAACTTCTTTTAAAAGAGATCCATTACTTTTATAAAAGTCACCCGATACGTAGTATTAGAATGACCAACCCGTTCCACTTTTCAAAATCAAGTAACAACATTCTTTTCCTAAGTTCGGTTTGCCTAGTTTGATTACTCAAGCACCGTTTTCAAATGGTTTCATAGTTCATAAACTTAATCACTTGATTCCTTTTAGAACAATTGAGTAATATATGTCTCACGTGAGAGTAGGTTATTCTTGTTTACAACATTCTTATTACAATGACCGTGATCTAGAAAATGTAATATCATTTTGTCTCGTCTTAGTTTCTATCACGGATGGAGGTTTCTCTTTGTTTTTAATACGCTACATCATTATTCAATACATTTCCTTTATTAGCAGCTGCGGTGGTGCGTCGATACACATTTTGATTTAGAAATTAGTAAAACATTATCCCTTTAAATACAACAGTACTCATTACTCACGAATGAGGTTTCACAAACATCCAGCATTAAAATAAATAAGTTAAGTCTCTTATCTTATAAGATCAAGTCTCTTAACTTCTAACATGATAAACCATTTTCTTTACCTCTCTTAAGACATTATACCTAACTCCCGTAAAGCTAGTATAACTCTTTTTAAAACCTTTAAAACCAGTGTTACTCTTTCTTTCAAAGCGATTCACAAATCTTTTGAAATACTTCAACTTCTTTATTAACACATAACAGCCAGTTATAACTAAATCGATTTACCTTTTAAAAACCACAAAGTATTTGCTTATCCACGTAAAGCTATTATAGCAGCTTCCGTAAAGCGTTATAACACTTTATGTTTTAAACCAATCAAATACATTTAGCGTATCACGTCTGCCGTACTACATAGTTCACACATATCATGCTAGAAGAGATAGGAAGAGGTTCGCGTACCTCGCGACGATTGTCGACTAATAGCAAAGCGCTCGAAGTACCTCGAACCATGGCTACTCCTTAAGCCAAGTGGATCGCTCCACGCGTAGTACTTGACCTATAAGGCCACAGGCGACATTAACATCTAGATCTCGGCGTTCAATATCTACGAAAATTCGTGACTCCATACAGCGTAAATCTCCTCTCTGTCGAGGCGGCTACGAAGCCAACCGGGGGTTTATAAATCTAACGGGCGTGTACAATTCTACTCGATAATACTACACAAGTCTGCGTCTGATCTATGTAATTCTGATTCGATTCGATTCTTTATTATCCTTCTAAGTGATTCTTGTTCAATTCCTCATTCTTGAGCTTAAGTCAAAGACATTGCCCACGATACTAAGTTGATTCTATATATAGTATACAACAACTATATATTCAACACTTATGTAATTTCCAATTACAATAGGGGACAAGATATTTACCTCGATAAGCCCAAAATTATCCTAGTTTAAAGTCGCTCACGAGCAAGGTTTAGCTCGACTCAGTGCGCTCCGACCCGGCTCCAAACTACCCTTAGAAGTTCTAACCAACTTCTACTTACAACTTCAACAACGGGTGAAGATTTCCTTAGGGTTTCGTTTTTGTGGCTAAAGGAAGTATAATCGTATTTTACGGGCTTTTGTATAAGTGTAACCTTGGGAATACTACAAGGTATTTGGGCGAGGTATTTGGACATTACAATGATACTAGGAGAGTATTTCTATACCATGACAAGGGTATTATATGAAAACAACTAGGCTAGGGGTACCCCAGCTGAACACCACAAAGGGGAGGGTGTTGCTCTCGGCGAGGCCTTAACAAAGGGAGGGTGTTGGGCGATTTCAAGGTTGAGAGAGGGAGAGATTTTTAACACTTAGAACAATTTTTGGATGAAGAAGTTCATCAACATGGAGGGTATTTATAGGTCAAGCAAAGGCCAACCAATGGCGAATCCATCAAGTGTATAGCAAGTGTAGGGCTAGGATTACCTAAGTACACCTTATCCATCTACCACCAAAATATCCTACTAACCGCGACTAAAAGCGAGGCCGTCGTCAAGCCTTGCCGTGTTTGCCGTCGAAGCCTTCCAATGTGAGGGTGACACATGTCACCCTCCGTTGATCCAAAATGTTCGTCTCTCGGAAAAATCCATAAAAATTAAAAATGACATAGCGGAAATTCCCTACGAAAGGCTGTGGAAAGCGTTTAGTCAACGACTCCTTTCGGCACTTGTGTACAAATTTCGAAACTAGCCTACTTTAAGGCTCAAATTATAATACGTACACACTCACGTACATACTCTGGAAATACGGGGTATAACAATAATGAAACAAGACTTAAAAAAATTTGAACGAAATAAAGAATTGTTTTCAAGGAAAAATCTTCCGAACCTCGGGAAGGAAAAAGATTGTTCGTTAATGAGAATTGGGTTCTCAGAACTTTTTATTTGAGACTGTTGGAATTTATCGGAATTATGGAATTCTATTTTCAGAGTTGGATACGTGGGACCCACCCGAGGAATTTTACGTTTTGTGGGGCCCACGTGGTTTCCGATATTTTGACCAATTATGGAAATTTCGGAAAACAAAATATTTTAGACCAATGGGAGGGCGACACGTGTCACCCTCCACATGGGCTTGTTGGATGAATAAAAATGGACCAAGTCAACTAGAAAAGAGGAGCTTGACATAATTGACCCAATCCTAGCCATCCATTTGTTTTGATCTCACCCCTTGGTCTCTTTATATATTACTACTACTAGTGCAAGACTAGACAAAATCCAACACTTAGAAAAAATTCATTTCCTTGTTCTTGAAGAAGAGGCTCTCGGTTTTGTGTCCATTCCCACACAAAATATTTTAGTTTGTTGTTCATTATTCACAATACTTTAACCCAAGGTTCCTAGGGGTATTGTAAGGATACCTCAATAGAAAGATCCCGGAAAAATGACGTTTTCACGTTAGTCGCAAGGCGAAAACCTAAGGTGTTCTTCAACTTTGAAGTTGAAACTTGAAGAGGAGTTCTTCACAAGCTTTTAAGGGTTGCTTGGAGTGGATTGGAACGTCAAGAAGAGGAGCTAAAGTTGCTAAGAATCGACTTTAAATCTTGGATTGGATTTGGGCTTATTGAGGTATAAATCTTCGTCTTACTATTGTGATTGAAGATTCCATGTTATGATAAGTTAGAAGTGATCATGTGATATATATTATGAAGATTGATAAGTTTTATGGAATTATGGAAGCCAAAATCCGAAACTAGCATGTTTAGTGATAAGATTGTATTTCAATTTAATTGTTAGTTTTAGTCGTCGCATGTTATGTAAAGAAGTGATTATAGTTGTTAAGATTGGTTGTGACTATATAACATGTTTGAATAACAACTTGGATTGAAAAGGAATTGGAAAAGGAAATGGGAAATGACTACTTGTTGTTATATTGTAAAATTGCCGAAATGGTCTAGAATTTTGGAATATTTTGGCGCAGTTTTGTGGCAGTTTTACGGGCTGTTTTAGATTAGTATATATGCATAAATTGGGTGGTTATATATGTCACGACCCGAACCGGGGCCCGTGACTGGTGCCTTACCCCGGGCACCCTAGTGATACAACATCAGAGAAAATCAGCGGAAATAAAAAACATGAACATGAAACATGGGATATGATAAATAAACAGGCCAACCAAAGCAGTTGCCTTCAGTGTAAATATACATAAAAACCCGAACAGTTATCCTTTTTACAAACCGCCACAGGTACTCTGGACCTAAGAAAGTGACAACAACTATGGCGGGACGGGGCGCCATACCACGAATGTCTGAGAACCTGGACTCGGGTAACATACCATGAGATAAGCCTCGGAGCGGGGCTTCCTCTGTTGGCTGTGATCCTATGGCGAGGATCCACAACCGATGTACCTCACTGCGGCATGACGCGGCCGAAGAGTCGATGCAGTACCAAGTATGTGGCGAAAAATCACGTAAATGAAATCATAACGATCATATAAAAGCAGGAGACATGTATGATAACAAAACTCTGATTCGCAACATAAAAGCGATCATGTCAAGTCGGGGACTCGCGCCTCAAAGTCATCACTCAAATATAACGGGAATTTAACGCATGTGACGCGTGCCGGCGTCGCTCGGTATAGCGTGGCCATGGAACCGTCGATGGAAGCATACGTGGGCCACCCGTCGATGTCGGTATGTCGAAGGAAATATCCGGATAATCGAATTGGAAGCGTACTCGTGGGCCACCGTCGTGTCGATATGTCCAAAGCGAATAACAAGATAACAATCAAAATTGAAGCATACTCGTGGGCCACCCGTCGTGTCGGTATGTCGAGAACCTAACAAGATCACACTCACAATGGAAGCATACGTGGGCCACCCGTCGTGTCGGTATGTCGAAAGGATCGATTAGTGAAACATGCAGTGGGCCACCCGTCGATGTCGGTATGTCCGTGATGACGGATAAGCGACCTCGGCGAGGCGCGGTAACGAGAGATCAACACTTGCACAACAAAGGCTATCACAAAAAGCATAGGCAAGTTCAAGAATTTCATAGACTTATATTTTATTACAACAAATCCGGGTTTTTAACCCCAAAGTACTACATTCATTAACTCTTATTAAAGGATCCGTTTCTTTCACAAAAGTCACCTGATACATGATATAAAAATAGAGTGACTATCTTTTAAGTAAACCAAAATACTTCCCTTTGTAACATCAAGTAACAACATTATTTTCCAAACATTCAAGTTTGCCTAGTTTCAAATACTCGAGTTTCTCATTTTAGAAAGGTTTCATAACTCATGAGTCTTAATCCTTTTAAAACAATTGAGTAACAAATGTCTTATGTGTGGTAGTTTATTCTTGTTTATAACAATCTTATTCACAGTGACCATGATCTAGGAAATGTAATACAATCTTGTCTTATCTTGGCTTACATGCGGATGGAGGTTTCTCTGGTTTTAATAACAATTAGTTATTTGTCGATACATTTTCCTTTATTAGCGCTGATGTTGTTTGTTCGACACTTATTATCATTTCCGAAATCAGTTAAACCTTATTCTTTTAAAACCAAGTACTCATTACTCACGAATGAGGTTTCACAACATTTTAAACAAAATTTTATATAACAAGTCAAATAAGTTAAGTCTCTTAACTTCTGATCGATAAACTATTCTTTTACCCATGAGTCGTTATAACTAACTTCCGTAAAGCTATTATAACACCTATGTTTTGAACCAACCAAACTCATTTAGCACGTATCGTCTACTGTACTACATAGTTTACCAAAACATCATGCTAGAAAGGATAGGAAGAGGTTCGCATACCTCGCGGCGATTATCGACAATAAGCAAAAGCGCTCGCGATCTGTAACCACTGCTAGCCTTTCCACTCTTCAAGTAGAATATGCTACTCGTAGTACTTCCACTATATAGGCCTGGCGTCTATTAACTTCTAAGCGCGCGGTTCCATATTCTACGAAATTTGCGGCCTCCCCGCACATGGCGCGTAAATCTCTCTCTATCGAGGCGGCTACCAAGCCAACCGGGGTTATATCTAACGGGCGTATACAATTCTACTACACAGAATACCACCAGTCTCATGTCTGATCTATGTAATTCTGATTCGATCCTCTTCTTTATATTGAGCTTAAGTCAAAAGACATTGCTGCAAAGCTATATTGATTCTATATATAGTATACTTCAACTATATAATCCTCTGACATGTAATTTCCAATTACAATAAGGGACAAGAATATTTACCTCGATAAGCCCAAAATTATCAAGTTATAATGTCGATCTGAGCAAGGTTTAGCTCACTGCTAAGTGCGCTCGACCGCTCAAACAACCCTTAGAAGTTCTACACAACTTCTTCTATATACTTCAACTCGCTATGAAGATTTCCTTAGGGTTTCGGTTTGAGGCTAAAAAGACAAAAGGTAGTATTTACGGGCTCTACGTATAGATGTAACTTTTGGAATACTACAAGGTATACGGCTAGGGTATTTTGGGCATTATAACAATACTTGGAGAATACTTTCTACCAAGGGGGGGTGTATTTCACAAGAACAACACAAGGTAGGGGGGGTACCCCTCGGCTAGTCACTTCTGAGGGGAGGGAGGCTCCCCGCCCAGGGCTCCCACAGGGGGAGGGGTGTGGTGGACGAACACAACAAGAAGAGGGGAGGGAGATTTCAAGACTTAGGAAGATTTTAGGATGAAGAAGTCTTGACAAGGAGAGGGTATTTATAGGAAACCAATGGCCTTGATCAAGCCATGTGCAAGGCAAGTGTAAGGCCAGATCAAGCCAAGTGCACCTAACCTACTCGCAAAACATGGCACAAAACAAGGCACAAAACAAGGCCAAAATAAGGCCTGAAACATGCCGTAAATCGTCCACCTTCCGGCCACAAGGCCGTCAGTGAGGTGACAAGTGTCACCCTCGTTGATCCAAAATGTTTAAATCGCTCGGAAAAATCCATAAAAATAATAAATGACATAGCGAATTTTCCTTCGCAATTCGAAAAAGCGTTTAGTCGAAAAAGCGATTCTTTACGGGGTTGTGCACAAAATTTCGAAACTTGCCTAACTTTAAGGCTCAAACTTTCTCGTATGCCGCGCGTACATACTCTGGAAATCGAGGTATAACATTCTCCTCGTTGAAACATTCGTCCGAATGTTCCTTCTCATGACGGATAACGATAACGTTCTTCTAACTTAACCAAGTTGCCAATGCCACGCATGGCCATAAAATAACAAGCGCACAAATACTTAAACCCAAGCGGCGAGGAACTACCTCTAACATCACAACAAGCCTCTATGGTTTAAAGAGTGCTCCTCGCACTCCTTCACATAAAAAAATGATCACTTCCGTTCTCATAACACGGGTTCGCTTCCTTTCTTACTCGTCGTGCCGCTTCCGTACACTTGAACTCTTTCTAGTACCGCACCATACTCAGTCATCGCTTGGTTTCCAAAATCTGCGGAGTCACTACCTCTAACTTGATCATCTTACTAACCTCGATCTGCTTTAAGGCCATTCCGGGCTTCACGAACCACGGTCGAACATATCCACGAACTCATCTGATGGTCACCTAAAGCGGGTCCTAGCACCCTCGTGACACTACCGTCTGGCGGGACCACCCAGCCCGACCCCGTAAAGCGGGCTGCGGGTTGACGCGTCGCCCTCGGCCCGACCCAAATCGCGCCCGCTCTTGCTCGCCGATGCGGAACAATCTTACTAATTCACATCATGAAAGCCACCACTTTCATTTTACACAACCCGTGGACTTATCACACAAATATCTCCACGTAAACTACAGCACTTTGATAAAGGTCAAACATAAAATAAATCTTTTGCTCAAGGCGACCTTACCTCTAAGGTCTCGATCGTGAAATATTCTAAAGTTCACACCCACCATGCCCCATGCTTACCCTTCCAACTAACCATGTTTTCTAACTCAAAATAACACGCTATCCAGTACATAGCACACGATAATAAGATCATCATATCAAGCATACCAAAAACTCTAGAGGTTAAGGATATACCTTTATCCACGCTTTACTCTAATCATAGGCACGCCTGCGAGCATGCTATGAAGGTGATGAACGGCCGTAGATCACGAAGCGGGAGTCTCTACGTCGCGCTACCTGCGGTCGGACAATTTCTGCAAAATGGCCTGCTGTCGTATGTAAAACAAACCCCCAAATTAACGACACTCCCAAAATGGAGCCTACCTGATAGTCCGCAGCGAGGTAGGGGTGGCTTGGTGGCTAACACCCTGCTCTCCGAAAATCTGAACCATGGAGCCACGACTGCTCACGAAGGCGGTGGAGGACCACTGCATCTTGGCGGGTACATAACTAACTGCTTCTTGGCGGTCCGCCTCGAAAGTCGCCAAAGACCTGCTGTCACGGCCTCTTACTGCTGATCCAGTCGTTCAGTCGACCTCTCGTGCCTCGCATCCTGGTCGTGAGCTGCGTGCGGGCAATGTCCATGCGGTGAAAAGCTACACCGAACAAGCCTCTGTCAAGTAATCATCTAGCGGTGGCGTGGCGGTGCACTCTATCCTCCATGGTTGCCACCAAAGCGGGGACATACCGAGGCAGCGAGTCAAACTCCACGTTGTACTCGAGCCGTGCGCCTCTGCTGTCTCGCCATAAATCTATCGGCCGTGCCCTCATCTGCGGAGGCAATAAGTGGCGAGAATGCCTGCGAGAACTTCGTCATCTGCTGGCGGCGCATGCTCTCCCGGCACAGCTCGCGAATCAAACCGATCTGCGGTATCGCGCGGCCGATGCGAACCTAAGACCACCGACTCGGTCTCGAAGCCTTGATCACTCGCGACCAGCTGGCGCCGGATGAACTCCTGCGGATCATCCTCGAGCCTCGACCCGTAAAACTCTGGCGGGCTCTGACTCGGAAAGTCCGTAGCCTCGAACTATCTGCTCGGGGTGTACTACGGGTGCTCTGGGCCAGGCTGTTGCATCGGCCTATCCTCGTATCGGCCATGACCACGGCGACAAGCGGGCGTCTCCTTGTACCCGTCTCATCTGCTCCGGTGTGGGATTGGAGGCTCAGTCTTGTGGTCTCGGCCCGCTGCTGCGACTCTAAGCTCTTTGAAATTTGTGGCGGCGCAAAACTCGCCCGTCTGAGCACAATCTCAGTCTTGGCCAGGGCTGCGCCTCGTACTCCTTTGTATCTCACTAGCGACTCCGCATTGCCTTGCCATCAGGCTCACGGTTGCCTTGCGCGGAGGCATAAGCGGTAAAATGAAATCGTCGGAGGGTCGACTTATAACACGGCTCTAAGGCACGATCTCGGAATAAGAAGAATGGAAACCGATCCTAAATGTCTTATAGCCTCACGATTATAGATGTAGTGCCTGACACGATAATCAAGACTACTGAACCGCGATGCAGCGTAGACACTTTCAGAGGATTAGCGCTCGGATACCACTTTTGTCACGACCGAGCAGGCGTGGTGATGTCTTACCGGGCACCTAGTGATACATCGAGAGAAAATCGGCGAAATAAAAAACATGAACATGAAACATGGGATATGATAAATAAGCGAGTCAACCAGCGATTGCCTTGGTGTAAATATACATAAAAACCCGAGCAGTTATCCTTTTTACAAACACGCCACAGCGGTACTCTGGACCTCACAGAAAGTGACAACAACTATGGCCGGGACGGGGCCCGCCATACCACGAATCTCTGAGAACCTACGGACTCGGGTAACGTACCACAAGATAAGCCTCGGAGAAGCGGGGCTTCCCTGATGATTTGTGATCCATGGCGAGGATCCTGGCCGATGTACCTCTACTGCGGCGTGAGCGCGGCCGAAGGAGTCGATCTGGCCAGTACAGTATGTGCGAAAAATCGTAAATGAAATCATAACGATCTATATAAAAGCAGAGACATGTATGATAACAAAACTACGATTCACAACATAAAGCGATCATGTCAAGTCGGGGACTCACGCCTCAAAGTCATCGCTCAAATATAACGAATTTAACGCGCCGCGCGTGGCGGCGTCTCGCTCGGTATAAGCGTGGCCATGGAACCGTCGATGGAAGCATACCGTGGGCCACCCGTCGTGTCGGTATGTCGAAGGAAATATCGGATAATCGAATTGGAAGCGTACTCGTGGGCCACCCGTCGTGTCGGTATGTCCCAGCGAATAACAAGATAACAATCAAAATTGAAGCATACTCGTGGGCCACCCGTGGTCGGTATGTCGAGAACCCTAACAAGATCACACTCTAATGGAAGCATGCGTGGGCGCCCGTCGTGTCGGTATGTCCAAAGGATCGATTAGTGGAAACATACGTGGGCCACCCGTCGTGTCGATGTCCATCGATCGACGGATAGCGACCTCGGCGAGAGGTGCGGTAACAGAAGATCAACACTTGCACAACAAAGGCTATCACAACAAGCATAGGCAAGTTCAACAAATTCATAGACTTATATTTTATTACAACAAATCCGGTTTTTAACCCCAAAGTACTACATCATTAACTCTTATTAAAGGATCCGTTTCTTTCACAAAAGTCACCTGATACATGATATAAAAATAGAGTGACTATCTTTTAAGTAAACCAAAATACTTCCCTTTGTAACATCAAGTAACAACATTATTTTCCAAGCGTTCAAGTTTGCCTAGTTTCAAATACTCAAGTTTCTCATTTTAGAAAGGTTTCATAACTCATAGTCTTAATCCCTTATAAAACAATTGAGTAACAAATGTCTTATGTGTGAGCCGTTTATTCTTGTTTATAACAATCTTATTCTGTGACCATGATCTAGGAAATGTAATACAATCTTGTCTTATCTTAGCACATGCGGATGGAGGTTTCTCTTGGTTTTAATAACAATTAGTTATTTGTCGATACATTTTCCTTTATTAATGATGTGGTTTGTTCGACACTTATTCTCATTTCCGAAATCAGTAAAACCTTATTCTTTTAAAACCAAGTACTCATTACTCACGAATGAGGTTTCACAACATTTTAAACAAAATTTTATATAACAAGTCAAATAAGTTAAGTCTCTTAACTTCAATGATAAACTATTCTTTTACCCACATAGAGTCGTTATAACTAACTTCCCGTAAAGCTATTATAACACCTATGTTTTGAACCAACCAAACTCATTTAGCACATATCGTCTACCGTACTACATAGTTTACCAAAACATCGTACTAGAAAGGATAGGAAGAGGTTCGCATACCTCGCGACGATTATCGACAATAAGCAAACGCTCGCGATCTGTAACCTGCTAGCCTTTCCACTCTTGAGTAGAATACGCTACTCGTAGTACTTCCACATATAGGCCTGGCGTCTATTAACTTCTAAGCGCAGTTCCATATTCTACGAAATTTCGGCACCTCCCCACACCGCGTAAATCTCTCCTCTATCGAGTAGGCTACCAAGCCAACAAGGGGGTTATCGTCTAACAGGCGTATACAATTCTACTACGAGAATACCACACAAGTCTCTTATATCTGATCTATGTAATTCTGATTCGGTCCTCTTCTTTATATTAATGCTTAAGTCAAAAGACATTGCCGCAAAGCTATGTTGATTCTATATATAGTATACTTCAACTATATAATCCTACAACATGTAATTTCCAATTCTGATAAGGACAAGAATATTTACCTCGATAAGCCCAAAATTATCAAGTTATAATGTCGATCTGAGCAAGGTTTAGCTCACTCAGTGCGCTCGACCCGCTCAAACAACCCTTAAGTTCTACACAACTTCTTCTATATACTTCAACTCGCTATGAAGATTTCCTTAGGGTTTGGTTTGAGGCTAAAAGACAAAAGGTAGTATTTCCGGGCTCTACGTATAGAGGTATCTTTTGGAATACTACAAGGTATACGGCTAGGGTATTTTGGGCATTATAACAATACTTGGAGAATACTTTCTACCAAAGGGGGGTGTATTTCACAAGAACAACACAAGGTAGGGGGGGTACCCCTCGGCTAGACACTACAAAGGGGGAGGGGGAGGCTCTCAGCCAAGGGCTCACAAAGGGGGAGGGGTGTGGTGGACGAACACAACAAGAAGAGGGGAGGGAGATTTCAAGACTTAGGAAGATTTTAGGATGAAGAAGTCTTCAACAAGGGAGGGGTATTTATAGGGAAACCAATGGCCTTGATCAAGCCATGTGCAAGGCAAGTGTAAGGCCAAGATCAAGCCAAGTGCACCTAACCTACTCCACAAAACATGGCGCAAAACAAGGCCAAACAAGGCCAAAATAAGGCCTGAAACATGCCGTAAATCGTCCACCTTCTCGGCCACAAGACCGTCCAAGTGAGGGTGACAAGTGTCACCCTCTCGTTGGTCCAAAAATGTTCCGTCGCTCGGAAAAATCCGCAAAAATAATAAATGACATAGCCGGAATTTTCCCTTTGCAAGTTCTGAAAAACGTTTCGTCGAAAAACGATTCTTTACGGGGGGTTGTGCACAAAATTTCGAAACTTGCCTAACTTTAAGGCTCAAACTTTCTACGTATACCCACACGTACATACTCTGGAAATACGGGGTATAACAATATATATGGGCTAATGTGGTAGAATTTTCTAGTGAAAGTCCTAAGGTATAAAGGTGAAAAAGGGTGCAAAGAGGCTTCGTATCTTATCCTAAATATTGATGAAATTATGGACTGTTTTGTATATATGGTGGGGCAGAATTTTACACGTCCTGTTAAGGCGTGTAATACCCTTTGGTTAGCTGAATTGTTGAGCCTTAAATGTGGCATTTGGTTATTGATTTTCGGGCGTTGAAAAAGGTGGAAAAGTATGTAGAAACAAAGGAAGTGCTGCCCGATTTTCCGTAGAATAAGAGACCTTACACTTAGTATGATTCTACGTTAAAAAACTAGGAGTTGATAGACATGTTATGATTAATATAGGTTGAAGTACTACGAGTAGTGTATTCTACTTGAAGGGTGGAAAAGCTAGCAAGGTTAAAGTACTTGGGAGCATTTTGCTACTTGTCGATAATCGTGGCGAGGTATGTGAACCTCTTCCTTCTTTTGGTATGATCCTACGTATGAAATAGCCATGTGATATTATTTCATGATTCCTTCTACTGTTAGAAGTTAAGAGGTATTCACGTTGTTGATTCTAAGTTAAAGGTATGTCTAAGTTATCCTAAGTCCTTACCAAGTCTTATGGGGGATGTTGGTAAGAAGTGTTAGGAAGTTATGAAGTGTGAATTAAAGCTTTGTGCCTTGATTTAATTGAAGTAAGTAAGTTGATTTTATGTTTGAAAATGACTTGAATTTATATGTGAAAAGGGGATTGATTTTAAAAGTGGAAGTTATATGATTTTAAAGAGAATAAACTACTTGGTTTTGGAAGTGTATGAAACTTTATTTTTCAAGATTATGGGACTTGATTTCTAAAGTGTAGATGACATGATTTTATAAGTATAAGTAAATGGACTTTAAAGAATGCATTTATGAAGTATTAAGACTATGAACTTTGATTTTCTTTATAGGATTATGAAACTTTATTTTTCAAGTTATTGGACTTGATTTCTAAAGTATAAGCGACATGATTTTAAAGAGTATATGCTACGAGCTTTTAAGACTATAAGCCTTGATTTTATACGTGGAAATGACTTGATTTAAAAAGTATGGCTTCTTGATCTATTTCAAAAGGTAAGAAGATTGATTTCAAAAGAGTATGTAACTTGAGTTTTAAAAGAAGAATTTATTGATTTAAAGGAGCGGGAGTGGCATGATTCTTTTATAAGTATGTATATGCGTAGTATTTTGGGTTTAGTTTCCTAATTTTGCAAGAATAAAAGTGTCTTAAGTTCTCTAAAATGAAAGGTTGTTATAATAGCTTTATGAGAAGTTGTTATAACGACTTAAGAAGTGAAAAGATGGTTTAAAAATGTTATGTAAGGAAAATCACAGGAGCCTACAAATAGGCGGATTATGTTATGAGTGCATTGAGCTCTGAAATAGGCAGTTATGTTATGAGATACACCGAGCCTACAAATATGCAGATTATTTTATGAAATACAGAGCCTACACATAGGGGATTACGCCATATTACGAGCCTAAACATAGGCGGGTTACGTCATCTTACACCGAGCCCCATGGGCGGATTATGCTACATGATTCCACATTACGCCGAGCTCCGGCGGGCGGATTATGCTACATGATTCCACGATGCCGAGGCCCACGGTGGGCCAGATTATGTTACATGATTCCACATTACACCGAGCCCCGGGCGGGCGATTATCTACACGATTCCACGATGCGAGCCCGCGGCGGGCGATTATCTTTACGATTCCGCGATGCCGAGCCGCCGGGCATCGAATTATGCTACATGATTCCACGATGCACCGAGCCCCGCGGGCGGATTATGCTACATGATTCCACGACACCGAGCGGCGGGCGAATTATGCCACGTGATTCGTGATTACACGTGTCCCGAAATGGGCGGATTACGTTATCACGTATGGATAATCAAAGTAAGCTCCCAAATAAGAAGTCCCTCCATAAAGGGCCGGATTATGTTATGTAAGATATGTAAGTTATGTGGAAAAACTTGATTAAATTCTTAAGTATGTATGTAAGAATATGATGTTAACTCTTATTGAAAGAATGAAAAGAACGGTTAATATACGATTGATTTCAGGAGTTAAAATGGCACGGTAGTATCTGGTATTTTATTTTTATACTTGCCCCTGTCATTCTTTTATACAGTTATGATGTGATTACTGTACCTTATTTACATTTCCATACTTTTTGTTGTCGACCCCCGGGGCTCTGCGTTAAATGGCGCGGGTATTAGGTACCTGAGTTGGTGATCCTTGCTCTTAGGATCTCTGTTTAGTTTCTGGGAAGAATCTCCATTCACTCCGGAGGCTTATCTTTTGGGTACGGTTTCCTTGATGGTGTAGATTTATGTACATTCAGGGGTATGGCGGGGCCCTGTCCCGCCACAGTTGTAATTCTTAGAGGTCTGTAGTCATATTTTGTGGGTCGGTTTGAAAAAAAAGAAGAAGGATGTAACTGCGCTTGGTTAAGTATATGTATATGTGTCCAGGGAGGTAGCCTTATCTGCTAACCTGTTGTTTATTTCTTGTTGATTTATTTTATAAGTTTCATGTATGTTCCGTTGATTATCTCTGATGTATACCTGTAAGGGTGCCCAGGTAGGGCACCAGTCGCGGGCCTGGGGTCAGGTCGTGACACCCTAGGGCAACATGAAATGAAAAATAAAAGTAAGGCGAGTAGACACTCGAACGATGAGAGACCTAATCATGACAAGATAAGAAATCTTGGCAAGCCATTGGATTATGTAATACCATGAATTGAGGTTGAACACCTGACTATAAGCTCTATGAGCTGGGAGAGAATAGTAGGATTACTACTTGACGAGATCAAGGAAATCTCCCCCTAATTGTGATTGGCAGGAAGTCTTAGCCATGACACAAGCAAATGAATCAAATCTAAGTATAGTGACCAAGTTTGGTTGCAACAGAGAAATGGAAACAGGAATCATAATTGAGATTATATCTGACTATTTCGGAGTATGAGAAAGCTTCGATTATTGGAAGATAAGCTAACTACGACTCTGATTCTAACCCATCGCGAGGCACGAGGACTAGAGGGTTAGGTTATTATGGTAAAACTTTGAGTGTTTTACTGGGTTGTGTGCGGATGCAGCACGATAAGGTAACAACCTATATTTCCCGGAAGCTACGGGAGAATGATACTGGAGCTTAGATTCGAGAGGTTGCCGAGTCTTCCCTCGTTGAGGAGGTGAAGAGGCGACAATATAAGGATCCAGTTCTAGTACGGAATCGAGATATGGATCTTCGAGAGGAGAAGAGTGTTACACCCCGTAGTTCCAGAGTATATATATGAGGACGTACGTACAAGAATACGACATTAAAATTGGAAAGGAAGAAAGATGTGATTTTTCGACGGAAAAGTTTCCGGATTTTGTGAAGGAAAAAGGTTCATTAATGGGAATTGGATTCCCAGATTTGGTATTCGGACTTTTTGGAATATTTGAGAATTATGAAATTTTATTTCCGAAATTGGTCACGTGGGGCCCACGGGAGAATTTACGGTTTTGTGGGGCCCACTTTATTTTCGGATTTTTGGCATTACGGATATTTTCGGAAGATGAAATATTTTGGACGAGTAGGGGGGCGACACGTGTCACCCCCATGTGGCCATGTGTGGCGGGTGGTGATAGACACATGGCCTTGGACGGTTGGTAGTGGACAAGTGGCTAGCCACTTGTCCAAATTTTGTGGTGGACATGTGGTTGGTAGAATCCACACCCACATGTCCCCAATATACACCACCCACTTGCACTAATCTTGACCCTTGAATTCTCTATAAATACCCCCTTAGTTGATGACTAAATTCATTCTACACTTAAAGCTTTTCCAAGCAAAAACACTCCCTCCCATTTGTTGTTTCGTCCCATCTCTTGTGAAGTTCTCGTCCAACCCCACTTTGTGTAGAATACTCCATGTATTGTTGTATAAATCCCAAATACCTTAGCCTAGTATTCCTAGTAGTATCCCAAAGTTATTTGAATACTAAGAGCAGGAATACTACTTTATTCCAATAGTCGCAAAATGAAGCCCTAGAAAAATCTTCATAGCTTAGATGAAGTGTTAAGAGAAGTTGTTTGGAAACTTTTAAGGGTTGCTTGGAGCGGGTTGGAGCGTCAGGAAGTGGAGCTAAGCGTTGCTCGGGATCGAAACATAAAATATGGATAATTTTGGGCTTATCGAGGTAATGATCTTTGTCCCCCTATTGTAATTGGAAATTACATGTTGTAGTAATTAATAATTGAGTATAAGGTATATTGGATGTATAATTATGAAGAATTGAACTGTATTTACATTGGGTGTATTCTGATGAACTTGTAGTATTATTGTGGGCGGTGTTGTACACGTCAGGTTAGGCGATGTAACTCACTAGGAGTTGTTGGCTTGGTAGCGGGCCTTGATAGAAGAGGAGATTGATGTAGTTACGGGGGGAGGTCTTGAATTTTCCGTAGAATAAGGAATCTTGTATCTAGAATTATTCTCTGAAGAGACCTAGAGGTTGATAGATGTTTTGTGGCCTTTATAGGTTGAAGTACTACGAGCGTATTCTACTTGAAGGGTGGAAAAGGCGAGCAAGGTTAGAGTACTTTGGGCGTTTTGCTAATTATCGATAATCGTCGCGAGGTATGTGAACCTCTTCCTATCCTTTCTAGCATGATGTTTTGTAAACTATGTAAATGCGGTGAGCGTCATGTGCTAAATGAATTTGGTTGGTTTAAAACATAAGGTGTTATAATAGCTTTATGGGAAGTTAGTTATAACGACTTTATGTAGGTAAAAGAGTGGTTTATTGATTTTAGAAGTTAAGAGACTTGATCTTAAAAGATAAGAGACTTAACTTATAAATGATGTTTTATGAAATGTTAAGGACTTGAATTTTGTTAAAAAGTTGTGAAACCTCATTCGTGAGTAATGAGTACTTGGTTTTTAAAGAATAAGGTTTTACTGATTTCGGAAATGAGAATAAGTAGCGAACAAACCACTGCAGCGTTAATAAAGGAAAATGTATTGACAAATAATTAACTATATTAAAACCAGTAGAAACCTCCATCTGCATAGAAGCTAAGATAAGACAAAATTGTATTACATTTTCTAGATCATGGCTGCTTTAATAAGATTGTTATAAACAAGAATAACTACTCACACATAAGGCACATGTATTCCATACGATTCTTTACCGAGTCCCATGGGATGTGCCGGGACATGTATTCCATACGATTCTTTACCGAGTCCCATGAGATGGGCCGGGACATGTATTCCATATGATTCTTCTGAGTCCCATGGGATGGGCGGACATGTATTCCATACGATTCTTTCTGAGTCCGTGGATGGGCGAACATGTATACCACGCGATTCCACCTCGTGTCCCATGGATGGGCCGAGACATATTATACATATCATCTGATTTATACCTAGGCTGGCGGTGAGGAAGGAGTTCCACGGGCATGAGGATGACTTTGAGGAGTGAGTCCACCGCTGACATGACTATTTTTATGTTGTAAAACTGTAGTTTGGTTATCATACATGTCTCCTGTTTTATATAAACTGTTATGATTTCATTTACAATATTTTCCAGTTTCACATACTTGGTACCTGTTGTACTGACCTCCTTCGGGGGGCTGCGTTCATGCCGCAGGTAGAGGTACACCAGTCGTCGATCCTCGCTCATAGGGTCATGATTCAGCGTTTTGGGAAGCTTCGTGTCTCGGAGGCTTATCTTTGGTATAGTCCCACGTTGTAGGTGCTTACGGGTATGGCGGGGCACTGTCCGCCATTGTTATTATAACATTCTTAGAGTGCATGCTATTGTGGGCGGGGTTGTAAATGATGTAGCTGTTCAAATTTACTGTATATATGCAAAAAGGCAACCGTTTGGTTAGCCTGTTTTCTTTATCTTGTTTCATATCTGTATGTTTTTATTTCCGCTGGTTTTTCTCTGATGTTGTATCACTAGGATGCCCAGGGTAAGGCACTAGTCACGGGCCCGGAATCGGGTCGTGACAAAGAGTTTATCCAAGGTAGCACCGGTGGGGGTGCTAAGATATGAGGGCAGATTGTGTGTACCCGATGTTGCAGGACTTGTCAGCAGGTTTTAAGGAAGGCACACAATTCTCGTTACTCTATTCATCCTGGGTTGGCTAAGATATAACATGACCTCAGATGTATGTATTGGTAAGATGGCCTGAAGAGGGACGTAGCAGAGTTTGTTGCTTTGTGTCCGAATTAGTAGCATGTCAAGGTTGAGCACCAGAAGCCCAGTGGGCTATTACAGGTGATTGAGATCCCGACTTAGAAGTGGGAGGTGATTATTATGGATTTTATTCTGAGGTTGCATCGTATTCAGAGGAAGTGCGACTCTCTGAGGGTCATAGTAAACAGGCTGACGAAATCAGCCCATTTTCATCCGGTCAGGACCACTTACTCGACTGAGGATTATTCTAGATTATATAGCAGGAAGATTGTGAGACTGCACGGAGTTCCTACATTATGATGTCAGACAGATGAGCTCAGTTTACGACTAACTTCTGGAGGTTTTCCAGAAGGGGTTAGGGACACAGGTGAGTCTCAGTGTTGCATTTCACCCTCAGACCGGCGCATGCGAGGCGTACCATCCGTGACGATGATAGGTTGCGGGCTGTGTTTTTATTTCGATTCTTTGGGAGGATTATTTGCCTCTTGTTGAGTTTGCGTATAATAATGGCTACCATTCCAGTATTCAGATGACCCTGTATGAGGCTTTGTATGAAATGAAGTGTAGATTGCCGATTGGTTGGTTCGACGTAGGTGAGGTTCATTTAATTGGCCCAGACTTGATTCTGCGGGCTGTGGATAAGGGGACACTTATCCAGGAAAGATTATTAGTAGGCTCAGAATCAGCAGAAGCTTTATGCAGATAATCGACATCGACACTTGGAGTTCAGGTTGACGTTTGAGTATTCTTGAGGGTATTACCCAAGAAGGATATGATGAGGTTTGGGAAGAAAGAGAATCTTAGCCCAGGGAATAGTGGGCCTTAACAGATTGTCAGTAAAGTAGGCAAGGTTGCCTATGGGTTAGATCTGTCGTCCGGTTTGGGGGCATTACATCCGGTCGTCCATGTTTCTAGGTCACGGAAGTATATCGAAGATCCATCCAGAGTTTGCCCAGTTAATAATACCCAGGTGATAGAGAGGATATGATGTAGGAAGCAGAGGAGGACATGATAAAGAAGTATCCTCACTTGTTCCCTACATTTCCAGGAAATTCGCTTCTCTACTTGTCGATTTTTTACTGACGTGTTAGCATAAGTATTGTTATGTGGCCATGTGATGCAAGTGTGATTATGTTGGGTGTAGTCAAGGGACTATGCCAATATCTTTTTAGATGGAAACCTCGAAGGAACATTCGGGGACGAATGTTTCTAAGGAGGAGAGAATGTTACACCCTGAAATTCCAGGACATGTATATGAGAATAGACGGGAGAACACAAGACTTAAAAATTCGAACGAAAGAAAAATTGTGATTCTTAAGGAAAATCTTCCGAACCTCGGGAGGGAAAAATGTTCGTTAATGAGAATTGGGTTCTCAAATTTGTTATTTGAGACGCTTAGAATTTATCGGAATTATGGAAGTTTATTTACAGAGTTGGATACGTGGGGCCCACTGAGAAATTTTACATTTTGTGGGGCCAGAGGTTTCCGATATTTAGACCAATTATGAAAATTTGGAAAACGAAATATTATGGACCAATGGGAGGGGGACACGTGTCACCCTCCACATGAATCATCTTGGACGAAATAGTATGGCTAGTGTAGCAAATATTAGCTTGATAAAATGGACCAAGTCAAAGGGCAAGTTGAGGCTTGACATAATGGACCAATCTTAGCCATCCGATTGGTTCAATCTTAGCCCTTTATGGTGTTATATATACATACTACTACTAGTAGTAAAGATGAATTCCACACTTAGAAATTTTGCAAGAACTTTAGGTACTCCATTTAGAGCTCTCGACCAAGCCTCTCTAGGAAGAAGAAAATTTTGCAATCTTGCTTCATAAATCCCAATATTAAAACCCAAGATTCCTAAAGGTATTCTAAGGATATCCCCCTACAAAAATCCCGGAAAAACTACATTTTTACGTTAGTCGCAACATGAAAACCTAAGAGGTTTTTCATAGTTGGAGTTGGAACTAGAAGAGGAGTTCTTCACGAACTTCTAAGGGTTTCTTGGAGTGGATTGGAACGTCAAGAAGAGGAGCTAAAGTTGCTAAGGATCGACTTTGAATCTTGGATTAGATTTGGGCCTATTAAGGTAATAATCTTCGTCTTACTGTTGTAATTGAAGATTCCATGTTGTGAAAGTGATAGATGATCATGAGATATAGATTATGAAGATTGATAAGTGTTATGGAATATTGGAAGCCTAAAATCCGAAAAAAGTTCATGTTAGCCATTAAGATTGTAATTCAATTTAATTGTTAGTTACAATCGTCGCATGTTATAGAAAAAAATAATTATAGTTGTTAGAATTGTTGTTATGTATATAACATGTTGGAATAACGACTAGGACTAAAAAGAAAATTGAAGGAGAATTGATGTTGTTGTAGCCGAGAATGGCCATTGAATTATTGGACTGTTTTATACAATTGTGGCGAGAATTTTACGTCTGTTAGGCGTGTAATCCCCTTTGATTAGTTGATTGGTTGAGCCTTAAATGTGGCATGTTGGTTATTGATTTCAGGCCTTGAAAAAGGTGGAAAAGTATGTAGAAACAAAGGAAGTGTTGTCTAATTTTCCGTAGAATAAGTGACTTTACACTTAGAATATTCTACGTTAGAAAACTAGAAGTTGATAGACGTATTATCGTCATTATAGGTTGACATTCTACGTGCGGCATATTCAACTTGGCAAGTGGATTAAGTCGGAGAGGTATGTGAACTCTTCCCTATCTCTTGAGCATGAGTATTTACAAAGGTATAGTCACGGTGGGCGTCGTATTTTAAGTGAACTTGGTTTCAGTTTGGTATCCTTGCCTTGATTTCGAAAAGTATATGTTACTTGATGTTACATGTAAAGATTACTTGACTTGAAAAGAATAAGATACTTGATTTTGGAAAAGTATGGGTTACTTGAACTATTTTAAAAGTTAAGAGACTTGAAGTATTTTGAAAGTATATGACACTTGGTTTTAAAAGTATAAGTCTCTTGGTTTCAAAAAGAATGTAATTGTCTAAAACATAAAGAGTTATAACGGCTTTATGGAAAGTTAGTTATAACGACTTTATGGATGGTTAAGAGAGTGTCTACTTGATTTATAGGCATGAGTTGCCTAGGTTGTGAAAGTAGAAGTTACTTGGTTTCAAAGCCTTGAAATGAATTTCTAAAGGTGTAGTAACTTGATATGAAAAATATACATGCCTGGATACTACGGGTGTTGGTATCTTGGGGTTTTTATATAAAAAAGGTTCTTTTTAAAGGAATAGAAGTACGTAGTACTTTGGGTTAAACTCTCAGATTTTTGTGACATGATAGTGCCTTAAGTTTAAATAAATGAGAGTACATGCTAATTAAGTCTAATGAGAAGCTAAGGGATTTCTTAACTTGTTATGATATTTATGATAGGTCGGTGGTGCTTATGTTATGATGTTCATAATAGCCGGTGGTTCTAGTGTTATATTATTTTTTTGTTACGGGGTAAATCCCCGGGTCATTTGCATGTTACATTTCCATGGATTTGCTACCCATGATGTGAGTGCGGCGTATGTACTCATTGCGGGCCCACAGGGCCCATGCGGGTGAAATAGTCCCATGCGGGTGAAATAGTCCCATGCGAGGCGGATGGCCTCATGCGGGTCCACAGGACCTATGCGGGTGAAATAGTCCCAAGAGTAGGATTGCTTAATGATACTACGGGTGGGTGGCCCTAATTTGATCGTAAGCTTCCTATTTTTTTAAATGGTAAAGTCTACTCTTATTTACTCTCATTGTTAGTAAGGCCTGATGTCTTATTAAATTGGTTATCATACGTGTCTCGGCTTTATTTTAGACTATATGATTTCATTCTGATTTTCGGTTTACATACTTGGTACGTATTTTGTCTTGACCCGCTTTCCTCGGGCTGCGTTAAATGCCGCGAGTTGAGGTACATAACTGCTGATCCTCACCTTTGGATCATTCAGATTGTTGAGAAACTCCATTACTCGGAGGCTTATCTTTGGTTGAGTCCACGATATTGCCGGTTGTTGTACATTGGTGGTATGGCGCGTACTGTCAAATCCACGATTGTTATGCTTGCTTTTGGCTATATATGTATATATATCCAGGGAGACAACCTTATCGGCTAGCCTATTGTTTACTTCTTATTGTTTTAAGTTGTGTGTTTTATGTATGTTCCGCTGATTTTCTCTGATGGTTACCTGTAAGGGTGCCCGATAAGGCTGCCTTCCATAAAACATTCTTAAACAAAAGTATAGTAGTACAACGGGTTCTTATAGCCCAAAACACATAGGTGACCACGCACTTAAAGATAACAAGCGTGTGGACAGGCCCCGCCATACCATTGAATGTACAAAATTCCTATAGCATCTGGGAATATCCGTACCAATTAACAAGCTTCGGGAGGAATGGAGCTTCTGACACCGGAATAGTGATCCTAAGAACGAGGATCCTCGATCGCTTACCCTTACCTGGCATGAACGCGGCCGAGAAGAAGGGGTCGATACCTGATATGTACCAAGTATGTAAAGTGGAAAATCTTGTAATAATGATATCATAAGTCTAAAAGTAGGAGTCATGGAAGAAAATCAAATACCTTTTCTTGTGCCTTACTAACAATGAGAGTGACAAGTATATATACATAATTTGCATAAAATAGGGCCTTAGGATCAAAGCAGGTACCTCGCCCGTAGTATCGATAAGCACCCCTACTCCTCGACTATTTCACCTCATGGTCCTGTGGACCGCGTGAGGTATTCCTCGCATAAGACTACCGCGTGAGACTATTTCACCCGCGTAAGCCCATAAGGACTCGCGTGAGGTATTCCTCGCGTCGTGGGTAGCAAATCCACGGGCAGGTGGTATAACGATCTTGGGGACTTTCCTCGATATACTCTTACCGTGAAGCGATGGTATAACGATCTTGGGGCTTGCCTCCGGATATACTCTTACAGGCGGATGGTATAACGATCTTGGGGCTTGCCTCTCGATATACTCTTACTGAAGAAGGTGGTATGGCGATCTTGGGGCTTGCCCGCGGACATACTCTTACCAGAGTAGGTGGTATAACGATCTTGGGGCTTGCCCGCCGGATATACTCTTACCTAGCTCAAACTGTCATCATATCATAATCATAAATAAGTTAAGAAAACTTATAACTTCTTATTAGTCTTGTTCATATACCTCTCATTTTAGTTTACTTAAGGCACTTAATCATATCTTTAAAAAGAACAGGAGTTTAACCCAGTACTACATCTTGACTCTTTTAAAAATGACTCTTCTTTATACATAAAACTCTTGGGCAATTGATGCCTTAAAACCAATTTGCCTCTTCATATACTTATCTTACTTTAGAGTGCATCTCTTCTCATTAACCTTTTATAAAGCTAATAAACCAACTTCTCATAAAGTTGTTATATTAACTATATACTTTAGTAAAATCATACTTTTCCCCTAACCAAGGGACTTATACATTCTTAAAACGAAACAAGTCATTATATACTTAAAACAAGTAAGAATACCAAATCTTGTCGTCTGGTACTACATAGTTTCATCTATTCATGCTCGAGAGATAGGAAAGCTTCACATACCTTTTTGATCAATCCACTTGCTAAGTCGAACTACATGAAGTAATATGTCAACCTAAAATAACCATGATCGTTTTTAACCTCTAATTTCAATGTAGAATAATTTAAACTCAAAGCCACTAAATTCTATGGAAAATTGGGCAGCATTTCCTTTGTTTCTACATACTTTTCCACCTTTCACAAGGCGGATTTATCATCCAAGCATACATTTAAGGCTCGACAATCCAGCGTTTCAAGGGGATTACACACCTAAACTTGGGTGTGTAAAATTCTGCCCCATAAGGTACAACAATTCACTTAACAATTCTAAGGTAGTTTTTAGGCTACAACATGCTCATAATATCTTCTTAACCAATTCCTTCACATTCAAACCATAGTTCTTACATGCAATGAGTCTAAGAGCATTATTTACTACCACAAGTTCTTTCTTCTTAACATGCAACACTAGAAGCTAATTCTAAAGGAAGAAATGTTACCTTAAAGCTTTAGCCAAATTTTTCCAACCACTTGCTAGCTTCCTTTTCAAGAACACCACCACAACAACCTTCACAAGCTAGCCACAAGCTTCCCTCTTGCTTTTACCTTTTTCAGATTTTTCCTAAGGCTAGAATGTCTCTTGGGATTTTAGAGAGAAGGAGGAGCTTGAACTTTTAAGAGAGAAGGAGGAGTTTTTGCTTTAGAGAGAGAGAGAAATTGGAAGATGACCAAGTCTTCAAGACTTGGTCAATATATTGCATGCAAGAAATCAGATGGGGGGACACTTGTCACCTCCCAAGGTCTTTAAAAGAAAAATCGACTTTTCCTAAGTCTTTCCGCCCAAAATCCGCCTCGGCGCGTACTGAAACCTCATGACCTTACGAACTTTGGCGCGCGGCCTGGCATCTTGGCGCGGCGCCAACTTCAGCGACCACCCGATTTCGGCGCGGCCCTGCATCCGGCGCCGCGGCCCTGTCGCCTTTGTCCGAAACACATTTCTGTCCGAATGCGCACTGAACTTGTAACTCTCATAACTTTCTACTTCGACGTCCTATCGACGAACGATTGGTTGCTTTGGAATCTAGACTCCACGAACTACGCCCTAGGCCTTTGAAACACTTAGGAACTCTCGATGTACCGGGTCATAACCCGCCTCAAAGTTGACTAAAACCCATCCGGAACAATCCGTCAACCTATCCTTAGAAAATTTTAAGTCTTACATGCTTTCGTATGCTCTCATACGTAGGGTCAAAACTACGGGTTATAACATTCTCCCCCCCTTAGAAACATTCGTCCCGAATGTTCCTTCTAGGCTTACTCAAAACACAACATCGACATAGACCCTCTTAACTATTCTTTTGCAAATAAAGAAGCTCCACGAGCCACAACATACTAAAGCGTAAATGCTAAATCAAAACTAACAAGCACGAAAGTGGGTTACCTGGAGGTATAGGAAATAGGTGAGGGTACTTCTTCATCATGTCATCCTCTGCTTCCCACGTCATTTCCTCCCTGTTCTCGTTCCGCCATAGGACCTTGCGGAAGCTTGGCGTCTTTCGTCGAAGTCGTCTAACGACGATCGATTATCATTATGGGACTCTCGTCAATGCGATAACTCCTCTGTCACTTGAACATCATGAACCGGGTGCACTCTAGATGGATCCCCAATACATTTCCGCAACATGGACACATGGAATACTGGATGTACCGCCTCCAAGTCGGACGGCGGATCTAACTCGTAAGCAACCACGCTACCTACGGACAATCGTCACGACCCGATGTACCTTGGGCTAAGCTTCCCTTCTTTCCAAATCTCATCACGCCGCCGTGGCGATACGCTTAGAAAAACCCAATCATCTATCTCAAATTCCAAGTGTCGGCGCAGATGATCTGCGTATACGACTTCGCCGACTACGAGCCGCCAACAACGCCTCTATAAGCTTCACCTTATCCATCGCTGTTGAACTAAGTGCGGCCGAGTAATCGAACTTCTCCCACTCGAACGACCTATCGGTGACTGCACTTCCTCGTATAAGGCCTCGTAAGGCGCCATGCGAATCTTGGAATGGTAGGCATTGTTGTAAGCAAACTCCACGAGGCAAATGATCCTCCAGCTACCACCGAAATCAATAACACAAGCACGGAGCATATCCTCGAGTATCTGGATAGTGCGCGGCTTTGTCCGTCGATCACGAGGATGAAGCCGTCTTGAGACTCATGTCCCTAATCCCTACGAAAATACTGCGAAGTTAGCGAGAAGCGGGCTCTCTATTCGATATAATCGACCTTTGGGACTCGATGCCTCACAATCTCTCTAATATATAATCGGCATAGTGCTCGGTGAAACGTCGTTACATGGGAAGAAAATGGTGATTTCGTCGACTGTCGACAATCACCCAAATGGAATCATGCTTCCTACGAGTGGTAGGTAGCCCGTAATAAAATCCATATTTATCACCTCCCACTTCCAAGAATATCGATAGCTGCAACACCCAAGACCACGGTGCTCAATCTTAACCTGCGACAATTCCGCGTACGCCACGAACTCCGCGGCGTCGGCAAGGCCATCCCACCAATACACGCATGCGAGGTCATGATACATCTTAGTCGACCCGGATGAATAGAATAACGAAACCTGTGTGCCTCACGAACTGTTGTGAAGTCTGTACATCGGAACACACAACCGCCCTCAAATCTTAGCACCCCATCGGCGCTACCTCGAATAGACTCTCTTTACGAACAGCGCATCGATGCCGTACCAAAATCGGATCCTCATACTGTCGCCTCTTCACCTCCTCAACGATAGAAGACTCGGCAACCTCTCGAACCCGAATTCCATCACTATCAAAATCAACCAAACGAACCCCAAGGCTCGCTAGCTGATGTATCTCTCGGACCATATCCCTCTTCTCTGGCTGAACATCAGACAGACTACCCATCGACTGCGACTGGCGACATCCGCAACTACATTGGCCTTCCCGGTGGTATAGAATATCAACATCGTAATCCTTAAGTAGCTCCAACCACCGTCTCGCCGCAAGTTCACTCCTGCGGTGAAGATATACCGGAGACTCTTGTGGTGCGTGTAAATGTCCACATGAACTCCATATAAATAATGTCTCCGGATCTTGAAGGCATGAATCACGCCGACTCCAAGTCATGTGGGATAGTTCTTCTCATGCTTCCTAATTTTGTCGAGATCATAAGCTATAACCTTGCCGTCCGCATCAAGACGCTGACTCCAAGCGACACCTAACGCGTCACGAGAAACCACGTATCCATCTAAGCCCTGCGGAAGAGTAAGCTGGGCGGTGTCAACTTCTCCTTTAGTAATCGGAAACTTTCCTCACAAGTATCAGTCCACGGAACATAGCCGCCTTACGAGTCATCTTAGTCAAAGTCTTGAAATAGAAGCAAACTTCTACAAACCTCAGATAATAACTGCAAGGCCCAAAGGCTGCGCACCTCCGTGTAGTGGAGTGCGAGCCAAGTCTTCATGCTTCAATCTTGCCAGACAACCCAATACCATCACCCAGATAACATGCCCTAAGAAAGCCATCGGCTAACGAACTCGACCGAGAACTTGGCATACAATTGCGGTCTCGGAGGACTCACAAAACCGCTATCAAATGATCCGTATGCTCTGCTCGTGCGCGAATACACGAAGATATCATCAATAAACACTATAACGAACATATCCAAGAATGGCACGAACACCTATTCATCAAATCCATGAATCTGCCGGGCGTTAGTCAACCCGAAAGACATCACCACGAACTCATAGTGCCCATACGGTCACGAATGCGATCTTTGGGATATCTATCTCTCTAACTACTTTGATGATAACGGCGCAGGTCTATCTTGAAAACACTTTGCACCACAACTGTCAAACAAATTGTCAATCACGGGAGGATACATTCTTGATAGTTACCTTATTCATTGCACATAATCAATACACATACGGCGTCCCATCCTTCTTCTTTACAAATAACAGTGCTCCCGGGAGAAACACTTGGCCTAATAAAGCCTTTCTCCAAAGAAATCTTTCGGTGGTCCTTGAACTCTTCAACTCGGCGGTGCCATCACGTATGGCGGAATAGATATCGGTCGAGTATACGTGCCAAATC
Organism: Przewalskia tangutica; assembly: GCA_029844215.1. NCBI lineage: Eukaryota > Viridiplantae > Streptophyta > Magnoliopsida > Solanales > Solanaceae > Przewalskia > Przewalskia tangutica. The sequence continues at coordinate 17,798,814 of CM056725.1, read as the reverse complement.
AATGCAAAACTCAATCTCCTCTCGGGAGGGATACGGGAAGCTCGTCTAGAATACATCCGAAACTCTCTAACGCCGAATCGATGAAGGTCCTGACCTCGACCTCGATGTCGAATACCCAAACCATATGGTAGATATACCCTTCCGCACCATCTTCCTAGCCTTGAGGTAAGAAATAAACTTACCCCGGCGATGCAAGATTCCCTTCCATTCGATAGCGGCTCGGCAGAACTGAACCGAACTAATCTCCTCTACCCACGTTGGCATAGCATGATGCTAGCCAATCCATACCCATAATCACATCAAAGTGTCAACCGTATCCAACTCTATCAAGTCGTCTGCAGTCGGCGACTATGTATAATCACAGAGCAAGCCTTATACACCCGCCGGCTACCATCAATCACTCTTGGCGTAGTCACCTCAAAAGGTCTTATGGACTCGGATCTATCCCTATTCTACTTGGCAATATGAGGAGATATGTAGGACAAGGTAGAACCTGGATCTATCAAAGCATATACATCACAGCAAGAAACCAATAATGTACACTGCGACATCGGTGGCGCCCCGGTCCCGCCATTGGACATAGCATATATGCGATTACGAGGACCGCTAGAATGGAACCCTACCACGACCTCTGCCGCGCTGCTGCCCATAAGTACCACGCCTCCGGCGTCTAACCATCGAAGATGAAGATCCAAAGAATGCACCGTCGGTGAACCGTAACGCTCCGCCGCCAAGGACGGACAATCCTTCTTCGATGGCCTGGCTGGCCACAAGAGTAACATGCTCGAACCCATACGGCACTCGCCGGATGAGACCTACCGCATCGAACACACCGAGGTATGTGGTCTCGACAGCGCTGTCTCGCCTCGAAACACGAAGTCCGAGCCACGACTGCTCGAATAACCTCGCTGATCGGACCTCCCGCCGGAAATCGAGAAGGAGCACTCTGTCTGGCCGGAATGTGGACTAGTTCGCTGAGGTTGCCCGCCTCAGCGCCACGAGAATCTGCCTCGCCTCTTGGTGGCCCAAATCTAGCCGATCCCGCTCTCGTCCTCAATCCGCGCGCACGCTGCATCTCGCAATATCCATCCTCGTCAAGAGCCACCCCAAGCATCTGATAATCATATGACGGTCTAACCATCACATATCGATGGACGCATGCTCGCCATGTCGCCTACTATGGTGTGCGCATATCGCCAAGGAGTCGAACTCGGTGTACTCCGATAGTCCTCCCGCCCTGTCTCAAGGTCAAGAACCTATCGCTGGCTCTCCTCACCTCAGGAGGCAAGAAGTGGTCTAGGAAAGCCTCTGTGAACTCCTCCCAATCAGCTGGAAGAGCATCCTCACCCCTCGATAATACCCATGACTCAAACCAGTTCAACGCAATATTGCGTAACAGGTAAGAAGCTAGTATAACAGACTCAGTCTTTGATGCCCTAAGGACCTGCATGGTCCGCTGTAACTGCCGGACAAACTCATGCGGATCCTCCTCAAATCTCGAACCATAGAACTCGGGTGGTGACAACGAAATCCGAATCAAGAAGCTATCGGCTCTAGGGTTGGCGCTGCTCGCCGGCCACGCCGCCACTATGCTGTCGATAATCGAATTTGTTCCGTAATATCTCGTACTCGGACCACGGTGGATGGAGGTTCCGCATCGCGGTCTCGATGGCCGCGTCCGCCTCGAACTCGCTGAGGCGGAGCGGCGTGGAACTCGCCGCCTAAACATCATCTACGTAAGGCCCGGCTGTGCCTCGTGACTCTCCGTCCCCCACTAGCGACTCTCACCGCTTGCCATACGGGTCGCGGTTGCCTTGCGAGGCATAAGCGATACATAAAGGAAAACATCGGAGGAGGTTCAACCTATAACTCGGCTTATTGCATAATCTTATAGTGAAAGAATGGAAACCAATCCTAAATATCCTGCGGCCTCCTCGATTATAGATGTGCACGACACACCGATAATCAAGACTTACTAGACACGATGCATGGACACTTCAGAGGACTAAGCGCTCGATACCACTTTTGTCACGACCCGACCGGGGCGCGGATCGGTACTCACGGGTACCGCCGGTATATGTCGAGAATAGCGATGGAACATACATAACACGTAACTTATAAAAGGTAAACATCAGCGCCACCGATAAAGTCGCCTTATAAAACATTCTTAAACAAAAGTATAGTAGTACAACGGGTTCTTATAACCCAAAAACATAGGTGACCACAGACTCTAAAGATAACAAGCGTATGGACGGGCCCCGCCATACCACGAATGTACAAAATACCTATAGCATCGGGGAATATCCGTACCAATAAACAAGCTTAGGAGGAATGGAGCTTCGACAGGAATAGTGATCCTAAGAACGAGGATCCTCAATCGCTTACCACCGCGGCATGAACGCAGCCCCCGGAAGGGGTCGATACCTGATATGTACCAAGTATGTAAAGCTGGAAAATACTGTAATAATGATATCATAAGTCTAAAAGTAAGCTGGATTCATGGAAGAAAATCAAATACCTTTTACTGTGCCTTACTAACAATGTGAGTGACAAGTATATATACATAATACTGCATAAAATAGGGGCCTTAGGATCAAAACAGGGTACCTCGCCCGTAGTATCAATAAGCACCCACTCACGAGACTATTTCACCTCATAGTCCTGTGGACCCGCGTGAGGTATTCCTCGCATAGTCAGACTACCGCCGCGTGAGACTATTTCACCCGCATAAGCCCATAAGGACTCGCATGAGGTATTCCTCGCATCGTGGGTAGCAAATCCACGGAGCGGTGGTATAACGATCTTGGGGACTTTCCTCCGGATATACTCTTACCACGGGCGGATGGTATAACGATCTTGGGGCTTGCCCGCGATATACTCTACACCAAGCGGATGGTATAGCGATCTTGGGGCTTGCCTCCGGATATACTCTTACACAAAGAAGGTGGTATGGCGATCTTGGGGCTTGCCTCAGGACATACTCTACCTGGAGTAGGTGGTATAACGATCTTTGGGCTTGCTCGATATACTCTTACCCTAGCTCAAATCACATCATATCATAATCGTAAATAAGTTAAGAAAACTTATAACTTCTTATTAGACTTGTTCATATACCCTCTCATTTTAGTTTACTTAAGGCACTTAATCATATCTTTAAAAAAGAACAGGAGTTTAACCCAAGTACTACATCTTCAACTCTTTTAAAAATGACTCTTCTTTATACATAAAACTCTTGGGCAATTGATGCCTTAAAACCAATTTGCCTCTTCATATACTTATCTTACTTTAGAGTGCATCTCTTCTCATTAACCTTTTATGAAGCTAATAAACCAACTTCCCATAAAGTTGTTATATTAACTATATACTTTAGTAAAATCATACTTTTCCCCTAACCAAGGGACTTATACATTCTTAAGCGAAACAAGTCATTATTACTTAAAACAAGTAAGAATACCAAATCTTGTCGTCACCGTACTACATAGTTTCATCTATTCATGCTCAAGAGATAGGAAAGCTTCACATACCTTTTTGATCAATCCACTTGCTAAGTCGAAACTACAAGTAATATGTCAACCTAAAATAACCATGATCGTTTATTAACCTCTAATTTCAATGTAGAATAATCTAAACTCAAAGCCACTAAATTCTATGGAAAATTGGGCAGCATTTCCTTTGTTTCTACATACTTTGCCACCTTTCACAAGGCTGGATTTATCATCCAAACGCCACATTTAAGTCTCAACAATCCAACGTTTCAAAGGGGATTACACACCTAAACTTGGGTGTGTAAAATTCTGCCCCATAAGGTACAACAATTCACTTAACAATTCTAAGGTAGTTTTTAGGCTACAACATGCTCATAATATCTTCTTAACCAATTCCTTCACATTCAAACCATAGTTCTTACATGCAATGAGTCTAAGAACATTATTTACTACCACAAGTTCTTTCTTCTTAACATGCAACACTAGAAGCTAATTTTAAAGGAAGAAATGTTACCTTAAAGCTTTAGCCAAATTTTTCCAACCACTTGCTAGCTTCCTTTTCAAGAACACCACCACAACAACCTTCACAAGCTAGCCACAAGCTTCTCTTATTCCTAAGGCTAGAATGTCTCTTGGGATTTTAGAGAGAAGGAGGAGCTTGAACTTTTAAGAGAGAAGGAGGAGCTTTTGCGTTAGAGAGAGAAATTGGAAGATGACCAAGTCTTCAAGACTTGGTCAATATATTGCATGCAAGAAATCAGATGGGGGGGACACTTTTCACCCTTCCAAGGTCTTTTAAAAGAAAAATCTGACTTTTCCTAAGTCTTTCCGCCCAAAAATCCCGCCTCGGCGCCGCGGCCAGCCGCGCGCAAACCTCCGCAGCCTTTACGAACTTTCGCGCCGCGCCCACGCTGTCTGCGGCGCGCTGCAACTTCAGCGACCCCTCATTTCGCGCGCGACCTACATCCGGCCGCGGCACGCCGCTTTGTCCAAACACATTTACGTCCGATTGCGCCGAACTTGTAATCGCTATAACTATCTACTCCGACGTCCTATCGACGAACGGTTGGTTGCGTTGGAATCTAGACTCCACGAACTACGTCCTAGGCCTTTGAAACACTTAGGAACTCTCGATGTACCGGGTCATAACCCGCCTCAAAGTTGACTAAAACCCGTCCGGAACAATCCGTCAACCTATCCTTAGAAAATTTTAAGTCTTACATGCTTTCGTACGCTCTCATACGTAGGGTCAAAACTAAGGGGTATAACAACATGGCCCCGTCATACCCCTGAATGTACAAAACATCTACGACACTAGGGAGAACCGTACTGCATGAAACGCAGCCAGGAAGGGGTCGATTACACAATATGTACCAAGTATGTAAAACTGGAAAATACTGTAATAATATCATAAGTCTAAAATAAGATGGAGTCATGGATAAAAATCAACCTACATTGCACTGTGCCTTACTAACAATGAGAGTAACAAGTATAAACTTACTGCATAAAAATAGGAGGCTCATGATCAAAACAGGGTCTCTCGCCCGTAGTATCATTAAGCAATCCTACTCTTGGGACTATTTCACCCGCATGAGACTATTTCACCCGCATGGATCCTGTGGACCCGCATGAGTACAAGCGCCGCACTCGCATGGGACTATTTCACCCGCATGAGGTCATTCGCCTCGCATGGGACTATTTCACCCGCATGGGACTATTTCACCCGCATGGACCCGGTGGGCCCGCATGAGTACAAACGCCGCACTCGCATCATGGGTAGCAAATCCATGGAATAAGTAGTAAACCATCCTAATGGACGCATACTCGTGGACCATCCATCGTGTCGATGAAGTCCAAAGGAAATAGCAAGAATCACGGGGTCTACCAGTAAGAACATGTAACCTAGCACAACCTGGCTATCATACATAACATAAGCGCCAGAGCTTATCATAACATAAGCAAGTTAAGAAATCCCCTAACTTCTTATTAACATTATTAATATATCCTCTCATTTTAGTTTACTTAAGGCACTAACATATCATTTAAGAGAAAATTCGGGAATTCAACCCAAGTACCACGTGTTTCTAACCATTTAAGAAATGACTCCTTTTATATAAAACTTCCAAGATACTAATAGTAGTATCACGTCACGACTACTTTCAAGACAAGTCACCTTTCTTTTAGAAATATAATAGGCTTCTAAATCATATGACTTCTTTTCTTTTAAAACCTTAGGCACTTAATGCCTTAAAACCAATTTGCCTTTCATAAATTCAAATCATTTATCCGTACTTATTTTGCTTAGAGTAAATCTTTCTTTTGTTAACCTTTCATAAAGCCAATACAATCAACTTCCCATAAAGTCGTTATATCAGCGTTATACATTAGTCAAATACATCTCCTATATCGAGGACTTATACTTTTAAAGCGAAACAAGTATCATATACTTAAAACACCTCAAGTACCTTAGCTTTGAACACTTAAGACATCATTAATATTTTTTAAAAGAAGTGAGTTAATCCCCTTACTTACCAAACTTGGCCATTCTTAAAACAAGTAAGGGACATCAAAGTCTTGTACGTCTACCGTACTATATAAGTACAACTACTCATGCTCAAGAGATAGGAAAGTTCCACATACCTCTTCGGTTAATCCACTTGTCAAGTCCAATATACTGCACGTAGTACGTCAACCTATAATGACCATAATACGTTTATTAACCTCTAGCTTTAACGTAGGATATTCCAAGTGCAAAGTCACTAAATTCTATGAAAAATCGGGCAGCATTTCCTTTGTTTCTACATACTTTGCCACCTTTTTCAAGGCCGAATTCAACATCCAAACGCCACTTTTAAGGCCCAACAATCCAAACATTTCAAAGGGGATTACACACCTAATCTTGGATGTGTAAAATTCTGCCCCACAATGCATAACAACCAACTTAACAAGTTTAAGGTAGTGTTTTGGCTACAACATGCTTACATAACCTTCTTATCCAATTATTTCATATCCAAACCATATTTCTTACATGCAATTTATCTAAGAGCAATATTTTCAACTACAAGTTCTTTCTCCTTCACATGCAACACCAAAACTAGCAACAAGAGAAAGAATTGTTACCTTAGAGCTTTAGCCAAATTAATCCAACAAATTTGCTAGCCTCCTTTCCACACACACCACCACAATAACTCCTACAAGCTTGCAAATAAGTTTCCTTTTTGCCACACTTTTCAGATTTTTCTCAATCCTTGATTTCCTCTTGATTTTCTAGAGAGAAGGAAGAGCTTCTAATTTAGAGAGAGAGAAGAGCTTGAAGAATGACCAAATCTTCAAGACTTGGTCAATAAATAGTGCATGCAAAAATCAGATGGGGGGGGGGGGGGGGACACTTGTCACCCTCCCAAGGCCTTTTTAAAAGAAAAGATCTGATTTTCCTCAGTTTTTCCGCCAGAAATTCCGCCTCGGCGCCGCGGCCCTACATCCGGCGCCGCGGCGCTGAAACTTCCGCGACCCTACAAAATTTTCGGCGCCGCGGCGCTGTGGCCCCTGACCGAATACACCTTTCGGCTCGACTGCGCACTGAACTTGTAACTCTCATAACTTTCTACTCCGATGTCCTATCGACGAACGGTTGGTTGCGTTGGAAACTAGACTCAACGAACTACGCACTAGGCCTTTGAAACACCTAGGAACTCTCAACCTAACGGGTCATAACCCGCCTCAAAGTTGACCAACAACCCGTCCGAAACATTTTGTCAATCCATCATTCAAAAATTTAAAACTTAACTCTTTTCGTACGCTCCCCCTAACATGACCCGAACTAAGGGGTGTAACATAAAGTCCCCGACTTCGTTATGCACTAGGTTACAATTTTAAATAACCTTGGAAAAGGTATTGGGTTGGGGTAATTGAGGACGACACTAGGAAATGGTTGAAGAAGTGTTGTAAGGATATAAATGCAGGTAGCACGCATGAATGAAACTGTATGATCAAGAATCAAGATAGAAATATTTCTTTTGCTAATAATGAGCATAAGGAAGGGTTATGACCAGAATGATAAAAGAGAATGCAACTATGGTTATGTAAGTTGCACGAGATATGATTACCCAGACTAGTGTAGAGACCATTAGTGAATGAGGGGCAGTGAGAACACGTCGATGAAAGGTGATAAAATATATACTGACGAGGAGGATAGTAGGAAAAATACGGGGAGGTAGGAGACCCCAGGGCAACTTGAAATGAAAAATAAAGGTAAGACGAGTAGACACTCGAATGATGAGAGACCTAATCATGACAAGATAAGAAATCTTGGCAAGCCATTGGATTATGTAATACCATGAATTGAGGTTGAACACCTGACTATAAGCTCTATGAGCTGGGAGAGAATAGTAGGATTACTGCTTGACGAGATCAAGGAAATCTCCCCCTAAATTGTGATTGACAGGAAGTCTTAGCCATGAGACAAGCAAATGAATCGAATCTAAGTATAGTGACCAAGTTTTGTTGCAACAGAGAAATGGAAACAGGAATCATAATTGAGATTATATCCCCGACTATTTTGGAAGTATGAGAAAAGCTTCCAGTTATTGGAAGATAAGTTGACTACGACTACAGTTCTAACTCTTCCTGAGGCCTGAGGGACTAGAGGGTTAGGTTATTCTGGTAACACTTTGAGTGGTTTGTTGGGTTGTGTGCGGATGCAGCACGATAATGTAACAACCTATATTTCCCGGAATCTACGAAAGCATGATAGTGGAGCTCAGATTCGAGAGGTTGCCGAGTCTTCTCTCGTTGAGGAGGTGAAGAGGCGACAATATAAGGATCCAGTTCTAGTACGGAATCGAGATATGGCTTTTCGAGAGGAGAAGAGTTTATCCAAGGTAGCACCGGTGGGGGTGCTAAGATATGAGGGCAGATTGTGTGTACCCGATATTGCAGGACTTGTCGTGAGTTTTGGAAGGCACACGGTTGCGTACTCTATTCATCCTGGGTTGGCTAAGATGTAGCATGACCTCAGATGTATGTATTGGTAAGATGGCTTGAAGAGGGACGTAGCAGAGTTTGTTGCTTAGTGTCCGAATTAGTAGCAGTCGAGTTGAGCACCAGAATTCCAGTGGGCTATTACAGGCGATTGAGATCCCGACTTAGAAGTGGGAGGTGATTATTATGGATTTTGTTACAGGGTTGCATCGTATTCAGAAGAAGTGCGACTCTCTGAGGGTCATAGTAAACAGGCTGACGAAATCAGCCCATTTTCTTCCGGTTAGGACCACTTACTCGACTGAGGATTATGCTGGATTATATAGCAGGAAGATTGTGAGACTGCACGGAGTTCCTACATTATGATGTCAAACAGATGAGCTCAGTTTACGACTAACTTCTGGAGGTTTTCCAGAAGGGGTTAGGGGCACAGGTGAGTCTCAGTGTTGCATTTCACCCTCAGACCGACGGACAGGTAGAGCGTACTATCCAGGCACTTGATGATAGGTTGCGGGCCTATGTTTTTGATTTCAGAGATAGCTGGGAGGATTATTTGCCTCTTGTTGAGTTTGCGTATAATAATAGCTACCATTCCAGTATTCAGATGGCCTTGTATGAGGCTTTGTATGAAAGGAAGTGTAGATCGCCGATTGGTTGGTTCGACGTAGGCGAGGTTTAGTTAATTGGCCCAGACTTGATTCAGTGGGCTATGGATAAGGCGAAGCTTATCCAGGAAAGATTATTAGTAGGCTCAGAGTCAGCAGAAGCTTTATGCAGATAATCGACATCGACACTTGGAGTTCAGGTTGACGTTTGAGTATTTTTTAGGGTATTACCCAAGAAGGATATGATGAGGTTTCGAAAGAAAGAGAAGCTTAGCCCAGGGAATAGTGGGCCTTAACAGATTGTCAGTAGAGTAGACAAGGTTACCTATGTCTGTCGTCCGGTTTGGGGGCATTACTGTTATACCCCGTATTTCCAGAGTATGTACGTAAGGACGTACATAGAAAAATTTGAACTTGTGATTTAGGCTTGGCCGAATTCTTTTTGTTCACAACACACGATTAGAGTCGTTTTTCGACGAAACGTTTTCACAGCTTTCGTAGGGGAATTTCCGGCTATGTCATTTTTAATTTTACGGATTTTTCCGAGAGACGAACGTTTGGACCAACAAGAGGCGACACTTGTCACCCTCTCATGGAACACCTCAGGCAAGGGGTGGGCCGAATGGCCATTGTTTGGTCAAGGGGTTGGTAGGATATTTGGTGGTAGATGGATAAGGTGCACTTGGCAAGATCATGGCCCTACACTTGCCTTGCACTTGGCAAGATCTTGGCCATTGGTTGGCCTTCACTTGACCTATCAATACCCACCCCTTTGAAGACTAATTCATCCACAAAATTGCCTAAGTCTTGAAAGCTCTCCTTCTCCCTCCTCAGGTGAGTTCGCCGAGGCCTCCCACTCAGGGTCGAGAGCACCCCTCTAGGGGTGCTAGCCGAGAGTGTACCCCCCCTAGCCTAGTTTTCTTCGTATAATACCCCCCCTCTTGTTAGAAATACTCTCAAAAGTATTGTTATAATGCCCAAATTACCTTAGCCATATACCTTGTAGTATTCTAAGGTTATACCTTTACAAAAAGCCCGTAAATACTATTATACTTCTCTTCACCACAAACCGAAACCCTAAGGAAAATCTCCATAGTTAGTTGGAGTATTAAGTAGAAGTTGGTTAAAACTCCTAAGGGTTGTTTGAGCGGCCTGAGCGCACGAGTAGAGCTAAACCTTGCTCGGATCGACATTTAAACTCTAATAATTATGGGCTTATCGAGGTAAATATCTTGTCCCCTATTGTAATTGGAAATTACATGTTGTTAGATTATATAGTTGAAGTATACTATATATAGTATCGAACGTTGTTATCGGCAATGTCTTTTGACTTAAGCCCAATAATAAGAAACCTTTTCGAAAGAAGAGTACCGAATCAGTATTTACATAGGATCAGACATGAGACTTGTGTAGCTTTTCGTGAGGTAGAATTGTGCACGTCCGATTAAACGTATAACCCCCTGGTTGGCTTGGTAGCCGCCCCGATAGAGGAGGAGATTTACGCCGATTGAGGGGAGTCGCCAATTTTCTGTAGAATGTTCTACGGGCGGATCTAAATGTTAATAAGCATCTTGTGGCCTTATAGGTTGAAGTACTACGTGTGGCGCGATCTACTTGGCAAAGCGAGTAGCCTACTGGAAGTACTTGAGCGCTTTTGCTATTAGTCGATAATCGCCGCGAGGTATGTGAACCTCTTCCTATCTCTTCTAGCATGATATGTGTGAACTATGTAGTACGGAGACGCATACGTGCTAAATGGATTTGATTGGTTTAAAACCTAAAGTGTTATAACGGTTTTATGGGAAGTTGGTTATAACAGCTTTATGTTGGTAAGAAAATACTTGTGGTTTTTAAAAGGTAACTGATTTGAACTATAACTGGCGTGTTATGTGTTAATAAAGAACTTGAAGTATTTCAAAAGATTTTTGAATCATTTCGAAAGAAGAACTAATACTTGATTTGTTTTGAAAACTTAAGAGTTATACTAGCTTTATGGAAAGTTAGGTATAACGTCTTAAGAATGTTTTACTGATTTTGGAAATCAGAATGTGTATCGACAAACCATCGCGTTAATAAAGGAAATGTTTTAATAATTAAGTATTATTAAAACCAGAGAAACTTCCATCCGCATGAAGCTAAGATGAGACAAAATGATATTTCCTAGATCATGGTCATTGTAATAAGATTGTTATAAACAAGAATATCCTACTCACATATAAGACTTATGTTTCTCGATAGTTTAAAGGAGAATTATATTCTTAAATGAATAAGACTATGAACTACTGAACCTTTCTAAAAAGGCAAACTTGAACATTGGAAACTAGGCAAACTTGAACATTGAAACTAGGCAAACTTGAACATTGGAAATTAGGCAAACTTGAACATTGGAAAAGAATGTTGCTACTTGATTTTACAAAGAGAAGTAATTGATTTACTTTAAAAGATAATCACTCTATTTTCATATACTACGTATTGTGTGGTTTTTGTGAAGTAACGTATCTTTTAAAGATTTAATGTATGAAGTACTTTGGGGATAGGTATCCAACTTGTTAGTAGAAAGTACCTTGTGTGAATAACTTGATTGTATTGGTTTGTGATAGCCTTGTAATACTTTCTTGTTGATTTGATAAGTAAGCATGTTAGATGCTACGCGGTGTTAGTATCTTGTGATTATTGTGTAAAGGGTCACTCTTGTCAGGCTTACGTTGTCAAACGTTAAGCCCGCTGTAATCGTTATTGTATCACATACCCTCGACTTATTATACCGAGGGCTTGCCACCCTTGACGCGTCTCTACGGCCTATGCGATCCTTGTGACTACGCGAGCGTAGCTTCGTGGATTGATCATTCCGGTGTTTAGCCCGACGCGGGATTCTCTACGCGTCCGCTGAGACTACGCGGTCTTTTGAGACTACGCGGCCGCGGAGCCTAGCGGATACCGAGGGTTAGCCGCTTCGACGCGGGTATACCTCGCGATGCAGGACCATGATTCGAGGAATACCTCATGCGGGTCCGCGGTGACCTACGCGAGTCGCGAGAGTTCTGTGGATAGACGCACATTGATATTGCGCGCGAGTGGCCGCCTTCGACATGTGGTGCGGTCCAGAAAGACCTCGGATACGCCAGGGTATTTTTGGTACCGTGGTCTTAGTAGTCGGCTATGCCTTCGCATTTGCCCCGCACGGTTTTATTGTGATAACTTTGAGGCGTGAGTCCCCGACTTGACATGATCGCTATTTATTGTGAACCGTAGTTTGGTTATCATACATGTCTCCCGCTTTATATAGACTACTATGATTTCATTTACGATTTATTTTCGCCACATACTTGTACTGTTGCATCGACCTCCTTCGGGCCGCTCATGCCGCAGTAAAGGTACACCGCCGTTGATCCTCGCCTTAGGGTCACGTCATTGTTTGGGAAAGCTCCGCTTTCTCCGAGGCTTATCTCGTATAGTCCACGTTGTAGGTATTTACATTCGTGGTATGGCGGCCCCGTCCCGCCATCGTTGTCGTATCATTTCTTAGGTCCGTAGTACCGTTGTGGGTGGTTGTAAAAAGGATTAAACTGCTCATTTGTAGGAGTTGTTATTTATATATACGCCGAAAGGCAAGTTTTCCTCGACATCGCTTTTGTACTTCATTTGTTTCATGTATGTGTTTTATGTTCCGCTGACACTCGATGTTGTATCACTAGGGTGCCCGGTAAGGCACCACCACGCCCGCATTCGGTCGTGACAAAATGGTATCGATCGCTTAATCCTGAAAGTGTCTACGCACCGTATCCATCAGAGTTTGATTATCTGCGTGTGCACCACACCAATAATCGTGAGGCTATAGGATATTTAGGATTGGTTTCTATTCTTCTCACTCGAGATCGTGCCTTAGAGCCGTGGTTGTAAGTTGGACCTCTAACGTATTTCTTTCCTCACCGCTATGCCTCCGCGCAGGCAACCCGCCTGTGAGGCGCAAGGCGAGGCGAGAGCGAGTAGAGTACAGAGGTTACGTGGCACAGCCCAATTATCACCTCGGGTGGTGCTTCATTCGGGAGTTCGCGACGCCACTAGCCCCAAAGAGTGTAGCACGGCGGCAGCCTCACCGCGCCATGATATTTGAACCTTCGCCCACGACCGAACAGAGAATATAGATTTCGCGAGGCGACCGCATTAACTATGGATTTGACTACCGAGAGTATACCGATGTATCGCGAGTCTTGATGAATATCAACGAAGGTTGTGCAAAAGTAAGTTCTTCGCTTAGGCTCGAGCATGGCTCGTACGGGCTTATGCGCAGCAGCCGAGAAACGTAGAGATCGACGGTTAACGAAGCGATGCAAGAGGCCGAGCAGAAGGCCCTTTGGTAACTTTCGAGGCGAGTCGCCTCACCCAGATCAGATTATGCGCATCCACGGCGCAAAGGTCCTCCACTGTGGTTCAGACGCTCGGTACGCAGGAGTTGGTCAACTCCGTGGTTTCCTGCTCATTACATGCACGCCATCCCAGGAATGTCGCCTTTTGGTTGGTACTTGTTGCACTATGACCGCCGTGGTCTAGTGTCAAGAGTGTCCTTGTAGGAGGACTTAGCCTTCGTGGATCGGTGGGTAGTTCGTCACCTTCCTTAGCTATGCCTCACGGGCAGTTTGATTAGAACGACTAAGTGAGTGAAGAAGAGATACAGATAGATCTTTAACCTCTAGGTTTAGTATGTGTGATAAGGTGAGTATACCTTAAGTGTTATATTCTGATAACATTGTGTAAATGGTGATTAGAAATCTTGGTTAGTTAACCAAGTAAGATTTGGGGGATAGAGAAGGTGCGAGCCTTAGAGTTTTATACGTAGAGACCTTAGAGGTAAGGCCATCTCGAGAAAAAGATGTATTGTTTATGTTTGACTTATAGAGTGCATAGTGCACGTGAGTTATGTTTCAGGATTAGTCCCCGAGTAGCGTGGAATGAAAGAGGGTAGTTGAGCTAAGAAGACCGCCAGGTTTTCGTAACGTGATTAGTGAGAGTTTTCCTTCGCGAGCTAGCGTTTGCGCGCCGGTCGGCCGAGCCACGTTGCGGGTCAACCCGCGGCATGTATGGTGGTGGGGTCAGTTTGTGGTGGTCCCGCCTTGTGGTAGGGCCACGAGGGTGTTAGGCCCAAGTTTAGTTAACCAACGTACGATTTCATGGACGATTCGACCGCAGTCGGGTCGGCGAGGTCACCGTGGTTGTCTTCAGCAAAGACCGCTTACTCCAGCAGGTTACGCGAGATGATATATCGTAAAGGTTGTAAGGTCGCACGAGGTGCCTACCTTCACCTTATGTCGCATGTGGAGCCTGTGTCATGCCGCTTTTCTCGGAGGTTTTACCGTGCAAGGTTAGGAACTCAAGTAAGTCTCGACCACATTCGCCTCGCCGTTGTTTGGATTTCGTGGATAGTTGCGAGAATTGTTGTCTCTGTTGAAGGAGTGTTTAAGCTACCATTTCGGTGTTCTGATGTCGCCTTATGAAGCCTCAGGGGCGGATGCGTGAGTCGGCCGATTGGTTCGATGTTGGCGTGATTCGATAGTTGGTTCAAAGCTTGTTCCACAGACCGCGGATAGAGTAAAGCTTGTCTAGAAGAGGTTCCGCAAACCAGAGAAATCGTGCGGATAATCGGCGACGACGCCAGAGTTCGTGCCGACGGTCGGTCTTCGAAAGTACCACCCGTGTCAGTGTGACGAGTTTTGGAATACAGAGGAACTTAGCCCGAGTTACTTTGTGCCTTTGAGTTGATGTGAATAATAGGCCATGTTGCATATATGTTAGCATTTGCAGTCCTACTTAGGAGGCATTTCGTCCTGTCTTTCGTGTTATGTTCGATAATGAAATCGGAGATCAATCCAGAGTATTCCCACCTAATGATGACCAAGTCAAGATGATAACCCCGAAGTTTTAGATATCAAGCAAGATTTAAATGTGGTAAGAGTTCGAATGTACGACATCTTCGTGATCGACGCAGCCTTGCACCATTTGTTTGGTCGCGGAGTGACACTAGAACCTCGCGCAAAGTGACAAAAGTGGTATGCTTTATGATGTTAGAGGTGCTTCGTGGACTTGGATGTAAGCATTTTGCGCAGCTTGTTTCTGGCCATGCACGATGTGTTTGTCCTCGTAAGTATAGTAGTGAAGACTATATCGGGCGCCGCTTGTTTTGAGATTCTATAAGGAACATTCGGACGAATGTTTCTAAGGAGGAGAATGTTATACCCGTATTTCCAGTATGTACGTAAGGACGACGTAGAAAAATTTGAACTTGTGATTTAGGCTTGGCGAATTCTTTTGTTCACAACACCCGATTAGAGTCATTTTTCGACTAAACATTTTCACGCTTTCGTAGGGAATTTCCGCTATGTCATTTTTAATTTTTACGGATTTTTCCGAGAGACGAAACGTTTGGATCAACAAGAGGCGACACTTGTCACCCTCTCATTGGAACACCTGGGCGGTAGGGGTCAGCCGAATGGCCATTGTTTGGTCAAGGGTTGGTAGGATATTTGGTGGTAGATGGATAAGGTGCACTTGGCAAGATTCGCCCTACACTTGCCTTGCACTTGGCAAGATCTCGCCATTGGTTGCCTTCACTTGACCTATAAATACCCACCCCTTTGAAGACTAATTCATCCACAAAATTGCCTAAGTCTTGAAAGCTCTCCTTCTCCTCCTCAGGTTGAGTTCGCCGAGGCCTCCCTCAGGTCGAGAGCACCCCCTCTGTGGGTGCTAGCCGAGAGTGTACCCCCTAGCCTAGTTGTCTCGTATAATACCCCTCTTGTTAGAAATACTCAAAAGTATTGTTATAATGCCCAAATTACCTTAGCCATATACCTTGTAGTATTCTAAGGTTATACCTTTACAAAAGCCCAGAAATACTATTATACTTCCCTTCAGTCACAAAACCGAAACCCTAACGAAAATCTCCATAGTTAGTTGGAGTATTAAGTAGAAGTTGGTTAGAACTCCTAAGGGTTGTTTGAGCTGTCTGAGCGCACTGAGTAGAGCTAAACCTTGCTCAGATCGACATTTAAACTCGGATAATTATGGGCTTATCGAGGTAAATATCTTGTCCCCTATTGTAATTGGAAATTACATGTTGTTAGATTATATAGTTGAAGTATACTATATATAGTATCAACGTTGTTATCGCAATGTCTTTTGACTTAAGCAATAATAAGAAACCTTTTCGAAAGAAGAGTACCGAATCAGATTTACATAGGACTCAGACATGAGACTTGTGTAGCTTTTACGTGAGGTAGAATTGTGCACGTCCGATTAAACGTATAACCCCGTTGGCTTGGTAGCCGCCCGATAGATGAGGAGATTTACGCTGCCATGTGGGGAGGGAGGTCGAATTTTCGTAGAATGTTCTACGGCGGATCTAAATGTTAATGCGCCGTGGCCTTATAGGTTGAAGTACTACGTGGCGCGATCTACTTGGCTTAAAGGAGTAGCCAACGTTGGAAGTACTTGAGCGCTTTTGCTATTAGTCGATAATCGTCGCGAGGTATGTGAACCTCTTCCTATCTCTTCTAGCATGATATGTGTGAACTATGTAGTACGAGACGCATACGTGCTAAATGTATTTGATTGTTTAAAACATAAAGTGTTATAACGGCTTTATGGGAAGTTGGTTATAACAAATTTTATGTTGGTAAGAAAATACTTGTGGTTTTTAAAAGGTAACCGATTTGAACTATAATCGCGTGTTATGTGTTAATAAAGAACTTGAAGTATTTCAAAAGATTTTTGAATCATTTGAAAGGTTAAGTAATACTTGATTTGTTTTGAAAACTTAAGAGTTATACTAGCTTTATGGAAAGTTAGGTATAACGCCTTAAGAATGTTTTACCGATTTTGGAAATCAGAATGTGTATCGACAAACCATCGCAGTTAATAAAAGGAAATGTTTTTAATAATTAAGTATTATTAAAACCAAGAGAAACTTCCATCCGCATGTAAGCTAAGATGAGACAAAATGATATTTCCTAGATCATGGTCATTGTAATAAGATTGTTATAAACAAGAATATCCTACTCACATATAAGACTTATGTTTCTCGATAGTTTAAAGGAGAATTATATTCTTAAATGAATAAGACTATGAACTACTAACCTTTCTAAAAAGGCAAACTTGAACATTGGAAACTAGGCAAACTTGAACATTGGAAACTAGGAAAACTTGAACATTGGAAATTAGGCAAACTTGAACATTGGAAAAGAATGTTGCTACTTGATTTTACAAAGAGAAGTAATTGATTTACTTTAAAAAGATAATCACTCTATTTTCATATACTACGGTTATTGTGTGGTTTTTGTGAAGTAACGTATCTTTTAAAGATTTAATGTATGAAGTACTTTGGGGATAGGTATCCGAACTTGTTAGTAGAAAGTACCTTGTGTGAATAACTTGATTGTATTGGTTTGTGATAGCCTTGTAATACTTTCTTGTTGATTTGATAAGTAAGCATGTTAGATGCTACGTGTTAGTATCTTGTGATTATTGTGTAAAGGGGTCACTTTGTTGTGCTTACGTTGTCAAACGTTAAGCCCGTTGTACTGTTATTGTATCACATACCCCCTTGACTTATTATACCGAGGGCTTGCCACCCTTGATGCGGGTCTCTACGGCCTATGCAGTCCTTGTGACTATGCGGAGTGCGGTAGCTTCAGGATTGATCATTCCGGGTGTTTAGCCTGATGCGGGGGATTCCCTATACGCGCTGAGACTATGCGGTCTTTTGAGACTATGCGGCCGCGGAGCCTAGGCGGATACCGAGGGTTAATGCCGCTTCGACGCGGGTATACCTCGCGTCTGGGACCATGATTCGAGGAATACCTCATGCGGTCCGCGGGTGACCTATGCGAGTCGCGAGAGTTCCAGTGGATAGACGCGCACATTGATATTGCGGGCGAGTGGCCACCGATCATGTGGTGCGGTTCAGAAAGACCTCGGATACGCTTTGTGGTATTTTTGGTACGTGGTCTTAGTAGTCGGCTATGCCTTCGCACTTGCCCCGCACGGTTTTATTGTGATAACTTTGGCGCGAGTCCCCGACTCGATACGATCGCTATTTATCAGGAATCGTAGTTCGTTATCATACATGTCTCGCTTTATATAGACTACTATGATTTCATTTACGATTTATTTTCGCCACATACTTGGTACAGATCGACCTCCTTCGGGGCTGCGTCATGCCGCAGTAAAGGTACACCGCCGTTGATCCTCGCCTTAGGGTCACGATTCGGCGTTGGGAAAGCTCCGCTTCTCGGAGGCTTATCTCGTATAGTCCCGTCGTTGTAGGTATTTACATTCGGGGTATGGCGGCCCCATCCCGCCATTGTCGTATCATTTCTTAAGGTCCAGTAAATCGCCAAGTGTGGTTGTAAAAAGGATTAAACTGTTCATTTGTAGGAGTTGTTATTTATATATACGCCGAAAGGCAAGTTTTCCTCGACATCGCTTTTGTACTTCATTTGTTTCATGTATGTGTTTTATGTTCCGCTGATTACTCTGATGTTGTATCACTAGGGTGCCCGGGGTAAGGCACCAGTCACGGGCCCAGATTCGGGTCAGGACAATTACATCCGCTCGTCCATGTTTCTAGGTCACGAAAGTATATCAAAGATCCATCCATAGTTTGCCCAGTTAATAATACCCAGGTGATAGAGAGGATATGACGTAGGAAGCAGAGGAGGACATGATAAAGAAGTATCCTCACTTGTTCCCTACATTTCCAGGAAATTCGTTTCTCTACTTGTCAATTTTTTATTGACGTGTTAGCATAAGTATTGTTATGTGGCCATGTGAGGCAAGTGTGATTATGTTGGATGTAGTCAAGGGACTATGCCAATATCTATTTAGATGGAAACCTCGAAGGAACATTCGGGGACGAATGTTCATAAGGAGGAGAAAATGTTACACCCTGAAATTCCAGGACATGTATATGAGAATAGACGGGAGAACACAAGACTTAAAAATTCGAACGAAAGAAAAATTGTGATTCTTAAGGAAAATCTTCCGAACCTCGGGAGGGAAAAATGTTCGTTAATGAGAATTGGGTTCTCAAATTTGTTATTTGATACGCTTAGAATTTATCGGAATTATGGAAGTTTATTTACAGAGTTGGATACGTGGGGCCCACCCGAGAAATTTTACGTTTTTGTGGGGCCTACGAGGTTTCTGATATTTTGACCAATTATGAAAATTTTGGGAAACGAAATATTATGGACCAATGGGAGGGAGACACGTGTCACCCTCCACGTGAATCATCTTGGACGAAATAGTATGGCTAGTGTAGCAAATATTAGCTTGATAAAATGGACCAAGTCAAAGGGCAAGTTGACGCTTGACATAATGGACCAATCTTAGCCATCCAATTGGTTCAATCTTAGCCCTTGATGGTGTTATATATACATACTACTACTAGTAGTAAATATGAATTCCACACTTAGAAATTTTGCAAGAACTTTAGGTACTCCATTTAGAGCTCTCACAAGCTCTAGAAGAAGAAAATTTTGCAATCTTGCTTCATAAATCCCAATATTCAAACCCAAGATTCCTAAAGGTATTCTAAGGATATCCCCCTACAAAAATCCCGGAAAAACTACATTTTTACGTTAGTCGCAACATGAAAACCTAAGGGGTTTTTCATAGTTGGAGTTGGAACTAGAAGAGGAGTTCTTCATGAGCTTCTAAAGATTTCTTGGAGTGGATTGAAACGTCAAGAAGATGAGCTAAAGTTGCTAAGGATCGACTTTGAATTTTGGATTAGATTTGGGCTTATTGAGGTAATAATCTTCGTCTTACTGTTGTAATTGAAGATTCCATGTTATGAAAGTGATAGATGATCATGAGATATAGATTATGAAGATTGATAAGTTTTATGGATTATTGGAAGCCTAAAATCCGAAAAAAAGTTCATGTTAGCCATTAAGATTGTAATTCAATTCAATTATTAGTTACAATCGTCGCATGTTATAGAAGAAAAGAATTATAGTTGTTAGAATTGTTGTTATGTATATAACATGTTGGAATAACGACTAGGACTAAAAAAGAAATTGAAGTAGAATTGATGTTGTTGTAGCCGAGAATGACCATTGAATTATTGGACTGTTTTATACAATTGTGGGGCAGAATTTTACACGTCCTGTTAGGCGTATAATCCCCTTTGATTAGTTGATTGGTTGAGCCTTAAATGTGGCATGTTGGTTATTGATTCCAGGCCTTGAAAAAGGTGGAAAAGTACGTAGAAACAAAGGAAGTGCTGTCCAATTTTCCGTAGAATAAGTGACTTTACACTTAGAATATTCTACGTTAGAAAGCTAGAAGTTGATAGAAGTATTATGGTCATTATATGTTGACATTCTACGTGCGGCATATTCAACTTGGCAAGTGGATTAAGTCGGAGAGGTATGTGAACTCTTCCCTATCTCTTGAGCATGAGTATTTACAAAGGTATAGTACGGTAGACGTACGTATTTTAAGTGAACTTGATTTGAGTTTGGTATCCTTGCCTTGATTTCGAAAAGTATATGTTACTTGATGTTACATGTAAAGATTACTTGACTTGAAAAGAATAAGATACTTGATTTTGGAAAAGTATGGGTTACTTGAACTATTTTAAAAGTTAAGAGACTTGAAGTATTTTGAAAGTATATGACACTTGGTTTTAAAAGTATAAGTCTCTTGGTTTCAAAAAAAATGTAATTGTCTAAAACATAAAGAGTTATAACGGCTTTATGAGAAGTTAGTTATAACGGCTTTATGGAAGGTTAAGAGAGTGTCTACTTGATTTATAGGCATGAGTTGCCTAGGTTGTGAAAGTAGAAGTTACTTGGTTTCAAAGCCTTGAAATGAATTTCTAAAGGTGTAGTAACTTGATTTGAAAAATAGACATGCCTGGATACTACGGGTGTTGGTATCTTGGTGTTTTTATAATAAAAAGGTTCTTTTTAAATGAATGGAAGTACGTAGTACTTTGGGTTAAACTCCCGGATTTTTGTGACATGATAGTACCTTAAGTTTAAATAAATGAGAGTACATGCTAATTAAGTCTAATGAGAAGCTAAGGGATTTCTTAATTTGCTTATGATATTTATGATAGGCCGGTGGTGCTTATGTTATGATGTTCATAATAGCCGGTGGTGCTAGTGTTATATTTTTTTTTGTTACGGGGTAAATCCCCGGGTCATTTGCATGTTACATTTCCATGGATTTGCTACCCATGATGCGAGTGCGGCGTATGTACTCATTGCGGGTCCACAGGGCCCATGCGGGTGAAATAGTCTCATGCGGGTGAAATAGTCCCATGCGAGGCGGATGACCTCATGCAGGTCCACAGGACCTATGCGGGTGAAATAGTCCCAGAAGTAGGATTGCTTAATGATACTACGGCGGGTGGCCCTAATTTGATCGTAAGCTTCCTATTTTTTTTAAATGGTAAAGTCTACTCTTATTTACTCTCATTGTTAGTAAGGCACAATGTACTGTTAAATTGGTTATCATACATGTCTCCAGCTTTATTTTAGACTATATGATTTCATTACAGTACTTTCAATTTTACATATTTGGTACATATTTTGTACTGACCCCCTTTCCTCGGGGGGCTGCATTCATGCCACGGGTTGAGGTACATAGCTTGTTGATCCTCACTCTTAGGATCATTGTTCAGCTGTTGAGAAGCTCCATTACTCCGGAGGCTTTTCTTTGGTTCAAGTCCATGATATTGTCGGTTGTTGTACATTCAGGGGTATGGCGGGGCCCTGTTCCGTCACAGTTGTTATGTCAAAACTCTTAGAGGTATGTAGTCATATCTTGTGGGTCGGATTTTAAAGTGAAAGGATGTAACTGCTTTTGGCTATATATGTATATATATCCGCGAAGCGATACCATTCGGCTAACTTTGTTGTTTACTTCTTATTGTTTTAAGTTGTGTGTTTTATGTATGTTCCGTTGATTTTCTCTGATGGTTACCTGTAAGGGTGCCCAGGTAGGGCACCAATCGCGAGCCCGGGGTCGGGTCGTGACAATGAGAGATACAGCATCTTTGGCTAGATTTGTGGTAGGCGGACTACAGATAGGACCAGAGTTGACCAGGTCAAGCGATTTGAGGTTCGTTATTTCTTGTATTGTGACCCTCCAGAGTATTACGGTTCACTACCCGAGGATGATCCACAGAAGTTCATCCGACAGATGCAACATACCTTGAGGGTAATCAGGGCTTCAGAGACTGAGTCGGTTGAGCTAGCTTCATATATGATGCGGGATATAGCGATAAACTGGTATGAGTCTTGGGAGTTATCCAGGGGAGAGGATGTTCCTCCAGCTACATGGGATGAGTTTACAGAGAAATTCCTTGATCACTTTTTGCCTCCAGAGATGAGGAGGGCTAGAGTTGACAGATTCTTACAATTGAGGCAGGGTGGCAGGACCATTCGTGAGTATAGCCTGGAGTTTGATTCGTTGGCGAGATATGCGCCTACGATTGTGGCTGATATGGCCGATAGAGTTCACCTCTTTGTGATGGGACTAGATCGGTCTCTGACTGATGGTTGTTTGGCAGTGACTCTTCAGCCGGGTATGGATATTGCTCATATCCAGGATTATGCACTGGGAGTCGAGGACAGACATAGGGGGTGTTAGCCAGACAGAGAGCACGACCGAGGCCAGCCTAAGAGGACTTGGTCGGCTGGACACTTTGGGGAGTTTTGAGGTGGACATCCTCACAAGACTGTTAGGTATTCTTCCCACCGGTACAGAGTGAACTTCCACGCCACTGCAGGGTTTGGTCGCTCAGGGTATTCAGGAGCCGGACAGATCTCCAGGGTTGTAGGTTCCGAGCGAAGTGGGTCTTAGCGGTCGAGACCACCTTTACCTCGGTGTTCTCGTGGTAGGTCTCATTTGGGGATTGCCGCATGATTACAGGGGTATGTTATTCTTGCGGCGACCAAGGTCATATGAGGAGATCGCCCTTCCGGAGTGGTATGCGGTGGTATGGCGCGCACTTCTATCGGGTCACCGTGGGTTCTTCATCTTCCATAGCATGCACAGGTGGTGTTCACAGGCCAACAGGACGTGGTAGAGGTCGTGGCGGAGCTTCTAGTTATGGCGGTCCTTCGAATCACATTTATGCTTTAGCCAGCAGACACGATCAGGAGGCGTCACCGGATGTTGTCACAGGTATATTGTTGATCTTTTTCCGTGATGTGTATGCTTTGATAGATCCAGGTTCTACTTTATCATATATATCTCCCCTTATTGTTAGTATATTTGGGATATAACCTAAGTCGATAGAACCTTTTGAGGTAGCTACGCTAGGAGATTCGTAGCTAGGCGTGTAGACAAAAATTGTTCGGTGGTTATATTTAGTCTCCGTACCAGCGGACTTGATTGAGTTAGATATGATGACTTTGATGTGATTATAGGAATGGATTGGCTTGAAACTTGTTATGCTAACATTGATTGTAGAGAAGTTAGTTCGATTCCGTTTCAAGAAGTCGGTTATAGAGTGGAAGGAATACTGGTCGTAGAGGTAGATTTATTTCATACCTCAAGGCAAGGAAGATGGTCCGAAAGGGTTATATTTATCACTTGGTTCGGGTATATGATACGGAAGCTGAGGTACCGGCTCTTCAGTCAGTTCTGGTAGTTAGTGAGTTCCCGGATGTATTCCCAGATGAGCTTCCAGGTCTTCCTCCAGAGCGGGAGATAGAGTTCAAGATTGATATCTTGCGGATACCCAAAGATATATGTATTCCTCCCTATAGAATGGCGCATTCAGAGTTGAAGGAGTTGAAAGAGCAGCTGAGAGACTTGCTTGAAAAATGCTTCATTAAGCCTAGTACATCTCCTTGGGGAGCGCCGATATAAGGTAACCATCAAGAATAGGTATCCCCTCCCAATGATTGATAGTTGCAGAGTTCTAAGTGCTTTTCAAAGATATACCTACGGTCTGGTTATCACCAGGTACGGGTCAGGGTGGTAGATATCCCAAAGACAACATTCAGGGCCTGGTACGGGCATTATAAGTTTCGGGTGTTGTCTTTTGGGTTGACCAATGCTCCAGCAGTGTTCATAGATTTAATGAACCTGGTGTTCAAGTCATTCCTGGATACGTTTGTTATAGTATTCATCGATGATATCCTGGTTTATTCCCGTTCGGAGCAGGAGCATGCGGACCATTTGAGGACAGTACTTGGAGTCCTCCAGCACCGACAGTTGTTTGCCAAGTTTTCTAAGTGTGAGTTTTGGTTGGCCTCAGTGGCATTTTTGGGGCATATTATTGTGATGGTATTCGAGTGGATACACGTAAGATTGAGCGATTAAGACTTGGCCTAGACCTACTACTCCCGAGTACGCAGCTTTTGGGCTAGCGGTATTACAAGAGGTTTGTGGAGAAGTTTGCTTCGATCTCAGTTCCTTTGACTAGGGTAACGTAGAAGGCGGCTAAGGTCTAGTGGACGGATGCTTGTGAGCAGGGCTTCCAGTTGTTGAAAGATAAGTCGACTACGGCTCGCTTCGACTCTTCCCGAGGACTATAGGGTTATGTCGTGTATTGTGACGCTTGGTATTGGGCTAGGTTGAGTGTTGATGCAGATGGTAAGGTTATAGCCACGATCCCGACAGGCTCGAGAAGCATGAGAAGAACTACCCTACTCATGATTTGGAGTTAGCGCGGTGATATCACACGACTGCTCGGGCGATCGTGCCTTACCCGGCACCCAAGTAGTCATACATCGAGAAAACCAGGAATATAAAACAACCAAGATATGAAACAAGTATAAGTAAGACACGCTGGGAAAAAGTTGCCTTTCGGCATAATGTATATAAATAACCCAAAACGAGCGATACATCCCAACCTTACAACAGTCTGCACCTGCTAAGAGTTTTAAAACAACAATGGCGGGACAGGGCCCCGCCATACCCCTGAATACAAATATCTACAACGACAGGGGACCATACCAAAATGCTAAGCTTCCGGAGAACGGAGCTTTCCCAACGCTGAAGCGGTGATCCTAAGAACGGGGATCAACAGTAGGAGTACCTTTACCTGCGGCATTTAACGCGGCCTTGGCGAGGTCGATAACAGTACCAAGTATGTGAAACCAAAATATCGTAAATGAAATCATAGTAGTCTATATAAGGCGAGAAGTATGATAAGCCAACACTACGATTCACGATAAATAAGCAACATGCGAAGTCGTGACTCATGCCTCAAAGTCATCACAATAGAAATGACGGGGTAAATGCGAAGGCATGGCCGACTACTAAAACCCACGCACCAACAAGGTCATAAAGCGTATCATGAGATCTGTCTAGACCGTCACATGATCAAAGCGGCCACTCGCCGCGATATCTAATGTGCGATCTAGTCACGAACTTCCCGCACTCGCATAGGCCAAACAGATAGGCCCGCATGAGGTATAACCCCGCATCGAGGGTAGCTACTCCGGCGGCGTCTAGACACGTCGTCCGCATGGCTACAAGAACCGCATGACCACAAGGGCGATACTAACTGGAACTCCCGCAGCCCGCATAGGCCATCTGCACTGCATAAGGTATTCTCGAATCATAGGTCCATCGACCGCTGAGTCTACCCGTGACGGAGGCGGCTTAACCGGAGTTATGAATGATATAATATCAACATAACCGCTTATTGCTAAACAACATAAGTACAACAAGAAAAACCCCTTTACACAAATATCACAAGATACTAACTCACGTAGCATCCTAACATGTTTACTTATCAAGTCAACAAGAAAATATTACAAGACTATCACAAATCAATACAATCAAGTTATTCACACAAGGTACCTTCTATATTATGTTAACAAGTTCGGGTTGTTAGCCCCAAAGTACTTCATGTATTACTCTTTTAAAAGATCCGTTTCTTTTACAAAAGTCACACAATACCCGTAGTATAAAAATAGAGTAATTATCTTTTGAAGTTCATTAAAACACTTCTCCTTGTAAAATCAAGTAACAACATTCTTTTCCTAACGTTCAAGTTTGCCTAATTTCAATTACTCAAGTTTCTCATTTTCGAAAGGGTTTGTAGTTCATAGTTTTAATCCTTTAAAACAATTTGAGAAACATATACCCTAAGTGTGAGTAGGTTATTAATATTCGTAACAATCTTATTACAGCAGCCATGATCTAGTAAATGCAATATCCTTTTGTCTCATCTTAGCTCCTATGCAGATGGAAGTTTCTACTAGTTTTAATAATACCTTATTAGTCAAAATAATTCCCTTTATTAGCGCTGCTGTGGTTTGTTCGACATTTATTCTGATTGGTAAAACATCATTCCTTTTGAAAACCAAAAATACTAATTACTCACTAATGAGGTTTCACACTTTTTAACAAAATTCATATTAGTATAATAAGTCAAGTCTCTTATTTCCTTAAATCAATAAATCGTCTTTTTATCACTCTTAAGCCGTTATACCTAACCTCCCATAAAGCTAGTATAACTCTTGACTTTTAAAACCAAGTGTTACTCTTACATTAAAAATGATTCAAGATTCTTTTGAAATGTTTTGATTCTTTATTATTCAGCTTAAGCTGAGGCATCGCAAAGTATTATTCAAGGCTTAAGCCGAGGCATTGCGTAAGTATTATTCAGCTTAAGTCAAAGACATTGCCGTAGTTATTATTCGATTAACACACGACGTCTACCGTACTATATATATTGTAAAATATCATGCTTTAGGAAGAATCACATACCTTCTGGCGAAAACCTCCGCCAAGTTGAATATGTCGCGCAGAGTATCGACTATAATACCAACACGTCTATCAACGCCCGTATCAGATTGCATAAAAGTTCTAAGCGAGGGTTCGATATTCTATGGTCATTTGGGCAAGACTTCCCTACCCTGAGCTACTCAAGTGCATTGTGAAAACAGTCCCATGTAAGTACGATTCTATTATTCATCTTTTAAACCCTTCTACTGTGATAACATCAATTCTATTCGCAATATCCTTCTAAGTATTTAATACTTATTCCTATACTTCTACGATATATATTCTAATTACAAAAGGAGGATAAGGTTATTTACCTCGGTAAGCCCAATAATATCCTAGATAAAAGTCGCCGAGCAAGGTTTAGCTCCTAAGTTGTGCGCCCAGAGTCTAATAAAACCTTAGAAGTTCTTCACAACTTCTACTAAGGACTAAGGGATTTGGGCTAGGGTAATTCGGGCATTATAACGATACTAAGGCAATTTTTCTACCAAGGAGGGGGTAGTGTTTGGCTAGGCTAGCTTTAGGGGGTTGCTCTGCTAGGGCTTCTCAAAAGGGAGGGTGTGTTTGGACAGAAACAACAAGAGGAGAGGGAGGGATTTGAGACTTAGATAGATTGCTCAATTTAGGATGAAATAACTCTTCAACAAGGGGGGTATTTATAGGTCAAGACATGGCCAACCAATGGCCAAGATTATGCCAAGTGCAAGGCAAGTGTAGGGTGAGGATTAAGGCAAGTGTCCTTGGCCAACTTCCACACAAAATAACCTACCAACACAAAGACAAAACAAGCCAACCAAATCGGCCCTATTGCGGTGACATCCATCAATGAGAGGGTGACAAGTGTCGCCTCTCGTTGATCCAACGTGTTGCGTCTCTCGAAAAATCCGCAAAAATTAGAAACGACATGGCCGAATTTATCCTACGCGAGTTGTGTAAAACGTTTCGTCGAAAAACGACTCTAAACGGGTGTTGTGTACAAAGTGGAATTCGTCCAAGCCAACTAGGGGGGGGGGGTGACACGTGTCGCCCTCCTACTCGTCCAAAATATTTCATCTTCCGAAAATATCCACAATGGCCAAAATCTCGAAAACAAAGTGGGCCCCACAAAACCGTAAATTTTCTCCCGTGGGCCCCACGTGACCATTTCCGAAAATAAAATTCCATAATTCTCTAAAATTCCAAGAAGTCCGAATACCAAATCTGGGAATCCAATTCCCATTAACGAATCTTTTTCCTTCACAAAAACCGGAAACTTTTCCGTGGAAAAATCACCTCTTTCTTCCATTCCAATTCCAATGTCGTATTCTCGTACGTACGTCCTCGCATACATACCTTGAAACTACGGGGTATAACAGATACATGCTTTAAAGATATGGAGACACTATCTATATAGGGTTCATGTTGACATTTATATAGATCATAAGAGTCTCCAGTATATCTTCAAATAGAAGGAGCTGAACTTACGACAGAGACGGTGGTTAGAGTTACTTAAGGACTATGATGTTGATATCTTGTACCACCCAGGGAAAGCCAATGTGATAGCGGATGCTCTTAGCCGTCGGTCTATGGGTATTTTGACAGATGTGCAGCCAGATAGAAAGGGGATGGTTCGTTAGATACACCAGTTAGCGAGCCTTGGAGTCCGGTTGGCCGATTCTGGAGATAATGGAGTTCTTGTTCGAGGGGTTTCCAAGTCCTCTATCGTAGAAGAGGTAAAGAGGCATCAGTATAAAAATCCTGTTCTGGTAAGGTATAGAGATGCAACTCTTCGAAAGGAGAAACTCTATTTGAGGTTGCACCGACAGGTGCTACGCACGGCGCAGTGTGTGTACCGATGTTGCGGGCTACAGCAAAGGTCATAGGAGAAGCACACAGTGCTCGATATTCTATTCATCCGGGGTCGACAAAGATGTATCATGACCTCAGATGCGTATATTGTGGGATGGCTTGAAAAGGGATGTAGCAGGGTTCGTTCGTCTATGCGAATTGTCGGCGAGTTAAGGTTGAGCACCGAGCACGATGGTTTATTGCAGGGGATAGAGATACCGAATTGGAAGTGGGAAGTGATTAATATGGACTTCGTTACAGGCTTACCTCGTACACAGAGGAAGTATGACTCCATATGGGTGATTGTAGATAGGCTGACGAAATCAACCCATTTTATTCCAGTCAGGACTACTTACTCAGCTGAGGACTATGCTAGACTGTATATCAGGGAGATAGTGAGACTGCACGGGGTTCCCACATCTATTATATCGGATAGAGGGCCTCAGTTTAAAACTAACTTTTGGAGGTCTTTCCTGAAGGGATTGGGGACACAGGTGAGTCTTAGCACCGCATTTCATCCTCAGACTGATGGGCAGGCATAACGTACTATTCAGACACTTGAGGATATGTTGAGAGCCTGTGTTATTGACTTCAGGGGTAGCTGTGAGGATCATTTTCCACTTGTTGAGTTCGCGTATAACAACAACTACCATTATAGCATTCAGATGGCCTCGTATGAGGCCTTATATGGGAGGAGGTGCAGGTCACCTATAGGTTAGTTTGATGTGGGCGCGACTAAGTTACTCAGCCCATACATGATTCAGTAAGTTGTGGATAAGGTGAAGCTTATTCAGGAGAGATTATTAGCAGCACAGAGTCGACAGAAGTCGTATGCAGATAATCGACGTCGGCACTTGGAGTTTCAGCTTGATGACTGGGTATTCTTGAAGGTATCACCCATGAAGGGTGTGATAAGGTTTGGTAAGAAGGGGAAGCTTAGCCCGTGGTACATTGGGCCTTACCAGATTATTCGCAGCGTAGGCAAGGTTGACTATGAGTTGGATCTACCATCTGATTTGGAAGCGGTACATCCAGTTTTTCACATATCGATGTTGCGTAAGTGTATTGGTGATCCATCTAGAGTCTTCCCAGTAGATGATGTCCAGGTGACAGAAGAGTTGGCTTATGATGAGAGTCCCATAGCCATACTTGATCGCCAGGTTAGACGGTTACGGACTAAGGGTGTGTCTTCCGTCAAGGTATTGTGGCGGAACAACAATAGGGAAGAGATGACCTGGGAAGCAGAAAATGATATTCAGAGGAAGTATCCTCACTTGTTCCCTACACCTCCAGGTAATTCTATATCTTACTTGACTATATGTGTCATATTGTGGTCATGTGAGACATCTTTGTGTTTGTTGAGTATTGGTTGTTAGGTATAGTTAGGAGACTATGCCGAGAATTGTATAGCTTAAGACCTAGTATGAACATTCGGGAAATGTTTCTAAGGGGAGAATGTTACACCAGTAATTCTATGGCTACTAAGTGAGAACATGATTATGGAAATAAGATTTGAATGTTGGAAGGGAAGGAGTTTTACATTTTCTTAGACGGAAAATTTTCGAGATTAATGTGATGACAAGAATTAATTTCTAGTAGATGAATTATTTCCAATAGAATTATGGACTTAGTGATAATTTATCAAGTCTTGGCATTGGAATACTTGAGACCATGAAATTTCAAGAAAATATGGCTACGTGTGAGATATTTTGAGTGAAGGGTAGACAAATGGACAAGTGGAGTCCATGTGTCCCTCTCCACTTGTGAGGTGTACACTTTATATATATGCAAGGGCATTACAAGTCTTGCAAGACTTAGAACAAATATCTTCATCTTGAAACCTCATATCTCTTTCTCTCCTTGAAGTTTTGAAATCACCATAGAAAAATAGAAGAACAAGATCAACTTATTTTCTTTCCAAGATTAAGCACCTAGACTAAGTTCTAAACTAAGTTAACCTTCCGATATTGGTGATCACGATTTTGGCCGAGAACAAGGTCTTGAAACCCTAAGCTTTTTATGAACTTTTTGGAAGAAACACACGAAGACAAGATTGATACAAGCTTGTAGAGGTTACATGTGTGTTAGTGTAACGTGAAGAAGTGGTGCTAAAGTGAAGTAGTGTGTGGACTGTTTTTTGCTAAAGTGAAGGTAAGATTTCTTCTTCCTTTTGAAGTTATTGGAAGTTAAATCATGTTGTAATTGATAGATGAACTTATGTTATGTAAAAAGGAGAATAAGAAATACATGTCGCAGTTTTTGTCATGATAGCCGAAACTGGACAGTTTTGGTGGTTGTTGGATTCGTTGGTTATTGTTGTTGTTATCATCACCTATTTCATGTTAAAAGGAAGGAAATCTTGTTGTTACAAGTTGATATAGTTTGTATATAAGTGTTGGAATACGAATCGGATTATAAGGAGTTATACAAAGGACTTTGGTTGTAGAAGTTGGCCGAAAAACTGCATGAAACTGTGAGACGTTGTTGTGCTATTTTGGGAACTGTTTTATACGTGTTATATGCTGAAAATTCAGTTATCATTATGCATGTTTAAATGTGGTAATTTCTAACGTAAGTCCTAAAGGAGTAAGGATATATAAAGTTGTTGTAAGCTTCACATTTTACTCTCATTGTCGTAGAAGTATGGACTGTTTTTATGGGCTGTTTTTGTATGGATTAAGAGGCCGGATTTACATAATAAATAGGTGTGTGAATCACCTTGGTTGCTGTTCTGGTTATGCCCTTGAGTGGTGCTTGGTTATTGATGTATATGGCCTTATTTTTAAGGTGGAAAAGTACGTATAAATAGGGGAAGTGCTGCCCAAATTTTTATATAAAAGGAGATTCATTATGTAGTATAAGTGTATACTAGTATCATGGAATTGATAGACGTGTTATTGTCATTATAGGTTGAAGAACTACTTGAGACGTATTCTAGTTGTCAAGTTGGTATAGCCTATAAGGTATGTGAAACTAACCTTTCTTCTTTGGCATGATTGTTATATGAAATAAGTGTGCGGACCTTATTGTGACTAACCAACACGACAAGTAGAATATGTCCCAAATAGGTACTTCAACGTATATGACAACACGTCTATCAACTTCATGATACTAGTATACACTTATACCACATAATGAATCTCCTTTCTTATAAAAATTTGGACAACACTTCCCCTGTTTACACGTATTTTTCCACCTTTCAACAAGGCCAATTTCATCAATAACCAAGGCACCAATTAAGGGCACAACCAAAATAGCAACTAAAGGGGATTACACGCCTACTTTATGTGTAAAATTCAGCCCCTTAATCCATATAAAAACAGTTCGCAAAAACATTATGTGTTCCACAACAACAAGGGTAAAATGTGAGGCCTTTCAACACCTTTATACACCCTTATTCCTTTAGGACTTTCATTAGCAATTACTAAACTTAAACATGCATAATGGTGGCTGATTTTCCAGCATTTTAATACCACAAAATAGTCCCTAAAACTGCACACAATATCCAACAGTTTTATAGTAATTCTCGGCCAAACAACCCCAATACAATAACCCTTTCCATAATCCTTTTTAATCCAATTCAAGTTCCAATACTTCCATACAAATCATATCAACTTATCAACAACAAGATTACTTCATTTTATCATGCAATAGGTGAAGATAACAACAACAATAACCAACGAATCCAATGTCACAAAAACTGCCCATAATCGGCCAACCACAATATTGTCACATGCACTTCTTATTTTACATTTCTCTTAACACAAGTTCATCCCTTAACTATATCAACATGTAATATCCAATTACTTCAAGAGAAAGAAGAGATCTTACCTTATTTTTAGCCCAAAAACAGTCCACTAGTTCGGCCCTCTCCCTCACTTTTTCACCACCTCTTCAAGTCTCAACAACACACATGTATCCTCTACAAGCTTGTATCCATCTTGCTTTCTTGTTTTTCTTCCAAAAATTTCATAACAAGCTTAGGGTTTTCTTGGCAAAAACTTGCCAAAACTGTGACTCAAAGGCTTGGAGAGTTAACCTTGGCTTAGCACTTAGTCAAGGTGCTTAATCTAGAAGGATTAGTAACTCTTGATCTTAACTTTTGGGCTTAGGAGATTCTCAAAAATTTGGGGAGAAAAGGAGAAGATACGTGTCTCAAGGGTGAAGATATTATGAGAGCTAAGTCTTGCCA
The DNA here is from genome assembly GCA_029844215.1 of Przewalskia tangutica. NCBI lineage: Eukaryota > Viridiplantae > Streptophyta > Magnoliopsida > Solanales > Solanaceae > Przewalskia > Przewalskia tangutica. Next base: position 17,765,965 of record CM056725.1, on the reverse strand, counting down.
AGTATATCTTATAAGGTGTGAGACTTGAAAGACAAGTGAGAGGACACATGTCACCCTCTCATTGGTCGAATCCACTTAATAAAATATCTTAATATTTATCCAAAATATCTAAAATCGAAGGGCCCAGCGAAATTATAAATTTTTTAGCGGGCCCCATAAATTTCCAATACTTCGTAATCCATTACTAATTCCATAAATCCAATTAGAAGCGTTAAACTCCAAGTTAATAAGTTTCGCCGTCACGTTTTTTCCAAAAAATTTCGAAGGATAATATAAACATTCTTTCCTTTCAACCTTCAATTCTTAATTCCTTAATCACGTTCTCATATTAATGTCATGTAATTACGGGGTGTAACATCCTTCCCTCCTTAGAAACATTCATCCTCGAATGTTCATCAAATGTCTCAGCTATACAAACTTCGGCATAGTCTCCTTTAACTATACCTAACAACCCATACTCGTTAGTGTCGATCTGGCGAACTGCGGCGTCGGCGCATGATTTCGGATTTCTGCAGCTCTTTGAAGTTTCAGAACTGCGGTCCTATTCTTTGGCACCGAGGTGATGTGCCTGAATTCGCAGCACCCATTTATCACTTAATCTCTTCTTTTTCTACAAGTCCCAACAATACTCAGCAAACCCAAAGATGCCACACCGGGCCACAATATAACACAGTCTCATTCACCAATCACATGTGGTGTATACTCAAACCAATGAATCATCACCTCTAATATACTTCACTTATACCATGTACCTTAACCACGATCACATATAAAATACTTTATTAAAGAAGGCCTTGTATATCTAAAGTCTCAACGATTATTCCCATATTCTAGGATTCTCAATTTTTCCATGTCCCAAACTTACATTATCTCTCCCCGTATACGGGTAAGACAACTCCTCTTAATCTCAAAATCATGTTGTCTCAATCATAACAACCCTACTTACTCCATACCAATATTATTAGTACATATCACTTAAGCATTCAACACCGCTTAATCTATGACATGGTATGTCGTTAAGTCGATTAAGCGTAATATCTTAAGGTCCATCACCTCTCCGACAACTCATCACCTCCTAATTACTCCAAATTAGCACATATATAACCTTGATAAGGATTCATTAAATTGTTTCATACCTTCAAGTAATTTATAAAGCTTAACCATCTCATTTTATCCGTAATCATTTGGAAACACACGTGTCACTAATAAATATGTCCGTAGAGGCGTACATCATCATACCAACTATACAACAATTTTACCAACTTGTATACCAAGTCCATATATTTCCTTCCGGGACTGCGCTTTCTCATACCGCAACCACAATAATACGCTAGGAGGGACTACACAACAAAGCGACTCTATCGCACGATATTAGAGTAAGAAGAATAGAAATCAATCCTAAATGTCTGTAGCCTCTTGTTTATGGGTGTGATGCACAACATCGATAACGAAGACTATCTTTACCTGATGCTGTAGAAATTCGAGGACTAAGCGCTCGATACCACTCTTGTCACAACCAAAACCCGGGCCCACGTGGTGCCCTACTGGGCACCGCCTACCCATACATCACATAAAATCAGCGAAAACTCTAAGAAAACTCATGTTATAAGCAGGCAAGCGATGAAATTTGCGTATATATAAAAGTGAACATCGACAACACGATGAGTACATCCGGCCAACAATATATATACAACTCACGCATGTCCAACCCACATATGAATACATACCTCTATGAGTTTGGACAGTAACCTATGAATGGACAAGGCCCCGCCGTAACCCTGAATATACACAAGTCTACAACCAAAGACCTGTATTAAGATGACAAGCTCGGAATAAAGGATCCGTCTCAACAAGTGGGCAAGGATCCTAAGCTCGCGGATCCACAATGGCGTACATATACTGCGGGCATGACGCGGCCCCGAAGAAGTCGATACAACAAGTACTAAGTATGTAAACAGGAAGTACAATAAACAAGATCATAACTGTACAAAAGATGACAGGAGCAAGTATGAAAACCTTATACCAGATCCAACCGTGCCATATAAAATAAGAGTCAACTGTACCTTGTATCACTGTACCACTGTACCATATACTGCCCGACATTTAGTGAAGGACGCGGTAAACACTGTTTCATATACTGCCCTGTCCATTAAGGTATACTGTCCGGTCCATTCTGGGATACGGTAAAGTCATGTAATATATATACTGCCCTGCCCATTAAAGTATACTGCCGGTCCATTCTGGGACACGATAAAGTCATGTAATATATATATTGCCCTGCCCATTAAGGTATACTGCCCGGTCCTTTTTGGGACACGGTAAAGTCATGTAATATATATATTGCCATGCCCATTAAGGTATACTTCGATCCATTACGGGAACCGCGTTTAGGTATCTTGCCGATCCATTCTGGGACACGGTAAAGTCATGTAGTCATATACTTCCCATCAAGGTATACTGCCCGGCCCATTTTGGGACATGGTAAAGTCATATATACATAAATTGCCCCTCCAAGGTATACTGCCCGACTCTTTCTGGGATGCGGTAAACTGGAATAATAACAATAACGTGAATAACTATCATGAGCAACCATATGCAATTTAAATCATATTTGACTCTCATTAGAACCATTAAAATGAACCTTCATTTTAGAAAAGCCAAGGCATTATCACATCTTGCAATATTAGGGCTTGAACGAAAAGTACTATGTACGTTCACCGTACCTTCATTTTAAGTAAATCCTTTGACTCTCAATGAAACAATATAAAATAACTTTTATTTAGAAACTCCAGTGTACTATCACGTCATCAATAAAGATTAAGATCCAATAAAATCATGTACGTCCGCCGTACTATCTTTCCTTTATAAAATCTCAAGACACTAGCACTTGTAGCATCAAGGTACTTCCACTTTTAAAATCAAGGCACTTACACCTTTAAAATCAAGTAACTTATTCTTTGCAAATCAAGTCACTTATACTTTTCAAATCAAGTAAACACTACAATGAAATCCCAATTCATTTTAAAATCGTATGTCGACCGTACACTCATTTTATAAGGTTCATGCTCAAATAAAGATAGGAAGAGTTCCACATACCGCTTGTCATCTGTACCAACTCGATAATCTAAATTCATCTCGCTCCTCTGGCTAACATTATGGAAACATTTGCATAGTGATAACCGATCACGAATTGCCACATTAATCCATTTATGAGCCTTTAGCGGGTTATATATTAATAATGATCTTATCTAATCGGATGTGAACTTAGAAAGTGTAAAACGAACTGGTTATATCTTAGCTTCTATGCAGATGGAAATTCTACTCATTTCAATATAAGTGATTGTCGATACTTTTTTTCATTAACGCTGCAATGGATTGTTAGATACCTTTTTCATTTAACGCTGCAATGACTTATTTTAATATGCTTACCAAAATCAATCTCAACGCTTAATACCACAGAACCACTGTCACGACCTCTTGGGTGGCACGGTGCAGGTGATCCTCTCTCTCGGTCCTCATCCGCGTGCGTAAGCTTGCGTCACGGCAATATACATACACGGTGAAGGGCCACTCCGCATCGCGATGTCATAAAGCGGTCTAGCCCGTCACATGGCGATGAACTCTGTCACCATGTCGCGATGGTGGCGCAGCGTACGACCAATGAGTCAAACTCCAGGTGGTACTCTCTGGTAGTCCTCCCATTCTGTCTCAATGTATAGAATCTATACACGCGGGCTGTCCTCATCTCAGGAGGCAAAAAGTGATCAAGGAAGGCCTCTGTGAATTCATCCCAAACAGCTGGAAGAGCATCAACACCTCTCGGCAGCTCGCGACTCAAACAGGTTCAACGCGATATCGCGTAACGGTAGAAGGCTAACACTGACTCTGTCTCCGAGGCCCTAAGCACCTGCATAGTCTGATGTCGGCTCTAGGGTTAGCTACCTGCTCCTGTCGTGACGCCACTATGCTTTACTCAATAACTGATCGCTCTCGTAATCTCTATACTCGCCTGGCTGCGGGCGAGGCTCGGTGTCGAAACCTCTGGAGCTACGGCTGCTCTCGGCTCCTCTAATACTGCCGGCATGGCTGAACTCGCCGACCCGCCCACAACCTCGGGCATAGTGCGGGCACGAGTCCTAGTAACCTCTACGTGCACCGCTAGCGCCTGCTGCGCCTTGCCCTACAGGCCTGTCGCTTCCGTGAGGCATAAGCGATACATAAGAATTGGTCGGAGAGGATTCAACCTAATAAGACACTCTGCGCACGATCTGAGAGAGAGAAGAATGAAATCAATCCTAAATGTCCTGCGACCTCACGATTATAGATGTGGTGCACAACACACCGATAATCAAGACTCTACTAGACACGGTTTGTAGACACTTTCCGAGGACTAACTTCTCTGATACCACTTTTGTCATGACCCGACCTCGGGCCCGCGACTGGTGTCCTACTGGGCACCCCTTACAGGTATACATCAGAGAATAGTAGCGAAACATACAAAACTTAACAACAAATATCAACAGGCTAGCCGATAAGGCCGCCTTCCGGGAAATATACATAACCCAAAATAAAAACAGTACATCTCTGTTCTTACAACCCAATCCACAATATATGACTACAGACCTCTAAGAATAACAACTGTGATGGGACAGGGCCCCGCCATACCCCTGAATATACATAAATCTACAATATCAGAGAAATCGTACCAAATGACAAGCCTCCGGAGAAATGGAGCTTCTGACACCTGATCAGTGATCCTAAGAATGAGGATCCACCACCGCTACTTTACCACTGCGGCGTGAGCGCCGAGAAAGGGGAGACACAATATGTACCAAGTATGTAAAATTGGAAAAATACTGCAATTTACATCATAAGTCTAAAAGAAAGCTGGAGACATGTATGATAATCAAATTAGCAGTATACTGTGCCTTACTAACAATGAGAGAAAAATATACATTTCCGGTTCTTAAAAATAGGAAGCCTGTGATTAACCTAGGACCATCCACCCGTAGTATTATCACGCAATCCTACTCCTGGGACTATTTCACCCGCATAGGCCATATGGACCCGCATGAGGTAACTTCCGCCGCATAGGGTCCGCCCGCATAGGACTATTTTACCCGCATGAGCCCTACAGACTCGCATGAGGTATTCCTCGCATCGTGGGTAGCAAATCCACGGAATATGCAAATGCCACAAACCCGGGAAATGACCCCGTAATGAACAATATATCACAAGCACAGCCGGCTACTATAAATAACATAAACAAGTTAAGAAACCCCTTAACTTCTCATTTGACTTAATTAGCATACACTCTCATTTCTTTTAACTTAAGACACTATCGTATCATAAAAGATCTGGGAATTTAACCCAAAGTACTACGTACTTCTATTATTTTAAAATGACTCTTTTTCATATAAAACTCCAAGATACTAATAACCGTAGTATCAAGTCATTTCTAACTTTTCAAGACAAGTCACAATACCTTTTAGAAATACATTTATAGGCTTCTAAATCAAGTGACTTTTTACTTTAAAACTTTAAGCAATTGATGCCTTTAAATCAATTTGCCTTTCTACATTTCAAGTCATTTATCTTTATTTACATCACTAGAGTAAACCATTCTTTCAACTTTCTATAAAGTTATTATAACCAACTTTCCATAAAGCTGTTATACTAACTTTATGCTTAGACACTTACATTCTTTCTTTATAACCAAGAGACTTGTACTTTCCAAAAACCAAGTATCATATACTTTCAAAATACTTCAAGTCTCTTAACTTTAGAAACTAAGATATCCTTAATATTTAAAACAAGTAAGTTAATTCCCTAACTCAACCAACCTGAACATTCTTAAAACAAGTCAAGGATATCAAATGAAACTAAATTCATTTAAAGCTCGTACGTCTACCGTACTATACATTTATAACTACTCATGCTCAAGAGATAAGAAAGTTCCACATACCTCTTCGGTTCAATCCACTTGCTAAGTCCACTATGCCGTACGTAGTATGTCAACCTATAATGACCATAATACGTCTATTATCCTCTAGCTTCAAACGTATAATATTCTAAGTGTAAAGTCACCAAATTCTACGGAAAATCGGACAGCACTTCCTTTGTTTCTACGTACTTTTCCACCTTTTTCAAGGCCCGAATTCAATAAACAAACATGTCACATTTAAGACTAAAAAATGTAGTTAAAAATAGGGGATTACACGCCTAACAAGACGTGTAAAATTCTGCCCCACAATTGATATCAAACTAGTCTAAAAGACAATGTCATTCACGGCCAAAAGGTGCAACAACATATCATCCTTTCCAATTCCTTTTCAATTCAAGTTGTCTAGTATAACATGTTATAAAGCCGCATTCGATTATAACAACTACAATCTTCAAGTAGATAACATGCGACGATTCTAATTATCGACCAAATTGTATTTCGATTTCAAATGGCTAACAAGGTCATTTCGGATTTAGGCTTCCAATATCCATAACTCTTATGAATATCCAATACATATATCTCATGCTTGTTAAAATGTAGAGTTACAATAATATGTAATCTTATAACACTTAAGAGAACAAGATTGTTACCTTGACGAGCCTTAATCCAACTTCAAGATCTGAAGTCTCTCCCTAGCAACTTAGCGCCTCTCCTTGACACTCTAATCCGCCACTTTAAGCCCTTAGAAGTTCACAAACAACTTTCCTTCAATTTCCAATCCAAACCTATGAAAGCGACTTAGGTTTTCACCTTGCGACTAATGCAAAAATGACACTTTTCCGTGATTTTTCTATTGAGATACCCTTACAATACCCTTAGGAACCTTGGTTTAAAGTTTTGAGATTATTGAACAACAAACAAAAAAATTTCTTGCTCACTAGAACCCTGACCCGAGAGCCCTCTATGAAGTCTTCAAATTTTTTCAAATTTTTCTAAGTGTAGTAAGCCCTGTCTTGCTACTAGTGTTATTATATAACAACATGGAGGGTCAAGATTAGAACATATGGGTGGCTTGGATGCATTTTACTAAAATATCAAGCCAAGTGGGCTCTTTGACTAAGTCAATATTATCAAGCTCTAGCCTAGCAAGACTTGGTCATCTTACCATTGGTCAAATGACCCTTCTAACCTTGGTCCATTCGACCATGACCATCCAAGGTGGGGGGGGGGGGTGACACGTGTCACCCGCCCATTCGTCGCAATATTTCGTTTTCAGACATTTCCATAAATCCGATAAATTTTTACTAGTCTCAAATATTAAAATTTTTTATTTCTTACGTGCGTTCTTATAAACGTGTCACGGAATTACGAGTGTAACATTCTTCCCCTTAGAAACATTAGTCACAGAATGTTCTTTGAGTCAATCTTATAAATAGCGACATAGTCTCCTTTTACAACCCCTACATACCAATAATGCCATACGTGACCACATAATAGCACTTAAGAAAAAATACTTCAAATAAAACTTTGACAAGTAAGGGAAATGAATTACCTGAAGGTATAGAGAATAAGTGAGGATACTTCCTCAACATTTCCTCCTCTGCTTCCCAAGTCATCTCCTCCCTATTATCGTTCCGCCACAAGACTTTGGCGGAAGCCACATCCTTGGTCATGATCGCGACACAGCGATCGAGTATCGCTATGGGTATCACGACCGACCTCGGACCGTGGTGGTGCCTTACCGGGCACCTAGTGATACAACATCAGAGAAAAACCAGCGGAAATAAAAACTCATGAAAGAAAATAGTGAAATAAGAAAACAGGCTAACCCAAACGGTTACCTTTTTGTACATAAATGAAAACTTGAACAGTTACATCCTTACAAACTCTGCCCACAACAGTGCTACAGACCTCTAAGAATTTTAAAACCATAATGACGGGACAGGGCCCCGCCATGCCCCTGAATGTACAAAAGTCTACTACTTGAGGAAGTGTACCACGGGAAAAGCTTAGGAGATATGGAGCTTTCAGAACCGAACAACAATCCTAAGAGTGCGGATCGGCCAAGCTATGTACCTCAACTGCGGCATGAACGCGGCCCCGAAGGAGGTCGATAACAGTACCAAGTATGTGGCGAAAAATCACGTAAATGAAATCATAATAGTCTATATAAAGCGGGAGACATGTATGATAACCAAACTACGATACACAACATATAGCGATCATGTCAAGAGAGGACTCGTGCGTGAAATCATCACTCAAATACAACCCGAATTTAACCCGCATGATAGCGCGTGCGGCATCTCACCTCGGTATAAGCGTGGCCTGGGCCGTCTAGTGGGCCCATACCGTGGACCATCCAACGTGTCGGTATGCCCAAAGGAGATAACAAGATAACAATCCTGTGGAAGCATGCGTGGGCCACCCAACGTGTCGGTATGTCCAAACAACTAACAAGAGAATACTCACCATGGAAGCATACCCGTGGGCTACCCAACGTGTCAGTATGTCCAAACAAATAAAAAGAGAATACTCACCATGGAAGCATACCCGTGGGCTACCCAACGTGTCAGTATGTCCAAACAAATAACAAGAGAACACTCACCGTGGAAGCATACCCGTGGGCTATGATGCGCGGTAAGATGCACACACTTTAAACGCAAGTGCACGTTATCGTGACAAGTAGTATAGTCTTGATAATACCGAATATCGTCCTCAAGGATTAGGGTTCAATTACCAACTATCTATTTTTTGGTATCTATTTGGTAAATTGATATTTAGATTTGTTGTTTATAACTAAGGATTATAAAAGCTATTTAACTAAAAGGGTTTACTTCAGTTGTGATGAGAATAGGGCTTCCATGTATCCTTACTATCCGCTTATGCTACTTACTAATGCATTTAACTTATGGTATTCTTCTTTAGGAGAAAGCAGGTTTACGAAATCGTTTTATACTCCCGCTAGGGTTATATAAACACTCAACCCCAGTATCGCACCTTACCTACCTCTCGGTGATAAGGATAACTTTATAGGAGGATTAAGAACAAAAACCTAGTTGACCGTCACGCACAATGCGCAAAATTAGGGTTGTTAAGCCTCTCATCAACGCTACATAAATAATTGAGGTATTTTCATCCCCAATCCAAGAATGTCTACCCAACTTACAGCATATTCACAATCCCCCCTTCTCAGAATCTGATTAGAAATCATATAGTGATAATTAGTTGTCAATTAATTACCAAGAATTCAACTCAATTATTGGATAGATCTCACAATAAGAAAAATAACCATAAGCATGCATTAATTTATAACATAGGGTTCTAGCAATTCAACATGGAAAGCCCTATAAGAGAATTAGTTCCTAGCCATAAATATGACAAGAACAAATTCAAAGTTCATCATAAAAACTGAAATAAAGTAAATGAAAGGAAAAGAAATTACTAAACTAATGGTATCTAATCTCCAAGCCAAAGTCTTGTGTTGTGCAAGAAGGGAAACCCTTAAAAACTGCCTAGGGTTCTCCTTTTATAAGTACGCAAACCGCCTCCTCTTTTCCTTGGGCTGGCGATTTTCAAAGACCTAATTTTTCAGCGTCGGCGCGCGCCTGCGACAGCGCGCTTGGCCCGGAAGTTCTGTCCGTCGGGTGTTTTGGCGTCGCGGCCACGATATCTGCTATCGAGGGCGCCAGCGCTGTATCTTATGTAGCTCGCCGGATGTTTGGCGCGCGGCCTGCTTTTTGTCACGAGGCGCGGCGGCCAGTCTTCGACCTCTACGGATAGTGGCGCGCGCTGCTGCGAGGGCGCGCGCTGGTCTTAATTTTCCCTCGTTCGCCACTTTCTCGATTCGGCTCTGGCATCTCCTCTTGCCCTCTTTTTGCTCTTTTTCCGCCATTTGGTCATTTTAACCACTTTGACTCAAAAGAAAGAAAAACTATCCTGTCGACACTTAGATGTGCAAAATGGGACAAAAGACTAGCTGCCCGACTCAAAAGTGTATATAAAATACAGATCAAATACCCCAAACTTAACCTTTGTTAGCCTCGAGCAAAGATAGAAAGAAATTAAATAAAAGTCTCAAAGAGCGAAAAATAAAAGACTCACGCCATTGATCACTTTTTCTTTGCATAAGTGTTAACTAGAAAAACATGAAGGTTAGCAAAATAATATCTGAGGAACATATAGCATGAAATTTCAACACACTAAGCACATGAAGCTAGATATTTAGCAAACTCATATTCATCATTAATGGAAGTCAATATACTAAATCATGCATATAAATTCAAGAATTCCTATGGCATGCTTACTTGCTATTCTCCATTAATTCTGGATATGCATAAAAGAGATCTTCAGGACTTTAAGGGTTGTAATGTAGGCTTAGGTAGAGGTTGGTAAAAATAGGCATTTAGGCTCATTTTTGTGTACCATAAGCTCTTTAGCTTTTCAGTATTTCCCTTTTCTTTTTGTTCTTTTCTTCACTTCAATTCTATCTTTTCCCTCTTTTGTTTTGGGAGAGTGAAGTATATAATAATGACAAGCACCCCCAAACTTAGGCTTTTGCCTATTTCTTATTACTTTTGTATTGGGGTGCAACAAACTTATTCACTCTTTTTGTCTTTTTTTTTTAACACAATGTATTCCACTACTTCACATTTTTACTTATGGCACAATCTGTGGGAATATAGGGTGTCAAAGAAGAAGTTTCCACTTTTAGGCTCAATGGGGCTGACTAGGGATATTTTTAAAGTACGGGATAGAAAAGAATGGTAAGAATTGGCTATCAAAGAAATGCCTGAGTCATCTCCCTAACATGCATATCCTAACTATTTCGCCTCAAATAGCAAGCAATCATAACACATAAGCATTTATCATTTAACATGCATAATTTAAGCAAGAAACTCCAAATAGACAGTTACATGAGTTTTTGGCATATCTAACCTAAGTGTTTAGATAGTTGCTTCAATTAGTTACATTATTCCACCTTACTTCACTAGGTGTTTCTAGCAACTACTGATTCATGATCTTTGTGACAATTATGACTCAAAAAGAAAAAAAATTGGTGACTCAAAATAAACATAAAACAATCAAAAAGACTTAAATAAAACATAACATGACACAAATAAAACAAAACACAAATAAACACCCCCAAACTTAAAACACACATTGTCCCCAATGTGTGTAGACTCAAACGATAAAAGAAATAAGACACTTACAAACTTTGGCTAAAATGGTGGTGGTGGCGGTGGATACTACTTTGAATTCCGTGGGGGAAGGAGAGCTCTTGGTGTTTGATTTGACGATAGGGCCTTCGGATCAGGGTGTCTTCCAGAATTCAAATTTGTCGTTGTGGCGCGGCCCTGCCAGTGGCCGCGGCGCCAAGCTCTGTCTGGTTACGAACTTCTGCGGCCATGACTTGGCGCGCGGCCTCAGATTCTGAGCATCGCGGCCATGGCGCCAAACTCTGTGCTGGTTACGAACTTCTGCGCGGCACATTCTTGGCCATGGCACTCAGATCCGAGCATCTTACGATTTATTGGCGCCCGCTTACAGGTATCGCCTTGGCTTCTTCATTTTTGCCTTCCACATCCTCGGCTTTCACCAATATAACATAGACACAAGAACCCAAGGCCGTGAGGTGATCAAAAATAAAATAAAATAAAAACAGAAATTGAAATAACATAATTAAAAACATTGGGTTGCCTCCCAACAAGCGCTGTCTTTAACGTCTTTTAGCCGGACGCAAGTTTCTTATCATTTTAAGGTATGGGAAGTTACCAAGTTCATGTATTCCATTTCATTGATCAGGTAGGGTTTTAACCTCTGTCCGTTTACCTTGAAGGCATCTCACTCTCTCCCTTTTATTTCAATCGCTCCATATGGGAATACTCTCACCACCGTGTATGGTCCTGTCCAACGTGATTTTAACTTGCCTGGAAACAATCTCAACCTTGAGTTGAATAACATCACTTGTTGTCCTTCTTGAAAGTCTTTTGGTATCAAATTCTTATCGTGCCATACTTTCGTTCGTTCCTTGTAGATCTTTGCATTCTCATAGGCATTGTGTCGGAATTCATCTAATTCGCTTAGCTGTAGTAGTCTCCTCTGTCCTGCTGCCGTGGTATCCATGTTTAACTTCCTCATTGCCCAGTATGCTTTGTGTTCCAACTCTACTGACAAATGACATGCTTTACCAAATACTAATTTATAAGGTGACATACCAAGTGGTGTTTTGAATGTTGTCCGGTATGCCAGCGTCGTCATCGATTTGATGGACGATCTTTCCTTGAGCCGTTCACCGTCTTTTCTAATATGCTCTTTACTTCTCTATTTGACATACCTTGCCCATTAGCTTGAGGTGGTAGCGGTTGTAGTCTTGATGGTAAACTCCATATCGGGAAAGCAATGAATTTAGCTGTCTATTGCAAAAATGGCTCCCTTCGTCACTGATGAGAGCTCTTGGGGTGTCGAACCTTGTGAAAATATTCTTTTGGAGGAATTTTTGAGCAGTCTTCTTGTCGTTTTCTTTGGTGGCCCTTCTACCCATTTGGACACATAGTCAATCGCTAGAAGGATGTATTGATGTCAAAGGATGGCGGGAATGGCCCATGAAATCGATTCCCACACATCGAATAGTTCTACTTCGGTATCCTTGCGAAGGCATTTCGTTTCGTCTTGAGATGTTCCTGTTCTCGACAATTATCACATCTCTGCACAAAGGTATGGGCATCCTTAAGAGTGTTGGCGATAGAATCCGCATTCAATACCTTTGCGCTGTTCTTGATGCCCCAGTGTCCACGCGTGATAAGGTGTGGCAATGGGTGAGAACAGTGCATCTCTTCCTCTGGTATACATCGCTTTGATGACTTGGTACCTGATGTTTGTATAACAACGGTTCCTCCCAATAGTAATGCTTTACTCGAATAAAACCTCTTCACTTCTTTGTCTTGACAAGCACGGGGTAGTACTTTAGGCTGCACGAAAGTTGACAAAATCATCGTACAAGGTAATTTAGAATTCATACTTACTCGGAGCGGTTGTTAAATGCGGAAAGTGATCATTTATTTGCACATCCTTGTTGTTCTGGCTCTCTTTGTTTTCAAGACTTGACAAGTGGTCTGCAAATGAATTCTCTGTTCATTGCTTATCACGAATTTCTACTTCAAATTCTTGTAGAAGTAGGACCCATCGAATGAGGCGAGGCTTCACATCCTTCTTTGTCATCAAGTACTTTATGGCAGAGTGGTCCGTGTATACTATCACTTTATTCCCAATCAAGTATGGCCTGAATTTCTCAAACGCATATACTATAGCTAGTAGTTCTTTTTGATGGTTGCATAATTTAGCGTAAATCGTTTAGAGTCTTACTAGCATAGTAAATGGATCTAAATACCTTGTCGATTATCTGTCCAAGCACTGCTCCAACCGCATAGTCGCTTGCATCGCACATAAGTTCGAATGGGAGCTCCCAGTTTGGTGCAATGACTATGGGTGCTGAAACGAGCTTCTCCTTGAGCGTTTGAAATGCGGATAAGCATTCTTTATTGAAGTCGAAGGCAACCCCCGTCATTAGCAATGTGGAAAGAGGCTTTGAGACCTTTGAAAAATCCTTGATAAATCTTCTATAAAAACCTGCATGTCCAAGAAAACTTCTGACTCCTTTTGTTGATACTGGAGGTGGGAGATTTTCGATCACCGAGATCTTTGCTTTGTCCACCTCAATACCTTGGTTTGATATTTTGTGTCCCAAGACGATTCCTTCTGTTACCATGAAGTGACACTTCTCCCAATTTAGCACAAGTTAGATTCTTAGCGCTTAACACGCTGCTTCTAAATGCCTTAAACACTCATCGACTCCAAAGACCGAAAAATCATCCATAAAGATTTCTATAGTTCTCTCTACCATATCTGAAAAAATTGCCATCATACACCTCTGAAAAGTTGCAGGTGCATTGCAGAGTCTGAATGGCATCCTTCTGAATGCAAATGTACCAAAAGGACATGTGAATGTTGTCTTTTCCTGATCTTCTGGGGCTATTGCAATCTGGTGATACCCTGAGTATCCATCCAAAAAGCAGTAGTAGTTATGCCCTGCAAGTCTGTCCAACATTTGATCTAGGAATGGCAACGGGAAGTGGTCCTTTCTAGTTTCTTTATTCAACTTGTGATAGTCAATGCAAATTCTCCATCCGGTGACCGTTCTCGAGGGAATGAGTTCGTTTCTTTCGTTGGTCACCACTGTTATTCAACCCTTTTTCGGCACCACTTGTACTGGGCTTACCCATGTGCTGTCGGATATGGGGTAGATTACTCCTGCATCGAGCCATTTTAGGATTTCCTTTCTCACTACCTCTTTCATGTTTGGGTTTAGTCGCCTTTGGGCCGATGGATGTGCGCTTTCCTCATCTAGACGGATCTTATGCATTACTGTCGATGGACTTATCCCTTTTATGTCCGCTAATGTCCATCCAATGGCCCGCTTGTGATTCTTTAGTACTCTTAGCAGTTTGTCAATCTCTTCGGTGGATAGGTGGCATGAAATGATCATTGATAAGGTTTTTTCTTCACCTAGGTATTGGTATTGTAGATGATTGGGTAGGGTTTTTAACTCTAACTCTGGAGCCTTCTCTGTGGATGGTAATGATTTTTCTGGTACCTGTCCAAGCTCCTCATACTTCCTTGTATCCCATTTTTCATAAGCATTCATCCAATTTGCATACTCCATCAGATCTGGATCGTTTCTACTATCATCATCCCATGTGGTCAGTACTTCTTCAAGCGTATCATCATATTCGAACTCTTTGGCTGACACTGCTTCTTCGCTAAGATCGATGGCTGAGCAGTTATCCTTGGCCTCTGGAAAAGTTGTTGTTCGAAAAACATTGAAAATCACCTCTTCTTCGTCTACTCGAAGCTTCAACTCTCCTTTGTGCACATCAATGAGCGCCTGTCCTGTGGCTAAGAAAGGTCTGCCAAGTATGATGGGGATTCCATCGTTATCTTGTATGTCTAAGATAACGAAGTCGGCGGGGAAGATGAACTTGTCCACCTTCACTAAAACATCTTCGATGACTCCTCTCGGATGGACAATTGAGCGGTCGACTAAGCGCGAGTGATGTTTGTAGGTCTGATTTCTCCCATTTCTAGTTTACAGAAAACTAGATAGGGCATCAAATTTATGCCTGCTCCTAAGTCGCACAGTGCCTTCTGACATTCAAACTTCCCAATAGTGCATGGGATGGTAAAGCTCCCAGGGTCTTGTAACTTTTGAGGCAGTTGTCTCTGTAAGATGGAACTACACTCCTCAGTCAACATCACTGTTTCGTAATCCTCTATCCTCCTCTTTTTGCTAAGCACATCCTTCATGAACTTGACGTAGCTCGACATTTGTTCTAATGCTTCAGCAAACGGGATATTGAGCTGCAATTGTTTGAGGACCTCCACGAATCTGGAGAATTTCTTGTCAAGAGTGCATGTTTTTAATTTCTGAGGATATGGTATCATCACACGAGTGCGGTTGCCACGGTGGTCTTGATTTCTCGATTGGTTACGGCGCGCGGCCAGTCTTAGGCGCGCGGCCTCACTTTCTGCTTGCCTCGGATACGGAACCTTACGCGCTGTCTCTGCATTGTCTCGAGAATCTTGGCGCGCGACCACGCTTTCATCGGCGCGGCCTGCTTCTTTGCAAACTCTCTATCTCCCCTGATTCGGCATCCTTCAGGTCAATTGCCTGGCATTGTGTTTCCTCATTGCCTACCCCAGGTGCAGATTGCTCTTCATATAGTTATTGTTGAATATGATTGCGAGCTCGCTATTTGCGTTTCCAACCTGCGTGGCCATTCTTGTTTCATCTATGAATGATTTTGGTATCTCGTGAGGAGTATAGTTTCTCTTAACTCCTCCTCTCTTCCTCTATGGTTGGTTCTGTCATATTGTGGTAGAAATCCATATCTAACAAATACGAGATAAATCAAAACCAACACGAGAATCACGGCACCTCGAACTTTCAAAATAAAAATAAAAGCGTAAAAATTAAAATAAAAACCAAATTAGAAATTAAAAATAGACAAATTTGATATTGAACTAATGCCTAATCCGCTAACGGCGTAAAAACTTGATGCGCGGTAAGATGCACACACTTTAAGCGCAAGTGCGTTATCGTGACAAGTAGTATAGTCTTGATAATCCGAATATCGTCCCGAGGATTAGGGTTCAATTACCAACTATCTATTTTTGGTATCTATTTGGTAAATTGATATTTAGATTTGTTGTTTATAACTAAGGATTATAAAAGCTATTTAACTAAAGGGTTTACTTCAGTTGTGATGAGAATAGGGCTTCCATGTATCCTTACTATCCGTTTATGCTACTTACTAATGCATTTAACTTATGGTATTCTTCTTTAGGAGAAAGCAGGTTTACGAAATCGTTTTATACTCCCGCTAGGGTTATATAAACACTCAACCCGATGTCGCACCTTACCTCTCGGTGATAAGGATAACTTTATAGGAGGATTAAGAACAAAAACCTAGTTGGCCAGTCACGCCTGATGCGCAAAATTAGGGTTGTTAAGCCTCTCATCAACGCTACATAAATAATTGAGGTATTTTCATCCCCAATCCAGAATGTCTACCCACTTACGGCATATTCACAATCCCCTTCCGAGAATCGATTAGAAATCATATAGTGATAATTAGTTGTCAATTAATTACCAAGAATTCAACTCAATTATTGGATAGATCTCACATAAGAAAAATAACCATAAGCATGCATTAATTTATAACATAGGGTTCTAGCAATTCAACATGGAAAGCCCTATAAGAGAATTAGTTCCTAGCCATAAATATGACAAGAACTAATTCAAAGTTCATCATAAAAACTGAAATAAAGTAAAGGAAAGGAAAATAAATTACTAAACTAATGGTATCCAATCTCCAAGCCAAAGTCTTGTGTTGTGCAAGAAGGGGAACCCTCAAAAACTGCCTAGGGTTCTCCTTTTATAGGCTGCAAACCGCCTCCCTCTTTTCCTTCAGGCCTGGCCCAGATTTTCGTCAAAAGACCTAATTTTTCCGCGTCGGCGCGCCCCTGACAGCGGCGGCCCGGAAGTTCTGAATCCGTCGGGTGTTTTGGCATCGCGGCCACGATATCTGGCATGCGAGCGCGCGTGCTGTATCTTCTGTGGCTCGCCGGATGTTTAGGCGCGCGACCACCTTTCTTTGTCGAGGCGCGCATGTGCCAGTCTTCGACCTCTGGATAGTGGGGCGCGGCCTGCTTTTGGCTGCGAGGCGCGCATGCTGGTCTTGAATTTTCCTCGTTCGCCACTTTCTACGATTCGGCTCTGGCATCTCCTCTTTTGCCCTCTTTTTGCTCTTTTTCCGCCATTTGGCCATTTTAACCACTTTGACTCAAAAGAAAGAAAAATTATCCTAATACGACACTTATATGTGCAAAATGGGACAAAAGACTAACTGAAACTTACTCAAAAAGTGTATATAAAATACACCGATCAGGCTACCCAACGTGTCAGTATGTCCAATCAAATAACAATAATAACACCCCTAATGGAAGCATACCCGTGGGCCTCGGCGTGTCGGTATGTCCATGAGAATAAATATAGTGGAAGCATACGTGGGCTACCCAGCGTGTCGATATGTCCATCAATCAACGGATAATGGCCCTCCAACGAGAGACGCGGTAGCACAGAAATAGAACACTTGCACAACAAAAGCTATCATAACAAGCCTAGGCCAGTTCAACATACTTTCATTTCATGTCAACAATTCCGGGTTTCAACCCCAAAATACTACATACTTTCATTACTTCAAAACAAAGACCTCTTTCTACGTAAAAGCCACACGATACTAACACTCGTAGTATCGAACACATTCAGGTTTAAATCAAGCACTTTAAACACTTTTTACCACAACGTCAAGTATACCATTTAAAAATCCAATTATCTAACCCCTTTAGGATCAAGGTACTCCTACCTCTTATAACCAAGCCACGTATGTTTTTCCATCAAAAAGAATTCAATATTTGAAAACAAGTTACCAATCTAAATCCAATAATGAATCCATTTCTTTATTTTCCATAAAGTCGTTATAACTAACTTCCCATAAAGTTATTATAACACTTTATGTTTTAAAACAATACAAGACAAAACCATGTCTTTCTTTTAAAACAAAACACTTCAAATTCTTAAGTCTCTTTCTTTTAGAAAGCGAGTTCCTTACTTTGGAATTTTCAAGAAGATCGAAACTTGATTTCAATAATTCTTATTAAATGACCATGATCTAGGAAATGTAATACAATTTTGTCTTATCTTAGTTTCTATGCGGATGGAGGTTTCTCTGGTTTTAATATAATTAATTGTCATTACTATTTCCTTTATTAACGCTGCATTGGCTTGTTCGATTCTTATTCCCATTTCCGAAATTTATGCAACATTACTCTTTTAAAAACCAAGTACTCATTTCTCACGAATGAGGTTTCACACTTTTCAACACCATTTAGGTCAATTATAAGTCAAGTCTCTTATCTTTTGAAATCAACAAACCATTCTTTTACCTTCATAAAGTGGTTATAACAAACTTCCCATAAAGCCGTTATAACACTTTATGTTTTAAACCAACCAATTACAACTATAGGCCCTTACGAGACCAAGAGGGCTTATTCTTTAACCACCGAGTACTTATTACTAACGAATAAGATTTTCCTACTTTTTCAAACAATCAAGACCTTTACACTTCATATCAAGTCAAGGCACAACAAGGGAAATCAAATTCCTTTAACACACGTGCATCTACTGCACTATATATTTCACAAATAATCATACTGAAGAGGATAGGAAGAATCACATACCTCGCGACGATTATCGACGGTTAGCAAAATGCTCCAGACTATCCCTTAAGTAGAATATGCTACTCGTAGTACTTCAATCCTATAAGGTCATAAAATGTCTATCAAACTCTAGTTTGAGCGTTAGAATAACTAAGTGCAAGGTCCACATTCTACGGAAATTTGGAGAACTTCCTTTGTTTCTACTAACTTTGCCACCTTTTTCAAGGTCGAATTTCAATAACCAACGCCACATTTAAGGCACACAATTCAGCTAACCACAAAGGGGATTACACGTCTTTACGGGGCGTAAAATTCCGCCCACAACAACAAAATAAACCAATAATTTCCATGCCATTCTTGGCCAACAATATAACCAATACTAACCCTTTCAACTCTTTTCCAATCCAAGTTCTTAGGTCTAACATGATATCTAGCCTAGACATCTTCAACAACTACAATCCCCTTTACAACGTGTGACCAAATTAGAAATCGATTGAAATTCTGATCTTAAGGCTAACATGCCCATTTGGTTTCAACAAGACAATGAAGATCCAAATCTATTCAAATATAATGACCTCGGGCTCGATTCTAAACTACTAAAATATAACGACCTCGGGCTCATTTCTAAACTACTAAAATATAACGACCTAAGGCTCATTTCTAAACTACTAAAATATATGACCTCAGCTCGTTTCTAAACTACTAAAATATAACAAGTATAACTCATATCGAGAAGGGAAACTTTTACCTTTGGAGAAGCCCACAAAAGCCCCTTTCTTTCACTTCTTTCCGTCAAACTCATCCACCAATGCTTCCAAGTTTACCCACTTTTCCTTCTTGCCGCGCTCAACAATCTCCTCTAAGGCAAGGTTTTCTTCAAAATCTAGAGAGAAAAGGAGAGGGTTTCTTAGGAGGTTTCGAGGATGAAATGGCCAAGTCTTCCAAGACTTGGCCTAAAATAGGACCCTATTCTGGTCAAAGGATGGGAGGACACTTGTCACCCTCCCATAGGCTTTTAACAAAATATCCCCTGATTTTCGTTTTTTACCGAAGAAAAATCCGCGTCGGACATGGCGCTTCACTTCCGAAAAGTTCCAGCATTCGCGCGCGGCCTGCAGCCTGCGAACCCGGTACAACCGGCGCGCGGCCTGCGTCCGCGCGCGGCCTGTACCTGAACCAAAGCTAGCGCTTTGCACATTGCGCACCTAACTTGTAACTCCCATAACTTTCGACTCCGATGTCCTATCGACGAACGGTTTGTTGCGTTGGGAACTAGATTTAACGGACTACACATTAGGCTTTTTAAACACCTCGAAATTCTTAAATACTGGGGTACAACACTCCAAGGTAGACTCAAAATCCATCCAACACATGTTTGTCAACTTATCTTTCAACTTTCAAATCTTATAATTCTTGGTATGTTCTTATCTTATCTTGAATTTACGAGTGTAACAGGACTCTCCTCATCGATAACCCCTCTGTCACTGGACCACACTATTGGGAAAACTCTTGATGGATCTCAGATACACTTCCGACATAGAAACATAGAAGGCGGATGTCTTGCCTAAATCAAGGCGGATCTGACTCAAAGGAAACCTTGCCTACTCTACGAATGATCTGGTAAGGCCCGATGTACCTTGGGCTAAGTTTTCCCTTCTTCGAACCTTATCACACCGCTTCATGAGTGATACCTTCAAGAAGACCCAATCGTCTCCATGAAACTCTAAATGTCGACGCCGATTATCTGCGTAAGACTTCGCTGACTACGGTGCTATGGTCTCTCTGGATAAGCCACTTATCCACGCCTGTGAATCAAGTGCAGGCCAACTAATCGAACCTCGCCCACGTCGAACCAACCAATCGACCTACACTTCCGCCCGTATAAAGCCTCATATGGCGCCATCGAATGCTAGAATGGTAGTTGTTGTTATAAGCAAACTCTGAGGCAAATGATCCTCCCTACCCCGAAATCAATAACACGGGCAATGACATATCCTCAAGTGTATGCGGATGATACGCTCTGCCTTCCGTCGGTGCGAGGATGAAGCAGCGATCTTGAGACTCATGTGTCCCTAACCCTTACGGAAAGACCTCAAGTTATCAAAATGGCTCTCTGTATGATATAATCGATATAGGAACTCGTGCGATCTCACAATCTCACGATATACAATCTAGCATAATCCTCGGTAGAATCGTAGTCATTTGGAAGAAAGTTGGCTTACGGTGCTTGACTGCGACAATTCGGACGAGCAACAAACCACGCCGCGTCCTCTTGTGCCATCCCGATTCATACATCTGAGGTCATGGTATATCTTAGTCGACCCCGGATGAATAGAGTAACGAGCACTGTGTGCCTCCTCCAGAATTTGCTGACGAAGTCCTGCAACATCGGGAATACACAATCTGCCCTTGAATCTTAGCACCCCATCAGGCGCTACCTCAAATGGACTATTTTTCTCTCGAAGAGTCGTATCTCGATACCGTATCATAACCGGGTCCTCATAATGTCGCTTCTTCACCTCCTCAACGATGGAAGACTCGGCAACCTCACTGTTATACCCCGTAGTTCCAGGGTATGTATGTGAGGACGTACGTACGAGAATACAGTAAATTTTGGAAAGAAAGGAAGATGTGATTTTTTCGCGGAAAAGTTCGGTTTTGTGAAGAAAAAGGTTCGTTAATGGGAATTGGATTCCCAGTTTGGTATTTGGACTTCTTGGATTATATTAGAATTTTGAGGTTTTATTTTGAAATGGTCACGTGGGACCCACGGGAGAAATTCTGGTTTTGTGGGGCAGCTTTGTTTTTGAGATTTCGGTATTTTGGATATTTTGGAAGGCGAAATATTTTGGGAATTGGGGCGACACGTGTCACCCGTGTGGCACTTGGCGAAATGGGTGGACAGTGGCTAGGCAGCTGTCCGCTTGGCCGATTGGGCCCACACACTTGGCACCATTTTCGGTTGGCCATGTGGTGTGGTGGGACCCACACACACATGGCCCCATCTTGACCCTACCCTTATATTGATCTTGGCCCTTGGTTCTACATAAATACCCGCTTGGCTTGAAGAGTAAAATCATCCTCACTACGAAAGCTTTCCAAGCAAATGTTTTCCCTCCCTTTGTGTAGATTTAGTCCCCCCTCCTCTTGTGTAGAAAATACTTGGTGTATTGTTGTATAATCCCAAATACCTTGGCCTAGTATCCCTAGTAGTGTTCCAAAGTTATTTCAATACTAGAGCAGGAAATACTACTTTATTCCAATGGCAGTAAAGCGAAACCACTAGAAAAATCTTCCTAGCTTGGTGGAAGTATTTAGAGAAGTTGTTTAGAAACTTCTAAGGGTCGCTTGGAGCGGGTTGGGCGTAAGGATTGGAGCTAAACGTTGCTCAGGATCGACTTATAACTTGGATAATTTTTGGGCTTATCGAGGTAATGATCTATGTCCCCCTATTGTAATTGGATATTACATGTTGTAGTAGTTATACTTGAGTATATTATATTGGAAGGATGATTATAAAGGATTGAACTGTATTTACATTGGACTGTACTTACAGTAGACTTGTGTGAGTATTATTGTGAAGCATATTTGAACACGTCCGGTTAGACGTGTAATCCCCTGGGAGTTGTTGGCCTGGTAGCGGGCCTGGTTAGGGGAGGAGATTTATGTGATAGCGGGAGAGTCTTTCAGAAATTTACGTAGAATAAGGAATCTTGTGTTTAGAATATTCTACGGAGAGTGCTAGAAGTTGATTTATATATTGTGGTTGTTATAGGTGGATCTTTCTACGTGGCATACTTGACTTGGCTTGTGGTTTAAGCTAAAGGTATGTGATTCTTCCTATACTCTTGAGCATGATTGTTGTGAACTATATAGTACGGTGGCGTGCGTGTGTGAAACGATTTTTGTTTGTTTTAAAACATAAAGTGTTATAATGGATTTATGGGAAGTTAGTTATAACGACTTTATGAAGATAAAAGAAAGATTTGGTTTTGACAGTAAAACGACTTGATTTTGAAAGTTAAGAGACTTGATCTTGAAAGATAAGAGACTTGACTTATAACGATTTGTTTTGGAAAAGGAGAAGTAACTTGATTTAAGTATAGGTTACTTGTTTTGAAAGAGTAAGTTAATTGGGTTTTAAAAGAGTATACTTGATGTTGTTCTAAAAGAAAAGCACTTGGTTTATAAAGTATAGAGTACTTGATTTTAAAAGCCTTGTAAAGATTTTACGAAGGTGAAGTAATTTGGTTTTAAAAGTAAACGTGTTTTCTTTATATACTACGAGTATTAGTATCGTGTGGCTTTTACGTAGAAAGAGGTCTTTTGAAAGAAGGAAAGTATGTAGTATTTTGGGTTTGAAACCGGATTGTTGATTAAAATGAATGTATGTTAAACTTGCCTATGCTTGTTGTGATAGTCTTTGATGTGCAAGTGTTTTGTTGATGTCTTCTTGGTGACTCTGCAGGGTGGCTATCGATTGATTATTTGGACATCACGGCGTTGGGTGGTCGCAGTATCGTCCGCTTTGAGTATTGTTGGTTGTTTACATGCGTCGTGACTCTCCGGGAGGGCGGCTATCGATTTATTTCCTTTGGACATCTTGGCGTGATGGATGTTCCACGGGCATGCGTCGATGGGATGGTTTCATGGCCGTGACTTAGGAGTAAGATCTTGGGGCATGCGGTCATTGTGAGGTTCAGATTGTTAGTCCATGGACCGCTAATCCATGAAGCTTGCCGCGGTGACGGCGATCACGGGCTTGGTTTATGCGTGTGGTTGAGCACACTTTAGATACTGTTACGGTCATTTTCGTGTCTGCCGGTAGCCTCGGTAGATAGCTTAAGATACTTGCCTCGGTCGTATCTTGTGAGGCGGTAGGCTATTATGCGTTAGCTTAAGATACTTGCCTCGGCGATTCGTGGCTAGCTTTTGGGTGGTAGTTGGCTTAGTACCTTGCCGTGATGGGATATGACTAGCTTTTGGGTGGTAGTTGGCTATTCTACTTGGCGTCCCGGTTTGATGGTGACGGGATCTAGTGTTGAGTTCACATATGGGTGTTGTTTTACATCATGTACTGCCGGCAGTGAGGAATGAGTTCCACGGGCATGAGTGGTATTATGGGCGTGAGACCCGTCATTATGTGTGAGTGATTATTACGGGGATATCGTCCCACTTGACATAACGATTTACTTATTGCGAAATGGTTTTATAAAATGATGAAATGTGATTTCATTCTGATATTTCGATTTCACATACTTGGTACTGTTGTCTTGACCTCGCCGAGGCTGCGTTCATCTGCGGTAGAGTACACGATTGGTTGATCCTCGCTCATGGATCGTGATTCAGCGTTAGGAAGCTCCGTTCCTCGGAGGCTTATCTTTTAGTATAGTCCCTGTCATTGTAGGTACTTATGCATTCGAGGGTATGGCGGGAACCACTGTCGTCATAGTTGTTGTATATCTTAGAAGTGCATGCTTTGTTGTGGCGGGGTTTGTAAAGGATAAGCTGTTGGGTTTATGTATATATCTGAAAGCAGCGGTTGGGTTGGCTGTCTATTTATTTATGTCTCATTTCATGTGTAAAGTTTTTATTTCATTGGTTTTCTCGATGTTGTATCACTAGGGTGCAGGGTAAGGCACGATGTGGGCCGGGTTTGGGGCGTCACAGTGGTATCGAGCGATTAATCCTCGGAAAGTGTCTGAACCGTGTCTAGTAAGTCTTGATTATCGGTGTGTTGTGCGCGTCTATAATCGAGTGCGAGGACATTTAGGATTAGTTTCTATTCTTCTCACCGAGATCGTGCCTTAGAGCGATGTTGTAAGTTGGACTCCTTACGGCGTGTTCTTTTACGCGATTATGCCTCGCGCAAGGCAGCCGGGCGAGAAGGGCAAGGCAGCCGTGGGAGGCGCTAGTGGGACACGAGAGGAGTGCGAGCGCGAGCCGGTCATTACTGAGATAGTTCTTGAGGCGAGTTTTGCGACACCGCCCGGCCCAGCGAGAGTTAGAGCGCGGCGGTGGCTGCGAGACCGCGGTACTGAGCCTCCAGTCCACGGCTGGAGGCGAGAGAGATGGGTTACAAGGAGATGGCGATTCTTGGCGGGATCGTGGCGAACACGAGGAAGGCTGGATCGGCGATTCGATTCGGTAGCCCCGTAGTTCATCCCGGTCCGGATAGTTTGAGGCTACGGGATTTTACGGTTGTATCCGCGAGTTACGGGTGAGGCACGAGGATGATCGCGAGGAGTTCATCCGTCGATTCTGAAGGATCGTCAGTGATCGAGGCTTGAGACCGAGTCCGTGATTTTGGTTCGCATCGGCTGCGTGATACCGCGATCATTGGTTTTGATTCATGGGAGCTGTCGGGAGCATCGCCCCGGCTATTTGGGGCGAGTTCTCGGAGGCATTTCTCGGCCATTTCTTGCCGCGCGGTGAGAGGAGGCACGCGGGCGAGTTTCGATCTTTGAGGCAGGAGGGCGCGCGATTGGAGTACAACGTAGAGTTCGACTCGTTGGCTCGATATGTCCACTGCGTTAGTAGCTAATATGGAGGGCGAGTGCAGCTACGTCCACGAGGCTTGATGACTACTTGGCGAGTCTTGTTGGGTGTATCGCCAGTAGGGCATGGGCATCGCCGCGTGCGAGCTCGTGCACTAGGGTGTGAGGCGGAGGCAAGCGGATTGACGATATCGGCGAGAAGGGCGGGACAGCGGGGTCCTTTGGTAACTTTCAAGGCGGACCGCCTCGGCCAGTGAACTAGTTATACGCGCCGCCCGATCTGAGTGGTCCTCTGATCTTGAGGCCTCGAGTATTGGGGCGGTCGGGGCTCGAGGTTGAGTTTTGGGGAGTTGGGAGTGCTGGCGAGAGAAGCCACCCGACCTAAGTGTAACGGTGTGGTAAACCCATTCGAAGTGTCGGAGGACTTGTTTTACATGTGGCGGCGAGGCCATTTTGCGAGAATTGTCCTGCAGTGGCGCGGATGTTGAGACTTCGACGCCGGGATACATTGCGGGTTCTTCGCCCGATAGCTAGGCGGGGTGTTCGTATCTTGGCGAGCGAGGCGAAGTCGTGGTGGAAGTTCGATTATAGCGGTCCTTGAAATCGCCTATTTGTTTTTGTGATATCGGGTATATCCTTGACCTACAAGACTAGTATGCATTTGTATTAAGATAAGTATATTTTTAATTATTATGTTACGATAGCATTATGTTGGTGTGATAATTCCATGGGTAGTGTAAGATGGAAGTGGTAGCTTTCATAGCGTGAATTAGTAAGATTGTTAGGATCGGGAGCGAGAGAGATTAGGCGCGATAGCGGAGTCGGGTTGAGGCAAGTCGCGGGTCAACCGCGGCCGGATTGAGGTGGGGTCGATTCGAGGTGGTCACGTAGGGTGGTAGAATCACGAGGGTGCTAGGCCCAAGTTTAGGTAACCATCGTATGAGTTCGGGGATGTGTTCGATCGAGAATCGGATCGTGAAGGCGGAGATAGGCCTTAGAGTAAATTGAAGCTAGTAGGAGTTGTGAGATTAGAAATGATTTCCTCGTTAGCTTGGATTTGTATGTTATACTATGGCCGTTGATGGCGTGATTGGTTCGTAAGTATAGTAGTGAAGACTATCTGCACAGCGTTCGTTTGGAGACTTAGAAGGAACATTCGGGCGAATGTTTCTAAGGAAGAATGTTATACCGTAGTTCGGTATGTATGTGAGGGCGTGCGTGCGAGAATCGGCGAAATTTTGGAAAGAAAGGAAGATGTGATTTTTAGCGGAAAAGTTAGGTTTTGTGAAGAAAAAGGTTCGTTAATGGGGTGGATTCCCGATTTGGTATTTGGACTTCTTGGATTATATTAGAATTTTGAGGTTTTATTTTGAGAAATGGTCACGTGGGACCCACGGGAGAAATTTACGGTTTTGTGGGGCGCTTTGTTTTGAGATTTAGGTATTTTGGATATTTTGGAAGACGAAATATTTTGGGCTAATTGAGGCGACACGTGTCACCCCATGTGCTTGGCGAAATGGGTGGATGAGTGGCTAGGCAGCTGTCCGTAGCCGATTTGGCCCTCACACTTGGCACCATTTCGTTTGGCCATGTGGTGTGGTGGGACCACACACACATGGCCCAATCTTGACCTACACTTATATTGATCTTGGCCCTTGGTTCTACATAAATACCCTTGGCTTGAAGAGTAAAATCATCCTCCACTTGAAAGCTTTCCAAAGCAAATGTTTTCCCTCCTTTGTGTAGATTTCGTCCCTCCTCTTGTGTAGAAAATACTTGGTGTATTGTTGTATAATCCCAAATACCTTGGCCTAGTATCCTAGTAGTGTTCCAAAGTTATTTCAATACTAGGAGCAGGAAATACTACTTTATTCCATAGTAGTAAGCGAAACCACAGAAAAATCTTCCTAGCTTGGTGGAAGTATTTAGAAGTTGTTTAGAAACTTCTAAGGGTCGCTTAGGCGGGTTGGGCGTAAGGATTGGAGCTAAGCGTTGCTCGGGATCGACTTATAACTTGGATAATTTTGGGCTTATCGAGGTAATGATCTATGTCCCCCTATTGTAATTGGATATTACATGTTGTAGTAGTTATACTTGAGTATATTATATTGGAAGGATGATTATAAAGGATTGAACTGTATTTACATTGGACTGTACTTACAGTAGACTTGGGTGAGTATTATTGTGAAGGATCTTTGATCACGTGCGGTTAGACGTGTAATCCACAGGAGTTGTTGGCACAGTAGCGGGCACAGTTAGGAGGAGATTTATGTGATAGCGGGAGAGTCTTTGCGAAATTTACGTAGAATAAGGAATCTTGTGTTTAGAATATTCTACGGAGAGTGCTAGAAGTTGATTTATATATTGTGGTTGTTATAGGTGGATCTTTCTACGGCATACTTGACTTGGCTTGTGGTTTAAGCTAAAGGTATGTGATTCTTCCTATACTCTTGAGCATGATTGTTGTGAACTATATAGTACGGTGAGCGTCGTGTGTGAAAGCGATTTTTGTTTGTTTTAAAACATAAAGTGTTATAATGGCTTTATGGGAAGTTAGTTATAACGACTTTATGAAGATAAAGAAAGATTTGGTTTTTGATAAAAACGACTTGATTTTGAAAGTTAAGAGACTTGATCTTGAAAGATAAGAGACTTGACTTATAACGACTTGTTTTGGAAAAGGAGAAGTAACTTGATTTAAGTATAGGTTACTTGTTTTGAAAGAGTAAGTTAATTGGGTTTTAAAAGAGTATACTTGATGTTGTTCTAAAAGAAAAGCACTTGGTTTATAAAGTATAGAGTACTTGATTTTAAAAGCCTTGTAAAGATTTTTACGAAGGTGAAGTAATTTGGTTTTAAAAGTAAAGCGTGTTTTCTTTATATACTACAGTATTAGTATCATGTGGCTTTACGTGAAAGAGGTCTTTTGAAAGAAGGAAAGTATGTAGTATTTTGGGTTTGAAACCCGGATTGTTGATTAAAATGAATGTATGTTAAACTTGCCTATGCTTGTTGTGATAGTCTTTGATGTGCAAGTGTTTTGTTGATGTCTTCTTAGTGACTCTGGGAGGGTAGGCTATCTGATTGATTAATTTGGACATCACGGCGTTGGGTGGTCGAGTATCGTCCACTTTGAGTATTGGTTTTGCATGCGTCGTGACTCTGCAGGAGGGCGACTATCGATTTATTTCCTTTGGACATGCGGCGTGATGGATGTTCCACGGGCATGCGTCGATGGGGATGGTTTCATGGCCGTGACTTCGAGGTAAGATCGGGGCATGCGGTCATTGTGAGGTTCAGATTAGTCCATGGACCGCTAATCCATGAAGCTTGCGCGGTGACGGCGATCCGCGGGCTTAGTTTATGCGTGTGGTTCGAGCACACTTTAGATACTTGTTCGGTCATTTTCTGTGTACCGGTAGCCTGCGGTAGATAGCTTAAGATACTTGCCTCGGTCATATCTTGTGAGGCGGTAGGCTATTATCGTTAACTTAAGATACTTGCCTCGGCCGATTGCGTGGCTAGCTTTTGGGTAGTAGTTGGCTTAGTACCTTGCGTGATGGGATATGACTAGCTTTGGGTGGTAGTTGGCTATTCTACTTGGCGTCCCGGTTTTGATAGCGCAGCGGGATCTAGTGTTCGAGTTCACATATGGGTGTTGTTTTACATCATGTAACGCCGGTGAGAATGAGTTCCACGGGCATGAGTGGTATTATGGGCGTGAGACCCGTAATTATGTGTGAGTGATTATTACGGGGATATCGTCCTTACTTGACATAGCTTGTTTACTTATTGCGAAATGGTTTTATAAAATGATGAAATATGATTTCATTACTGTATTTTCAGTTTCACATACTTGGTACCTGTTGTATTGACCTCCTTCGGGGGGCTGCGTTCATCTGCGCAGTAGAGTACACGATTGGTTGATCTCGCTCATAGGATCATGATTCACGTTGGGAAGCTCCGTTCCTCGGAGGCTTATCTTTTAGTATAGTCACTGTCATTGTAGGTACTTGTACATTCGGGGTATGGCGGGCCACTGTCGTCATAGTTGTTGTATATCTTAAGTGCAAGCAACCTTTGTTGTGGGCGGGGTTTGTAAAAAGGATAAGCGTTCGGGTTTATGTATATATCTTGAAAGCGGCGGTTGGGTTGCTTTGTCTATTTATGTCTCTCATTTCATGTGTAAAGTTTTTATTTCATTGGTTTTCTCGATGTTGTATCACTAGGGTGCGGGTAAGGCACGATGGCGGGCCGGGTTTCGGGCGTCACTCACGAACCGAACCCATTATCATCGGTATCGACCAGCCGAACCCCGAGGCTCGCTAGGTGATGGATCGACGGACCGTATGTCTGTCTATTTGCCGCTTTCGGCAGACTCCCGTTGATCTATGACTCAAAGCATCGCAACCACGTTGGCTTTTCGGATGGTATAGGATATCAATATCATAATCCTTGCCAACTCTAACCACCGTCTGCCGCAGTTCGACTCATACGCACGAAGATGTACTGGCGGCTCTTGTGTTCTGTATAAATATCCACATGAACCCCGTATAAATAATGTCTGCAAATCTTCAAGGCATGAATAACTGCGGCTAACTCTAAGTCGTTAGTAGGGTAATTTCTCTCATGCTTAGTAGCTTTGGGAAGCATAGGCTATTACGCCATGCTGCGTCAATCGTGCCTAGCTCGATGCAGGGTATCACGATAAATCACGTAGCCTCTAACCGCCGGGAAGAGTAAGCTGAGTCGTCGTCAACTTTTCCTTGATGGCGGAAGCCGCTTCTCACAAGCTTCGTCGGCGGAACTTAGCTTCTGCGGTCGACTGATCAGCGGTCGCGATATCGAAACAAGCGCTCCACAAACCTACGATAATAACCTGCCAACCCTAAGAAACTGCGAACCTCCGTAGGAGTAGTAGGTCTCGGCCAAGACTTGACTACCTCAATCTTTGCCGTATCAACCTGAACACCATCAACCCCAATAATGTGCCCCAAGAATTCCACTGAGGCCAACCAAAACTCACACTTGGAGAACTTGGCGAACAACTGCTGGCTCCGGAGGACCCCAAGTACCGTCCTTAAGTGATCAGCATGCTCTTGCTCTGTGCGCGAATAAACCAGGATATCATCAATGAATACTATAACAAACGTATCCAAAAATGGCTTGAGCACCCAGTTCATCAAATCTATAAATACCGCTGGAGTGTTGGTCAAACCGAAAGACATCACCCTGAACTCATAGTGCCCATACCGGGTCCTGAATGCAGTCTTTGGGATATCTGCCTCTCTAACTCGCACCTGATGATAGCGGACGCAGTCTATCTTGAGAAACACCTCGCACTGCAACCGGTCAAATAAATCATCAATCACGGGAGAGGGTATGCATTCTTGATGGTTACCTTATTCATTACGTAGTCAACACACATACATGGCGTCCGTCATCCTTCTTCTTTACAAACAAAGCTGGCGCTCCCGGGAGAAACACTAGGCTTTGATAAAGCCTTTTTTCCAAATCTTTCGGTGGTCCTTGACTCCTCAACTCGGCGGTGTCATCCTGTATGGCGGAATAGATATAGGCCGAGTGTCTGGCAACGTGTCAATACACAACTCTATCTCCCTCTCGGGAGGAATACCTGAGAGATCATCTGGGAATACATCCGGAAACCCTCTAACCACCGGGCCGTGAAGAAGCGCACCTCGGCGTATCAAATACCCAAACCAGATGATAGATGTACTCTTTCTGCACCATCTTCCTAGCCTTGAGGTAAGAAATAAACCTACCCCTCGGCGACGCTGTATTGCCCTTCCACTCGATAACTGGCTCACCAGGAAAGTGGATTCGGACCAACCTGTCTCTACAATCAACATTGGCATAACAAGAAGCCAACCAGTCCATACCCATAATGATGTCAAAATCGGTCATCTCCAATGCTATCAAGTCTGCTAGGGTCTGACGACTGTATATAAACACCGGGCAATCTTTGTACACCCGCTCAGCTAACACCGAATCACCCACTGGCATAGCTACCTCAAAAGGCTCTATCGACACCGGCTCTATCCCTATTCTACCAGCAATAAGAGGGGACACATAAGACAAGGTAGAAACTGGATCTATCAAAGCATAAACGTCACAGCATGAAATTGAGAATGTACATGTGACGAGATCCGGGGAAGCCTCCTGATCTTGCCGGCTGGCTAAGGAATATATGCGGTTATGTGGACCGCTAGAACTAGGACCTCTACCACGACCTCTGCGTGGCGGTCGTGCGTGAACACCACGCCCTCGTGGCGCGTAACCAAGAAGAAGACCCGGCAAGACCACCGGTTGAACCATACCACCCACACCGCCTCTGGTCGGACAATCCCTCTTCATATGGCCCTGCTGACCACAAGAGAAACAAGCTCCCGAAGTAGTATGACACTCGCCCGGGTGAGATCTACCGCATCGAACACACCGATATACGGGCGGTCTCGATCGATTCTGGTCTGCTTCCTGAAACTCAAGTCTGGAGCCACGACTGCTCACGAATAACGGTGATCAAACCTCCGCCGAGAAAGCGAGAAGGAGCACTGCGTGCGGCTGAAATGTGGACCTAACTTTGCTGAGGCATCTCGCCGAAAATTACCGGAACCTGTGTCACGGCCCGGCAGGCGGGCACTGGTGCAGGCGATCCTCTCTGTCCTCATCCTGTGCATAAGCTGCGTCACGGAAATATCCATACGGCTGAAGGGCCACTCCGGGCATGCGATAATCATATAGCGGTCTAGCCCGTCACATGGCGATGAACTGTCCACCGTATCGACCACAATGGTGGCGTACACAGCCAATGAGTCAAACTCGGGTTGTACTCTGCGATAGTCCTCTCGTTACGTCTCGATGTCAAGAATCTATCCACGCGGGCTCTCTCGTCTCGGGAGGCAAAAAGTGATCGGAAGGCCTCTGTGAACTCATCCCAAGCAGTGGAAGAGCATCGACACCTCTCGGCGGCTCAGCGGCTCAAACCAGTTCAACGCAATATCGCGTAACCGGTGAGGCTAACCTGGTGACTCTGTCTCCAGGGCCTAGCACTGCGTAGTCAGATGTATCTGCCGAATAAACTCACGAGGATCCTCCTCGGATATCGAACCATAGAACTGGGTGGATTACAACACAGAAAATCTCGAATCCTCAGTATCGGCTCTGGGTTAGCTACTGCTCATGTCGGCTCACCTTGCCACTATGCTACTCAATAACTTTGATCGCTCTCCGTAATCTACATACTGCCTTTTGGGCTGCGGGCTGGAGGCTCGGTGTCGAAACCTCTGGAGCTACGGCGCTCTCGACTCCTCTGTTGTCGGCGTGGTGAACTCGCCGACAGCCTGACCTCGGGCATAGTGCGGGCACGAGTCCTAGTATCCTCTGCGTGCAGCTAGCGCCTCACGATCTTTGCCTTGCCTCGGGCCACAGTGGCCTTCCGTGGAGACATAAGCGATACATAAGAATTGGTCGGAGAGGATTGACCTAATGTCTGACTCTGCTGCGATCTCAAAGAGAGAAGAATGGAAACCAATCCTCGATATCACAGCCTCACGATTATAGATGTGGTGCCTGACACCGATAATCAAGACTCTACTAGACACGGTGCGTAGACACTTTCAGAGGACTAAGCGCTCGATACTACTTTTGTCACGACCCGACCCGTGCGCGGTGCCCTACAGGCACCGCTGCAGTATACGTCGGAGAATAGCGGAGACGTACAAAACTTAACAACAAATATCAGCAGGCTGGCGATAAGGCGCCGGAAATATACATAACCCAAAATAAAAGCGGTACATCTATGTTCTTACAACCCAATCCACAAGATATGGTGTGATGCGCAACACCGATAACCAAGACTATACTACACAGTGCAGTAGACATTACGAGGACTAAGCGCTGCGATACCACTCTTGTCACGACCCGAAACCCGGGCTGCGATTGGTGCCCTACAGGCACCCTTACCCATACATCACATAAAATCAGCGAAACTCTAAGAAAACTCATGTTATAAAAATAGGCAAGGTGATGAAATTTGCGCTATATATAAATATGAACATCCGACAACATGTGCAGTAGTTGACCAACAATATATATCTGACTCACATGAGTCCAACCCACGTATGAATACAGACCTCTATGAGTTTGGGCGGTAACTTTATGGACAAGGCCCGCCGTACCACGAATATACACAAGTCTACAACCAAAGACTGTACGAGATGACAAGCTCACGAACAAGGAGCCGTCTCTGGTAGGCATGGATCCTAAGCTCGCGGATCCACAAACTGTGTACATATACCTGCGGTCATGAGCGACCCTCCGAAGGCGTTACAACCAGTACTAAGTATGTAAACAGGAAGTACAATAAACAAGATCATAACTGTACAAAAGATGACAGGGGAAAGTATGAAAACCTTATACCAGATCCAACTGTGCCATATAAAATAAGAGTCAACTGTACCTTGTATCACTATACCACTGTATCACTATACCACTGTACCATATACTGCTCGGCCTTTAGTGAAGGACGCGGTAAACACTGTTTCATATATTGCCCTGCCCATTAAGGTATACTGCCCGGTCCATTCTAGGACACGGTAAAGTCATGTAATATATATAGTGCCTTACCCGTTAAAGTATACTGCCCGGTCCATTCTGGGACACGGTAAAGTCATGTAATATATATACTGCCCTGCCCATTAAGGTATACTGCCCGGTCCTTTCTGGGACACGGTAAAGTCATGTAATATATATGTCACGACCCTACAAGACCCGGCGATTGCCCTTCTGGCGCGCTGCAGTATACATTAGAGAATAGTAGCGAACGTACATACGTCTCAAAAGAAATAAATAACATGCTAGCCGATAAGGCCACCTTCCAAAAATATACACGTAACCCAGCGATTTACCTCTTTTTTTCTTTACACAACCCAATCCACAAGATATGACTACAGACCTCTAAGAATTTTTGACATAACAACTGTGACGGGACAGGGCCCCGCCATACCCCTGAATGTATATAAATCTACAACTTTAGGGAACTGTACCAAAATACAAAGCCTCCGAAATAATGGAGCTTCGACGGTGAGCAGTGATCCTAAAATGAGGATCGATAAGCTATGTACCTCGACTGCGGCATGAGCGCGACAAGGAAAGTCGATCTGAAATATGTACCAAGTATGTGGCGAAAGGTGTCTAAAATAAATTTGCGAGACATGTATGATAACCAAAATAACGATTACTGCTGTGCCTTAGAAGTGAAAGTAATGAAAGTCGGTTTACCTTTTTAAAGACTATTTCAACACATGAACAATAGTCACGCGGGGCTATGGACCAAGCCCTCGAATATCATCCCACAGTCGATGAGGTCTCGAGCCCCAAATAGCAAAGCATGCTGTGGGATCATAAATCATCTTAGATAGCATGTAAGTGTAAAATATAACCATGTGATGCGCCTGTGGCATCCTACCTCACTGTCGGCGTAAACATATACAATACATATATATCTCCTGCTCGTGGAATCCCAATCTTGCAAGCGGTAGTAAGTGTAAAATATAACCATGTGATGCTTGTGGTATCCTACCTCATTGTCAGCGTACCACGTATACAATATATATATATATATATATATATATATATATATATATATATCTCGTAGTGGAATCCCTCGTCTAGATGACCATGGAGAGCTAATCCGTGGGGTAATAATCGTATACAACATACTATGGAATCCCTCGTCTGGTACGTGTCTTGCGTGGGAGCTAGTCCATGAAGTAATAGTACATAACATGGTCGCGTGCCGAAATCCTAAATCGTATAAGCATGGCCATGGGGTAATAATAGCATCAGAATTTAACCGCGTCACAGTTGCGTGCCCGTAACCTCGTCGTATAAGCGTGTCGATGATCGATCACAATGGAAGAATACGTGGAATCGCCGTCATTTGTCGTCGTCGAGTAAATTCACAACAAGGCGGTAGCCCTCATTGAGTCGCGGCGTAAAAATATAATACTTGCACTCAAAGGCTATCACAAGCAAGCATAGGCAAGTTCATAAAATCTTTAGACTTTCATTATCATACAAAGATGAATCTCATTTTATAAACTCAAGGCACTTTCGTATTACATAAAAATCCGGAAATTTAACCCAAAGTACTACGTACTTCCATTCTTTTCAAAAGACTCATTTTCATATAAAACCCCAAGATACTAACACGTAGTATAAAGGCATGTCTACATTTCAAACAAGTCACTACATTTTTAGAAATACATTTCTAGGCTTCTAAATCAAGTGACCCTTACTTTAAAACTTTAAGCAATTGATACCTTTAAATCAAATTGCCCTTCTTTATTTCAAGTCATTTCTTTGTTTACATTACTAGAGAGAACCATTCCTCTAACCTTTCATAAATTTGTTATAACTTGACTTCTCATAAAGCCGTTATACTAACTTTATGCCTTAGACTAATTCATTCATTTTTTTATAACCAAGAGACTTATACTTTCAAATCAAGTTACATAACTTTCAAAATAATTCAAGTCTCTTAACTTTAGAAATCAAGTTTCTTTAACATATCAAGTCTCTTAACTTTAAAAATAAAGTCTCTTAACCTTAAAAAATAAAGTCTCTTAACCTTTTAAGAATTCAAGGTTCATGGTCTTAAAACTTCATAACGTAAACTCTTTAATATTAAGTAACATATACTTTTATGCGTTGTGAATATGTTATACTCGTTTATAACGATCTTATTAAAGCAATCATGATCTAAAAAATGTAATACAATTTTGTCTTATCTTAGTTTCTATGCAGATGGAGAATTCAACTCATTTTAATATAATTGATTGTCGATACATTTTTATTTATTAACGCTGCAATGGCTTGTTCGATACTTATTCTCATTCGTGCAATAAATTAGCAAAGTCAACTCGACTCCAAATACTTGCTAACGACTCTTGCAGCGTCCCCATAAGACTTGGTAAGAACTTAGGATAACTTAGACATAACTTTCACATAGAGTAAATCAACATACATACCTCTTAACTTCTAAGAGTAGAAGGAATCATGAAATAACACCACATGTATATTTCATACATAGAATCATGCCAAAAGGAGGAAGAGGTTCACATACCTCGCGACGATTATCGACAAGTAGCAAAATGCTCCAAAGTACTTCAACCTTGATAGCTATTCCATCCCTTAAGTAGAATACGCTATACGTAGTACTTCAATCCTATAATGGCCATGTCGTCTATTAACTTCTAGCTTCAAACGTAGAATATTCTAAGTGTAAAGTCACCAAATTCTACGGAAAATCGGACAACACTTCCTTTGTTTCTACGTACTTTTCCACCTTTTTCAAGGCCCGAAAATCAATAACCAAACTCCACATTTAAGGCCCAACAATTCAGCAATACTAAGGGGATTACTCACCTTACAATACGTGTAAAATTCGCCACAATCAATATAAAACTGCCCATTCCTTAATGCACATTCTCGACAATAACAACATCCTTAACAATGTCAATTTCCGTTCAATTCCTTTTTAATCCAAGTTGTATTCTAACATGTTATATACATAATAACAATTACAATAACTATAAATCCTTTCTTCCTTAACATGCGACGATTGTAACTATCGACCAAATTGATTACAACATTAATGGCTAACATGTCCATTCTCGGTTTTTAACATGTCGACGTGATCCAAATCTTTTCAAACTTCATTCTATATACCACATGCTCATTTCTTAACTACTATAACATGTAATCTTCAATTACATTAAGAAGATGAAGATTTTACCTCGATAAGCCCTAATAATGTCCAAGCGTAAAAGTCGATCCTTAGCAACTTTTAGCTCCTCTTCTTATGTTCAAATCCGCCCCAAGCACTCCTTAGAGGCTCATGAAGAACTCCTCTTCAAGTTCCATCTTCAAAGTTGAAGAACACCTTAGGTTTTCGTCTTGCGACTAACGTGAAAACGTCGTTTTTCTGGGATCTTTCTATTGAGATATCCTTACAATACCCCTAGGAACCTTGGGTTAAAGTCTTGTGAATTATGATCCACAATTTCAAAATTATGTCTTCCATAAAGGCAAAAATACGATAGCCTTTAAAAAAAATGCACAAGATTTTAATGAAATTCTCTAAGGGTGAAACTTGTCTTGCACTAGTGTGATATATATAACACGTCTAAGGGTCAAGATTAAAACACTTTAAGGTCTAGTATTTAGTCGAGAATGTCAGCTCGACATGCAGCTTGACTTGTCACATTTCGTCTACTTGGCATGTGGAGGGTGACGCGTGTCGCCTCAGGTTGATCTAAAATATTTCATCTCCCAAAAATCCGATAAATTCTATAAGTCTCAAATATCAAATTCGGAACTCAATTCTCATTAACGAACAATTTTTTCCTTCAGGGTTGAAATAATTTTTAGTAGGAAAAAGCAATCCTTCTTCGTTTCAATCTTAAGGTCGTATCTTCTCGTACATTCTCTTAAACACATGTCACGGAACTACGGGTGTAAAAATATATATGTTCGCCCGTAATTCCAAGAGGATGAGATGAGCGTCTGAAGGAAATAAGATTCGAATTTGGAAAAAGAAAAACAATTGGCAGAATATTTTTGGACAGTTTTTCAGTCAACTTGGGAGAAGTATATCTCCTAGTATAATGGGAGTTTTTAGGTGTTTCAAAAGCCTAGTATGAAGTTCATTAAGTCTAGTTTCCAACGCAATAAATCGCTCGTCGATAGGACATTGGAGTAGAAAGTTATGAACGTTACAAGGTCAGCTGACAGAAGAGACAGGGCCATGGCGCCGCGGCGCCGGCTGCAGGGCCATGGCGCCGAAAAGCCTGAAATTGTCTGAAGTTGCAGCGCCGCGGCGTCGAGGCGGGATTTTTTGCGAAAATGGGGCAAAATTAGATGATATTTATGTAAAGGACCTATGGGAGGGCGACAAGTGTCCCTCCCAACTTGTAGAACAAGATAAAGGCTATATATGACAAAGTCTTGCTAGATTAGAATCATTTCCAAGACTTCACCCAAAATTGCTCTTCTCTTCCCTTCTCTCTCAAATGGTTAAAACCCTAAGCCTAAATGAGATTTTTGGAAAGACAACAATAAGGAAATATGTGGGCGAGCTTGTAGGGGGTTTGTAGAGATGATTTTAGCGGGAAGAAGAATTTTGGAAAGAGGGCTAAAGTGGGAGAGATTGTTGGACTATTTTGGGCTTATCAAGGTAACCACTTTGTCCTCTTAAGTGATTGATGATTTCTTATTGTTGTAGTTATACATTTTAACAAGCATGAGATATATGTATTTGAGATTAATAAGTGTTATGAATATTAGAAGCCTAAATCCGAAATGACCTTGTTAGCCATTTGAAATTGAAATACAAGTTGGTAGATAGTTAGAATCGTCGCATGTTATCTAATTGAAGATGGTAGTTGTTATTATCGATTGCGGCTATATAACATGTTAGACTAAATAATGTGGATTAAAAAGGAATTGGAAAAGACTTTACATTGTTGTTGCATTGTAGCCTTTTGGCATTGAAATGCGTCTTGTTAAGGCGTGTAATCCCCTTTGGTTAGCTGAATTGTTGAGCCTTAAATGTGGCGTTTGGTTATTGATTTCGGGCCTTGAAAAAGGTGGAAAAGTATGTAGAAACAAAGGAAGTGCTGTCCAATTTTCCGTAGAATTAAGTGACTTTACACTTGGGATATTCTACGTTTGGAGCTAGAAGTTAATAGGCGTATTATGGTCATTATAGGTTGACATACTACGTACGACATATTGGATTTAGCAAGTGGATTGAACCAAAGAGGTATGTGGAACTTTCCTATCTCTTGAGCATGAGTAGTTGTAAATATATAGTACGGTAGACGTACGAGATCTTGATGAATCTAGTTTCATTTGATATCCTTGACTTGTTTTAAGAATGTCCAAGTTGGTTGAGTTAGAGAATTAACTCACTTGTTTTAAAGATTAAGGATATCTTAGTTTCTAAAGATAAGAGACTTGAAGTATTTTTGAAAGTATATGATACTTGGTTTTTGGAAAGTTTAAGTCTCTTGGTTATAAAGAAAAATGGAAGTGTCTAAAGCATAAAGTTAGTATAACGGCTTTATGGGAAGTTGGTTATAATAACTTTATGGAGAGTTAAAAGGATGGTTTACTCTGTGATGTAAATTAAGATAAAATGACTTGAAAGGAAGAATGGCAAATTGATTTGAAGGAATCAATTGCTTAAAGTTTTAAAGTAAAAAGTCACTTGATTTAGAAGTCTTTAAATGTAGTTCTAAAAGGTATTGTGACTTGTTTTGAAAAGTAGATATGACTTGATACTACGGTTATTAGTATCTGGGAAGTTTTATATGAAAAAGAGTCATTTTAAAAGAATAGAAGTATGTAGTACTTTGGGTTAAATTCCCGGATTTTTATAATGACATGCTAGTGCCTTAAGTAAACTAAAATGAGAGTGTTTATGAACAAAGCTAATAAGAAGTTAGGGGATTTCTTAACTTGCTTGTGTTATGTATGATAAGCTGGTAGTGCTTATGTTATGTATGATAGCCGGTTGTGCTAGGGATATATATATTGTTCATTACGGGGTCATTCCCCGGGTTTGTGACATTTGCATATTCCATGGATTTGCTACTCATGATGCGAGGAATACCTCATGCGAGGAATACCTCATGCGAGTCCGTAGGGCTTATGCGGGTGAAATAGTCCTATGCGGGGCGGACCAGTCCTATGCGAGGAGATTACCTCATGCGGGTCCACACGACCTATGCGGGCGGATACAGTCTATGCGAGGAAGTTACCTCATGCGGGTCCATACGGCCTATGCGGGTGAAATAGTCCCAGGAGTAGGATCGCTTAATGATACTATGGGCGGGTGACCCTACTTTGATCGTGAGCCTCCTATTTTTATGCAATAAAGTATACACTTGTTTACTCTCATTGTTAGTAAGGCACAGTATACTGTAATTTGATTATCATGCATGTCTCGACTTTATTTTAGACTTATGATGTAAATTGCGGTATTTTCGATTTTACATACTTGGTACATATTGTGTCTTGACCCGCTTTCCTCGGGGCTGCGTTAAATCCGCGGTAGGGGTAGCGGTGGTGGATCCTCGTTCTTAGGATCATTTGATCAGTGTCAAAGCTCCATTTCTCGGAGGCTTGTCTTTTAGTACGGTTTCCACGATGTTGTATATCTATGTACATTCGGGGTATGGCGGGCCCTGTCCGTCACGATTATTATTCTGAAGTGCAGTAGTCATATTTGTGGATTGGGTTTTAAAGAGCAGAGATGTCTTGATTTATTTTTATTATGTATATTTCACGGAAGGTGGTCTTATCGGCTGCTTTGTTGATGTTTATTGTCTAAGTGTTTATATGTGTTGTGTATGTTCCTTTGCTATTCTACGATGTATACGAAAGAGGTGCGGGTAGGGCACGATCGACTTCGGGAATTCGTGACAATATATTGCCCTGCCGTTAAGGTATACTTCGGTCCATTCTAGGAACCACGCCCGTTTAGGTATCTTGCGGTCCGTTCGGGACACGGTAAAGTCATGTAGTCATATCGCCCGTCAAGGTATATTGCGCCCGTTACGGGACACGGTAAAGTCATGTATACATAAACTGCCCCTCCACGGTATACTGCCCGGCCCTTTCTGGGATGCGGTAAACTGGAATAATAACACTAACATGAATAGCTATCATGAGCAACTATATGCAATTTAAATCATCTTTGACTCTCATTAGAACCATTAAAATGAACCTTCATTTTAGAAAAGCAAGGCATTATCACATCTTGCAATATTATGGGCTTGAACCCAAAAGTACTATGTACGTTCACCGTACCTTCATTTTAAGTAAATCCTTTGACTCTCAATGAAACAACATAAAATAACTTTTATTTAGAAAATCCAAGGTACTATCACGTCATGCATCAATAAAGATTAAGATCCAATAAAACAATGTACGTCCGCCGTACCATCTTTCCTTTATAAAATCTCAAGACACTAGCACTTGTAGCATCATGGTACTTCCACTTTTAAAATCAAGTTACTTACACTTTGAAACTCAAGTAACTTACACTTTTAAAATCAAGTCACTTACACTTTTAAAATCAAGTCACTTACACCTTTAAAATCAAGTAACTTATTCTTTGTAAATCAAGTCACTTATACTTTTCAAATCAAGTAAACACTACAATGAAGTTCGAAGTCATTTAAAACACGTATGTCGTAGTACACTCGTTTTATAAGGTTCGTACTCAAAGAAAGATAGGAAGAGTTCCACATACCGTTTGTCATCTGTACCAACTCAATAATCTAAATTCATCTAGATCATCTGGCTAACATTATGGAAACATTAGCATAGTGATAACCGATCCGAATTGCCAAATTAATCCATTTTATGAGCCTTTAGCAGGTTATATATTAATAATGATCTTATCTAATCAGATGTGAACCTAGAAAGTGTAAAATGAACTGGTTATATCTTAGCTTCTATGCAGATGAAAATTCTACTCATTTCAATATAATTGATTGTCGATACATTTTTCAATTTACGCTGCAATGGATTGTTCGATACCTTTTTCATTTAACGCTGCAATGACTTATTTTAATATGCTTACCAAAATCAGTCTCAACGCTTAATACTTATTAGTGTTGTAACTTAGCAAGATCAACTTTACTTCAATACTTCCTAAAAACTCTTACCAACATCTCACATAAGACTTGGTAAAGACATAGGAATAATTTAGACGTGCCTTTAGCATAGAATTAATAACATGAATACTCCTTAACTTCTAAGAGTAGAATGAATCATGAAACAATACCACATGTATATTTCATACGTAGAACATGCCAAAAGAAGGAAGAGGTTCACATACCTTATTGACGACTAACCAACACGACAAGTAGAATATGTCCCAAATAGGTACTTGGCGTATATGGCAATGAACACGTCTATCAACTTCGTGATACTAGTATACAACATACCACGTAATGAATCTCGCTTTCTTATAAAAATTTGGACACTTCCCTGTTTATCGTATTTTCCACCTTTCAACAAGGCCAATTTCATCAATAACCAAGGCGCGAATTAAGGGCACAACCAAAATAACAACTAAATGGTATTACCGCCTAATTTACGTGTAAATTCAGCCCTTAATACATATAAAAGCAGTTCGCAAAAGCGATGCATGTTCCACGACAACAAGTGTAAAATGTGAGGCCTTTCAACACCTTTCTACACACTTATTCCTTTAGGACTTTCATTAGAAATTACTACACTTAAACATGCATAATGGTGGCTGATTTTCCAGCATTTTAATACCACAAAACAGTCCACTAAGCGCACACGATATCAGCGGTTTTATAGTAATTCTCGGCCAAACAACCCCAATACAATAACCCTTTCCATAATTTTTTTAATCCAATTCAAGTTCCAATACTTTCATACAAATCATATCAACTTATCAAAAACAAGAATACTTTATTTTATCATGCAATAGATTAAGTTAACAACAATAAAAAATGAATCTAATGTCTGCCAACCATGATATTGTCCATGCACTTCTTATTTTCCATTTCTCTTAACACAAGTTCATCCCTTAACTACATCAACATGTAATATCCAATTACTTCAAGAGAAAGATGAGATCTTACCTTATTTTTAGCCCAAAAATAGTCCACTAGTTCGGCCTTCTCCCTCACTTTTTCACCACTTCTTCAAGTCTCAACAACACACATGTATCCTCTACAAGCTTGTATCCATCTTTCTTTCTTGTTTTTCTTCCACAAAGTTCATAACAAGCTTAGGGTTTTTCTTGGAAAAAACTTGCCAAAACCGTGACTCAAAGGCTTGGAGAGTTAACCTTGGCTTAGCACTTAGTCAAGGTGCTTAATCTAGAAGGATTATAACTCTTGATCTTAACTTTTGGGCTTAGGAGATTCTCGAAAATTTGGGGAGAAAGGGAGAAGATAAGTGTCTCAAGGGTGAAGATATTATGAGAGCTAAGTCTTGTCAAGTATATCTTATAAGGTGTGAGACTTGAAAGACAAGTGGAAAGGGACACATGTCACCCTCTCATTGGTCGAATCGGCAATAAAATATCTAAATATTTGTCCAAAATATCCTAAAATCGAAGGGCCCCACAATATTATAAAATTTTCGGCGGACCCCATATTATCAGTTCCAATATTTCGTAATCCAATACTAATTACATAAATCCAATTAGAAGCGTTAAACTTCAAGTTAATAATTTTCATCGTCACGTTTTTCCAAAAATTTTCCGAAGGAAAATGTAAACATTCTTTCCTTTCAACCTTCAAATCTTAATTCTTTAATCACGTTCTCATATCAATGTCATGGGATTACGGGGTATAACATCCTTCCTCGTAGAAACATTCATCCTCGAATGTTAAATCAAAGTCTCGATGTCGCGACCGAACCACGACGTGGTAGTGCAGCACGAGCACCCTCCTATCTAAATGACACAAGTAAACCGCTGAACTAAATAACACCTCTTTTTTTTTTAAAAAACCAACGAAAACATGCAAGGGCAAAGCGACAGCTTTGCCATATAAT
The DNA here is from genome assembly GCA_029844215.1 of Przewalskia tangutica. NCBI lineage: Eukaryota > Viridiplantae > Streptophyta > Magnoliopsida > Solanales > Solanaceae > Przewalskia > Przewalskia tangutica. The sequence goes on along the minus strand of CM056725.1, from coordinate 17,722,057 downwards.
ATACATAATCAAAAGGCACTACTGTACGAGTCAATCAGCGTATGAATACGGACCTCTAAGAGTTTCTTGAACTATGATGGACAAGGCCCCATTGTACCCATAAGCGTACAAAATCACATCTTGAAGGATCTATACAAAATGATAAGCTCAGAACAAATGGAGCTATCTAAAACTCTGAGCAAGGTCCTACTTGCAGATCCTGACGTGTACCTAAACATGCGGCATGAGCGGCCGGAGAAAGGGGTCGATGCGAAGAATGTACCAAGTATATGAAGCGATGAAATCTTTGTAAAGGAGATCACGATCCGCGTATAACGAAGCAAGTATGATAACTCAAAACAATAGCACACTGAACCTTGCAATCATGAGAGTAATGCAATCATTTTTACCTTGTTAAGTTATGCCTTTAACAATGAGATTAAGTATTCCACTTTAAGTCATAAACACAGCGCACTTTTCATTAATGAAATCACTCCGTTTGAAAACATGAAGGGCGATGTCGGTGCGAGTCAACCACCTACGTATTATAATCTGACCTATCATAGGACTATTTCACATGAGAATATTTCACCGCATAGGTCACGTGGACCCATGATGAGTCATCGGTACCACGATACTCGCATCACGGATAGCTAATCCGTGGCTTATATCCGGAATTTAACGCTTGAGTCTGTCAGGCCAGTGAGTGTGTACCACTCACGCCATGTGAAACTACTCGTGATATCTCTTTAACCAAGTTGTCGGCCCTTTATGGAGGGACGCGGAGATGTGGAAATACGACACTTTCACGAATGTCTATATGAGCAACCCATATGCAAGCAAACCATTCTTGACCTTTATTTATAAAATGAATAAACCATCATTTTAGCAAACCAAGACAATACCATACCTTTCCTTTTTACACAAACCAAGACAATACCATGCCTTTCCTTTTTACATAAACCAAGACAATATCATGCCTTTCCTTTTTACATAAACCAAGACAATACCATGCCTTTACACAAACCAAGACAATTACCATGCCTTTCCTTTTTAACAAACTAAGAGAAATTCTCATTTAAGAAAGCCAAAGTACTATCAACGCACAAATAGAATAATTCTCATTTAAGCAAGCCAAAGTACTATCAAGGCACAAATAGAATAATTCTCATTTAAGCAAGCCAAAGTACTATCAAGGCACAAATAGAAAAATTCTCATTTAAGCGAGCCAAAGTACTACGTACGTCTGCCGCACGTTCTTTACCTTTTTCATAAAATCCCAAGGTCCTAGCCTTGCAACATCAAGTTACATATTCTTCAAATTAAGTGGCTTACATTCTTTATATTCTAGTCACTTCTTTTATGTACTACAATGAAGCCAAAATTCATTTATGGCCCCTATTACACTAACACTTGTAGTATCAAGCCCTTATTTTTTCAAATAAAACTACCCTTTTAAAACTTCAATTCAAGGTTTTGAAATCAAGTAGCTTCTACTTTTAAATCCCAAGTAACTCACATCTTTAAAACAAGTTACTTCTCTTTAAATCATGTCATTTCTCCTCTTTTAAATCAATTAAGTAAATCACTCATTTGACTCCCCTAAAGCCGTTATAACTAACTTCCCATAAAATCATTATAAAAACCTTTAGGTTTTGGAACTAAGGAACTATCCAAGAGATTAGGAACCACTTCCTTTTAAGACTCTAAGTACTTGAAGTAAAACAACTTTCACTTTTGAAAATCCAATTTTTATCAAGGGAATGGATTATAGCAACTTCGATTTAAACATCAAAGTATAATCAAGGAAGTATATAGAACAAGCTTCTATATTAGGACATCCAGTACAATCGAGGAAGTATATAGACCAACTTCATATTAGGCAATCCAAGTACAATCAAGGAAGTATATAGAACAACTTCATATTAGGCAATCCAAGTACAATCGAGGAGTAGATCGTTTAAGGGTAGGATTTATTTACTTTACCATAAGGAATCATGCTAGAAGAAGAGGAGATGGTTCACGTACCTTTCGGCAATCCACAAGCTAAGTCGAATCGCGCGCATAGAATTGTCAACCTATAATGGCCATAACACGACTATCGACTTCTAGTTTCTAGCGTAGAATGATACTAAGTATAAGGTCTCTTATTCTACGGAAAATTGGCACTTCCTTTGTTTCTCGTACTTTTCCACCTTTTTCAAGGCGAAATCAATAACCAATATGCCACGTTTAAGGCTCGACACATCAACGATCAAATGGGATTACCGTCTTACAATCGTAAAATTCTTCCCCATGATTCATACCAAGTAGTTCGATAGCCAAAGCCATTCTCGGCTAACATACACATGATGTAAAGTCCTTTCCAATTCTTTTTCAATCTAAGTTGTTAATCTACCATGTTATATAGTTGTAAACAACTTTAACTACTATAAATCCTTCTTTATATAACATGCGACGACTAAACTAATAACCAAATTGAATTGTAATCTCAAAGACTAATCATGCTAGTTTCGGATTAGTGGTTCCAATATCTATAACACTTATCAAACTTCAATATATATATCTAATACTTGTTTATATCCATAACTACAACAATAAGTAATCTTTAATCACTAAAACGACAATATTGTTACCTTGATAAGCCCTTATATAACTCCAAGATTTAAAGTCGCTCCTTAGAAATCTTAGCTCCTTTCCTTCACGTTGCAATCCTCTATTTGAAGCCCTTAGAAGTTCACCAACAACTTCCCTTCCATTTCCAATCAAAACTTATGAAAACAACTTAGGTTTTCATCTTACGACTAACGTGAAAACGTCGTTTTTTCAGGATTTTTCTATTGAGATATCCTTATAATACCCCTAGGAACATTTGGTTTAAGTATTGTGAATTATGAACCACAAATGAATTTTTTTTGTGTGGGATTAGGCATGAGCCCGAGAGCTCCTCTTAGTGCAAGAACAAGTGTGAAATTGTTTCTAAGTGTTGTGATAAGTCTTGCTACTAGGATGAATATATAACACAATGAAGGGCCTAGATTAAAACATTTGTGTGGCTTGGGTGAAGAAATCTAAATATCTAGTCAAGTGGCCTTATTTGACTTAGTCAATTATATCAAGCTTGGTTTGTCAAGACTTGATCATCCACTTGACTACTAACCTTGGTCACTTGACCACTTAACCTTGGTCACAATTTTCGAACAAGCCTATGTAGGGGTGACACGTGTCGCCCTCCCATTCGTCCATAAAATTTCGTTTCCCGAAATTTCCATAATTGGTCAAAATATCGGAAACCTTGTGGGCCCCACAAAACGTAAGATTTCTCGGGTGGGCCCTACGTGTCCAAATCCGAAAATAAAATTCTATAGTCCCGATAAATTCCATCAGTCTCAAATAACAATTCTGAGAACCCAATTCTCATTAACGAACAATTTTCCTTCCCGAGGTTCGGAAGATTTTCCCCTTAGAAATAACAACTCTTTCTTTCGTTCAAACTTTCAAGTCTTGTATTCTCGCATCTATTCTCTTATATATGTCCTGGAATTTCGGGGTGTAACATTCTTCCCCCCTTAGAAACATTCGTCCCCGAATGTTCTTAGTCGGTTTTCAAGCTATACAAACTCGAGCACGATCTCCTTACTATGCTATCAATCAATACTCCTGAGACCAGCGATGCCACACACGGCGCGTATATCATATGTATACATATCAATGGACCTTCCATCCGCGGTCCCTTCTTACAAAACTAGAAGGTTACAGTCTTCAAAACAGAATCTTTAGAGGTTCCTTTCTTTTTCCGTATAAAGGGATGGCCCTGTCGTATTCTAAGTCATTGGACTAACACTATCTGAACCCTTCAGTCGGACTCCCACTCAGCTAATTGATGGTTTCCCCCGTGCTACTTCCCTTCTCTGTCTCACTTAGTCAAATTACTATCTGGGGCATGATCCTATAATCTACCTAGCTTAGTTTACCAACCGGTGTAAACTCTAATACTAGTAGCATCTCAATTACGAGCACTATGGGCGGTGTTATAACAGCTGAACCTAAAGCGTGTGTATCATCACCATTAACCTCGCTCATGGCCTAAAAAGGATTCTCTCTACGCGCCCGTTAATCATAACTATAACCATTTTAGTTCTTGTTCCTTCATTTTCTTACTTGTCATACTTTCTCGTACTTCCAAACTTATTTTAGTACACATACAAAATTTCAAATATTGTTTCTGTTCTCCAATCCTTGGAGTTACTATCCAAACTTGGCCATTATGCTGCTTGAATTTTTGTTAAGGCTCTTCTCGGCCCTTACGACCTGGTTCTGGTGGAACGCGTCCACGAACTCCTACAACGATTAACTAGACTTGGGTCTTGCATCCTCGTGACCACTATCGCATGGCGGGACCGTTTCCAGTGGAACCACCGTTCCATGGTATCGGTTGACCCGAACTCGGTCCATAACCCGACCCATCGTCACACTTAACTCTTATTCTTAGTCTGAAAGGAATATCTCACCTATCTCAAGGTACTTCTCACTATCCTCCCGTTCACTGAGGTTCGCCACAGGCGAAATATTTCTCTTTGTACAACCTCGGCTATCGGTCTTACACTATTATAGGGTAATTCTGACTTGTGAACCCTACCTGACTATAGTCTCAGTTCACTTTATCATTCTTGTCAACATTCTTCACTCTTCACCTTACTAATCAAGGTATCCCTACTTCTGGTGGTGCTATCAATTTACAACTACTAGCAACAAAGGGAAATATATACGCTACGGCGGAATCTGAATCTATCAATGCATGTATGATTCAAAAGAATCGAAATATACCTGTAACCCCATGCGATGTTGCCTCTTGATCCTGCCCAGTAGCCACGTCATCTATGCGGTTCGAAGGACGCGAACTATAAACTCCACACGACCTCTACCGCGTCGGGTGGCGTCTGAATACCATGCAGTGCTGCGATTAATGGAGGAAAAGGAACGACCACCGACCTCGTAAGGTGAGCCACCACGCGGTGCTTCTAAAAGGACATTCCCACTGCTTATGGCCCGGACGGTCACAATAATAACAAACACCTGTGCCAAAACGGCATTTCCCCAAATAACGCTTACTACGTCGGAAACACTAAGGAATATGTGGCCTCGATTGAGAAAGACCTCTACTTCTCTAAAAACCTCGAACCCTGGAGCTCGGACTGGATCCTAAATACCTTGTGGGGTCCAATCTCCCACCTATGAGCTGCGGGGTATGTCTGAGTAAGTGGGGCGAATATCTCACTCATTCACGAGGATGCTCGTCCATAAACTCAGGGATAACCAACCGGTCCTAGCCTCTTACGCTGATTTCGCGTTGGCCTCTACATACATACACGTATGCATCTTGGCGAATAACCTCCTGCTGATGAAACTGCATCACCGCTATCTTGGTCAATGACATAACTGCTTCCCTTATGACCCTATAGTCTTCCCCTAACTGAGAAACTGGAGGATCTGGTGCTGGGGCCTCAAAACCTGGCGCAGAAGAACTCGCCGACTGCGGCACAATATTCGGTATACCCTGGGCATGAGCCTTATCAACTCTCTAAGTTTGATTGGTAGCTCCTGCTACTGTTTTGCCCTTCTGGGCGACTGTTGCCCTCCTTTGAGGCATAGCTGTAACACAAAAATACGTCAGAGAGGGATTATCTTAATAACACAGCTCTATGGCACGATCTCAGAGTGAGAAGAATAGAAACCAAATCCTAAATGTCCAGTAGCCTCCTGTTTATGGGTGTGTCGCGCAACACACCGATAATCAAGACTCTACTAGACACGGTCTGTGACGTTCAGAGGGTGTTGCTCGATACCACTGTCTGGCAGAACCCGGGCGTGGCGGTGCCTACAGGGCACCTCTATCTAAATGACACAAGTAAGCCGGAACTAAATAACACTTTTTATTTTTAAAACCAACGAAAACATGAGGGCAAAGCGAAAAAGGCTGCCATATAATATACATAATCAAAAGGCACTACCATGTACGAGTCTAATCCAGCGTATGAATACATACCTCACAGAGTTTTACTAAACTATTACGACAAGGCCCCGCCATACCCATGCTTGTAAAAAGCACATGCGAAGGATCTATACCAAAATGATAAGCTCAGAACAAATGGAGCTATCCAAAACTACGAGCAAGGGTCACTGCACTTGCGGATCAGCGACTGTACCTAAACTGCGGCATGAGCGCATCCTCCGGAGAAAGGAGGTCGATGCGAATAATGTACCAAGTATATGAAGCGATGAAATGCGTAAAGGAGATCACCTGATCCATGAATAACGAGGAAGCAAGTATGATAACTCAAAACAATGACTGCTGAACCTTGTAATCATGAGAGTAATGCGATCATTTTACCTTTTAAGTTATGCCTTTAACAATGAGATTCAACTGTTCCACTTTAAGTCATAAACACACCGCACTTTTCATTAATGAAATCACTACCGTTTCAAAACATGAAGGTCGTACGGTGCGAGTCAACCACCCTCGTATTATAATGCAACCTATCATAGGACTATTTCACATGAGAATATTTCACCGCATGTAGTCATGTGGACCCGATGAGTCATCGGTACGATACTCGCATCACGGATAGCTAATCCATGGCTTATATCCGAATTTAACGCGAGTCTATCAGGCCAGCCGTGAGTGTGTACCACTCACGCCATGGGGAGCTACTCCATGATATCTCTTTAACCAAGTTGCCGACCCTTTATGGAGGGACGCGGAGATGTGGAAATACGACGCTTTCACGAATGTCTATATGAGCAACCCATATGCAAGCAAACCATTCTTTACCTTTATTTATAAAATGAATAAACCATCATTTTAGCAAACCAAGACAATACCATACCTTTCCTTTTTACACAAACCAAGACAATACCATGCCTTTCCTTTTTACATAAACCAAGACAATACCATGCCTTTCCTTTTTACATAAACCAACACAATACCATGCCTTTCCTTTTTACATAAACCAAGACAATACCATGCCTTTACACAAACCAAGACAATTACCATGCCTTTCCTTTTTAACAAACTAAGAGAAATTATCATTTAAGCAAGCCAAAGTACTATCAAGGCACAAATAGAATAATTCTCATTTAAACAAGCCAAAGTATTATCAAGGCACAAATAGAATAATTCTCATTTAAGCAAGCCAAAGTACTATCAAGGCACAAATAGAAAAATTCTCATTTAAGCGAGCAAAGCACTACGTCGTCCGCGTGCGTTCTTTCCGTTTTATAAAATCCTAGGCCACTAGCCTTGCAACATCAAGTTACATATTCTTCAAATTAAGTGGCTTACATTCTTTATATTCTAGTCACTTCTTTTATGTACTCTGATGATGCCAAAATTCATTTATGGCCTATTACACTAACACTTGTAGTATCAAGCCACTTAATTTTTTCAAATCAAACTACACTTTTAAAACTTGATTCAAGGTTTTGAAATCAAGTAACCTACTTTTAAATCCCAAGTAACTCGCACCTTTAAAAAAGTTACTTCTCTTTAAATCATGTCATTTCTCCTCTTTTAAATCAATTAAGTAAATCACTCCTTTGGCTCACTAAAGCCGTTATAACTAACTTCCCGTAAAGCCATTATAACAACGCTTTGGGTTTTGGAACTAAGTCCTTGTCGAGATTAGGAACCACTTCCTTTTTAAGACTACAAGTACTTGAGTAAAACAACTTTCACTTTTGAAAATCCAATTTTTATCAAGGAATGGATTATAGCAACTTCGATTTAAACATCAAAGTACAATCAAGGAAGTATATAGAACAACTTCTATATTAGGACATCAGTACAATCGAGGAAGTATATAGACCGAAACTTCTATATTAGGCAATCCAGTACAATCGAGGAAGTATATCGAACAAACGATATTAGGCAATCAGTACAATAAAGGAGTAGATCGTTTAAGGGTAGGATTTACTTACTTTACCATAAGGAATCATACTAGAAGAAGAGGAGATGGTTCACATACCTTTGACAATCCACAAGCTAAGTCGAATCGCGCGCGTAAATTGTCAACTATAATGGCGCAACACGACTATCGACTTCTAGTTTCTAACGTAGAATGATACTAAGTATAAGGTCTCTTATTCTACGAAAAATTGGGCAGCACTTCCTTTGTTTCTACGTACTTTTCCACCTTTTTCAAGGCCCGAAATCAATAATCAATATGACACATTTAAGGCTAAACACATCAACCAATCAAAGGGATTACCGCCTTACAATCGTGTAAAATTCTGCCCCAATTCAAACCAAGTAGTTGATAGCCAAAGCCATTATCGGCTAACATACACCACAATGTAAAGTCCTTTCCAATTCTTTTTCAATATAAGTTGGTAAGTCTACCATGTTATATAGTTGTAAACAACTTTAACTACTATACATCCTTCTTTATATAACATGTGACGACTAAACTAATAACCAAATTGAATTGTAATCTCAAAGGCTAATCATGCTAGTTTCGGATTAGTGGTTCCAATATCCATAACACTTATCAAACTTGATATATATATCTCATGCTTGTTTATATCCATAACTTCTGACAATAAGTAATCTTTAATCACTAAAACGACAAGATTGTTACCTTGATAAGCCCTTATATAACTCCAAGATTTAAAATCGCTCCTTAGAAATCTTAGCTCCTTTCCTTCATGCTACAATCCGCTATTTGAAGCTCTTAGAAGTTCACCAACAACTTCCCTTCCATTTCCAATCAAAACTTATGAAAACAACTTAGGTTTTCATCTTGCGACTAACGTGAAAACGTCGTTTTTCCGGGATCTTTCTATTGAGATATCCTTATAATACCCCTAGGAACCTTGGGTTTAAGTATTGTGAATTATGAACCACAAACGAATTTTTTTTGTGTGGGATTAGGCATGAACGAGAGCTCCTCTTAGTGCGAGAACAAGTGTGAATTTTTCTAAGTCTTTGTGATAAGTCTTGCTACTAGGATGAATATATAACCTGATGAAGGGCCTAGATTAAAACATTTGTGTGGCTTGGATGAAGAAATCTAAATATCTAGTCAAGTGGCCTTATTTTACTTAGTCAATTATATCAAGCTTGGCTTGTCTAGACTTGATCATCCACTTGACTACTAACCTTGGTCACTTGACCACTTAACCTTGGTCACAATTTTCGAACAAGCCTATGTAGGGGTGACACGTGTCGCCCTCCCGTTAAATCCGTAAAATTTCGTTTCCGAAATTTCCATAATTGGTCAAAATATCGGAAACCTTGTGGGCCCCACAAAACGTAAGATTTCTCGGGTGGGCCCTACGTGTCTAAATCCGAAAATAAAATTCCATAGTACCGATAATTCCATCATTCTCAAATAACATTTACGAGAACCCAATTCGTTAACGAACAATTTTCCTTCAGAGGTTGGAAGATTTTCCCTTAGAAATATGACTCTTTCTTTCGTTCAAACTTTCAAGTCTTGTGTTCTCGCGTCTATTCTCTTATATATGTCCTGGAATTTCGGGGTGTAACACTCAGCTATACAAACTTCGACATAGTCTCCTTTAACTATACCTAACAACCCATACTCGTTAGTTTGACCTGCGAGCTGTGCGTCGGCGCGGTTACGGAATCTGCGACTCTACGAAGTTTGACCAGCGTTCTATTCTTTGGCAGGGTGTTGTGCGAACAAGTCGCGACACACATTTATCACTTAATCTCTTCTTTTTCTACAAGTCCCAATGATACTCGACAAACCCAGATGCCACGGGCCTGATATAACACGTAGTCTCGTTCGCGATCACAAGTGGTTTATACTCGAACGATGAATCATCGCCTCTAATATACTTCACCTATACCATGTACCTTAACCACGATCACAAATAAAATACTTTATTAAAGAAGGCCTTGTATATCTAGAGTCTCAGCGATTATTCCGTATCCTAGGATTCTCGATTTTCCATGTCCCGAACTTACATTATCTCTCCCATTATCACGGGTAAGATAGCTCTCTTAATCTCAAAATCATGTTGTCTCAATCATAACAACCCTACTTACTCCATACGAATATTATTTGTACATATCACTTAGCGTTGACATCGGCAATCTAACAACATGGTATGCCATTAAGTTAATTAAACATAATCTCTTAAGGGTCCATCACTTTCTCCAACAACTCACCTCATAATTACTCCAAATTAGCACATATATAACCTTGATAAGGATTCATTAAACTGTTTCATACCTTCGAGAAATTTATAAAGCTTAACCGTCTCATTTTCCCATAATCATTTAGGAAACACCACATGGCCCTAATAAATATGTCGGTAGAGATGTACATCATCATACCAACTATCTGACAATTTTACCAACATGTATACCAAGTTCATATATTCCGCCGGGGCCATTGTCGCTTTCTCATTTGCGACCATAATAATCGTTAAGGAGGGACTACCACAACAACGTAGCTCTGTCGCGATCTTAGAGTAAGAAGAATAGAAACCAATCCTAAATGTAATGTAGCCTCTGTTTATGGGTGTGGTGCACAACCTGCGATAACGAGACTATCTTGCTGCAGTGCGTAGACATTCCAGGACTAAGCGCTCTGATACCACTCTTGTCACGACCCAGACCGGGCATGGCGGTGCCTACACAGGCACCTGCCATACATCACATAAAATCAACGGAAACTCTAAGAAAACTCATGTTATAAAAACAGGAAAGTTGATGAGGCTGCCGCTATATATAAATGTGAACATCCCGACAACACAGTAGTACAACTGGCCAACAATATATATACAACTCATGCAAGTCCAGCCCACATATGAATACAGACCTCTATGAGTTTGGACAGTAACCTATGACTGGACAAGGCCCCGCCGTACCCCTGAATATACACAAGTCTACAAACAAAGACCTGTACCAAGATGACAAGCTCCGGAACAAGGGAGGCATCTCAACAAGCTGGGCAAGGATCCTAAGCTCGCGGATCCACAAACTATGTACATATACCTGCGGGCATGAACGCAGCCCCCCGAAGGGGGTTAGTACAACAAGTACTAAGTATGTCAACAGAAAGTACAATAAACAAGATCATAAATGTACAAAAGATGATAGGGGAAAGTATGAAAACCTTATACCAGATCCAACTGTGCCATATAAAATAAGAGTCAACTGTACCTTGTATCACTATACCACTGTATCACTATACCACTGTACCATATACTGCCCGACCTTTAGTGAAGGACGCGGTAAACACTGTTTCATATATTGCCCTGCCCATTAAGGTATACTGCCCGGTCCATTCTAGGACACGGTAAAGTCATGTAATATATATAGTGCCTTGTTCGTTAAGGTATCTTGCGGTCCGTTCAGGACAGTAAAGTCATATAATATATATCTTGCCACGCCATTAAGGTATAATGCGGTCTTTTAAGGACCGGTAAAGTCATGTAATAAATATATTGCCCTGCCCATTAAGGTATACTTCCCGGTCCATTCTGGGAACCCTGCCCATTTAGGTATATTGCCCGGTCTATTTTGGGACACGGTAAAGTCATGTAGTCATATACTGCCCATCGAGGTATACTGCCCGGCCCATTCTGGGACACGGTAATGTTATACCCCGTATTTCCAGAGTATGTACGTGAGGGCGTACGTACAAAGTTTAAGTCTTAAGTTGGCATTAGGGACAAAATTTTTTGTTCACAACTACCGAAAAGAATCGTTTTTCGACGAAACGTTTTACAAAACTTGCGAAGGGAAAATTACGGCTATGTCATTTATATTTTTTGCGGATTTTTCCGAGAGATGAAATATTTTGGACCAACGGGAGGGTGACATGTGTCACCCTCAAAGTGGACGGCATTGTGGGCCTTGTCTTGCACGTTTTTGGCATTTTTGTTGCCTTAAACATTTGGTCAATGGTTGGTAGATATTTGTGTGGTAGATGAGAAAGTGGGACCCATAAAACACTTGTCCAAATCTTCACCCTACACTTGCCTACCACTTGTCTTAATCCTAGCCCTTGAATGTCCTATAAATACCCCCTTAGTTGAAAACTTATTTCATCCACTCTTGAGCAATTTCCAAGTCTAAAAATCCCTCCCTCCCTTTGTAGTAGTTTTCGTCCAAGCTCCTCCCTTGAGAAGGCCCTTGGCGAAACCCCCTTCCTTTGTGGTGCTGGCGAAAGTACCCCACTTCCTTTGTGGTGCTGGTAGAAAGTACCCACTTTGCCTAGTCGTTCTCGTGAAATCGCCCCACTCTTGGTAGAAAAGTATTCTCCAAGTATTGTTACTATTCAAAAATACCTTGGCCCAAATACCTTGTAGTATTCCAAGGTTACACCTATACTAAAAGCCCAGAAATACTATTATACTTCCTTTCAGTCACAAAAACGAAACCCTAAGGAAAATCTTCATAGTCAGTTGAAGTATTAAGAAGAAGTTGCGTAGAACTTCTAAGGGTTGTTTGGAGCGGGTTGGAGCACCCAGAGTAGGAGCTAAACGTTGCTCAGGATCGACATTTAAACTTGGATAATTTTGGGCTTATCGAGGTAAATACTCTTGTCCTTCTATTGTAATTGGAAATTGCGTACTGTAGTAGTATAGAAATGAGTATAAGATATAGAAGGATGGTATAAGAGAAGAGAATTGAACTGAAATCACATCAGAAGGATATTAAAGAAGAAGATTAAACTGTACTTACATAGGACTGTATTCTGATGAACTTGTGTAGTTTGTGGGTAGGGAAGTCTTGCCCGATTTTCAGTAGAATCTTGTATCTAGATTTATTCTCTGAGTAGTCTAGACATTGATAGACTTGTATAGCCGTTATATGTTGAAGTCTGCGAGTGGCGTATTCTACTCGAAGGGTGGAAAAGGCTAGCGGGATTCTGATGCTTTGGAGCTATTTGCTAATAGTCGATAAATCGTCGCGGTATGTGATTCTTCCTATCCTCTTGAGCATGATATTTTAAAAGTATATATATATATACGGTAGGCGTCGTGTGTTAAGCTGAGCGTGGTTTTACTGCGATGTCTTTTGACTTGAGTCTAAATAATAAGAATCTGAAGTATTTCAAAAGAATTAAGAAACCTTTTTGAAAGAAGAGTAACACTTGGTTTTAAAAGCTTAAGAGTTATACTAGCTTTATGGGAAGTTAGGTATAACGACTTAAGAGAGGTAAAAAGAATGGTTTACGGATCTTAAAGATAAGAGACTTGACTCATTTATTAATATGAATTTTGTTAAAAAGTGTGAAACCTCATTCGTGAATAATGAGTACTTGGTTTTTAAAAGGAATAATGATTTACTGATTTCGGAGATCAGAATAAGTATCGAAAAAACCACTGCAGCGTTAATAAAGGGAAATGTATTGACTAATTAAGTATTATTAAAACCAGTAGAAACCTCCATCTGCATAGAAGCTAAGATGAGACAAAATGATATTACATTTCCTAGATCATGGTTGCTTTAATAAGATTGTTATAAACAAGAATAACCTACTCACATATAAGGCATATGTTTCTCAAATTGTTTTAAAGGAGAATTATATCATTAAGTGATTAAAACTATAAACTACGAAACCTTTCGAAAATGAGAAACTTGAGCATTTGAAATTAGGCAAACTTGAACGTTTGGAAAATAATGTTGTTACTTGATTTTCAAAGGGAAGTGTTTTGGATTACTTAAAAAGATAGTCACTCTATTTTTATACTACGGGTATGGTGTGACTTTTGTGAAAGAAACAGATCTTTTAAAGAGTTAATGTATGAAGTACTTTGGGGATAAAAACCCGAACTTGTTAACATAAAGTAGAAAGTACCTTGTGTGAATAACTTGATTGTGTTGGTTTATGATAGCCTCGTAATACTTTCTTGTTGATTTGATAAGTAAACATGTTAGGATGCTACGTGTGTTAGTATCTTGTGATGTTTGTGTAAAGGGGTTTTCCTTGTTGTGCTTATGTTGTTTAACGATAAGATGTTATGTTAGTACTATATCACTCACCTCTTGACATGATCACAGGGGTTAGGCGCCTCCGTCGCGGGGTAATACTCAGGCAATCTGTGTGACTATGATTCGAGGATACCTCATGCGGGTCCAAGGGACCTATGCGGAGCTACGAGAGTTCCAGGTTAGTGTGCGGCCTTTGTGGTCATGCGGTCTATGTGGCCATGCGGACTGCGAGTCCAGGACGATGCCGGGGAGTAGCTACCCTCGATGCGGGGAATACCTCATGCGGGCTTATGTGAGTGGCCTATGTGGAGCTGCGGGAAGTTCCAGGACTGAAGCGCGCGCATTAGATCTGCGAGGCGAGTGGTGAACCCGATCATGTGGCGGTGCAGACAGATCTCGTAATCTGATTTATGACATTGTCGATGCGTAGGTGTTAGTAGTCGGCTATGCCTTCGTACTTACCCCGTACGGTTTTATTATGACACAGGTGGGACCTGGTGTTCATGTGTATTCCTTGGTGCTTTTATATCATAGTCTGCCGGCAGTGAGGAAGGTATTCCACGGGCATGATTGATATTGAGGGCGTGAGACCCATAGTTATATTTTAGTGATGACTTTGAGGGCGTGAGTCCCTGACTTGACATGACTGCTTATTTATTGTGAGCGTAGTTTGGTTATCATATATGTCTCTGTTTTATATAGACTACTATGATTTCATTTATAGTATTTTGATTTCACATACTTGGTACTGTTATCTTGACCTCGCCCGAGTGCGTTCATCTGCGGTAGAAGTACACGATTGTTGATCCTCGCTCATAGGGTCCGATTCGGCGTTTGGGAAGCTCCGTTTCTCGGAGGCTTATCGATGGTATAGTCCTGTCGTTGTAGGTACTTACATTCGAGGGTATGGCGAACCTGTCCGCCATTGTTGTCATATCATTCTTAGAGGTATGTAATCTTGTTGTGGGCGAGTTGTAAAGGGATATAGCTGTTCGGATTTAAGTTTTTATATATATATGCCGAAAGGCAACTTTTCTCAGATAACTATTTCATATTTCATGTCTTGTTTTATATTCCGCTGATTACTCTGATGTATGTCTACTTGGGTGCAGGGTAAGGCACGATCCACGGGCGAAGTTAGTCGTGACAAAAGTGGTATCGAGCGATTAATCCTCGGAAAGTGTCTGAACCGTATCTAGTAGAGTCTTGATTATCGGTGTGTTGTGCACCACGCGATAATCAGGAGGCAATAGGATATTTAGGATTGGTTTCCATTCTTCTCACTCTGAGATCGTGCTTAGAGTTGTGTTATAAGTTGGACCCCTCTAACGTATTTCTTTCCCTTACCGTTATGCCTCTGCCTAAGGCAACCTGGGCCGGAGAGCAAGGCATCGAGGCTGAGTAGAGCACGAGAGGGTTACTAGAGCCGAGCCCAATCATCACTGAGGTGGTGCTTCGTTCGGGGAGTTCTGCGGCGTCGACCCAGCGAATTTTGCCGATGGCGGCGATTCCTCTGCGGCCATGATATATGAGCCTTGTTCCACGACGATGGCGAAAGTATAGATTGCAAAGAGGCGACCACATTACTAGCTAAGGATGTAGCTACGAGAGTATATGATGTCTTGATTTATCACGGGTCTTGATGACTATCTAAGAGAGGTTGTGCAAGTAGCTCTTGATCGAGCTTGAGCATGGCTGCGTGCGGGCTTATGCCTGGCGGTAGAAAGCGTAGGATCGGCAGGTTAACGAGATCAGCGAAGGGCGGATCGGCGAGTCCTTTGGTAACTTCGGCGAACGCCTCGGCGAATTAGATATGCACCTCCGCGGTCTGAGTGGTCCTCGCGAGGTTCGGGGCGTTCGGGGTATCTGGAGTTGGTGAGCTCGGGGCTTAGGTTCGCGATGTGTGAGGCGTCATTGTGGGAATGTCGTCTTCTTGTTGGTACTTGTCTCACTGCGGCCGTCGAGCCATGTGTCGAAAGGATGTCTAGTAGGAGGATGTAAGTAGGAGGACTCAACCTACGGATCGATTCTTGGATTGATGGCTCGGAGAGGATGAGGTGTTAGCAGAGGAGGCCATCCCGCTTTCGGTGTGGCGTTGTGGAAGATGTCATTGTGGGAGTGTCGTACTTCCCGACAACTTGTTTTGCTGCGGCCAGCGGGCCATTTCACGGGAAATTGTCAGGCCAGGTGGCGCGGATGTAGAGACTCGACGCCCGGGATCGGTGGCTAGTTCGTCACGCCTTAGCTATGCACCCGATAGGCGGGATTGATTAGAGCGACAAGGGAGTGAAGGCGTAGATCTGGTAGATCCTTAACCCTCTAGAGATTAGTGCGTATGATAAGATGAGTATACCTTAAATGTTATGTTCACATAGCATTGTGTTAGTGTGATTAGAAATCATGGTTAGTTAGCAGGGTAAGATTGGGGATAGGAAAAGCGTGAGCCTTAGAGTTTTATCGTGGAGACCTTAGAGGTAAGGCCGTCTCGAGTAAAGATGTATTTTTATGTTTGACCCTTATCGGAGTGCATAGTGCACGTGAGATATATTTGTGTGATAAGTCCACGAGTAGTGTGGAATGAAAGAGGGTAGTTGAGCTAAGAAGACCACTAGGTTTCGTAACTTGATTAGTGAGATTGTTAGGATCGGGAGCAAGAGTTTTCTTGCGATAGCGGAGTCGGGTTGAGGCCGTCGCGGGTTAACCAGCGGACTGCAATGTGGTGGGGTCAGTTCGAGGTGGTCGCGGCGGTGAGTCACGAGGTGTTAGGCGAGTTTAGTTAACCGTCGTGCGAGTTCGTGGATGCGTTCGACCGATAGTCGGGCGATGAGGTCAGCCCGTCTTTTCTTTTAGTCAAGGCCGTTTACTCGGCGGAGGTTATGCGAGATGATTATATCGGGAAGGTTGTAAAGGCTGCACGAGGTGCCTAATTTCACCTTATGAGCGAGAGCCAGTTACGGCTATTTCTTTTTGGAAGTTTTACGAGCGGGGTTAGGAACCGGTGAGTCTCGATGTCGCGTTCGCCCTCGGGCGGTGTTTGGATTCGAGGGTATTTGTGAGGATTGTTGCCTCTGTTGAGGAGTGTTTTATAGCTACCATTTGTATTCGGATGTCGCCTTATGAAGCCTTGTAGGGCGGAAGTGTGGGTTGCCGTCGATTGGTTCGATGTTGGCAAGGTTCGGATAAATTTGGTTCATTCTTGTTTTGACGGGATGTGGATAGGATGAAGCCTATCCGGGAGAGGTTATCGAGCTTCGAGTCAGCGAAGTCGTGCGGATAATCGGCGGCGGCTTGGAAGTTGAGTTGGCGGTATGATTTCTTGAAGGTACCACCGGAAAGGGTGTGACAAGTTTTGGAAAGCAGAGAAACTTAGCACGAGGTACTTGGGCGTTTTGAGATCCTTTGGAAGATAGGCGGGTTGCTATAAGTTGACATTGCCGTCGGCGTAGGAAGCGATGCGTCCGGTCTTTCATGTTGTTATGTTCGGAAAAGTATCGGAGATCCGTCAGTGTTCGATTAATGATGACCAAGTTGGAGGTGGTAACCCGGAGATTTTGAAGCTGAGGCGATGAAATGTGGTAAGTTATGTGAAAGAGTTCGAGTGTCACGAGAAAGTGCGACAGTAAGGAAGAAGCGAGCATGTATTAAGAACATAGATGTGATCATTTCTTTTATAAAGAGAAGGTACGAAGGGAGTATATTTTAGACCTCGGGTGGGAGCTTTTGTGATGCTAGAGGTGATTCCTCGTGGTCTTGGATGTAAGTATTTGCGCATGTGTTATTTTATGGCCAGGTGTGGCGTGATTGTTTTCGTAAGTATAGCAGTGAAGACTATACTAGCGCATGTATGTTTTGAGGCTTAGAAGGAACATTCGGGACGAATGTTTCTAAGGAGGGGAGAATGTTATACCCGTATTTCGGTATATGCGTGAGGCGTGCGTCTGAAGTTTAAGTCTTAAGTTGGCATTAGGGGCGAAAAATTTTGTTCCTGACTACGAAAAGAATCATTTTTCGACGAAACGTTTTACAAAACTTGCGAAGGGAAAATTACGGCTATGTCATTTATATTTTTTGCGGATTTTTCTGAGAGATGAAATATTTTGGACCAACGGGAGGGTGACATGTATCACCCTCAAAGTGGACGTCATTGTGGGCCTTGTCTTGCACGTTTTTGGCATTTTTGTTGCCTTAAACATTTGGTCAATGGTTGGTAGGATATTTGTGTGGTAGATGAGAAAGTGGGACCCATAAAACACTTGTCCAAATCTTCTCCCTACACTTGCCTACCACTTGTCTTAATCCTAGCCCTTGAATGTCCTATAAATACCCCCTTAGTTGAAGACTTATTTCATCCACTCTTGAGCAATTTCCAAGTCTAAAAGTCCCTCCCTCCCTTTCAAGTAGTTTTCGTCCAAGCTCCCTCTCCCCCTTGAGAAGGCCCTTGGCCGAAACCCCCCCCCCCCCTTCCTTTGTGGTGCTAGCCGAAAGTACCCCCCCTTGCCTAGTCGTTCTCGTGAAATACACTCCCCCCCTCTTGGTAGAAAAGTATTCTCCAAGTATTGTTACTATTCCAAAATACCTTGTAGTATTCCAAGGTTACACCTATACTAAAAGCCCAGAAATACTATTATACTTCCCTTCAGTCACAAAAACGAAACCCTAAGGAAAATCTTCATAGTCAGTTGAAGTATTAAGAAGAAGTTGCATAGAACTTCTAAGGGTTGTTTGGAGCGGGTTGGAGCGCCCAGAGTAGGAGCTAAACGTTGCTCAGGATCGACATTTAAACTTGGATAATTTTGGGCTTATCGAGGTAAATACTCTTGTCCTTCTATTGTAATTGGAAATTGCATACTGTAGTAGTATAGAAATGAGTATAAGATATAGAAGGATGGTATAAGAGAAGAGAATTGAACTGAAATCACATCAGAAGGATATTAAAGAAGAAGATTAAATTGTACTTACATAGAATTTGTATTCTGATGAGACTTGTGTAGTTTGTGGGTAGGAAGTCTTTGCCCAATTTTAAAGTAGAATCTTGTATCTAGATTTATTCTCACAGAGTAGTCTAGACATTGATAGACTTGTATAACCGTTATATGTTGAAATCTGCGAGTGGCGTATTACTCGAGAAGGGTGGAAAAGGCTAAGCGGGATTCTGATGCTTTGGAGCTATTTGCTAATAGTCGATAAATCGTCACGAGGTATGTGATTCTTCTATCCTCTTGAGCATGATATTTTAAAAGTATATATATATAGTGCGGTAGGCGTCGTGTGTTAACTGAACGTGGTTTTACTGCGATGTCTTTTGACTTGAGTGTAAATAATAAGAATCTGAAGTATTTCAAAAGAATTAAGAAACCTTTTTGAAAGAAGAGTAACACTTGGTTTTAAAAGCTTAAGAGTTATACTAGCTTTATGGGAAGTTAGGTATAACGACTTAAGAAGGTAAAAAGAATGGTTTACGGATCTTAAAGATAAAGAGACTTGACTCATTTATTAATATGAATTTTGTTAAAAAGTGTGAAACCTCATTCGTGAGTAATGAGTACTTGGTTTTAAAAGGAATAATGTTTTACTGATTTCGGAGATCAGAATAAGTATCGAACAAACCAACTGCGGCGTTAATAAAGGGAAATGTATTGACTAATTAAGTATTATTAAAACCGGTAGAAACCTCATCTGCATAGAAGCTAAGATGAGACAAAATGATATTACATTTCCTAGATCATGGCTGCTTTAATAAGATTGTTATAAACAAGAATAACCTACTCACATATAAGGCATATGTTTCTCAAATTGTTTTAAAGGAGAATTATATCATTAAGTGATTAAAACTATAAACTACGAAACCTTTCGAAAATGAGAAACTTGAGCATTTGGAATTAGGCAAACTTGAACGTTTGGAAAATAATGTTGTTACTTGATTTTACAAAGGGAAGTGTTTTGGATTACTTAAAAAGATAGTCACTCTATTTTTATACTACGGGTATGGTGTGACTTTTGTGAAAGAAACAGATCTTTTAAAGAGTTAATGTATGAAGTACTTTGGGGATAAAAACCCGAACTTGTTAACATAAAGTAGAAAGTACCTTGTGTGAATAACTTGATTGTGTTGGTTTATGATAGCCTCGTAATACTTTCTTGTTGATTTGATAAGTAAACATGTTAGGATGCTACGTGTGTTAGTATCTTGTGATGTTTGTGTAAAGGGGTTTTCCTTGTTGTGCTTATGTTGTTTAACGATAAGATGTTATGTTAGTACTATATCACTCACCTCTTGACATGATACCGGGGGTTAAGCTGCCCTCCGATGCGGGGTAATACTCAGACAGTCTGTGTGACTATGATTCGAGGATACCTCATGCGGGTCCAGGGGACCTATGCGGAGCTACGAGTTCGAGTTAGTGTGCGGCCTTTGTGGGCATGCGGTCTATGTGTCCATGCGGTGCGAGTCGGGGCGATGCGGGAGTAGCTACCCTCGATGCGAGAATACCTCATGCGGGCCTATGTGGTGGCTATGCGGAGTGCGGGAAGTTCGGGACTAGGCGCGCATTAGATCTTTGGCGAGTGGCGGCCGATCATGTGGCGGTGCAGAGCAGATCTCGTAATCTGATTTATGACGCTTGCCGATGCGTGGGTGTTAGTAGTCGGCTATGCCTTCGTACTTACCGTGCGGTTTTATTATGACACGGTGGGACACGGTGTTCATGTGTATTCCTTGGTGCTTTTATATCATAGGCTGGCGATGAGGAATGTATTCCACGGGCATGATTGATATTGAGGCGTGAGACCAGTAGTTATATTTGAGTGATGACTTTGAGGCGTGAGTCACGACTTGACATATTGCTTATTTATTGTGAATTGTAGTTTGGTTATCATATATGTCTCTGCTTTATATAGACTACTATGATTTCATTCTGATATTTTGATTTCACATACTTGGTACTGTTATCTTGACCTCGCTTGAGATTTGCGTTTATCTGCGAGGTAAGTACGCGATTGTTGATCCTCGCTCGTAGGGTCACGATTCGGCGTTTGGGAAGCTCCGTTTCTCGGAGGCTTATCGGTGGTATAGTCCCTGTCGTTGTAGGTACTTACATTCGGGGTATTGTTATACCGTATTTCGGTATGCGTGAGGAATACGTCAAAAGTTTAGCCTTAAAGTTTAGGCTTGGGCGATTTTTTGGGCCTGACTCACAAGCGAATAGTTTTCAGGCGAAGCGTTTCCACGACTTTCGTAGGGTAAATTCGGCTATGCCATTTCTAATTTTGCGGATTTTTCAGAGGCGAAACATTTTGGACCAGCGGGAGGCGACACTTGTCACCTCCGATTGATGGACTTGAAATGCGTCCGTTTGGACGATTTGAACAATAGGAACACGTTTTTGTGCCTTGTGCACAAGTCAAGGAGTTGGTAGGATATTTGTGTATAGTTAATCCTCACCCTACACTTGCCTTGCACTTGTCTAAATCTTGGCCATTGGTTGGCCTTTGCTTGACCTATAAATACCCCCAAGATGAAGAGTTCTTCGTCCACAAAGCTCAAGTCTTGAAAATCCTCTCCTCTCCCTTTGTATCCCTTTTAGTCCAACACCTCCCTCCCTTGTGAAGGCCCTTGGCGAATACCCCCTCTAGCCTAGTAGTTGGGCGAGGCCACTAACTAGCCAAAAATCTACCCCTCATGGTAGAAAAGTTGTCTTCTAGTATTGTTATAATGCCCAAAATACCTAGCCCAAATACCTTAGTACTTAGTAGAAGTTGTGAAGAACTTCTAAGGTTTCCTTAGACATACAACTTAGGAGCAAAACCTTGCTCAGTAGCGACTTTTCTAGGATATTATTGGGCTACAGGGTAACTAATCCTAACCTCTTTTGAATTAGAAAATGCATCTTGTAGTAGTAATAGAATAAGTATTAAATACTTAGAAGAATATTGCGAGAATAGAATTGGTATTACCACAGTAGAAGGGTTTAAAGAAGAATAATCAAAGTACTTACATGAATTGTTTTCTGATGAACTTATATAGCTCAGGGTAGGGAAGTCTTTGCCCGACTTTCAGTAGAATTGTGAACCCTCTGTTTAGAATGACCTTGAGTAGTCTTTGATAGATATCTGTGACTATTATGGTGACTCTCTGCGACATATTCGACTTAGCGGTGGTTTTATTTGAGAAGGTATGTGATTCTTCTAAGCGTGATATTTTACAATATATATAGTCGGTGGCGTCATGTGTTAACTTAATATAACTACGGCAATGTCTTTGACTTAAGCTGAATAATACTTACTGCAATGCCTCGGCTTAAGCTGAATAATACTACGGCAATGCCTCACGGCTTAAAGCTGAATAACAACTGCAGATGCCTGGCTTAAGCACGAATAATAAAAATCGAAAACATTTCATAAGAATCTTGAATCATTTTTAGAGAAGAGAACTATTGGTTTTAAAGCGGAAGCTTAAGAGTTATACTAACTTTATGGGAAGTTGAGTATAACCACTTAAGATTGATAAAAGAAACAAGTTTGACTATGTGTGTATAACGGACTTATGTTGAATTGTGAAAAGAATAATAAGATGGTTTGATAAGTAGACATGATATGATGCTATGTGTGTTAGTATCTTGTAACGTTTGTATAAGAGAGTATCCTTGTTGTGCTTATGTTGTTTAAAGATAATTTGTTATGTTAGTGTACTATCGCTCGCCTCTTGAGATGATCTGGAGGTTAAGGCGCCCTCCGTCTGGGGTAGACTTCGGTGATGCAGGACCGTGATTGAGAATACCTCATGCGGGTCGGGGGCCTATGCGAACTCGAGTTCGAGGTTAGTATGCGGGGTTATGCCTCATGCGGTCTATGTGGCGTGCGGACAGCGAGTCGGGGCGATGCAGGAGTAGCTACCTCGATGCGGGGTTATACCTCATGCGGGCCCGTGAGTGGCTATGCGGACTCAGAGTCGAGATTAGGCTGCGGAATGATGATATGGGCGAGTGGCCTGTTTGATCATTCGCGGCCTAGACAAGACCTATTACGATTACTATTGTTGCTCTTGTTTGTGATGTGGCACTATGCGTTTTCCTTGGTTGTTTCACATATTTGTAAACTGGTTTTAAAAATGATATGTTTTCATTTAAGTACTTTCTGATTTCGCATACTTAGTACTGTTATCTTGACCTCCTTGAAGCTGCGTTCATCTGCGCGGTAAGAGGCAGCAGTGCTAGATCCACATTCTAGGATCTCTGCGTTGGTGTCGGGAGCTCCGTCGCTTTCGGAGGCTCTACTTTTGGGTATGATCTCCCTGTTGTAGATAGTTTTATCTGATCGAGGGTATGGCGGGAACCACTGTCGCCATAGTTATATATTTTCCTTAAGTGCGTAGTCTGTTATGCGATGTCGGATGTAACTACTAAACCGTATTTTTATATATATCTTAGAAAGCGTGTTTTCACTTAAAGCGTGTCTATTTTATAAAGCTGTTTCATGTCTTGCTTTATATTTCGTGATTACTACGATGTATGACTACTTGGGTGCCGGTAAGGCACGATCCACGAACCGGAATGGAGTCGTGACAAAAGTGGTATCGAAGCGATTAATCCTCGGAAAGTGTCTCTGACCGTATCTAGTAAGTCTTGATTATCGGTGTGTTGTGCACCACACTATAATCGAGGAGGCTATAAGATATTTAGGATTGGTTTCCATTCTTCTCATTTTGAGATCGTGCTTTAGAGGCGTGTTATAGGTTGGACCCTCTAACGTATTCGCCACTTATGTGATTATGCCTCGCGTAAGGCAACCGGGCGAGAAGGGCAAAGCGTGAGGAGCTGCTAGCGAGACACCCGAGTCACGAGGCTCGGGCCAGTCTATACGAGAGGCGAGTTCTATGGCGCCGCCCGGCCATACCACGATCTTGTTATACCGTATTTCGGTATATGCGTGAGGCGTGCGTATTAAATTTTTGCCTTAGAATTGGCTTTGGTTCGAAATTTGGGCACAAGTGCGAATAGAGTCGTTTTCGGCGAAGCGTTTCCACGACTACGTTGGGAAAATTCCGGCTATGTCGTTTAGTATTTTTGCGGATTTTTAGGCGGCGGAACATTTTGGACCAGCGGGAGGGTGACACTTGTCACCTCGTTGGGCAACAAAGAGGAGGCTTGGCCTTGGCGATTGGTTCATGGTTTGTGCCTTGTTTTGTGGCTTGTTTTGTGCCATGTTTTGTGGAGTAGGGGTTAGGGTGCACTTGGCGATCTTGGCCTTACACTTGCTATACACTTGGAAGGATCTTGGCCGTTGGTTGGCTTTTGGTTTTGCTATAAATACCCTCTCTTTGAAGACTTCATTCGTCCAAAATCTTCCAAGTCTTGGAAACCCCTCCCTCCCTCTTGTTGACTCTCGTCAGAGCCTCTCCCAGCAAAGTTTGGCTTTGGCCGAGAGGCCACCCTCCACTTTGTGGTGCCTTGGCGTGGGGTACCCACTGCCTAGTTGTTTTAGTATAATACCCTTGTTGTGGTATAGAAATACTCTCTAATATTGTTATAATGTCCAAATACCTTGGCCCGAATACCTTGTAGTATTCCCGAGGTTACAACATACAAAAGCCAGAAAATACGATTATACTTCCTTTAGCCACAAGCGAAACCTAAGAAATCTTCACCGTTGTTGAAGTTGTAAGTAGAAGTTGGTTAGAACTTCTAAGGGTTGTTTGGGCGCTCGGAGTAGGAGCTAAGCGTTGCTCAGGATCGACTTTATACTTGGATAATTTTGGGCTTATCGAGGTAAACACTACTGTCCTTCTATTGTAATTGGAAATTACATGTTAGAATATATAGTTGAAGTATGCTATATATAGAACTGAACTTAGTATTGTGGCAATGTCTTTTGACTTAAGCTGAAGAATAAAGCCCAGCGATTGTATTTACATGGGGTGTATTGCGATGAACTTGTGTAGTATTCTTGAGTAGGATGGTACGTCAGGTTAGGCGTATGAACCCACTGGTTGGCTTGGTAGCCGGCCTCGATAGAGGAGGAGATTTCTGTTTGCGGGGAGAGTCTTTGCGAATTTTACGTAGAAAGATAGAACTTGTGTTTTGGGGTTAATGAGCGTTTGTGACCTTTATAGGTGAAAGTACTAAGTAGCGTATTACACTCGAGAGTGGAAAGGGCTAGCAAGGTTGTAGTACTTGGAGCATTTTGCTTATTGTCGATAAATCGTCGCGAGGTATGTGAACCTCTTCCTATCTCTTCTAGCATGATATGTGTGAACTATGTAGTGCGGTGAGCGTCATGTGTTGCGTGTTTGATTGTTCTTAAAACATAAAGTGTTATAACGACTTTATGGGAAGTTAGTTATAACGACTTTATGTAGGTAAGAAAATACTTTGTGGTTTTAAAAGGTAAGCGATGTGAATTATAAGCGGCTAGTTATAATAAAGAACTTGATGTATTTCAAAGATTTATAAATCGTTTTGGAAGGAGAGTAACACTTGGTTTTAAAGGTTTTAAAAAGAGTTATACTAGCTTTATGGGAGTTAGGTATAATGTCTTAAGAGGTAAAGAAAATGGTTTCTTGATGTTAGAAGTTAAGAGACTTGATCTTATAAGATAAGAGACTTAACTTATTTGTTTTAATGTGAATGTTTGTGTGAAACCTCATTCGTGAGTAATGAGTACTTGGTTTTATTTAAGGGATAATGTTTCTTGATTTGGAAATCGAGAATGTGTATCGACAGACCAACTGCGGCGTTAATAAAGGAAAATGTATTGAATAATGATGAATTGTATTAAAACCGGTAGAAACCTCATCTGCATAGAAACTAAGATGAGACAAAATGATATACATTTTCTAGATCATGACTCTTTGTAATAAGAATGTTGTAAACAAGAATAACTACTCTCGCGTGAGACATATATTACTCGATTGTTCTAAAAGAAATCAAGTGATTAAGTTATGAACTATGAAACCATTTGAAAATGAGAAGCGAGTAATTAAAACTAGGCAAAGCTGGAACTTAGGAAAAGAATGTTGTTACTTGATTTTGAAAAGGAAGGTGGGTTGGTCATTCTAATACTCACGTGTCGGGTGACTTTTATAAAAGTAATGGATCTCTTTTAAAAGAACTTAACGTATGTAGTACTTTGGGGTTAAAAACCGGACTTTGGCATAAAATGAAAGTACTTTGAGTTGTGTGAAACTTGCCTATGCTTGTTGTTGTGAAACTTACTGTGCTTGTTGTTGTGAAACTTGCCTATGCTTGTGATGATAGCCTTTCTTTGTGCAAGTGTGGTATTTACGTATTCTGCGTCTCTCGATAGAGGCGGTTGACTTATTGATAACTTACTTGGGCGTCTTTGGCGGTGATGGAAATTCCACGGGTATGTTTCCATTTTGATTCTTGTCTTGTTGTTGATATCACATGGGCGTATGTCTGCCGTCTGATATTAGGGGCATGCGGCCGTGCGGCGGGTTGATTACGATAGATGGTTATTGCGCAACATGGGCGTGTCTACCGTCACGATGTTCGGGGCATGTGGCGTGCGGCGGGGTTGACCGCGATATATTGTTATTGAGGTTACATGGGCATGTCTGCCGTCGCGATGTCCGGGGCATGTGGCGTGCGGCCTTATTGTGTGTTGCATCATGGACATGTCTACAGAAGCGATATTAGGGCATGCGGCCATGATGCGAACATGATGGATGTTATGGGCGTGAGACCCGTAGTTATATTTAGTGGTGACTTTGAGGCGTGAGTCACGACTTGGTATTTTTATGTTGCGTCTTGTATTTTGGTTATCATACATGTCTCACCTTTTTAAGCTATTATGATTTCATTCTGATGTTGTGATTTCACATGCCAGTACTGTTATGCGGCCTCCTTGAGGCTGCGTTCATCTGCGGTAGTAAGTGCATCGATCGTGGATCCTCGCTCTTAGGATCTCGATTCAGCGTTTTGGGAAGCTCCGTTTCTCGGAGGCTTATCTTTTGGTATGTGTTCCTGAGTTGTAGGTTCTTGTACATTCGGGGTATGGCGGGGCCTGTCCGTCATAGTAGTTGTAAATCTTAAGTGCATGCAAGCTGTTGTGGCGGGGTTGTAAAAGGATTAAGCTGTTGGGTTTTATGTATATCTTGAAGGCAAGCTGTTTTGGTTGCTGTCTATTTATTATATCTCTTGTTTCATGATTCATGTTTTATTTTCCATTGGTTTTCTCGATGTTGTATCACTAGGGTGCGGGGTAAGGCACGATACGGGCGAGTTCGGGCGTTACAAAGTGGTATCGAAGCGATTAGTCCTCGGAAAGTGTCTGAACCGTGTCTAGTAGAGTCTTGATTATCGGTGTGTTGTGCACCACGTCTATGTCGAGGAGGCTATAGGACATTTAGGATTAGTTTCCATTCTTCTCGTTACGAGATCGTGCCTTAGAAATTTGTGTTGTAAGTTGGACCCCTCAGCGTGTTTTGTTTTACGATTATGCCTCTGCGAAAACGAGGCCCGAAGGGCAAAGCGGCGAGGCTGCTAGTGGGATTGAGATGCGAGCGCGAGCGTCGATACACGAGTAGTGCTTGACGGCCGAGTTTTGCGGCGCGCCCGGCCAGCGAGTTTAAGCGCGGCGATGGCTGCTGAGACTCTGATACTGAGCCTCGATCCGCGATGCAGGCGGGAGATGAGTCCTGAGAATGGCGATTATTGGCGAGTTGTGGCGAATATGAGATAAGTGGGCCGGCGATTCGATTCAGTTCAGCGGCTTTGTAGTGCACTGAGGCGACGATTTGAGGCTACGGGATTTCCTTAGTTGTAGCACTTTGAGTTTCTGGTCGGCGGAGGATGATCCGAGAGTTCATCCGTCGATTCTGAGAAGGATCATCACGGGTGATCGAGGCTTGAGTGAGTCTGACATTTAGTTCGCGTCGGTGCGTGATACCGCGATCGATTGGTTTGACTTCGTGGGAGCTTTCGGGAGAGCATGCCTTCCGTAGTTTGGGGCGAGTTTTGGGCGCTTCACGGCACATTTCTTGCCTCGCAAATGAGGAGGCTCGGGTAAACCAGTTTTTGATGTTGGCGAGCGAGCGTCTGATGCGGGAGTACAATGTGAGTTCGACTCATTGGCGGTATGTTCCGCATTAGTAGCTAGTATGGAGGATCGAGTGCGCGGATATATTCTGAGGCTCGATGATTACCTAGCGAGAGAGTTGTTGGTGTTTCTCTTGGTGGGCATGGACATTGCCGCATTGAGCTCATGCACTTGGAGTGCGAGGCGCGGTCGGCAGGTGGACGCTTTCGAGAAGAAGGCGAAGGCCGGATATTTTAGCGACTTCGGCGGACGCCTCGGCCGGCGAACTAGTTATGTACCTCGCCATTCTGAGTGGCCTCCGCGATCTTGGGACCCTTAGGATATTCGGGAAGCGATGCAGGCTCCCGAGTTTGAATGTTGAGGAGTAGGGTGTTGGCGGTCGATCACCCTGCACCGGTGTGGTCGATGTGGTAGACCGCATTTCGGAGTGTCGTAGTACGAGGAGCTTGTTATTCTTGCGGCAGCGAGGCCATATGGCGAGAAGCTGTCAGGCGAGGTATGCTGGTAGGATAGCCTGACTCTTAGAAGCGATTGCGGGCCACGGTAGGGTCGCGGTGGAAGTTCGATCTTAGCGGTCCTTGAACGCCTAGTTTGGTATATCCTTAACCTACAGAGTTTTGTGTGTATTGATGTTGTTGATGTGTTTAATGATATGTTTGGATAGCTTTGTGCTAAAATGTGATTTAAAACACAGTTAGTGAAAAGGGTAAGTCACAGGTAGTGTGAAATGGAAGTGGTAGCTTTCGCGACTGTAGAAAGTAAGATTGTTGGATCAGAAACTAGAGAGTTGGCGCTACGATGGGTCGGGTTGGGGCCATGTTGCGGGCCAACCGCGTCCGTTTTGAGGAAGGGTCGGCTGGGTGGTCACTTGGTGGCGAGTCACGAGTGCTAGGCCCCAGTTTAGATGACCATCGTATGAGTTCGTGGATCGTTCGATCGAGAATCGATTCGTGAAGGCGGGAATGGCCTTAAGAAGTGAGGTTAGTGAGATGACCAAGTTTGGAGGTAGTGACTCGAGGTTGGAAAGCGGCGTTAGCGAAGTGTGATGCGGACACTAGAGCGAGTTCGAGTGTTCGTGGCGAATCTCTGAGTAAGGGAGAAGTGAGCGTGTGTTTTGTGGCGGGTGTGGCATGATTGTTTTAAATGCGTATAGCGGTGAAGACTATCACGGCGCTGTTTGTTTGAGACCTTGAAGGAACATTCGGGACGAATGTTTCTAAGGAAGAATGTTATACCGTATTTCAGTATATGCGTGAGGCGTGCGTATTAAATTTTTGCCTTAAGAATTGGCTTTGGTTGAAATTTGGGCACAAGTGCGAATAAGTCGTTTACGGCGAAAGCGTTTCCACGACTACGTTGGGAAAATTCCGGCTATGTCATTTAGTATTTTTGCGGATTTTTAGAAGCGGCGGAACATTTTGGACCAGCGGGAGGTGACACTTGTCACCTCGTTAGACAAAGAGGAGGCTTGGCCTTGGCCGATTGGTTCATGGTTTTGTGCCTTGTTTTGTGGCTTGTTTTGTGCCGTGTTTTGTGGAGTAGGGGTTAGGGTGCACTTGGCTTGATCTTGGCCTTACACTTGCTATACACTTGGAAGGATCTTGGCCGTTGGTTGGCTTTTGGTTTTGCTATAAATACCCACTCTCTTTGAAGACTTCATTCGTCAAAATCTTCCAAGTCTTGAAACCCCTCCTCCCTCTTGTTGACTCGTCCAGAGCCCTCTCCCACAAAGTTTGGCTTTGGTAGAGGCCACCCTCCCCTTTGTGGTGCCTTGGCGTGGGGTACCCACTGCTAGTTGTTTCGTATAATACCCTTGTTGTGGTATAGAAATACTCTCCTAATATTGTTATAATGTCCAAATACCTTGGCCCAAATACCTTGTAGTATTCCCGAGTTACAACATACAAAAGCCCGGAAAATACGATTATACTTCCTTTAGCCACAAGCGAAACCACAAGGAAATCTTCACGTTGTTGAAGTTGTAAGTAGAAGTTGGTTAGAACTTCTAAGGGTTGTTTGGGCGCTCGGAGTAGGAGCTAAGCGTTGCTCGGGATCGACTTTATACTTGGATAATTTTGGGCTTATCGAGGTAAACACTCTTGTCCTTCATTGTAATTGGAAATTACATGTTAGAATATATAGTTGAAGTATGCTATATATAGGCGAACTTAGTATTGTGGCAATGTCTTTTGACTTAAGCTGAAGAATAAAGAAGCCCAGCTTGTATTTACATAGGGTGTGTGCGGTAGACTTGTGTAGTATTCTTGAGTAGGATGGTACACGTCAGGTTAGGCGTATGAACCCACACTGGTTGGCTTGGTAGCGGCCTCGATAGAGGAGGAGATTTCTGTTGTTGCGGGGAAGTCTTGCCCAATTTTACGTAGAAAGATAGAACTTGTGTTTTGGGGTTAATGAGCGTTTGTGACCTTTATAGGTGAAAGTACTAAGAGTAGCGTATTACTGCTCGGAGTGGAAAGGGCTAGCAAGGTTGTAGTACTTGGAGCATTTTGCTTATTGTCGATAAATCGTCGCGAGGTATGTGAACCTCTTCCTATCTCTTCTAGCATGATATGTGTGAACTATGTAATGCGGTGAGCGTACATGTGTTAGCGTGTTTGATTGTTCTTAAAACATAAAGTGTTATAACGACTTTATGGGAAGTTGGTTATAACGACTTTATGTAGGTAAGAAAATACTTTGTGGTTTTAAAAGGTAGCGATGTGAATTATAAGCGGCTAGTTATAATAAAGAACTTGATGTATTTCAAAGATTTATAAATCGTTTTGGAAGGAGAGTAACACTTGGTTTTAAAAGGTTTTAAAAAGAGTTATACTAGCTTTATGGGAGTTAGGTATAATGTCTTAAGAGAGGTAAAGAAAATGGTTTACTGATGTTAGAAGTTAAGAGACTTGATCTTATAAGATAAGAGACTTAACTTATTTGTTTTAATGTGAATGTTTGTGTGAAACCTCATTCGTGAGTAATGAGTACTTGGTTTTATTTAAGGGGATAATGTTTCTTGATTTGAAATCGAATGTGTATCGACAGGACCAACTGCGGCGTTAATAAAGGAAAATGTATTGAATAATGATGAATTGTATTAAAACGATGAAACCTCCATCTGCATAGAAACTAAGATGAGACAAAATGATATACATTTTCTAGATCATGTTCTTTGTAATAAGAATGTTGTAAACAAGAATAACCTACTCTCACGTGAGACATATATTACTCAATTGTTCTAAAAAGAAATCAAGTGATTAAGTTATGAACTATGAAACCATTTGAAAATGAGAAGCTTGAGTAATTGAAACTAGGCAAACTGGAACTTAGGAAAAGAATGTTGTTACTTGATTTTGAAAAGGAAGGTGGGTTGGTCATTCTAATACTACGGGTATCGGGTGACTTTTATAAAAGTAATGGATCTCTTTTAAAAAGAACTTAACGTATGTAGTACTTTGGGGTTAAAAACCCGGACTTTGGCATAAAATGAAAGTACTTTGAGTTGTGTGAAACTTGCCTATGCTTGTTGCTGTGAAACTTGCCTGTGCTTGTTGTTGTGAAACTTGCCTATGCTTGTGATGATAGCCTTTCTTTGTGCAAGTGTGGTATTCTGTATTCTGCGTCTCTCGATAGAGGCGGTTGACTTATTGATAACTTATTTGGGCGTCTTTGGCGGTGATGGAGAATTCCACGGGTATGTTTCCATTTTGATTCTTGTCTTGTTGTTGATATCACATGGACATGTCTACCGTCTGATATTAGGGGCATGCGGCCGTGCGGCGGGTTGATTACCGATAGATGGTTATTGCGCAACATGGGCGTGTCTACACCGTCACGATGTCCGGGGCATGTGGCGTGCGGCGGGGTTGACCACGATATATTGTTATTGAGGTTACATGGGCATGTCTACCTGCCGTCACGATGTCCGGGGCATGTGGCCATGCGGCCTTATTGTGTGTTGCATCATGGACATGTCTACAGAAGCGATATTAGGGGGCATGCGGCCGTGATGCGAACATGATGGATGTTATGGGCGTGAGACCCGTAGTTATATTTGAGTGGTGACTTTGAGGCGTGAGTCCACGACTTAGTATTTTTATGTTGCGTCTTGTATTTTGGTTATCATACATGTCTCACCTTTTTAAGCTATTATGATTTCATTCTGATGTTGTGATTTCACATACTTGGTACTGTTGTCTTGACCTCCTTGGGGTGCGTTAAATCTGCGAGTAGAGTACATCGATCGTGGATCCTCGCTCTTAGGATCTCGATTCAGCGTTTTGGAAGCTCGTTTCTCGGAGGCTTATCTTTTGGTATGTGTTCCACTGAGTTGTAGGTTCTTGTACATTCGGGGTATGGCGGGAGCCTGTCCGTCATAGTAGTTGTAAATCTTAAGTGCATGCCTTTGTTGTGGCGGGGTTGTAAAGGATTAAAGCGTTCGGGTTTTATGTATATCTTGAAGGCAAGCTATTTTGGTTGCTTTGTCTATTTATTATATCTCTTGTTTCATGATTCATGTTTTATTTTCCATTGGTTTTCTCGATGTTGTATCACTAGGGTGCCGGGTAAGGCACGATGCGCCCGAGTTCGGGCGTTACAAGTACCAGCGCCTCTGTCCCGCGGCTGAGGCGGAGAGTTAGGGTCTGAGAGATGGCGGCTATTGGCTAAAGTTGTGGCCGTCTGAGGAGAGATTGGATCACGGCGGTTCAGTTCCAGCTCAGTAGCGGTCGCGCCCGTGGTACGAGGCGGAATAGTTTGAGGCTACGAGATTTCTTGAGTTGTAGCGCGAGTTTCTGGTCGGCGGGAGGATGATCGCGAGGAGTTCATCCGTCGGCTTGAAGGATCATGAGGGTGATCAAGGCCTCGGACCGAGTCTGTGACCTTGGTTCGCATCGGTGCGTGATACGCGATCGATTGGTTTGATTCATGGGAGTTATCCGGGAGAACCGCGCGTCCCGGCTGCAGGATGAGTTCTCGGAGGCTTTCCTCGCTCACTTCTTGCCTCGCGAGATGAGGAGGCGCGGGTGATAGATTTTTACTGAGGCGAGAGAGGGCCTTGTCGGGAAGTACAATGTCGAGTTTGATTCATTGGCTCGATATGTCCCGGCATTAGTAGCGAATATGGAGGATAGGGTGCACCGTATGTCGCCGGGCTGAAGCGACTATATGGCGAAGTCATGTGCGGGTGTTTCTCTCGGTAGGGTATGGACATTACCGCGTGCGAGCTCGCGCCCTTGGATGCGAGGCGCGAAGGTCGGCGAGTGGGCGAGCAGCGGCGAGAAGAAGGCGGGGCGGGAGGTCTTACGGTGGTTATCGTGGTGGCGGCCTCGGCGGCGATCTGGGTCGCACCGGCCCGGCTCGAGCACTCTGCACCGTCGCCGGCCGCGGCCCGAGTTTTGGCGGACGGGGCGGGCTTGAGGCGGGCGTCGAGTAGCGAGTGCGGCGTCGGGACCACCCGGTGTGGCCGTCGGTAGATCCATTACGGGAAGTGTGGTACTACTTTTGGAGCTTATTACGATTGTGGCGGCGGTCACTTTGCGGTTGTCAGGCCAGGCGTGGCGGTGGTAGGGCTCGACGCCGAGTTACATTGCGCCATCATCTCCTGATTACTCGCCGGAAGCGAGGTACTCGTGGGTCGGCCAGTCGCGGAGTCGTGGCTCGGGTCGATTCTAGCGGTCCTCGAGCGCATTTATGCTGTCGGTAAGCGGGATCGGGAGGCCTCACTTGATGTCGTCACGGTACCTTATCGGTTCAGGTTTGATGTGTATGCTTTGATAGATCGGGTTCTACTCTGTCTATATATCTCCCTTGTTGCTAGTAGGATAGGGATAGAGCACGAATCCATAGACCACTTTCGAGGTAGCTACGCGGTGGGTGATTCGGTGGTAGCTCGGCGGGTATATAGAGCTTGTCTGTGACCATTCTGATCGTCGGACCTGGCGACTTGATAGAGTTGGAGATGATTGACCGGCGTGATTATGGGGATGGATTGGCTAGCTTCTTGCTACGCCAATGTAAATGAGAGAGAAAGTAATGCGGTTCCAGGTTCGGAGGCCGGTTGTTGAGTGGGAGGAGCACGGTATCGCCGAGGTAGGTTTATTTCTACCTCGAGGCTAGGAAGATGGTGCGAGAAGGGTATATCTACCATCTCGTTCGGGTGTTTGATCTGAAGGCTGCGGTGCAGTTTTTGATCGATTCGATGGTCGTGAGTTCCCAGGGCGTATTTCGGATGACCTCGGGTATCCCTCCTGAGAGGGAGATTGAGTTTTGTATTGACAT
This sequence comes from Przewalskia tangutica, assembly GCA_029844215.1. Classification (NCBI taxonomy): domain Eukaryota; kingdom Viridiplantae; phylum Streptophyta; class Magnoliopsida; order Solanales; family Solanaceae; genus Przewalskia; species Przewalskia tangutica. The sequence goes on along the minus strand of CM056725.1, from coordinate 17,687,766 downwards.
AGTGCCAGACACTCGGCCTATTTCCATTCCGCCATATAGAATGGCACCTGCCGAGTTGAGAGAGGTGACGGATCAGCTTAGAGATTTCTTTGGAGAAGGGCTTCATCGGGCTAGTGTTTCTCCACAGGGAGCGCGGTATTGTTCGTAAAGAAGAAGGGCGGGGCAGCTGCGCGTGTGTTGATCTGACGGTGAACAAGGTGACCATTAAACGAATACCCTTCCCGGGATTGATGATTTGTTCGACCAGTTGCGAAGTGCGAGATGTTTCTCCAAGATTGATCTGCGTTCGGGCTATCATCGAGTTAGTTCGTGTCGAGAGGTGGATGTCCACTAGGGTGCATTCGGACGATGCGGGCATTATGAGTTCGGTCATGTCTTTTGGGTTGACGATTCTCGTGGTATTCATGGATTTGATGAGCAGTGTTCAAACCATTTTGGACACGTTTGTGATAGTGTTCATTGATGATATCTTGGTTTATTCTCGCTCGAGCGAGGCATGCGGGCATTTGAGGCTGTCTTGTGATTCTCGAGACCAGCGGTTATGCGCCAAGTTTTCCAAATGTGAGTTTTGGTTGACTTGATGGCGTTTCTTGGGCATATTGCCGGGTGATGGCATTAGTGAATCTGACGCAAGATCGAGCGATCGAGGACTTGGCCTGAACCTCTTACTCCGAGAGGTTCGCGATTTACGGGCCTTGCGAGGATATTATCGGCGGTTCGTGGAGAAGTTTGCTTATCTACGCACCATTGACTAGGTGACTCGGAAAGCGGCTAAGTTTGATGGTGATGCTTGTGGCGGGGTTTCGATTCTTGAAAGAAGGCGGCGGCCGCCCGTTCTTACTCTTCCGGAGGTCGGATGGTTATATCGTGTATTGTGATGCGTCGGGCATCGGGTTGGGATGTGTGTTGATGCGGCATGGCGGGGTTATAGCATATCGTCGGCGGTGAAGAAACACGAGATGAACTACCCGCGTGATTTGGAGTTAGCGGTAGTGATTCACGCCTTGAAGATCTGGAGGCACTATTTGTATGGGGTTCACGTGGATATTTATCTGGACCACGAGAGCCTCGGTATATCTTCGGCGAGAGGAGGCGAACTTACGGCGAGAGCGGTGGTTAGAGTTGCTTAAAGATTACGATGTTGATATCTGTACCACGGGAAGGCGATGTTGTGGCGGATGCTCTTAGTCGTAGGTCGATGGGAGCCTATCGGATGTGCGACTAGAGAGGAGGGACATGGTTCGTGATTTGCATCGATTAGCGAGCCTTGGTGTCCGTTTGATTGATTACGATAGCGATGGGGTTAGAGTTCGTGAGGTTCGAGTCTTCCATCGTCGAGGAGGTGAAGAGGCAATAGTTCGAGATCGGCTTTGATTCGATATCGTGATCTGACTCTTACGTGAGGGCAAGGGTCGCTTTGAGTAGCACGATGGAGTGCTAAGGTTTGGCGGTTGTGTGTTCGGATGTTTGAGACTTGGCGAGTTCTTGGGAAGCCTGCGGCGCGTTACTCTATCCATCGTCGAGTCGACCAAGATGTACCACGACCTTAGATCGTGTATTGGTGGGATGGCTTGAAGAGAGCGTTGCGAGTTCGTAGCTCGGTGCGTGTTGTCGGCGGTGAAGGTAGAGCACGAGGCACGGTGGTTTTATTCTGACGATTGAGATCCCACGGAAGTGGGAGGTAATCAACATGGACTTCGTCACGGGATTACCTCGCACTCGGAGGAGACATGATTCTATATGGGTTATCGTCGGCGGTGTGAAATCAGCCCACTTTCTTCCGTCGGGGCGACTTTTGGTGAGGATTATGCGGACTTTACATCAGAGATCGTCGGCTGCATGGAGTCCCTACCCGATCATATCGACGAGAGCCCGGTTCGGCTAAGCTTACGGAGGTCGCTTCGAGAGGGTTTAGGGGCCTTGGTGAGCACAGTCTGCATTTCATCCACGAGCGAGCGGACGGCGAGCGCACTATCGGACTGCGAGGATATCTGCGAGCTGTGTTATTGACCGATGGTAGTTGGGAGGATCATTTGCCTCTAGTTGAGTTCGCGTATAATAATAGCTACCACTCCGGTATTGAGATGGCGCCTTATGAGGCCTTGTATGGGAGGAAGTGCGGATCGCCTATAGGTTGGTTCGATGTGGGCGAGTGCGGCTAGTGGGACGATTTGTATAGCGACGATGGATAAGGTGAAGCTTATCCGAGGCGGCTATTAATGACTCGAGTCGGCAGTCGTATCACGAGATCATCGTCGTCGGCATCTTGAGTTCGAGGTTCATGATTGGGTTTTCCTAAAGGTGTCACCCATGAAGGGTGTGATGAGATTCGGGAAGAAGGAAACTTCGCCCTAGGTACATTGGGCGTTTAGTTGTCGCGAGGTAGGCAAGGTTGCCTACGAGTTGGATCTGCCGTCCGTCTGGAGGCGGTGCATCCGATTTTCACGTATCTATCTTGAGAGATGTATCGGGGATCCATCTAGGGTACACCCGATTGGCGATGTCGGTGGCCAGGGGTTATCGTATGAGAGATTCCCATAGCGATAGTCGATCGTCGAGTTAGGCGTCTGCGGACGGGGCGTGGCAGTCAAAGTCTTGTGGCGGAGCGAGCTCGAGGAGGAGATGGCGTGGGAGGCGAGGAGGACATGAGGCAGAAGTATCCTCACCTATTCCCACACCTCGGGTAATTCACTTTCCTACTTGTAAATGTTCATTATCGTTTCTGCCTAAGTGTTGTTCTGTGGCCGCGTGTGGCATTTGCAACTGTTTAAGTTATGAAGAATCTTATCGTTAACTGTCTTGGGAAGGAACATTCGGGACGAATGTTTCTAAGGAAGGAGAATGTTATACCGTATTTCAGTATGTGCGTGAGGAATACATACAAAAGTTGTAGCTTTAAAGTTTAGGCTTGGGCGATTTTTTGGGCCTGACTCACAAAGCGAATAGTTTTTCCGAAGCGTTTCCACGACTTTCGTAGGGTAAATTCGGCTATGCCATTTCTAATTTTGCGGATTTTTAGAGGCGAAACATTTTGGACCAGCGGGAGGCGACACTTGTCACCCTCCGATTGATGGACTTGAAATCGTCCATTTGGGCGATTTGAACAATAGAGCACGTTTTTGTGCCTTGTGCACAAGTCAAGGAGTTGGTAGGATATTTGTGTATAGTTAATCCTCACCTACACTTGCCTTGCACTTGTCTAAATCTTGGCCATTGGTTGGCCACTTGACCTATAAATACCGCTTAAGATGAAGAGTTCTTCGTCCACAAAGCTTTCAAGTCTTGAAAATCCTCTCCTCTCCTTTGTAGCCCTTTTAGTCCAACACCTCCCCTCCTTGTGAAGGCCCTTGGCGAATACCCCTCTAGCCTAGTAGTTGGGTAGGCCCACTGCCTAGCCAAAATCTACCCCACTTGGTAGAAAAGTTGTCTTAGTATTGTTATAATGCCCAAAATACCTATCCCAAATACCTTAGTACTTAGTAGAAGTTGTGAAGAACTTCTAAGGTTTCCTTAGAGCATACAACTTAGGAGCAAAACCTTGCTCAGTGCGACTTTTCTAGGATATTATTGGGCTTCAAGGGTAACTAATCCTAACCTCTTTTGAATTAGAAAATGCATCTTTGTAGTAGTAATAGAATAAGTATTAAATACTTAGAAGAATATTGCAGAATAGAATTGCTTGTTACCACAGTGAAGGGTTTAAAGAAGAATAATCAAATTGTACTTACATAGAATTTGTTTTCACGATGAACTTATATAGCTCAGGGTAGGGAAGTCTTTGCGACTTTCCGTAGAATTGTGAACCCTGCTGTTTAGAATGACCTTGAGTAGTCTTTGATAGATATCTGTGACTATTATGGTGACTCTCTGCGCGACATATTGACTTGGCGGTGGTTTTATTTGAGAAGGTATGTGATTCTTCCTAAAGCATGATATTTTACAATATATATGATGCGGTGAGCGTGCGTGTGTTAACTTAATATAACTACGGCAATGTCTTTGACTTAAGCTTGAATAATACTTACGGCAATGCCTCGGCTTAAGCACGAATAATACTTACGATGCCTCACTAAGCTTTGAATAACAACTTACGGCAATGCCTCACGCTTAAGCTTTGAATAATAAAAATCTGAAAACATTTCATAAGAATCTTGAATCATTTTTAGAAGAGAACTAGCGGTTTTAAAGCGAAGCTTAAGAGTTATACTAACTTTATGGGAAGTTGAGTATAACCACTTAAGATTGATAAAAGAAACAAGTTTGACTATGTGTGTATAACGGACTTATGTTGAATTGTGAAAAGAATAATAAGATGGTTTGATAAGTAGACATGATATGATGCTATGTGTGTTAGTATCTTGTAACGTTTGTATAAGAGAGTATCCTTGTTGTGCTTATGTTGTTTAAAGATAAGTTGTTATGTTAGTGTACTATCACTCGCCTCTTGAGATAATCTAGGAGGTTAAGCGCCCTCCGTCGGGGGTAGACTCGGTGATGCAGGACCGTGATTCGAGAATACCTCATGCGGGTCGGGGGCCTATGCGAGCTACGAGAGTTCGAGTTAGTATGCGGGGTTATGCCTCATGCGATCTATGTGGCCATGCGGACAGCGAGTCGGGGCGATGCAGGAGTAGCTACCCTCGATGCGGGTTATACCTCATGCGGGCCCATGTGAGTGGCCTATGCGGACTCCGGGAGTCCAGGATTAGGCTTGCAGAATGATGATATGGGCGAGTGGCCCTGTTTCGATCATTCGCAGCCTAGACAAGACCTATTACAGTTACCTATTGTTGCTCTTGTTTGTGATGTGGCACTATGTGCGTTTTCCTTCGTTGTTTCACACATATTTGTAAACTGGTTTTTAAAAATGATATGTTTTCATTTAAGTACTTTACAGTTTCGCATACTTAGTACCTGTTGTACTGACCTCCTTCGGGGGGCTGCGTTCATCTGCGGTAAGAGCGGCAGTGCTAGATCCACATTCCTAGGATCTCTACGTTGGTGTCAGGAGCTCCATCCTTTCCGGAGGCTCTACTTTTGGGTATGATCTCCCTGTTGTAGATAGTTTTGTCTGATCGAGTATGGCGGGCCTGTCGCCATAGTTGTATATTTTCCTTAAGTGCAGTAGTCTGTTATGCGATGCTCGGATGTAGCTGCTAAACCATGTTTTTTATATATATCTTAGAAAGCGTGTTTTCACTTAAAGCGTGTCTATTTTATAAAGCTGTTTCATGTCTTGCTTTATATTTCCGATTACTCACGATGTATGACTACTTGGGTGCCCGGTAAGGCACGATCCACGAGCCGGAATGGGTCGTGGCGGTATGGCGAGGCCACATCCGCCATTGTTGTCATATCATTCTTAGAGGTTTGTAGTACTGTTGTGGGCAGAGTTGTAAAAGGGATGTAACTGTTCGGATTTAAGTTTTTATATATATATGCCGAAAGACAACTTTTCTCAGATAACTGTTTCATATTTCATGTCTTGTTTTATATTCCGCTGATTACTTTGATGTATGTCTACTTGGGTGCCCGGGGTAAGGCACCAGTCACGGGCCCGGGTTCGGGTCGTGACAGGTAAAGTCATGTATACATAAACTGCCCCTCCAAGGTATATTGCCCGACCCTTTCTGGGATGCGGTAAACTGGAATAATAACACTTACGTGAATAGCTATCATGAGCAACCATATGCAATTTAAATCATCTTTGACTCTCATTAGAACCATTAAAATGAACCTTTATTTTAGAAAAAGTCAAAGCATTATCACATCCTGCAATATTAGGGGCTTGAACCCAAAAGTACTATGTACGTTCACCGTACCTTCATTTTAAGTAAATCCTTTGACTCTCAATGAAACAACATAAAATAACTTTTATTTAGAAAATCCAAGGTACTATCACGTCATGCATCAATAAAGATTAAGATCCAATAAAACAATGTACGTCCGCTGTACCATCTTTCCTTTATAAAATCTCAAGACACTAGCACTTGTAGCATCACGGTACTTCCACTTTTAAAATCAAGTTACTTACACTTTTAAACTCAAGTAACTTACACTTTTAAAATCAAGGCACTTACACCTTTAAAATCAAGTAACTTATTCTTTGCAAATCAAGTCACTTATACTTTTCAAATCAAGTAAACACTACAATGAAATCCGAATTCATTTAAAACACGTATGTCGACCGTACACTCATTTTATAAGGTTCATGCTCAAAGAAAGATAGGAAGAGTTCCACATACCGCTTGTCATCTGTACCAACTCGATAATCTAAATTCATCTCGCTCATTTGGCTAACATTATGGAAATATTTGCATAGTGATAACCGATCCGAATTGCCAAATTAATCCATTTTATGAGCCTTTAGCAGGTTATATATTAATAATGATCTTATCTAATCAGATGTGAACTTAGAAAGTGTAAAACGAACTGGTTATATCTTAGCTTCTATGCAGATGGAAGGTCTACTCATTTCAATATAAGTGATTGTCGATACTTGTTTTCATTAACGCTGCAATGGATTGTTCGATACTTTTTTCATTTAACGCTGCAATGACTTATTTTAATATGCTTACCAAAATCAGTCTCAACGCTTAATACTTATTAGTGTTGTAACTTAGCAAGATCAATTCGACTCCAATACTTCCTAAAAACTCTTACCAACATCTCACATAAGACTTGGTAATGACATATGAATAATTCAGACGTGCCTTTAGCATATAATTAATAACATGAATACTCCTTAACTTGTAAGAGTAGAATGAATCATGAAACAATACCACATGTATATTTCATACGTAGAACATGCCAAAAGAAGGAAGAGGTTCACATACCTTATTGACGACTAACCAACACGACAAGTAGAATATGTCCCAAATTGGTACTTCAACCTACAATTACAACAACACGTCTATCAACTTCATGATACTAGTATACACTTATACCACATAATGAATCTCCTTTCTTATAAAAATTTGGACAATACCTCCCCTGTTTATACGTACTTTCCACCTTTCAACAAGGCCAATTTCATCAATAACCAAGGCATCAATTAAGGGCACAACCAAAACAGAAACTAAATGGTATTACACGCCTAATTTTCGTTTAAAATTCAGCCCCTTAATCCATATAAAAATAGTTCCCAAAAACAATCCATGTTCCACAACAACAAGTGTAAAATGTGAGGCATTTCAACACCTTTCTACACCCTTATTCCTTTAGGACTTTCATTAGCAATTACTACACTTAAACATGCATAATGGTGGCTAATTTTCCAGCATTTTAATACCACAAAACAGTCCCTAAAACTGCACACAATATCCAACAGTTTTATAGTAATTCTCAGCCAAACAACCCAAATACAATAACCCTTTCCATAATCCTTTTTAATCCAATTCAAGTTCCAATACTTTCATACAAATCATATCAACTTATCAACAACAAGATTACTTCATTTTATCATGCAATAGATGAAGATAACAGCAACAATAAAAAATGAATCCAATGTCTCGGCCAACCACAATATTGTCACATGCACTTCTTATTTTCCATTTCTCTTAACACAAGTTCATCCCTTAACTATATCAACATGTACTATCCAATTACGTCAAGAGAAAGAAGAGATCTTACCTTATTTTTAGCCCAAAAATAGTCCACTAGTTCGGCCCTTTCCCTCACTTTTTCACCACCTCTTCAAGTCTCAACAACACACATGTATCCTCTACAAGCTTGTATCCATATTGCTTTCTTATTTTTCTTCCAAAAAGTTCATAACAAGCTTAGGGTTTTTCTTGGCAATAACTTGCCAAAACCGTGACTCAAAGGCTTGGAGAGTTAACCTTGGATTAGCACTTAGTCAAGGTGCTTAATCTAGAAGGATTAGTAACTCTTGATCTTAACTTTTGAGCTTAGGAGATTCTCGAAAATTTGGGGAGAAAGGGAGAAGATAAGTGTGTCAAGGGTGAAGATATTATGAGAGCTAAGTCTTGCCAAGTATATCTTATATGGTGTGATACTTGAAAGACAAGTGGAGAGGGACACATGTCACCCTCTCATTGGTCTAATCCCCACTTAATAAAATATCTAAATATTTGTCCAAAATATCCTAAAATCGAAGGGCCCCACAAAATTATAAAATTTTCGGCGGGCCCCATATTATCAGTTCCAATACTTCGTAATCCAATACTAATTCCATAAATCTAATTAGAAGCGTTAAACTCCAAGTTAATAATTTTCGTCGTCACGTTTTTCCAAAAAATTTCCGAAGGAAAATGTAAACATTTTTTCCTTTCAACCTTCAAATCTTAATTCTTTAATCACGTTCTCATATCAATGTCTTGGAATTACGGGGTGTAACATCCTTCCCTCCTTAGAAACATTCGTCCTCGAATGTTCATCAAAGGTCTCAGCTATACAAACTTCGGCATAGTGTCCTTTCAACAAGACCAATTTCATCAATAACCAAGGCACCAATTAAGGGCACAACCAAAACAGCAACTAAAGGAGGTTACACGCCTACTTTACGTGTAAAATTCAGCCCCTTAATCCATATAAAAACAGTTCGAAAAAACAGTACGTGTTTCACAACAACAAGGGTAAAATGTGAGGCCTTTCAACACCTTTCTACACCCTTATTCCTTTAGGACTTTCATTAGCAATTACTACACTTAAACATGCATAATGGTGGCTGATTTTCCAGCATTTTAATACCACAAAACAGTCCCTAAAACTACACACAATATCCAACAGTGTTATAGTAATTCTCGGCCAAACAACCCCAATACAATAACCCTTTCCATAACCGTTTTTAATCCAATTCAAGTTCCAATACTTTCATACAAATCATATCAACTTATCAAAAACAAAATTACTTCATTTTATTATGCAATAGGTGAAGATAACAACAACAATAACCAACGAATCCAATGTCACAAAAACTGCCCATAATCGGCCAACCACAATATTGTCACATGCACTTCTTATTTTTCATTTCTCTTAACACAAGTGCATCCCTTAACTATATCAACATGTAATATCCAATTACTTCAAGAAAAAGAAGATATCTTACCTTATTTTTAGCCCAAAAATAGTCCACTAGTTCGGCCCTCTCCCTTACTTTTTCACCACCTCTTCAAGTCTCAACAACACACATGTATCCTCTACAAGCTTGTATCCATCTTGCTTTCTTATTTTTCTTCCAAACAGTTCATAACAAGCTTAGGGTTTTTCTTGGCAAAAACTTGCCAAAACCGTGACTCAAAGGCTAGGAGAGTTAACCTTGGCTTAGCACTTAGTCAAGGTGCTTAATCTAGAAGGATTAGTAAATCTTGATCTTCAGTTTTGGGCTTACGAGATTCTCAAAAATTTGGGGAGAAAGGTAGAAGATATTATGAGAGCTAAGTCTTGCCAAATATATCTTATAAGGTGTGAGACTTGCAAGACAAGTGGAGAGGGACACATGTCACCATCTCATTGGTCGAATCCCCACTTAATAAAATATCTAAATATTTGTCCAAAATATCCTAAAATCGAAGGGCGTCACAAATTGTGAAATTTTCGGCGGGCCCATATTATCAATTTTAATACTTCGTAATCCAATACTAATTCCATAAATACAATTAGAAGCGTTAAACTACAAGTTAATAATTTTCGTCGTCACGTTTTTCCAAAAAATAATCGGAGGAAAATGTAAACATTCTTTCCTTTCAACCTTCAAATCTTAATTCCATAATCACGTTCTCATATCAATGTCATGGGATTACGGGGTGTAATAATATCTAGTGGCTTTATTTTCAAAATGAGGTTTTAAAAAGGATATATGATAGGATAAGTGTCTTGATTTTCTAAATGATGGTTTTAAAATGATACATGTATTAAACCCTAATTTCTAGTGCTACGTGATATGATAGTACTTTGGGTTTTCTTTTCCAAAATGGAGATTGATTTTATAAAGTGAATGTACGGAGGACGTACATTGTTGTAATGGATAATAATCCTTAATGATACATGATGTGATAGTGCTTTGGTGTTTTTTTAAAATGAAAGGTATGAGAGTGCCTTGGTTTTTCCTAAAATGAAAGTTCATTTTAAAAATTATTTAAATTGCATAAGGTTGCTCACGTTAGCTATTCGTGCAAAGTATTTATTCCATGGACATGTTCCATGATGCGAGTACAAGATACTCAGGTTCCATGGACAAGATATGTGGTGCGAGTACATGATACTCAGGTTGTGTATTATTCCATGGACACGTATCCATGATGCGAGTAGAGATACTCAGGCATACATGACTTTCACTTTGAAAAAGGCATAGTGGATTTTCTATTTGTACAAGGTACAGTTGACCCTTATTTTATATGGCACGGTTAGATCTGGTATTTGATTTTCATACTTGTCCCTGTCATCTTTTGGCCAGTTATGATTCTATTTACTGTACTTTATGTTTCCATACTTAGTACCTGTTGTACTGACCCCCTTCGGGGGGGCTGCGTTCATGCCCGCAGGTGTAGGTACTCAGTTGGGTGATCTGTGAGCTTAGGATCTTTGCTCGGCCTTTTGAAATAGCTCCATTGCTCCGGGGCTTATCATTTTGGTATAGTTTTTGGGCTGTTACAGGCTTATGTATATTCAGGGTACGGCGGGGCTTAGTCTCGTCATTGTTACGGTGATACTCTTAGAGGTCTGTAGTCATGTGTGGGTTGGACGGGTGTACAATTGTAGCTCATTTTGGCATTGTGTATATGATGGCAGCCTTGCCGGCTAGCCTATTTTATTATATGAGCTGTTATGATTATGAGCTTTCCTTAGCTTCTGTTGGTCATATGTGAGGTACGTGTATAGAGGTGCCCAGGTAGGACACTAGTCGCGGGCCCGGGGTTCGGGTCGTGACAGGTACCATCATTTTCTCTTAATGTAAAATGTGAAAGTTTTCCATGTTGAATCCTCTTCCGAAACTTAACAAACTTCGTATCCTCAAACTGACTTCCTTTTATTTCCGAAGCTAAGACAGACTGAGAGGTATCTTGCACCGCCACTTTACCTTCACCGACCTCAGTTAAACTAACCCCGAGGTTTCCTAATTTTTGTACCTCATGAACAATACCTCTCTTTTGTATTGCCAAGTGCGCCAAGCTGCCCATTGATCTCCTACTGAGTGCGTCAACCACTACGTTAGCTTTTCCAGGATGATAAAAAATGCTAAGGTCATAATCCTTAAGCAACTCTAACCATCTTCTTTGTTGGATATTCAAATCCTTTTGCGTGGTTATGTATTGTAAACTCTTATGATCTGTAAATATATCTACATACACACCATACAAATAGTGTCTCCATATTCGTAAGGCAAACACTACCACGGCCAATTCTAAGTCATGAGTTGGATTCTTCTCATGTATCTTCAATTATCGAGATGCATATGCAATCACTTTTCCAAACTGCATCAAGACACATCTTAACCCAACCCTAGAGGCATCACAATAGACTGTGAACCCTTCTTGTCCCGATGGTAAGGTTAGAACTGGTGCAGTAGTCAACAACTCCTTCAGTTTGTGAAAAATTGCCTCACATGTTTCTGACCATTGGTACTTACCCAATTTCTGAGTCAATCGGGTTAAGGGAGCAGTACTAGAGAAACCTTCTACCAATTTCTATAATACCTAGCCAAACCCAAACAACTCCTAACTTCTGTCGGAGTGGTATGTCTTGGCCAGTTCTTTACTGCTTCTATATTTTGGGGGTGTACCATAATTATGTCCCTTGATACTATATGGCCCAAGAAGGCTACTTTTTCCAACCAAAATTCACGCTTTGAAAATTTATGTCACAACCCGAACCCATGGACCGCGACTGGTGCCCTACCTGGGCACCCTTCAACCCATACATCACATGTAACCAACGGAAGCTAAAGAAAACTCATCACTTTTTTTCTTTAAAAGTAAAATAGGCAAAGCCGACAAGGCCGCCATTATATATAAAACAAACCAAAGGAACTACAATTGTACAACTCACGCAAGTCCAACCCACATATGAATACAGACCTCTAAGAGTTTGGACAATAACCTATGACGGGACAAGGCCCCGCCGTACCCCTGAATATACACAAGTCTACTACCAAAGACATGTACCAAGATGACAAGCTCCAGAACAAGGGAGCCATCTCAACAAGCTTGGCAATGATCCTAAGCTCACGGATCTACAAACTGTGTACCTATACCTGCGGGCATGAATGCAGCCCCCCGAAGTGTTATACCCCATAGTTCCAGGGTATGTATGTGAGGACGTACGTACGAGAATACGACAGAAATTTTGGAAAGAAAGAAAGATGTGATTTTTCGACGGAAAAGTTTCTGGTTTTTGTGAAGGAAAAAGGTTCGTTAATGGGAATTGGATTCCCAGATTTGGTATTTGGGCTTCTTGGATTATTTTAGAATTATGAGATTTTATTTTTGGAAATGGTCACGTGGGGCCCACGGGAGAAATTTACGGTTTTGTGGGGCCCACTTTGTTTTTGAGATTTTCGGTATTTTGGATATTTTCGGAAGACGAAATATTTTGGATGAGTCGGGGGGCGACACGTGTCACCCCCATGTGTCACTTGGCCGAAATTGGAGGGACAAGTGGCTAGCCACTTGTCCCCTTGGCCGATTTTGCCATGACATTTGGAGAGCCAAATCGTTGGCCATGTGGTGTGGTGGGACACACACACACATGGCCCAATATTGACCCTACACTTACCTTGATCTTGGCCCTTGAAACCTCTATAAATACCCCCCCTTAGGTTGAAGAGTAATTCATCCACACTTGAAAGTCTTCCAAGGCAAAAATATCCCTTTCCCTTTAAGCCTTGTTTCGTCCACCCTCCCCCACATGTGTAGAAATACTTTGTGTATTGTTGTATAGTCCAAAATACCTTGGCCTAGTATCCCTAGTAGTATTCCAAAGTTATTTCAATACTAGGAGCCCGGAAATACTACTTTATTCCAATAGCCGTAAAGTGAAACCCTAGAAAAATCTTCCTAGCTTGGTTGAAGTATTTAGAGAATTTGTTTGGAAACTTCTAAGGGTCTCTTGGAGCGGGTTGGAGCGTAAGGAATTGGAGCTAAACGTTGCTCAGGATCGACTTATAAACTTGGATAATTTTTGGGCTTATCGAGGTAATAATCTATGTCCCCTATTGTAATTGGATATTACATGTTGTAGTAGTTATACTTGAGTATATTATATTGGAAGGATGATTATAAAGGATTGAACTGTATTTACATTGGACTGTACTTACAGTAGACTCGTGTAGTATTATTGTGAAGCAGAATTGAACACGTTCGGTTAGGCGTGTAATCCACAGGAGTTGTTGGCACAGTAGCGGTCCTTGATAGGGGAGGAGATTTATGTGATAGCGGGGGGGGGGGGGGGGAGGTGCTGCCGAATTTTCTGTAGAATAAGGAATCTTGTATTTAGAATATTCTACGAAGAGAACTAGAAGTTGATAGATGTATTTTGGTTGTTATAGGTGGATCTTCTACGTGCGACATACTTGACTTGGCTTGTGGTTTAAGCTAAAAAGGTATGTGATTCTTCCTATACTCTTGAGCATGATTGTTGTAAACTATATAGTACGGTAGACGTACGTGTGTGAGATGAATTTTGTTTGTTTAAAACATAAAGTGTTATAATGGCTTTATGGGAAGTTAGTTATAACGACTTTATGAGGATAAAAGAAAGGTTTGATTTTGAAAGATAAGAGACTTGACTTATAACGACTTGTTTTTGGAAAAAGAGAAGTAACTTGATTTAAGTATAGGTTACTTGTTTTGAAAAGAGTAAAGTTGTTTGAGTTTTAAAAGAACACTTGTGGTTGTTTTAAAAGAGAAGCACTTGGTTTAAAAAGTATAGAGTACTTGATTTTAAAAGCTTGTAAAGATTTTCTGAAGGTGTAGTAATTTGGTTTAAAAATGAAACGTGTTTTAATACTACGAATATTAGTATTGTGTGGCTTTTACATAAAGAGGGGTCTTTTTTAAAGAAGGAAAGTATGTAGTATTTTGGGTTGAAACCCGTATTGTTGACATAAAATAAAAGTACGTTGAACTTTCCTATGCTTGTTGTGATAGCTTTGTTGTGCAAGTGTTTTGATTCTGTGCTACCGTGTCTCTCGGGGAGGGCCGACTATCTGATTGATTGTTTGGACATACTGACGCGTTGGATGGTCCACGATTATGCGTCCACTATTGAGTATTATCTGGTTATTCCTTTTGGACATCTTGTGCGTTAGGTGACCAGTATCGTCCGCGAGTATTATCTTGTTATTTCCTTTGGACATCTTGTGCGATGGATGATCCACGGGCATGCGTCCAGTAGGATGGTTTCATGGCCATGCTTTCCGAGGTAAGATTCCGGGGCATGCGGTCATTGTGAGAGTTTTCGTATTAGTCCATGGACCGCTAATCCATGAAGCTTGCCGCGGTGACGAACAATCACGGGCTTGATTTGTACATGTGGTTACAGGCACACTTTAGATACTTGTCCTGGTCATTTCTCGTGTATCGGTGTCTTTGGTAGATAGCGAGCTCTTGCCTCGGTCGTATCTCGTGAGGCGGTTGGCTAAGTGCGTTAGCTTTGGTACTTGCCTCGGCGATTGCGTGGCTAGCTTTTGGATCTGGTAATTAGCTTAGCACTGTTATACCGTATTTCAGTATGCGTAAGGGAATACGCAAAAGTCTAGCCTTAAAGTTTAGGCACAAAACGTTTTTTTGGCACAACTCACAAGCGAATAGTTTTCCGAAAGCGTTTCCACGGCTTTCGTAGGGTAAATTCGGCTATGCCATTTCTAATTTTGCGGATTTTTCAGAGGCGAAACATTTTGGACCAGCGGGAGGCGACACTTGGCACCCTCGATTGGTGGACTTGAAATCGTCCGTTGGGCGAATTGGGGAAAGGTTTGCACGTTTTTGTGCCTCGCACAAGTCAAGAGTTGGTAGGATATTTTGTGTGCAAGTTGGCCAAGGACACTTGCCTAATCTTGACCTTACACTTGCCTAGCACTTGGCTAAATCTTGGCCCTTGGTTGGCCATGTCTTGACCTATAAATACCCCTTAAGATGAAGAGTTTTCATCCACAAATTCCTTTCCAAGTCTTGAAAATCCTCTCCTCTCCCTTGTAGCCTTTTTAGTCCAACACCCTCTTGAGTGAGCTTGGCGAGGCAACCCTCCACAGCCTAGCCGAAATCTACCCCCTCCTTGGTAGAAAAGTTGCCTTCTAGTATTGTTATAATGCCCAAAATACCTAGCCCAAATCCCTTAGTCCATAGTAGAAGTTGTGAAGAACTTCAAGGTTTCTTAGACTCTGGAGCATACAACTTAGGAGCTAAACCTTGCTCGTGCGACTTTATCTAGGATATTATTGGGCTTCCGAGGTAACTAATCCTAACCCTCTTTTGAATTAGAGATTACATCTGTAGTAGTATAAGAATAAGTATAAAATACTTAGAAGAATATCAGAATAGAATTGAACTGTTATCACGATGAAGGGTTTAAAGAAGAAATATCAAATTGTACTTACATATTTGTTTTCTGATGAGACTTGAGTAGCTCAGGGTAGGGAAGTGCTGCCCAATTTTCCGTAGGATATAGAACCCTCTGTTTAGAAGCTGTTTACAAAGTAGTGCGAGCGTTGATAGGCGTGTATGACTATTATAAATTTGAATCTCTGCAGTGCGACATATTCAACTTGGCGGTGGTTTTATTTGAGAAGGTATGTGATTCTTCCTAAAGCATGATATTTTACAATATATATGTAGTGCGGTGAGCGTACGTGTGTTAGCGAATAATAACTACGGCAATGCCTCACTTAAGCTGAATAATACTTACGGCAATGCCACGGCTTAAGCTCTTTGAATAATACTTACGGCGATACCTCACGGCTTAAGCTGAATAATAAAGAAGCGAAAGCATTTCAAAAGAATCTTGAATCATTTTTAATGAGAAGAACTAATTGGTTTTAAAGCGAAGCTTAAGAGTTATACTAGCTTTATGGAAAGTTAAGTATAACCACTTAAGAATGATAAAAGAAACAGTTTGCCTATGTGTTTATAACAGACTTATATTGAATTGTGAAAAGAATAATAAGATGGTTTGATAAGTAGACATGATATAATGCTATGTGTGTTAGTGTCTTGTAACGTTCTTGTTGTGCTTATGTTATTTAAAGATAAGCTGTTATGTTAGTGTACTATCACTCACCTCTTGACATATTACAGGGGTTAAGCGCCTCCGACGCGGGTAGACTCGGGTGATGCAGGACCATGATTCGAGAATACCTCATGCGGGTCCGAGGACCTATGCGGAGCTACGGGAGTTCAGGTTAGTGATGCGGGGTTATACCTCATGCGGTCTATGTGGCCATGCGGACTACGAGTCGGGGCGATGCGAGGTAGCTACCGCGATGCGGGGTTATGTACCTATGCGGGCCTATGTGAGTGGCCTATGCGGACTCGAGTCGAGATTAGGTTTGCATGGTGATACTACGGGCAATTGGCCTGCTTGATCATTCGCGACCTAGAAAAGACACATTCTGATTTACCTATTGTTGCTCTTGTTTATGATGTGGCACTATATGCGGTCCCCTGGTTGTTTCATACATACTTGCAAAACTGATTTTAAAATGATATGTTTTCATTTAAGTATTTCTGATTTCATATACTTAGTACTGTTGTCTTGACCTCCTTGGGGCTGCGTTCATCTGCGGTAAGAGCGGCAGTGCTAGATCCACATTCTTAGGATCTCTACGTTGGTGTCGAGCTCCATCTTTTAGGAGGCTCTACTTTTGGGTATGATCTCCTGTTGTAGATAGTTTTATCTGATCGGGGTATGGCGGGGCCTGTCCGCCATAGTTGAATATTTCCTTAAGTGCTGTAGTCGTATTTATGCGATGTCGGATGTAGCTGCTAAACCATGTTTATATATATATGCAGAAAGCGACGTTTTCTAACATAAGCGTGTCTTATTTTATAAAGCTGTTTCATGTCTTGTTTTATATTTCCGTGATTACTCTGATGTATGACTACTTGGGTGCCCCGGTAAGGCACCAGTCACGGGCCCCGGAATGGGTCGTGACAAAAGTTGTATCAGAGCAGTTAATCCTCGGAAAGTGTCTACAGACCGTATCTAGTAGAGTCTTGATTATCGGTGTGTTGTGCACCACACCAATGTCGAGAGGCTATAGGATATTTAGGATTGGTTTCACTCTTCTTACTCGAGATCGTGCTTTAGAGTTGTGTTAAAGTTGGACCCTCTAACGTATTCCTTTTACTATGCGATTATGCCTCGCGTAAGGCCGGGCCGAGAAGGGCAAAGCGGCGAGAGGCTGCGATGAGACACCTAGAGTCACGAGGGCTCGGGCCCAGTCTATACCAGAGACGGCAAGTTCTACGACGCCGTCGGCCCCAGCAGAGACCACAGTACCCACACCTCCTGTCCCACAGCTGGGCGGAGAGATAGGAATCTGAGAGATGGCCCGGCTATTGGCTAGGATTGTGGCGACACGAGACGTGGATCTGGCGATTCGATCGGCCCAGCCCGATCGTACCGTGGTTCACGAGGCGAAGAGTTTGAGGCTACGAGACTTCTGAGTTGTAGCCGCGAGTTTCTGGTCGGCGGAGGATAATCGCGAGAGTTCATCGTCGGCTCTGAAGGATTACGAGTGATCGGGCGTCGGAGACGAGTCCGTGATCTTTGGTTCCATAAATGCGTGATACCGCGATCGATTGGTTTGATTCATGGGAGTTATCCGGGAAACACGCGTCCCGGTACTTAGGATGAGTTCTCGGAGGCTTTCCTCACTCACTTCTTGCCTCGCGGATGAGGAGGCGCGGGCGATAGATTTTTGCTTTGGCGAGAGAGGGCGCCTTGTCGGGAGTACAATGTCGAGTTTGATTCATTGGCTCGATATGTCCCAGCGTTGGTAGCGAGATATGGAGGATAGGGTGCACCGCTACGTCAGGGCTAGATGACTATATGGCCGAGTCGTATGCGGGTGTTTCTCTTCGGCCGGTATGGACATTACCGCGCATGCGAGCTCATGCTCTTGGATGTGAGGCGTAGAGACCGCGGGTTGTGGCGGCAGCGAAGAAGGCAGGGCGGCGAGGTCTTTTGGTGGTAGCTATCGTGGTGGCGGCGCTCAGCGATCTAGGTTTGCACCACGGCGGCTCGAGCACTCTGCGCGTCCTCAGCCAACCGAGATATTCGAGGCGGACGGGGCCCGAGACTTGAGCGTCGAGCGGCGGAAGTGCGGCGATCGGGACCACCACCGGTGTGGCCGTCGGCGATCCGCCGGGAGTTGTGGTGCTACGGGAGCTTGTTTGATTATGGCCCGAGTCACTATGCGAGGCTTGTCAGAGCGAAGGCGATCTTGATGGTAGGTCGGCTACGAGTTCTTTCGCGGTCTTCTTCATCCGTCCCGGCTACTCGCACTGGAGGGCAAGGTACTCATGGACGGCCAGTCGCGGCAGAGTCGTGGCGCGGTCCCGATTCTAGCGGTCCTCGAGAACCGCATTTATGCTTTGTCGGTAAGCGGGATCGGGAGGCCTCGCTGATGTCGTCGCAGTACCTTATCGATTCGGGTTTGATGTGTATGCTTTGATAGATCCGGGTTCTACTTTGTCCTATATATCTCCACTTGTTGCTAGTAGGATAGGGATAGAGCACGAGTCCATAGACGCTTTCGAGGTAGCTACGCGATGGGTGATTCGATGGTAGCTCGGCGGGTATATAGAGCTTGTCTGTGACTATTCTGATCGTCGGACCACTGGCGACTTGATAGAGTTGGAGATGATTGACCGACGTGATCATGGGGATGGATTGGCTAGCTTCTGCTACGCCAATGTAGGCTGAGAGAGAGAGTAATGCAGTTCGAGTTTCTGAGGCCGGTTGTTGAGTGGGAGAACGCAGTATCGTAGGGTAGGTTTATTTCCTACCTCAAGGCTAGGAAGATGGTGCGAAGGGTATATCTACCATCTCGTTGGTGTTTGATCTGAAGGCTGCGGTGCCAGATTTTCCGTCGATTCGGTGGTCGAGAGAGTTCCGGCGTGTTTCAGACGACCTCGGGTATCCTCACGAGAGGAGATTGAGTTTTGTATTGACATATTGCGGACACTCGGCTTATTTCCATTCGCCATACGAATGGCTTTGCCGAGTTGAGAGAGTTGAAGGATCATCTTAGGGATTTGTTGGAGAAAGGGCTTCATCAGGCCTAGTGTTTCTCCACAGGAAGCGCCGGTATTGTTCGTGAAGAAGAAGGGCGGGGCGATGCGCATGTGTTGATTCTGACGGTGAACAAGGTGACCATTAAACGAATACCCCCTTCCCGGGATTGATGATTTGTTCGACCGATTGCGAGTGTGAGATGTTTTTCTAAGATTGATCTGCGATCGGGCTATCATCAGTGCGAGTCGAGAGGTGGATGTCCCTAGAATTTGCATTCGGACGTGACGGGCATTATGAGTTGGTCATGTCTTTTGGGTTGACGATGCTCGTGATATTCATGGATTTGATGAATCGAGTGTTCAAACCATTTTTGGACACGTTTGTGATAGTGTTCATTGATGATATCTTGGTTTATTCGCTCAGGCGAGCGAGCGGAGCATTTGAGGCTTGTCTTGTGATTATCGAGACCAGCAGTTATACGCCAAGTTTTCCAAATGTGAGTTTTGGTTGACTTGATGGCGTTTCTTGGGCATATTGTCGGGTGATGGCATTCAGTGAATCGGCGAATCGAGACGATCGAGACTTGGCCTGAACTACTACTCCGACGAGAGTTCGATTTACGGGCCTTGCGAGGATATTATCGGTTCGTGGAGAAGTTTGCTTCTATCTGCACCATTGACTAGGTGACTCGGAAAGCGGCCAAGTTTGATGGTGATGCTTGTGGCGGGGTTTCGATTCTTGAAAAGAGGCGGCGGCCGCCCCGTTCTTACTCTTCCGGAGGTCGGATGGTTATATCGTGTATTGTGATCGTCGGGCATCGGGTTGGGATGTGTGTTGATGCGGCATGGCGGGGTTATAGCATATGCATCGGCGGTGAAGAAACACGAGAGAACTACCCGCGTGATTTGGAGTTGGCGGTGTGATTCACGCTTTGAAGATCTGGAGGCACTATTTGTATGGGGTTCGCGTGGATATTTTACGGACCACAAGAGCCTCGGTATATCTTGACCCGGAGGAGTGAACTTACGGCGAGGCGGTGGTTAGAGTTGCTTAAGGATTACGATGTTGATATCTGTACCACGGGAAGGCGATGTTGTGGCGGATGCTCTTAGTCGTAGGTCGATGGGAGCCTATCGGATGTGCGGCTAGAGAGGAGGACATGGTTCGTGATTTGCATCGATTAGCGAGCCTTGGTGTCCGTTTGATTGATTACGATAGCGGTGGGGTTAGAGTTCGTGAGGTTGCCGAGTCTTCCATCGTCGAGGAGGTGAAGAAACGATTCGAGATCGGCTTTGATTCGATATCGTGATCTGACTCTTCGTGAGGGCAAGGGTCCTTTTGAGGTAGCACTGATGGGGTGCTAAGGTTTGGCGGTGTGTGTTCGGATGTTTGAGGACTTGGCGGAGTTCTTGGGGAAGCACCAGCGGCGTTACTCTATCCATCCGAGTCGACCAAGATGTACCACAACCTTAGATCTGTGTATTGGTGGGATGGCTTGAAGAGGGCGTTGCGAGTTCGTAGCTCGGTGCGTGTTGTCGGCGGTAAGGTAGAGCACGAGGCACGGTGGTTTATTCTGACGATTGAGATCCCGACACGGAAGTGGGAGGTAATCAACATGGACTTTATCACGGGATTACCTCGCACTTTCGGAGGAGACATGATTCTATATGGGTTATCGTTGTGGTGTGAAATCAGCCCACTTTCTTCCGTCGGGCGACTTTTGGTGAGGATTATGCGGACTTTACATCAGAAAGATCGTCGAGTTGCATGGAGTCCTATTTCGATCATATCAGGAGAGCCCGGTTCACGGCTAACTCGGAGGTCTTTCGAGAGAAGGTTTAGGGGCGGTGAGCACAATCTGCATTCCATCCGCACGAGACGGACGGTCGGCGCACTATCCGGACTCTTGAGGATATCTTTGCGAGCTGTGTTATCGACTCGAGGTAGGCGGGAGGATCATTTGCCTCTAGTTGAGTTCGCGTACAATAATAGCTACCACTCGGTATTCGGATGGCGCCTTATGAGGCCTTGTATGGGAGAAGTGCAGATCGCCTATAGGTTGGTTCGATGTGGGCGAGTGCGGCTAGTGGGACGGTTGGTGCGTGGCGATGGATAAGGTGAAGCTTATCAAGGCGGCTATTGGCATTTCGAGTCGGCGAAGTCGTATCACGAGATCATCGTCGTCGACATCCGAGTTCGCGATTGATGATTGGGTTTTCTGAAGGTGTCACCCATGAAGGGTGTGATGAGATTCGGGAAGAAGGAAACTTCGGCCCAGTACATTGGGCGTTCAGATTGTCGCGAGGTAGGCAAGGTTGCCTACGAGTTGAATCTGTCGTCCGATCGGAAGCGATGCATCCGGTGTTTCACGTATCTATCTTTGAGAGATGTATCGGGGATCCATCTAGGTACACCGATTGGCGATGTCGGTGGCCAGGGGTTATCGTATGAGGAAATTCCATAGCGATAGTCGATCGTCGGGTTAGGCGTCTGCGGACGAGGATGTGGCTTCCGTCAAAGTCTTGTGGCGAACGAGCTTAGGGAGGAGATGGCGTGGGAAGGCGAGGAGGACATGAGGCGGAGGTATCTCGCTATTCCCCACACCTCGGGTAATTCACTTTTCCTACTTGTAAATCTTCATTATCGTTTATGCCTAAGTGTTGTTACGTGGCGTGTGTGGCATTTGCAGCTGTTTAAGTTATGAAGAATCTTATCGATAAGCGTCTTGGGAAGGAACATTCGGGGCGAATGTTTCTAAGAGGGAGAATGTTATACCGTATTTCAGTATATGCGTAAGGAATACGTGCAAAAGTCTAGCCTTAAAGTTTAGGCACAAAGCGTTTTTTTGGCACAACTCACAAAGCGAATAGTTTTCCTACGAAGCGTTTCCACGACTTTCGTAGGGTAAATTCGGCTATGCCATTTCTAATTTTGCGGATTTTTAGAGGCGAAACATTTTGGACCAACGGGAGGCGACACTTGGCACCCTCGATTGGTGGACTTGAAATCGTCCATTGGGCGAATTGGGGAAAAGGTTTGCACGTTTTTGTGCCTTGGCACAAGTCAGGAAGTTGGTAGGATATTTTGTGTGCAAGTTGGCCAGGACACTTGCTAATCTTGACCTTACACTTGCCTAGCACTTGGCTAAATCTTGGCCCTTGGTTGGCCATGTCTTGACCTATAAATACCCCTTAAGATGAAGAGTTTTCATCCACAAATTCCTTTCAAGTCTTGAAAATCCTCTCCTCTCCTTGTAGCCTTTTTCGTCAACACCCCTCTTGAGTGAGCTTGGCGAGGCAACCTCCCAGCCTAGCGAAATCTACCCCCTCCCTTGGTAGAAAAGTTGCCTTCTAGTATTGTTATAATGCCCAAAATACCTAGCCCAAATCCCTTAGTCCATAGTAGAAGTTGTGAAGAACTTCAAGGTTTCTTGGAGCTCTGGGAGCGTACAACTTAGGAGCTAAACCTTGCTCGGTAGCGACTTTATCTAGGATATTATTGGGCTTACCGAGGTAACTAATCCTAACCTCTTTTGAATTAGAGATTACATACTGTAGTAGTATAAGAATAAGTATTAAATACTTAGAAGAATATCACAGAATAGAATTGAGCTGTTATCACAGTAGAAGGGTTTAAAAGAAGAAATATCAAATTGTACTTACATAGGATTGTTTTCTGATTGACTTGAGTAGCTCAGGGTAGGAAGTCTGCCCAATTTTCCGTAGGATATAGAACCCTCTGTTTAGAATCATTTACAAAGTAGTGCGAGCGTTGATAGGCGTGTCGACTATTATAAGTCGATTCTCTGCGTAGCGACATATTCAACTTGGCGGTGGTTTTATTTGAGAAGGTATGTGATTCTTCTGAAGAATGATATTTTACAATATATATGTAATGCGGTGAGGCGTACATGTGTTGGCGAATAATAACTACGGCAATGCCTCACGGCTTAAGCTTGAATAATACTTACGGCAATGCCTGGCTTAAGCTGAATAATACTTACTGCGATGCCTGCGACTTAAGCACGAATAATAAAGAATGAAAGCATTTCAAAATAATCTGAATCATTTTTAAGAAGAGAACTAATTGGTTTTAAAGCGAAGCTTAAGAGTTATACTAGCTTTATGGGAAGTTAAGTATAACCACTTAAGAATGATAAAAGAAACAGTTTGCCTATGTGTTTATATGGACTTATATTGAATTGTGAAAGAATAATAAGATGGTTTGATAAGTAGACAAGATATGATGCTATGTGTGTTAGTGTCTTGCATAACGTTCTTGTTGTGCTTATGTTATTTAAAGATAATTGTTATGTTAGTGTACTATCACTCACCTCTTGACATATGCAGGGGTTAAGGCGCCTCCGATGCGGGGTAGACTCGGTGATGCAGGACCGTGATTGAGAATACCTCATGCGGGTCGAGGGACCTATGCGGAGCTCTGGGAGTTCTAGGTTAGTGATGCGGGGTTATACCTCATGCGGTCTATGTGGCCATGCGGACTACGAGTCGGGGCGATGCAGGAGTAGCTACCCTCGATGCGGGGTTATGTACCTATGCGGGCCTATGTGAGTGGCCTATGCGACTACGAGTCGAGATTAGGTTTGCATGGTGATACTACGGGCAATGGCCTGCGATCATTCGCGACTAGAAAAGACACATTCTGATTTACCTATTGTTGCTCTTGTTTATGATGTGCACTTATGCGGTCCTGGTTGTTTCATACATACTTGCAAAACTGATTTTAAAATGATATGTTTTCATTTAAGTATTTCTGATTTCATATACTTAGTACTGTTATCTTGACCTCCTTGGGCTGCGTTCATCTGCGAGTAAGAGCGGCAGTGCTAGATCCACATTCTTAGGATCTCTACGTTGGTGTCGGGAGCTCCATCTTTTAGGAGGCTCTACTTTTGGGTATGATCTCCTGTTGTAGATAGTTTTATGCTGATCGAGGTATGGCGGGGCCCCTGTCGCATAGTTGAATATTTCCTTAGAAGTGCATAGTCATGTTATGCGATGTCGGATGTAGCTAAACCATGTTTATATATATATGCGAAAAGCGACGTTTTCTCAT
The DNA here is from genome assembly GCA_029844215.1 of Przewalskia tangutica. Lineage (NCBI taxonomy): Eukaryota > Viridiplantae > Streptophyta > Magnoliopsida > Solanales > Solanaceae > Przewalskia > Przewalskia tangutica. Next base: position 17,663,493 of record CM056725.1, on the reverse strand, counting down.
AAAGCGTATGTCTTATTTTATAAAGCTGTTTCATGTCTTGTTTTATATTTCCGATTACTCGATGTATGACTACTTGGGTGCCGGTGGCACGATCATGGGCCGGAATGGGTCGTGTGATGCCTTGCCGTGAAGTTTTATGACTAGCTTTTGGGCGGTATAGGCGATTCTACTTGGCGTCGGTTTGATAGCGAGCGAGAATCTAGTATTCGAGTTCACATATGGGTGTTGTTTTACATCATGTCTTTGCCGATGAGAATGAGTTCCACGGGCATGAGTGATATTATGGGCGTGAGACCCAGTTATGTGTGAGTGATTATTACGGGGATATCGTCCCTTTACTTGCATCTTGCTTACTTATCGCAAAATGGTTTTATAAAATGATGAAATGGGATTTCATTCTGTATTTTCAGTTTCACATACTTGGTACTGTTATCGACCTCGCCCGGAAGCTGCGTTCATCTGCGCAGTAGAGGTACATCGGTTGTGGACCCTCGCTCATGAGATCACGATTCAGCGTATTGGGAAGCTCCGTTTCTCGGAGGCTTATCTTTTAGTATGTTTCCACTGAGTTGTAGGTTCGTGTACATTCGAGGTATGGCGAGACCTGTCCATCATAGTTGTTGTTACATTCTTAGAAGTGCAGAATGCTTGTTGTGGCGGGGTTGTAAGGATTATGGCTTCGGTTTGATATATATACGTAGCGACCATTTTGGTTGGCCTATTTTCTTATGATGTATCTTGTTTCTGTTTAAGTTTTTATTCTGCTGATTTTCTCGATGTTGTATCACTAGGGTGCCCGGTAAGGCACGATCGCGAGCAGTGGAGTCGTGACAAAAGTGGTATCGAGCGATTAATCCTCGGAAAGTGTCTGAGCGTATCTAGTAGAGTCTTGATTATCGGCGTGTTGTGCACCACCTATAATGTCGAGGAGGCTATGGGATATCTAGGATTGGTTTCTATTTCTTCTCGCTCGAGATCGTGCCTTAGAGTTTGTGTTGTAAGTTGGACTCCTTCGGCGTATTCTTTTACGCGATTATGCCTCGCGTAAAGGCAGAGCCCGAGAAGGGCAAGCGGCGAGAGGAGGCTGAGTAGAGCAACAACGGTCTCACGAGGCCACGATGCACGAGCCTCGATCCCGGCACAGGCGAGAGGAGATGGGTTACAAGGAGATGGCGATTACTAGCGAGATCGTGGCGAACATGAGATAAACTTGATCACGGCGATTCCAGTTCGGTAGCCCCGTAGTCCGCCCGGATCGGATAGTTTGAGGCTACGGGATTTTACGAGTTGTAGCCCGCGAGTTCTACGGGTCGAGACACGAGGATGATCGCGAGGAGTTCATCCGTTGAATTCTGAAGGATCGTCGCGAGTGATCAAGCCGGAGACCGAGTCAGTGATCTTCGGTTCGCGTCGGTGCGTGATACCGCATGATCGTGGTTTGATCGTGGGAGTTGTCGGGAGCATCGCCCCGGTGTTTGGGACGAGTTCTCGGAGGCATTTCGGCCATTTCTTGCCTCCGCAGATGAGGAGAACGCGGTAAACCAGTTTACGATCTTTGAGGCAGGGAGGCGCCTGATTCGGGAATACAGCGTAGAGTTCGACTCGTTGGCTCGATATGTCCTGCGTTAGTAGCTAATATGGAGGGCGAGTGCACCGCTACGTCGCGAGGCTTGATGACTACTTGGCGAATCTTGTTGGGTGTATCGCTTGGCCGGGCATAGATATTTCCGCATGCGAGCTCATGCACTAGGGTGTGAGCGCGGAGAGCCGGCGGATTGACCAATACCGGCGAGAAGAAGGTTAGGGCGGCGGGTCCTTTGGTAACTTCGGGGCGGACCGCCTCAGTGAACTAGTTATACGCCGTCGCGGTCTGATGTTCCTCTGATCTTGGGGCCTCGAGTATTCGGGAAGCGGTCGGGGCTCGAGTTCGGGTTTCGGGGAGTTGGGGTCTTGGCGGATAAACCACCCCGACCTAAGTGTAGCGGTGTGGTAAAACCGTGCGGGAATGTCGCGGTATTCATAGGGTTTGTTTTACATGCGGCGAGGCCATTTAGCGAAGAATTGTCCGACCAGTGCGCGGATGTTGAGACTCGGCGCCGGGATGCATTGCGGGTTCTTCGCCGATAGCTAGGCGGTGTTCATGCCGGCGAGGCGAGCGAGTCGTGGTGGAAGTTCCCGATTCTAGCGATCCTTGGAACCGCCTATTTGATTTGGTATATCCTTACCCTCTGAAGCGGTATACGTTTATGATATGATGATGTTCTGAGTATTATGTTCAGATAGCGTTATGCTAAATTGTGATTTAGAGGCCTGGTTAGTAAGGGGGAAGTTGGGTACATAGAGATTGTGAGCCTTAGAATTTATAACAGTTAGGACCTTGGATATAAGGCCGCCTTGAGTGGATGATTTTACGGTTGGTTTTTGTCGAAGTACTTGGTATGCGTAAAATATATTGTGGGAAAATTCCATGGGTAGTGTGAGATGGAAGTGGTAGCTTTTATGACGTGAATATGTAAGATTGTTCCGGAACGGGGAATACTGGTGCGATTATGGGTCGGGTTGAGGACCATTCGCGGGTCAACCCGCAGCCCGGTTTTGGGTGGGGTCAGTTCGAGGTGGTCCCGCCAGGTGGTAGGGTCACGAGGGTACTAAGCCCAGGTTTAGGTAGCCATCGTATGAGTTCGTGGATGTGTTCGACTAGAATCGGATCGTAAAGGCCGGGAATGGCCTTAAGGGAATGAGAGGCTTGTAGATGACCAAGTTTGGAGGTAGTGAATCCAAGGTTTTGGAAATTGAAGAGGTAACTGAAGTGTGGAACGTGTACTATAGAGAGTTAGTTGTCTGAGAAATGGGACGAGTAAGAAGAAGCGAACAATGTGTTATGAGAGCGGAAGTGATCATTTCTTTTGTGAAGTAAAGATCACGAAGGAGTATCCTTTAGACCATGGGTGTGAGCTTTTGTGATGTTAGAGGTGATTCCTCGTTGGCTTGGATTTGTATGATATACTATGGCCGTTGATGGCGTGATTGGTTTCGTAAGTATAGTAGTGAAGACTATCTGACACGTTTGTTTGGAGACTTAGAAGGAACATTCGGACGAATGTTTCTAAGTGAGGAAGAATGTTATACCAGTAGTTCGGGGTATGTATGTGAGGGCGTCACGTGCGAGAATATGGAGAAATTTTGGAAAGAAAGAAAGATGTGATTTTTAAATGGAAAAGTTTAGGTTTTGTGAAGGAAAAAGGTTCGTTAATGGAATTGGATTCCCAGTTTGGTATTGGGCTTCTTGGATTATTTTAGAATTATGAGATTTTATTTTTGGAAATGGTCACGTGGGGCCAGGAAAAATTCTGGTTTTGTGGGGCAGCTTTGTTTTGAGATTTTGGTATTTTGGATATTTTCGGAAGGCGAAATATTTTGGACGAGTCGAGGCGACACGTGTCACCCCGTGTGTCACTTGGCGAAATTGGAGGAGACAGTGGCTAGTCAGCTGTCCCTTGGCGATTTTGCCATGACATTTGGAGAGCCAAATCGTTGGCCATGTGGTGTGGTGGGACCAGCGCACATGGCCCAATATTGACCTACACTTACCTTGATCTTTGTCACGACCCGTTCGGGGCGTGGTAGTGCCTACAGGGCACCCAGTAGTCATCATCCAGTAATGTCGGGAATATAAAACAAGACATAAACGATTGTAAAAAGAGACACGATTTTATGTGAGAAAATGTCGTCTTTCGGCATATATACAGAACCAGAGTTTTGCCGTTACATCCCAACGGTACAATAGGCCGACAGACCTCAGGAAGTAAACAACTATGGCGGGACGGGGCCCGCCATACCTGAATGTACAAACTATCTACAATACGGGAGATCATACAAAAAGTAGAGCCTCGGAGAAGATGGAGCTCGACACCAATGCAAAGAGATCTAAGGATGTGGATCTAGCACTGCTTGCCTTTACTGCGGCATGAGCGGCCCCGAAGGAGGTCGATCTGCGGTACTAAGTATGCGAAATTATCTTGTACTTAAATGAAAACATATCATTTTTAAAATCGGTTTACATATATGTATGAAACAACCAAGGTAACGCACATAGTAGTGCCACATCATAAACAAGAGCAACAATAGGTAAGCTATAGCGAGTCTTTTCTAGGCTGCGAATGATCGGCGGGGCGATTGCCCATAGTATCGTTAAGCAAGCCTAATCACGGACTCCGTAGTCGCATAGGCCACTCACGTGAGCTGCGTGAGCGTAACCCGCGTCGGTGGCTACTCCTCGGCATCTCACGGACTCGTAGTCCGTATGGCCACATAGACCGCATGAGGTATAACCCGCTAACACGGAACTCTCGCGACTCCGCATAGGTCACCTGGACCCGCGTAGGGTGTCCTCGCATCATAGTCACCTGGTGCACGAGGTATACCCGCGTCGGAGGCGACAACCCGGTATTTATGTCAAGAGGTGAGTGATATAATACTAACATATGACTTATCGTTAAACACATAAGCACAACAAGAATACCACTTTTATACAAGCGTTACAAGACACTAACACACATAACATCATATCATGTCTACTTATCAAACCATTTTATTATTCTTTCCATAGATCGATGTAAGTGCATTATAAACACATAAGTAAATTCCTTTTATCATTCTTAAGTTGTTATACCTAACTTCCCATAAAGCTAGTATAACTCTTAAGCTTTACGTTTAAAAACCAATTAGTTCTCTTACATTAAAAAAATGATTGATATTCTTTTGAAATGCATCAAGACTCTTATTATTCGGGCTTAAGTCAAAGACATTCCCAGTAGGTATTATTCGGGCTTAAGTCAAAGACATTGCCGTAGGTATTATTAGAGCTTAAGTCAAAAGACATTGCGTAATTATTATTCGATTAACACGTATGCGTCCGTACTATATATATATTTTAAAATATCATGCTTAGGAAGAATCACATACATACCGTGAAAACCACGACAAGTTGAATATGTCGCGCGAGAGAATCAACCTATAATAGTCGGACACGTCTATCAGCGTCTAGACTACTCATGTGATTCTAAGCGAGAGGTCCTTTATTACGGAAAATCGGGCAGCACTTCCCTGCGGTGAGCTACTCAAGTCTCTTTGTGAAAGCGATCCTAAGTATAGTTCAATTATTCATCTTTTAAACCGCCTACTGTGATATGATTCAATTCTAATACGTAATATTCTTCTAAGTATTCAATACTTAATTTTATACTTCTATTATGTATTCTCTAATACAAAGAGGGTTAGGATTATTTACCTCGGTAAGCCCAATAATATCCTAGATATAAGTCGATCAGGAGCAAGGCTTAGCTCACAAGTTATGCGCTCAGATAGCTCGAGAAACCTTAGAAGTTCTTCACAACTTCTACTAAGTACTTAGGGATTTGGGCTAGGGTCTTTTGGGCATTATAACAATACTAGAAGGCAACTTTTCTACCAAGGGAGGGGGGTAGATTTCGGCTAGGCTAGGGGGGGGATAGCCTCGGCTAAGCTTCACCAAAGGGGGGGTGTGTTGGACGAAAAAGGCTACAAGGGAGAGGAGAGGATTTCAAGACTTGGAAAGCTTGTTTGTGGATGAAGAACTCTTCATCACAAGAGGGGTATTTATAGGTCAAGGGATGGCCAACCAATGGCCAAGATTATGCCAAGTGCAAGGCAAGTGTAAGGTCAAGATTTGGGCAAGTGTACCTAGCCAACTTGCACACAAAATATCCTACCAACTACTTGACAAAATAAGCCACTCCATTCGGCCATATAGACGCCTCACGTCCACCAATTGGAGGGTGACAAGTGTCGCCCTCCGTTAACCAAAGTGTTCGTCTCTCGGAAAAATCCGCAAAAATTAGAAATGACATAGCCGGAATATATCCTACGCGAGTTGTGTAAAACGTTTCGTCGGAAAACGATTCTTTTAAGGAGTTGTGCCCAAAAAAACGTCTTGTGCCTAAACTTTTAAGGCTAGACTTTAAATGCGTCGTCCTGCGTACATACCACGAAATACGGGTATAACATTCTCCCCTCGCCAGAAACATTCGTCCCGAATGTTCCTTCCCAAGACAGATAACAATAAGGTTCTTCATAACTTAAATTTTTTTTGCAAATGCCACACACGGCCACAAAACAACACTTAGGCATAAACGATAATGAAGATTTACAAGTAGGAAAGTGAATTACCTGGAGGTGTGGGGAATAGGTGAGATACTTCGCCTCATGTCCTCGCCGACTTCCCGTCATCTCCTTCTGAGCTCGTTCGCCACAAGACTTTGGCGGAAGCCACGTCCTTGGTCATGAGCGCCTAACGACGATCGACTATCGCTATGGGAATCTCCTCATCGATAACCCCTCGGTCACACTGGACATCGTCAATCGGGTGTACCACAGATGGATCGATACATCTCCTCGGCATAGAAACATGAAACACCGGATGCCTTTGCCTCCGGATCGGACGGAAGATCCAACTCATATGCAACCTTGCCTACCTGCGGACAATGCGAAGCGGCCCGATGTACCTTGGTGAGTTTCCTCTTCCGAATCTCATCACGCCGCCATGGGTGACACGCTAGGAAAACCCAATCATGAGCTGCGAACTCGGATGCCGCGACGATGATCTGCATCGACTTACATCGACTACGGTATCGATAGCCGCTCTCGGATAAGTTTCACCTTATCCAGCACTTTCTGCACCAAGTCGGTCCCACTAGCGTACCTCGCCCACGTCGAACCAGCCTATAGGTGATCTGCACTTCCTCATACAAGGCCTCATAAGGCGCCATCGAATCCGGAGTGGTAGCTATTATTATACGCGAACTCAACTAGAGGTAAATGATCCTCGGCTACCCACTGAAGTCAATAACACGGGCTCGCGACATATCCTCGAGAGTGCGGATAGTGCGCTCTGCTGTCGTCAATGCGTGGATGGAATGCGATGCTCGGGCTCACTGCGTCCCTAAACCATACGGAAGGACCTCGAAGTTAGCCATAAAGCGGGCTCCTGCATGCGATATGATCGAAATAGGGACTCCATGCAGTCTGACGATCTCTCGGATGTAAAGTCTGGCATAATTCTCAGCCGAAAAAGTCGTCCTAACGGGAAGAAAGTGGGTTGATTTCGTCAGCCTGTCGACAATAACCCATATAGAATCATGTCTCCTCTGAGTGCGAGGTAATCCTGTGATGAAGTCCATGTTGATTACCTCCCACTTCCAGGTCGGGATCTCTATCGTCTGTAACAAACCACCAGGCCTCTAGTGCTCTACCTTCACCTGCTGACAACACGGGCACTGAGCTACGAACTCTGCAACGTCCCTCTTCAAGCCATCCCACCAATACACATATCTAAGGTCGTGGTACATCTTGGTCGACCCTGGATGGATAGTAACGCTTGTGTGTGTGCTTCCCGAGAACTGCTGCGAAGTCTGAAACATCCGGAACACACAACCGCCCTCAAACCTTAGCACCCGTCGGTGCTACCAAAAGGACCCTTGCCTGCGAAGAGTCGTATCACGATAACGTGTCAAGCTGGATCCTCGGCTGTTGCCTCTTCACCTCGCCGACGATGGAAGACTCGGCAACCTCGCGAACTCGAACTCCACCGCTATCGGAATCAATCAAGCGGACACGAGGCTCGCTGGCGATGCAAATCACGAACCATGTCCTGCTCTAGCTGCACATCTGATAGACTCCCCATCGACCTACGACTAAGAGCATCTGCCACGACATTGGCCTTCCCCGGGTGGTATAGGATATCAACATCGTAATCCTTAAGCAACTCTAATCACCGTCTCTGTCGTAAGTTCAGCTCCCTCTGGTGAAGATATCTTTGGAGGCTCTTGTGGTGCGTATAAATATCCACGTGAACCCGTACAAATAGTGCCTCGAGATCTTGGCGTGAATCACCGCGCCAACTCCAAATCATGGGTGGGGTAGTTCTCTCGTGTCTCTTGGTGTCGGGATGCATACGCTATAACCTTGCCTGCTGCATCAACACACATCCCAACCCGTTTCTGACGCATCACAATATCGACATAACCGTCTGGACCTGCGGAAGAGTAAGAGCGGGCGATCGTCGATCTCTCCTTCAAGAATCTGGAAGCCACGCTCACAAGCATCGATCCACTGAAACTTAGCGCCTTACGAGTCGGCCTAGTCAATGGTGTAGAGATAGAAGCAAACTTCTACGAACCACCGATACTAACTGCAAGGCCCGAAAGCTGCGAACCTCTGCCGGAGTAGTAGGTCTAGGCCAAGTCTGATCGCCTCGATCTTGGTGTATCACTCGAATGTCATCAGCCCCGACAATATGCCGAAAAGCCACGAAGTTAACCAAAACTCACATTTGGAAAACTTGGCGTATAAGCTCCAGTCGGAGAAGCTATCACACGATCGCCAAATGCTCGCGTGCTCTGCTCTGGCGAGAATAAACCAAGATATCATCGATAAACACTATCACAAGCGTGTCCAAAAATGGTTTGAACACTCGGTTCATCAAATCCATGAATACCGCGGGCGTTGGTCAAACCAAGCGACATAACGCTAAACTCGTAGTGCGTCTGGGTCGGAATGCGATCCTAGGGATGTCCGACTCTCGACTGCACTTTGATGATAGCCCGACCGTAGATCAATCTTGGAGAAACATCTCGCACCACCTGGGTCGAACAAATCATCAATCACGGGAAGGGTATCTGTTCTTAATGGTCACCTTGTTCGGTATGCATAATCAACACACGTGCGCGGCGTCGTCCTTCTTCCACGAACCATCTGGCGCTCCCGGGGAGAAACACTAGGTGCGATGAAGCCGCTTCTCAGCCAAGTCTCTGGTGATCCTTGACTCTCTCAACTCGGCGGTGCCATTCTATATGGAGGAATGGAAATAGGCCGAGTGTGCAGCGACATCAATACAAAACTCTATCTCCTCTGCGGAGGAATACGGGAGGTCGTGCAGAAACACGTGCGGGAACTCTCGACTCTGGGCCGTAAATCGCGCTGCGGCCTCGATATCAAACACCGACGAGATGGTAGATGTACGCACGCACCATCTTCCTAGCCTTGAGGTAGGAAATAAACCTACCGCCGGCGTCTGATGTTCCCTCCACTCAACAAGCGGCTCCTCGAAAGCTGGAACCGTACTACTCTCTGCGGTCTACATTGGCGTAGCAAGCTAGCCAATCCATTACCATGATCACGTCGAAATCAATCATATCCAACTCTATCAAGTCGGCTAGTGCGGACGTAAATGGTCCTTGGACAAGCCACAAATACCCGCCGAGCTACCAGAATCACCAGCTGGCGTAGCTACCTCGAAAGGGTATATGGACTCGAGCTCTATCCCTATCCTACTAGCAACAAAGGGAGATATATAGGACATAGTAGAACCGGATCTATCAAGGCATACATCAAATCCGAAGCGATAAGGTACATGGCGACATCGGTGAGGCCTCACGATCTGCCCGGTACAGAGGCATAAATGCGATTCGAGGACCGCTAGAATCGGGACCGCGCCACGACCTGCCGCGACCTGGCTGGCCCATGAGTACCACGCCTGCAGGGCGAGTAATCGTAGGAGATGATGAACCAGCAGGACCGTAGGTGAGTCCTACCACCCGCGCTGCCTCCGATCGGACAAGCCCTCGCAATATGACCCGTCTGGCCGCAACTGTAACAAACCCTCGGAGGAGCACCACAATTCTCGAAATGGGATCTACCGCATCGGCCACACTGAGGGGTGGTCGGCCGGCGCACCTCTGCCGCCACGAAGTCTGAAGTCACAGGGCCGACACGCCCCGAATACTCTGGTGTCTTGAGGATGGTGCGAGTGCTCTGGTGGCGTGGTGCGAATCTAGACCGTTCTTGGCCGTCCACCACGATAACTACCAAAGGACCTGCCGTCTGGTCCTCTTCTGCTTCTGTCACGTCGACGTCGGCCTCGGCGCTCGCCGCATCTAGTGCGTGAGCTGCGTGCGGGTAATGTCCATACGGTGAAGAAACACCCGCACAAGACTCGGCCATATAATCATCTAGCGGTGGCGTGGCGGTGCACCACATCCTCCATATCTGCTACCAATCTTTGGGACATATCGAGCCAAAGAATCGAACTCGACATTGTACTCCTGGCTATGCGTCCTCTGTCTCGGCGGATAAAAATCTGTTAGCCGCGCCCTCCTCATCTGTGGAGGCGAAGTGAGTGAGAAAGCCTCGAGAACTCATCCCAGTAGGCGGGGCGCGTGCTCTCCCGGGATAACTCCGTGAATCAAACCAATCATTGCGGTATCCGCGCGGCCTATGTGAACCAAAGATCACGGACTCGGTCTCGGCATACCGATCACTCTCGTGATCCTCTGTGGTAGCGGATGAACTCCTGCGGATCATCCTCGGCCTCGACCGTAAAACTCTGGCGGGCTACAACTCGGAAATCTCGTAGCCTCAAACTCTGCGCCTCGGGTGCACCAGATGCGGGTGGGCCCAGGCTGAACTGCATCGGCTGTCCTCGTATGCGGCCACGATCACGGCGATAGTGGGCCATCTCCTTGTACCTAACTCCTTTGCCCGGTGTGGGGCGGGAGTGCGAATGCTGTGGTCTCATTGGGGGCGGCGAGTCATGGAACTCGCCGTCTCGGGTATAGACTGGGCCTTAGCCCTCGTAACTCTCGGTGTCCGTGGCGGCTCCTCGGTGCCTTGCCGCCACGGGCCGGGTTGCCTTACGTGGAGCATAAGCTATTCTGAGAAAGGGATACGTTAGAAGGGTCAAATTTTAACACAGCTCTAAAGCACGATCTCAGAGTGAGAAGAATGGAAACCAATCCTAAATATCCTATAGCCTCCTGATTATTGGTGTGGTGCACAACACGATAATCAAGACTTTACTAGATACGGTCTGTAGACACTTTCCAGAGGATTAGCGCTCGATACCACTTTTGTCACGACCGTTCGGGGCTCGTGGATAGTGCCTTACGGGCACCCAGTAGTCATACATCAGAGTAATCAGCGGAATATAAAACAAGACATGAAACAATTGTAAAAAGAGACACAGTTTTATGTGAGAAAATGTCGCATTTCGGCATATATACATAAACATAGTTTTTCAATTACATCCCAACTGTACAATAGGACTACAGACCTCTAAGGAAGTAAACAACTATGGCGGGACAGGGCCCGCATACCTGAATGTACAAACTATCTACAATACGGGAGATCATACCAAAAGTAGAGCCTCGGAGAAGATGGAGCTCACGACACCAATGCAAAGAGATCCTAAGGATGTGGATCTAGCACACCTTGCCTTTACTGCGGCATGAACGCGGCCCGAAGGAGTCGATCTGCAACAGGTACTAAGTATGCGAAACGGTAAAGTACTTAAATGACAACTTATCATTTTTAAAATCAGTTTACATATATGTATGAAACAACCAAGGTAGCGCATAGTGCCACATCATAAACAAGAGCAACAATAGGTAAAGCAGCGAGGTCTTTTCTAGGTTGCGAATGATCGAAGCAGGGCCAATTGCCCATAGTATCATTAAGCAAGCCTAATCACGGACTCAGAGTCGTAGGCCACTCACGTAGGCTGCGTAGGGCATAACCCGCATCGGTAGCTACTCCTCGGCATCGTCTGGACTCGTAGTCCGCGTGGCCACATAGACCGCATGAGGTATAACCCCGCACTAACACGGAACTCTCGCGACTCGCATAGGTCACCGGACCGCGTAGGGTGTCCTCGCATCATAGTCACACAGACTGCCTGAGGTATACCCCGCATCGGAGGGCAGCTTAACCCCCGGTATTTATGTCAAGAGGTGAGTGATATAATACTAACATAACAGCTTATCGTTAAACACATAAGCACAACAAGAATACCCTTTTATACAAACGTTACAAGACACTAACACACATAACATCATATCATGTCTACTTATCAAACCATTTTATTATTCTTTCCATAGATCAATGTAAGTCTGTTATAAACACATAAGTAAACTGTTCCTTTTATCATTCTTAAGTTGTTATACCTAACTTCCCATAAAGCTAGTATAACTCTTAAGCTTTCTGTTTAAAAACCAATTAGTTCTCTTCTGTTAAAAAATGATTCAGTATTCTTTTGAAATGCATCAAGACTCTTATTATTCAGGCTTAAGTCAAAAGACATTGCCGTAGGTATTATTCAGGCTTAAGTCAAAAGACATTGCCGTAGGTATTATTCAGGCTTAAGTCAAAAGACATTGCCGTAATTATTATTCAGTTAACACATGTACGTCTACCGTACTATATATATATTTTAAAATATCATGCTTAGGAAGAATCACATACCTTCTCGGCGAAAACCACCTGCCAAGTTGAATATGTCGCGCGCAGAGAATCAACCTATAATAGTCAGACACGTCTATCAACGTCTAGACTACTCTGTAAACAGTTCTAAGCAGAGGGTCCTTTATTCTACGGAAAATCGGGCAGCACTTCCCTACCCGGTGAGCTACTCAAGTCTACTGTGAAAACAGTCCTAAGTATAGTTCAATTATTCATCTTTTAAACCCTTCTACTGTGATAACAGTTCAATTCTATTCTGTAATATTCTTCTAAGTATTCAATACTTAATTCTATACTTCTACAGTATGTATTCTCTAATACAAAAGAGGGTTAGGATTATTTACCTCGGTAAGCCCAATAATATCCTAGATATAAGTCGATCCGGAGCAAGGCTTAGCTCCTAAGTTATGCGCTCCGATAGCTCGAGGAAACCTTAGAAGTTCTTCACAACTTCTACTAAGTACTAAGGGATTTGGGCTAGGGTATTTTGGGCATTATAACAATACTAGAAGGCAACTTTTCTACCAAGGGAGGGGGTAGATTTACTAGGCTAGGGGATAGCCTCGGCTAAGCTTCACCAAAGGGGGTGTGTTGGACGAAAAGGCTACAAGGAGAGGGAGAGGATTTCAAGACTTGGAAAGCTTGTTTGTGGATGAAGAACTCTTCATCACAAGAGGGGTATTTATAGGTCAAGGGATGGCCAACCAATGGCCAAGATTATGCCAAGTGCAAGGCAAGTGTAAGGTCAAGATTTGGGCAAGTGTACCTAGCCAACTTGCACACAAAATATCCTACCAACTACTTGACAAAATAAGCCACTCCATTCGGCCATATAGACGCCTCACGTCCACCAATTGGAGGGTGACAAGTGTCGCCCTCCCGTTATTAAAGTGTTTCGTCTCTCGGAAAAATCCGCAAAAATTAGAAATGACATAGCCGTAATTTATCCTACGCGAGTTGTGTAAAACGTTTCGTCGGAAAACGATTCTTTTAAGGAGTTGTGCCCAAAAAAACGTCTTGTGCCTAAACTTTTAAGGCTAGACTTTCGTACGTACGTCCTCACGTACATACCCTGGAAATACGGGGTATAACAATCTTGGCCCTTGAAACCTCTATAAATACCCCCCCTTAGGTTGAAGAGTAATTCATCCACACTTGAAAGTCTTCCAAGGCAAAAATATCCCTTTCCCTTTAAGCCTTGTTTCGTCCACCCTCCCCCACATGTGTAGAAATACTTTGTGTATTGTTGTATAGTCCCAAATACCTTGGCCTAGTATCCCTAGTAGTATTCCAAAGTTATTTCAATACTAGGAGCCCGGAAATACTACTTTATTCCAATAGGTAGTAAGTGAAACCACAGAAAAATCTTCCTAGCTTGGTTGAAGTATTTAGAGAAGTTGTTTGGAAACTTCTAAGGGTCTCTTGGAGCGGGTTGGAGCGTAAGGAATTGGAGCTAAACGTTGCTCAGGATCGACTTATAAACTTGGATAATTTTTGGGCTTATCGAGGTAATAATCTATGTCCCCCTATTGTAATTGGATATTACATGTTGTAGTAGTTATACTTGAGTATATTATATTGGAAGGATGATTATAAAGGTTTGAACTGTATTTACATTGGACTGTACTTACAGTAGACTTGTGTAGTATTATTGTGAAGCAGAATTGAACACGTCCGGTTAGACGTGTAATCCCCTGGGAGTTGTTGGCCTGGTAGCGGGCCTTGATAGGGGAGGAGATTTATGTGATCGCGGGGGGGGGAGGTGCTGCCGAATTTTCTGTAGAATAAGGAATCTTGTATTTAGAATATTCTACGAAGAGAACTAGAAGTTGATAGATGTATTGTGGTTGTTATAGGTGGATCTTCTACGTGCGACATACTTGACTTGGCTTGTGTTTTAAGCTAAAAAGGTATGTGATTCTTCCTATACTCTTGAGCATGATTGTTGTAAACTATATAGTACGGTAGACATACGTGTGTGAGATAAATTTTGTTTGTTTAAAACATAAAGTGTTATAATGGCTTTATGAGAAGTTAGTTATAACGATTTTATGAGGATAAAAGAAAGGTTTGATTTTGACAGTGAAACGACTTGATCTTGAAAGATAAGAGACTTGACTTATAACGACTTGTTTTTGAAAAAAGAGAAGTAACTTGATTTAAGTATAGGTTACTTGTTTTGAAAAGAGTAAAGTTGTTTGAGTTTTAAAAGAACACTTGTGGTTGTTTTAAAAGAGAAGCACTTGGTTTAAAAAGTATAGAGTACTTGATTTTAAAAGCTTGTAAAGATTTTCTGAAGGTGTAGTAATTTGGTTTAAAAATGAAACGTGTTTTAATACTACGAATATTACTATTGTGTGGCTTTTACATAAAGAGGGGTCTTTTTGAAAGAAGGAAAGTATGTAGTATTTTGGGTTGAAACCCGTATTGTTGACATAAAATAAAAGTACGTTGAACTTTCCTATGCTTGTTGTGATAGCTTTGTTGTGCAAGTGTTTTGATTCTGTGCTACCGTGTCTCTCGGGGAGGGCCGGCTATCTGATTGATTGTTTGGACATACTGACGCATTGGATGGTCCACGATTATGCGTCCACTATTGAGTATTATCTGGTTATTCCTTTTGGACATATTGACGCGTTGGGTGACCCACGAGTATGCGTCCACCTTGAGTATTATCTTGTTATTTCCTTTGGACATCTTGTGCGATGGATGATCCACGGGCGTCGTCGATGGGATGGTTTCATGGCCATGCTTTCCGAGGTAAGATGCCGGGGCATGCGGTCATTGTGAGAGTTTTGTTATTAGTCCATGGACCGCTAATCCATGAAGCTTGCCGCGGTGACGTGAGATCACGGGCTTGATTTGTACATGTGGTTCAGGCACACTTTAGATACTTGTCTGGTCATTTCTCGTGTATCGGCTTTGGTAGATAGATTGAGATACTTGCCTCGGTCATATCTCGTGAGGCGGTTGGCTAAGTGCGTTAGCTTTGGTACTTGCCTCGGCGATTCGTGGCTAGCTTTTGGATCTGGTAATTAGCCCGTACCTTGCCCGTGAAGTTTTATGACTAGCTTTTGGGCGGTATAGGCGATTCTACTTGGCCCGTCGGTTTGATAGCGGCGAGGATCTAGTGTTCAGGTTCACATATGGGTGTTGTTTTACATCATGTACTGCCGGCAGTGAGGAATGAGTTCCACGGGCATGAGTGATATTATGGGCGTGAGACCCATAGTTATGTGTGAGTGATTATTCTGGGGATATGCGTCCCCTTACTTGGCATAACTGCTTACTTATCGCAAAATGGTTTTATAAAATGATGAAATGGGATTTCATTACAGTATTTTTCAGTTTCACATACTTGGTACCTGTTGTACTGACCTCCTTCGGGGGGCTGCGTTCATGCCGCAGGTAGAGGTACATCGGTTGTGGATCCTCGCTCATAGGATCACAGTTCAGCGTATTGGGAAGCTCCGTTTCTCCGGAGGCTTATCTTTTGGTATGTTTCCCTGAGTTGTAGGTTCTTGTACATTCAGGGGTATGGCGGGGCCCTGTCCCGTCATAGTTGTTGTTACATTGTGGGCAGGGTTGTAAAGGATTGTAACTGTTCGGTTTGATATATATACATGAAGGCGACCGTTTTGGTTGGCCTATTTTCTTATGATGTATCTTGTTTCCTGTTTAAGTTTTTATTTCCGCTGATTTTCTCTGATGTTGTATCACTAGGGTGCCCGGGGTAAGACACCAGTCGCGGGCCCGAGGTCGGGTCGTGACAAAAGTGGTATCAGAGCAGTTAATCCTCGGAAAGTGTCTACAGACCGTATCTAGTAGAGTCTTGATTATCGGCGTGTTGTGCACCACACCTATAATCAGGAGGCTATGGGATATCTAGGATTGGTTTCTATTTCTTCTCGCTCTGAGATCGTGCCTTAGAGTTGTGTTGTAAGTTGGACTCCTTCTGACGTATTCTTTTACGCGATTATGCCTCGCGTAAAGCGGCGAGCCGAGAAGGGCAAAGCGGCGAGAGGAGGCTGCGAGTAGAGCAAGCGATCTCTGCGAGGCCACGATACGAGCCTCGGTCCCACGGCTGGAAGCGAGAGGAGATGGGTTACAAGGAGATGGCGATTACTAGCGAGGATCGTGGCGGACGTGAGGATAGACTTGATCACGGCAGTTCGGTTCGGTAGCCCCGTAGTCCACCCGGTCGGATAGTTTGAGGCTACGGGATTTTTACGAGTTGTAGCCCGCCGAGTTCTGGGTCGAGGCACGAGGATGATCGCAGGAGTTCATCCGTCGATTCTGAAGGATCATCGCGAGTGATCAAGGCTTGGAGACCGAGTCCGTGATCTTCGGTTCGCATCGGCTGCGTGATACCGCGATCGGTGGTTTGATTCGTGGGAGCTGTCGGGGAGCATGCGCCCCGGTATTTGGGACGAGTTCTGGAGGCATTTCTCGGCCATTTCTTGCCTCGCGGATGAGGAGAACGCGGTAAACGAGTTTCGATCTTTGAGGCGGGGAGGGCGCAGTTCGGGAGTACAACGTAGAGTTCGACTCATTGGCTCGATATGTCCACTGCGTTAGTAGCTAATATGGAGGAGCGAGTGCACCGCTACGTCCACGAGGGCTTGATGACTACTTGGCGAATCTTGTTGGTGTATCGCTTGGGCATGGATATTGCCCGCATGCAGCTCATGCACTAGGGTGTGAGGCACGGAGAGACCGGCGGATTGACCAATACCGAGAAGAAGGCTAGGGCGGCAGGTCCTTTGGTAACTTTAGGCGGACCGCCTCAGCGAGACTAGTTATACGCGTCGCCCGATGCAGTGGTCTCTCGGTCTTGTGGCCTCGAGTATTCGAGAGCGGTCGGGGCTCGAGGTTGGGTTTCGGGGAGTTGGGGTGTTGGCGGATGAAGCCACCCGACCTAAGTGTAGCGGTGTGGTAAAACCCATGCGGGAATGTCGCGATTCATAGGGTTTGTTTTTCATGCGGCGGCGGGGTTTAGCGAAGAATTGTCCGGCCAGGTAGCGGATGTTGAGACTAAATCGCCGGGATGCATTGCGGGTTCTTCGCCGATAGCTAGGCGGTGTTCATACCGGCGAGCGAAGCGAAGTCGTGGTGGAAGTTCCCAGTTCTAGCAGTCCTTGGAACCGCCTATTTGATTTCAGGTATATCCTTCACCCTCTAGAGACTGGTATACGTTTATGATATGATGATGTGCTGAGTATTATGTTCAGATAGCGTTATGCTAAATTGTGATTTAGAGGCCTGGTTAGTAAGGGGGAAGTTGGGTACATAGAGATTGTGAGCCTTAGAATTTATAACAGTTAGGACCTTGGATATAAGGCCGCCTTGAGTGGATGATTTTACGGTTGGTTTTTGTCGAAGTACTTGGTATGCGTAAAATATATTGTGGGAAAATTCCATGGGTAGTGTGAGATGGAAGTGGTAGCTTTTATGACGTGAATATGTAAGATTGTTCCGGAACGGGGAATACTGGTGCGATTATGGGTCGAGTTGAGGACCATTCGCGGGTCAACCCGCAGCCCGGTTTTGGGTGGGGTCAGTTCGAGGTGGTCCTGCCAGGTGGTAGGGTCACGAGGGTACTAAGCCCAGGTTTAGGTAGCCATCGTATGAGTTCGTGGATGTGTTCGACTAGAATCGGATCGTAAAGGCCGGGAATGGCCTTAAGGGAATGAGAGGCTTGTAGATGACCAAGTTTGGAGGTAGTGAATCCAAGGTTTTGGAAATTGAAGCGGTAACTGAAGTGTGGAACGTGTACTATAGAGAGTTCGGGTGTACGAGAAATGGACGACGAGTAAGAAGAGAAGCGAACAATGTGTTATGAGAACGGAAGTGATCATTTCTTTTGTGAAGTAAAGATGCGAAGGGAGTATCCTTTAGACCATGGGTGTGAGCTTTTTGTGATGTTAGAGGTGATTCCTCGTTGGCTTGGATTTGTATGATATACTATGGCCATTGATGGCGTGATTGGTTTCGTAAGTATAGTAGTGAAGACTATCTGGCTGCGTTTGTTTGGAGACTTAGAAGGAACATTCGGGACGAATGTTTCTAAGGGGGGAAGAATGTTATACCCCGTAGTTCCAGGGTATGTATGTGAGGACGTACGTACGAGAATACGACAGAAATTTTGGAAAGAAAGAAAGATGTGATTTTTCGACGGAAAAGTTTCCGGTTTTTGTGAAGGAAAAAGGTTCGTTAATGGGAATTGGATTCCCAGATTTGGTATTTGGGCTTCTTGGATTATTTTAGAATTATGAGATTTTATTTTCGGAAATGGTCACGTGGGGCCACGGGAGAAATTTACGGTTTTGTGGGGCCCGCTTTGTTTTTGAGATTTTCGGTATTTTGGATATTTTCGGAAGACGAAATATTTTGGACGAGTCGGGGGGCGACACGTGTCACCCCCATGTGTCACTTGGCCGAAATTGGAGGGACAAGTGGCTAGCCACTTGTCCCCTTGGCCGATTTTGCCATGACATTTGGAGAGCCAAATCGTTGGCCATGTGGTGTGGTGGGACCCACACACACATGGCCCAATCTTGACCCTACACTTACCTTGATCTTGGCCCTTGAAACCTCTATAAATACCCCCCCTTAGGTTGAAGAGTAATTCATCCACACTTGAAAGTCTTCCAAGGCAAAAATATCCCTTTCCCTTTAAGCCTTGTTTCGTCCACCCTCCCCCACATGTGTAGAAATACTTTGTGTTTTGTTGTATAGTCCCAAATACCTTGGCCTAGTATCCCTAGTAGTATTCCAAAGTTATTTCAATACTAGGGCAGAAATACTACTTTATTCCAATAGCCGTAAAGTGAAACCCTAGAAAAATCATCCTAGCTTGGTTGAAGTATTTAGAGAAGTTGTTTGGAAACTTCTAAGGGTCTCTTGGAGCGGGTTGGAGCGTAAGGAATTGGAGCTAAACGTTGCTAAGGATCGACTTATAAACTTGGATAATTTTTGGGCTTATCGAGGTAATAATCTATGTCCCCCTATTGTAATTGGATATTACATGTTGTAGTAGTTATACTTGAGTATATTATATTGGAAGGATGATTATAAAGGTTTGAACTGTATTTACATTGAACTGTACTTACAGTAGACTTGTGTAGTATTATTGTGAAGCAGAATTGAACACGTCCGGTTAGACGTGTAATCCACAGGAGTTGTTGGCACAGTAGCGGGCCTTGATAGGAGGAGATTTATGTGATAGCGGGGAGGTGCTTCCGAATTTTCTGTAGAATAAGGAATCTTGTATTTAGAATATTCTACGAAGAGAACTAGAAGTTGATAGATGTATTGTGGTTGTTATAGGTGGATCTTCTACGTGCGACATACTTGACTTGGCTTGTGGTTTAAGCTAAAAAGGTATGTGATTCTTCCTATACTCTTGAGCATGATTGTTGTAAACTATATAGTACGGTAGACGTACGTGTGTGAGATAAATTTTGTTTGTTTAAAACATAAAGTGTTATAATGGCTTTATGAGAAGTTAGTTATAACGACTTTATGAGGATAAAAGAAAGGTTTGATTTTGACAGTGAAACGACTTGATCTTGAAAGATAAGAGACTTGACTTATAACGACTTGTTTTTGGAAAAAGAGAAGTAACTTGATTTAAGTATAGGTTACTTGTTTTGAAAAGAGTAAAGTTGTTTGGGTTTTAAAAGAACACTTGTGGTTGTTTTAAAAGAGAAGCATTTGGTTTAAAAAGTATGGAGTACTTGATTTTAAAAGCTTGTAAAGATTTTCTGAAGGTGTAGTAATTTGGTTTAAAAAGGAAACGTGTTTTAATACTACGAATATTAGTATTGTGTGGCTTTTACATAAAGAGGGGTCTTTTTGAAAGAAGGAAAGTATGTAGTATTTTGGGTTGAAACCCGTATTGTTGACATAAAATAAAAGTACGTTGAACTTGTCTATGCTTGTTGTGATAGCTTTGTTGTGCAAGTGTTTTGATTCTGTGCTACCGTGTCTCTCGGGGAGGGCCGGCTATCTGATTGATTGTTTGGACATCCGGCGTTGGATGGTCCACGAGTATCGTCCCCACTATTGAGTATTATCTGGTTATTCCTTTTGGACATCTCGACTCGTTGGGTGACCCACAGTATCGTCCCACCTGAGTATTATCTTGTTATTTCCTTTGGACATCTTGACGCGATGAATGATCCACGGCGCATCGTCGATGGGATGGTTTCATGGCCATGCTTTCCAGGAGTAAGATGTCGGGGCATGCGGTCATTGTGAGTTTTGTTATTAGTCCATGGACCGCTAATCCATGAAGCTTGCGCGGTGACGAACAATCACGGGCTTGATTTGTACATGTAGTTCTGAGCGCACACTTTAGATACTTGTCTGGTCATTTCTCGTGTATCGTGGTCTTTGGTAGATAGCGAGATACTTGCCTCGGTCATATCTCGTGAGAGCGGTTAGCTAGTGGCACGTTAGCTTTTGTACTTGCCTCGACCAGTTGCGTGGCTAGCTTTTGGATCTGGTAATTAGCTTCCGTACCTTGCCCGTGAAGTTTTATGACTAGCTTTTGGAACTGGTATAGGGCGATTCTACTTGGCCCGATCGGTTTGATGACCCAGGCTGGATCTAGTGTTCAGGTTCACATATGGGTGTTGTTTTAAATCATGTACTGCCGGAAGTGAGGAATGAGTTCCACGGGCATGAGTGATATTATGGGCGTGAGACCCATAGTTATGTGTGAGTGATTATTCGGGATATCGTCCCTTACTTGCATAATCGCTACTTATCGCAAAATGGTTTTATAAAATGATGAAATGGGATTTCATTACAGTATTTTTCAGTTTCACATACTTGGTACTGTTCGACCTCGCCCGGGCTGCGTTCATCCGCAGTAGA
This sequence comes from Przewalskia tangutica, assembly GCA_029844215.1. Lineage (NCBI taxonomy): Eukaryota > Viridiplantae > Streptophyta > Magnoliopsida > Solanales > Solanaceae > Przewalskia > Przewalskia tangutica. Next base: position 17,642,280 of record CM056725.1, on the reverse strand, counting down.
GTACATCGGTTGTGGACCCTCGCTCATAGGATCACGATTCAGTGTTGGGAAGCTCCGTTTCTCGGAGGCTTATCTTTTGGTATGTTTCCACGAGTTGTAGGTTCTTGTACATCTGGGGGTATGGCGGGCCACGTCCGTCATAGTTGTTGTTACATTCTTAGAGGTCTGTAGTACTGTTGTGGGCAGGGTTGTAAAGGATTGTAACTGTTCGGTTTGATATATATACATGAAGGCGACCGTTTTGGTTGGCCTATTTTCTTATGATGTATCTTGTTTCCTGTTTAAGTTTTTATTTACTCTAATTTTCTCTGATGTTGTATAACTAGTGTGCCCGGGGTAAGGCACGATCGCCCGAGTCGGGTCGTGACAAGAAGAAGTCGATCTGACAAGGTACCAAGTATGTAAACATGAAGTACAGTAAACAAGATCATAGCTGTACAAAAGAATGACAGGGGCAAGTATGAAAACTCAAATTCCAGATCCTACCATGCCATATAAAAAATAAGAGCCAATTGTACCTTGCATCACTGTACCACTGTATCATTGTACCACTGTATCACTGTACCTTTTTAAAATATGCCTTTTAAAAGTGAGATCAACCGTATCATTTCCAAAGACCATTTCAAAATATGAAATCAACCGTACCCCTTTCAAATATGAAATCATTACCATTTCAAAATATGAAAGTCGTGTCACAATCAGGGTCATCCGCCCTCAGAATCATTATGCAATCCTACTAATGGGACTATTTCACCCGCATGGGACTCGAACCCGCATGGGTCTTGTGGACCCGCAATGAGCATCTGTACACGATACTCGCATCACGGAGAGCTAATCCATGGAATGTGGCCTGGGAATTGAACCCGCATGAGTCCTTCAGACCCGCAGTGAGTGTGTACCATCTCACGTCATGGGAGCTACTCCATGAAATATATATACAATGTTGCCGGCCGTCTAGTGACGGACGTTGTGATGTGGAAATATAACACACGCACGAATGGATATATGAGCAAACATATGCAAGTTAAAATATCAAAGTCACGTCAAAATCAGGGGCACCTGCCCATAGAATCATTATGCAGATCCTATTCATGGGACTATTTCACCCACATGGGACTATTTCAACTGCATGGATCTTGTAGACCCGCATAGGAAATCTGTACCCGATACCCGCATCACGGAGAGCTAATCCATGAAATGTGTCCTGGGAATTGAACCTGCATAAGTCCTTCAGACCCGCAGTGAGTGTGTACCATCTCACGTCATGGGAGCTACTCTATGAAATATATATATAGTGTACGACATGTTTCGGCCCATTCTGGGACTCGGTGTAATGTGCTATAAGTCAAATAAAATACGACATGTTTCGGCCCATTCTGGGACTCGGTGTAATGTGCTATAAGTCAAATAAGATACGACATGTTCCGGCCCATTCTGAGACTCGGTGTACTGTAAAGGACTGTACACCTATAGCTATCACAAAAAACTATGTACAATTTAAATCATCTATGACTCTCATTAGAACAATTAGAATGAACTATCTTTTTAGAAAAACCAAGGCAATGGCATGCCTTCCTTTTTATAAACACCAAGGTAATACCATGTCTTCCTTTTTAGAAATACCAAGTACTATCCCGTCATGTAATATTAGGGACTTGAATCCCAAAGTACCATGTACGTCCGCCGTACATCTTTTCCTTTGTAAAACCCAAAGACACTAACACTTGTAGCATCAAGGCACTTACTCTTTCAAAACCAAGTGACTTCTACTTTTAAGATCAAGACAAGTATACTTTTAACATCAAGTTACTACCACCTCATGTACCACGTGAAATCCAGGTTCGTCTCGCTCCTCTGGCTAACATTATGGAAACATTTGTATAGTGATAACCGATCCGAATTGGCAAATTAATCCATTTATGAGTCGTGATTAATATATATCATGAGATTTTATCTAATCAGCTGTGAACCTAGAAAATGTAAAACGAACTGGTTATATCTTATTTTCTATGCAGATGGATGGCATTCTACTCATTTCAATATAATTGATTGTCGATTCCTTTTTCATTTAACGCTGCAATGGCTTATTCGACACATTTTCTCATTAGTGTTGTAACTAGCAAGATCAATTCGACTCCAATACTTCCTAAAAACGCTTACCAACATCTCCCATAAGACTTGGTAAGGACTTAGGAATAATTTAAACATGTCTTTAGCATAGAATCAATAACATGAATACTCATTAACTTCTAAGGGTAGAATAACTTTTGAAACAATACCACAGTTATGGTTCACACAAAGAACATGCCAAAAGAGAGAAGGAAGAGGTTCACATACCTCATTGACGACTAACCAACACGACAAGTAGAATACGCCCCGAATAGGTACTTCAACCTTATCGGCTATTCCACACGCCAAGTAGAAAATGCCACAAGTAGTACTTCAACCTATAACTACAGTAATACTTCTATCAACTTCATACACACTAGTATAAGACTTATACCAAGTAATGGTCCTCTTATTCTACAGAAATTTGGGCAGCACTTCCCCCGTTTATACGTACTTTTCCAACTTTTCTAAGACCCAAATTCAACAACCAACAAGCCCCATTTAAGGTACAATCAAAACAGCAACCAAAGGGGATTACACGTCAACTTGACGTGTAAAATTCTGCCCCTCAATTATATAAAAGCAGTCTATAAAACAGTCCATAAATAGCCAACATTAAGGGTACAATATGAAGCCTTTAACACCCTTATTCCTTAGGACTTTCATTAGTCATTTTACCACATTAAACATGCAAGTTGGTGGCTGATTTTCCAGCATATATACACGTCTAAAACAGTCCCAAAACTGCCCACAATATCTGTTACACCCCGTAATACCAGGGCTACTAATTGAGAACGTGAATAAGGATTTAAGATTTGAATTTTGGAAGGAAAGAATAATTACATTTTCTTAAGGAAAATTTCGGAAAAAATGTGACGACGGAAAAATTATTAACTTGGATTATAATACTTCTAATTGGATTTATGGACTTAGTATTGGATTATAAGGTGTTGGAATTGATAATATGGGGTCCGCCGAGAATTTCACAATTTCGCGGGGACCTTTGAAAAATTATAATATTTTGGACCAATCGGAGGGCGACACGTGGCGCCCCTCCACTTGTCTTGCTAAGATGACAACAAAATAGATATTTTGAGAGGGGACAAGTGGACATGGGTCCCACTCCACTTGGCTATACATATCCAAGTCTTGCAAGACTTGGATCACTTTACACTTAGACCAAAAAATAAGCTCTCATCTTCTCCCCTTTAGCTCCATAATTTCGAGAGCCCCTTGGCTAAGAACAACCATTGTTGATCAATTTATTTCTCCAAGATTAAGCCCTTAAACCAAGTGCTAAGCCTAGATTAATATTCTACACGTTTTTACTTGTCTTGGCCGAAAGTTGATGCCAAAACCCTAGGGATTCCGTCGACTTTTTGGAAGTGAGATTCAAAGAGAAGTTGCTCCTAAGGTTGTAGGGAGTACATATATGTGATTGGAACTTGAAGAAGTGGAGCGAAATGAAAACTGCGCACCAATAAAGACCGGACTGTTTTGGGGCGTTTTTGGGCAAAAAATGAGGTAAAAGACCTTCTTCTTTTAAAGTAATTGGATATTACTTATTGTTATTATGTATGGATGAACTTGTGTTAGAAAATAATGAAGAATAAAAAGCGTTTGAGCCATTTTTGGGGCTAAAACCGATTTGGGACAGATTTGGTGCAAATGGAATTCGTTGGTTATTGTCTTGCTATATTCACCTATTGCATGTTATAATGGATTAATATTGTTGTTAATAAGTTGTTATAACTTACGTAGAAGTTTTGGAACTCGAATTGGAATAAAATGGATTAAGGAACGAGTTATCGGGTTGTAGTTGTTGTGGCCGAGAAACTGCCCAAAACTGTTAGACGTTGTTGTGTCGTTTAGTGGACTGTTTTGAGGTATTAAATGCTGGAAATTTAGTTGTTGTTATGCATGTTTAAGTATAGTAGTTGCTAATGAAAGTCCTAAGGGAATAAGGGTGTGGAAAGGCGTTAAAAGGCCTCACATTTTACCCTCGTTATGGTTGGATTGCGGACTGTTTTTATGGGCTGATTTGTGGACTATTTTGTATAACTGTGGGGCAGAATTTTACACGTCCAGTTAGGCGTGTAATCCCCTTTGGCTAACTGTTGGTTGTGCCTTAAATGTGGCTTGTTGGTTGATGAATACGGGCCTTGAAAAAGGTGGAAAAGTACGTAGAAACAAAGGAAGTGCTGCCCAATTTTCCGTAGAATTAGAGGGCCATTATTTGGTATAAGTCCTACACTTGATAGCTTGTAGTTGATAGAAGTGCTATTGTCATTTTAGGTTGAAGTACTACGTGCAGCACATTCTACTTGGCTTGTGGAATAGCCAATAAGGTTGAAGTACATTTGAGCGTATTACTACATGTCGTTTGGGTTAGTCGCCAACGAGGTATGTGAACTTCTTCCTTCCTTTGACATGATTATTTGGTAAGTCTATGTGACTAAATTTTAATGAGTCTATGTGACTTGATTTGGTAAGTCTATGCGACTTAATTCATTTGAAGTAAGTAAGTCGATTTTGGAAATATATGAGTCTTGATTATGAAAGTATGAGTGGCTTAGTCAAAATTGTATAAGTTACGTGAAGTACTTTAAAGTTAAGAGATTTGATTTAAGGTTAAGAGACTTGATTTCTTTACAAGTTATGAGACTTTATTTTTCAAGATATGGGACTTGATTTCTAAAGTTAAGAGATTTGATTTAAAATTATGAGACTTGATTTCTTTACAAGTTATGAGACTTTATTTTTCAAGATATGGGACTTGATTTCTAAAGTTAAGAGATTTGATTTAAAGTTATGAGACTTGATTTCTTTACAAGTTATGAGACATTATTTTTCAAGATATGGGACTTGATTTATAAAGTTATGAGACTTGATTTCTTTACAAGTTATGAGACTTTATTTTTCAAGATATGGGCTACTTGATTTACTTCTAAAGTTAAGAGGCTTGATTTCGAAAGAGTATGTGACTTGATTTTTAAAAGTTTACGTTTATTGATTTAAAGAGAAGAAGTTTTATGATTCTTTTTAAGTATGTATGTACGTAGTACCTTTGGGTTTAGTTTCCCCAATGTGATAAGAAATAAAAGTGCTTTAAGTTCTCTAAAATGAAAGGTTGTTATAATAGCTTTATGGGAAGTTGTTATAACGACTTTAAAAGAAGTGAAAGGGTGGTTAAAATGTTATGTAAGGAAAATCACACCGAGCCTACAAATAGGCCGGATTATGTTATGAGATACACTGAGCCTACAAATAGGCTGGATTATGTTATGAGATACACCGAGCCTACAAATAGGCCGGATTACGTCATATTACCCCGAGCCTACACATAGGCCGGGTTACGTCATCTTACACCGAGCTCCACAGGCGGGCCGGATTATGCTACATGATTCCACAGTACACCGAGCTCCACAGGCGGGCCGGATTATGCTACATGATTCCACAGTACACCGAGCCCCACAGGCGGGCCGGATTATGCCACATGATTCATCAGTACACCGTGTCCCGCAAATGGACCGGATTACGTTATCACGTATGGATAATCAAAGTAAGCTCCCAAATAAGAAGTCCCTCCATAAAGGGCCGGATTATGTTATGTAAGATATGTAAGTTATGTGGAAAAACTTGATTGAATTCTTAAGTATGTATGTAAGAATATGATGTTAATTCTTATTGAAAGAAGGAAAAGAATGATTAATGTACGATTGATTTCATGAGTTAAAATGGCACGGTAGGATCTGGTATTTTAATTTTTATACTTGCCCCTGTCATTCTTTTGTACAGTTATGATCTTGTTTAATGTACTTTATTTTCGTTCCATACTTAGTACTTGTTGTACTGACCCCCTTAGGGGGGCTGCGTTCATGTCCGCATGTCTAGATACACAATTGTGGATCCGCGAGCTTAAGATCCTTGTTCAGCATTTTGAGATGACTCCAAGTTCCGGAGTTTGTCATTATGGCTAGGTATATTCAGGGGTACGGCGGGGCCTTGTCCCGTCATAGTTGTTGTCACCTTCTTAGAGGTCTGTATTCATATGTGGGTTGGACTGGTGTAAGTTGTATTTACATTGTTGTACAGCGTAGACCCTTTCGGGTGATTTATATTTATACGGAAGTCTTTCCGGCTTTGCCTTTGTTTTAAAAAAAATGAGTGTTATTTATCTTCCGCGGTTTATTTATGTTGTATGGGTAGAAGGGTGCCCAGGTAGGGGCACCAGTCACGGGCCCGGGATTTGGGGCGTGACAATATCCAACAATTTAAAGGGTCATTCTCGGCCACTACAACAACTACATATCCAAAGCCTTTTTCCTTAATTCCTTTTAATCCAATTCTCATTTCAACATGTTATATAAATCATATAAACTATCGACAACAATATTTCCTTCATTATATAACATGCAACAAGTGAAAATAACCACAACAAGACCAACGAATCTCAATGGCCGAAACTGCCATGTTTCAGCCCAAACATCCAATATTGTCCAAACCTTTTTTAATCTTCTTTCTTTTTAGTACAAGCTCATTTATACATTACTACGACATGTAATCTTCAATTACTTCAAGAGGAAAATGATCCTTACCTCAAATATGCCCAAAACAGTACACTTTAAAGTCGGTCCTTAGATAGTCTTAGCTCCTATTCTTCAAGTTTCAATCACAAATATGTCACGACCCGACCCCCGGCCCGCGACTGGTGCCCTACCTGGGCACCCTTACAGGTATACATCAGAGAAAATCAGCGGAACATACATAAAACTCATAACGTACATCAACAGAAAAATAGATAACAGGCTAGCCGATAAGGCCACCTCCATGGACATATATACATATACATAACCAAAAACAGTTACATCCCTTCTTTTACAAACTGACCCACAACATATGACTACAAACCTCTAAGAATTTTGACATAACAACTGCGATGGGACAGGGCCCCGCCATATCCCTGAATGTACATAAATCTACAACATCAGGGAAATTGTACCAAAAGACAAGCCTCCGGAGAAATGGAGCTTTCTGACAACTGATCAGTGATCCTAAGAGTGAGGATCCGCACCTGCTTACCCTTACCTGCGGCATGAATGCAGCCCTCGAGGAAAAGAGGTCAGTACAAAATATGTACTAAGTATGTAAAACTAGAAATACTGTAATTTACATCATAAGTCTAAAATAAGCTGGAGACATGTATGATAACCAAATTAACAGTATATTGTGCCTTACTAACAATGAGAGTAACAAGAATAAACATTTTCGGTTCTTAAAATAGTAAGCATGTGATTAACCTAGGACCACCCGCCCGTAGTATTATCACTCAATCCTACTCCTGGGAATATTTCACCTGCATAGGCCGTGTGGACCCGCATGAGGTAATTTCCTCGCATAGGACTGGTCTGCCCCGCATGGGACTATTTCACCCGCATGAGCCCTACGGACTCGTATGAGGTAACTTTCTCGCTTCGTGGGGAGCAAATCCACGGAATATGCAACATGCAACATGCCCGGGGAATGACCCCGTGAAGAATAATATAACACTAGCACAACCGGCTACCATAAATAACATAAGCAAGTTAAGAAATCCCTTAACCTCGTATTAGACTTAATTAACATGCACTCTCATTTTATTTAACTTAAGGCACTAACATATCATGAAAAAAAATCCGGGAATTTAACTCAAAGTACTACGTACTTCTATCCTTTTAAAATGACTCTTTTTCATATAAAACCCTCAAGATACTAGCACCCGTAGTATCAAGGCATATCTACTTTCCATATCAAGTTACTACGCCTTTAGAAATTCATTTCAAGGCTTTGAAATCAATTCTTCCATTTTCGAAACTTAAGTAACTTATACCTTTAAACAAGTTACCCTTATTTAAATCAAGTCTTTGATCCTCTTTTGAAATCGATCAAGTAAACCATTCTTTTAACTTCCCATAAAACCGTTATAACCAACTTCCCATAAAGCCGTTATAACAACTTTATTCTTTAGAAAAACTAAGGAATTTTCATCCTTTAAAACCAAGTGAGTTAATTCTCTAACGCAACCAAACTTAGACATCCTTATATCAAGTCAATGATATCAAAACAAAACCGAATTCCTTTAAAACTCGTACGTCTACCGTACTTATACATTAATAAAACTCATGCTCAAGAGATAGGGAAAGTTCTACATACCTTTTCGGTTCAATCCATTTGCTAAGTCCAATATGCCGCACGTAGGATGTCAACCTATAATGACCATAATATGTATATGAACTTCTAGCTTTATAACGTAGAATATTCTAAGTGTAAAGTCTCTTATTCTACGGAAAATTGGGCAACACTTCCTTTGCTTCTACATATTTTTCCACCTTTTTCAAGGCCCGAAATCAATAACCAATGTCACGACCCAACCCCGGGCCCGCGACTGGTGCCCTACCTGGGCACCCCTTACAGGTATACATCAGAGAATAGCAGCGGAACCTACAAAACTCATAAAAATACTTAACATCAAATATCAACAGGCTAGCCGATAAGGCCGCCTTCCGGGAAATATACATAACCCAAAATAAAAGCAGTTACATCCTTGTTCTTACAACCTAATCCACAAGATATGACTACAGACCTCTAAGAATAACAACTGCGACGGCAGTGGCCGCGTACACGAATGTACATAAATCTACAACATCGTGGAAACCGTGCACTAAAAGACAAGCCTCGAGAAATGGAGCTTCGACACCGATCGGTGATCCTAAGAATGAGGATCCACCATCCGCTACTCCCTACCATGCATGAACGCATCCCCGAGAAAGGGGTCGATAACAGATGTACTAAGTATGTAAAGCGAAGAAATCTTTGAAATGAAATCATAAAGTCTAAAAATAAAGCTGGAGACATGTATGATAACTCAAATAACAGTACAATGTGCCTTACTAACAATGAGAGTAAACAAGAGTATACTTTACTACATATAAATAGGAGGCTCATGATCAAAGTAGGGTCACCCGCCCGTAGTATCATTAAGCAATCCTACTCCTGGAACTATTTCACCCGCATAGGTCCTGTGGACCTGCAATGAGGTCATCCGCCTCGCATGGGACTATTTCACCCGCATAGGACTATTTCACCCGCATGAGCCCGGTGGGCCCGAAATGAGTACAAATGTCGCACTCGCATCATGGGTAGCAAATCCATGGAATAAGTAGTAACCCGGGGGTTTACCCCGCAAGAATAACATAACCTAGCACAACCGGCTATCGTACATAACATAAGCACTACCGGCTTATCATACATAACATAAGCACCACCGGCTTATCATACATAGCATAAGTAAGTTAAGAAATCCCCTAACTTCTTATTAGCTTTGTTTATATACATTCTCATTTTAGTTTACTTAAGGCACTAACATGTCATTTTAAAATCCGGGAATTTAACCCAAAGTATTACGTACTTCTATTCTTTTAAAATGACTCTTTTTCATATAAAACTCCAAGATACTAATAACCGTAGTATCAAGTCATATCTACTTTTCAAGACAAGTCACAATACCTTTTAGAAATACATTTATAGGCTTCTAAATCAAGTGACTTCTTTCTTTAAAATCTTAAGCAATTGATTCCTTCAAATCAGTTTGTCTTTCTTCATTTCAAGTCATTTATCATTATTTACATTACTAGAGTAAACCACTCTTTCATCTTTCCATAAAGCTATTATAACCAACTTCCCATAAAGTCGTTATACTAACTTTATACTTTAGGAAATTACATTCTTCTTTATATCCAAGAGACTTATACTTTCAAAACAAAACAAGTATCATATACTTTCAAAATACTTCAAGTCCCTTAACATTTAGAAACTAAGACATCCTTAATCTTTTTAAACAAGTGAGTTAATTCCCTAACTCAACCAACTTGGACATTCTTAAGACAAGTCAAAGATATCAAATGAAACTAGATTCGTCAAAATCTCGTACATCTACCGTACTATATATTTACAACTAATCATGCTCAAGAGATAAGAAAGCTCCACATACCTCTTTGGTTTAATCCACTTGCTAAGTCCAATATGCCGTACGTAGTATGTCAACCTATAATGACCATAATACGTCTATTAACTTCTAACTTCAAACTTAGAATATTCTAAGTGCAAAGTCACTAAATTCTACGGAAAATCGGACAGCACTTCCTTTGTTTCTACACACTTTTCCACTTTTTTCAAGGCCCGAATTCAATAACCAAACATGCCACATTTAAGGCTCAACAATGTAGTTAACAATAGGGGATTACACGCCTAATAAGACGTGTAAAATTCCGCCCCACAATTGATATCAAACTAGTCCAAAAGACAAAGTCATATTCGGCAATTTGAGGTACAACAACACAAAGTCTTTTCCAACTCCTTTTCAATCCAAGTTGTTTAGTATAACATGTTATAAAGTCGCAATCGATTATAACAACTAAAATCTTCAAGTAGATAACATGCGACGATTCTAATTATCGACCAAATGGTATTTCAATTTCAAATGGCTAACAATGTCATTTTGGATTGAGGCTTCCAATATCCATAGCACTTATCAATCTTCAATACATATACATCATTCTAGTTAAAATGTAAGGCTACAACAATGTGTAATCTTATAACACTTAAGAGAACAAGATTGTTACCTTAACGAGCCTTAATCCAACTTCAAGATCCAAAGTCGTTCTTTAGCAACTTAGAGCCTCTCCTTGACACAAAAATCCGCCACTTGAAGCCCTTAGAAGATCACAAACAACTTTCCTTCAATTTCCATTCCAAACCTATGAAAGAGACTTAGGTTTTCACCTTGCGACTAACGCAAAAACGACACTTTTTCGGGATCTTTCTATTGAGATACCCTTACAATACCCTTAGGAACCTTGGTTTAAAGTGTGGAGATTATTGAAAAACAAACGAAAATTTTTCTTGTTCCTTGGAACCCTAACCCGAGAGCAACATTGTAGTCTTCAAAGTTTTCTTCAAATTTTTCTAAGTGTAGAAGCCTTGTCTTGCTACTAGTATGCTTAAATAACACTATAGAGGGTCAAGATTAGCACATATGGGTGGCTTGGATGCATTCTACTAAAAGAACAAGCCAAGTGGCCCTTGGACTTAGTCAATAATATCAAACTCTTAGCCTAGCAAGACTTGGTCATCTTAATATTGGCCAAATGAACATTTAAACCTTGGTCCATTCGACCATGACCATCCAGGGGGGTGACACGTGTCACCCTCCCGTTCATCGCAATACTTCATTTCCCGACATTTCCATACTTCCGATAAATTTTTACTAGTCTCAATTCTTAACATTTTTGAGTTCTTACGTACGTTCTTTTAAACATGTCCTAAAATTACGGGGTGTAACATTCTTCCCCCCTTAGAAACATTTGTCCCTGAATGTTCTTTCGGAGTCAAACTTATAGATAGCGACATATTCTCCTTTTACAACCCCTACATACCAATAATGCCACACGTGGCCATATAATAGCACTTAAGAGAAATACTGAAATTAAAACTTGACAAGTAATGGAAATGAATTACCTGAAGGTGTAGAGAATAAGTGAGGATACTTCCTCAACATGTCCTCCTCCGCTTCCCAAGTCATCTCCTCCTTATTATCATTCCGCCATAAGACTTTGACGGAAGCCACATCCTTGGTCCGCAGTCGCCTGACCTGGCGATCGAGTATCGCTATGAGACTCTCCTCATACGATAACCCCTTTGTCATCTGGACCTCGCTAGCTGGGAAAACTCTCAATGGATCTCTGATACACTTCTGTAACATAGAAACATGGAAGACCGGATGTACTGCGTCTAAATCCGATGGCAGATCCAACTCATAGGCAACCTTGCCTACTCTATGGATGATCTGGTAGGGCCCGATGTACCTTGGGCTAAGTTTCCCCTTCTTTCCGAACCTCATCACACCCTTCATGGGTGATACCTTCAAGAAGACTCAATTCTCTACCTGAAACTCCAAATGTCAACGCCGATTGTCTGCATAAGACTTTTGTCGACTCTGAGCTGCTAACAGTCTCTCCTGGATAAGTTTCACCTTATCCACAACCTGCTGAATCAAGTCTGGTCCAACTAACTGAACCTCGACCACGTCGAACCAACCAATCGACGACCTACACTTCCGCCTATACAAAGCCTCATATGGCGCCATCTGATGCTAGAATGGCAGCTGTTGTTATAAGCAAACTCTACAAGAGGTAAATGATCCTCCCAGCTACCCCTGAAATCAATAACACAGGCCCGCAGCATATCCTCAAGTGTCTGGATAGTACGCTCTGCCTTCCCGTCGGTCTGAGGATGAACGCAGCGATCGAGACTCACGTGTCTCTAACCCTTCGGAAAGACCTCCGAAGTTAGTAAATCGCCGGCTCCTCTGTTTGATATAATCGATATAGGAACTCCGTGCAGTCTCACAATCTCCCTGATATACAATCTAGCATATTCCTCAGCCTAATATGTAGTCCTGACTGGAAGAAAGTGGGTTGATTTCGTCAGTCTGTCTACAATAACCCAGATGGAATCACACTTCCTCTGAGTACGAGGTAACCCTGTAACAAAATCCATGTGGATCACCTCCCACTTCCATGTCGGAATATCAATTGTCTGCAATAGCCCATCGGGCTTTTGGTACTCAACCTTGACCTGCTAACAATTCGGACACTGAGCAACAAACCTTGCCACGTCCCTCTTCATGTCATCCCACCAATACATATATCTGAGGTCATGGTACATCTTAGTCGACCCCGAATGAATAGAGTAACGAGCACTGTGTGCCTCCCCCAGAATCTACTGACGAAGTCATGCAACATCGGGAACACATAATTTGCCCTCAAATCTTAGCACCCCAACGTCAAACAAACTCTTCTTCTCTCGATACCGCATCATAACTGGGTCCTCATACTGTCGTCTCTTCACCTCCTCAACGATGGAAGACTCGGCAATCTCACGAACCCGTACCCCACTATCATCGGTATCGACCAATCGAACCCCAAGGCTCGCTAGCTGATAGATATGATGGACCATGTCCTGTCTCTCTGGCTGCACCTCTGATAGACTCCCCATAGATCTACGACTCAAAGCATTTGCAACCACGTTGGCTTTTCCCGGATGATATAGGATATCAACATCATAATCCTTCAACAACTCTAACCAGTCTGCATGAGTTCGACTCCTTCTCGAAGATGTCTTGGAGGCTCTTGTGGTCTGTATAAATATCCACATGAACCCCGTATAAATAATGTCTCCAAATCTTTAAGGCATGAATAACTGCGGCCAACTCTAAGTCGTGAGTAGGGTAATTCCTCTCATGCTTCCGTAGCTGCCGGGAAGCATATGCTATTACCTTGCCGTGCTGCATCAATACGCACCCTAGACCGATACCCGAGGCATCACAATAAATCACGTAGCCCTCTAACTCCTCGGGAAAAGTAAAGCTGAGCCGTCGTCGTCAACTTTTCCTTGATGGCGGAAGCCCTTCTCACAAGCTTATGTCCACGGAACTTAGCCGCTTCGAGTCGGCCTAGTCGATGGTCGAAGCAAACTTCTCCACAAACCTACGATAATAACCTGCCAGCCCTAAGAAACTGCACACCTCCGTCGGAGTAATAGGTCTCGGCCAAGACTTGACCGCCTCAATCTTTGTCTTATCAACCTGAGCACCGTCAGCTCCAAGATTGGAACTGAGGCCAACCAAAACTCACACTTGGAGAACTTGGCGAACAAGCTGCGCTCGGAGGACCCAATCTTGTCGCCAGTGATCTGCATGCTCGCTCGCTTGCGCGAATAAACCAGGATGTCATCAATGAATACTATAACAAACGTATCCAAAACTGGCTTGAACACCCGGTTCATCAAATCCATAAATACCGCTGGAGTGTTGGTCAAACCGAAAGACATCACCCTGAACTCATAGTGCCCATACCGGGTCCTGAATGCAGTCTTTGGGATATATGTCTCTCTAACTCTCACCTGATGATAACCAGACCGCAGGTCTATCTTGGAGAAACACCTCGCACCCTGCAACTGGTCAAACAAATCATCAATCCTGGGGAGGGGGTATCTATTCTTGATGGTTACCTTATTCAGCTGCCTGTAATCAACACACATACGCAGCGTCCCATCCTTCTTCTTTACAAACAAAACCGGCGCTCCCCAGGGAGAAACACTAGGCCTGATAAAGCCTTTTTCCAGCAAATATTCCAGCTGGTCTTTCAACTCCCTCAACTTACAGGTGCCATCCTGTACGGCGGAATAGATATAGGCCGAGTGTCTGGCAACGTGTCAATACAAAAATATATCTCCCTCTCGAGGGGAATACCTGGGAGATCATCTGGGAATACATCCGGACACTCTCTAACCACCGAATCGATCAAGCGGCACTCACCTTTGTATCAAATACGAACGGATGATAGATGTACCGCTACGTACCATCTTCCAGCCTTGAGGTAAGAAATAAACCTACCCTCGGCGCCAGTATTGCCGCTTCCACTCGATAAGCGGCTCACTAAAAGCGGAATCGGACCAACCTGTCTCTACAGTCAACGTTGGCATAACAAGAAGCCAACCAGTCCATACCCATAATGACGTCAAAATCAGTCATCTCCAACCCTATCAAGTCTGCTATGGTCCGACGACTGTATATAAACACCGGGAAATCTTTGTACACCCGTTCAACTAACACGAATCACCCACTGGCGTAGCTACCTCAAAAGGCTCTATCGACACCGGCTCTATCCCGATTCTACCAGCAATAAGAGGGGACACATAGGACAAGGTAGAACCTGGATCTATCAAAGAATAAACATCACAGCATGAAATCAATAATGTACCTGTTACGACATCCGGGGAAACCTTTTGATCCTGTCGGCTGGCTAAGGAATATATGTGGTTTTGTGGACCGCTAGAACTAGGACCTCCACCACGACCTCTGCCGCGGCCTGCCGGTCCGTGAACACCCTTCTCTCCGAGGCGCATAACCATAGAAGAAGAAGACCCAGCAACTGACCATGTCGGCTGAACCATACCACCCATGTTGCATCTGGTCGGACAATCTCTCTTCAAATGGCCCTACTGGCCGCAAGAGTAACAAGCTCCTGGAGGAATGCGACACCCCCCACGATGGGAACCACCACATCGACTGCACCGAGGTAAATGTGGCCTTATCTGACTGGAACCTCGGTTCCTGTGGGAACCCGAAGCCCTGGAGCCCTGACCTGCCTCTGAATAACCCGATCGATCAAACCTCCTGCCAGAAAACCGAGAAGGAGCACTCTGTGCTGGCTGAAATGTGGACCTGGCCTACTGCTGAGGTTGTCCGCCTCAAAATTACCTGAAACCTGTTGTCACAGCCCTCTTGGCTTTGGCACGATCCTCTCTCTGTCCTCTATCCCCTGTGCATAAGCCCGCATCCTGGCAATATCCATACCTAGCTGAAGGGCCACTCCCAAGCATGCAGTAATCATATGATGGTCTAGCCCCATCACATAGCGATGAACTCTGTCCGCCATGTCAGCTACAATGGTGAGCGCATACCTGGCTAATGAGTCAAACTCCAGGTTGTACTCTCTGATAGTCCTCCCATTCTGTCTCAATGTCAAGAATCTATCCATGCGGGCTCTACTCATCTCAGGAGGCAAAATGTGATCCAGGAAGGCCTCTGCGAACTCATCCCAAACAGCTGGAAGAGCACCCATACCTCTAGACAGCTCCCATGACTCAAACCAGTTCAACGCAATATCGCGTAACCGGTAAGAGGCTAACACAACTGACTCTATCTCCGAGGCCCTAAGCACCTGCATAGTCTGTTGTATCTGTCGATTAAACTCCTGAGGATCCTCCTCAGATCTCGAACCATAGAACTCGGGCGGATTACAACCCAGAAAATCCCGAATCCTCAAGCTGTCGGCTCTAGGGTTAGCTACCTACTCTGCCGTGCCTGCCACTATGCTAGTCAATAACACGACCGCTCTTCATAATCTCTACTCTGCCTTGGCTGCGGGCGGAGGCTCGTATCGGAACCTCTGAGCTACGCCGCTCTCTCCTCTGTCTGCCGGCGTGGCTGAACTCGCCGACCCGCCCACAATCTCAGGCATAGTTAGGCCTGAGTCCTAGTAATCCTCTGCGTACCACTAGCAACTCCTGCTGCTTCCTTGCCCTTCTGGGCCCTGGTCGCCTTCCGTGGAGGCATAACTGATACATAAGAATAGGTCAGAGAGGATTCAACCTAATAAGACAGCTCTACTGCACGATCTCAGAGAGAGAAGAATGGAAATCAATCCTAAATGTCTTGTAGCCTCCTGATTATAGATGTGGTGCAAAACACACCAATAATCAACACTCTACTAGACACGGTCTGAAGACACTTTCATGAGGACTAACTGCTCTGATACCACTTTTGTCACGACCCGACCGGGCGCGGGTGCCTTACAGGCACCCTTTACGGTATCGTCGAGAGAATAGCAGCGGAACATACAAAACTCATAAAAATACTTAACATCAAATATCAACAGGCTAGCCGATAAGGTCGCCTTCCGGGAAATATACATAACCCAAAATAAAAATAGTTACATCCTTGTTCTTACAACCCAATCCACAATATATGACTACAGACCTCTAAGAATAACAACTGCGATGGGACAGGGCCGTGTACCACGAATGTACATAAATCTACAACATCGGAAATCGTACAAAAGTCAAGCCTCGGAGAAATGGAGCTCGACCGTGATCAGTGATCCTAAGAATGGGATCCACCACCTGCTTACCCCTACCTGCGGCATGAACGTAGCCCCCGAGGAAAGGGGGTCAGTACAACAGATGTACTAAGTATGTAAAGCGAAATCTTGAAATGAAATCATAAAGTCTAAAAATAAAGTGGAGACATGTATGATAACTCAAATAACGATGCTCGTGTCTTACTAACAATGAGAGTAAACAAGAATATACTTTACTACATATAAATAGGAGGCTCATGATCAAAGTAGGGCCACCCGCCCGTAGTATCATTAAGCAATCCTACTCCTGGGACTATTTCACCCGCATAGGTCCTGTGGACCCGCAATGAGGTCATCCGCCTCGCATGGGACTATTTCACTCGCATAGGACTATTTCACCCGCATGGGCCCGGTGGGCCCACAATGAGTACAAACGCCGCACTCGCATCATGGGTAGCAAATCCATGGAATAAGTAGTAACCCGGGGGTTTTGTTATACCCCGTAGTTCCTGGGTATGTATGCGAGGACGTACGTACGAGAATACGACAGAAAGATTGGAAAGGAAGAAAGAGGTGATTTTTCCACGGAAAAGTTTCCGGTTTTTGTGAAGGAAAAAGGTTCGTTAATGGGAATTGGATTCCCAGATTTGGTATTCGGACTTCCTGGAATATTAGAGAATTATGGAATTTTATTTTTGGAAATGGTCATGTGGGGCCCACGGGAGAAATTTACGGTTTTGTGGGGCCCACTTTGTTTTCGAGATTTTGGCCATTGTGGATATTTTCGGAAGATGTTTTATTTTGGGCCAATAGGAGGGTGACACGTGTCACCCCCGCCTAGGTGGCTTGGCCGAATGGCATTTGTGCACAACACCCGGTTAGAGTCGTGTTTCGACGAAACGTTTTTCATAACTTGCGAGGGGAAAATTCCGGCGATGTGGTTTGTTATTTTTGCGGATTTTTACGAGAGACGGAACAATTTGGACCAACGAGAGGGCGGCGGCACCTCTCATTGGTGGCAAGGTGGGCGGCACTTGGACGACTTTGGGGTGTCAAGTGGTAGATATTTTTGTGTAGATATTTGTGAGGGTTTTAAGGAGTAGGGTCTAGGGGGCACTTGGGTGAATCTTGGCCTTACACTTGCTATACACTTGGCTAGATCTTGGCCATTGGTTGGCCTTGGCTTGTGCTATAAATACCCCTCTCCTTTGATGAACTTCTTCATCCTAAATATTTCCTAAGTGTTAGAATCCTCCCCCTCCCTTCCTTATGGTTCTCGTCCCTCCCCTCTTGTGGCGAGCACCACTCTAGGGGTGCTAGCCGAGTGTACCCACTAGCCTAGTTGCTTTCGTATAATACCCCCTTTGTGGTGTAGAAATACTCTCAAAGTATTGTTATAATGCCCAAATTACCTTAGCCAGTATACCTTGTAGTATTCTAAGGTTATACCTATCTGAAAGGAAATACTATTATACTTTCCGTCAGTCCACAAAACCGAAACCCTAGGAAAATCTCCATAGTTAGTTGGAGTGTTATGTAGAAGTTGGTTAGAACTTCTAAGGGTGGTTTGGAGGCGGGTTGAGCGCCGGAGTTGAGCTAAACCTTGCTCGGGAGGCGACATTAAACTCGGATAATTATGGGCTTATCGAGGTAATTATCTTGTCCCTATTGTAATTGGATATTACATGTTGTAGGAATATATAGTTGAAGTATACTATGTATATAATCGAACATAGCTTGTGGCAATGTCTTTGGACTTAAGCACAGAATCTGAGCAGTTTTTACATAGGGGTGTATTCTGATGAAGCTTGTGTAGCTTTTACGTGGAGTAGAATTGTACAGTTCGGGTTAGATGTGTAACCCCACTGGTTGGCTTGGTAGCCGCCTCGTTAAAGGAGGAGATTTCTGTTGTTGCGGGGAGAGTCTTTGCGAATTTCGGTAGAATGTTCTGCGATAAGGTCTAAATGTTAATAAAGCGCCTTGTGGCCTTATAGGTTGAAGTACTACGTGTGGCGTGATCTACTTGGCTTAAGGAGTAGCGGCGGTTGGAAGTACTTGGAGCGTTTTGCTATTAGTCGATACTCGTCGCGAGGTATGTGAACCTCTCCTATCTCTTCTAGCATGATATGTGTGAACTATGTAGTGCGGTGACGCGTACATGTGTTAAATGTATTTGATTGGTTTGAAACATAAAGTGTTATAACGGCTTTATGGGAAGTTGGTTATAACGACTTTATGTAGGTCAGAAAATACTTTGTGGTTTTAAAGGTAAGTGATTTGTTTATAAGCGGCTTGATGTGTGATAATAAAGAACTTGAAGTATTTCAAAAGATTTCTAAATCGTTTTGAAAGAAGAGTGATACTTGGTTTCTTTTGAAAACTTAAGAGTTATACTAGCTTTATGGGAAGTTAGGTATAACGGCTTAAGAATGTTTCTTGATTTTGGAAATCGGGATGTGTATCGACAAACCAACTGCGAGCGTTAATAAAGGAAATGTTTTGAATAATTAAGTATTATTAAAACCGGTAGAAACTTTCATCCGCATAGAAGCTAAGATGAGACAAAATGATATTTCCTAGATCATGGCTTTGTAATAAGATTGTTATAAACAAGAATATCCTACTCACATAAGACTTATGTTTCTCAGTTGTTTAAAAGAGAATTATATTCTTAAATGAATAAGGCTATGAACCACGAAACCTTTCTAAAATAAGAAACGTGAACATTTGAAATTAGGCAAACTTGGGCGTTTGGAAAATAATGTTGTTACTTGATTTTACAAAGGTAAGAGTTTTAGTTTTCTTAAAAGGACAAGTCACTCTATTTTATACTACGGGTATTGTGTGACTTATGTGAAAAGCAGATCTTTTAAAGATTTAATGTGTGAAGTACTTTGGGGTTAGATACGAACTTGTTAGTAAAAGCACCTTGTGTGAATAACTTGATTGTATTGGTTTGTGATAGCCTTGTAATACTTTCTTGTTGATTTGAGAAGTAAACATGTTAGGATGCTACGTGTGTTAGTATCTTGTGATGTTAGTGTAAAGGGGTTTTCCTCACTACGCTTAAAGTTGTTTGACTATCACCGTTATGTTGGTATTGTACCACTCACCTTGACTTGTGTCGGAGGTTAAGCGCCTCCGTCGCGGGGTAGACTCGGTGATGCAGGACCGTGATTCGAGGATACCTCATGCGGGTCGGGGATCCATGCGGAACTACGGGAGTTCCGGTTAGTTTACGACCTTGTGGTCATGCGGTGCTTTGTGGCCGTGCGGTGCGAGTCGGGGCGATCCGGGGAGTAGCTACCCTCGATGCGGGGTTATACCTCATGCGGGCCTATGAGGTTGGCCTATGCGGGCTGCGGAGAGTTCGGGGCTAGGCGCGCACATTTGATCTGCGGGCGAGTGACCGGCTTTTATCATGTGACGGTGCAGACGGATATCATGACACATTTTATGACCTTGTTAGTGCTGGGTGTTAGTAGTC
Source organism: Przewalskia tangutica (assembly GCA_029844215.1). Taxonomy (NCBI): domain Eukaryota; kingdom Viridiplantae; phylum Streptophyta; class Magnoliopsida; order Solanales; family Solanaceae; genus Przewalskia; species Przewalskia tangutica. The sequence continues at coordinate 17,621,943 of CM056725.1, read as the reverse complement.
GGCTATGCCTTCGTGCCTACTGTCTTTGTTTTATTAGGACACGGTGGGACACGGTGTTCATGTGTATTCCTTGGTGTTTGTGTATCATAAAGCTGGCGGTGAGGAAGGTATTCCACGCACGATTGATGTTGTGGGCGTGAGACCCATTGGTAAAAATTGAGTGATGACTTGAGGCGTGAGTCACGACTTGACATATTTGCTTATTTATGGTGAGCGTAGTTTGGTTATCATACATGTCTCTGCTTTGTATAGACTACTATGATTTCATTTCTGATTTATTTTGATTTCACATACTTGGTACTGTTATGCGACCTCGCCCGGGGCTGCGTTCATCTGCGAGTAAAGTACACGATCATTGATCCTCGCTCTTAGGGTCACGATTCGGCGTGTGGGAAAGCTCCGTTTCTCGGAGGCTTATCGATGGTATAGTCCTGTTGTTGTAGGTGTTTACATTCAGGGTATGGCGGGCCACTGTCCGCCATTGTTGTCGTATCATTTCTTAGAAGTGCAAAATCTTGTTGTGGCGGGGTTTGTAAAGGATTAAAGCTGTTCATGTTGGAAAAAGTCGTTATTTATATATATGCGAAAGGCAAGTTTTCTCATTATTGTTTCATATTTCATAATATGTCTTGTATTGTTTATGTTCCGATTACTCGATGTTGTATCACTAGGGTGCCCGGTAAGGCACGATCACGGGCGGAATCGGGTCGTGACAAAAGTGGTATCGAAGCGATTAATCCTCGGAAAGTGTCTGACCGTATCCGATGAAGTCTTGATTATCGGTGTGTTGTGCACCACACCAATAATCGTGAGGCTATAGGATAATTAGGATTGGTTTCTATTCTTCTCACTCCGAGATCGTGCCTTAGAGTTGTGTTGAAAGTTGGACCTCTAAACGTATTTCTTTCCCTTACCGATATGCCTCGCGTGGGCAACCCGGCCCGAGAGGCAAGCGGCGAGGAGGCTGCGAGTAGAGTTCGAGAGGGTTACGTGGGCGAGGCCCAATTATCACCTTGGATGGTGCTTCATTCGGGATTTCTGCGGCGTCACTAGCCCGATAAAGTTTAGCAGCGGCAGCAGTTCCTACTGCGGCCATGATATTTGAACCTTCAGTTCCACGACCAGGAGCAGAAAATATGGATTGCGAAACGTTACATTAGCTATGGATTTGGCTACCAGAGAGTATACCGATGTATCGCGAGTCTTGATGACTACCTAAGAGAGGTTGTGCAGAGTAATTCTTGATTGGGCTTGAGCATGGCACGTATGCGGGCTTATATGCAGCGAAAAACGTAGAGATCGACGGGTTAACCAAGGGCGACGGGGAGAGGCGGAAGCGGCGGGGTCGCCGGTAACTTTCAAGGTGAGTATACCTTAAGTGCTATGTTACGATAGCGGTGTGGTAGTTGTGATTAGAAATCATGGTGGGTTAACCGAGTAAGATTTTGGGGATAGAGAAGGTGTGAGCCTTAGAGTGTTATACGTCTGGACCTTAGAGGTAAGGCCATCTCGAGTAAAGGTGTAGTGTTATGTTTGATCCTCATCGGTGCATAGTGCACGTGAGCTATGTTTGGGATAGGTCCTAAGTGGTATGAAATGAAAGAGGGTAGTTGAGCTAAGAAGATCGCTAGGTTTTCGTAACATGTTTAGTAAAATTGTTCCTTCGGGGAGATAGTATTTTGCGCCTTGTCGGGTCGGGTTGAGGCCACGTTGCGGGTCAACCCGCGGCAGGTTTGGTGGTGGGGTCTGGTTGTGGTGGTCCCGCCTTGTGGAAGTCACGAGGGTGTTAGGCCCAGTTTAGTTAACCAGTGTCGAGTTCGATGCGTTCGACCGGTGGTCGGGTCGATGGGGGCAGCTCATCGTGTTCTTCGGTCAGGACCGTTCACTCGGCAGTGTTGATTTATCAGAAAGGTTGTAAGGCTGCACGGGGTGCCTACGTGCACCTTATGGCGCATGGAGCCAGTGTTACTGTTTTTGTTTCTGGAAGTTTTACCAGGCAGGGTTAAGGACTCTGGTGAGTCTCAGAATCGCATTCGCCGCCGGGCGGTGTGTGGATTTGAGGGTAGTTGTGAGGATTGTTGTCTCTGTGGAGGCGTTTAAGCTACCATTTCGGTGTTGAGGTCGCCTTAGGAAGCCTTGTAGGCGGAAGTGTAAGTTGCGGTCGATTGGTTCGATGTTGGCAAGGTTGAGCGGTTAGTTGAGCTTGTTCCGGTGTGTGGATAGGAAAAGCTCATCTAGAAGAAGTTCGCAGCTCGGAGGAATCGTGCGGATAATCGGCGGCGCTTAGAGTTCGAGGTTGACGGTCGGTCTTCTTGAAAGTACCACCGGACAGGTGTGACGAGTTGTGGAAAGCGAAGGAACTTAGCCCAGTTACTTTGGGCCTTTTGAGTTCATGTGAAGAATAGGCGGGTTGCTTATATGTTAGCAATTGCCGTCCGACTTAGGAGGCGACGTCCGGTCTTCGTATTTATGTTCGGGGCGGCGTATAAAGAGGCGAGCCTCTACCACGAAACAGACCGAACCGTGGCTCCGTATGGCGCGTCAGAAGATGGCGTGAGGGCACGCCTCGAGGATCGCAGCGACCGGTACCATTTGTTGGGTCGTCGGAGCTAGGCTCGCGGCAAAGTGACAAAAGTGTATTTGTGGTGATGTTAGAGGTGTTTCCTCGTAGACTTGGATATAAGTATGTTGCGCGGTATTTTACGTGGCGGTATGGCGGGATTGTTTCGTAAGTATAGAAGTGAAGACTATCTTCGGCGCGTATGTTTTGAGACTTAGAAGGAACATTCGGGACGAATGTTTCTAAGAGGAAGAATGTTATACCCGTAGTTCCCGGTATGTATGCGAGGGCGTGCGTGCGAGAATCTGACGAAAGATTGGAAAGGAAGAAAGAGGTGATTTTCCACGGAAAAGTTTCGGTTTTGTGAAGGAAAAAGGTTCGTTAATGGGAATTGGATTCCCATTTGGTATCGGACTTCTGGAATATTAGAGAATTATGGAATTTTATTTTTGGAAATGGTCACGTGGGGCCACGGGAGAAATTTACTGTTTTGTGGGCCCACTTTGTTTTGAGATTTTGGCCATTGTGGATATTTTGGAAGATGTTTTATTTTGGGCCAATAGGAGGGTGACACGTGTCACCCCGCCTAGTGGCTTGGCCGAATGGCATTTGTGCACAACACGGTTAAGTCGTTAAACGCTTTACATAACTTGCGAGGAAAATTCCGGCTATGTCTTTTCTTATTTTTGCGGATTTTTAGAGAGGCGGAACATTTTGGACCAACGAGAGGCGGCGCACTGGCACCCTCGTTGGTGGGCAAGGTGGCGACACTTGGGCGACTTTGGGGTGTCAGTGGTAGATATTTTGTGTAGATATTTGTGAGGGTTTTAAGGAGTAGGGTCTAGGGGCACTTGGGTGAATCTTGGCCTTACACTTGCTATACACTTGGCTAGATCTTGGCCATTGGTTGGCCTTGGCTTGTCTATAAATACCCTCTCCTTTGATGAACTTCTTCATCCTAAATATTTCCTAAGTGTTAGAATCCTCCCCTCCCTTCCTTATGGTTCGTCCCTCCCCTTGTGGCGAGAGCACCCCCTCTAGGGGTGCTAGCGAGAGTGTACCCCCACTGCTAGTTGCTTTCGTATAATACCCCCTTTGTGGTGTAGAAATACTCTCAAAAGTATTGTTATAATGCCCAAATTACCTTAGTCAGTATACCTTGTAGTATTCTAAGGTTATACCTATCTGAAAAGCAGGAAATACTATTATACTTTCCGTCAGTCACAAAACCGCAACCCTAGGGAAAATCTCCATAGGTAGTTGGAGTGTTATTTAGCAGTTGGTTAGAACTTCTAAGGGTGGTTTGGAGCGGGTTGAGCGCCGGAGTCGAGCTAAACCTTGCTCGGGAGCGACATTAAACTTCGGATAATTATGGGCTTATCGAGGTAATTATCTTGTCCCCTATTGTAATTGGATATTACATGTTGTAGGAATATATAGTTGAAGTATACTATGTATATAATCGAACATAGCTTGTGGCAATGTCTTTGGACTTAAGCTCAAGAATCTGAAACTGTTTTACATAGGGTGTATTCTGATGAGCTTGTGTAGCTTTTACGTGGAGTAGAATTGTACCGTTCGGGTTAGATGTGTAACCCCTGGTTGGCTTGGTAGCGGCCTCGTTAAAGGAGGAGATTTCTGTTTGTTGCGGGAGAGTCTGCTAGAATTTTCGGTAGAATGTTCTGCGATAAGGTCTAAATGTTAATAGCGCCTTGTGGCCTTATAGGTTGAAGTACTACGTGTGGCGCGATCTACTTGGCAGGAGTAGCCGCGGTTGGAAGTACTTGAGCGTTTTGCTATTAGTCGATACTCGTCGCGAGGTATGTGAACCTCTCCTATCTCTTCTAGCATGATATGTGTGAACTATGTAGTGCGGTGACGCATACGTGTGTTAAATGTATTTGATTGGTTTGAAACATAAAGTGTTATAACGGCTTTATGGGAAGTTGGTTATAACGACTTTATGTAGGTCGAAAATACTTTGTGGTTTTTAAAAGGTAAATGATTTGTTTATAAGTGGCTTGATGTGTGATAATAAATAACTTGAAGTATTTCAAAAGATTTCTAAATCGTTTTGAAAGAAGAGTGATACTTGGTTTCTTTTGAAAACTTAAGAGTTATACTAGCTTTATGGGAAGTTAGGTATAACGGCTTAAGAATGTTTCTTGATTTTGGAAATCGGGATGTGTATCGACAAACCAACTGCGGCGTTAATAAAAATGTTTTGAATAATTAAGTATTATTAAAACCGTAGAAACTTCCATCTGCATAGAAGCTAAGATGAGACAAAATGATATTTCCTAGATCATGGTCTTTGTAATAAGATTTTTATAAACAAGAATATCCTACTCACATAAGACTTATGTTTCTCAGTTGTTTAAAGAGAATTATATTCTTAAATGAATAAGGCTATGAACCACGAAACCTTTCTAAAATAAGAAACGTGAACATTTGAAATTAGGCAAACTTGGACGTTTGGAAAATAATGTTGTTACTTGATTTTACAAAGGTAAGAGTTTTGGTTTTCTTAAAAGGACGGTCACTCTATTTTATACTACGGGTATTGTGTGACTTATGTGAAAGAAACAGATCTTTTAAAGATTTAATGTGTGAAGTACTTTGGGGTTAGATACCCGAACTTGTTAGTAGAAAGCACCTTGTGTGAATAACTTGATTGTATTGGTTTGTGATAGCCTTGTAATACTTTCTTGTTGATTTGAGAAGTAAACATGTTAGGATGCTACGTGTGTTAGTATCTTGTGATGTTAGTGTAAAGGGGTTTTCCCCTCGACTGCGCTTAAAGTTGTTTGACTATCAGCCGTTATGTTGGTATTGTACCACTCACCTTGACTTGTGTCCGGAGGTTAAGCTGCCCTCCGATGCGGGGTAGACTCAGGCGGTCTGGGACCATGATTCGAGGATACCTCATGCGGGTCCAGGGGATCCATGCGGAACTACGGGAGTTCCAGGTTAGTTTACGGCCCTTGTGGTCATGCGGTCTTTGTGGCCATGCGGACTGCGAGTCCAGGACGATGCCGGGGAGTAGCTACCCTCGATGCGGGGTTATACCTCATGCGGGCCTATGAGGTTGGCCTATGCAGAGCTGCGGAAAGTTCCAGGGCTAGACGCACATTTGATCTGCGGCGAGTGACCGGCTTTTATCATGTGGCCAGTGCAGAGCAGATATCATGACACATTTATGACCTTGTTGATGCGTGGGTGTTAGTAGTCGGCTATGCCTTCGTGCATTACTGTCTTCGTTTTATTAGGACACAGGTGGGACCTGGTGTTCATGTGTATTCCTTGGTGTTTGTGTATCATAAACTGCCGGCAGTGAGGAAGGTATTCCACGGGCACGATTGATGTTGTGGGCGTGAGACCCATTGGTAAAAATTGAGTGATGACTTGAGGGCGTGAGTCCCTGACTTGACATGACTGCTTATTTATGGTGAACTGTAGTTTGGTTATCATACATGTCTCCTGCTTTGTATAGACTACTATGATTTCATTTACGATTTATTTTGATTTCACATACTTGGTACTGTTATCGACCTCGCCCGAAGTGCGTTCACGCCGAGTAAAGGTACACCAATCATTGATCCTCGCTCTTAGGGTCACAGTTCGTGTGGGAAAGCTCCGTTTCTCGGAGGCTTATCGATGGTATAGTCCTGTTGTTGTAGGTGTTTACATTCGGGGTATGGCGGGGCCACCCGCCATTGTTGTCGTATCATTTCTTAGAGGTGCATGTAAATCGTTGTGGGCGGGGTTTGTAAAAAGATTAAAACTCTCATGTTGGAAAAAGTCGTTATTTATATATATGCCGAAAGGCAAGTTTTTCTCAGATTATTGTTTCATATTTCATAATATGTCTTGTATTGTTTTATGTTCCGCTGATTACTCTGATGTTGTATCACTAGGGTGCCCGGGGTAAGGCACCAGTCACGGGCCCGGAATCGGGTCGTGACAGGTTTACCCCGCAATAATAACATAACCTAGCACAACCGGCTATAATACATAACATAAGCACTACCGGCTTATCATACATAACATAAGCACTACCGGCTTATCATACATAACAAAAGCACCACCGGCTTATCATACATAACATAAGTAAGTTAAGAAATCCCCTAACTTCTTATTAGTTTTGTTTATATACACTCTCATTTTAGTTTACTTAAGGCCCTAACATGTCATTTTAAAATCCGGGAATTTAACCCAAAGTACTACGTACTTCTATTCTTTTAAAATGACTCTTTTTCATATAAAACTCCGAGATACTAATAACCGTAGTATCAAGTCATATCTACTTTTCAAGACAAGTCACAATACCTTTTAGAAATACATTTATAGGCTTCTAAATCAAGTGACTTCTTTCTTTAAAACCTTAAGCAATCGATGCCTTCAAATCAGTTTGCCTTTCTTCATTTCTAGTCATTTATCATTATTTACATTACTAGAGTAAACCACTCTTTCATCTTTCCATAAAGCTATTATAACCAACTTCCCATAAAGTCGTTATACTAACTTTATACTTTAGGCAATTACATTCTTCTTTATATCCAAGAGACTTATACTTTCAAAACAAAACAAGTATCATATACTTTCAAAATACTTCAAGTCCCTTTACTTTTAGAAACTAAGACATCCTTAATCTTTTTAAACAAGTGAGTTAATTCCCTAACTCAACCAACTTGGACATTCTTAAGACAAGTCAAGGATATCAAATGAAACTAGATTCGTCAAAATCTCGTACGTCTACCGTACTATATATTTACAACTACTCATGCTCAAGAGATAAGAAAGTTCCACATACATCTTTGGTTCAATCCACTTGCTAAGTCCAATATGTCGTACGTAGTATGTCAACCTATAATGACCATAATACGTCTATTAACTTCTAACTTCAAACGTAGAATATTCTAAGTGCAAAGTCACTAAATTCTATGGAAAATCGGATAGCACTTCCTTTGTTTCTACATACTTCTCCACCTTTTTCAAGGCCCGAATTCAATAACCAAACATGCCACATTTAAGGTTCAACAATGTAGTTAACAATAGGGGATTACACGTCTAATAAGACGTGTAAAATTCCGCCCCACAATTGATATCAAACTAGTCCAAAAGACAAAGTCATATTCGGCAATTTGAGGTACAACAACACAAAGTCTTTTCCAACTCCTTTTCAATCCAAGTTGTTTAGTATAACATGTTATAAAGCCGAAATCGATTATAACAACTAAAATCTTCAAGTAGATAACATGCGACGATTCTAATTATCGACCAAATGGTATTTCAATTTCAAATGGCTAACAATGTCATTTCGGATTTAGGCTTCCAATATCCATAGCACTTATCAATCTTTAATACATATACTTCATGCTAGTTAAAATGTAAGGCTACAACAATGTGTAATCTTATAACACTTAAGAGAACAAGATTGTTACCTTAACGAGCCTTAATCCAACTTCAAGATCCAAAGTCGCTCCTTAGAAACTTAGAGCCTCTCCTTGACACTCCAATCCGCCACTTGAAGCCCTCAGAAGATCACAAACAACTCTCCTTCAATTTCCATTCCAAACCTATGAAAGCGACTTAGGTTTTCACCTTGCGACTAACGCAAAAACGACACTTTTCCGGGATCTTTCTATTGAGATACCCTTACAATACCCTTAGGAACCTTGGTTTAAAGTGTGGAGATTATTGAACAACAAACGAAATTTTTTCTTGTTCCTTGGAACCCTAACCCGAGAGCAACATTGTAGTCTTCAAAGTTTTCTTCAAATTTTTCTAAGTGTAGAAGTCTTGTCTTGCTACTAGTATGCTTAAATAACACTATGGAGGGTCAAGATTAGCACATATGAGTGTCTTGGATGCATTCTACTAAAAGATCAAGCCAAGTGGCCCTTGTACTTAGTCAATAATATCAAGCTCTTAGCCTAGCAAGACTAGGTCATCTTAACATTGGCCAAATGACCATTTAAACCTTGGTCCATTCGACCATGACCATCCAAGGGGGGTGACACATGTCACCCTGCCGTTCGTCGCAATATTTCGTTTCTCGACATTTCCATACTTCCGATAAATTTTTACTAGTCTCAATTCTTAACATTTTTGAGTTCTTACGTACGTTCTTATAAACATGTCCTGAAATTACGGGGTATAACAACCAAGATGCCACTTTTAAGGCTCAACACATCCACTAATCAGAGAGGATTACACGTCTTACAGGACGTGTAAAATTCTGCCCCACAATTTATATAAAACAATCCAATATTAAATGTCATTCGCGGCTACAATGTACAACCACATACAATCTTTTCCAATTTTCTTTTCAATCCATATTGTCATTCTAACATGTTATATAGTCTCAACCAATTTAACAACTATAATCCCTTCTTTTTATAACATGCGACGACTAAATTAATAACTAAATTGAATCACAATCTTATGGCTAACATGCAACTTTCGGATTTTGCTTCTAAATATTTCATAACACTTATCAATCTTCATTATATATATATCTCATGCTTGTGTATATATAAATCTACAACAACATGAAATCTTTAATCACTAAGACGACAACATTGTTACCTTGATAAGCTCCAAATATAACTTCAAGATACAAAGTCGCTCCTTAGCAACTTAGCTCCTTTCCTTCACGCTCCAATACGCTATTTGAAACCCTTAGAAGTTCATAAACAACTTCCCTTTAATTTCCAACTAAAACTTATGAAAATACTTAGGTTTTCATCTTGCGACTAACGTAAAAACGTAGCTTTTCCGGAATCTTTGTATTGAGATATCCTTATAGTACCTCTAGGAACCTTGGGTTTAAGTATTGTGAATTATGAACAACAAACGAAAAAATTTCTTGTTCTTAAATGAGCTATGTCGAGAGCCCTCTAAAAGGCACATAAGTTTTCTTGAATTTTTTTTCTAAGTGTTGAAGAAGTCTTGCTACTAGTGTAGTAATATAATACTTTCAAGGGCCAAGATTAAAACACTTGGGTGGATTGGATGAAGAAAATTTAAATATCTAATGTCAAGTGGGCTTATTGACTTGGTCAACAATGTCAAGCCTTGGCTTGTTCAAGACTTGACCAATTGACCTTGTCAATTTCGTCCAATCCCAAGTGTGGGTGGGTGACACGTGTCACCCTCCCATTCGTCCATAATGCTCCATTTCTCGACATTTCTATAATTTCGATAAATTCTACAAGTCTCAAATCTTAAAGTCATATTTTCTTACGTACGCTCTTATATACATGTCCTGGAATTACGGGGTGTAACATTCTTCCCCCCTTAGAAATATTCATCCCCGAATGTTCTTTCGGAGTCAATCTAATTTGATAGCGACATAGTATCCTTTAACTACACCCAACATACCAAAATATGCCACACATGGCCACATAATAGCACTTAAGCAAATACGTCAATTAAAACTGACAAGTAAGGGAAAAGGATTACCTGAAGGTGTAGGGAATAAGTGAGGATACTTCCTCAACATGTCCTCCTCTGCTTCCCAAGTCATCTCCTCCCTATTATCATTCTGCCACAAGACTTTGACGGAAGCCACGTCCTTGGTCCGCAGTCGCCTGACCGGGCGATCAATTATCGATATGGGACTCTCGTCATACGACAATCCCTCTGTCACTTGGACCTCACTAGCTGGGAAAACTCTGGATGGATCTCCGATACACTTCCATAACATAGAAACATGGAAGACCGGATGTATTGCCTCCAAGTCGGACGACAATTCCAACTCATAGGAAACCTGCCTACTCTACGGACGATCTGATAAGGTCCAATGTATCTTGGGCTAAGTTTCCCCTTCTTCCCGAACCTCATCACACCCTTCATGGGTGATACCTTCAAGAAGACCCAATCGTCAACCTGAAACTCCAAGTGTCGACGCCGATTATCTACATAAGACTTCTGGCGACTCTGAGCTGCTAATAGTCTCTCCCGGATAAGCTTCACCTTATCCACAGCCTGCTGAATCAAGTCTGCGCCAACTAACTGAACCTCGCCCATGTCGAACCAACCAATCGGCGACCTACACTTCCGTCCATACAAAGCCTCGTATGGCGCCATCTGAACACTGGAATGGTAGTTGTTGTTATATGCAAACTAAACAAGAGGAAAATGATCCTCCCAGCTACTCCTAAAATCAATAACACAGGCCCGCAGCATATCCTCAAGTGTCTGGATAGTACGCTCTGCCTGTCCGTCGGTCTGAGGATGAAACGTGGTACTGAGACTCACATATGTCCCTAACCCTTCTGGAAAGACCTCCAGAAGTTAGCCATAAATTGGGCTCCTCTGTCAGATATAATAGAGGTAGGAACTCCGTGCAGTCTCACAATCTCCCGGATATAAAGTCTAGCATAATCCTCAGCCGAATTAGTAGTCTTGACTGGAAGAAAGTGGGCTGATTTCGTCAGCCTGTCTACAATAACCCAGATGGAATCATACTTCCTCTGAGTATGAGGTAACCCTGTAACAAAATCCATGTTGATCACCTCCCACTTCCATGTCGGAATCTCAATCTCCTGTAATAGCCCACCGGGCTTCTGGTGCTCAACCTTGACCTGCTGACAATTCGGACAGTGAGCAACAAACTCTGCTACATCCCTCTTCAGGCCATCCCACCAATACATACATCTGAGGTCATGGTACATCTTAGTCGACCCCGGATGAATAGAGTAATGAGCACTGTATGCCTACCCTAGAACCTGCTGACGAAGTCCTGCAACATCGGGAACACGCAATCTGCCCTCGTACCTTAGCACTCCATCAGGTGCTACCCCAAACAAACTCTTTTCCTCCCTAAGAGTTGTATCGCAATACCGTGCCAGAACCGGATCCTCATACTGTCGCATCTTCACCTCCTCAATAATGGAAGACTCGGCAACCTCTCAAACCCGAATCCCGCTACCCTCGGTACCAACCAACAGAACCCCAAGGCTCGCTAGCCGATGTATCTCTCGGACCATATCCTGCCTATCTGGCTGTACATCTGACAGATTCCCCATAGATCTATGACTCAGAGCATCTGCAACCACTTTGGCTTTTCCCGGATGGTATAGGATATCAACATCATAATCCTTCAGCAACTCTAACCACCGTATCGCGCAGTTCAGCTCATACGCTGAAGATATCTTTGGAGGCTCTTGTGGTCAGTATAAATATCCACATGAACCCCGTATAAATAATGCCTCCAAATCTTCGAGGCATGAATAACTGCGGCCAACTCTAAGTCGTGAGTAGGGTAATTCCTCTCATGTTTCCGTAGCTGCCGGCAAGCATAGGCTATAACCTTGCCATGTTGCATCAATACGCACCCTAGCCCGATACCCGAGGCATCACAATAAATCACATAACCCTTTAATCCCTCGGAAAGAGTAAGAACTGGAGCCGTCGTCAACTTTTCCTTTAATAACTGGAAGCCCTTCTCACAAGCTTTCGTCCACTGGAATTTCGCTTTCTGAGTCAGCCTAGTCAAAGGTGCTGATATCGAAGCGAATTGCTCCACAAACCTACGATAATAACCCGCCAGCCCTAAAAAGTTGCGCACCTCCATCGGAGTAGTAGGTCTCGGTCAAGTCTTGACCGCCTCAATCTTCGCCGTATCAACCCGAACACCGTCGGCCTCGATAATGTTCCCCAAGAATTCCACTGAGGCCAACCTGAACTCACACTTGGAGAACTTGGCGTACAACTGCCGGCTCCGGAGGACTCCAAGTACCGTCATCAAGTGATCTGCATGCTCGCCTGCAGGCGAATAAACCAGGATGTCATCAATGAATACTATAACAAACGTATCCAGAAATGGCTTGAACACCCGGTTCATTAAATCCATAAATACCGCTGGAGCGCTAGTCAAAATGAAAGACATCACCCTGAACTCATAATGCCCATACCGGGTCCTGAATACAGTCTTCGGGATATCTGTTTCTCTAACTCGCACCTGATGATAACCGGACTGCAGGTCTATCTTGGAGAAATGCCTCGCACCCTGCAACTAGTCAAACAAATCATCAATCCTGGGGAGGGGGTATCTATTTTTGATGGTTACATTATTCAACTGCCTGTAGTCAACACACAGGCGCAGCGTCCCATCCTTTTTTTTTTACAAATAAAACCGGCGCTCCCCAGGGAGAAATACTAGGCCTAATAAAGCTTTTTTCCAACAAATCTTTCAACTGGTTCTTCAATTCCCTCAACTCAGCAGGTGTCATCATGTACGGCGGTATAGATATAGGCCGAGTGTCTGGTAGCACATCAATATAAAACTTTATCTCCCTCTATGGAGGAATACTTGGGAGATCATCAGGGAATACATCCGGAAACTCTCTAACCACCGGAACTGGTTTAAGAATTGGCACCTCAGCCTCTTTATCGAATACCCGAACCAGATGATAGATGTACCCTTTCTGAACCATCTTCCTAGCCTTGAGGTAAGAAATAAACCTACCCCTCGGCGATGCTGTATTGCCTTTCCACTCAATAACCGGCTCACTAAAGCGGAATCGGACCAACTTTGTCTCATACCAACATTGGCATAACAAGAAGCCAACCAGTCCATACCCATAATGACATCAAAATCTGTCATCTCCAACCCTATCAAGTCTGCTAGAGTCTGACGACTGTATATGAACACCGGGCAGTTCTTATACACCCGCTCAGCTAACACCGAATCACCCACTGTCGTAGCTACCTCAAAAGGCTTTATCGACACCGGTTCTATCCCTATTCTACCAGCAATAAGAGGGGACACATAGGACAAGGTAGAACCTGGATCTATCAAAGTATAAACATCACAACATGAAATCAACAATATACCTGTGACGACATCTGGTGAAGCCTCTTGGTCCTACCGACTGGCTAAGGAATATATGCGGTTATGTGGACCGCTAGAACTAGGACCCCTGCCACGACCTCTGCCGTGACATGCTGGCCCGTGAGTACCCCGCCCTCCGGGGCGTATAACCACAGAAGATGAAGACCCAACAACTGACCCTGTAGGCTGAACCATACCAACCATGCCACATCTGGTCGGACAATCCCTCTTTATATGGCCCTGCTGGACGCAAGAGAAACAAGCTCCCTAAGCAGTACGACACTCACCAGGGTGGGATCTACCGTATCGAACACACTAAGATAGGGGTGGTCTCGATCGGCTAAGATTTCTGCCTCCCTGAAACCCCGAAGCCCTGGAGCCCTGACATGCTCCCGAATAACTCGGCTGATCAAACCACCTGCCAGAAGACTTGGAAGGAGCACTCTGTGCCGGCTGAAATGTAGACCTAGCCTGCTGTTGAGGCTGTCCGCCTCGAAAGTTACCCTGAAACCCTGTCGTCCTGGCCCTCTTGGGCTGGTCTCGATCTGGTTAGTCCTCTCTCTCCCTGTCCTCAATCCCCTGTGCATATGTCTGTATCCTGTCAATATCCATACCTGGCTAAAAGGCCACTCCCAGGCATGCAGTAACCATGTAGCGGTCTAGCCCCATCACATAGCGATGAACTCTATCAGCCATGTAAGCCACAATAGTGAGCGCATACCTGGCCAATGAGTCAAACTCCAGGTTATACTCTCTGATGGTCCTTCCATTCTACCTTAACGTCAAGAACATATCAACACGGGCTCTCCACATCTCAGGAGGCAAAAAGTGATCAAGGAAGGCCTCCGTGAACTCATCCCAAACAGCTGGAGGAGCACCCACACCCCTAGACAGTTCCCACGACTCAAACTAGTTCACTGCAATATCGTGTAACTGGTAAGAAGCTAGCACAACTGACTCTGTCTCCGAGGCCCTAAGTACCTGCATAGTCCGCTGCATCTGTCGAACGAACTCCTGAGGATCATCCTCAAGTCTCGAACCATAGAACTCGGGTGGATTACAACCCAGAAAATCCCGAATCCTTAAACTGTCGGCTCTAGGGTTAGCTACCAGCTCCTGTCAGCGCTGCCCTTCCACTATGCTAGTCAATAACCTGATCTGCTCCCCATAATCTCTATACTCCACCCCTGGGCCAGGAGGCTCGTATCGGAACCTCTGAATCGCGATCGCTTTAATCTATCGTCGGCGTGTGAACTCGCCGGCCGCCTGACCTCGTGCATAGTCGAGCACGAGTCCTAGTAACCCTCTGCATACCACTAGCAGCTCATGCTGCTGCCTTGCCCTTCTGGGCCCTGGTCGCCTTCCGTGGAGGCATAACTGATACATAAAAATAGGTCAGAGAGGATTCAACCTAGTAAAATAGCTCTACTGTACGATCTTAGAGAGAGAAGAATGGAAACCAATCCTAAATGTCCTATAGCCTCCTGATTATAGATGTGGTGCACAAAACACCGATAACCAAGACTCTACTAGACACGGTCTGTAGACACTTTCCGAGGACTAACTGCTCTGATACCACTTTTGTCACGACCCGACCCTCGACCCGCGCCTGGTGCCCTACCTGGGCACACTTACAGGTATATATCAGAGAAAATCAGCGGAACATACATAAAACTCATAACGTACATCAACAGAAAAATAGATAACAGGCTAGTCGATAAGGCCACCTCCCTGGACATATATATACATATACATAACCAAAAGCAGTTACATCCCTTCTTTTATAAATTGACCCACAAGATATGACTACAGACCTCTAAGAATTTTGACATAACCACTGTGACGGGACAGGGCCCCGCCATACCCCTGAATGTACATAAATCTACAACATCAGGGAAACCGTACCAAAAGACTAAACCTCTGGTGAAATGGAGCTTTCTGACAACTGATCAGTGATCCTAAGAGTGAGGATCCGCAACCTGCTTACCCTTACCTGCGGCATGAACGCAGCCCCCGAGGAAAGGGGGTCAGTACAAAATATGTACTAAGTATGTAAAACTGGAAATACTGTAATTTACATCATAAGTCTAAAATAAAGCTGGAGACATGTATGATAACCAAATTAACAGTATACCGTGCCTTACTAACAATGAGAGTAACAAGAATAAACATTTCTGGTTCTTAAAATAGTAAGCATGTGATTAACCTAGGACCACCCCCCCCCCCCCCCCGTAGTATTATCACTCAATCCTACTCCTGGGACTATTTCACCCGCATAGGCCGTGTGGACCCGCATGAGGTAATTTCCTCGCATAGGATGGTCCGCCCCGCATGAGACTATTTCACCCGCATGAACCCTACGGACTCGCATGATGTAACTTCCTCGCATCGTGGGGAGCAAATCCACGGAACATGCAACATGCCCGGGGAATGACCCCGTGAAGAATAATATAACACTAGCACAACCGGCTACCATAAATAACATAAGCAAGTTAAGAAATCCCTTAACCTCTTATTAGACTTAATTAGCATGCACTCTCATTTTATTTAACTTAAGGCACTAACATATCATGAAAAAAAGATCGGGAATTTAACCCAAAGTACTACGTACTTCTATCCTTTTAAAATGACTTTTTTTCATATAAAAATCCCAAGATACTAGCAGCCGTAGTATCAAGGCATATCTACTTTTCATATCAAGTTACTACTGTCACGACCCGACCCCGGGCCGCGACTGGTGCCCTACCTGGGCACCCCGTTCAGGTATACATCAGAGAATAGCAGCAGAACATACACAACATAAACACATGTGTAACAATAAAACATCCCAGGCTAGCCGATAAGGCCGCCTTCCAATATATATAACAAAATCAAAAGTACAATCAGATAACATCGCTTCTACAACAACCACAAATGTGAATACGCACTTAGGAATAATAATCGCGGGATGTGGCTCGCCATACCCGAATGTACATAAAATCTACAACACTGTGGAAAAGATCGTACTAAAAGAGGCAAGCCTCCTGGATAAATGGAGCCTCGACGTGAAAAGTGATCCTAAGAATGAGGATCCACCACTGCTACCCTTTCTCGCATGAAACGCAGCCCCTGGAAGGTGACACAATATGTACTAAGTATGTAAACCGAAAGTACTGTAATTACAACATAAGTTTAAAACAAAGCGAGACATGTATGATAACAAAATTACAAGACACAAAGTGCCTTACTAACAATGAGAGTAAATCGGGAATACGCATAACATCACAATAGAGACTCCGATCAAATCATGGGTAGCGAACCCATAGAAACAGTGGTATAACGTCTTGGGTTCTTACCTCATTTATACTCTTACCCCAGGCGGTGGTATAACGTCTTGGGGTTTGCCCTCATTTATACTCTTACCCTGAAGAAGGTAATAATACAGGTGGTATAACGTCTTGGGGGTTTACCCCTCATTTATACTCTTATCCTGGAGAAGGTGGTATAGCGTCTTGGGGGTCTGCCCCTCACTTATACTCTTACCCTATCTCAACCGGCCGTCATACAATAAATAAGCAAGTTAGAAATCCCCCTAACTTCTTATTAGTCTTATTCATCTACACTCTCATTTTAGTATTACCTAAGGCACTAGCATGTCTTTTATATAAAAAAAATCCGGGAATTTAACCCAAAGTACTACGTACTTCTACTCTTTAGAACAAATGACTCTTTTTTTGTAGAAAACTTCCAAGATACTATTAATCCTAGTATCGAGTCCAAATTACATTTCAAGGCAAGTCACAACACCGTTAGAAATAAAGTTAGGCTTCTAAATCAAGTGACCCCCTTTTCTTATAAAACCTTAGGCAATTGATGCCTTAAAAATCAAATTGTCTTTCATTAAAACAAGACATTTACTTTTCCATAAAGCCAATATAACTAACTCCCCATAAAGTCGTTATATTCACTTTATACCTTAGTCAAGTACAAATTTCTATCCAAGGGACTTATATATGTTTAAAACGATACAAGTATCACATACTTTAAAACTCTTCAAGTCCCTTAACTTTAATAAAACATTAGACATCCTTAATACTTTCAAAGAAGTGAATTAATCTCCTAACTCACCCGACTTGGCCATTCAATAAACTAGTAAAGGATATCAAGATCTCGTACGTCTATCGTACTATATACGTGCAACTAATCATGCTCAAAGGATAGGAAAAGTTCTACATATCTCGCCGGGTCAACCACTTGCCAAGTACAAAGTCCCGCCCGTAGTATGTCAACCTATAATATTCACAATACGTCTATTAAGGCCTTACTTCAAACGTAGAATATTATAAGTGTCATGTCGCTAAATCCTACGGAAAATCGGACAGCACCTCCTTTGTTTTTACTAACTTTGCCACCTTTTTCAAGGCCGAATACAATAACCAAACACGCCACATTTAAGGCACAATCAAAGCAATAATCAATAGGGGATTACACGCCTACTAGACGTGTAAAATTCCGCCACACAACGATAACAAACTAATACAAACTACAAGTCCAAATTCGGCCACATTGAGTTTAACAATACCAATTCTTATCCAATTTCCATTTCAAACCAAATTGGTAGCATAACATGATATCAAGTCGCATTTGATTATAACAACCATAATCTTCAAGTAAGTAACATGCGACGATTTCTAATAAACGGCCAATTAGTAATCCAATTTTCAAGTGGCTTGTATAACATTTCGGATTTAAGCTACAAGCAATCCATAATACTTATAACTTCAACATATCAACTTCATGCTAGCAACATGTAAAGCTAACAACAACAATATAACTATATAATCTTGTAACACCTATAAAAGACAAGATTATACCTCAATGAAACTCAATCCAACTCCAATCCGAAGTCGCTCCTTAGTAGTTTAGAGCCTCCCCAAGACACTTCAATCCGCTTATTGAGACCCTTAGAACAACACCAACAAATATCCTTCAAAACTCCAAGCAAAACCTAGAAAGACAACTAGGTTTTCGTTTTGCGACTAACCCGTAAACTATCTTTTTCCAAGATTTTTCTATTGAGATATGTTTACAATACCCTCTAGAACCTTGCTTTAAAGTGTGGAACTAAAAGAACAAGGAACACAGTTTTTCTTTTCTAAGAGAACCCGAGAGCAAGAGCCTATGTTCATCCAATTTTTGTGAAAAATTTTCTAAGTGTTGGTTCTCTCTTGCTACTAGTAGTAATATAAAGGGACATGGAGGGTCATGATATACACAAATGGGTGGCTTGGATGTAGTCTTAAAAAAATATCAAGACTAATTGACCATTTGACTTAGTCAAACTTCTCATGCTCACAAGTTGCAAGACTTGTCTTGCAACAAAGGTCCAATGACCTTCATGCCCTTGCACAATTCGACCAAGGCATCACAAAAGGGGGGGTGACACGTGTCGCCCTCCCATTCGTCACAATAATACGTTTTCCGAAAATTTCATAATTCCGATAAATTTTTGCAAGTCTCAAATCTTAACACTTGTGAGTTCTTACGTACGTTCTTAAAACATGTCCTGCAAATACGGGGTGTAACATTCTTCCCCCCTTAGAAACATTCATCCCCGAATGTTCTTTCGGAGTCAAACTTATAATTAGCGACATAGTTTCCTTTCACAACCCCGACATACCAATACTGCCACACATGGACATATCATAGCATTTAAGCAAAAGAAATACTTCAATTAAAACCTGACAAGTAAGGGAAGATGAATTACCTGAAGGTATAGGAAATAAGTGAGGATACTTTCTCATCATGTCCTCCTCCGCCTCCCAAGTGATCTCCTCTCGATTATCATTCCTCCACAGGACTTTGACGGAAGCTACATCCTTGGTCCGCAGTCGCCTGACCTGGCGATCGAGTATCGCTATGGGACTCTCCTCATACGACAACCCCTCTGTCACCTGGACCTCACTAGTAGGAAAAACTCTCGCTGGATCCCCGATACACTTCCGCAACATAGAAACATGGAAGACCGGATGTACCGCCTCTAACTCTGATGGCAGATCCAACTCATAAGCAACCTGACCCACCCTACGGACGATATGGTAGGGCCCAATGTACCTTGGGCTGAGTTTCCCCTTCTTACCGAATCTCATCACACCCTTCATGGGTGACACCTTCAAGAAGACCCAATCGTCAACCTGAAACTCCAAATGCCGCCGCCGATTATCCGCATATGACTTCTGCCACTGGCCGCTATCAGCTTCGGATAAGCTTCACCTTATCCATACCTGTTGTACCAAGTCCGCCAACTAATCAGCATTCGCCACGTCGAACCAACCGATCGACGACCTGCATTTCCGCCCATATAAAGCTTCGTATGGCGTCATCTTTATACTGGAATGGTAGTTGTTATTATAAGCAAACTCCACGAGAGACAAATGATCCTCTCAGCTACCCCTGAAATCAATCACGCAGGCTCGCAGCATATCCTCGTTGTTCGATAGTACGCTTCGCCCGCTCACCGAGGATGAAATGTTGTCCGAGACTCACCAGGTCCCTAAACCCTTCAAAAGACCTCGGTTAGCCATAAACCGGGCTCTATCGTAAATAATCGACACCGGATACCGCGACCTCACAATCTCTCGATGTATAATCCGCATAGTCCTCACCAAACGTCGCCCGATCGAAGGAAATGGGCTGATTTCACCACCAATAATAACCCAAATGGAGTCGCATTTCCTCCGAGTACGAGGTAACCTCAGAACAAAGTCCATGTTGATCACCTCCCACTTCCAAGTCGGAATCTCAATAGCCCGTAATAATCCACCGGGCCTCGTGCTCGACTGACTACCGGGCAATTAGGACATCAGGCAACAAAACTCGCCACGCCCTCTTCGTGCCATCCCACCAATACAAACATCCGAGGTCATGGTACATCTTGGTCGCACGGATGAATAGAATAACGAGCACCGTGCCTCCTGCACCGACGAAGTCCTGACACATCGAGAACACACAACCGGCCCTCAAATCTCAGCACCCCATCAGGCGCTACCTCGAATAGACTCTCTTCCTCCCGAAGAGCTGCATCTCGATACCGCACCAACACTGGGTCCTCAAACTGTCGCCTCTTCACCTCATCAACGATGGAAGACTCGGCAACCTCACAAACCCGTACCCCACTATCATCGGTATCGATCAATCGAACCCCAAGGCTCGCTAACTGGTGGATCTGACGGACCATGTTCTGTCTCTCCGCATTCTCGATGTGCTCCCCATCGATCTACGACTCAAGGCATCAGCAACTACGTTGGCTTTCCCCGGATGGTAGAGAATATCAACATCATAATATTTCAGCAACTCTAACCACCGTCTCTGTCTCAGGTTCAGCTCCATCTGCCTGAAGATATATTGGAGGCTCTTGTGGTCTGTATAAATATCCACATGAACCCCGTACAAATAGTGTCTCCAAATCTTCAAGGCATAAATAACCGCGGCCAACTCTAAGTCATGGGTAGGGTAATTCCTCTCATGCTTCCAGAATCGCCGGAAGCATAGGCTATAACCTTGACGCGTCCGCATCAAAACACACCCTAGCCCGATACCCGAGGCATCACAATAGATCACGCATCGCCTAACCCCTCGTGAAGAGTAAGAACCGGAGTTGTAGTCAACCTTTCCTTCAAAGAATCGAAACCCTTCTCAGCCTCGCCCATCGGAACTTGGTCGCTTTCCGAGTCACCTAGTCAACGGTGCTAAAATCAAGCAACCGCTTCCACAAACCTACGATAATAACTCGCCAAATTTCAAGAAATCGCGCACTCGCCGGAGTAGTAGGTCTCGCCAAGACTTGATCGCTTCAATCTTTGCCAGATTCCACCGAACACCATCACCCCAATAATATGCCCTGTGAATGCCATCGAGGCCAACCAAAACTCACACTGGAGAACTTGGCGACAATCGCCGGCCCAGAAGAACCCCGAGTACCGCCTCTGGTTCTGCATGCTCGCCTTCGTCCGCGAATAAACCAGGATGTCGTCAATGAATACTATCACAAATGTATCCAAGAATGGCTTGAACACCCGATTCATCAAATCCATAAATACCGCTGGAGCGTTGGTCAAACCGAAAGACATAACCCTAAACTCATAGTGCCCATATCGGGTCCTGAATGCATTCTTTGGGATATCTGCCTCTCGAACTCGAACCTGCTGATAACCAGACCGCAGGTCTATCTTGGAGAAACACCACGCACCCTGCAACTGGTCAAACAAATCATCAATCCTGGGGAGGGGGTACCTATTCTTAATGGTTACCTTATTCAGCTGTCCGTAATCAACACACATACGCAGCGTCCCATCCTTCTTCTTCACAAACAAAACCGGCGCTCCCCAGGGAGATACACTAGGCCTGATAAAGCCTTTCTCCAGCAAATCTTTCAGTTGGTCCTTCAGCTCCCTCAACTCAGCAGGTGTCATCCTGTATGGCGGAATGGAAATAGGTCGAGTGTCTGGCAACGTGTCAATACAACACTCGCCTCCTATCGAGGGATACCCAAGATCATCCGGGAACACATCCGAAACTCCTAACCATCGCATCGATCAAGAATCGCACTCACCTCAGATCAAATACCCGAACGGATGATAGATGTACCTTCTCGCACCATCTTCCTAGCCTTGAGATAAGAAATAAACCTACCCGGGCGACGCTGTGTTGCCCTTCCACTCGATAATCGCTCGCCAGAAATCGAACCAACCAACTCGTCCCTACATCAACGTTGGCATAACAAGAAGCCAACCAGTCCATACCCATAATGACATCAAAATCCATCTCCACTCTATCAAGTCCGCAAGTGGTTCGACGATCAGAATAAATACCGGACAACCTCTATACACCCGCCGGCTAACACCGAATCACCCATCGGCGTAGCTACCTCAAACGGCTCTATCGACACCGCTCTATCCCGATTCTACCCGCACAAGAGGGGACACATAGGACAAGGTAGAACTCGGATCTATCAAAGCATAAACATCACGACCAAATCAATAATGTACTGTGACGACGCTGTGGAAGCCTCACGATCTGGCGGCCGGTTAGAGAATATACGCTATGTGGACCGCTAGAATCGAACCACCACCACGACTTATCGCGGCCGCTCGTCTGAGTACTCGCTCTCCGGGCACATAACCACGAAGGAGAAGACCCAAAGAATAGATCCGCTGGCCGCACCAGACCACCCATGCCGCCCCTAGACGGACAATCTTCTCAAATGGCCCCGCTGCCACACGAGTAACAAGCTCCGGCTCGCGACACTCGCCAGTGGAACCTACCGCATCGACGAGCACACCGAGGTGTGGATGGTCCCGACGCGACGCCTCGCCTCCCAAATCCCGAAGTCCCGAGCTCGACCGCTTCCCGATCGACTGGCCGCCGGACCTCTTGCGAAATCGCGAAGGAGCACTATGCCGGGCCGGAAAGTGGACTCGTTCGCCGAGATCGCCCGCCTCGAAATCGCCCGAGACTCGATGTCACGCCCTCTTGGGCCGCTCGAGTCAATTCGTCCTCCATCTCTATCTCGATCCTCGCAGATAGGCTCGCATCCGGCGATGTCCATAACGGCCAAGAGCTACACCCAAGCATGCGGTAATCATATGACGGCCAAGCCCCATCACAAAACGATGAACCCTATCCGCCATGTCAGCTACAATAGTATGCGCATGTCTGGCCAAGGAGTCCAACTCCAAGCTATACTCCCTGACAGTCCTCCCGGTCTGCCTCAAGGTCAAGAATCTGTCTACTCGGCTCTCTCATCTCGTGAGGCAAAAGTGATACATGAAGGCCTCTATAAACTCCTCCCAAACACCGGAAGAGCATCATCACCCTCGAAAGCAACCACGACTCAAACCGTTCAACGCAATATCGCGCAACCGGTAAGAGGCTAGCGTAATGCACTGCTCTCAAGCCCTAAGAACTTGCATAGTCTCAGTAGCTGCCGAATGAACTCCCGCGATCCTCATCGCACTCGAACCATAAAACTCCGGTGGATGACATCCCAGAAAATCCCTAATCCGCAAACCGTTGGCTCTAGGCTGTCGCTCGCCGCCGGCCGCCGGCCATTACTATCGGTCAATAACCGACCGCTTCCCGTAGTCTCTATACTCGCACTGGCCGGGAGGCGAAAGATGCAGTACGGAACCTCCGAGCTACCGCCGCCTCGGTTCCTCTAATACCGCCGGCGTGGCTGAACTCGCCGACCCGCTTACTACCTCGTGCATAGTCCGTGCTCGAGCCCGTAACCCTCTAGTACCGCGCCTCGCCGCCGCTTTGCCCTTCGGGCCTGGTCGCCTTCCGTGAGGCATATCTGTTTCATAAGACTAGGTCGAGAGGATTCAACCTAATAAGACACTTTCATCGCACGATCTCGAGAGAGAGAAGAATGGAAACTAATCCTAAATGTCTCGCAGCCTCACGATTATAGATGTGGTGCACAACACACCGATAATCAAGACTCTACTAGATACACTGCCTAGACACTTTCCGAGGACTAACCGCTCGATACCACTTTTGTCACGACTCGACCTCGGCCGCATCGTGCCCTACCTGGCACCCTGCCTGTATACATCGAGAGAATAGCAAATGAACATACACAACATAAACACATGTGTAACAATAAAACATCTGTGCTAGCCGATAAGTGCCGTCTTCCAATATATATAATAAAATCAACATAAATCAGCATAACATCGCTTCTACAACCACAAATGTGAATATGCACTTAGGAATAATAATTGTGGTGGGGCTCCGCCATACCCCTGAATGTACATAAAATCTACAACACCAGGGAAAAGACTGTACCCAAAAGAGACAAGCCTCCGGATAAATGGAGCCTCTGACGTCTGAAAAGTGATCCTAAGAATGAGGATCCACCACCTGCTACTTTCTCGCAGATTTAACGCGGCCTGGGAAGGGGGTCAGTACACAATATGTACTAAGTATGTAAAATTGGAAAGTACTGTAATTACAACATAAGTTTAAAACAAAGCCGGAGACATGTATGATAATAAAATTACAGTACACAGTGCCTTACTAACAATGAGAGTAAATCAAGGGAATACGTACAACATCACAATAGGAGACTCCCGATCAAATCATGGGTAGCGAACCCATAGAAATATGTGGTATAACGTCTTAGGGTTCTTACCTCATTTATACTCTTACCTCAAGCGTGGTATAACGTCTTGGGGTTTGCCTCATTTATACTCTTACCTCAAGAAGGTAATAATACAGTGGTATAACGTCTTGGGGTTTACCCTCATTTATACTCTTATCCCGGAGAAGGTGGTATAGCGTCTGGGGTCCGCCTCACTTATACTCTTACCCTATCTCAATGGGCCACATACAACAAATAAGCAAGTTAGAAATCCCCCTAACTTCTTATTAGTCTTATTCATCTACACTCTCATTTTAGTATTACCTAAGGCACTAGCATGTCTTTTATATAAAAAAAATCCGGGAATTTAACCGAAAGTACTACGTACTTCTACTCTTTAGAACAAATGACTCTTTTTTTGTAGAAAACTTCCAAGATACTATTAATCCTAGTATCGAGTCCAAATTACATTTCAAGGCAAGTCACAACACCGTTAGAAATAAAGTTAGGCTTCTAAATCAAGTGACCCCCTTTTCTTATAAAACCTTAGGCAATTGATGCCTTAAAAATCAAATTGCCTTTCATTAAAACAAGCCATTTACTTTTCCATAAAGTCAATATAATCAACTCCTCATAAAGTCGTTATATTCACTTTATACCTTAGTCAAGTACAAATTTCTATCCAAGGGACTTATATATGTTTAAAACGATACAAGTATCACATACTTTAAAACTCTTCAAGTCCCTTAACTTTAATAAAACATTAGACATCCTTAATACTTTCAAAGAAGTGAATTAATCTCCTAACTCACCCTACTTGGCCATTCAATAAACTAGTAAAGGATATCAAGATCTCGTACGTCTACCGTACTATATACGTGCAACTAATCATGCTCAAAGGATAGGAAAAGTTCTACATACCTCGCCGGGTCAACCACTTGCCAAGTACAAAGTCTCGCCCGTAGTATGTCAACCTATAATATTCACAATACGTCTATTAAGGCCTTACTTCAAACGTAGAATATTATAAATGTCATGTCGCTAAATCCTACGGAAAATCGGACAGCACCTCCTTTGTTTTTACTAACTTTGCCACCTTTTTCAAGGCCGAATACAATAACCAAACACGCCACATTTAAGGCACAATCAAAGCAATAATCAATAGGGGATTACACGCCTACTAGACGTGTAAAATTCCGCCACACAACGATAACAAACTAATACAAACTACAAGTCCATATTCGGCCACATTGAGTTTAACAATACCAATTCTTATCCAATTTCCATTTCAAACCAAATTGGTAGCATAACATGATATCAAGTCGCATTTGATTATAACAACCATAATCTTCAAGTAAGTAACATGCGACGATTTCTAATAAACGGCCAATTAGTAATCCAATTTTCAAGTGGCTTGAATAACATTTCGGATTTAAGCTACAAGCAATCCATAATATATATAACTTCAACATATCAACTTCATGCTAGCAACATGTAAAGCTAACAACAACAATATAACTATATAATCTTGTAACACCTATAAAAGACAAGATTATACCTCAATGAAACTCAATCCAACTCCAATCCGAAGTAGCTCCTTAGTAGTTTAGAGCCTCCCCAAGACACTTCAATCCGCTTGTTGAGACCCTTAGAACAACACCAACAAATATCCTTCAAAACTCCAAGAAAAACCTAGAAAGACAACTAGGTTTTCGTTTTGCGACTAACCCGTAAACTATCTTTTTCCAAGATTTTTCTATTGAGATATGTTTACAATACCCTCTAGAACCTTGCTTTAAAGTGTGGAACTAAAAGAACAAGGAACAAAGATTTTCTTTTTTTTTTCTAAGAGAACCCGAGAGCAAGAGCCTATGTTCATCCAATTTTTGTGAAAAATTTTCTAAGTGTTGGTTCTCTCTTGCTACTAGTAGTAATATAAAGGGACATGGAGGGTCATGATATACACAAATGGGTGGCTTGGATGTAGTCTTAAAAAAATATCAAGACTAATTGACCATTTGACTTAGTCAAACTTCTCATGCTCACAAGTTGCAAGACTTGTCTTGCAACAAAGGTCCAATGACCTTCATGCCCTTGCACAATTCGACCAAGGCATCACAAAAGGTGGTGACACGTGTCGCCCTCCCATTCGTCACAATAATACGTTTTCCGAAAATTTCATAATTCCGATAAATTTTTGCAAGTCTCAAATCTTAACACTTGTGAGTTCTTACGTACGTTCTTAAAACATGTCCTGCAAATACGGGGTGTAACAACTACGCCTTTAGAAATTCATTTCAAGGCTTTGAAATCAATTCTTCCATTTTCGAAACTTATGTAACTTATATCTTTAAACAAGTTACCCTTCTTTAAATCAAGTCTTTGATCCTCTTTTGAAATTGATTAAGTAAACCATTCTTTTAACTTCCCATAAAGCCGTTATAACTAACTTCTCATAAAGCCATTATAACAACTTTATGCTTTAGAAAAACTAAGGCATTTTCATCCTTTAAAATCAAGTGAGTTAATTCTCTAACTCAACCAAACTTAGACATCCTTATATCAATTCAATGATATCAAAACAAAACCGAATTCCTTTAAAACTCATACGTCTACCGTACTTATACATTTATAAAACTCATGCTCAAGAGATAGGGAAAGTTCTACATACCTCTTAAGTTCAATCCACTTGCTAAGTCCAATATGTCGCACGTAGGATGTCAACCTATAATGACCATAATACGTCTATCAACTTCTATCTTTCTAACGTAGAATATTCTAAGTGTAAAGTCTCTTATTCTCTGGAAAATTGGGCAGCACTTCCTTTGTTTCTACATACCTTTCCACCTTTTTCAAGGCCCGAAATCAATAACCAATATGCCACTTTTAAGGCTCAACACATCCACTAATCAAAGGGGATTACACGCCTTACAGGACGTGTAAAATTCTGCCCCACAATTTATATAAAACAGTCCAATATTAAATGTCATTCTCGGCTACAATGTACAACCATATACAATCTTTTCTAATTTCCTTTTCAATCCATATTGTCGTTCTAACATGTTATATAGTCGCAACCAATTTTAACAGCTATAATCCCTTCTTTATATAACATGCGACGACTAAAACTAATAACTAAATTGAATCACAATCTTATGGCTAACATGCAACTTTCGGATTTTGCTTCCAAATATTCCATAAAACTAATCAATCTTCATTATATATATTTCATGCTTGTGTATATATAAATCTACAACAACATGAAATCTTTAATCACTAAGACGACAAGATTGTTACCTTGATAAGCCCCAAATATAAACAAGATTCAAAGTCGCTCCTTAGCAACTTAGCTCCTTTCCTTGACGCTCCAATCCGCTATTTGAAACCCTTAGAAGTTCATAAACAACTTCCCTTTAATTTCCAACCAAAACTTATGAAAACACTTAGGTTTTCATCTTGCGACTAACGTAAAAACGTAGCTTTTCCGGGATCTTTGTATTGAGATATCCTTATAGTACCTCTAGGAACCTTGGGTTTAAGTATTGTGAATTATGAACAACAAACGAAAAAATTTCTTGTTCTTAAATGAGCTATGCCGAGAGCCCTCTAAAATGCACACAAGTTTTCTTGAAATTTTTTTCTAAGTGTTGAAGAAGTCTTGCTACTAGTGTAGTAATATACTACTTTCAAGGGTCAAGATTAAAACACTTGGGTGGATTGGATGAAGGAAATTTAAATATCTAATGTCAAGTGGGCTCATTGACTTGGTCAACAATGTCAAGCCTTGGCCTGTTCAAGACTTGACCAATTGACCTTGTCAATTTCGTCCAAGCCCAAGTGTGGGGGGGGTGACACGTGTCACCCTCCCATTCGTCCATAATGTTCTGTTTCCCGACATTTCCATAATTCTGATAAATTCTACAAGTCTTAAATCTTAAAGTCTTATTTTCTTACGTACGCTCTTATATACATGTCCTGGAATTATGGGGCGTAACAAAATATGTATCCCTTACAAGGTTATAACCAACTTACCTTCACGTTTCAACACCAAAAAGTTGAAGAACAACCCTAGGGTTTCAAGACCACTACACACGGCTTCAAGGGATTTTGAGGTTAATGGTGTTTAATCTTGGCTTAACACTTGGTTAGGGACCTAATCTTGGATCAACAAACTAAACTTGGAAGATTTTATAATCTTGTTCATCCCATTCTTCACTTGGGCAGAGAGTGAGAGAGAAAAGAGAGATATAATGTTTGTGAAATTATTCTAAGTGTTGGAGTCTTGCAAGCCTCTCATATATATAGATATTTAGTGTAGCAAGACAAGTGGATAGGGCACTTGACACCCTCCTATTGGTCCAAGTGTTGCCTCCTCAAAAATAACTAGATATTTCCCAAAAATATCTCTATAACATCGTGGACCCCTCGAAATTGTGAAATTTTTGGCGGGCCCCATATTATTATATCCGACCCTTCATAATCATATAATAATCCCATGAGTCAAATTTGAGAATCAAATTCCAAGTTATTAACTTTTTCCTTCACAACGTTCCGAAATTATTCCTTAAGAAAAAATAATTTTTTTTCGTTCCAAAATTCAAATCATATTTCCTTACGTACGTTCTCATATCATTTCCTTGGAAATACGGGGTGTAACATCCTTCCCCCCTTAGAAACATTCGTCCTCGAATGTTCATCTAAGGTCTCAAGCTATACAACTTTCGGCATAGTCTCCTTTAACTATACCTACACACCTATACTCGTTAGTGTCAGCACCGCGGTTCTGCACGTCGGCACCGCGGTTCCGGAATTCCTGCAACCCTCTGAAGTTTCAGCACCGCGGTCCTGTCCTTTGGCACCGCGGTGCTGTGCCTGAATTTCACAACACGCATTTTTCCACTTAACCTCTTCTTTTTCTACAAGTTTCAACAATATTCCGCAAACCCAAAGATGTCTCACATGGCCATCATATAACACATAGTCTCATTCTACTTCGGATAGTCCTTAGCACATTGTACTTCCTTGGTAATCAAAGTCACATTCCTAAGGTCCTATTACAGTTCCTCAAAATCGATAATACCATTTCTAATCGGCTCAACAATCATCAACATCAATCACAAGTGGTTTATACTCAAACCAAGGAATCATCACCTCTAATATACTTCACATATACCATGTACTTTAACCACGATCACACATAAAATACTTTACTCTTGAAGGTCTTGTCTATCTAAGGTCTCAACGATTATCCAATACTCTAAGATCCTCAAATATTTCATGTCACAAGCTTACATTATATCTCCTCGTATACAGGCAAGATAGCTTCTCAATATCTCAAAATCCTGTTGTCTTAATCACAACAACTCTATTCACTCCATACCAATATTATTCGTGCATCTAACTTAAGCATACAACACCGCTTAATCTAACTATATGGTATGTCATTAAGTCAATTAAACATGATCCCTAAGGGTTCATCACCCTTCCCACTAGCTCATCACCTACTAATTATACCAAATTAGCACATATATAACCTTGATGTGGATTCATTAAACTGTTTCACACCTTCCAAGCAATTTAAAAAGCTTAACCATCACATGATAACCCACGATTGCTTCAGACAACACACACATGGCCCCAAATAAATATGTCCGCATAGATGTACATCATCATACCAACTACACAATAATTTTACCAACCTGGATACCAAGTCCAAATATTCTTTTCTGGGCCACTGTCGCTTTCTTTGGAGCCATAGTTGCAACCACAATAACTGTTAGGGAGGGATCATCCTAACGACATAGCTCTATCGCACGACCTTAGAATAAGAAACATAGAAACGAATTCTAAATGTCCTGTAGCCTCCTTTTTATAGGTGTGGTGCACAACACACCGATAACCAAGACTCTACTAGACACGATCTGTAGACATTTCGAGGACTAACTGCTCTGATACCACTCTTTCATGACCCGAACCCCGGGACCGCGACGGGTGCCCTACTTGGACACTCTTCTACCCATACATCACATGTAACCAGCGGAAGATAAAGAAAACTCATCATTTTTTTTCTTTAAAAGTAAAATAGGCAAAGCCGACAAGGCCGCCATTATATATAAAACAACCCAAAGGAACTACAATTTTACAACTCACGCAAGTCTAGCCCACATATAAATACAGACCTCTAAGAGTTTGGACAGTAACCTATTACGGGACAAGGCCCCGCCGTACCCCTGAATATACATAAGTCTACTACCAAAGACCTGTACCAAGATGACAAGCTCCGGAACAAGGGAGCCATCTCAACAAGCTGGGAAAGGATCCTAAGATCGCGGATCCACAAACTGTGTACCTATACTTGCGGGCATGAATGCAGCCTCCCGAAGGGGGTCAGTACAACGGTATGTAAACATGAAGTACAGTAAACAAGATCATAGTTGTACATAAGAATGACAGGGGAAAGTATGAAAACTCAAATACCAGATCCTACCATGCCATATAAAAATAAGAGCCAATTGTACCTTGTATCACTGTACCACTGTATCACTGTACCACTGTACCACTGTATCACTGTACCTTTTTAAAATATGCCTTTTAAAAGTGAGATCAACCGTATCATTTCCAAATACCATTTCAAAATATGGAATCAACCGTACCCCTTTCAAATATGAAATCATTATCATTTCAAAATATGAAAGTCGTGTCACAATCAGGGTCATCCGCCCTCAGAATCATTATGCAATCCTACTTATGGGACTATTTCACCCACATGGGACTCGAACCCGCATGGGTCTTGTGGACCCACAATAAGCATCTGTACATGATACTCGCATCACGGAGAGCTAATCCATGGAATGTGTCCTGGGAATTGAACCCGCATGAGACCCGCAGTGAGTGTACACGATAAGCATCTGTACACGATACTCGCATCACGGAGAGCTAATCCATGGAATGTGTCCTGGGAATTGAACCCGCATGAGACCCGCAGTGAGTGTGTACCATCTCACGTCATGGGAGCTACTCCATGAAATATATATACAACGTTGCCGGCCCTCTAGTGAGGGACGCGGTGATGTGGAAATATAACACTCGCACGAATGGCTATTTGAGCAAATATGCAAGTTTAAATATCAAAGTCACGTCAAAATCAGGGTAACCTGCCCATAGAATCCTTATGCAGATCCTATTCATGGTACTATTTCACCCGCATGGGACTATTTCACCCGCATGGATCTTGTAGACCCGCATAGGAAATCTGTACCCGATACCCGCATCACGGAGAGCTAATCCATAGAATGTGTCCTGGGAATTGAACCCACATGAGTCCTTCAACCCGCAGTGAGTGTGTACCATCTCACGTTATGGGAGCTACTCCATGAAATATATATACAGTGTACGACATATTCCGGCCCATTCTGTGACTCGGTGTAATGTGCTATAAGTCAAATAAAATACGACATGTTCCGGCCTATTCTGGGACTCGGTGTAATGTAAATGATTGTACACCTATAGCTATCACAAGTAACTATATACAATTTAAATCATCTATGACTCTTATTAGCACAATTAGAATGAACTATCTTTTTAGAAAAACCAAGGCAATGTCATGCCTTCCTTTTTATAAACACCAAGGTAATACCATACCTTCTTTTTTAGAAATACCAAGTACTATCCCGTCATGTAATATCAGGGATTTGAATCCCAAAAGTACCATATACGTCCGCCGTACATCCTTTCCTTTATAAAACGCCAAAACACTAACACTTGTAGCATCAAGGCACTTACTCTTTCAAAACCAAGTGACTTCTACTTTTAAAATCAAGACAAGTATACTCTTAACATCAAGTTACTACCACCTCATGTACCACGTGAAATCTAGATTTGTCTCGCTCCTCTGACTAACATTATGGAAACATTTGTATAGTGATAACCGATCCGAATTGGCAAATTAATCCATGTATGAGTCGTGATTAATATATATCATGAGATTTTATCTAATCAGCTGTGAACCTAGAAAATGTAAAATGAACTGGTTATATCTTAGTTTCTATGCAGATGGATGGCATTCTACTCATTTCAATATATTTGATTGTTGATTCCTTTTTCATTAACGCTGAAATGGCTTGTTCGATACATTTTCTCATTAGTGATGTAACTAGCAAGATCAATGCGACTCCAATACTTCCTAAAAACTCTTACCAACATCTCCCATAAGACTTGGTAAGGACTTACGAATCATTTATACATGCCTTTAGCATAAAATCAATAACATGAATACTCCTTAACTTCTTAGGGTAGAATTACTTTTGAAACAATACCACAGTTATGGTTCACACAAAGAACATGCCAAAAGAGAGAAGGAAGAAGTTCACATACCTCATTGACGACTAACCAACACGACAAGTAGAATACGCCCCGAATAGGTACTTCAACCTTATCGGCTATGTTACATCCCGTATTTCCAGAGTATGTATATGAGGACGTACGTACGAGAATACGACACAAAAATTGGAAAGGAAGAAAGATGTGATTTTTCGACGGAAAAGTTTCCGGATTTTGTGAAGGAAAAGGTTCGTTAATGGGAATTGGATTCCCAGATTTGGTATTTGGACTTTTTAGAATATTTGAGTATTATGAAATTTTATTTCCGAAATTGGTCACGTGGGGCCCACGGGAAAATTTACGATTTTGTGGGGCCCACTTTATTTTCGGATTTTTGGCATTACGGATATTTTCGGAAGATGAAATATTTTGGACGAGTAGGGGGGCGACACGTGTCACCCCCGTGTGGCCATGTTGGCCGAATTGGAGAAGGGCAAGTGGACGTTTTTTTAGGTGGACAAGTGGCCCATTTTTGTGGTGGCCACTTGTCCCACTTTTGTGGTGAACACTTGGTTGGCCAACTACCCACACACATGTACCCATCCTCACCACCCACTTGCATTAATCTTGACCCTTGATTCTTCTATATATACCCCCTTAGGTTGAAGACAATTTTCATCCCACACTTAAGCTTCCAAGGCAAAATACTCCCCTCTCCTTTGTAGTTGTTTTCGTCTCCCTTCCCCCACTTGAGTAGAAAATACTTTGGGTATTATTGTATAATCCCAAATACCTTGGCCTAGTATCCCTAGTAGTATTCCAAAGTTATTTCAATACTAGGAGCCCGGAAATACTACTTTATTCCAATAGTCGCAAAATGAAACCCTAGAAAATCTTCATAAGCTTGGTTGAAGTGTTAAGAGAAGTTGTTTAGAAACTTCTAAGGGTTGCTTGGAGCGGGTTGGAACGTAAGGAATTGGAGCTAAACGTTGCTCAGGATCGACTTATAAACTTGGATAATTTTGGGCTTATCGAGGTAATGATCTTTGTCCTCCTATTGTAATTGGATATTACATGTCAGAGTAATGTATAGTTGAGTATACTATATGTAGAATGAATATGGATAAGAATTGAACTGTATTTACATAGATTTGTATTTACTGATCGTAGTATTATTGTGGAGTAGAATTGTACACGTCAGGTTAGGCGTGTAACCCCCGGGATTGTTGGTTTGCAGCGTGCCTCGTTACGAGGAGATTTATGTGGTTGCGGGAGGTGCCGAATTTTCCGTAGAATAAGGAATCTTGTATCTAGAATTATTCTACGAAGAGATCTAGAGGTTGATAGGCGTTTTGTGGCCTTTTAGGTTGAAGTACTACGAGTAGCGTATTCTACTTGAAGGGTGGAAAAGGCGAGCAAGGTTGAAAGTGCGTGTAGCGTTTTGCTAATTGTCGATAATCGTCGCGAGGTATGTGAACCTCTTCCTATCTTTTCTAGCATGATTGTTATGAACTATGTAGTGCGGTAGAGCGTACGTGTTCTAAGTGAATTTGGTTGGTTTCTTGATTTTAAAAGATAAAGGACTTGACTTATATTTGACTTGATATGATATATGAAGAACTCGAATTGTGTAGAAAGTTGTGAAACCTCATTCGCGAGTAATGCGTATTTGGTCTTTAAAAGGAACTTGATTTCTAAAAGAAAAGAGACTTGAGGAATCGAAGAGTTTTGGTTTAAAAGAGAGACATGGTTTTGTCTTAAATTGGTTTAAAACATAAAGTGTTATAACAGCTTTATGGGAAGTTAGTTATAACGACTTTATGAAAGCAAAAGAATGGTTTTATCATTGGTTTTAAAATGGTAACTTGATTTAAGTATAGGTTACTTGTTTTGAAAAGAGTAAGTATTTGAGTTTTAAAGAGTATACTTGATGTTGTTTTAAAAGAAAGGCACTTGGTTTAAAAAGTATAGAGTACTTGATTTTAAAAGTCTTGTAAAGGTTTTTACGAAAGTAAAGTAATTTGGTTTGAAAAGGAAATGTGTTTTTGATACTACAGTATTAGTATCTTTTACGTAAAAGAGGTCTTTTTGAAAGAATGAAAGTAGGTATTATTTTGGGTTTGAAACCCGTATTGTTGACATAAAATGAAAGTACCTTGAGTTGTGTGTAACTTGCCTATGTTTGCGTGTGATAGCCTTGTCGTGCTAGTATTGTATTTCTATACCACCGCGTCTCTCGATGGAGGGCCGGCTGATTTGTTATGATCTTACTTGGACGTACCGGCAGTGACGGAGGATTCCACGGGTGCGCTCCTGTTGATAGCGTTATTCCATAGACTAGCTCTCCATGAGGTTTTACTGATTCGGCCTTGGTATCTGGTGGTTGGCTTTCGTACTTGCCCCGTCTCGTGGCTGATTCGGCCTGGTACTGGTAGTTAGCCTTCGTGACTTGCCGTTCGGTTTAGTGGCGAAGTCTCGTGATCGACCTTGGTATCCGTAGTTAGCCTCAGATTGCCCCGCCATTACGTGACACGGCTTTGGTATCCGGTAGTTTGCTTCGTACTTGCCCGTGACGCCTTCGTGGCGAAGTCTCGTGATCTGACCTCGGTATCGTAGTTAGCTCGTACTTGCCCCGGCCACCACGTGACACGGCTTTGGTATCCGTAGTTGGCTTTCGTACTTGCCCGTGACGCCCGTGGTTTGGTTGTATAGTATTGTTGAGTGCGGCTTTGGTATCCGGTAGTTGGCTTCGTACTTGCCGGTCGATTGATGATGCGGCTTTGGTATCCGTAGTTAGCCTTCGTACTTGCCGTCACGGTTTTTATAACACAGTGGACACGTGTTCATGTGTACTTCTTGGTGTTGTTATATCATAGATCGCCAGCGAGGAAGGTATTCCACGCATGATTGATGTTGTGGGCGTGAGACCCATTGTTATATTTGAGTGATGACTTTGAGGCGTGAGTCCCGACTTGACATATCGCTACATATTATGTATTGTAGTTTGGTTATCATATATGTCTCTGCTTTATATAGACTACTATGATTTCATTTCTGATATTTTCAGCCACATACTTGGTACTGTTGTCAGCCTCGACTTTCGGGCTGCGTTCATGCCGCAGGTAGAGGTACACCGGTTGTTGATCCTCGCTCATAGGATCACAGTTCAGCGTTTGGGAAGCTCCGTTTTCTCCGGAGGCTTATCTTTGGTATAGTCCCCTGTCGTTGTAGGTGCTTACATTCAGGGGTATGGCGGGGCCCTGTCCCGTCATAGTTGTTATAAAATTCATAGAGGTCTGTAGTACTGTTGTTGGCAGGGTTTGTAAAAGGATTTAACTGTTCAGGTATATATATATGCAGAAAGGTAACCGTTTTGGTTAGCCTGTTTCTTATTTTATCTTATTTCATGTTTAAGTTTTTATTTCCGCTGATTTTCTCTGATGTTGTATCACTAGGGTGCCCGGGGTAAGGCACCGGTCGCGGGCCCGAGATCGGGTCGTGACAGGCTATTCCACACGCTAAGTAGAAAATGCCACAAGTAGTACTTCAACCTATAACAACAGTAATAATTCTATCAACTTCATACACACTAGTATAATACTTATACCAAGTAATGGTCCTCTTATTCTACGGAAATTTAGGCAGCACTTCCCCCGTTTATACGTACTTTTCCACCTTTTCCAAGGCCCAAATTCAACAACCAACAAGCCCCATTTAAGGCACAATCAAAACAGCAACCAAAGGGGATTACACTCCAACTTAACGTGTAAAATTCTACCCCTCAATTATATAAAAGCAGTCTATAAAACATTCCATAATTAGCCAATATTAACGGTACAATATGAAGCCTTTAACACCCTTATTCCTTAGGACTTTCATTAGCCATTTTACCACATTAAACATGCAAGTTGGTGGCTGATTTTCCAGCATATATACAAGCCTTAATTCCTTTAATCCAATTCTCATTTCAACATGTTATATAAATCATATAAACTATTGACAATAATATTTCCTTCATTATATAACATGCAACAAGTGAAAATAACCACAACAAGACCAACGAATCTCAATGGCCGAAACTGACATGTTTCGGCCCCAACATCCAATATTGTCCAAACCTTTTTTAATCTTCTTTCTTTTTAGTACAAACTCATTTATACATTACTACAACATGTAATCTTCAATTACTTCAAGTGGAAAATGATCTTTACCTCAAATATGCCCAAAACAGTCCATTTTAAAGTCGGTCATTAGATAGTCTTAGCTCTTATTCTTCAAGTTTCAATCACAAATATGTATCCCTTAAAAGCTTATAACCAACTTCCCTTCACGTTTCAACACCAAAAAGTTGAAGAACAACCCTAGGGTTTCAAGACCACTACACACGACTTCAAGGGATTTTGAGGTTAATGGTGTTTAATTGTCACGACCCGAACCCCGGGCCCGTGACTGGTGCCCTACCTGGGCACCCTCCTCTAAGAGTTTTACTGAACTATGACGGGACAAGGCCCCGCCGTACCCATAAATGTACAAAAGCCTATACTGATTACCAAAATGATAAGCTCCTGAACATATGGAGCTATCCAAAAACTCTGAGCAAGGGTCCTACACTTGCAGATTACCGTACTGTGTACCTAAACCTGCGGCATGAATGCAGCCCCCCGGAGAAAGGGGGTCAGTACGAAGAATGTACCAAGTATATGAAACAATAAGTACTATAAAAGAGATCACACAGTCCATATATAACAGGAAGCAAGTATGATAATTCAAAACAACAGCACATTGAACCTTGCAAACATGCGAGTAATGCAATCCTTTTTACTTTTAAGTTATGCCTTTAACAATGAGATTAACTGTGCCACTTTAAGTCATAACCACACTGCACCCTTTCATTAATGAAATCACTACCGTTTCAAAACATGAAGGTCGTTCCAGTGCCAGGGTCAACCACCCTCTGTATTATAATGTAACCTATCATAGGATTATTTCACCGGCAAGGGACTATTTCACCCGAATAGGTCACGTAGACCCGCAATGAGTCATCGGTACACGATACTCGCATCACGGATAGCTAATCCATGGCTTATATATCCCGGGAATTTAACCCGCCTGAGTCTATCCAACCTGCCGTGAGTTTGTACCACTCACACCATGGGGAGATACTCCATGATATCTCTTTAACCAAGTTGACGGCCCTTTATGGAGGGACGCGGAGATGTGGAAATATGACACTTGCACGAATGTCTACATGAGCAACCCATATACAAGTAAACCATTCTTGACCTTTATTTATAAAATGAATAAACCATCATTTTAGCAAACCAAGACAATACCATGCCTTTCCTTTTTACACAAGCCAAGACAATACCATGTCTTTCCTTTTTACACAAACCAAGACAATTACCATGCCTTTCTTTTTACACAAACCAGGACAAATTCTCTTTTAAACAAGCCAAAGTACTATCAAGGCACAAATAGAATAATTCTCTTTTAAACAAGTCAAAGTACTATCAAGGCACAAATAGAATAATTCTCATTTAAACAAGCCAAAGTACTACGTACGTCCATTCTTTTTAAAAGACTTTTTTTTTATATAAAACCCCAAGATACTAACACCCGTAGTATCAAGGCATATCTATTTTTCAAATTAAGTTACTACACCTTTAGAAATTCATTTCAAGGCTTTGAAACCAAGTAACTTCTAATTTCACAACCTAGGCAACTCATGCCTATCAATCAAATAGACCACTCTCTTAACCTTTCATAAAGCCGTTATAATTCTTTATGTATTAGACAAATTCATTCTTTTTATAACCAAGAGACTTATACTTTTAAAACCAAGTATCATATACTTTCAAATCAAGTTTCTTAACTTTAGAAATCAAGTCTCTCAACTTTAAAAATCAAGTAGCTTATACTTTTAAATCCCAAGTAACTCACACCTTTAAAACAAGTTACTTCTCTTTAAATCATGTCATTTTTCCTCTTTTAAATCAATTAAGTAAATCACTTTTTTGACTCCCCTAAAGCCGTTATAACTAACTTTCCATAAAGCCATTATAACAACCTTTAGGTTTTGGAACTAAGACACTAACTAAGAGATTAGGAAACCACTTCCTTTTTAAGACTCCAAGTAAAACAACCTTCACTTTTGAAAATCCAAATATTATCAAGGGAATGGATTATAACAACTTCTAATTTAAACATCCAAAGTACCATCAAGGAAGTATATAGAACAACTTCTATATTAGGCAATCCAAGTACAATCAAGGAGTAGATCATTTAAGGAGTGGATTTACTTACTTTACCATAAGGA
The DNA here is from genome assembly GCA_029844215.1 of Przewalskia tangutica. Classification (NCBI taxonomy): domain Eukaryota; kingdom Viridiplantae; phylum Streptophyta; class Magnoliopsida; order Solanales; family Solanaceae; genus Przewalskia; species Przewalskia tangutica. The sequence goes on along the minus strand of CM056725.1, from coordinate 17,582,783 downwards.
ATCATGCTAGAAGAAGAGGAGATGGTTCACATACCTTTTCGGCTTAATCCACAAGCTAAGTCGAATACACCGCACGTATAATTGTCAACCTATAATGACCACAACACGACTATCAACTTCTAGTTTCTAACGTAGAATGATACTAAGTATAAGGTCTCTTTTTCTACGGAAAATTGGGCAGCACTTCCTTTGTTTCTACGTACTTTTCCACCTTTTTCAAGGCCCGAAATCAATAACCAATGTGCCATATTTAAGGCTCTTCACATCAACCAATCAAAGGGGATTACACGCGTTACAATACGTGTAAAATTCTGCCTCACAATTTATACCAAATAGTTCAATATCCAAAGCCATTCTCGGCTAACATGCACCACAATGTAAAGTCCTTTCCAATTCTTTTTCCATCCAAGTTGTTAAGTCTAACATGTTATATAGTCGTAAACAACTTTAACAACTATAATTCCTTATTTATATAACATGCGACGACTAAACTAATAACCAAATTGAATTACAATTTCAAGGGCTAAACATGCTAGTTTCAGATTAGTGGTTCCAATATCCATAACACTTATCAATCTTCATTATACATATCTCATGCTTGTTTATATCCATAACTACAACAATAAGTAATCTTCAATCATTAAAACGACAAGATTGTTACCTTGATAAGCCCTTATATAACTCCAAGATTTAAAGTCGCTCCTTAGAAATCTTAGCTCCTTTCCTTCACGCTCCAATCCGCTATTTGAAGCCCTTAGAAGTTCACAAACAACTTCCCTTCCATTTCCAATACAAACTTATGAAAACAACTTTGGTTTTCATCTTGCGACTAACGTGAAAACGTCATTTTTCCGGGATCTTTCTATTGAGATATCCTTATAATACCTCTAGGAACCTTGGGTTAAAGTATTGTGAATTATGAACCACAAATGAAAAAAAATTGTGTGGAGAAGGCATGAACCCGAGAGCTCACAAGTCTTGCACAAAGTTTTCTTAAATTTTCTCTAAGTATGGAGACTTGTCTTGCTACTAGTGTAGTATATATAACACAATGGAGGGCCTAGATTAAAACACTTGTGTGGCTTGGATGAAGAAATCTAAATATCTAGTCAAGTGGGCAAGTTGACTTAGTCAATTATCTCAAGCTTGTCTTCAAGACTTGATCATCCTTCTCTTGGTCAAATGACCTCTTAGCCCTAGGCTAATATCGATCAAGACCATGTGGGGGGTGACACGTGTTTCCCTCCCATTAGTCCATAAAATATCGAAACCCTCGTGGGCCCCACAAAATGTAAAATTGCTCGGGTGGGCCCTACGTGACCAAATTCGTAAATAAATTTCCACAATGATAATAAATTCCATACTCCTCAAATAATGCATTTTAAGAATCTAATTCTCATCAACGAACATTTTTCCTTTCCGAAGTTTGGAAGATTTTTCCTTCGGAAAAACAATTCTTTCTTTCGTACCAATTTAGAGTCCTGATTCCTTACGTACATTCTCTTAAACATGTCCTTGAATTACGGGATGTAACATTACATTTGGCTTAACACTTGGTTAGGGACCTAATCTTGGATCAACAAACTAAACTTGGAAGATTTTATAATCTTGTTCATCTCATTCTTCACTTGGGCCGAGAGAGAGAGAAAAGAGAGATAAAATATTTGTGAAATTATTCTAAGTGTTGGAGTCTTGCAAGCCTCTCATGTATATAGATATTTAGTGTAGCAAGACAAGTGGATGGGGCACTTGACACCCTCCTATTGGTCCAAGTGTTGCCTCGTTTCCCAAAAATATCTCCATAACAACGTGGACCCCTCGGAATTGTGAAATTTTCGGCGGGCCCCATATTATTAGATCCGACCCTTCATAATCATATACTAATCCCACAAGTCAAATTTGAGAATCAAATTCCAAGTTATTAATTTTTTCCTTCACAACGTTCCGAAATTATTCCTTAAGAAAAAGTAATTTTTTTCCTTCAAAAATTCAAATCTTATTTCCTTACGTACGTTCTCATATCATTTACTTGGAAATACGGGGTGTAACAATTTAGCATACAGTTTCTCATGTTTCAAGGTTTGAAGCACTACTCTCAGATGTTCTTCATGTTCTTCAACACTCTTGCTGTAAAATAGAATATCATAGATGAATACAATCACGAACAAATCTACATATTGTTTAAAGATTATGTTCATGAGATCCATAAAAGTTGTTGGGGCATTGGTTAACCCAAAAGACATGACCAAGAACTCATAATGGGCATATCGAGTTCTAAAGGTTGTTTTGGATATATCATCCGGATTTATTTTCAGCTGATGATATCCCGAACGGAGGTCAATCTTGGAAACATAGCTAGCTCCTTGAAGTTGGTCAAAACGATCATCGATTCTTGGTAATGGGTATCGGTTCTTGATCGTGACCTTATTGAGTTGTCGATAATCGATGTACATTTGGAGCGATCCGTCTTTCTTCTTCACAAAAAGGATTAGTGCACCCCATGGGAAATCATTAGGCCTTATAAAGCCTTTATCCAGAAGATCCTTCAACTGTTCTTTTAACTTTCACAATTCAGCTGGGGTCATTCGGTATGGAGGAATAGAAATGGGTCTTGTACCCGGAATTAACTCTATAGCGAACTCCACTTCTCTATCCGGATGAAGGCCTGAAAGATCTTCAGGGAAAACCTCCGAAAAATTCCGAACAATAGGGACATCATGAACTTTGGGGGACTCTTTTTGGGTATCCATTATACTATCCAGGTATGCGTACTCCACTTCGTCACTCCTTAATAACTTTTGAGCCCTAACGTAGGAAATAAGCTGACGTAATAATATTCCAATCCTACCCTTGATAATAATTTCTGGTTCCCCGGGGAAAGATAACTTTACAACCTTTTATCGGCAATCCAACGTCGCATAACATGCTGACAACTAGTCCATACCCCAAAAGAATGTCAAAATCTACCATATCAAGTAATACCAAGTCTACTATTGTCCCTCTACCATTTACTTCTAATGGAAAACCTTTAATTACCCGAGAGGCCCAAACTAAGGTACCTATTGGTGTCATTACTTCAAAGGGGTCACTTAAACAAGATGGTTCTATATGCAAATTCTTAGCAAAACCCATCGACACATATGAACATGTATAGCCAGGGTCATATAATATAAATGCAGGAATATTTGAGACCAACAAAATACCCGTGACCATTGCATTATATGTTTATGCTTCATTCTTCGGGGCAAAGCGTAGAGCCGGTTAGAATTGTTGGGTCGTTGACCTCTCTGACTCTGGCGGGACTGATTTCTCTGATCTCTCTTATGGACAACTGTAGTTGCTTTCGACCTCCCCTGAATAGGCTGAGTTTTGGTTCTCTTTTTGCAATCTCTAGCATAGTGGCATGATACTCCACAGTTATAACATGTTTTCGTTGAGAGCCAACATTCTCCAACGTGTTTCTTCTGATAAACCTTACAAACTGGTGTGTCACATCATGTGTTAGGGTTGGTGTCCTTGTCCTTGATAACTTGGTGATTAAACCAACTATTCCCCTTAGGCCTGAAATGAGACTGGCCTACAGACTGGTACGGTCTTGAATAACACTTACTAACCTCTTGATTCTAGTTTTGACTCTGATTAAATGATCCTGACGATCTAAATCTCTTCTGTGAATGCTTTCTTTTTGTTTTAGCAAAACCTTTTACCCCCATAGCCATATCGACAATCTGAAGGTAAGTTCGATCGTGGGCTAATGCCACTACCTTCTCTGCTAAGTTCGGGTTTAGACCATCAACAAACCTTTTGACCTTCTCCCTTTCTGTAGGAACAATGTGTGCATTGTATGCTGAGAATCTCGTGATTTGGGTATCCTATTCCTGCACACTAAGGTCCCCTTGTTTCAACTGTTCAAACTCACGCATGAGCGCATCTTTTCTGGTGTTTGACATATACTTTTTAATGAACGTGACTTTGAACTCCCCCATGTCATCGGTGGTGACATCGGGGAACAAATTCTTCTAAAATTTCTCCACCACACCCTGCGTCGTCCACTAAACATGCGCTTACCAAATTGACGCCCTGCATCTCCACACATCCTAGGGTAAACAGTAGGTCTTCTACCTCGTCGAGAAACACTATTGGGTCGGACTTGGAGTCCTTCCATGTGTAGATAGGTTCCTTCTTCTCATAAAATTTGCCCATAGTGTATCTGGTACAGACTGACCTCCTGTTACACCCCGTAATTCCATGACATTGATTTGAGGACATGATTAAGGAAAGAAGATTTGAATATTGGAAGGAAAGAATTATTACATTTTCTTAAAGCAAAATTTCAGAAAAATGTGACAACGAAAAAATTATTAACTTGAAGTTTAATACTTCTAATTGAATTTATGGACTTGGTATTGGATTATAAGGTATTGGAATTGATAATATGGGGTCCGACAAAAATTTCACAATTTCGCGGGGACCTTCGAAAAATTATAATATTTTGGACCAATCGGAGGGCGACACGTGTCACCCCTCCACTTGACTTTGACTTGGACTTGGACTTTAGATATTTTGAAGACAAGTGGGTCCCACTCTACTTGTCTTGCTACACTTGTAGATATTTATATATATCAAGAGAGCTTGCAAGACTTATCTACACTTAGAAAATATTTTCATTACACAAGTTCTATCTCTTCTGTTACACCCCGTAAGTTCAGGACATGTATAAGAGAATGTACGTAAGGAATCAAGACTTGAAAATTGGTACGAAAGAAAGAATTGTTTTTCCGACGGAAAATCTTCCGAACGTCGGAAAGGAAAAATGTTCGTTGATGAGAATTGGATTCTCAAAATGCATTATTTGAAGAGTATGGAACTTATTATCATTATGAAAATTTATTTTTACGGATTTGACCACGTGGGGCCCACCCGAGGAATTTTACATTTTGTGGGGCCCACAAGGGTTACGAAATTTTATGGACGAATGGGAGGGCGACACGTGGTACCCCCCCCCCCCCCCACATAGTCTTGGACGATTTAATGCAAGGGTAAAATGGTCATTGACCATGGTAGATGAATAAGTCTTCAAGCTTGAGAATATTGACCATGTCAACTTGCCACTTGTGTAGTTATCCAAGTGTTCTTCATCCTAGCCACACATATGTTATAATCTTGACCCTTCCTTGTGTTATATATACACACTAGTAGCAAGACAAGGTCTTCCACACTTAGAAAAATTTCACACTTGTTCTTGCACTTATAGTTGCTCTCGGGTTCACCCTCAAATCCACACAAAATTTTTGTAGTTTTGGTTCTTTATTCACAAGACTTTAACCCAAGGTCCCTAAGGGTATTGTAAGGATATCTCAATAGAATGATTTCGGAAAAACGACGTTTTCACGTTAGTCGCAAGGCGAAAACCTAAGTCGTTTTCCTAGTTTTTGATTGGAAATGGAAGAGAAGTTGGTTGTGAACTTCTAAAGGCTTCAAATAGAGGATTGGAGCGTAAAGGAAAGGAGCTAAGAATTGTTAAGGAGCGACTTTGAATCTTGGAAATTATAAGGGCTTATAAAGGTAACAATTCTTGTCGTTTTAGTAATTAAGATTACTTATTGTTGTAGCTACGGATATTAGCAAGCATGAAGTTTATAGTATGAAGTTTGATAAGTGTATTGGCTATTGGAACACTAATCCGAAAACTAACATGTTTAGCCTTTGAGATTACAATTCGATTTGATTATTAGTTTAAGTCGTCACATGTTATATAAAGAAAGAATTATAGTTGTTGAAGTTGTTTATGTCACGACCCGATCCCGGGCCCATGACTGGTGCCTTACCCCGGGCACCCTAGTGATACAACATCAGAGAAAACCAGCGGAAAATAAAACTTAAACAAGAAACAAGATATATGATCATAAAACAGGCCAACCAAACGGTTACCTTCCAATAAAATATATATAAACAACTCTTTCAAAACGAACAGTTTAATCCTTTTACAAACCCTGCCCACAACAGTCCTATAGACCTCTAAGAGTTTTTATACAACATGACGGGACAGGGCCCCGCCATACCCCTGAATGTACAAGAACCTACAACTCAGGGTAACATACCAAAAGATAAGCCTCTGGAGAACGGAGCTTCCCAACGCTGAACTGTGATCCTAAGAGCGAGGATCGACTACCGATGTACTCCTACCTGCGGCATGAACGGCCCGAAGGAGGTCGATCTACAACGGTACCAAGTATGTGGAATCGAAAATCTGCGATTAAATCATAACAGTCTACATAAAGCGGGAGACATGTATGATAACACAAATACAGTACGCAACATAAAAGCAGTCAAGTCAGGGACTCACGCCCTCAACGTCATCACTCAATATAACTATGGGTCTCACGCCCACAACATCAATCATGTTCGCATCATGGCGCGTGCCGGAATTACGCATCGGTGTAGACATGTCCATGATGCAACAATAATAACAATACCGCATGACCACATGCCCGAGTCGCCTCGGTGTAGACATGTCCATGTAACATCAACAACAATATCTTGGGTGATCAACCCGCGCGTGGCCACATGCCCCGGTCTGCATCGGTGTAGACATGTCGATGTAACCCCAATAACCATATATCGGGTAAGCAACCCTGCCGCATGGCCCCATGCCCCCGGAAGTCTGCATCGGTGTAGACATGTCCATGTAACACCAACAACAATATACCGCACAACCAGGCTATCACAAACAAGCTCAAGCAAATTACCATACTTCTAGACCTTTATAAAAGATCCACTCTTTCTCAAGAAGTCACCTGATATCAACATTTGCACAACAAAGGCTATCTCAACAAGCATAAGCAAGTTATACAACAACAAGCATAGGCAAGTTATACATAACTCAAGGTACTTCCATTTTATATCAAAGTCCGGGTTTTAACCCTAAAGTACTACGTACGTTAAATTCCTTTTAAAGAGATCCATTCCTTTTATAAAGGTCACCCGATACCCGTAGTATAAAAAATAGAGTGACTCACATTTTTAGGTAAACCAAAACACTTTCCTTTTAAATAACATTCTTTGCCCTAAAATTCCTTTTTGCATAATTTCAATTACTCTGTTCTCTTTATTTTAGAACAGTTTCATATTTCATAGTCTTAATCATTTAAGAATATAATTATCTTTTAAACAATATAAGCAACATATGTCTTATAATTGAGCCGTTTATTATTGTATACAATAATCTTATTCTGTGACCATGATCTAGGAAATGTAATACAATTTTGTCTTATCTTAGCTTATGCGGATGGAGGTTTCTCTTGGTTTTAATAACAATTAGTTATTTGTCAATACACTTTCCTTTATTAAGTATTTGTGGTTTTCGACACTTATTCTCATTTCCGAAATCAGTAAAACATTATTCTTTTTAAAACCAAGTACTCATTACTCGCGAATGAGGTTTCACAACACTTTTAACAAAATATTAATAACCAAGTAAAACAAGTTAAGTCTCTTATCTTTCAAGATCAAGTCTCTTAACTCCTACAATCAATAAACCAATCTTTTACCTACATAGAGTCGTTATAACTAACTTCTCATAAAGCTATTATAACACCCTATGTTTTAAACCAACCAACTCATTTAGCACATGTACGTCTACCGTACTACATAGTTTACAAAGCATCATGCTAGAAGGATAGGAAGAGGTTCACATACCTCGCGACGATTATCGACAATAAGCAAACGCTCCGCGATCAGTAACGGCTGGCCGTTTCCACTCTTCAAGTAGAATACGCTACTCGTAGTACTTCCACCTATAAGGCCACAAACGTCATTAACTTCTAAATGCGGTTCACATTCTGAGAAAATTCGCAAGACCTCCCCATGGCCGCGTAAATCTCTCTCTCTATCGAGGCGGCTACCAAGCCAACCGGGGTTATACGCCTAACCGGACGTATACAATTCTACTACATAGAATACCACACAAGTCTCATTGTGTCTGATCTATGTAATTGATTCGATTCTCTTCTTTAAATTCAGCTTAAGTCAAAAGACATTGCCAATAACTACGTTGATTCTATATAGTATACTTCAACTATATATTCCTACAACATGTAATTTCCAATTACAATAAGAGACAAGATTATTTACCTCGATAAGCCCAAAATTATCCGAGATAAAAGTCGATCTCGAGCAAGTTTTAGCTCACTCTCAGTGCGCTCGATCCGCTCCAAACAACCCTTAGAAGTTCTAACCAACTTCTACTTAAATACTTCAACCAACTATGAAGATTTCCTCAGGGTTTCGGTTTGAGACTAAAAAGGACAAAAGGTAGTATTTCCGGGCTCTACGTATAGAGGTAACTTTTGGAATACTACAAGGTATAAGGGCTAGAGTATTTGGGCATAATAACAATACTTGGAGAGTATTTCTAACAAGAGGGGGGGTACCCCTCGGCTAGACACCACAAGGGGGGAGGGGAACCTCTCGGCCAAAGGCCACTAGGAGGGGGAGGGGGAGAGGCTTTGGACGAGAGCCACAAGAGGGAGGGGAGGGATTTCAAGACTTAGACAAAGTGAGGAGTGGATGAAGAAGTTCATCTCTAAGGGGGGGTATTTATAGGGAAGCCAAGGGCCAACCAATGGCCAAGATCAAGCCATGTGCAAGGCAAGTGTAAGGCCTTGATCAAGCCAAGTGCACCCTAACCCTACTCCACAAAACAAGGCACCAAACAAGCCATAAAATAAGGCACAAAACAAGGCCAAAACAAGGAGCCAATCGGCCATGAAAATGTGACCCAATCGGCCAACCCAACGTCCACTTGAGGGTGACAAGTGTCACCCTCTCGTTGGTCCAAAATGTTTCGTCTCCCGGAAAAATCCGCAAAAATCGCAAATGACATAGCCGGAATTTTCCCTACGCAAGCTGTGGAAACGTTTCGTCGAAAAACGACTCTAACCGGGTGTTGTGCACAAAATTCGGTCAAATGCCTAACTTTAAGGCTCAAATTCTACGTACGTCCTTACGTACATACTCTGGAAATACGGGGTATAACAGTTTATGACTATATAACATGTTTGACCTAAGAACTTGGATTGAAAAAGAATTGGAAAGGACTTAGGTTTGGTTATATTGTTAGCCGAGAATGGCTTCTGAGTATTGAACTACTTAGTATGAATTGTGGGGCAGAATTTTACACGTATTGTAAGGCGTGTAATCCCCTTTGTGGGTTGATGTATTGAGCCTTAAATGTGGCATGTTGGTTATTGATTATCGGGCCTTGAAAAAGGTGGAAAAGTATGTAGAAACAAAGGAAGTGATGCCCGATTTTCCGTAGAATAAGAGACCGTATATTTAGTATTATTCTACGTTAGAAACTAGAAGTTGATAGTCATGTTGTGGCCATTATAGGTTGACACTTCTACATGCGGCGTATTCGACTTAGCTTGTGGATTAAGTCGAAAAGGTATGTGAACCATCTCCTCTTCTTCTAGCATGATTCCTTATGGTAAAGTAAGTAAGCCCTACTCCTTAAATGATCCATTCCTTGGTTGTACTTGGATCGCCTAATATAGAATTTGTTCTATATACTTCCTTGATTGTACTTTGATGTTTAAATTGTAAGTTGTTATAATCCATTTCCTTAATGAAGTTTGGATTCTCAAAGGTGAAAGTATTTTACTTAAAGTACATAGAGTCTTGAAAAGGAAGTGGTTTCCAAATCTTTTGGCTAGTGCCTTAGTTCCAAAACCTAAAGGTTGTTATAATGACTTTAGGGGAGTCAAATGAGTGATTTACTTAATTGACTTAAAAAGAGGAGAAATGACATGATTTAAAGTTAAGGGACTTAAAGTATTTTGAAAGTTAAGAAACTTGATTTCTAAAGATTAAGAGACTTGAAGTATTTTGAAAGTTAAGAAACTTGATTTGAAAGTATGTGCTACTTGGTTTTAAAAGTATAAGTCTCTTGGTTATAAAAAGAATGAATTTGTCTAACAAACCATAAAGGGTTATAACGGCTTTATGGGAAGTTGGTTATAACGGCTTTATGGAAGGTTAAGAAAGTTGTCTATTTTGATTGATAGGTACGAGTTGCCTAGGTTGTGAAATTAGAAGTTACTTCATTTCAAGTCTTAAAATGAATTCCTAAAGATGTAGTAACTTAGTTTGAAAAATAGACATGCCTTGATACTACGGGTGTTAGTATCTTGGGGTTTTATATAAAAATGAGTCTTTTGAAAAGAATGGAAGTACGTAGGACTTAGGGTTAAAATCCCGGATTTTTATATAAAACGTAAGTGCCTTGAGTTTATACAATGAAAGTCTAAATATTTTATGAACTTGCCTATGTGTGCTGGTGATAGCCTTTGAGTGCAAGTATTATATTTTTACGCTGCCGCGATTCTCGGTTGGAGGGTCGGCTGTCTTGTTGTAAGTTTACTTGGACGTACCGACGGTGATGTGGGATTCCACGGGTATGCTTCCATTATGATTGATCCTTGGACATGCTTATACGATATGGAATTCCGGGGCATGCGACCAGGATGCGGGTTAGATTCCCGGATTATTTGTATTACTCCTTGGACATGCTTACACGATGTGGGATTCCGGGGCATGTGACCAGGAGGCGGGTTAGATTCCCGGATTTGTTTGTATTACCCCATGGTCATGCTTATACGATATAGGATTCTGGGGCATGCGACCACGTGGGATATTTTTATTCCATGGATTAGCCCTCCATGAGATTTAGTGACGCAGGATGGTCTGGTAGAGAGATTTTGTACTTGCCCTGGTCAGTGGCTGTCGTAGGATGGACTGGTAGATAGCTTTCATACTTGCCCCGTCGGTTATTGCCTGATTTGGTACGGTGAGCTCGGTAGATAGCTTCGCACTTGCCGGTCATATCTCGTGACGACAATTTGGATCCGTAATTAGCTTTCGTACTTGCCGATCGATTGTTGACAGTGGATCAGTAGTTGGTTTTTGTACTTGCCCCGGTCAGTTTTATGATGCAGGCTGGATCTGGTGGTTCTCTTTCCTACTTGGCCCGTACAGTTTTTAGGACACAGGTGGGACTTGGTGTTCATGTATGATTATTGGTGTAATATTATATCATGGACTGCCGACAGTGAGGAAGGATTCCACGGGCGTGGTTGATATGGGCGTGAGACCCATAGTTATATTTGAGTAGTGACTTTGAGGGCATGCGTCCCTGACTTGATATGACTGCTTATGTATTATGTACTGTAGGTTGGCTATCATACATGTCTCCTGTTGTGTTTTGACTGTTATGATTTCGTTACAGTATTTACTGTTTCACATACTTGGTACATTCTTCTTGACCTCGCCCGAGGCTGCGTTCATCGCATGAGTTTAGGTACGCGATTTGGTGATCTGCAGTGTAGGACCTGCTCGAGTTTTGGATAGCTCCATCATTCAGAGTTTATCATTTTGGTATAGTTCCTTGATGTGCTTTTATGCGATTATGGGTATGCGGGGCCTTGTCCCGTCATATTTCAGTAAAACTCTTAGAGGTCTATATTCATATGTGGGATTGGACTCATGTACAGTGTAGTGTCTGTTGATTATGTATATTATATGGCAGCCTTGTCGTCTTTTCCCTTGCATGTACGATGGTTTTAGAAAAAAAAATGAGGTGTTATTTTAATTCTGCGGTTTACTTGTGTCAGTTAGGTAGAAGGGTGCCCAGGTAGGACACCAGTCACGGGCCCGGGGTTCGGGGCGTGACATCTTCTCTCTCAAGATTTCGGCCAAGGGCCATTATTGAAGACCAATGTTACACCCCGTAGTTTCAGGATATGTGTTTAAGAGAATGTACGTGAGAAGATACAACTTTAAGTTTTATACGAAAGAAGGATTTCGTTTTCCTACGGAAAATGATTTCGAACCTCGGGAAAGAATAATATTTGTAAATTGAGACTCATAAAATTTATCGGAATTATGGAAATGTCGGGAAACTAAGTTTATGGACGAATGGGAGGGCGACACGTGTCACCCCCCCTACATAGGCTTGGACGAAATGGTCATGAAAATTGGTCAAGTCTTGAACAAGCCAAGGCTTGACATTGTTGACTAAGTCAACTAGCCAACTTGACATTAGATCTTTTAACCCCAATGAATCTAGGCCACACAAGTGTTCTAATCTTGACTATTGATACTAGTATATCATCACACTAGTAGCAAGACATTCTACACTAAGAAAAATTAGCCAAGAACTTGTTGTTCTTATGTGAAGCTCTCGGGTTTGAGCTAAAAGGAACAAGAAAAAATTTCAATTGTTGTCCATAATTCACAAGACTTTAACCCAAGGTCCCTAGGGGTATTGTAAGGATATCTCAATAGAAAGATCCTGGAAAAACGACGTTTTCACGTTAGTCGCAAGGCGAAAACCTAATGTTTTCTTCAACTTTGAAGATGGAACTTGAAGAGGAGTTCTTCATGAGCTTCTAAGGAGTGCTTGGAGCGGATTGGAACATAAGAAGAGGAGCTAAAAGTTGCTAAGGATCGACTTTTACGCTTGGGCATTATTAGGGCTTATTGAGGTAAAATATTCATCTTCTTAATGTAATTGAAGATTGCATGTTATAGTAGTTAAGTAATGAGCATGTGGTATATAGATTGAAGTTTGAAAAGATTTGGATCATGTCGACATGTTAAAACCGAAAATGGACAAGTTAACCATTTATGTTATAATCAATTTGGTCGATAGTTACAATCGTCGCATGTTAAGGAAGAAAGGATTTATAGTTGTTGTAATTGTTATTAAGTATATAACATGTTGGGATAACAACTTGGATTGAAAAAAGGAATTGAAAGGAAATTGATAATTGTAGTGAAAATGGTAGTCGAATATGGCTTGGAATTATTGGACAATTTTATATTGATTGTGGGGCAAAATTTTACACGTCCTATTAGGCGTGTAATCCCCTTTGTATTGTTGAATTGTTGGGTCTTAAATGTGGCATTTGGTTATTGATTTTCGGGCCTTGAAAAAGGTGGAAAAGTACGTAGAAACAAAAGAAGTGCTGCCCGATTTTCCGTAGAATAAGAGTCCTTATACTTAGAAATATTCTACGTTGAAAGCTAGAAGTTGATAGGCGTATTATGGTTATTATAGGTTGGCATTCTACGTGCGGCAAATTCAAGTTAGCAAGTGATTAAGCCGAAGAGGTATGTGAACTCTTCCTATCCTCTTGAGCATGAATCTTATGAAATGTATAGTACGGTAGACGTACGTATTTTAAATGAACTCGGTTTCATTTTGGTATCCTTGTATGGATTTTCGAAAGTGTAGTAACTCGTTTTCAAAGAAGTATATGTTACTTGACTTGAAAAGTATAGAATACTTGATTTGGGAAAAGTATTGATAACTTGATATTCTAAGTTAAGAAACTAGATTTCTAAAGTTAAGAGACTTGAAGTATTTTGAAAGCTATGTAACTTGATTTGAAAGTAGAAGTCTCTTGGTTATAAATAGAATGAATTTGTCTAAGACATAAAGAGTTATAACGGCTTTATGGGAAGTTAGTTATGACGGCTTTATGAAAGGTTAAAGATGTCTTAGTTTCTAAAGTATAAAGTTAGTATAACGGCTTTATGGAAAGTTGGTTATAACAACTTTATGGAAGGTTAAAAGAATGGTTTTCTCTAGTAATGTAAATAAAGAAATGACTTGAAATAAAGAAGGGCAATTTGATTTAAAGGTATCAATTGCTTAAAGTTTTAAAGTAAGGGTCACTTGATTTAGAAGCCTAGAAATGTATTTCTAAAAAAATGTAGTGACTTGTTTGAAATGTAGACATGCCTTGATACTACGGTCTACGGGTGTTAGTATCTTGGGGTTTTATATGAAAAGTGTTGACACCCAATTTTGACCCATCTTTTAGTTATTTCTTGCAATTTTAAGCATTTTAGGACACCGCATTTTAATCATCATTTTTTGCATTTTTATCTTTTTATTCTAAATTAAGCATTATATCTTTGTTAATATTATGTTTCTATTATTATTACACCATCGTTTATTCTAATAATATTTGCATCTCTTTAAATAATTAATTGGCATCCCATTTTAACTTTTAATTAGGCATTAAATATTTCTTAAATATTGTATTTTATTATTATTGCATCGGCATTTTTATTTTGATAATTTTGTATCTTTTAAAATAATTAATCCGTTTTGCATTTTTGTCAAACCAGTCCAGTCCGAGGCACAATCCGGATCAGTTCAATCCGCCGAAAACCGAAGCCCAAAAATGAGGCCCAATACACCTTTCATTTTTCCCCCCAAAACCCAAAACTAAACCTAAACCTAATCCCACACTATAAATAAAACTATTCTCTCCCTATAAAAAAAAACTCATCAACGCAGCCGCACCTCACCATTGTTTTACTCTACAACTCACAAAAAAATCTTCAGCCATCAACACACACACTTTTCCATTTTTTTGAACTCTCTCTCACACCAACATCATTTATCAACCCAAGCTCACCCTCACCGCTGCACACCCACTCTCCCGTCGCTGGTACACCACCATTTTCGGCGAACCTCAACCACAGTGACCCACACCGTCGACAGTCCTCACTGCTCTCCAGCAACCTCCATCGTCGACCACACCATCCCGTCGACCACCAACCCTCTGTCCGACACCACTGTTCCGCCGACCCCACTCTACTGTTTGTTTTCGGGTTTTGACGCTTTATATTATTGTTGGTTTGGACTGATCTTATGTTTTGGTTCTTGCCGGATTTCTGAAAACTCCGGCGACCGTTGGTTACTGCTGCTACTGTTTACTTTCTGTAGGACTAATTTTCTGGATTATTGAATCTTGCCGGAGTTTTCAAACTCCGGCGACCTTATTCTTGACTTTATCTTTGGTATTTGTTGTCTGTTTGGCTAAGGGACTGATTTTCGAATTTTTGGGTATCTGGACGGAGTTTTAAAAAAACTCCGGTGACGTTGGGAAATTTTCGACGATTGGCTACTGTTCCGTTAGACTGCAGTTGGACTGATTTGGGCTGTGTTTGTATGCTGTTATTGGCTTTGCTGCTTGTGACTGATGTTTTTTGTCGTTTTTTGTGGTTCCTGTTTGATGATATCAAGTTGTTGTTCGACGCTGGTCATCTACTGTTGTCCACAAATTTGCAATTTTCATTTGTCTTATTAAACTGATTTTGAACAAGATACTACATTTGATGGCCAATGAAAAAGTTATCCGTCGATTTTTTAGGCCTCCACAATTGCAAAGACGGAAAATAAAATAAAATGAATCTTTCTGGGCGTTGGTGATTTCTTCTACTTACACAGGATAACCAACATGCGCTGGCGGGGCGAGTTTTTACAACCGGACTTGTTTAGGATGTCCCACTTTATTTTATATATCTGAGCCCTCCGTGTTTAAAACTATTACTGTTTTGGCGTGGATTTGAAGGTTTTATTTATTTTATTGTTTCTAACAATATTGGTTGATGAAGGAATCTTCGTCTGATTTTCAAGACCTCCCTGTATAAAAGACGAGTTTTTTTTTGGTTTTAACTTATTAACTCTTGTCATTGCTTTAGAATTATTCATTCTATTACTAATACTTTTACTAAGTGTTTATACAGGTACCCGGAGATGCATTTCAAAAAGAATGTCTCGGAGTTTTATTTTATGTCGCATTAATTTTAGTTTTATTATTCTGTATTGCATTTTATTTTAATTGTAAATTATGAAAACTGCTTAGAATATGTAAAATAAAAAGGCAATAAATAATTAACCTTGGTTTGAACGGATAACCGCAAGTTAGCGGATCTTAAAGGATGCCTAATCCCTTCCCTTTAGGATAATAAAGAACACTGATCCAGAATCTTATTAATTTCGCAGACCATTAAATGGAGATTAATTGCAGTATTTTTATTGCAATAAATCAAATGTCCTAATTCACTTAACTAATTAGGTGGTGACTCCTCAAAATCAGCATTATTGCTCCATCCAGTGAACCGCGCCAAAGAGCAATGTTGTGGATACCGTTCAGACACCGAGTTAAAAAACGGGCGCGACAGCATGACGACTCCGCTGGGGATATCACGTTCTTGACCATAGCAAATCCAGGTTAATTAAATATTGTTATACCCCGTATTTCCAGAGTATGTACGTGAGGGCGTACGTATAATAATTTAAGCCTTAAGGATTGGCAAGGATCGAAATTTGGGCACAAGTGCCGAAAAGAATCATTTTTCGACGAAACGTTTTACAAGACTTGCGAAGGAAAAATTCCGGCTATGTCATTTTTAATTTTTGCGGATTTTTCCGAGAGACGAAACATTTTGGACCAACGGGAGGGTGACATGTGTCACCCTCACATTGGAAGGAATTGTGGGCGGTAGTGGACGATTGGTGGCATTGGTTAGGTAGGATATTTTGTGCAAGTTGGTGTGGTAGATGGATAAGGTACACATGGTTAAATCCTGGCCCTACACTTGCCTAACACTTGGATTGATCTTGGTCATTGGTTGGCCATTGCTTGACCTATAAATACCCCTCTAAGTTGAAGACTTTCTTCATCCAAACTTGAGCATTTTTCTAAGTCTCAAAATACTCCCTCCCTCTTGAGGTTTCGTCCAAAGCCATCCCCTCCCTTTGAGAAAGGCCCTCACGAGCACCCCTAGCCTAGTTGTTTTAGAAATACCCCTCCCTTTGGTAGGGAAATACTCTCCAAGTATTGTTATAATGCCCTAAATACCTTAGCCCATATACCTTGTAGTACTTTCCAAAGTTACCTCTATACGTAGAGCCCGGAAATACTATTATACTTTCCTCGATCGCAAACCAAACCCTAAGGAAAACCTTCATAGTCGGTTGAAGTGTTAAGTAGAAGTTGCGTAGAACTTCTAAGGGTTGTTTGGAGCGGGTTGGAGCGCCCAGAGTAGGAGCTAAACGTCGCTCAGGATCGACATCTATACTTGGATAATTTTGGGCTTATCGAGGTAAATAATCCTATCCTTCTAGTGTAATTGGAAATTACATACTGTAGTAGTATCGAAATGAATATAAGATTCATAGAAGAGAATTGAACTGTAATAGAAGGATATTACAGAAAAGACTTGAACTGAAATCGCATCAGAAGAATATTAAAGTAGAAGATTAAACTGCATTTACATAGGACCGTATTTACTGATGACTAATAACCTTTATTGGTTGAATGTTCTGCGAGTAGCATGAACTACTTGGAAGGTGGACAAGGCTAGCCGGGTTATAGCCGTGGAGCGTTTTGCTTATAGTCGATAATCGTCGCGAGGTATGTGATTCTTCCTATACTCTTGAGCATGATATTTTAAAGGAATATATATATATAGTACGGTAGACGTACGTGTGGCAATGTCTTTTGACTTAAGCCTGAATAATAAGAATCTTGAAGTATTTTAAAGGAATATATAGTACGGTAGACGTACGTGTGTTAACTGAACGTAGTTATACGGCAATGTCTTTTGACTTAAGCCTGAATAATAAGAATCTTGAAGTATTTCAAAAGAATTAAGAAACCTTTTTGAAAGAAGAGTAATACTTGGTTTTGAAAACATAAGAGTTATACTAGCTTTATGGGAAGTCAGGTATAACGTCTTAAGAGAGATAAAGAGAATGGTTTACTGATTTTTAGAAGTTAAGAGACTTGATCTTAAAAGATAAGAGACTTGACTTAATATGAATTTTGTGTGAAACCTCATTCGTGAGTAATTAGTACTTGGTTTTAAAAAGGAATAATGTTTCTTGATTTGAAATCGAATAAGTATCGAACAAACCATCTGCATAGCTAATAAAGTGGAAATATATTGAATAATTAAGTATTATTAAAACCAGTAGAAACCTCCATCCGCATAGAAACTAAGATGAGACAAAATGATATTACATTCCTAGATCATGGTCGCTTAATAAGATTGTTTATAAACAAGAATAAGCGCTCACACCTTTATGGCATATGTTTCTCAATTGTTTTAAAAGAGATTAAGACATTGAACTATGAAACTTTTCTAAAATAAAGAGACTTGAGTAATTGAAATTGGGCAAACTGGAACTTTAGGGAAAAGAAAGGCATTGTTTTAAATTAGTTTAAAACATAAAGTGTTATAACAGCTTTATGGGAAGTTAGTTATAACGACTTTATGAAAACAAAATAAGGGTTTTATCATTGGTTTTAATGTGGTAACTTGACTTTAAAAAGAGAAGTGTTTTGGTCTAAAAAGAAGGCATGGTATTACCTTAATTTGGTTTTAAAAAGGAAAGTATGGAAGTTGTTTTGGTTTACTTAAAAGATGTTAGTCACTCTATACTACGGGTATCGGGTGACCCTTGTAAAAGAAATGGATCTTTAAAAAGAATTTAACGTACGTAGTACTTAGGGTTAAAACCCGGACTTTGACATAAAATGAAAGTACCTTGAGTCATGTATAACTTACCTATGCTTGTTGTTGTGAAACTTGCCTATGTTTGCGTGTGATAGCCTTGTCGTGCTAGCATTGTATTTCTATACCACCGCGTCTCTCAATGGAGGGCCGGCTGATTTGTTATGATATTACTTGGACGTACCGGCAGTGACGGAGAATTCCACGGGTACGCTCCTGTTGATAGTGTTATTCCATGGACTAGCTCTCCATGAGGTTTCTTACTGTTCGGCCTTGGTACCTGGTGGTCGGCTTCGACTTGCCGCCTCGTGGTGATTCGGCCTCGTACCGTAGTTAGCCCTCGCACTTGCCCGTTCGGTGTAGTGGACGGTCTCGTGATACGCTTGGTACACGGTAGTTAGCCCTCGTACTTGCCGATCGCCTCGTGGCGGCCTTGGTATCTGGTAGTCGGCTTTCGTACTTGCCCCGTGTCAGCTTCGTGGTTTGGTTGTATTGTATTGTTAGTACGGCTTTGGCATCAGGTAGGACTTGGTGTTCAGGTGTACTTCTTGGTGTTATCATATCATAGACTGCCGGCAGTGAGGAAGGTATTCCACGGGCATGATTGATGTTATGGGCGTGAGACTCATCGTTATATTTGAGTAATGACTTGGAGGGCGTGAGTCCCTGACTTGATATAACTGTTATATGTGCGTACTGTAGTTTGGTTATCATACATGTCTCCTGCTTTATATAGACTATTATGAATTCATTTACGATATTCTGATTCACATACTTGGTACTGTTGTCGACCTCGCCCGGGCTGCGTTCATGCCGCAGGTAGAGGTACATCGACTGTCGATCCCCGCTTTTAGGATCACATTTCAGCGTGTTGGAAAGCTCCGTTCCTTCGGAGGCTTATCTTTAGTATGTTACCCTGAGTCTGTAGGTTCTTGTACATTCAGGGGTATGGCGGGGCCCTGTCCCGTCATAGTTGTTGAAAAAAAATATTAAGTGCATGCTTGTTGTAGGCGGGGTTGTAAGGATTGTAATCGTTCAAAGGTCGATATATATATAAATCTTTGAAAGCAAATCGTTTTGGTTGGCCTATTTTCTTTCATCTTGATCTATATCTATTTATATGTTTAAGTTTTCATTTCCGCTGGTTTTTCTCTGATGTTGTATCACTAGGGTGCCCGGGGTAAGGCACCAGTCACGGGCCCGGGTTCGGGTCGTGACAAATATGGCGCTTTATATTGCTTTTATTTTTGCAAATACTTTGTATTGTTTGCTTTTCATTTTTCGTAAATAACTGCTTTAATTGCTATTTATTTTTACTGTTTTCCTTAAACTGGCATCCCGCTCATATTTCCTCCACTCTGGAAAAATCACATTGTCACAGACTACACGCGCTGGTGTGCTTCGCGCACCCTCAAATTTCATTCAAGACACCCAAAATTTAGGAGAGTTGGCGCCTGCGTGGAGTTAGATCGGTTCATCTGATCAGCCACGTAGCCTTCTCACTCGAGTTGTTCGCTCGGGAACCTTGCGTCTAGTAAGCCAAATCTTAGAAAGCTTAAGATAGAGTTATACCACCCTTTTATATTAAGTCATGCATGCATAAACCTTAGGTGGGTTAATCCTTAGTATTAACGTCACAATTAGAAATCCACCAAACTTGTCGACGGGTTTCACAACCCAAAGACCCATTAGCATACTATGTGTAGCGTGATGATGATAGACGAATCCCAGCCTGATCATGACATGCCGAAATTGGAAAAAGTGCACCGTCATTTGGTCGCTGTTTCCAACAAAAGCATTAATGTTTAGCAACTTTGGTCAATCTATCCCAATATCGCATATCTGGCGTTTAGGCCGACCTCTGGCATAAGAGATGTCTCATGCATATTAGGCGCACACTTGATTTGCATGCTTTTGTTTACTGTTGTTGTCGCTAGCAATTCTGTACATATTATTTAACGCAATAATTACCCTTTTAACCCCATGTACATATCATGCTACGTGTTTATAACTCCGGCCACGAGCATTCGCATTTTTGCACTTTTGTTGTCACAATGCAATCAGGACTTCTACTGCGTAAATCGCTCTTGAACAGCGCGATTTGGACTTTGTGAAGCATCAACCACCAGTCCGGTCGAACCAAGCAGGGGAGTCTTTGACTATATTGCCACACCCTTACATTTTATTATTTTTGTGGCTTGCCTACTCTCACCCATTTGTCATATTTTTTGCAGGAAGACCGTCCTCGCAAATAGTCGAGGGCGGCCGGAAGAAAATAAAAAAAGGAAGAAAAAGAAAAAGAAAAAGAAAAAAAAATCATTACAAGATTGAGCTGGAGTTATGTTGACGGAAAGAAGTCAGCTTATACCAGATTCAACGAAGCATCGCTCTGGGTCCTATATTTTGTATCTTTATACATATTCGCAAATTCAATTGATATGTCTAGTGTCGATTACATAATTTTTTATCATGCATTTTACAACATAATCATCCCGAACTACGCGTGTCTGATTCTCACCATACGGTGTGATACGTAGGCAACTCATCTTGGGTTCGACACCACCAAAAAAAAGGAGGGGGACATATTTGGTTCACTCATTCATTGCATTTATCCAATCACGGACATTCATTATTGCATTTCATTCATTCTATCATAGTCATTCATTTTTTTATTACATTCCTTTTACTTTGCATTAGTCTTATATTGAACAATCATTTGTTTTGCAGAGCTTTTACTTTTGCATTTCTTTCATGAATGAATTCTTTTTAAATCATACGTTTTATAACATATCTGAACGAACTACGCACACCTGATTCTTGTCAAAGATGAGATACGTAGGCAGCCCTATTCGGGTTCGGTACCATTTATTCAAAAAATACAAAATATTTTATTCAAAAAGCAAAAATATATATATATATATATATATATATATATACAAAAAGAAAGCTCTTTTAAGTATCATTGTTTGATTTTGGTGATACTAACACAGTTAGGAGTGTGCATAAGAAAGAACGAGTAATAATCAGCATGGGTGGACTTCGTGGTAAACCATAGATTCTTTTAGTACCTCTCACGCACACCTGTAATGACATTGTCTTGCATGCTTTCAAGATAAGAACGAAACCGACCTCATCGTTTCATATGCATTGTGTGGTGAGTTTTAGAATAAGTTCAATTGCATTGCATTGTGATCTAGAACTTGGCCCGAATGTTTGTTGAGGCGAAATCCTGAGTAACACTCGGTGTAGGAAATGACCGTAGGCTTTCTTTGACCCGTTTGAGCTTTTTCAGCCTACCAAATAACATTATCCGTAGTACACCCCTTTGAGCCTAAAGCCTATTCTTTTGAAAATCACATATTACACTTATACCCTTTCTGAGTGCGTACGCACTATCCTCCTCTTGGCACGACCTCCTTGAACGCTTTGGAAATGTGCAAGTGGCTGACAAAATTCGGCGTCGAAGTTTGCAAAGATAAAAATTGTCAAAGTCCCAAAAGGGAAAAGAAAACACAAATGACGATTTCACAAAAGAAGAAATCAAAAGCCCCGGCATTATAAAAAAAAGAATGAAATGAGAGAATAACTTTGGAAAAAAGGGGGCTCAAACGAAAGATTCAAAAAGAAGTCAGTACAGAAAAACTGGGACAAAAAGAAAGCAGGTCAGCATTAAAGCACACAAATATCAAGCACGGACGTAGTCCAACGCTCGAGGAAGGATTAGTCACTTTTTACCCAAATAATATTCATCCCTTCCCCCAAACCTACATTACAAGCCCGTGGCAATCCCTACATGATCTTATACTGAGGGTTCTCACATTAGTGGATACTTACATGATGGTCAAGCCTATGGTATCACAATTGCATGCATTGAACATCCTTTTGAGTGTGAGCGTACTTCTCTAAACGTCCCAAAATTCAAAATACTGGAATATATGTGAGAAATGGGACTTTCTTTCAGTGAGGGCATTTGAAACGTGAGATTATGTGTAGTTCGAAACATTGGCTGCAAGAAAGTGTGTCGATACTTAGGTATGTCTGAGGTACCATCTGAAGCTCTGTGAATTACCCTGGAGTCAGTCTCGGTTAGACTGAAAGTAATAAACAAAAATCCTTATGCACAATAATAATTGTTGGTATCAACTGAAGTCAGAACGTGATGCTGTTTTTCCACTTTTTTTAAAAAAATAAAAAATAAATACATATATAAAAATTATCATTTTTTGCATCACGAACTACGCCTTGACCTGATCCCTCAGCGGGATACATAGGCGGCCACATTGGCTTCGGTCTCATTTTTGAAAATTGTACAATCATTTTTGTGTCGCGAACTACGTCTTGACCTGATTCCCTCAGCGGGATACGTAGGCGACCACATTGGCTTCGGTCCACATTGTTTGAAAACCTATAAAAATCCTTATTTTTTGCGTCACGAACTACGTCTTGACCTGATTCCCTCAGCTGGATACGTAGGCGGCCACATTGGCTTCGGTCTCATTTTTGAAAATTGTACAATCATTTTTTACATAACGAACTATGTCTTGACCTGATTTCCTCATGAGCATACGTAGGCGGCCTAAGTCGGCTTCGGTCACACCATTAGAAATCTTCCCATTGGCTCGCGTGCGACAGAATGCATTTGATTATTCCGAAAAGAGATATGAGCAATTTCCGTCAGAGTTAAGTGCGTGCAGAGACTACATCAGCATCAACAACATTCAGCAAGCATTTACAGCATCAAGCAAGTCCGTGCAGAGACTACATCAGCAATCGCAACATTTAGTAAGGATTCACAGCATCCAGCGAGTCCGTGTAGAGACTACATCAGCAATCGCAACATTCAAGCAAGCATTCACAAAGATCCAAAGTCCGCATGGAGATCGACAAGACTCGCAGATTCGATGGCATTCGCAACATTCAACACGTCCGTGCAAGGACGAAATCTCAGCATTTGCAACATCACATCAATACAACCGCCATCACGTTTTACAGGATAACATTTCTACTCATACAATTACATTGCTTATAAATTCATGCGTTATTATTTTTGCCTTAACAGTTATGCACTAACCGTTTGCTTAAGTCTAAGCATGCAAGCGTCAAGAGTCAAAGCTACAAAATTTACGTGAATCAACCACTCATTTCCTAAAACTCACAAGTTTTCTTTGAGTGCAGGATATTTATATCAGCAAAGGCGGGAGCAAAACAATAAGCCCATGCGGGTTACAAACGCACAACGTCTATGCAATGACGTTATCTCAACCCAGGCGAGTCACAAAGCAGGTACGTCCATAAAACGACACCATTTTATTATAAGCCTATGCAACGACTTCATCTATGCTTCGTCTATGCAACGACGAACATCTGCATCGTGTCTATGCAATGACGTCATTTCATGTAAGCCTATGCAACGGCTTCATCTATGTTTCGTCTATGCAACGACGAGCATCTGCATCGCGTCTATGCAACGACGTCATTTCATTGTAAGTCTATGCAACGGCTTCACATATGTTTCGTCTATGCAACGACGAACATCTGCATTGTGACTATGCAACGACGTCATTTCATGTAAGTCTATGCAACGACTTTATCTATGTTTCGTCTATGCAACGACGAGCATCTGCATTGCGTCTATGCAACGACGTCATTTCATTGTAAGCCCATGCAACGACGATCATCTGCATTGCGTCTATGCAACGACGTCCTTTCATTGTAAGTCTATGCAACGACTTCATATATGCTTCGTCTATGCAACGACGAACATCTGCATCGTGTCTATGCAACGATGTCATTTCATGTAAGCCTATGCAACGGCTTCATCTATGTTTCGTCTATGCAGTGACGAGCATCTGCATCGCGTCCATGCAACGACGTCATTTCATGTAAGCCTATACAACGGCTTCATCTATGTTTCGTCTATGCAATGACGAGCATCTGCATCACGTCTATGCAACGACGTCATTTCATGTAAGTCTATGCAACGGCTTCATCTATGTTTCGTTCATGCAACGACGAACATCTGCATCGCGTCTATACAACGACGTCATCTCATGTAAGTCTATACAACGGTTTCATCTATGTTTTGTCTATGCAACGACGAACATCTGCATCGCGTCTATGCAACGACGCCATCTCACGTAAGCCTATGCAATGGCTTCATCTATGTTTCGTCTATGCAACGACGAGAATATGCATTGCGTCTATGCAACGACGTCATATCTTCTAAGCCTATGCAATGACTTCATCATTTTTTGTCTATACAACGACGAGCATCTGCATCGCGTCTATGCAACGACGTCATTTCATGTGAGCGTATGAAACGACTTCATCTATATTTCGTCTATGCAACGACGAGCATCTGCATCGCGTTATGCAACGACGCCATATCTTCTAAGCCTATGCAACGACTTCATCATGTTTCGTCTATACAACGACGAACATCTGCATCGCGTCTATGCAACGACGCTATTTCATGTGAGCATATGCAACAGCTTCATCTATGTTTCGTCTATGCAACTATGAGCATCTGCATCGCGTCTATGCAACGACGCATTTTATTTTAAGCTTATGCAATAACTTCATCTATGTTTCGTCTATGCAACGACGAACATCTGCATCGCGTCCATGCAATGACACCATCAGCATCTACAAACACCTGTTGCATTTGAACCTCGGGAACAAACATCCTAGAGGCATTTCAGGGAACAAACACCCTATCTTTTCCAGCACCACATCACATGTAACCTAGTGTCAATCATAATTCGACACTGAGATAAATTTTGAATCTGCGTCGGCATTGTTTTTAATTTTACAGCATCACTGCAGCCCAGTGTCATCATGATTCGATACTGGGACAATTTTGAATCGACGTCTGCCTGCTTTAATTTTCTAGCATCGCAACAACCCAGTGTCCTCATAATTCGACACTGGAATAAATTAAATCTGCATCAGCTTTGTCTTTTATTTTGGCATCACAATGACCCAGTGTCATCATAATTCGATACTGGGATAAAAAATTTGAATCTGCATCAGCTTTTTGCCCATTCATTTTCTTGATCATTGTTTTAATTCTGACGATGGGGACAAAATTGGCTACAAGTCAACGTCTTTGTCCGAAAACTCTTTCATCATTTTCGGTCAAAGAGGGACAAGTTGTTGACACCCAATTTTGACCCATCTTTTAGTTATTTCTTGCAATTTTAAGCATTTTAGGACACCGCATTTTAATCATCATTTTTTGCATGTTTATCTTTTTATTCTAAATTAAGCATTATGTCTTTGTTAATATTATGTTTCTATTATTATTATTACACCGTCGTTTATTCTAATAATATTTGCATCTCTTTAAATAATTAATTGGCATCCCGTTTTAACTTTTAATTAGGCATTAAATATTTCTTAAATATTGTATTTTATTATTATTATTGCATCGACATTTTTATTTTGATAATTTTGTATCTTTTTAAATAATTAATCCGTTTTGCATTTTTGTCAAACCAGTCCAGTCCGAGGCACAATCCGGATCAGTTCAATCCGCCGAAAACCGAAGCCCAAAAATGAGGCCCAATACACCTTTCATCTTTTCCCCCCAAAACCCAAAACTAAACATAAACCTAATCTCACACTATAAATAAAACTATTCCCTCCCTATAAAAAAAAAACTCATCAGCGCAGCCGCACCTCACCATTGTTTTACTCTACAACTCACAAAACAATCTTCAGCCATCAACACACACACTTTTCCATTTTTTTGAACTCTCTCTCTCACACCAACATCATTCATCAACCCAAGCTCACCCTCACCGCTGCACACCCACTCTCCCGTCGCTGGTACACCACCATTTCCGGCGAACCTCAACCACAGTGACCCACACCGTCGACACTCATCACTGCTCTTCAGCAACCTCCATCGTCGACCACACCATCCCGTCGACCACCAACCCTCTGTCCGACACCACTGTTCCGCCGCCCCCACGCTACTGTTTGTTTTCGGGTTTTGACGCTTTATATTATTGTTGGTTTGGACTGATCTTATGTTTGGGTTCTTGCCGGAGTTCTGAAAACTCCGGCGACTGTTGGTTATTGCTGCTACTGTTTACTTTCTGTAGGACTAATTTTCTGGATTATTGAATCTTGCCGGAGTTTTCAAAACTCCGGCGACCTTATTCTTGACTTTATCTTTGGTATTTGTTGTCTGTTTGGCTAAGGGACTGATTTTCGAATTTTTGGGTATCTGGCAGGAGTTTTAAAAAAAACTCCGGTGACGTTGGGAAATTTTCGGCGATTGGCTATTGTTCCGTTAGACTGATTTGGGTTGTGTTTGTATGATGTTGCTGGCTTTGCTGCATGTGACTGTTGTTTTTGTCGTTTTGTGGTTCCTGTTTGATGATATCAAGTTGTTGTTCGACGCTGGTCATCTACTGTTGTCCACAAATTTGTAATTTTCATTTGTCTTATTAAACTAATTTTGAACAAGACACTACATTTGATGGCCAATGAAAAAGTTATCCGTCGATTTTTTAGGCCTACACAATTGCAAAGACGGAAAATAAAATAAGATGAAGCTTTCTGGGCGTTGATGATTTCTTCTACTTACACAGGATAACCAACATGCGCTAGCGGGGCGAGTTTTTACAGCCGGACTTGTATAGGATGTCCCACTTTATTTTATATATCTGAGCCCTGCGTGTTTAAAACTATTACTGTTTTGGCGCGGATTTGAAGGTTTTATTTATTTTATTGTTTCTAACAATATTGGTTGATGAAGGAATCTTCGTCTGATTTCCAAGGCCTCCCTGTATAAAAGGCGAGTTTTTTTTTGGTTTTAACTTATTAACTCTTGTCATTGCTTTAGAATTATTCATTCTATTACTAATACTTTTACTAAGTGTTTATACAGGTACCCGGAGATGCATTTCAAAAAGAATGTCTCGGAGTTTTATTTTATGTCGCATTAATTTTAGTTTTATTATTTTGTATTGCATTTTATTTTAATTGTAAATTATGAAAACTGCTTAGAATATGTAAAATAAAAAGGCAATAAATAATTAACTTTGGTTTGAACGGATAACCGCAAGTTAGCGGATCTTAAAGGATGTCTAACCCCTTCCCTTTAGGATAATAAAGAACTCTGATCCAGAATTTTATTAATTTCGCAGACTATTAAATGGAGATTAATCGCAGTATTTTTATTGAAATAAATCAAATGTCCTAATTCACTTAACTAATTAGGTGACGACTCCTCAAAATCAGCATTATTGCTTCATCCAGGGAACCGCGCCAAAAAGTAATGTTGTGGATACCGTTCAGACCCCGAGGTCAAAAACGGGCGCAACAAAAATGAGTCTTTTGAAAAGAATGGAAGTACGTAGTACTTAGGGTTAAATTCCCGAATTTTTATGTGAAATGAAAGTGTCTTGAGTTTATAAAATGAAATTCATTTTTGTATGATAATGAAAGTCTAAAGATTTTATGAACTTGCCTATGCTTGCTTGTGATAGCCTTGAGTGTAAGTATTATATTTTTACGCTGCCGTGACTCTCAGTTGGAAAGCCGACTGTCTTGTTGTGAATTTACTTGGACGTACCGACAGTGACGAAAGATTCCACGGGTATGCTTCTATTGTGATTGATCCTTGGACATGCTTATACGATGTGGGATTCCGGGGCA
Organism: Przewalskia tangutica; assembly: GCA_029844215.1. Taxonomy (NCBI): domain Eukaryota; kingdom Viridiplantae; phylum Streptophyta; class Magnoliopsida; order Solanales; family Solanaceae; genus Przewalskia; species Przewalskia tangutica. Next base: position 17,554,733 of record CM056725.1, on the reverse strand, counting down.
TGCGACCAGGATGCGGGTTAGATTCCCGGATTTGTTTTTATTACTCCTTGGACATACTTATACGATGTGGGATTCCGGGGCATGCGACCAGGAGGCGGGTTAGATTCCCGGATTGTTTTTATTACCCCATGGACATGCTTATACGATGTGGGATTACGAGCATCACGACCATGACGCGAGTTAAATCCGGGTGATATTGTTATTCCATGGACTAGCCCTCGTGAGGTTTAGTGACGCGAGATGGTCCGGTAGTTAGCTTCGTACTTGCCGATCGATGGGCGCGAGACGGTCAGTAGTTGGCTTCGTACTTGCCCCGTCGATTCTATGCACAGTTTGGTACGGTAGACTCTGGTAGATAGCTTTCGCACTTGCCTCGGTCATATCTCGTGACGGCAGGCTGGATCTGGTAGTTGGCTTTCGTACTTGCCCCGGTCAGTTGTTGACGCAGGATGGATCTGGTAGTTGACTTTCGTACTTGCCCCGATCAGTTTTATGATGCAGGATGGATCTGGTGGTTCGCTTTCCTACTTGGCCCGTACAGTTTTTATAACACATGTGGGACCCGATGTTCATATATACTTATTGGTGTTATATTATATCATGGACTGGCGGCAGTGAGGAAGGAGTTCCACGGACATGATTGATATTATGGGCGTGAGACCCATGGTTATATTTGAGTAATGACTTTGAGGGCATGCGTCCCTGACTTGACATGACTTCTTATATATTGTGTAGTGTAGTTTGGTTATCATACATGTCTCTTGTTTTATATTGACGGTTATGATTTCATTACAGTATTTTCAGTTTCACATGAATACTGAAATCCGGATAATCAGGCACTTCAAAATTTCACTAGATCTGAACTGTTTGGATCTAGGTAGTCATCGACTCCTTGATCCTCAGAGTTTTGATCATAACTTCGTTTGCGAGAGGTTATGTTGTTTTCCTTATATGGAAATGTGTCTTCAAAAAATCATGCGTTTCTTGATTCCATGATCGTACCTTCATAAATGTCCGGTACATTTGACTTATGCACTATGAAGCGATAAGCACTACTGTTATTGGCATATCCGATGAATATGCAATCTATAGTCTTAGATCCAATATTGACCTGTTTTGGCATATGTACTTTTTCCTTGGCCAGACAACCCCATGCCTTCAAGTACTTATAGGTAGGTTTCTTTCCTTTCCATAACTCGTATAGAGTCGTGTCCTTACCTTTGTGTGGACTCTATTAAGAATCTTATTTGCGGTAAGGACAACTTCTCCCCACATGTGTTGGGGAAGGTCTGAATTGATAAGTAAAACATTCATCATTTCCTTCAGTGTTCTGTTCTTGCGTTCAGCCACACCGTTCGATTGAGGTGAGTAAGGAGCCGTTTTTTGATGAACTATACCTGATTTGGTACAAAATTCTTCAAAAGGCGCTACATATTCTCCCCCTCTATCGCTACAGATTATTTTAATCCGTCCGCTTAGTTGGTTCTCAACTTCTGCTTTGTAGCGTTTGAATGCTTCAAAGGCTTCATCTTTAGTTTTTAGTAAGTAAAGGTAACAAAACCTTATGTCATCATCTATGAAAGTCACAAAGTACTTGTTCCCCCTCTAGTTTGAGAGAATTTCAAATCACATATATCAGTGTGTATAAGTTCTAGAGGAGCGGTTTTCCTTTCGACGGATCTAAAGGGACTCTTGGAAAGTTTTGCCTCTACGCACACCTCACACTTACGTTGAGGGTTTATATCGATAGACGGCAGAAATTCTAGCTTTACCAATCTTTGAATAGATTGATAGTTAACATGTCCTAATCTATGATGCCATAATTAGATGACTCAATCAGTAAGTAGAAGGTGCAATTTTATTGATTGGTGAAACAGAAGGCATTACTGGTGCAACATTAAACTTAAAGAGGCCTTCACAGACGAAGCCCCTTCCTACAAATGTTCCATTTTTAGTGAATACAAACTTGTTAGCCTCTAATACTAGCCTAAAACCAGCATTTACTAGCAAAGGTCCAGAAATTAAATTTCTTCGAATTTCTAGGACATGCATCACTTCCTTCAGAATCAGCTCATTCCCGGACGTCATCTTTAGGGTCACTTTTCCTACCCCCAGCACCTCTGAAGAAGAATTGTTGCCCATGAACAATTTCTTATCTGTGACTGGTGTATATGTGGAGAAATTATCTTTATTAGAGAAAATGTGACGGGTAGCACCCGTGTCTAGCCATCATTGCATCGGATTCTCAATGAGGTTAGCTTCAAGAACCACCGTTGAGAACTCCTCGATCATATCGTTGACGAGTGTGTCTTCAACGATGTTAGCATTGGCTTTACCTTTAGCCTTCTCTTTATTCTTACATTTTAGTCTGCCGCAGTCTTTGGCCATGTGACCAACTATACGACAATGATTACAATTTCCCTTAAACTTTTCAGTTGTTTGGGGCTTGCCTTCCTTCTAAAACTTCCTCTTCTTGCTTGAGTTCCCTTTGACTTCCGTTAGGTTCGCCTTGGCCTCAGCGGGTTGTTTTCTCTTTGGCATGACCTTCTTATTGTCCTCCTGAATTTGGAGTTTGATAATAAGTTCATCTAAGGTCATCTCCTTCGTTTTGAGTTTTAGATAGTTCATAAACTCAGTCCACGAGGGAGGTAGCTTCTCGATTAACACCCCAACCAAGAATTGTTCGCTGGGCTTCAATCCTTCCAAATCCAGGTGATGTAGAATCATTTGAAATTCTTGGACTTGAGATGACACACTTTTGTTATCTACCATTTGAAATTTCAGGAATTTTCCAATGATGAACTTCTTGCTACCCGCATCTTGGGTGTTGTATTTCTTCTGAAGTTTGTCTCATAACTGCTTGGCAGTTTCAACGGTACAATATACCGTAGAGCAGGTCGAACAAACAGTTTAGAATATAGTTCCTACACATGAAATCACTATGTTTCCATGCTTCGCGAACCATCCTCATGTCGTCAGCGACATGGTTACCTTGGCCCCCTCCCGCTAAATCATTTGGCTGAGGGTCTATTTCTTCCTCAAGTAGTGGAGGGTCTTCAGTTAGGAAACGTGACATTCCCATAACCGTCAGGAAAAACAACATCTTTTGCTGCCTCTTAAAGTGAGCGCCCATGAACTTTTCAGGACGTTCATGGTGAAAACCAGCAGGTGTCGGGGCAGTAGCGCCCCATGGAGCAGTTGCAAAGGCGTTGGATATGACTCTAACAGGAGCATAGATGTTGTTGACGCCTTGGGCAGGAGCAAAGGTACTATAAGTGCCCGAAGCAGCAGAGGAGGAATTGGTTGGACCAAAACCAGTGTTGACACTCGTTGTGCCAAAAGCAGTGGTGACACTTGAAGTACCAAACGCAGTGGTAGCACTAGAAGTACCAAAAGCAATGGTTTAAAAGACATTAGGAATGCCATGATCAATGGTGACACTAGAAGTGCCAAAAACAGTGGAGTTGAAGGCAGCGTTAGTGTCTTGAGTAGTGGGATTGCCTTGAGCATTGGTGGAATTTTCAGCGTTGAATTGATTGAATTGATCTTGTCCAGTCATGTTATTGTTGAGACAGCGAATATTATCTTAAACTTGTGGGGAAAAAGTGTGGAAATAAATGAAATGAGAAATGTAACAACAACAACAAAATGTTAGAATCTGGAAATGAACAAAGTAAATTGTCTTGCTGAGTCGATTGGATGAACAATCTATCTTTAAGATAATATTGCCCCGTATATCTTTTCAACGGCGTAATGACAATTTATCTCCCAAGATAAAACAGCAATCAAACAAATGAGCCAAAGGGAACTCAAGTGTTTGCTTTTGAAGAAAGTTCTTTGAGTGTTTGTGATTGGAAGAGAGGAAAATAATTTCAGAGAATTGTTAAGTGTGAAGTGTAAGGTGTGTGTTTTTGCAAATGTGCCCAAGACCCCATTTTATAGTACGAAGAATATGATCTTCCACATAGCCAAGTAATGGCCAATAAAGGCCATATAATGCCTTGAATGTGGAGTAATAATTCAGCCAAATAATGGCTGAATTCATGAGCCCTATAATGGAGAATTAATGCTCCAAAGTCAGCCCAAAAAACAGTTTTCGTCCATCTTCCAACGGTCTGAAACGTCCGCAGCGCCGTGGCCCTGCAGACTGGCGCCGCGGCGCCGAAACTCCTGAGAGTTGGCGCCGTGGCCCTGCAGGCTGGCGCCGCGGCATTTTCAGACTCGTTTCATCTTTCACACATTGTACACGTCTTCCTTTCATTTACCAACGTGAAACCATTGTTATTTGGCCAATAACCATCTATTATCTTACGTCTCAAACAATTCGTATACGTACCAATATCTCTTCCACTTAAGGAAATTACGATCCTTGGAACTTTATGTGCACGTGTGTGGAAACCATGTTTCTGACGTGCGGAGCCCCAATTGTTCGAGTCATAATAAATATGATTATTTTTATTCCACATTTAGTAAATATCCAACACATCCCATTTTTATTATAATAGAACCAAACATCCTACAAGAAATTATCTATGCATTTTAATCCCTATATTACTAAATTTTGTACTACTAATCTTCATATTATAAACCCCTGCATAACTTAAGGGTCTTTTGGTTTGAAACAAGTTTATCCTCTAATTATAATCCGACATTCAATATGAATTAGATCATACATACTAAGGGTGACAAAACTAACCCATGAAAACATGAACCCATTCAATCCGTTTAAGTTTGGACAAGTTAATGACTAGTTCATTTATTAATACAATTTGCTTTGACCCGTCTAATTTAGTTCATATAAAGTTGAGTTGATTTGAGCTAAACATGCATGTAGCCTAAATTCATTAGCAGCCTTTTCAGCATAATAAATAAAAACTCTTTATAAGAAAACAAATAAGAAACTAAAATTTGGTACTGGGGGTTAAGACTCCCATCTTAACCTAATTCATGTCAACCCAAGTAACAATGATCTGCGTATTTATTAACTCAATCCATTTTGATCTGTTCGAATTCAGTTTGATATGTCCGTATATTTTCTCAATTCATTTCGACCCGTCTAAACTCAACTAACCCACCCATATGACATCTCTTAACAAAAGAATCTAGTTCAAACATTTTCATGATAGTATTTCTACATCACCAATCCCAAGTTTGTTCCTAAATGACTTTAAGTGACACATAAATGAGCATACTATTTTTACTCAAATGTTATTTTCTTGATGACATTACACTGAACTTTACAAGAGGAATCATGTGACTATCATAATAAATAGCTCTCTAACTCTTAGACAAATAAGGTAATTGCGTTTTGCAGGAGGAGGAACATTTATAGAAAACTATGGAAAATAACTTACGTGAAACTTATTATAAGAAAACAGGATCAATTCTTCACTAGAACTTCAGAACTTGGTTGAAAAATGGAGGAGCTGGATGTGATACCTAGCATTTTTCTTACATTGCTGGTTTTTATTATTATTGGTGTAGGCATTTGCATCACATTATGCACCAAGGAAAAAAGAGGTGTTGGAAATTTATTAATGTGAAATAAAGATTATTCTATTATTTATGACTCGAATATTTGGAGCTCCGCACGTCAGAAACGTCGTTTTCACACACGTGCACACGTTGTGCCAAAGATCGAAAATTTCCTTAGTGAAAGAGATATTGGTACGTAAACAAAATGTTTGAGACATGAAATGATAGATGGTTGTTGGCCAAATGAAGAGTGTTTCACATTGGTAAATGAAGGAAGAGTGTACGACGTGTAAAAGATTAAACGAGTCGAAAATCACCGCGGAGCCGCCAAGGGCCGCGGAGCAGCACCGTCGGAGTCGCGGTGCCTCCACCAAGAGTCGCGGCGCTAAATGTCTGTTTAGACACTAGAGCTCAGGCGCCACAGCGCCTCCCAGGCAAGGTCGCGGCGCTTCGAAGGCAGAATGGTCGAGGAAAACCTAGTTTTGGGCATTGATTCTCCATTACTTGGCACATGAATTCAACCATTATTTAGCTGAATGAAACCTCTCAATAAGTGTCATTACATGGCTATTGATTTTTATTAGTTGGCTATATGAGAGGTCATCTTTCTCATACTATAAATTGAAACTCTTGGCTCAATTGAAGAACACACTTGCAATAAGAAAATTCTGAGTACTTCTTCCTCTCCAAGCTTTCTTTCACACACTCAAAAGGTTCTTCTTTTGGTAAACATTTGAGTTTCCTTTGCTCACTTGTTCGTTGTTAATTATCTTGGAAGACAAGTTGTCAATCAACGTAAAAGGATACATATGGGGCAATATTGTCTTAAGGACAGAGTGCTAACACTCGACTCAGCAAATTCCTTGTTGTAATTTACATTTTGTTCTTGTTCCAGATTGTAATATTTGTATTGTTACTTACTTCCTATTTCCTTGTAACCATCATTGTACTCACAATCTTAAGACATTTTTCGATGTAAGTGACAAACAAGATGATTGGAGGAGAACAATTCGCTGCTCAATCTTCCGTTGCTGCTCAAGGCAACCCCAGTGCCTTTCCCACCACTTCTCAAGTCACGCCTAGTGCCTTCCCCACTATTGCACAAGGCTCAACTAACGCCTTTGTCACTTCTCAAAGGAACACTACGGTTCCTCCTCCCGCTGGATTCCACCATGAACATCCAGAAAAGTTCATGGGATCCAAATTCAAGAGATGGAAACAGAAGATGTTGTTCTTTTTTAATGTTATGGGAATGACATGTTTCCTAACAGAAGATCCTCCACAAGCTGGAGATGAAACGAACCCTCACCCAAATGAAACTGCTGGAGGGGGCCAAGGTATCCATGTTTTTACCAACATGAAGATGGTTCTTGATGCATGGAGTCATAGTGATTTCAAGTGTAAGAACAATATTTTCAACTGTTTGTCCGGCCCTTTATACACGGTGTATTGCACTGTTGGCACTGCCAAAGAGTTGTGGGATAAACTGCAAAAAAAGTACAACGCACAAGATGCGGGTACTAAGAAGTTCATCGTTGGAAAATTTCTGATATTTCAAATGGTAGACAGCAAAATTGTGATGTCCCAAATCCAAGAATTTCAAATGATTCTACATCACATGGATTTGAAGGGATGAAACCAAATGAGCAATTTTTGGTTGCATCGTTAATTGAGAAGTTACCTCCTTCATGGAATGAGTTTATAGGTTACTTAAAACTTATTATCAAACTCCATATTCAGGAGGATAATAAGAAGGACATGGCAAAGGGGAAGCAACCCGATGAGACTAAGGCAAATCTGGCGGAGGCCAAAGAGAACACAAGAAAAAAGTGTAAGTCCAGAAGGATAGTAAGGCCCCACCAACACAGAAGTTTAAGGGGAATTGTCATCACTGTGGAAAACCTGATCACATGATAAATGATTGTCGCAAACTCAAGAATGAGAATAAAGAGAAAACCAAGGGCAAGGCTAAGGCTAACATCGTCGAAGACACACTTCTTGACGATATGATTGAGAAGTTCTCGGCGGTGGTACTTGAAGTAAACCTCATTGAGAATCATATGCAGTGGTGGATGGACACAGGTGCTACCCGTCATATCTGTTCCAACAGAGAAGCCTTCTCCACACCAGTCACGGATAAAAAGTTGTTCATGGGCAACAACGTTTCCTCGGATGTGCTGGGGGTAGGAAAGGTGGTCCTGAAGATGACTTCCGGAAAGGAACTTACTCTGAAGGAAGTGATGCATGTACCTGAGATTCAAAGAAATTTAATTTCAGACCTTTATTGGTAAACACTGGTTTTAGGCTAGTGTTTGAGTCCAATTTGTATTCACTAAGAATGGAACTTTTGTAGGAAGGGGCTTCGTCTGTGAAAGCCTCTTCAAAGTTAATGCCTTATCTGTAATATCTTCTATTAATAAAATTGAGTCTTCTTCTTATTAGCTTGAGTCTTCCAGTTTATGGCATCATAGACTAGGACATGTAAACTATCAATCTATCCAAAGGTTGATAAAGTTAGAGTTATTGTCGACTATCGACGTAATACCTCAATGTAAGTGTGAGGTGTGCATAGAGGAAAAGCTTTAAAAGAGTCCCTCTAGATCCGTCGAAAGGGAAACCGTTTCTCTAGAACTCATTCACACTGATATATGTTACTTGAAGTTCGCACAAACTAAAGGGGGGAACAAGTACTTTGTGACTTTCATAGATGATAGTACAAGGTATTATTACCTTTACTTATTAAAAAGTAAGGATGAAGCCTTTGAAGCATTCAAACGCTATAAACAGAAGTTGAGAACCAACTAAGCGTACGGATTAAATCAGTTCGTCGTGATAGAGGAGGAGAATACATAGCGCATTTTGAGGAATATTGTGCCCAATCGGGCATTGTTCATCTAACGATGACTCCATACTCACCTCAATCAAACAGTGTCACGGAATGCAAGAATCATACTTTGAAGGAAATTATGAATGTCTTGCTCATTAATTCCGACCTTCCCCAAAACATGTGGGGAGAAACTGTCCTTACTGTTAACAAGATTCTTAATAGAGTCTCACATAAAGGTAAGGACAAGACTTCATATGAGCTATGGAAAGGAAAGAAATCCACCTACAAATACTTGAATGTGTGGGGTTGTCTGGCAAAGGTTGAATTACCTAGGCCAAAGCAGGTCAAGATTGGGCATAAGACTGTAGATTACATATTCATCGGATATGAAAATAATAGTAGTGCTCATCGTTTCTTAGTGCATAAGTCAGATGTACCAGACATACATGTGGGTACAATCATGGAATCAAGGAACACTAGTTTCTTTGAGGACTCATTTCCTAGAAAGGAAAGAGACATAACCTCTCGCAAATGAAGTTATGAACAAAGCTCCCAGGATCCAGGAGTCATTGATTGTCCGGATCTAGGTAGTTCAGATCTAGTGGACTCTGAAGTGGCTGATTATTCAGAATCTAGTGTTCCAAATTCTCAGGACTTGGAGGTTCCAGAGATAGAACAAAGACAAAGAAAAAGGGACAGGAAAGATAAGTCCTTCGGTCCGGACTTTGTAGCTTATATGGTTCATGACGAACCACGAACAATTGCTGAAGAATTGTCAACTCTAGAAGCACCCCTTTGAAAAAAACCTATAGAGAGAAGATAGACTCTATTCTGCGTAACCATACTTGGGAGTTGGTTGATCTTTCTCCAGGAAATAACCCGTTGGGTTGTAAATGGATACTCAAACGGAAGTTAAAAGCAGATGGATCTATAGATAAGTATAATGTCAGGTTGGTAGTCAAGGACTATCGACAAAATGAGGGTTTTGATTACTTTGACACCTACTCTCCGGTGTCTAGGATGACGTCCATACGAGTATTCATTGCAATCGCCGCATTGTGGTATTTTGAGATACATCAAATGGATGTCAACACAACATTCTTAAATGGTGATTTGGAAGAAGAAATCAATATGGATCAACCCGAGGGGTATGTGGTTCCTGGACAAGAGAAGAAAGTATGCCGGCTTGTCAAATCTCTGTATGGGCTGAAACAGCCCCCAAAGCAATGGCACAAGAAATTTGATAGTACTCTACTATCGAAGGATTCGCCATTAATAAGTATGACAAATGTGTCTACACGAAAGGAAATGCCATATCGCTCGTCATGATATGCCTTTACATAGATGATATATTGATCACATAGAGCAGTCCTGGGTTGATCCTAGAGACTAAGAACACGTTGAAATAATATTTTGACATGAAGTATATGTGAATTGCAGATGTCATCTTAGGGATCAATATATCTAAGACATCTGATGGACTTGTCCTATCTCAATCTCACTACATCAAGGATGTGTTGAAGAAGTTTGAGATGTTCGACAGTTCACCGATAATGTCACCATTGGATATAAATCAAAAGATTGATAAAAATTATGGTGTGCTCGTATGCCAGGAATGATATGCTCAGGTGATTGGTAGTTTGATATACATCACAAACTGCACCCAACCTGATATCGCGTATGCAGTCAATAAGTTGGCTAGGTTTACCCGTAATCCAAGTGATGACCATTTGAAAGCATTAAATCGGGTACTACGGTACCTAAAATACACGCTAGCTTACGGGTTACGTTATTCGAGATATCCAGTTGTACTAGAGGGGTATAGTGATACAAACTGGATATCTGATATAGAGAACACCAAGTCCACCAGTGGGTATATATTTATAATTGGTGGTGGGGCTGTGTCTTGGAAATCCTCTAAGAAAACTTGCATCGCACGATCCACGATGGAATCGAAGTTTATCGTTTTAAACAAAGCAGGAGAAAAAGCTGAGTGGCTTCATGACTTCTTAGAGGATGTCTCATATTGGGACAAACCCGTACCTTCCGTAATGATATATTACGACAGTCATTCGGCTCTAGGAAGGGCACGGAGTTCTATGTATAATGACAAATCTCGTCATATTCGATGGAGACATAAGATCGTTCGTTAACTGATAAGGTGGATACCCAACCTTACTGACTAGAGATCATAGGAATTAGGTTCAATGGGAAAACTAAGTCATAAAGGTTCAGTTGAGCGCTTCGGTGGAAGCAATAGCACTTCGGATGATGATTTCTGTAAAGAAACATGAATCTATGCTCGTTTCCGCGATAGAAATTAAGTTTTATCTGCAGTGTGTAGAGGTTAAGTTTCCAAAATCTTTAATGATCCTCGGTGGTTGAGGTTAGATTTGGGAAAACTTTTAATGGTTCCTAACACTTGTGAAGTGGGGTATATCAGGATACCTTATAGGAGACCACCTATTTAAGTGCGAGGACATGCCGCCTCAAATGAATGCACTTAAGAATCCAAGACGTGTCCACGGCCACAACAGACAAAACATTAAAGAAGAACAGAGTAAGAAAAGGTGTTGTGTTGGTGTCGTTGTCTTGGCTTATATTAAACATTGATGGTTCAATACATCACGTTCACCGCGCAGTAAGTAAGTCTGATGGTATTCAACTATGCAAAGTTCAAAGCCACGACTAACTATCCAGATGCAACATCGATTCGCCGAAAGATTGCTAGAAATGCACCTTGTGAGTGCGCCAAAATCTCTTTCAAGAGGGGATTGTTGGAAATTTATTAACGTGAAATAAGCGTTTTCCTATTATTTATGACTCGAACAATTGGGGCCACCACGCCGGAAATGTCGTTTTCACACACGTGCACATATTGTACCAAAGATCGTAAATTTTTTTAGTGAAAAAAATATTGGTACGTAAAAAAAAATGTTTGAGACATGAAATGATAGACTGTTGTTGGCCAAATGACGAGTCTTTCATGTTGGTAAATGAAGGAAGAAGTGTACGACGTGTAAAAGATGAAACAAGTCGGAAATTACCTCGGAGCCGCGAAGGGCCACGGTGCAGCACCGTCAGAGTCGCGGCGCCGGAGCGCCGCGATGCCTCCACCAAGAGCCGCAGTGCTAAATGCATGTTTAGCCACTAGAGCTCAGGCACCGCGACTCTTCGAATGCAGAATGGTCGACGGGAAACTGGAATGTTTCTGAGTTTTCGGCTGGTTTTGGGCATTGATTCTCCATTACTTGGCACATGAATTCAACCATTATTTTGCTGAATGAAACCTCTCAATAAGTGTCATTACATGGATTTTGATTGTCATTAGATGGCTAGATGAGAGGTCATCTTTCTCACACTATAAATTGAGACCATTGGCTCAATGGTAAACATTTGAGTTTCCTTTGCTCACTTGTTCGTTGTTAATTATCTTGGAAGACAAGTTGTCAATCAACGTAAAAGGATACATATGGGGCAATATTGTCTTAAGGACAGAGTGCTAACACTCGACTCAGCAAATTCCTTGTTGTAATTTACATTTTGTTCTTGTTCCAGATTGTAATCTTTGTATTGTTACTTACTTCTCATTTCCTTGTAACCATCATTGTACTCACAAGAGGAACCCCTTCTGTTGTTTCTTCATCTTTTGTCCATGTCAATGTCCACAGTGGCAGTCGGAACAAGCCGACTGCCACTGTTGGAGGTGACGGTGGAGCTGCCAAAGGTGGTCGCAGTTTCGAAGATCAGAGGCAGATACAAGATTTGAAATTGTCCAACTCAACGTTAAAAGTTCTTAATACTAAACTCATTATACTATAAAAGATTACTGAAATTTTAGTAATTTCAGTTGAATCGATTGAACATAGGTTACATCCGTCTCTACTGGACATGGCATCAAAGGTGTGCATGATGGTTCAAAAGGTGGTGGTTCCAGAGGTCAGAAGCAAATTCAAGATTTGAATTTGACGAACTCAACATCTAATGTTTTTAGCATTGTATTTCTAAAATCATAGGGTCCAGAATTACCATTTATTGAAGTTTTAGTAATTTTGTTTGGTGTCGAGAATACTAATTCAGTTGTATTGATTGAACGTCATAGGTTCCATCCTTCTCTAGATCTACTGAAGATGGCAGCACAGCTGTGCATGATGGCTCAAAAGGTCGTGCAAAAGATGTTACTATAGTTATTAATGGCATAAGTGGTAAGGTAAATATGATGGAGAAAAATAAAGTATAGTTTATTAACAGATTACCAACCAACCATTTACCAACGATATGATTTTATTGCTAATTTTCCAACCAATTAGAAATGCGTTAGTAAATTACTAACTGATTATTATTTGTTAGTAAACTTGCCAACAAATACTCCATCGGTTGGAAATATTTACCAACGGATCAAGATTGTGGTTTGTAAATTACTAACATATTAGAATCAGTTGCAAATATACCAACCGATTATTAATCCATTGGTAAAATTTACCAACAAATTCATCTTTAGTTGGTAATATTACATACGAATGCTGAATCAGTTAGTAATTGCTACCAACTGAGATCAAATCCATTGGTAAACTACTAAATTACCAACTGATATTGGATCAGTTGGCAAATTTACCAACTGAGGCTAATTGGCTTGTAAATCACCAACTGGTGATGAAACGGTTGGTAAATTTCAATAGCCAAAACAATTGATATTTTTGGGTGAACTTAACTTCTAATGGTCAAATTAATGATAGATTCTAAATCAAAAAAATTCGGACGAATCTAGCATTTAGTGGTAAATATATCTTTACTTATATATATTGTTCAATATTATGTTCACGGATAATATTACTAATTTCGTCAGCTCAAATGGTTATCATGATTCTCCTTTTGATTTTTTTAAAAGAAAAAACAATACATATGGTAGAAAGACTAATAACTTCTTTTCTTATTATTGACAATATGTCAATATTGGCACAAACTTCTTGTCCAACAAATTATTCAAATCTAGAATTATGTTCCTATAGCTCCTCGTAAGGCTTGTTTGAAAATCCATTATCGAACTTGATTAATCGTCATTTGTTGTATAAATTGAATAATGTTATTTTTGTGTTTTTTTAAATTATTTTTAAAATCTCATAAATTGAATCAATCAAATTCATTTTTTCTCAATTTATTTCATAGTACAACTCGGCTTTTGTATCTCCTTTCCATAAACGAGAACAAGCTCTTTCGAGTTGTTCAATAACCCCCCCCCCCCCCCCCTTTAGAGATGGCAGTGGATTATGGATTCGGTCCGAATTCGGTGGAGCCAAATCTGTTTTATAGGATATAGATTTTCAAAATTTGGACCCGACGGATCCGGATCGGACCCGAATCTATTTTTGACGGATCGGATCTGGATCTGGATCTTGTATTTGAGATCTGTATCCGATCCAGATCCGACCCGTGGATTCGTTTTTTATTAAATATATCTATAACCTAGAATTTGCGGACCAAAGTCGTAATCAAGTTTGGGAGAAGGTTATAGAAGATGTTGCTGACATTTTAAAGAACACTGTTGTAGAATTTAATTTCAAGACCTTTGTAATTGCAGCGTTTTCCATGATGTTGTTATTTACTTACTTTGCCTCATCATCTTTATTTTCTTATGATGCTAAAACTTCGTTCAGCATTTTGGAAGAATGGTGTCATGTATTGTGTAGGTTGATTGAATGAACTCAAGCATTTTTTTCAATCAGATTGGTTTCATGTTGTCAAAAAAGTTTCAACGGATGGAAATATTATTCAAGGTAAAAAATTTACATGTGGATCCAGATCCGATCCGTGGACTCGGTATCCAAATTTGAATATGATTTTTATGGACCCGATGGATCTGGATCCAGGTATGAAAAATGGATCTGAATCTAGTAAGATCCGGTCTAGATCCGATCCGATCCGATCTGTTGCCATCTCTACCCCCACCCCTGCCCTCTTTTGTAATATTTACAATAAGCGTTTCAAATTATTTTATTAATATGGTACCCTATATCGATAAAATATTTATGTTGAAAACGTCTCTATATTAACATGGTGGTAGAAAAAATTATGTATAGGCTTCAAATAATTTGGTTTAACCATTTTAATAGTTTAGAGCCAAAATTGTTTTTTTCTTTTTTTAACCCCCCCATTTGAAGGATATTGATCGGTGTATTTTATATACACCTTTTGAGTCAGTTTTAGTTAATCTTTTGTCCCATTTTACACATATAAGTGTCGTATTAGGATAGTTTTTCTTTCTTTTGAGTCAAAGTGGTTAAAATGGCCAAATGGCGGAAAAGGAGCAAAAAGAGGGCAAAGAGAGATGCAGTGGAAAGCAGAGAAAGTGGCGAACGAGGTAAAATCGGACCGGCCCAGCGCGCCATTCGCAGAGGCTGCGAAGATCCAGCGCGCGGCGCCGAACAGCGAATGCAGGCGCGACACCTAAACATCAGAAGCTACAGAAGATCCAGTACGCGCTGCCGACAGCGAATATCGGGGCGCGCGCCAAAACACCGACGGATTGCAGAACTTTGGCGCGCGGCACATGCGAGGCGCGGCGCCGACGCTGTCTGCAGGCGCGACGCCGGCGGAAAAATTAGGTCTTTGACGAAATGCAGGCGGGCACGAAGGAAAAGAGGCGGTTTTCAGCCTATAAAAGGAGAACCCTAGGCAGTTTTTAAGGGTTCCCCTTCTTGCACAACTCAAGATTTTTGCTTGGAGATTGAATACCATTAGTTTAGTAATTTCTTTTCCCTTTCTTGTTCTTTATTTCAGTTTTGTATGATGAACTTTGAATTAGTTCTTGTCATGTCTATGGCTAGGAACTAATTCTCTTATGGGGCTTTCCATGTTGAATTGCTAGAAACTTATGTTATAAATTAATGCATGCTTATGGTTATTTTTCTTATTGTGAGATCTATCCAATAATTGAGTTGAATTCTTGGTAATTAATTGACAACTAATTATCACTATATGATTTCTAATCAGATTCCGAAAGGGGGGGATTGTGAATATGATGTAAGTTGGGTAGACATTCTTGGATTGGGGATGAAAATACCTCAATTATTTATGTAGCGTTGATGAGAGGCTTAACAACCCTAATTTTGCGCATTGTGCGTGACGGTCAACTAGTTTTTTGTTCGTAATCCTCCTATAGAGTTATCCTTATCACCGAAAGGTAGATAAGGTGCGATACTGGGGTTGAGTGTTTATATAACCCTAACGGGAGTATAAAATGATTTCGTAAACCTTCTTTCTCCAAAAGAAGAATACCATAAGTTAATGCATTAGTAAGTAGCATAAGCGGATAGTAAGGATACATGGAAGCTCTATTCTCATCACCACTGAAGTAAATCTTTATAGTTAAATAGCTTGCATAATTCTTAGTTATAAACAACAAATCAATTATCAATTCACCAAATAGATACTAGAAAATAGATAGTTGGTAATTGAACTCTAATCCTTGTGGACGATATTCGGTCTTATCAAGACTATACTACTTGTCACGATAACGTGCACTTGCGTTTAAAGTGTGTGCATCTTAGCGCGCATCAGATATATAATATTTTCACATTTGTTTCTCCAGCGTGACTCGAACCCTGAACCTACCGATCGTGGGTGGAGGTACTTTACCAACTGAGCAACCCTCACTTGTTAAAATTGTGCTCTTAACTTTTCAAAATTGATTGATTTAACAATGAATCGTGAAACACTATGGTTATATATAACATATAAGTTTATTAGAAATAATTTCTGAGATTATGTACCT
Organism: Przewalskia tangutica; assembly: GCA_029844215.1. NCBI lineage: Eukaryota > Viridiplantae > Streptophyta > Magnoliopsida > Solanales > Solanaceae > Przewalskia > Przewalskia tangutica. Next base: position 17,538,660 of record CM056725.1, on the reverse strand, counting down.
TTCTTTTCTAGTATAGCAAAAAAGGATACAACTGGTCGGTTCTGCCTATTCTTAAAATAAACAATTCGCGCACACACTCTTTTCGAAGAAAATTCAATACACCAAAAGCACTACACTCTAAAATATCGGTATCAAATCTGATAATCAATAAATGGTCAGTTGCAAAAAAAATTGAAAGAATCGATTATGTTTTTCATAACCTCTTATAGATAGACTGAAAATCGAGCAGATTTCTATATATAACACTTCACCCCTATTTTATTATTTTTGAAATTGAGTAAAAATATAAGAAAGACATTCGAGTATTATGAACTAGCCTTTTTATTGGTCATTGGACCATTGACACTTACTAGTTTTCCAGAGTTTCCTTTAGTCTATGAACGAATATGATAAAAGCGAGTAAGCATACTAATTTCCCATATGCAAATAAGCCCTTTCAATAGGTTAGTTTTGTGAGCTACACAATAGATATACGGAAATATTATATAACTATCACTAGTGCTTAGAAAGGATAAACAAAATGAATTATAATATAATAGGCTTAAAGCCTAACAAGAGTTGTGACAATCACAACAAAGTTTGGTTCTTGATCCGTCTTGAATGTGCGTTCTTGAGTAGTTCTTGAGTCCGTCTTCAGCGTTTGCTCCAATTGTAACAAGCTTTTTAACCTTGATATCAAAAACAAATTGTTTATGAATCTGGAAATAGAACAAGGAAAATAGCTTGCTAAATCGATTTATTTTTCAATCTATCTTTAAGATAATATTGTCTCGTGTAATTCTTTAACGGTGTGTTGGCAACTTATCTCACAAGATAAAACAACAATCAAACAAGTATGGAGTCTTCTACAATTGAGCCAAGGGCCTCAATTTATAGTGTGTGTAAGATGTCTTCCCAACTACCCAAGTAATGATCTTGAATGCCATGTAATGACACTTAATTTGGGATTACAATTCAGCCAAATAATGGCTGAATTCATGAGCCAAATAATGGAGAGTTAATGCTCTAAAGTCAGCCCAAGAGTCAGATATTTTTCGTCTCCAACGGTAACACTGCCTCATAAGCGCCGCGGCGTCTGGCGCCGAAGTTCCAGTAAGTTACTGCCCACCAAGCGCCGCGGTTCCGATGGTGTTGCGTCGCAGCCCTTCACGGCCCCGCGGTGATTTCCGACTTGTTTCATCTTTTACACATCGTACATTTCTTCCTTCATTTACCAACGTGGAACACGTGTCATTTGGCCAATAACCGTCCATCACCCTGTCTCAAACATTTCACTTACGTACCAATATCTCTTTCACTTAATAAAATTTACGATACTTGGCACTACGTGTGCACGTATGTGAAAACGACGTTTCCGACGTGCGAGGCCTCAATTGTTCGAGTCATAATAATGGGTTAAACTTATTTCCACATTTAGTAAATTTCCAACAATCCCCCCTTGAAATAGATTTTGGCACACTCACAAGGTGTCTTTCTAGCAATCTTTCGACGGATCTATGTTGCATCTGGATAGGTAGCAGTCGCTTTGAACCTTCCATAGTAAAATACCATCGAACATACTTACTGCGCGGTGAACGTGATGTCTTGAACCGTCAGTGTTTAGTGTATGTCAAGACCAACACAACACATTTCCTTACTCTATCCTTCTTTAAGGTTTGTTCGTCATGGGCCGTGGACACTCTTGGATTCGTAAGTGCGTTCATTTGAGGCGGTCTGTCCTCGAACTTAAATAGGTGGTCTCCTACAAGGTATCCTGCAATACCTCGCTACACAAGCGTTAGGAACCATTAAAAGTTTCCCCAACCTAACCTCAATCATTGAGGATCATTAAAAGTTTGGAAATGTAGCTTTTACCCCCTCCACAGGTAACACTTAATATCTATCTCGGGAATGGCCTTAGATTCATGTTTCTAAGAAGAAATCATTATCCGAAGTGTTATTTCTTCCTCCGAAGCGCTCAACTGAACATTTACGACCTAGTTTTCCCATTGAACTATATTCTTGGAATCTCTAGTCAGTATGGTTGGGTATCCACCGTATCAGTTCTTATAGTTTGGGTTTTAAGCCCATTCCCCTAGACCGACATAACTCTTGATCTTTGGGTACTCCCTTAATTAAAGGGTCCGGTACATCCTTTGATTCAGTAATCAAGGATGTGTCACCCGATCAACTGTTATACGATCTTATATCTGCGACAGATATGTTCAGACGCCGTCATCCGTGCCCTTCAGTGTATAACTGATGAACGCACGCGTTACTCCCGATACGGGACATCCTTTAAGAGGTCATGAAGTTACTCAATCTTCTCATCATGCTTTGTACAAAGTGATAAATTCTGATTCCATCACGAATTGGCTGATGCAAGTTTGCTTAGAGGATTTTCAAAGGACACACCATGCACATCCACTTGTGGCATTGGTGTTCTTCAAGTCTGATGTCAAGTTTGCGTCACTATATTCTCTCAGAACTGTTGGACATCCAGAATACTATAATCCATAGATAATCGAATAATTCAGATGTCGTCACATCTCATTTAAAGCCTTCTATCAATCGTTACCAGTGAACCTTAGTTCAACCGGTCTTCTTTATGAGTCGATACCAGGTCAGTTGTAGTGTGTAAAATATATTGAACTACATGTGACTTACGTCTATCGCTCCTGATATATGGGTGCACCATGATTTCCATCAATTCTATGATTCATATCCATTGGTGACTTTAACGAGACTGTTAAAACATCTCGCAAGTGAGTTTGGTTTAGACCAGTCTGTTAGATGTCTTGAAATTCCCAATTCCTAAGATGTCATCTGTAATACCCATATCATTCATGTCGAAATATTATTTCAACATACTTCTAGGATCAAACTAGGATTACTTTTCGTGATCAACATGTCATCTATGTAAATGCATATCATAAACGAGTTAGAATTACCTTTTTATGTAGACACATTTGTCACACTCTTTAATGAAGAAGCCCTTCGATAGTAGAGTACTATCAGGTTTTCGTGCCATTGCTTCGGGGACTATTTCAGCCCGCATAGAGATTTGACAAGTCGACAGACTTTCTTCTCTTCCCTGGAACCACATACCCCTCGGGTTGTTCCGTATTACTTTCTTCTTCCACTTTCGGACTTTTGGTTTTCCCAATTGTTGGATTTATAGCTTCAGAGTCAATGTAAACGTAGTCAGATTCATTATTTCTAATTTATCTGAAACTTTCAGGACCAAAATATAAACATTTCAGGGACCATAATGGAAGTTCAGGAAGAAACTCAATAGTCCATCAAACCAACTCTCCGGTTAGGAAGGTTGTCTCAACATCCATGTCATGCAAGACTGCAGTGAGCCTGGATGTTAAGCTATTCACATAGAAGCACATGTCTAAGTAGGCCTTATACTCGTCAATAGATCCATTTACTTTGTACTCAATTTGAGTATCCACCTTTACAACCATGAGGTTCTTTTCCCGGAGGAAGATCAACCATCACACAAGTGTGGTTCTATCTGATGGAGTCTATTTATCTCTTTTTAGTTTCTTTCCAAAGCAACGCTTCTGAAGATGACAATTCTTTGTTAATTGTCCATGGTTCATTCCCAACCATACAAGCTAGAAGGCCTGGAACAAGTCTTTGTCCCCTATTTTTGCTCTGTCTTGGTTCAACATCTAGAATCCCTGAGTTCTGTAGATCTGGAACATTAAGTTCCGGATAGTCAACAACTTTTGAGTCTTGTAGATCTAAAACGACTAGTTCCGGACAGCCAAGCACTCGCCGGTTCTTGTTAACCTTGAGCAATTACTTCTTTTTCCTTCTCAAGAAAAGTCATCTTCAAAATTGGGGTGTATTTTAGACATTTTCTCTAAAATAATTTATCTATATAATGTGAAATTTTAAATATGCATTGTAGCATTTTTACATGGGTGATTTTACATATTACTAATTATATTAATCAAGTTTTCGTCCTTGCATATTCTTATAAATTTTAGTATTAATATCAATTTCATCACACATCCTATCTTTAAACAGATTAGCTATAACTTTTTTCGGACAAAATTTGGATTTTGTAGTTCAAGCAAATAATATAGGCATCTAAAAATTTTGTTAAAACACTCCAAATATAGAAATGAATAATTCATTTATATTTGACAGTGTCCAAGGAAAAGAGAAAAAAGAAGTAAAAACTTATGCCGTCTAATTACAGTCTCCACTTTCCTGAAATACAGATTCTCGCCCTTTTTTCAGTTTTTCCTTCAATCCATCCTCCACAATCTTTTAGGCTAAGCTTATTTCCCCCTTTTGTTTGATTCGATCAATCAATTGTAGATCTTCTGATATGCTTTATTTGCTTGGTTAATATATAGTGTATATAATTTATGGTTGATAGGTTATAGACTAAAAACGAGACTATATGGACTTGTGTTTTTGACTTGATAAAGGCGATTTCTGTAATTGAAAGAGAATAATTTGTTAGATGATTTCATTAGTTTAATTAGCTTATATACATGATATACAATAGTCATCCTAAATTATAATTATGGAAATCAAATATACACCTCACTAATATAAAAGATTACTATAATAATTAAAGATACAAAAGATCACTAATGATGTCAATAGAATATATTTTCATATATTCTATCACACTCCCGCAGTTGTAGCAGACAGTTGTCGTACGCTGAGACTGTCCCAAAAATCTTCAAACAGAACCAAGGAAAGACCCTTAGTATAGATGTCAGAAATCTGATAATGTGAAGGGACATGCAAGACACGTACTTGTCCACGAGCAACCTTTTCGCGAACAAAGTGAATATTCATGTTGATATGTTTAGTGCGTTGATGTTGTACGGAATTTCCCGAGAGATATATCGCATTAACATTATCACGGTAGACCAATGTAGCTTTCTGAATAGGAAAATGAAGCTCAAAGAGGAGGTTACGCAACCAATAGGACTCAGACACTACATTGGTGACCCCTCGATATTCGGCCTCCGCGTTAGAGCGCGACAAAGTGGCCTGACGTTTAGCTGACCAAGAGACCAAGTTATCACCGAGAAACACACAATAACCAGATGTCGAACGTCTGGTATCTGGACATCCACCCCAATCAGCATCTGTATACGAAATGAGAGTAGATACCGATGAAAGATATAGGTGTAAGTCATGATCAATAGTACCCTGAATATAGTGCACAATACGTTTGAGAGCGTGCATGTGTTCTTCCCTCATATCATGCATGAATAAACACATTTGTTGCACTGCATAAGTAATATTGGGTCTCGTAAAAGTGAGATATTGAAGAGCCCCCTCAAGATTTACGATAGTGGGAGAGATTCTCATATGGTGTGCTAGAAGTAGCACTCAGCTTCGGTTTAGTATCAACCAGAGTAGGATATGACTTACAGGCTGACATGAGAGCCCGTTCAATGATCTTTGTTGCATACTTTCTCTGAGATAGAAATAAACCACCTGCATGAAGACTGACAGTTATACCCAGAAAATAACTCAATGACCCCAAATATTTCATAGCAAATTCTTAGATGAGAAGTGATATGATAGACTGGCGAAGTGCATTAGAGGAAGCAGTCAATATAATATCATCCACATACAAAAGAATGTAGGCCGTAGAAGTCCCATTACGGTATATGATTAGAGAATGACCAGACTTGTTATGAGAAAACCTAAGAGTAGAAACGTAATCTGCAAATCTCTTGTACCAGGCCCGAGGAGTCTGTTTTAGCCCATACAAAAAATTCTTCAGCAATCACACGTGATTAAGATTAGCGGGGTTCTTGAAACCCAATTGCTATGCATGTATACCGTTTCCTTTAGTTTTCCGTGTAAGAATGTATTTTTCACGTTCAACTGAAGAATAGGTCATGCTTTTGAGAGAGCTCGACTGAGAACTGTGAGAATAATTGCCGGTTTGACCACCGGACTAAACGTCTCTCCACAATCCATGCCAACATGTTGAATTTTGCCCAATACAAAAGATTACTACAATAATTAAAGATACAAAAGATCACTAATGATATCTATATTCTATCACTAATTATAAATTGTACTCTTTTTAACTAGCCAATGATTTTATAAATGATAATGCTCTTTACTCTTCTCGCATTATCAGAAAAGAAGGTTTATAAGCAAAATGAGTTCAAATCGTCAGTGGATGTACAAAAGGTTAACTAGAGGTCTGTATAATCCCCAATTTATAACGGGTGTACAACAATTTATTGAATTAACTGTGAATCATTCGGAAGGGATGAATGGTAATAGATTAAGGGGGCCATGTAGGCAGTTCGGTGCACTAAGCTCTCATTGTACACGGAGTTCGGGATAAGATCGGACCATCTATTACACGCGATCTTACCTCATATTTCACACTCGCTTTTCGGAAGGAAGAGAATGCCCTGAGAGAAAGGGAATCATCATTGGAATCGAGCCAAGCGCTACTTTCAGGCTCTATAGCGCCCTAGTTTTTTAGTACAAATAGCTAAGGGGGCTGGGAGGTACGACTTGCGTCAAACTTGTGAAAGAATACTTGCTGCGCACCTGCTGAACAAGGCTCCTTTCAAGTCAAACGGAGATTACCACTTCCGGAGGGACAAGGTGCCCATGTGACCGAAAGAAATGTCAGAATAGAAAATTTGAAGATGTTCAAATGGGAATATATTGAGTGGCGGTTTTAGGGAACAGAATCCGAGATATCTAACAGAAGAAGAACTTGATGCAGCTCATATTTATATTTTACTAAATTGCGTAGAAGTGCAGCCATATGTGGAGTAACATTTCAAGTTTTTGTTTTCATTTATACATTAAAATTATAAACTTATCATTTGCTTACATGTGATCCAAAGGAACTTTATTGACTCCCTTCGTCAAAAAAAATCACGAGCACGAACTGGATAGGAGACTTGATGAAGATTTTGCAGTATGGTTCAAAAGATATGTAAGCACTTGTACAATATCTTTTCACTTGTACTTACCTCACTTATGAGAAAACACTAGTAACAGTTACCATAGTGCCTAAACTCCTCTATCTCCTATTAGTTTTAGTAACAGTTGCACTTGTTGTGGCTAACTTGGGTGAAAGCATGACATTACAAACATAGTTTTCTTAGGAGCAAACATACAATAGAATGACAACAATTTATTCCTGAAGCTATCTAGGTACCTGCATTCACATGTACCTGTCTTAGAATAGCAAATTTAACAGGGGAAGCCCCAATCATATATACGAATCTAAGAAACAAATCCCAAAGTAATTAAGAAGAAATAATGAAACACTTCCATGCAAAAAGTAAAGCTATTCTAGATAAATGCCTATCATTTTGCAGATGATAGAGAAATAGTTGCCAATCCAAATTTCAATAGGAAATAAACAATCAAAGATGAAAATGTCAAAGAGAAATCCAAACTCCAAGGCTAAACATATTCACATGTTGTGAAATTGATGCAAGTTAGAGTATAGATTTCCTTCCCCCCTCTCCCTCCTGATAAGTTGTTGACATTGAAATTTTCTCATACAATTTGTGGTGCGTTGAAGCTCGTACTAAAAGAAGTAATCCCCTTGATTATTCTCACTAATGAAAAGGGTATATATATAATTTACATATTTTCATAATAGGAAAATCTTTTTTCTATTCTACTTCTAGAACTTTATTCTATTTGGAGAGTACCTATACAATTATGGTAAGAGTACAAGACTAATTATACTACAATATTACATCAATATACACCAACTATATATTTGCCATATATATAAAATCGTGTTGGGCCACTGGCTCGTGATGGTCCTCTGCCTCGTGCTGGCCATTACTCACCTATTGAACCGAGACATACCGTGATATATAATAGGTGTATATCACGGAAGACCTTGTATATCTAACACACCCCCGCAGTCATAGCGGACGGTCTTCGAACGCTGAGACTGTCCCTAAAATCTTCAAAAAGGACTGAGGGAAGACCTTTTGTAAAGATGTCTGCAATTTGATACCTGGAAGAGACATGACAGACGTGTACTTGTCCACGATCTACCTTTTCTCAAATAAATTGAATGTCCATCTCGATATATTTAGTACGTTGGTGCTGAACCGGATTACCAGAAAGGTAGATGACACTAACATTATCACAATAAACCAAGGTAGCTTTCTCAATATGATAATGAAGCTGTAAAAGAATATTACGTAACCAATATGATTCAGAGTCCACATTGGCTACCCCTCGATACTCGGTTTCTGTACTAGAACGTGATAAAGTCGACTGACGCTTTGCAGACCAAGTTATTATCAAGAAACATACAATAGTCAGACGTAGACCATCTTGTGTCTGGACATCCTCCCAATCAGCATTGGTATATGAGACAAGTGTATATGTCGATGAAGGATATAAATGTAAGTCATAGTCAAGTGTCCCCTGGATGTACCTAATAATGCGTTTGATGCATTCATGTACTCAATCCTGGGATCATGCATAAACAAACACACCTGTTGTACGTCATACGTAATATCTGGTCTTATGAAAGTCTGATACTGAAGAGTACCTGCCAGACTGCGATAGCGGGTCGACACTTCGTAAGGAGAGCTAGCCGCAGCACCCAACTTGGGTTTCGTATCAACTGGAGTGGAAGTGGACTTATAGGATGCCATACCAGCCATCTCAATGATCTCAGATGCATACTTCCTCTGTGATAAGAACAACTCACCTGTATGACGAATGACCGTAATCCCCAAAAAGTAACTCAAGGGCCCCAAGTCTTTCATAGCAAACTCAGAACTGAGCATTGTCATGATAGATTGACGTAACACATCATAAAAGGAAGTCTAGATAATATCATCCACATATAAGAGTATATAAGTCAAGAAAGAACCACGATGATATATGAACAATGAATTATCTGACCTATTGTGAGAGAACCCAATAGTCGAAATATAGTCGGCAAACCTCTTATACAACGCCCGGGGGGACTGTTTAAGCCCATACAATGACTTCTTCAGCAAACAGACATGATAAAGATATTTGGGATCCCTAAACCCCAACGGCTGATGCATATAGATGGTCTCCTTGAGATAACCATGTAAGAAAGCATTATTCGCATCTAACTGATGAATGAGCCATGCTTTCTAAAGATCCAAGACGAGCACATTGTGAATGGTAGTCGGTTTGACCACCAGGCTAAATGTCTCTCCACAATCCACACCAACCTACTGAGTCCTACCATTACCTACAAGCCGAGCTTTATGCCTTGCAAAAGAACCGTCAGAATTATCCTTATGAGCAAAAATTCACATAGACCGAATAATATTAACACCGGGTGGACGAGACACCAACTCCCATGTCTTATTATCAATAAGAGCATTATATTCGTCGGTCATAGCAATTTTCCAATTCGGGTCATTCAAAGCAGACATAAGATTACGGGGTAAGGGTGATTTAAGAACATTAGAATTTAAATTAAAATGTCTTTTTAGTTTAAAATTACTCTGTTGACTACGAGTGACTGGTCTAAGCCTCGGTGGAGGATTGAGTGAACTTTGGAATTTTCGGGATACGTGTCAGGCTGGCCAGCAAGCAGTGGGCCTGCTGGCCCAACTCGGGGACTGGTTGGAATCGATATCAGACTGGGGACTGGGCCAGTGCTGGAGCCGAAACCAGTATACCAAACTGGGCCAGAACTAGGCGTAATTGTTGGCCCAGTGACTGGACCCAAAACTGGAGAAGTCTCAGTGACAGAAGGACCAGCGGGTAGTGGGCCCGCTAGTGGATTTGGGTGTGTGAATCTTCTGAAAGATGGTGAATAATATACGGGGATAGATCATCATCCAAAAAATTATACGACTTAGGCACGGAATGACTCACTTTAACAAAGGGAAACTGGATTCATCAAAAATAACATGGTGACTAATGATGATTTTATTAGATGATAAATCAAAATATTTGTAGCAACGATGATTTGATTGATAACCCAAAAATACATAAGTGGTAGAACGGGCCTGAATTTTGTTAATTGTGGTGGACGAAAAGAGAGGATTACACAAGCACCCAAAAATCTAAAGATGTGAATATGAAGGAGTTTTATTATATAAAATTGAAGAGGTGATGAATATGTCAAACCTTTGAAGAAAGAACATTAAGAATATCTGTAGCCATTTATAGAGCATGATACCAGAACGACAGGGGTATGGAAGCATGAATCATTAAATTTTGGATAATGTTATTAATGGTACGAATTTTGCGTTCGGCTTTCCCATTTTGTAAAGACGTATGAGGGCAAGAAAAATGAAAATTGATCTCATTAGTAGCATAAAATTCTCGAAACACCCCCTGCTCATATTCTTTGCCATTATCACATTGAATATTTTTTATTTTCCATTTCGAATTGAGTTATAATGAAAGCTCTAAATTTTTGGAAGATGGAAAAACCTTGAGATTTTTTCGCTATCGGAAACGTCCATAAAAACTTAGAATAATCATCCAAAAATAGAACATAATAACGATGACTCAATGAACTAAGAACAGGAGACGTCCATAAATCGATATGAATAATATCAAATGACATTGAAGTAGTAGAATTAGAGTCTACAAATGGTAACTTAATAATTTTTCCTAGAGAACAAGCTTGATAATTCAGAGTACTACACATACCTTTACATGAAATAAATTTATTTTTATCTAAAAAACAAAATAGAATATCTCAAATGTCCTAGACGAGCATGTCACAAGAAAGGAGAAAGGTCCACAAAGGTGGATGGCAAGGCTTGACTTGAGAAACCGAAACTTGGAATGATAGGATAAAGATCTCTCCTACTATCACACCTCATGAGAGGACTCCCCATCTTGAAATTCTTCACAGAAAAGCCAAATAGATCAAATTCAATTGAAATAGAATTATCGATGGTAAATTTACGGACATACATCAAATTTTTAATTAATTTAGGGGCATGAAGGGTATTTTTCAAGACAAGTGGTGGATGGGGGGGAGACAACGTTTTATGACAATAATCACGAATCGAGATAGCAGTACCATTACCAACGATTATACCACTAGGGTTGCTCAAAATAGAAGATGACGAGAGAGTACCTGAATCGGATGTCATGTGAGTTGTGGCTCATGTGTCCATGTACCAATTCAAATCCGAATGAGTTAATCCCAGCGTGTGCATCGCGACTTCAATATTTGTTGGAGAAGGGATAGAAGTGGGGCCATCAGCCGCAAAGGCCTGCTATGGCCGAGGCCCAAGCAGGCCTGGGCCTGACCAAGGCCCCACTGGCCAAGACTGCTGCTATCCGAGATGGGTTGGGCTATTTCAGTACTGCTGGAATTATGGCCTGGGCTGGAATCGTAGCCTGGCCCAACTGCCCTGTCCAGCGCCTGAATTTATAGTGGGCCACTGGCAGTTGGCCCATGGTCAGTAGGCCCAGAGCCAGTTCGTCGGTGGTCCAGCTAGTCGGGACCTAGTAATTGTCCGCCGCCACCGCTATTTCCACCACGTCCACCACTTTTATTTTTATTCTCTACAATTTTGATCTTTCTTGTCGCCACTGTTGTTACGATTTTAGTTTGAATTGTAATAAAATGTCGAAGAACCATTGGACCTGACCATCATGGCGAAGTTAGCGGCAGTAGCCACCTTTTTACCCAAACCATCATCTTCTAGTGTAAGCATAGACCGACTTGATAAATTTGCGGTAGAGGGTTACTTTGATGAAGGATCGAAGCAACGTCGTTATAGGCCTCTGACAGGCCTGCAACCATCTGTAGAACGAGACGACTATTGCTAACAGGAGCACCCACATTGCGAAGTTGATCCGTCAAGTCCTTGAGTCGTTTGCAATAAGATGAAACGTTCAGAAAATTCTCCATAGCGACTTGAGAAAACTAATGTTCAAGGGTGACAATACAGGAATGACTGTTATCCTGGAATATATCACACAATCTATTCCAAGCCGCCATAGCTGAAGAGTTAGGTTCCATAATCGTAAGAGGTCGAGGGAGATAGTGGCATAAATCCACTGGATAACCTTTGCATCAAGAGTAATCCATAATTTAAGATATTCCTTTTTGGTGGGCACACTCTCCGTACCAGGAGTCGGAGGGATTATGAAGTGGAGAACTTGATGTGTCAGTGCATGAATCTTGAATAACTCTGCCCACGTTTCATATTGAACGTTTTCTAAGTCAAGAACAATAGGAAGAACGCTCTTGATGTTAGAAACTATTAGGGCAGGATAAAACGTGTTCTTATCAGTCATAGTGAATAGAACAAGAAATTTGGACAAGAAGGGATTTTTTTGTCTCGGGTTTGAGAGAAAACCGAGAGGGGGGAGGTTTTTTTCCACAGAAATAGAGAAAGGGAGAGTAGCGGAATCAAGTAAAAATAACCTAGACTTTTGATACCATGAAAGAAATAATCTCCTTGATTATTCTCATTAATGAAAGGGGTATATATACAAGTTACATATTTTCATAATAGGAAAATCCTTTTCTTATTCTACTTCTAAAACCCTACTCTATTTGGAGACTACCTATACAATTATGATAAGAGTACAAGATTAATTATACTATAAAATTACATCAATATACACCAACTATATATTTTCCATATATACAAAATCGTGCTGGGCCACTGGCCTGTGATTGGCATCTGCCTAGTGCTAGGCCACTGCTCACCTATTGAACCGAGACATACCGTGATATGCAATCTGTATATCACAGAATACCTTGTATATCTAACACATACAAGCAAATATAAAGAAAACAAAAAGGCATAAAAGAAGAAAGCGCAAACTCAGTGGCTTTGACTAGCAGATTTCTTCATAATTGTATTTATGTTTCTTGGTATTGTGAGTAATAAAAAAATCGAGGACCCTAAAATACATATCACGAAATCTGGATTGAAAGAGAAACAAACGTCAAAGTTGTAAAATCCATATTTGCAAGTGAAGTGCATATATTTTTCATGACAAAGTAGAATGGGTAAAGATGCAACACATCTTGCAGCCTCATGTGATCCTAAAAGATAAGATGAAATGTTTGCCTGGCAATATATACGCAGTATATCAACTGAGATTATGCTAATCATATCTCTAATTATATCACTAATTTGTGCTAATCATATCTCTAATTGGATCACTAATTTGTGATAATCAAATCACTAATTGATGCTAATTAGATCACTAAATATATACACATAATATATACAAATTCTTACATAATCTGTGTATATTTCTAATATACACCTATTGATGCGCACATTCAGACTATCTAAAAAATCATCAAAGAGTTGTAGCGGGAGTCCTTTAGTAAAGATATCGACAATTTGATAGCGTGAATGGACATGTAGATGTTATACCCCGTAGTTTCAGGACATGGTTAAGATAATGTACGTAAGGAATCAGCACGTTAATTTTTGAACGAAAGAAAGAATTGTTTTTTCGAAAGATAATCTTCCGAACCTCGAAAAAGAAAAATGTTCGTTGATAAAAATTAGATTCTCAAAAGGTTTTAATTTAGACTTAAGGAATTTATTAACATTGTGGAAATTTATTTATGGATTGGTCACGTAGGGACCACCCGAGAATTTTTACGTTTTTGTGGGACCCACAAGGTTTTCGATATTTTGACCAACTATGAAAATTTCGGGAATGAAATAGTATGGACGAATGGGAGGGTGACTCGTGTCACCCCCCCCCCCCCCCCCCATATGGACTTGGTCGATTTGACCTAGAGGAAAATGGTCAAGTCTTGAAAGCCAAAGCTTGATATTATTGACTAAGTCAATGAGCCCACTTGACACTAGATATTTAGTCTTCCTAATCTCATCCACACATTTGTTTTAATCTTGGCCCTTGGTTGTAGTATATATCTCCTACTAGTGCAAGACTAATTCCACACTTAGAAAAAATTCAAGAAACTTGTTGTGGGCATTGAGGCTCTCGGTTTTGAGCTCTCTTGGAAGACAAAAAAATTTCAATTGTTGTTCATAAATCCCAATATTCAAACCAAAGGTTCCTAAAGGTATTCTAAGGATATCCCAACAAAAAAATCTCGGAAAAACTACGTTTTTACGTTAGTCGCAACATGAAAACCTAAGTTGCTTTTCATAGTTTTGCTTGGAAATTGAAAGGAAGTTGCTTGTGAACTTCTAAAGGTCGCAACTAGCGGATTGGAATGCAAAGGAGAAGAGATAAAGTTGCTAAGGATCGACTTTAGGTTTTGGATTGTATTTGGGCTTAACAAGGTAATAATCTTCGCCTTACTTATGTAGTTAAAGATTACATGTCGTAGTAGTTGATAATTGATCATGTGACTTATATAATGAAGATTGATAAGTGTTATGGAATATTGAGAGCCTAAATCCGAGAATGATCTTATTAGCTATTGAAATTGCAATACAATTGACCGATAGTTATAATCGTCGCATGTTATCTAAATAAGGGATTATAGTTGTTATAATTAATTGCGACTATATAACGTGTTGGACTAAACAACTTGGATTGAGAAGAAATTGGAAAAGACTTTATGGGGTTGCACATTATAGCCGAGAATGGCATTGAATATTGGACTATTTTGATATCAATTGTGGGGCAGAATTTTACACGTCCTGTTAGGCGTGTAATCCCCTTTGGTTAGCTAAATTGTTGAGCCTTAAATGTGGCATGTTTGGTTATTGAATTCGGACCTTGAAAAAAGTGGAAAAGTACGTAGAAACAAAGGAAGTGCTGTCCAATTTTCCGTAGAATAACAGACTTTATACTTAGAGTTATTCTACGATTGAATGCTAGAAGTTGATAGACGTTATTATGGTTATTATAGGTTGATATTCTACGTGAGGCGTATTCAACCTAGCGAGTGGATTAAGCCGGGAAGGTATGTGGAACTTTCCCTATCTCTTGGGCATGATGTTTTATAAATATATAGTACGATAGACGTACGAGCTTTAAATAGATTCGGCTTTGTTTTTGATATCATTGCCTTGATTGAATTGTCCAAGTTGGTTCAGGTAGAGAATTAACTTCCTTGATGTTAACGTATGAAAATGCCTTAATTGTCTAAAACATAAAGAGTTATAACGACTTTTTGGAAAGTTAGTTATACCGGCTTTATGGAAAGTTAAGAGAGTGATTTACTTGATTTATATGCATAAGTTGCCTAGGTTGTGAAAGTAGAAATGCTTGATTTTAAAAGCTTTGATTTGAATTTCTAAAGGTGTAGTACTTGGGGTTAAAATCCCGGAATTGACGTGACATGATAGTGTCTTGAGTCTTATAAAATGATAAGTGATTCACCTTAATCTAATGAGAGTCCTAAATGATTTAAGTTGCATATGTTGCTCACAATAGACATTCGTGCAAGTGTTATATTTCCATATTACCGCGTCACTCACTCGAGGGCCGGCAATCATGTGTTATGCTACGGGTTAAATTCCCTTGACATTGTTCTATTCCATGGATTAGCTCTCCACGATGCGGGTATCCATATATACTCATTGCGGGTCCACGTGACCTATGCGGGTTCAATTTCCATGCGGGTTAAATTTCCATGACTATTCCGTGGGCTAGCTCTCCACGATGCGGGTATCCATATATACTCATTGCGGGTCCACGTGACCTATGCGGTTTCAATTCCCATGCGGGTTAAATTCCCATGAATAGGATTGCATAATGGTATTATGGGCGGGCAGCCCTAAATTAATCATAACCTTCCTACTTTTAAACGACAAAAGTTACTCTCATTAGTCTCAGTGTTAATAAGGTGCGGTGTACTGTTATTTGGTTATCATACATGTCTCAAGTTTTTTTTAGACTATATGATTTCATTTCAGTATTTTCATTTTCATATACTTGGTACATATTTTGTCGACCCTTTCCTCGGCTGCGTTAAATCTGCATGATTAGGGGTAGCGAGTTGCAGATCCTCGCTCTTAGGATCACTGATCAGTTTTGGAAAGCTCCATTTCTCGGGAGGCTTGTCTTTTGGTACGGTTTCCCTGATGTTGTAGATTTATATATATTCAGGAGTATGGCGGGGCCCTGTCCCGTCACAGTTGCTATGTCCAAAAACTCTTAGAGGTATGTAGTCATATCTTGTGGGTCGGGTTGTAACAAAAGAAAGGATGTAACTGCTTTTGGGCTATGTATATATGTATATCCAGGAAGGCAGCCTTATCGGCTAGCCTGTTATTTATTTCACATTGTTGTATATTTATGAGTTTTATCTATGTTCCGCTAATTTTCTCTGATGTATACCTGTAAGGGTGCCCAGGTAGGGCACCAGTCGCGGGCGCGGGGTCGGATCGTGATAAAAGTGGTATCAGAGCAGTTAGTCCTCGGAAAGTGTCTACAGACCGTGTCTAGTAGAGTCTTGGTTATCGGTGTGTTGTGCACCACATCTATAACCAGGAGGCTGCCGAACATTTATGATTAGTTTCCATTCTTCTCTCTCTAAGATCGTGCAATAGAGCTGTCTTATTAGGTTGAACCCTCTCTGACATATTCTTATGTATCAGCTATGCCTCCACGGAAGGCGACCAGGGCCCAGAAGGGCAAGCCAGCAGTAGGAGCTACTAGTGAGACGCAGAGAGTTACTAGGGCTCGAGCCCGGTATCCTGACGAGACCGGGCCGAGGCGGTGCCTACACAGGCACCCCTTTCTGGTATACATCAGAGAATAGCAGCGGAACATACACAACACATAAAAACACTTAGAAAATAAACATTAACAGGCTAGCCGATAAGGCCACCTTCCGTAAAATATACATAATCCAAAAATAAATCAGTACATCTCTTGTTCTTAAAACCCAATCCACAAATATGACTACAGACCTCTAGGAATAAAAACTGTGATGGGACAGGGCCCCGCCATACCCCTGAATGTACATAGATCTACAACATCAGGGAAACTGTACCAAAAGACAAGCCTCCGGAGAAATGGAGCTTCGGACACCTGATCAGTGATCCTAAGAATGAGGATCCACCACATGCTTACCCCTACCTGCGGCATGAACGCAGCCCCCCGAAGAAAGGGGTTCAGTACACAATATGTACCAAGTATGTAAAACTGGAAAATACTGCAATTTACATCATAAGTCTAAAATAAAGCTGAAGACATGTATGATGATCAAATTACAGTACACTGTGCCTTACTAACAATGAGAGTAAAAAAATGTATACTTTACTGCATAAAATAGGAGGCTCATGATCAAAGTAGAGTCACCCGCCCATAGTATCATTAAGCGATCCTACTCCTGGGACTATTTCACCCGTATAGGCCGTATGGACCCGCATGAGGTAACTTCCTCGCATAGACTATATCCGCCCGCATAGGTCGTGTGGACCTGCATGAGGTAACTTCCTCGCATAGGACTGGTCCGCCCCGCATAGGACTATTTCACCCGCATAAGCCCTACGGACTCGCATGAGGTATTCCTTGCATCATGGGTAGCAAATCCACGGAATATGCAAATGCCCAAAGCAGGAATGACCCCGTAATGAACAATATATATATCCCTAGCACAACCGGCTATCATACATAACATAAGAACTACCGGCTTATCATACATAACACAAGCACTACCGACTTATCATACATAACACAAACAAGTTAAGAAATCCCCTAACTTCTTATTAGCTTTGTTCATAAACACTCTCATTTTAGTATACTTAAGGCACTAGCATGTCATTATAAAAAAATCCGGGAATTTAACCCAAAAGTACTACGTACTTCAACTCTTTTAAAATGACTCTTTTTCATATAAAACTTCCAAGATACTAATAACCGTAGTATCAAGTCATATCTACTTTTTAAGACAAGTCACAATACCTTTTTTTTGAAATACATTTATAGGCCTCTAAATCAAGTGACTTCCTCATTTTAAAACCTAAAGAAATTGATGCCTTCAAATCAATTTTCCTTTCATCATTTCAAGTCATGTATCATTACTTACATTACTTAGAGTAAACCACTCTTTTGACTTTCCATAAAGTTATTATAACCGAATCCCCATAAAACAGTTATACTAGTTTTATACCTTAGATACTTACATTCTTCTTTATAACCAAGAGACTTAAACCTTCCAAACAGAACAAGTATCACATACTTTCAAAATACTTTAAGTCTCTTAACCTTTAGAACTAAGATATCCTTAGTATCTTTAAACCAGTGAGTTAATTCCCTAACTCAACCAATTTGGACATTCTTAAGATAAGCCAAGGATATCAAATGGACTAGATTCGTCAAAAATCCCGTACGTTTACCGTACTATATATTTATAACTATTCATGCTCAAGAGATAGGAAAGTTCCACATACCTCTCCGGCTCAATCCACTTGCCAAGTCCAATACGCCGCCCATAGTATGTCAACCTATAATGACCATAATACGTTTATTAGCCTCTAGCTTCAACGTAGAATATTCTAATTGTAAAGTCCTTTATTCTACGGGAAATTGGACAGCACTTCCTTAGTTTCTACACACTTTTCCACCTTTTTCAAGGCCCGAATTCAATAACCAAACACGCCACATTTAAGGCTCAACACATTAACCAATCAAAGGGGATTATACGCCTTACAGGACGTATAAAATTCTGCCCCACAATTCATATGAAACAGTCCATTATTACATGTCATTTCGACTACAAAGTACAACCACAATAAATATTTTCCAATTCCCTTTTAATCCATAATGTCGTTCTCGCATGTTATATAGTCGCAACCAATTTCAATGACTGTAACTCTCATTTTAGCTAACATGCTACAATTATAACTATCGTTTCATTAGTATTGTAATTTCAATGGCTAATAAGCCCGTGTTCGGATTAAGGCTGTTATACCCCGTATTCTCAGGGTATGTATGCGAGGACGTACGTACGAGAGCACGACAGAAAAAGATTTGGAAAGAAAGAAAGATGTGAGTTTTCGACGGAAAAGTTTAGGTTATTTGTGAAGAAAAGGTTCGTTAATGGGAATTGGATTCCCAGTTTGGTATTTGGACTTCATAGATTATATTAGAATTTTGAGATTTTATTTTGGAAATGGTCACGTGGGGCCCACGGGAGAAATTCTGGTTTTGTGAAGCCACTTTGTTTTGAGATTTTGGCCATTGTGGATATTTTTGGAAGGCGTTTTATGAGGGCCAATAGGAGGGTGACACGTGTCACCCCGCTAGGTGGCTTGCCGAATGACATTTGTGCACAACACTTTGGTTAGAGTCGTTTTGACGAAGCGTTTTACATAACTTGCGAGGAAAATTCGGCTATGTCTTTTCTTATTTTTGCGGATTTTTCAGAGGCGAAACATTTTGGACCAACGGGAGGTGGCGTGTGTCACCTCACATTGAAGCAAGTAAGTGCTTTGGGCGATTTGGCGTCCAGAGGGACGTTGGCCTTGCACAATTGGTTCCTTGTTTTGACCTTGTTTTGTGCCTTGTTTTGTGGCTTGTTTGGTGCAATGTTTTGTGGAGTAGGGTTAGGGTGTACTTGGCAGTCAAGGCCATACACTTGCCTTGCAATGGCTTCGATCTTGGCCCTTGGTTGGCCTTTGGCTTTCTATAAATACCACTCTCTTGAAGACTTCATTCATCCAAAAATCTTCCAAGTCTTGAAACCCCTACCCTCCTCTTGTTGACTCTCGTCCAAGAGCCCTCTCCCTTAAAATTTGCCTTGGCGAAACCCTCCTCTTCCCTTTGTGGTGCTAGTAGGGTACCCACTAGCCTAGTTGTTTTCGTATAATACCCCCCTTTTGTGGTATAGAAATACTCTCCTAGTATTGTTATAATGCCCAAAATACCTTAGCCTTTACCTAGTAGTTTTTCAAAAGTTACCTCTTTACGTAGAGCCCGGAAATGCTACCTTTTGTCCTTTAGTCTCAAAACCGAAACCCTAAGGAAATCTTCATAGTTGGTTGAAGTATTTGAGTAGAAGTTGGTTAGAACTTCTAAGGGTTGTTTGGAGCGGATTGGAGCGCGCGGATTGGAGCGCACGGAGTAGGAGCTAAACCTTGCTCAGGATCGACATTATAACTTGGATAATTTTGGGCTTGTCGAGGTAAATATTCTTGTCCCCTTATTGTAATTGGAGATTACATGTGGTAGGAATATATAGTTGAGGTATACTATATATAGAACTGAACATTATTGTGGCAATGTCTTTTGACTTAAGCCTGAAGAATAAAGAACTGAACTGTATTTACATAGGACTGTATTGCAGTAGACTTGTGTAGTATTACTGTGTAGAATTGTACACGTCCGGTTAGACGTGTAAACCCCCCCCCCTGGTTGGCTTGGTAGCCGGCCTCGATAGAGGAGGAGATTCTGTTGTGGCGGGAGGAGAGTCGCGAATTTTATGTAGAAAAATGGGAACTTGTGTTTAAGAGTTAATAGACGTTTGTGGCCTTTATAGGTGAAAGTACTAAGAGTAGCGTATTCTACTCGAGGAGTGGAAAGGGCTAGCAAGGTTGTAGTACTTGGAGCATTTTGCTTATTGTCGATAAATCGTCGCGAGGTATGTGAACCTCTTCCTATCTTTTCTAGCATGATTGTTGTGAACTATGTAGTACGGTAGACGTACATGTGCTAAGTGATTTGGTTGGTTTAAAACATAGGGTGTTATAATAGCTTTATGGGAAGTTAGTTATAACGACCTTATGTAGGTGAAAATGGTTTACTGATGTTAGAAGTTAAGAGACTTGATCTTATAAGATAAGAGACTTAACTTATTTGTTTTAATGTGGATGTTTGTGTGAAACCTCATTCGTGAGTAATGAGTACTTGGTTTTAAAGGGATAATGTTTTACTGATTTCGGGAATCAGAATGTGTATCGACAGACCATTGCAGCGTTAATAAAGGAAAATGTATTGAATAATGATGTGTTGTATTAAAACCAGTAGAAACCTCCATCTGCATAGAAGCTAAGATGAGACAAAATGATATTACATTTTCTAGATCATGGCTGCTGTAATAAGATCGTTATAAACAAAGAATAAACTACTCACATATATGACATATGTTACTCAATTGTTTTAAAAGAGATTAAGACTATGAGTTATGAAACCTTTCTAAAATAAGTGACTTGAGCATTTGAAAATGAGAAGCTTGAGTAATTGAAACTAGGCAAGCGGAACTTAGGAAAAGAATGTTGTTACTTGATTTTGAAAAGGAATGTGGGTTGGTCATTCTAATACTATGGGTATAGGGTGACTTTTATAAAAGTAATGGATCTCTTTTTAAAGAACTTAACGTATGTAGTACTTTGGGGTTAAAAACCCGGACTTTGGCATAAAATGAAAGTACTTTGAGTTGTGTGAAACTTGCCTATGCTTGTTGTTGTGAAACTTGCCTATGCTTGTTGTTGTGAAACTTGCCTACGCTTGTGATGATAGCCTTTGTTGTGCAAGTGTGGTATTTACGTATTCCGTCTCTCGATAGAGGGCCGGTCAACTTGTTGAGAACTTACTTGGACGAGCTGGCAGTGATGGAGAATTCCACGGGTATGTTTCCATTTTGATTCCTGTCTTGTTGTTGATGTCACATGGACATGTCTACACCGTCTGAGATTAGGGCACGCGGCCATGCGGCGGGTTGATTACCCGATATATGGTTATGCTTGCAACATGGGCGTGTCTACACCGTCTGATTCCGGGGCATGTGGCGTGCGGCGGGGTTGACCACCCGATATATTGTTATTGAGGTTACATGGACATGTCTACACCGTCACGATTCCGGGGCATGTGGCGTGCGGCCTTATTGTGTGTTGCATCATGGACATGTCTACACCGTCACGAGATTCGGGGGCAGGTGGCCATGATGCGAACATGATGGATGTGGTGGGCGGGAGACCCATAGTGATATTTGCGTGGTGACTGTGTGGGCGTGTGTCCCTGTCTTGTGTGCTTTTATGTTGCGTCCTGGATGTTGGTTATGATCGATGTCTCTGCTTTATATAGTGTTATGATTTAAGCTGCGATATTCTGATTTCACATACTTGGTACTGTTATGCCGACCTCCTTGGGCTGCGTTCATGCCGCAGAGTAGGTACATCGGTCGTGGATCCTCGCTCTTAGGATCACAGTTCAGCGTATTGGGAAGCTCCGTTTCTCCGGAGGCTTATCTTTTGGTATGTGTTTCCCTGAGTTGTAGGTTCTTGTACATTCGGGGGTATGGCGGGGCCCTGTCCCGTCATAGTCGTTGTAAATCTTAGAAGTGCTAGTAATGCGATGTAGGCGGGGTTGTAAAAGGATTAAACTGCTCGGAGTTTTATGTATATCGAAGGCAAGCTGTTTTGGTTGGCCTGTTTATTATTATATCTATTGTTGCATGTCTAAGTTTTTATTTCCGCTGGTTTTTCTCTGATGTTGTATCACTAGGGTGCCCGGGGTAAGGCACCAGTCACGGGCCCGAATTTCAGGGTGTGACAAAGGCTCCTAATACTCAATAACACTTATCAACTATTACAGGTATCGTAATATTTCTAAGAGGAGAGGGAATTTTTACCTTTAGAATTTCGCCCTCTATATCCCTTTTTCCGCAACTTCTCTTCTCGTAAATAATGTCCACGCGACCTTTCTACGAGTTTATCAATACTTTATCTTCTTGCCGCCTCTCCAACAAATTTCACTAGGCTAAGGTTTTCTTTGAATTTTTTAGAGAAGGGGAGAGGAATTCTTAAGGGTGATCTTTTGCAAAATGACCAAGTCTTCAAGACTTGGTCAATAAATAAGACTTCCTCGTGGTCAAAAAGATTAGAGGGACACTTGTCACCCTCCCATAGGCCTTTACACAAATATCTTCTGATTTTCCCCCCTTTTTCGCGAAAAATCCTGCCTCGGCGCCGCGGCCCTGCAGCCGGTGCCGTGGCCCTGCTGCCGGCGCCGTGGCACTGTGGCGCCTGACTGAAGCTTTCTTTTCTCTTCGCCAACCGAAATTCTAACGTCCATAACTTTCTACCTCGATGTCCTATCGACGAGCGGTTTGTTGCGTTGGAAACTACACTCAACGAACTTCATGCTAGGCATTTGAAACACCTATAAACTCTTAATGAACTAGGATATATACCGCTCCAAAGTTGACTGAAAATCTGCCTACAACATTTGCCAACTTATCTTTCCAAATTTCAAACCTTATTTCTTTTTAGGCGTTCTTATCTTATTCTTTTGAATTTACGGGGTGTAACATTCTTCCCTCCTTAGAAACATCCATCCCCGAATGTTCTTTCGGAGTCAATCTTATAGATAGCAACATAGTCTCCCTTTTACAACCCCTACATACCAATAATGCCACACGTGG
The DNA here is from genome assembly GCA_029844215.1 of Przewalskia tangutica. Taxonomy (NCBI): domain Eukaryota; kingdom Viridiplantae; phylum Streptophyta; class Magnoliopsida; order Solanales; family Solanaceae; genus Przewalskia; species Przewalskia tangutica. The sequence goes on along the minus strand of CM056725.1, from coordinate 17,515,388 downwards.
CCACATACTAGCACTTAAGCGAAATACTTAAATTAAAACTTGACAAGTAAGGGAAATAAATTACCTGAAGGTGTAGAGAATAAATGAGGATACTTCCTCAACATGTCCTCTTCCGCTTCCCAAGTCATCTCATCCCTATTATCATTCTGCCACAGGACTTTGACGGAAGCTACATCTTTGGTCCGCAGTCGCCTGACCTGGCGATCGAGTATCGCTATGGGACTCTCCTCATACGATAACCCCTCTGTCACCTGGACCTCTCTAGCTGGGAATACTCTCTATGGATCTCCGATACACTTCCGTAACATAGAAACATGGAAGACCGGATGTACCGCCTCCAAATCCGATGGTAGATCCAACTCATAGACAACCTTGCCTACTCTACGGATGATCTGCTAAGGCCCAATGTACCTTGGGCTAAGTTTCCCTTTCTTCCTGAACCTCAACACACCCTGCATGGGTGATACCTTCAAGAAGACCCAATCGTTTACCTGAAACTCCAAATGTCGACGCTGATTGTCTGCATAAGACTTCGCCGACTACGCCGCTATGATCTCTCCTGGATAAGCTTCACCTTATCCACAACCTGCTGAATCAAGTCTGGCCCAACTAACTGAACCTCGCCCACGTCGAACCAACCAATCGGCGACCTACACCTCCGCCCATACAAAGCCTCATACGGTGTCATCTGAATGCTAGAATGGTAGATGTTGTTATAAGCAAACTCTACAAGAGGCAAATGATCCTCCCAGCTACCCCTGAAATCAATCACACAGGCTCGCATCATATCCTCAAGTGTCTGGATAGTACGCTCTGCCTGCCCGTCGGTCTGAGGATGAAACGTAGTACTGAGACTCACCTGTGTCCCTAACCCCTTCTGGAAAGACCTCCAGAAGTTAGCCGTAAGCCCGGGCTCCTGCATGCGATATAATCGATATAGGGACTCCGTGCAGTCTCACGATCTCCCTGATATATAATCTGGCATAATTTTCAGCCGAATTCATAGTCCTGACTGGAAAAAAGTGGGCTGATTTCATCAGCCTCTCTATAATAACCCAGATGGAATCATACTTCCTCTGAGTACGAGGTAACCCTGTAACAAAATCCATGTTGATCACCTCCCACTTCCATGTCGGAATATCAATAGCCTGCAATAGCCGCGGGCTTCGGTGCTCAACCTCGACTGCGACAATTAGGACATCGAGCAACAAAACTCGTCCGGCCCTTTTCAGGCCATCCCACCAATACATACATCTGAGGTCATGGTACATCTTAGTCGACCCCGGATGAATAGAGTAACGAGCACTGTGTGCCTCCCCCAAAATCTGCTGACGAAGTCCTGCAACATCGGAAACACACAATCTGCCCTCAAATCTTAGCACCCTATCTGGCGCTACCTCAAACAAACTCTTCTCCTCTCGAAGAGCCGTATCTCGATACTGTATCATCACTGGGTCCTCATACTGTCGCCTCTTCACCTCATCAACGATGGAAGACTCGGCAATCTCACGAACCCGTACCCCACTATCATCGGTATCGACCAAACGAACCCCAAGGCTCGCTAGCTGATGGATTTGACGGACCATGTCCTGTCTCTCTGGCTGTACCTTTGACAGACTCCCCATCGATCTACGACTCAAAGCATCTGCAACCATGTTGACTTTTCCCCGATGGTTTAGGATGTCAACATCATAATCCTTCAACAACTCTAACCACCGTCTCTGCCGCAAGTTCAGCTCCCTCTGCCTGAAGATGTACTGGAGGCTCTTGTGGTCTGTATAAATATCCACATGAACCCCATATAAATAATGTCTCCAAATCTTCAAGGCATGAATAACTGCGGCCAACTCTAAGTCGTGGGTAGGGTAATTCCTCTCATGCTTCCGTAACTGTCGGGAAGCATAGGCTATAACCTTGCCGTGCTGCATCAATACGCACTGGCCCGATGCAGGGCATCACAATAAATCACGTAGCCTCTAACCCCTCGGGAAGAGTAAGCTGAGTCGTCGTCAACTTTTCCTTGATGGTGGAAGCCCTTCTCACAAGCTTCGTCCCGAAACCTAGCCGCTACGAGTCGGCTGGTCAGTGTCTTGATATCGAAGCAAACTGCTCCACAAACCTACGATAATAACCTGTCAGCCCTAAGAAACTGCGCACCTCCGTCGGAGTAGTAGGTCTCGGCCAAGACTTGACCGCCTCAATCTTTGCCGTATCAACTTGAACATCGTCAGCTCCAATAATGTGCCCCAAGAATGCCACTGAGGCCAACCAAAACTCACACTTGGAGAACTTGGCGAACAACTGCCGGCTCCGGAGGACCCCAAGTACCGTCCTCAAGTGATCTGCATGCTCCTGCTCTGTGCGCGAATAAACCAGGATGTCATCAATGAATACTATAACAAACGTATCCAAAAATGGCTTGAACACCCGGTTCATCTAATCCATAAATACCACTGGAGCGTGGGTCAAACCGAAAGACATCACCCTGAACTCATAGTGCCCATCTGGGTCTGAATGCGATCTTTGGGATATCTGTCTCTCTAACTCGCACTTTGATGATAACGGATCGCAGTCTATCTTGGAGAAACACCTCGCACCACCTGAATAGTCAAACAAATCATCAATCACGGGAGGGTATCATTCTTGATGGTTACTTTATCCAGCTGCCTGTAATCGACACACATATGCAGCGTCCCATCCTTCTTCTTTACAAACAAAACTGGCGCTTCCCAGGGAGACATACTAGGCCTAATAAAGCCTTTTTCCAGCAAATCTTTCAGCTGGTCCTTCAACTCCCTCAACTCAGCAGGTGCCATCCTGTACGGCGGAATAGATATAAGCCGAGTGTCTGGCAACATATCAATACAAAACTCAATCTCCCTCTCAGGAGGAATACCCGGAAGCTCGTCTGGGAATACATGTGGAAACTCTCTAACCACCGGAACTGACTGAAGAGCTAGCACCTCAGCCTCTGTATCGAATACCCGAACCAGATGATAGAGGTACCCTTTCTGTACCATCTTCCTAGCCTTGAGGTAAGAAATAAACCTACCCCTCGGCGACACTGTGTTGCCCTTCCACTCGATAACTGGCTCACCAGGAAAATGGAATCGGACCAACCTATTTCTACAGTCAATGTTGGCATAACAAGAAGCCAACCAGTCCATCCCCATAATGACGTCAAAATCTGTCATCTCCAACTCTATCAAGTCTGCTAGGGTCTGACGACTGTAAATAAACACCGGGCAACCTTTGTATACCCGCTCAGCTAACACAGAATCACCCACTGGCGTAGCTACCTCAAAAGGCTCTATCGACACCGACTCTATCCTGATTCTACCCGCAATAAGAGGGGACACATAGGACAAGGTGGAACCTGGATCTATCAAAGCATAAACGTCACAACATGAAATCAATAATGTACCTGTGACGACATCCGGGGAAGCCTCCTGATCCTGCTGGCTGGCTAAGGAATATATGCGGTTCTGTGGACCGCTAGAACTAGGAACTCCACCACGACCTATGCCGCGGCTTGCCGGTCCGTGAACACCCTGCCCTCCGGGGCGCATAACCACAGAAGAAGAAGACCCAGCAACTGACCATGTCGGCTGAACCATACCACCCCCGCCGCCTCTGGTCGGACAATCCCTCTTCATATGGCCCTGCTGGCCACAAGAGAAACAAGCTCCCAAAGCAATACGACACTCGCCCGGGTGAGATCTACCACATCGAACACACCGAGATACGGGCAGCCTCGATCAGTTACGGTTCCTGCCTCCCTGAAACCCCGAAGTCCTGGAGCCCTGACCCGCTCCTGAATAGCCTGGCTGATCAAACCTCCTGCCAGAAAACCGAGAAGGGGCACTCTGTGCCGGCTGAAATGTGGACCCAGTCTGCTGCGAAATTTGTCGCCTCGAAAATTTCCTGGAACCTGCCATCACGGCCTCTTGGTGGCACGGGCCTGGATGATCCTCTCTCTCCCTGTCCTCTATCCTCTGAGCATAAGCCTGCATCCTGGCAATATCCATACTTGGCTGGAGGGCCACTCCGAGGCATGCAGTAATCATATGACGGTCTAGCCCCATCATATAGCGATGAACTCTGTCTGCCATGTCAGCCACAATGGTGAACGCATACCTGGCCAATGAGTCAAACTCCAGGTTGTTGTTACACCCCGAAATTCCAGGATATGTTTAGAAAAACGTACGTAAGAACTCAAAAGTGTTAAGATTTGAGACTAGTAAAATTTATCGAAATTATGGAAATGTCGGAAAATGAAATATTGCGACGAATGGGAGGGTGACACGTGTCACCCCCTTAGTGGTCTTGGACGAAATAGGCATGGATAGAATGGTCATTTGACCAATTTTTAAGATGGTCAAGTCTTGCAAGACTTAGGCTTGATATTGTTGACTTAGTCAAGGCCACTTGGGCTTGATCCTTGTGAAATGCATCCAAGCCACCCATTTGTTTTAATTTTGACCCTCTATGTTTCTATATAGTATCACTACTAGAAAGACAAGGCTCTACACTTAGTCATTTTTCAAGAAAAATTTGAAGAACTCAAGGAAGAGCTCTCGGCAATTGGACTTTTTTTCAAGAGGAAAATTTTCAATTTTTGTCCAATAATCCCCATACTTTAAACCAAGGTTCCTAAGAGTATTGTAAGGGTATCTCAATAGAAAGATTCCGGAAAAGTGGCGTTTTCGTATTAGTCGCAACATGAAAACCTAGTCACTTTCCTAGGTTTAGATTTGGAATTGAAAGAAAGTTGTTTGTGATCTTCTAAAGGGCTTCAAGTGACGGATTAGAGTGTTAAGGAGAGGCTCTAAGTTTCTAGGGAGTGGCTTCGGATCTTGAAGTGGATTAAGGCTCACTAAGGTAACAATCTTGTTTTTTTAAGTGTTACAAGATTGCATATTGTTGTAGCCTTACATTTTAACTAGCATGAAGTATATGTATTGAAGATTGATAAGTGATATGGATTGTAGTAGCCTAAATCCGAATTGACATTTGAGCCATTTGAAATTGAAATACAATTTGGTCGTTAATTAGAATCGTCGCATGTTACCTACTTGAAGATTGTAGTAGTTATAATCGATTGCGGCTTGATAACATGTTATACTAAACAACTTGAATTGAAAAGGAATTGGAAAAGTTGATATGTTGTTACACCTTTGGCCGAGAATGACTTTGTATGTTGGACTAGTTTGATATTAATTTATGGGGCGGAATTTTACACGTCTTGTAGGCGTGTAATCCCCTATTGATAACTACATTGTTGGGCCTTAAATGTGGCGTGTTTGGTTATTGAATTCGGGCCTTGAAAAAGGTGGAAAAGTATGTAGAAACAAAGGAAGTGCTGTCCGATTTTCCGTAGAATTTAGTGACTTTGCACTTTGAATATTCTACGTTTGAAGTTAGAAGTTAATAAACATATTATGGTCATTATAGGTTGACATACTACGTACGACATATTGGACTTAGCAAGTGGATTAAACCGAAGAGGTATGTGGAACTTTCTTATCTCTTGAGCATGAATAATTGTAAATATATAGTACGGTAGACGTACGAGATTTTGACAATCTAGTCCATTTGATATCCTTGGCTTATTTTAAGAATGTCCAAGTTGGTTGAGTTAGGGAATTAACTCACTTGTTTAAAAATATTAAGGATATCTTAGTTTCTAAAAGTTAAGGGACTTGAAGTATTTTAAAAGTATATGATACTTGTTTCGTTTTAAAAGTATAAGTCCCTTGGATATAAGGAAGAATGTAATTGTCTAAGGTATAAAGCTAGTATAACGGCTTTATGGGAAGTTGGTTATAATAGCTTTATGAAAAGTTAAAAAGAGTGGTTTACTCTAAGTAATGTAAGTATGATAAATGACTTGAAGTAATGAAAGACAAATTGATTTTAAGGCATCAATTGCTTAAGGTTTTAAAAGAAAGAAGTCACTTGATTTAGAAACCTATAAATGTATTTCTAAAAGGTATTGTGACTTGTCTTGAAAAATAGATGTGACTTGATACTACGGTTATTAGTATCTTGGGAGTTTTATATGAAAAAGAGTCACTTTAAAAGAGTAGAAGTATGTAGTACTTTGGGTTAAATTCCCGGATTGTTATAATGACATGTTAGTGCCTTAAGTAAACTAAAATGAGAGTGTACATGAATAAGACTAATAAGAAGTTAGGGGGATTTCTTAACTTGCTTATGTTATGTATGATAAGCCGGTAGCGCTTATGTTATGTTAGGATAAGCCGGTAGCGCTTATGTTATGTATGATAAGCCGGTAGTGCTTATGTTATGTATGATAGCCGGTTGTGCTAGTTTATGTTATTCTTACGGGGTAAAGCCCCGGGTTACTACTAATTCCATGGATTTGCTACCCATGATGCGAGTGCGGAGTTTGTACTCATTGCGGGCCCATCGGGCCTAAGCGGGTGAAATAGTCCTGTGCGGGTGAAATAGTCCTATGCGAGGAATATCTCATGCGGGTCCACATGACCTATGCGGGCGGATACAGCCTATGTGAGTAAGTTACCTCATTGCGGGTCCACAGGACCTATGCGGGTGAAATAGTCCCAGGAGTAGGATTGATTAATGATACCACGGGCGGGTGGCCCTACTTGATCATGAGCCTCCTATTGTTATGCAGTAAAGTATACTCTTATTTACTCTCATTGTTAGTAAGACACAGTGTACTGTTATTTGAGTTATCATACATGTCTCCAGCTTTATTTTAGACTTATGATTTCATTACAGTACTTCCAGTTTCACATATTTGGTACATGTTGTACTGACCTCCTTCGGGGGCTGTGTTCATGCCGCAGGTAGAGTATACAGGTTGTTGATCCTCACTTTTAGGATCACTGATTCAACTGTTGGGAAACTCCATTACTCCGGAGGCTTATCCCTGGTTCAGGTATGGTCAGTTGTTGTATATTCAGGGGTATGGCGGGGCCCTGTCCCGTCACAGTTGTTATTCTTAGAGGTCTGTAGCCACATTATGGATTGGGTTTTTAAGAACAGAAATGTACTGATTTATTTTATTTTGGTTCATGTATATATTACGGAAGGTTGCCTTATCGTCTAACCTGTTGGTATTTACTGTTTTAGTATTTATGAGTTTTATATGTTCCGCTGCTATTCTCTGATGTATACTTGTAAGGGGTGCGGGTAGGGCACGATCGCAGCCGGGGTTGGGTCGTGACAAAAGTGGTATCGAGCGATTAGTCCTCGGAAAGTGTCTACGACCGTGTCTAGTAGAGTCTTGGTTATCGGTGTGTTGTGCACCATCTATAACGGGAGGCTGCAGGACATTTAGGATTAGTTTCCATTCTTCTTACTGCGAGATCGTGTGATAAATTTTGTGTGGTTAGGGTCGTCTCTCCCTAACAAGTTATGTTGTTTGCATTACTGAGAAGGCACGATGACCGGAAATATTATATGGATTGCGCATCCAGGTTGGTAATATTTGTAGTATAGTTGGTATTATGACGTACAACTATACGGATTTATGTATGAGGGTCACATATGTGTTGCCTAGAAGGATTTTAGATTACCAGGAATTGGTAAGGACTAAATAAATACCGGGAAGGTATGAAACAGTTTAATGAACTCTCATCAAGGTTTTACGTACTAATTTGAGATAATTAGGAGATGATGAGTTGTCTGAGAAGGTAATGGACCCTTAAGAAGTTATAATTAAGGGACTTAATGGGAGACTATGTTAGTAACTTAAGCTACGTAGCATGATTAAGAAAATGGTACGGGTGAGATCCGTATGGAGTAAGTATGGTTGTTGTGGTCAAGACAACACGATTGTGATAGTATGAGAAGTTATTGTACCCGTTTACGGGGGGACTGATAAGGTAGGCTTGGAGCATGGAAATTGCGAGCCTAAGAATATTGATAACCGCCGAGACCTTAGGTATATAAGGCCTTCTCGGGTAGTAAAGAGTTAAGTCAGACCAAGGATAAGAGTTAAGTACGACGCCGAGTCGGGTTGAGGACCTATTAAGGGTCGCCCTATAGCCTGAAATGGAATGGGATCAGTTGGTAGTAATTCCGCTACGTGGAAGGGTCACGAGGGTGCAGGGCCCAAGTCTAGTTAATCGTTTTATGGGTTCGTGGACGCATTCCACCGGAACCAGGTTGTGAGAACCGGAACTGGCCTAATATTGTTTAATTTAGTAACTCCAAAGAGTAGAGGCCAGAATTATTATGGAAGTTATGTTCGTAAGCTAGAATAAGTTTGGAAGTACAGAAAAGAGTACGACCGGTAAGAAAGTGAGCAACCAAGTGTAAAGAAATAGGGCCTGAATCCATGAGAACCTTTCGAGGTGACTACACCCGTGAGTGTTGGGTGGTAGCTGAGCGGGTAGATAATAATTGCCGGTAACGATACAGTCGTTGGACCCTAGCAGACCTAGAAGAGATGTTATGACAGACGTTGAGGTCATTATGAGTACGGGCTAGTTGGCCTCTTGTTATGCCAACGTTGACTACAGAGAGAGATTGACTCGATTCCGGTTTCCCGGTAAACCGGTTATAGAGTGGAAAGGAAGAGAAGTGGTGGTAACCAGTGAATTATCATTCCTTCTTTGACATCATTGTTTTTAATAAGTCTGTGTGACTTGTTCATTTGAGGTGAATTGAGGCAGAAGGTAAAAAGTACTTGAATTTGAAGGAGTTTATTTTAAGTGCCCTTGGAGGTACTTGGAGTTGGTTTGGTGTGGCGGTCAGGGCCACGACCTTCCGGAGAAGTTCAGGATAGCGCGCAAGAAAGAATAAGATAAGTACGAGTGCTGCCTACGGAAAACAAAAGACATCGTTGGTAGGTTTTGAAAATCTATACGACTGTAAAGTGGCGCTTGATGATTAAGCTGTTGTAAGGGAGATAAGTTCTCTCCCCCACGTAAAGGATAGTTTTACGTATTATGGGGTTACGTGTACCCATGTTGTTAGATGAAGGATAGGAGACGGGTAAGGTCTTCAGTATCGTCATACCATAGGTTACAGTTTTAGATAGCCGTGGGTAAAGTTTTGTGTTGGGGTATGGGGTAATTGTGAACGACGTTACGAAATGGTAGAGGAAGGGTCGTAAGGATATAAATGCAGGTAGTACGCATGTATGAAACTTGTACGATTATGAATCAAGATAGAAATACTTTTGCTAATAATAAGCATAAGGAAGTGTTATGGCCAGAATGATAAAAGAGAATACAACTATGGTTATGTAAGTTGCACGAGATATGATTACCCCAGACTAGTGTAAAAACCATTAGTAAATAATGGGCAGTAAGAACACCTCGAGGGAAGGTGGTAACATCTGTACTGACGAGAAAGATAGTAAGGAAATACGGAGGGGTAAGGGACCCCAGGTCAACTTGAAATAACTTATAAAGGAAAGACGAGTAGACACTCAAACGATAAGAAATCTTGACAAGTCATTGGATTATGTAATGCCGTGAATTGAGGTGGAACACTTGGCTATAAGCTCTACGAGCTGGGAGAGAATAATCGGGTTACTACTTGACGAGATCAAGGAAATCTCCCCCTCTAAATTGTGATTGACAGTAAGTCTTAGCCATGAGGCAAGCAAAGGAATCAAATCTAAGTTGGTGACCAAGTTTGGTTGCGACAGAGAAAGGGAAATAGGAACCATAATTGAGATTAAGGATACCCGAATATTTCGCAGGTATGAGAAAGGCTTCCAGTTATTGGAAGATAAGTTGACCATGACTACAGTTCTAACCCCTCCTGAGAGACTAGAGGGTTAGGTTATTATGGTAAACACGTTGGGTGTTGGGCTAGGTTGTGTGCTAACGCAACACGATAAGGTTAAAGCCTATGTTTCCCGGCAGTTAGGGAAGCATGAAAGAAAATTACGCCACTCACGATTTAGAGTTGGCGGCAGTTAATCATGCCTTGAATATTTGGAGGCATGACGTATTTATAGACTTCATGTGGATATTTGTGCAGACCACAAGAGCCTCCGGTATATCTTCAGACAGAGGCAGTTGAATTTGCGACAAAGACGGTGGTTAGAGTTACTCAAGGATTGTGATATCGATATCCTATACCACCCGGGGAAAGTCGAGACGGTTACAGATCCTCTTAGTCGTGGATCGATGGGTAGTCTGCCAGATGGGCAACCAGATAGACAGGACATGGTCCGTGAGATTCATCAGCTACCGAGCCGAGGGGTTCGATTATTTGTTTCCAAGGTTAATGAAGTTTAGATCCGAGAGGTTGCCGAGTCTTCCGTCGTTGAAGAGGTAAAGCGGCGATAGTATGAGGGTCCAGTTATGTTACAGTATCGAGATACGGCTTTCTGAGAAGAGAAGAGCCTGTTTGAGTAGCACCGGATGGGGTGTTGTGATATGAGGATAGATTATGTGTACCCGGTGCTGCAGGACTAGTCAGCAGGTTTTAGGAGAGGCACACAGTGCTTATTGATCTAATTGTTCGGGGTCAACTAAGTTGTGTCGTGACCTCAGATGCTTGTATTGGTAAGATGACCTGAAAAGGGACATAGCGAGTCTCTTGTAGTGTCCGAATTAGTAGCAGGTCAAGGTTGAACACCAGAAGCCCAGTGGGCTATTGCAGACGATTGAAATCCCAACTTAGATATGAGAGGTAATTAATATGGATCTTGTTACAGGGTAGCATCGTACTCAGAGAAAGTGCGACTCCCTGGGGGTCATAGTAAATAATTTGTGAAACCAGTAGTGTTCTTCGTTAGGACCACTTACTCGGCTGAGGATTATGCTAGCTTATATAGCAGGGAGATTGTGAGACTGCACGGGGTTCCTACATTTATGATGTCAGACAGATGAGCTCGGTTCTGGTGACTGGAGGTTTTCCAGAAGGTATTAGGGACACAGGTGAGTCTCAGTGTGGCATTCCACCCTCAGACCGATGGACAGACAGAGCGTACTATCCAGGCACTTGAGGATAGGTGGCGGGCATGTGTTTGTGATTTCAGGGGTAGCTGGGAGGATCATTTGCCTCTTGTTGAGGTTGCTTATAATAACAGCTACCATTCTTGCATTCAGATGACGCCATATGAGGTTTTGTATGGCGGAAGTGTAGGTCGTCGATTGGTTGGTTCGACGTGGGCGAGTCTGATTAGTTGGCGGACTTGATTCGTGGTGTGGATAAGGTGAAGCTTATTCAGGAAAGATTATTAGTAAGCTCAGAGTCAGTAGAAGCTTTATGCAGATAACCGACGTTGACACATGGGGTTCAGGTTGACATTTTTGTATGAGTATTGTTACGTGGCCACGTGTGGCATTATTGGTATGTAGGGGTTGTAAGGAGACTATGTCGCTATCTTTAAGTTTGACTCCCAAAAGAACATTCGGGGACGAATGTTTCTAAGGGGGAAAGAATGTTACACCCCGGAATTCCAGGATATGTTTAGAAAAACGTACGTAAGAACTCAAAAGTGTTAAGATTTGAGACTAGTAAAAATTTATCGGAATTATGGAAATGTCGGAAAATGAAATATTGCGACGAATGAGAGGGCGACACGTGTCACCCCCTTTAGTGGTCTTGGACGAAATAGGCATGGATAGAATGGTCATTTGACCAATTTTTAAGATGGTCAAGTCTTGCAAGACTTACGCTTGATATTGTTGACTTAGTCAAGGCCACTTGGGCTTGATCCTTGTGAAATGCATCCAAGCCACCCATTTGTTTTAATCTTGACCCTCTATGTTTCTATATAGTATCACTACTAGCAAGACAAGGCTCTACACTTAGTCATTTTTCAAGAAAAATTTGAAGAACTCAAGGAAGAGCACTCGGCAATTGGACTTTTTTTCAAGAGGAAAATTTTCAATTTTTGTCCAATAATCCCCATACTTTAAACCAAGGTTCCTAAGAGTATTGTAAGGGTATCTCAATAGAAAGATTCCAAAAAAGTGGCGTTTTCGTATTAGTCGCAAGGTGAAAACCTAGTCACTTTCCTAGGTTTAGATTTGGAATTAAAAGAAAGTTGTTTGTGATCTTCTAAAGGGATTCAAGTGGCGGATTGGAGTGTTAAGGAGAGGCTCTAAGTTTCTAGGGAGCGGCTTCGGATCTTGAAGTGGATTAAGGCTCACTAAGGTAACAATCTTGTTTTCTTAAGTGTTACAAGATTGCATATTGTTGTAGCCTTACATTTTAACTAGCATGAAGTATATTTATTGAAGATTGATAAGTGATATGGATTGTAGTAGCCTAAATCTGAATTGACATTTGAGCCATTTGAAATTGAAATACAATTTGGTCGTTAATTAGAATCGTCGCATGTTACCTACTTGAAGATTGTAGTAGTTATAATCGATTGCGGCTTGATAACATGTTATACTAAACAACTTGAATTGAAAAGGAATTGGAAAGGTTGATATGTTGTTACACCTTTGGCCGAGAATGACTTTGTATGTTGGACTAGTTTGATATTAATTTGTGGGGCGGAATTTTACACGTCTTGTAGGCGTGTAATCCCCTATTGATAACTACATTGTTGGGCCTTAAATGTGGCGTGTTTGGTTATTGAATTCGGGCCTTGAAAAAGGTGGAAAAGTATGTAGAAACAAAGGAAGTGCGTTCCGATTTTCCGTAGAATTTAGTGACTTTGCACTTAGAATATTCTACGTTTGAAGTTAGAAGTTAATAAACGTATTATGGTCATTATAGGTTGACATACTACGTACGACATATTGGACTTAGCAAGTGGATTGAACCGAAGAGGTATGTGGAACTTTCTTATCTCTTGAGCATGAATAGTTGTAAATATATAGTACGGTAGACGTACGAGATTTTGACAATCTAGTCCATTTGATATCCTTGGCTTATTTTAAGAATGTCCAACTTGGTTGAGTTAGGGAATTAACTCACTTCTTTAAAAATATTAAGGATATCCTTTCAAAAATGTCCAAGTTGGTTGAGTTGTAAAAATATACTTTCAAAAATACTTCAAGTCTCTTATCTTTAGAAACTAAGATATCCTTAATCTTTAAAACAAGTGAGCTAATTCCCTAACTCAACCAACTTGGACATTCTTAAAACAAGTCAAGGATATCAAATGAAACTAGATTCATCAAAATCTCGTACGTCTACCGTACTATATATTTACAACTACTCATGCTCAAGAGATAGGAAAGTTCCACATACCTCTTTGGTTCAATCCACTTGCTAAGTCCAATATGTCGTACGTAGTATGTCAACCTATAATGACCATAATACGTCTATTAACTTCTAACTTCAAACGTAGAATATTCTAAGTGCAAAGTCATTAAATTCTACGGAAAATCGGACATCACTTCCTTTGTTTCTACATACTTTTCCACCTTTTTCAAGGCCCGAATTCAATAACCAAACATGCCACATTTAAGGCTCAACAATTTAGTTAATAATAGGGGATTACACGCCTAACAGGACGTGTAAAATTCTGCCCCACAATTGATACCAAGCAATTCAATAACCAATGCCATTTTCGGCCAAAAGGTGTAACAATATATCCTTCTTTCCAATTCCTTTTTAATCCAAGTTGTTTAGTATAACATGTTATAAAGCCGCAATCGATTCTAACAACTAAAATCTTCAAGTAGATAACATGCGACGATTCTAACTATCGACCAAATTGTATTTCAATTTCAAATGGCTAACAAGGTCATTTCGGATTTAGGCTTCTAATATCCATAACACTTATTAATCTCCAATACATGTATCTCATGCTTGTTAAAATGTATAACTACAACAATAAGTAATCTTCAATCACTTAAGAGGACAAGATGGTTACCTTTACAAGCCTTAATCCGACTTCAAGATCCGAAGTCGCTCCTTAGCAATTTAGCTCCTTTCCTTGACACTCCAATCCGTCACTTGAAGCCCTTAGACGTTCACAAACAACTTTCCTTCAAGTTCCAACCAAAACCTATGAAAGCGACTTAGGTTTTCACCTTGCGACTAATGCAAAAACGACATTTTTTCGGGATCTTTCTATTGAGATATCCTTACAATACCCTTAGGAACCTTGGTTTAAAGTATTGGGATTATTGAACCATAAATGAAAAAAATTCATGTTGGAATGAGGGCAATCCCGAGAGCACTATCTTTCACTCTTAAGTTTTCTTGTTTTTTTCTCTAAGTGTTTGAGACTTTTCTTGCAATATGGATGACTATATAATTGAATGGAGGGTTGAGATTACAACACATGGTGGGTTAGGATGAAAGGGATTTAAATATCTTGACTTAGGTGGGCTTATTGACTTGGTCAACAATGTCAAGCCTTAGCATAACAAGACTTGACAATTTGGACCTTGTCCATTTCGTCCAAGCCCATTAGAGTGGGGAGGGGGGGGGGGGGGGTTGACACGTGTCACCCTCCCATTCGTCCATAATGTTTCGTTTTCCGATATTTTCATAATTTCGGTAAATTCTGCGAGTCTCAAATCTTAACGTTTTTGAGTTCTTACGTACGTTCTTATACACATGCCCCGGAATTACGGGGTGTAACATTCTTCCCCCCTTAGAAACATTCGTCCCTGAATGTTTTTTCGGAGTTCTATCTAAACGGATATTGGCATAGTCCCTTGACTACACCCAACATAATCACCCTTGCCACACCTGGACACATAACAATACTTATACTAAAATGTCAACCTGAACTCCAAGTGTCAACGTCGGTTATCTGCATAAATCTTCTGCTGACTCTGAGCTTACTAATAATCTTTCCTGGATAAGCTTCGCCTTATCCACAGTCCTCTGAATCAATTCTGGACCAATTAACTGAACCTCGCCTACGTCGAACCAACCACCTGGCGATCTACACTTTCTTACATCCAAGGCCTCATACAGGGCCATCAGAATACTGGAATGGTAGCTATTATATACGTAAACTCAACAAGAGGCAAATGATCCTCCCAGCTACCCCTGAAAACAATAACACAGGCCCGCAACCTATCCGCAAGTGTCTGGATATCATGCCCTGCATGTCCGTCGGTCTGAGGGTGAAATGCAACACTGAGACTTACTTGTGTCCCTAATACCTTCTGGAAAACCTCCAGAAGTTAGCCATAAACTGAGCTCATCTGTCTAACATCATAAATGTAGGAACCCTGTGCAGTCTCACAATCTCTCTGCTATATAATCTAGCATAATCCTCAGTCGAGTAAGTGGTCCTGACCGGAAGAAAATGGGCTAATTTCGTCAGCCTGCATACTATAACCCATAAGGAGTCGCACTTCCTCTGAGTACGATGCAACCTTGTAACAAGATCCATATTAATCACCTCTCATTTCTAAGTTGGGATCTCAATCGCCTGCAGTAGCCCACTGGGCTCCTGGTGTTCAACCTTGACCTGCTACTAATTCGGATACTAAGCAACAAACTCTGCTACGTCCCTCTTCAGGCCATCCTACCAATGCATACATCTGAGGTCATGATACATCTTAGTCGACCCCGAACAAATAGAGCAATAAGCACTGCGTGCTTCCCCTAAAACATGCTGACAAATCCAGCAGCATTGGGCACACCCAATCTATCCTCATCTCACAGCACCCTATCCGATGCTACCCAAACGGGTCCTTCGCTTCTTAGAGAGTCGTATCTCAGTTTCCGCACTAGAACTGGATCCTTATACTATCGCCTCTTCACCTACTCAACGAGGGAAGACTCGGCAACCTCTCGAATCTGAGCTCCACTATCGTGTTCCCCCAGCTGCCGAGAAAAATATAGGTTGTTACTTTATCGCATTGCATCCGCACACAACCCAGCCAAACACTCAAAGTGTTACCATAATAACCTAACCCTCTAGTCCTTCAGGACTTAGGAGGGGTTAGAACTGTAGTCTTTGTCAGCTTATCTTCCCATATCTGGAAGCCTGTCTCATACTTCCGAAATATTCGGGGTTATAATTTCAATTATGATTTCTGTTTCCATTTCTCTGTTGCAACCAAACCTGGTCACTATACTTAGATTTGATTCCCTTACTTGACTCATGGCTAATACTTCCTGCCAACCACAATTTAGGGGGAGACTTCCTTGATCTTGTCAAGTAGTAGTCCTATTATTTTCTTCCAGCTCATAGAGCTTATAGTCAGGTGTTCAAGCTCAATTCATGGTATTACATAGTCTAATGGTTTGCCAAGATTTCTTATCTTTCGAGTATATACTCGTCTTACCTTTATTTTTCATTACAAGTTGCCCTGGGGTCTCTTACCTCCCCGTATATATATGGTCTGGCCCGTCATTACAGGCTTGCCACCTATCGTCGATGTGTTCCTAACTGCCCATCATTTCTAATGGCCTTTACACTAGTCTGGTAATTATGCCTTGGAAACCTTCATAACTGTAATTGCATTCTCCTTATTATTCTATCATAACCATTCATCATACTAATTACTAACCCAAAATATTTCTACCTCGCTCCTGGGTCATACATTTCCATTTATGCTTATATCCAGCATTTATATCCTTAAGACACATCCTCGACCATTTCCTAATGTCGTTCTCAATTACCCCAACACAATACCTTTTTCCATGGTTATTTAAAATTGTAACTTATTGCATAACGAAGCTGGGGACTTTACCAGTCCCATATCTATGGCTTAAATAAGAGGTACGCATAGCCCTCAATAATACGTACAACTATCTTGTTACGTGGGGGAGAGAGCTTATCTCCTTTTGATAATCTTTCCTTGAAGTCACAACCCTAATCACAGGGTCCTCTTGCGGTCCTGTAAATATCTAATCATCAAGCACCGCCTTAAAAATTGTGTAGATTCTCAAACCTACCAAGGATGTCTTTCAGTTTTCCGCAGACAGCACTCGTACTTATCTTATTCTTGCCTTTCCTGAAATTATCCGGAAGGTCGTGGCCCTGACCGCCACACCAAACCAACTCCACGTACCTCCAAGGGCACTTAACATAAACTCCTTCAAATTCAAGTATTTCTTACTTTCTGCATCAATTTACCTAAAATGAACAAGTCACACTGACTTATTACAATCAACGATGTCAAATAAGGAAGGATAATTCACTGGTTACAACCACTTTCCTTCATTTCCACTCGATAACCGGCTTACCGGAAAATTGGAACCGAACCAATCTCTCTCTGTAGTCAACGTTGGCATAACAAGAGGCCAACTAGCCCGTACTCATAATGACCTCAAAGTCTGTCATATCAGCTCTACTAGGTCTGCTAGGATCCGACTGTATCGTCACCGGGCAATTATTATATACCCACTCAGCTACCACCCATCACTCACGGGTGTAGTCACCTCGAAAGGTTCTCATGGATTCAGACTCTATTCTTTTACACTTGGTTGCTCTCTTTCTTACCGGTCGTACTTTTTCCGTACTTCCAAACTTATTCTAGCTTACGTACATAACCTCCATACTGATTCTGGCCTCCAATCTTTGGAGTTACTATTCTAAACAACATAAGGCCCTTTCCGGCTCTCACGACCCGGTTCCGGTGGAACGCGTCCACGAACCCGTAAAACAATTAACTAGACTTGGGCCTTGCACCCCGTGACCCGGTCACGTAGCGGGACTACTACCAATCAAGACAATACCATTTAGGCAAGCCGAAGTACTATCAGTGCACAAAATAGAATAACTATCATTTAAGCAAGCCAAAGTACTATCAAGGCACTAACACACCTTGCTTTACTAAGGATTAAAGTCCATTACGACAATGTACGTGAGCCGTACATTCACTTTATGAACTAAATTTCCATTTTAGGAAAGCCCAAGTACTACATGTATCGCTAGGAAGTAGGATCCAATACATGTATCATTTTGGAACCATCATTTAGAAAATCGAGACACTTATCGTACCAAGTATCCTTCTAAGACATGGTTTTGGCAAATCAAGGCACTAGACCTCACGTGTTACTTTAAAACATCTTGAACATCAAAGTGCCACATATCATGTATTATATTAAGGACTTAATCATGGACATTCTCACACGATTTCCTTAAAACAATTTAAATCATCCCTTGACTTTCCACTAAAACTTGTTATAACAAACTTCCCATAAAGCCGTTATAACCACTTCATTTTTAGACAACTAACGCACCATTACCTCTTTCCTTTTTATAAAAACCAAGGCATTATCATGCCACGTAAGGGAATTGAACCCAAAGTACTTTGTACATCTATTCTTTATAAATGAATCGTTTCATGAAATATTAGGGCGTTGGACCCAAAAGTACTTTCACCATTAAAACCAAGTTACTTACTTTTTTTAACTCAAGTAACTTATACTTTTAAGACTAAGTAACTTATGCCTTCAAATCAAGTCACTTACTCTCTTTAAATCAAGTAACATATACTTTTCAAAACGAGTTACTACACATTTTCGAAATTCAAGTCCCAAGTACTTTCAAAAATCAAGCTTGATGTACTTACAAAATTAATACTTTTATGAGCCGCGAATAGGTTATTCTCGTTTATAACGATCTTGTTAAATCAGCCATGATCTAGAAAATGTAATACAATTTTGTCTTATCTTAGTTTCTATGCAGATGGAGAATTCTACTCATTTCAATATAATTGATTGTCGATACATTTTCATTAACGCTGCAATGGCTTGTTCGATACCTATTCTCATTAGTGTAGTAAATTAGCAAGGTCACTCGACTCCAATACTTCCTAACGACTCTTACCAACATCCCCCATAAGACTTGGTAAGAACTTAGGAATATTCTAGACATGCCTTTAGAATAAAATCAATAACATGAATACTTCCTATGACAAGGAAAGTATACTCAAGAACAAATCATGTATACTCCTAACAACAAGGCAAGTATACCTCAAATATCCAGTCATGTATACTCCTACCAACAAGGCAAGTATACTTCAAACAACAAGTCATGTATACTCCTAACAACAAGGAAAGTATACCATAAAAATACTCATGTCTATAAAAAGAAGAAGTTCACATACCTCGTGACGACTAACCCATACGACAAGTAACAAAATGCTCCGAAGTACTTCAACCTCATTGGATATTCCTTCAGCCAAGTAGACTCTGCTACACGTAGTACTTCAACCTAAAATGGTCATAGTACTTCTATCAATATCATACTTACTATTGTAAGACTTATACCAAATAATTGCCCTCTAATTTTACGAAAAATCGGGCAGCACTTCCTTTGTTTCTACATACTTTTCCACCTTTTCTAAGGCCCGTATTCATCAACCAACAAGCCACATTTAAGGCGCAACCAACAGTTAGACAAAGGGGATTACACGCCTAACTGGACGTGTAAAATTCTGCCCCACAGTTATACAAAACAGTCCACAAATCAGCCCATAAAAACAGTCTGTAATCTAACAATAACGAGGGTAAAATGTGAGGCGTTTCAACACCTTTCCACACCCCTATTTCCTTAGGACTTTCATTAGCAACTACTACACTTAAACATGCATATTAGGGCTGATTTTTCCAGAATAACCACACCCCAAAAACAGTCCATAAAATGATACGACAACGTCTAACAGTTTTGGGCAGTTTTTCGGCTAAAACAACTACAATCCGATAACTCTTTCCTTAATCCATTTTATTCCAATTCGAGTTCCAACACTTCCATATATGACATACCAACTTATCAACAACCATATTACCTTATTTTAACATGCGACAAGTGTGGATAGCAATAACCATATAACAAACGAAACCAAGGGCACAAAATTGTCTCAAATCGGCCAACAACATATCTACCTCATACACATCTTATTTTCAATTTCTTCCTTAACATGAATTCATATATACATTATAAAAATAAGTAATATCCAATTACTTTAATTTTTGAAGAACTATTACCTCATTTTTGTGCCCAAAAACGTCCCGGGCAGAATGCTCAACAATGACCCGTAGTTTTCGTTTCGCTCCACTTCTTCAAGATACAATCACATATATGTATCCCCTACAACCTTAGGAGCAACTTCCCTTCACATTCCATCACCAAAAGGTCGACGAAACCCCTAGGGTTTCACCCTCTATTCTCGACCTAGTGTAGCGTTTTTGCTCACGATTTTGTCAGCTGAACTTGTGACGTCCATAACTCTTTACTCCGATGTTCGATTGACGAACTATTTGTTGCGTTGGAAACTAGACTCGACGAACTTCATTTTAGGCTTTTCAAACACCTAAAAACTCCTCGTATACCAGGAGATATACCTCTCTAAAGTTGGCTGAAATATGGAAACCTTGGCTGAGAGCATAAGAGAAGAGGAAAAGAGATGAGAGCTTTCTTGGATGAAAATGTATATGGCTAAGTCTTTCAACCCTCTATGTGTATATAATGTATCTCAAGGGTTGGATGCTTGACAAGTGGAGGGCCTAAGTGTAGCAAGATAAGTGGAGTGAGACCCACCTCCACTTGTCTCCAAAATATCTTTCAAGACCAAGTCAAATAGTCAAAAGGGGTGTCACATGTCACCCTCTCATTGGTCAAAAAAATATTTCATCACCCAAAAATCCATAATTGGCCAAAATATCTCAAAATATTGTGGGACCCACAAAACCGTAAAATTTCCCGGGTGGGCCCCACATGACCAAAATCCGAAAATAAAAATCCATAATTCCAATATATTCCAAAAGTCTCAAATACCAAATTTGAGAACCGAATTCCAATTAATAAACCTTTTCCTTTACAAATTCCCGAGATTTTTCCTTAAGAAAAGTAATCCTTCTTTCCTTCCGAAATTCAAATCTCAATTTCCTTCGTACGTTATCATCTCATTGCCTTGTAAATACGGGGTGTAACAGTTTATTTCTTTATTAGGACTAGTATTTCTCCCTGGGGAGCGCCAGTGTTGTTTGTAAGGAAGAAGGATGAGACGCGGCGTATGTGTGTTGACTACAGGCAGCTGAACAAGGTAACCATCAAAAATAGATACCCCCTCCCCATGATTGATGATTTGTTTGATCAGTTGCAGGGTGCTAGGTGTTTTTCCAAGATAGACTTGCGATTTGGTTACCATCAGGTGCGAGTTAGAGAGGCAGATATCCCGAAGACTGCATTCAGGACCCAGTATAGGCATTATGAGTTCAGGGTGATGTCTTTCGGGTTGACTAATGCTCTAGCAGTATTTATGAATTTGATGAATCGGGTGTTCAAGCCATTCCTGGATACGTTTGTTATAGTATTCATTGATGACATCCTGGTTTATTCTCACACGGAGCAGGAGCATGCGGATCACTTGAGGGCGGTACTTGGAGTCCTCTGGAGCCGGCAGTTGTATGTCAAGTTCTCCAAGTGTGAGTTTTGGTTGGCCTCAGTGGCATTATTGGGGCACATTATCGGGGCCGATGGCATTCGAGTTGATACGTCGAAGATTGAGGCGGTCAAGACTTGGCCGAGACCTACTACTCCGACGGAGGTGCGAAGCTTCTTAGGGCTGGCCAGTTATTATCGTAGATATGTGGAGCAGTTCACTTCGATATCAGCGTCTTTGACTAGGCTGACTGAAAAGGCAGTTATGTTCCAATGGACGGATGCCTGTGAGAAGGGCTTCCAGTTATTGAAGGAAAAGTTGACGACGACTCCAGTTCTTACTCTTCTTGAGGGATTAGAGGGTTATGTGATTTATTGTGATGCCTCGGGTATCGGGCTAGGGTGTGTATTGATGCAGCACGACAAGGTTATAGCTTATGCTTCCCGGCAGCTACGGAAGCATGAGAGGAATTACCCTACCCACGACTTAGAGTTGGCCGTGGTTATTCATGCCTTGAAGATTTGGAGGCACTATTTATATGGGATTCATGTGGATATTTATACAGACCACAAGAGCCTCCAGTACATCTTCAGACAGAGGGAGCTGAACTTGCGGCAGAGACGGTGGTTGGAGTTGCTTAAGGATTATGATGTTGATATCCTATACCACCCGGGGAAAGCCAACGTGGTTGCAGATGCTCTGAGTCGTAGATCTATGGGGAGTCTGTCAGATGTACAGCCAGATAGGCAGGACATGGTCTGTGAGATCCAGCAGCTAGCGAGCCTTGGGGTTCGGTTGGTCGATACCGATGATAGTAGGGTTCGGGTTCGAGAGGTTGCCGAGTCTTCCATCGTTGAGGAGGTGAGGAGGCGACAATATGAGGATCCTGTTCTGATACGGTATCGAGATACGACTCTTCGAGAGGAGAAGAGTTTATTCATGGTAGCACCTGATGGGGTGCTAAGATACGAGGGCAGATTGTGTGTACCCGATGTTGCAGGACTTCGTCAGCAGGTTCTAGAGGAGGCGCACAATGCTCGTTACTCTATTCATCCGGGGTCGACTAATATGTACCATGACCTCAGATGTATGTATTGGTGGGATGGCCTGAAGAGGGATGTGGCAGAGTTTGTTACTCATTGTCCAAATTGTCAGCAGGTCAATGTCGAGCATCAGAAGCCCGGTGGGCTATTACAGACGATTGAGATCCCGACTTGGAAGTGGGAGGTGATTAATATGGATTTCATTACAGGGTTACCTCGTACTCAGAGGAAGTGCGACTCCATTTGGGTTATAGTGGACAGGCTAACAAAATCAGCCCATTTTCTTCCGGTCAGGACGACTTACTTGGCTGAGGATTATGCTAGATTATATATCAGGGAGATTGTGAGGCTGCACGGAGTTCCTACATATATTATATCGCATGCAGGAGCCCGCCACGCTAACTTCTGGAGGTCTTTTCAGAAGGGGTTAGGGACACGGGTGAGTCTCATTACGACATTTCACCCTCAGACCGACGGACAGGCAGAGCGTACTATCTAGACACTTGAGGATATGTTGCGGGCCTGTGCTATTGACTTCAAGGGTAGCTGGGAGGATCACTTGCCTCTTGTTGAGTTTGCGTACAATAATAACTACCACTCCAGTATTCGGATGGCCCCATATGAGACCTTGTATGGAAGGAAATGTAGGTCGCCGATTGGTTGGTTCGACGTGGGCGAGGTTCAGTTGGTTGGCCCAGACTTGATTCAGCAGGTTGTGGATAAGGTGAAGCTTATCCAGGAGAGACTATTAGCAGCTCAGAGTCGACAATTGGGTCTTCTTGAAGCTATCACCCATGAAGGGTATGATGAGGTTCGGGAGGAAGGGGAAACTTAGTCCAAGGTACATTGGGCCTTATCAGATCGTCCGTAGAGTAGGCCAAGTTGCCTATGAGTTAGAACTGTCGTCCGACTTGGAGGCAGTACATCCGGTCTTCCATGTTTCTATATTGCGGAAGTGTATCAGAGATCCATCGAGAGTTTTCCCAGTTAGTGATGTCCAGGTGACGGAGGGATTATTGTATGAGGAGAGTCCCATAGCGATACTTGATCGCCAGGTCAGGCGACTGCAGACTAAGGACGTGGCTTCCGTCAAAGTCTTGTGGCTGAATGATAATAGAGAGGAGATGACTTGGGAGGCAGAGGAGGACATGATGAAGAAGTATCCTCACTTTTTCTCTACACCTCCAGGTAATTCATTTCCCTTACTTGTCAGTTTTAATTGACGTATTTGCTTAAATGTTATTATGTGGTCATGTGTGGCATATTTGGTATGTTGGGTGTAGTTAAGGGAAACTATGTCGCTATCTAATTAGATTGACTCCGAAAGGACATTAGGGGATGAATGTTTCTAAGGGGGGAAGAATGTTACACCCCGTAGTTCCAGGACATGATTAAGATAATGTACGTAAGGAATTAGGACGTTAATTTTTAAACGAAAGAAAGAATTATTTTTCCGAAAGAAAATCTTCTGAACCTCGGAAAAGAAAAATGTTCGTTGATAAAAATTAGATTCTCAAAAGGTGTTAATTGAGACTTAAGGAATTTATTAACATTGTGGAATTTTTTTTATGGATTTGGTCAAGTAGGGCCCACCCGAGAATTTTTACGTTTTTGTAGGACCCACAAGGTTTTTGATATTTTGACCAACTATGGAAATTTCGAGAAACGAAATATTATGGACGAATGGGAGGGTGACACGTGTCACCCCCCCCCCCCTCCCACACGGACTTGGTCGATTTGACCTAGAGGAAAATGGTCAAGTCTTGAAAGCCAAAGCTTAATATTATTGACTAAGTCAATGAGCCCACTTGACACTAGATATTTAGTCTTCCTAATCTCATCCACACATTTGTTTTAATCTTGGCCCTTGGTTGTAGTATATATCTCCAACTAGTGCAAGACTAATTCCACACTTATAAAAAATTCAAGAAACTTGTTGTGGCATTGAGGCTCTCGGTTATGGAAAGTTAGTTATACCTACTTTATGGAAAGTTAAGAGAGTGGTTTACTTGATTTATAGGCATAAGTTGCCTAGGTTGTGAGTAGAAATGCTTGATTTTAAAAGCTTTGATTTGAATTTCCATGCGTTTAGAAGTGTATCAATCCTTTATATTAGCACATGTAAGCATGAATATATTTACCATATTCTGTATTGTATAATTATGGTAGAATTGAGATTTTTATTATAGAATATTCAATATTATACATATATATGTATATTGTATTAAAGGTTCACCAAGGGAGATTAATACAATTCTACATGGTATCAGAAGCCAACAACCCTTCCCAACCCAAAATCTAATTTTGGCCGACCTCTCCCCTATTTTTCAAGCGTCGAACGGACCGTATACCACCAGTATACTATCGATATACACTAAATATACAATTGTCCAGCCCTTACACTCTGCTAACAACCCATGTATACACATGGTATACTACTGATGTACAATCCTACCTCATTCCTTATCTCTCCAACAAGTCGTATACCCCTGGTATACAACCTATATGTGCCAATATACACCATGTAACGGTAGCTATAAATCCCTGCCACTATACTATTTGTATATCACCTACCTAAGTCTTTATACACCCCGTGTACGACTGTTTTCTGCCTCATATACGTGCATTATACGTCCCCCTTATTGTCTTCTCTCTCCTACCCGATCTCCGGCAGCCACCATGGTCGAAAACTACCACGAACATGGCGGGGGACAGAGGCACAGCAATGACAATGACGGTCGAGCAGGGAACTGGGCTTCCAGCTTGAGACAAGTAGCAGCAGTGCAGATCTTGAACCCAGCGGTAGCACTAGTGCAGCCCGCCCCAGCCCAAATGCTGGTCCAGGTCCATTCGGCCCAAAATCCCTCAACCCAACAGCGGCCCAACAGTCTGGGACCACATCCAACAACACATAGAAGTCAGGCCCAATTTTCAGGGGCCCACCTCTCCAATCCAAGCCATCCACAATCCACTCTAGGCCAAGTTTTTGGCACTTTGACCCGCCAACAACCTGATAATGCGTGGTGTATGGATACGGACGTCACGTCTCATCTCATCAATAATTCAGGTAATCTTCCTCAACTGCGCCAGTTACCAACTCCACAATCTATTATGGTCGATAGTGGTCATCGTATTCCAATTCAAGAATTTGGCCACACCCTTACCCCACAACCGCATCCCCACTTTTCTCTTAAAAATATCTTTTATGCCCCAAACATCATCAAAATCTAATTTATGTTAGAAAATTTGTCACTGATAATTTTGTCTCAATTAATTTTGACCTGTTTGAATTTTATGTAACGGACCTCCGTACCGAAAAACTTCTTACGAGATGCAATAGTGAGGGGGCCCTATATCCGTTACTACCCACATACGCTGCTGCTAGTGTCACTTCTCCCACCGTTTTAATAATCATATGTCACGACCCGACCCGGGGCCGCGACTGGTGCCCTACCTGGGCACCCTTCTATCATACAACATAATAAACTGCGGAAGATAAATAACACTTTTTTTTTAAACAAAGGCCAAGCCGGTAAGGCTGCCATAACATAAAAATTACCCGAAAGGGTCTACACTGTTTAACAATGTAAAAAAAACAACTCTAGCCAGTCCAGCCCACAGATGAATACAGACCTCTAAGATTTGGACAAATACTATGACGGGACAAGGCCCCGCCGTACCCCTGAATAAACATAACCATGATGACAAGCTCC
The DNA here is from genome assembly GCA_029844215.1 of Przewalskia tangutica. Classification (NCBI taxonomy): domain Eukaryota; kingdom Viridiplantae; phylum Streptophyta; class Magnoliopsida; order Solanales; family Solanaceae; genus Przewalskia; species Przewalskia tangutica. The sequence continues at coordinate 17,489,402 of CM056725.1, read as the reverse complement.
GGAACATTGGAGCCATCTCAAAACGCTGAACCAGGATCCTAAGCTCGCAGATCCACAACTGTGTACCTAAACCTGCGGACATGAACGCAGCCACCCGAAGGGGGTCAGTACAACAGGTACCGAATATGGAACGGAAAATAAGGTACAGTAAACAAATCATAACTGTACAAAAGAATGACAGGGGCAAGTATAAAAAGGGTACATACCAGATCCTACCGTGTCATTACCATCTCGTGAACTTAATCGTACCTTATTATCTTTTCCCATTTTACAATAAAAGTCATAGTCCCTTTCTTACGTACATACTTAGGAAAATCATCAAGTTCATTACCATATAACTTACTTACCTTACATAACATAATCCGGCCCTTTATGGAAGGACGCCTATACTGGCCGGCCCAATCTGGGACGCGATAAAGTCACATAGTCTGCCCATAAAGGTATCTTGCCGCCCATTCACGACGCGGTAAAGTCACATAGTTCGCCCATAAAGGTATCTTGCCCGACCCATTCTGGGACGCGTAAAGTCACATAGTTCGCCCGTAAGGTATCTTGCCCGACCCATTCTCGACGGCGGTAAAGTCACATAGTCTGCCCATAAAGGTATACTTCCCGGCCCATCCCTGGGACGCGGTAAAGTCACATAGTCTGCCCATAAAGGTATACTGCCCGGCCCATCCCTGGGACGCGGTAAGGTCACATAGTCTGCCCATAAAGGTATACTTCCTGGCCCATTCCTGGGACGCGGTAACGTCATATAGAATTCGGGAATTTAACCCAACGTACTACGCACCTCTACTCCTTTTAAAAATGACTCTTTTTCAAATAAAGCTTCTAAGATACTAACAACCGTAGTATCAAGTCATATCTACTTTTCAAGACAAGTTACAATACCTTTTAGAAATACATTTACCGGCTTCTAAATCAAGTGACTTCTTTCTTAAAAACCTTAAGAAATTGGTACCTTTAAAACAATTTGCCCTTCTTATTTCAAGTCATTCTTTGTTTATATTACTGAAGAAAACCATTCTTTTAATCTTCCATAAAGTTGTTATAACCAACTTCCCATAAAGCCGTTATAACTCTTTATGTCTTAGACGAATTCATTCCTTTTATAACCAAGAAACTTATACTTTCAATTCAAATCATATAGCTTTCAAAATACTTCAAGTCTCTTAACTTTTAAGAAAACAAGTTTCTTAACTTTAGAATGACAAGTAATCAATACTTTCCAAATCAAGTATTCTATACTTTTAAATCAATTCATTTCTCCCTTTAAGAATCAAGTCTCATAACTTGAAAAATAAAGTCCCTTAACCTTTTAAAAATTTGAGGTCCATAGTCTTAAAACTTCATACGCAAATTCTTATAATTTAAGTAACAATACTTTGGTGCGTTGTGAATAAGTTATACTTATTTATAACGATCTTAATCAAGTAGCCATGATCTAGGAAATGTAATACAATTTTGTCTTATCTTAGCTTCTATGCAGATGGAGAATTCTACTCATTTTAACTTAATTGATTGTCATTACATTTTCCTTTATTAACGCCGATGGCTTGTTCGATACTTATTCTCATTTGTGTCAGAAATTAGCCAAGTCAACTTGGCTCCAAATACCTCCTAACGACTCTTACCAACATCCCCCATAAGATTTGGTAAGAACTTAGGATAACCTAGACATAACCTTTACGTAGAGTAAATCAACATACATACCTCTTAACTTCTAAGAGTAGAAGGAATCATGAAGTAGTACTACATGTATATTCCATACATAGAATCATGTCAAAAGAAAGAAGAGGTTCACATACCTCGCGACGATTATCGACAAATAGCAAAATGCTCCAAAGTACTTCAACCTTGATAGCTATTCCATCCTTCAAGTAGAATACGCTATACTTAGTACTTCAACCTATAATGGCCATAATACGTCCATTAAACCTCTAGCTTTAAACGTAGAATATTCTAAGTGCAAAGTCACTAAATTCTACGAAAAATCGGACAGCACTTCCTTTGTTTCTACATACTTTGCCACCTTTTTCAAGGCCGAATTCAATAACCAAACACGCCACATTTAAGGCTCAACAATGTAATTAATAATAGGGGATTACACGCCTACAAGACGTGTAAAATTCCGCCCCACAATTGATATCAAACTAGTCCACAATACAAATGCTAATTTCGGCCAAAAGGTGCAACAACTTATCAACCTTTCCAATTCCTTTTCAATCCAAGTTCTTAGGTCTAACATGTTATATAGTCATAAACAACTTCAACAACTACAATTTCCTTCATTATATAACATGTGACGACTTATACTTATAAACAACTTGAATTGTAATCTTAAGGCTAAACATACTAGTTTCGTATTAGGGTTCCAATAGCCAATATACTTATCAAACTTCAATGTAAACATCTCATGCTTGCTAATATCCATAGCTACAACAATAAGTAATCTTAATTACTAAAACGACAAGAATTATACCTTTACAAGCCCTTAAAATTTCCAAGATTCAAAGTCGCTCCTTAACAATTCTTAGCTCCTTTCCTTTACGCTCCAATCCGCTATTTGAAGCCTTTAGAAGCTCACAACCAACTTCTCTTCCATTTTCAATCAAAACCTATGAAAATGCCTTAGGTTTTCGCCTTGCGACTAACGTGAAAACGCCGTTTTTCCGAAATCTTTCTATTGAGATATCCTTACAATACCCTTAGGGACCTTGGGTTTAAGTCTTGTGAATTATGAACCAAAATTGCATTTTTTTTGTGTGGAAATCTCCCTAAAGCCGAGAGCAACATGGCTAGCACAAAGCTTCTCTAATTTTTTTTTAAGTGTTGAAGACTTGGTCTTGCACTAGTGTGTATATAAAACACAATGAAGGGTCAAGATTATAACAAATGTGTGGCTAGGATGAAGAACATTAATTAAATAGCCATGTGGACAAGTTGACTTGGTCAATATTATCAAGCTAGCAAGACTTATCATCTTCAATGGTCAATGACCATTTTAACCTTGCAAATTTCGTCCAACACCATGTGGGGGGGGGGGGGGTTCCACGTGTCGCCCTCCCATTCGTCCATAAAATTCTGTAACCCTCGTCGGCCCCACAAAACGTAAAATTACTCGGGTGGGCCCCACACGACCAAATTCGTAAAAATAAATTTCCATAATGATAATAAGTTCCATACTCTTCAATTAATGCATTTTGAGAATCTAATTCTCACTAACGAACATTTTTCCTTTCCGACGTTCGGAAGATTTTCCGTCGGAAAAACAATTCTTCCTTTCGTACCCTTTTCAAGTCTTGTGTTCCTTACTTACATTCTCTTAAACATGTCCTTGAATTACGGGGTGTAACATTCTTCCCCCCTTAGAAACATTAGTCCCCGAATGTTCTTTCGGAGTCCGATCTAATTAGATAGCGACGTAGTCTCCTTTTACTACACCATTCATACAACATATGCCACCCATGGCCACATAACAATACTTATACTAAGATGTCAACCTTGGCACTCACGAAGCCAACTAGTCCATACTCATAATGACCTCAAAGTCTGTCGTAATCATCTCTACTAGGTCTACTAGGGTCTGACGACTGTATCATCACCGGGCGTATCTCATATACCCGTTCAGCTACCACCCCAAACACTCACGGGTGTAGTTACCTCGAAAGGTTCTTATGGATTCAGGCTCTATTCCTTTACACTTGGTTGTCATCTTCCTTACTGGTCGCACTCTTTCCGTACTTCCAACTCATACTAGCATACATACATAACTTCCATACCGATTCTGGCCCCCAATCTTTTGGAGTCACTCTTTTAAACAACATAAGGCCATTTCCGGCTTTCACGACCTGGTTCCGGTGGAACGCGTCCACGAACCCGTAAAACAATTAACTAGACTTGGGCCATGCACCCTCGTGACCCTGTCACGCAGCGAAACTACTACCAACTGATCCCACTCTATTTCAGGCTATGGGGCAACCCGTAACAGGTACTCACCCCGACCCGCCGTCACACTTAACTCTTACCTTAGTCTGAATAAAATCTTATTGCCCGAGAAGGCCTTATATATACCTAAGGTCTCGGCGGTTATCAATATTCTTAGGCTCGCAATTCCCATGCTCCAAGCCTTCCTTACCAGTCCCCCCGTAAACGGGTACAATAACTTCTCATAATACCATAATCGTGTCATCTTGATCACAAAAACCATTACTTACTCTATACGGACCTCATCCGTATAATTCTCTTAAGCCTACCACATAGCTTGGTATTCCATTAAGTTTCTTAACATGACTTCTTAAGGGTTCACTGCCCTGTCAGACAACTCATCCTTTCCCAATTATCTCAAAATAAAACACAAGACCTTGGCGAGAATTCATTAACTGTTCCATACCTTCCCGGTATCTAGTTAGTCTTTACCAACTCCTTGTAATGTAAAATCATTCTAGGCAACACGCGTCTGACCCTCATACATAACTCCGTATAGATGTATGTCACAATACCAACTATACTATAATCATTACCAACCTGGATACGCAATCCACATAGTCCTTCCTGGGTCACTGCTGCCTTTCTCGTAGCTGCAATCAACATAACTCGTTAGGGAGAGACGACCCTAACAACACAACTCTATCGCACGATCTCAGAGTGAGAAGAATGGAAACCAATCCTAAATGTCCTGCAGCCTCCTGATTATAGATGTGGTGCACAACACACCGATAATCAAGACTCTACTAGACACGGTCTGTAGACACTTTCCGAGGACTAACTGCTCTGATACCACTTTTGTCACGACCCGACCCCGGGCCGCGACTGGTGCCCTACCTGGGCACCCTTCTATCATACAATATAATAAACTGCGGAAGATAAATAACACTCTTTTTTTTTAAACCAAGGCCAAGCCGGTAAGGCTGCCATAACATAAACATTACCCGGAAGGGTCTACACTGTTTAATAATGTAAAAAAAACAACTCTAGCCAGTCCAGCCCACAGATGAATACAGACCTCTAAGATTTGGACAAATACTATGACGGGACAAGGCCCCGCCGTACCCCTGAATAAACATAACCATGACGACAAGCTCCGGAACATTGGAGCCATCTCAAAACGCTGAACCAGGATCCTAAGCTCGCGGATCCACAACTGTGTACCTAAACCTGCAGACATGAACGCAAATTTCAAGAGGGTCGATAACAAAAATTTAATATGGAACGGAAAATAAGGTACAGTAAACAAATCATAACTGTACAAAAGAATGACAGGGGCAAGTATAAAAAGGGTACATATCAGATCCTACCGGGTCATTACCATCTCGCGAACTAAATCGTACCTTATTATCTTTTCCCATTTTACAATAAAATTCATAGTACCTTTCTTACGTACATACTTAGGAAAATCATCAAGTTCTTTACCATATAACTTACTTACCTTACATAACATAATTCGGCCCTTTATGGAGGACGCTATATCGCCTTACCCAACTGGGACGCGATAAAGTCACATAGTCTCTCCAAAAAGGTATATTGCCCGGCCCATTCCTGGGACGCGGTAAAGTCACATAGTCTCTCCAAAAGGTATATTGCGGCCCATTCTCGACGGCGGTAAAGTCACATAGTCCGCCCATAAGGTATCTCGCCGGCCCATTCTCGACGCGGTAAAGTCACATAGTCCGCCCATAAAGGTATCTTGCCCGCCCATTCTCGACGCAGAAAGTCACATAGTTCGCCCATAAAGGTATCTTGCCCGCCAATCCTCGACGCGTAAGGTCACATAGTCCGCCCATAAAGGTATCGCCCGCCCATTCTGGACGCGGTAAAGTCACATAGTTTGCCCATAAAGGTATACTGCCCGGCCCATCCCTGGGACGCGGTAAGGTCACATAGTCTGCCCATAAAGGTATACTGCCTGGCCCATTCCTGGGACGCGGTAAAGTCATATAAAATCCGGGAATTTAACCCAACGTACTACGCACCTCTACTCCTTTTAAAAATGACTCTTTTTCAAATAAAACTTCTAAGATACTAACAATCGTAGTATCAAGTCATATCTACTTTTCAAGACAAGTCACAATACCTTTTAGAAATACATTTACCGGCTTCTAAATCAAGTGACTTCTTTCTTAAAAACCTTAAGCAATTGGTACCTTTAAAATAATTTGTCCTTCTTATTTCAAGTCATTCTTTGTTTATATTACTGAAGAAAACCATTATTTTAATCTTCCATAAAGTTGTTATAACCAACTTCCCATAAAGCCGTTATAACTCTTTATGTCTTAGACGAATTCATTCCTTTTATAACCAAGAAACTTATACTTTCAATTCAAATCATATAGCTTTCAAAATACTTCAAGTCTCTTAACTTTTAAGAAAACAAGTTTCTTAACTTTAGAATGGCAAGTAATCAATACTTTCCAAATCAAGTATTCTATACTTTTAAATCAATTCATTTTTCCCTTTAAGAATCAAGTCCCATAACTTGAAAAATAAAGTCCCTTAACCTTTTAAAAATTTGAGGTCCATAGTCTTAAAACTTCATACGTAAATTCTTATAATTTAAGTAACAATACTTTGGTGCGTTGTGAATAAGTTATACTTATTTATAACGATCTTAATCAAGTAGCCATGATCTAGGAAATGTAATACAATTTTGTCTTATCTTAGCTTCTATGCAGATGGAGAATTCTACTCATTTTAACTTAATTGATTGTCATTACATTTTCCTTTATTAACGCTGCAGTGGCTTGTTCGATACTTATTCTCATTTGTGCCGTAAAATTAGCCAAGTCAACTTGGCTCCAAATACCTCCTAACGACTCTTACCAACATCCCCCATAAGACTTGGTAAGAACTTAGGATAACCTAGACATAACCTTTACATAGAGTAAATCAACATACATACCTCTTAACTTCTAAGAGTAGAAGGAATCATGAAGTAGTACTACATGTATATTCCATACATAGAATCATGTCAAAATAAAGAAGAGGTTCACATACCTCGCGACGATTATCGACAAATAGCAAAATGCTCCAAAGTACTTCAACCTTAATAGTTATTCCATCCTTCAAGTATAATACGCTATACTTAGTACTTCAACCTATAATGGCCATAATACGTCCATTAAACCTTTAGCTTTAAACGTAGAATATTCTAAGTGCAAAGTCACTAAATTCTACGGAAAATCGGACAACACTTCCTTTGTTTCTACATACTTTGCCACCTTTTTCAAGACCGAATTCAATAACCAAACACGCCACATTTAAGGCTCAACAATGTAATTAATAATAGGGATTACACGCCTACAAGACATGTAAAATTCCGCCCCACAATTGATATCAAACTAGTCCACAATACAAATGTCAATTTCGGCCAAAAGGTGCAACAACTTATCAACCTTTCCAATTCCTTTTCAATCCAAGTTCTTAGGTCTAACATGTTATATAGTCATAAACAACTTCAACAACTACAATTTCCTTCATTATATAACATGTGACGACTTATACTTATAATCAACTTGAATTGTAATCTTAAGGCTAAACATACTAGTTTCGGATTAGGGTTCCAATAGCCAATATACTTATCAAACTTCAATATAAACATCTCATGCTTGCTAATATCCATAGCTACAACAATAAGTAATCTTAATTACTAAAAGGACAAGAATTATACCTTTACAAGCCCTTAAAATTTCCAAGATTCAAAGTCGCTCCTTAACAATTCTTAGCTCCTTTCCTTTACACTCCAATCCGCTATTTGAAGCCTTTAGAAGCTCACAACCAACTTCTCTTCCATTTTCAATCAAAACCTATGAAAATGTCTTAGGTTTTCGCCTTGCGACTAACGTGGAAACGCCGTTTTTCCGAAATCTTTCTATTGAGATATCCTTACAATACCCTTAGGGACCTTGGATTTAAGTCTTGTGAATTATGAACCAAAATTGCAATTTTTTTGTGTGGAAATCTACCTAAAGCCGAGAGCAACATGGCTAGCACAAAGCTTCTCTAATTTTTTTCTAAGTGTTGAAGACTTGGTCTTGCACTAGTGTGTATATAAAACACAATGAAGGGTCAAGATTATAACAAATGTGTGGCTAGGATGAAGAACATTAATTAAATAGTCATGTGGACAAGTTGACTTGGTCAATATTATCAAGCTAGCAAGACTTATCATCTTCAATAGTCAATGACCATTTTAACCTTGCAAATTTCGTCCAACACCATGTGGGGGTGCCACGTGTCGCCCTCCCATTCGTCCATAAAATTCTGTAACCCTCGTGGGCCCCACAAAACGTAAAATTACTCGGGTGGGCCCCACACGACCAAATCCGTAAAAATAAATTTTCATAATGATAATAAGTTCCATACTCTTCAATTAATGCATTTTGAGAATCTAATTCTCACTAACGAACATTTTTCCTTTCCGACGTTCGGAAGATTTTCCGTCGGAAAAACAATTCTTCCTTTCGTACCCTTTTCAAGTCTTGTGTTCCTTACTTACATTCTCTTAAACATGTCCTTGAATTACAGGGTGTAACATCATATCTCCCTCTACGTGGCATAGTAGACTTAGTCATCCGGATTCTCACATTTTTTATTCTCTTAGAAACCGAAATTTAATCCAATGTAACAAATGGAACCTTTCTCATAATTGATCATCGTGCCAGTTAGGGAAACACATTAGACTGCCATTTTCGGCTTCCATGAGTACTACTTTCTCTCACTTTGATATTATTCACGTTGAATTATGAACATCTCCCATAACTAGCAACTTAGGCCACAAATATTATCTAGTATTATTGGATGGTTTCTCTCACTTTCTTTGGGTCTATCCAATCAAACTCAAACTCAAACTCAAATCTCAAGTGTTCTCCAAATTTATTGAGTTTCGTACACTGGTTAAAACATAATTTGTAAAAGAAATAAAAAAAATTCAATGTGATAATGGTCGAGAGTTTAATAATACCCTCTTTTTTCATTCGTATCTCCCCCTTACTTTTGGGTATATGCACTAAAAACGGTGAAACGCATTCTCAACATTTTACCTACACGTGCGATTCAAAATAGAACACCCACCAAAATTCTCTACCATCGTATCTCAACCTATGACCATCTTAAAATTTTAGGTTGTCTATGTTATCCTAATCTGACATCCACGACCCTCCACAAATTGGCACCCAAATCTACTTTGTGCGCCTTTCTAGGCTTCCCATCAAACCATAGGGGGTACCTGTGCTATGAACTATCCACCGACAAAATTATAATCTCACGCCACGTCATTTTGTCGAGTATGTTTTCCTACATTCAAAAATTCCGAGTCACTGATTACAAATTTCTTATTTATTCGGACACATCACCGCTTGTCCACTAAGCTCTCCGACATGCTACCACTGTTCCGGCAGCAGTCAGCACTCTGTCACCACCACCTCCCATCACTGCCACTATCGGTGGTCAGTCCTCCACCATCACTACCCAGTCACAGCCTACCACCGCTGCCACATCCGGCAGTCATGTCATCACTGCCACTGTTACATCGCCAACTAACCAAACTTCCACCAATAGAGCATTGTCATGCCCTTCACCGGTAGTGGAAACCCAACCCAGGTCACCACCGGTTGTCTCTCCCGTCACCGATAATCGGTTCCATATGACTCCAGTCAGTTCATCGCCGAATGCCCCCCATCACCGGTATTCAACTCTCTGCATCCCTGTCACAGTCCGACATTGCAACCCCTATCCACCGGCACCGGAAATCAATGACCAATGTGCTGTCACCGCCCAACGCCGCAATTCCGGTCACCCAAAACTCCCCCGCAACAGTACCCAATCACACCGGCAACTCGACTTCTACCAACCCAACACCGTCAACAACCCAGACGTCGTCGATACCACACCCACCTTCTCTGCCCAGATCATCGACACACCTACACCAGCTATCATTCCCAGCTACCACCGACCCAAACCCGAATCTGCCACCCAACCTATCATAGAACCCAACCACATCGTTGCCTCCAGTAACCCAGAACCAGCCTCTTACCAAATTCCCCAACCTACCCCTGCCCCCACGCACAGTATGGAAACTCATTCCCAACACGATATTTTCTAACCCAAAATCCAGTTCAATCTAACCACACAATCTATATCTCCAATACCCAAAAACTCAAAATTAGCCAAATTAGACCCGTATTGGAATGTTGTCATGCGTGATGAATTTAATATTTTAACAAAACAACATACTTGTGATTCGGTTCCTCGACCGAGATTGGGTGAATGTGGTCCGTTACATGTGGCTATTTCGTCACAAGTACAGAGACAATGGTGACTTAGAACGTTATAAAGTGAGACTTGTGGCTAATGGTACCAATCAACAGGAGTGCATTGATCGTGGTGAGACATTCAGTCTGGTTGTTTAATCGGCTACCATTCGCATAGTTCTGAGCATTGCTATGGGTCAGAATTGGCTGATTCATCAGTTTAAAGAACGAATTTCTTTATGGGGACTTGCAAGAAATTATTTACATGCACCAGTCGCTACGTTTTATCCATCCACATGCCTCTAATTATGTTTGTCATCTTCGTAAGTCACTTTATGGTTTGAAACATGCACAGAGCATGGTACAAAAGCTTTGCTCACTACATTTTGCAGATTGGGTTTGTATGCAGCAAGTGTGATAATTCTCTCTTTATTTTTCATAGAGGTAGTAACATTGCATACTTGTTATTATATGTGGACGATATTGTTCTTGCTGCCTCCTCTGATGTATTGAAAATTGAGATCATTGCACTGCTTAAAACTGAATTTTCCATGACTGACTTGAGAAAGTTGAGCTATTTTTTTGGGATATCAGTGACTCGATCTGCAGATACTATATTTCTTTGTCATCGTAAGTATTCAGATGAGATTGTGTATAGGGCTAAAATGGCAAATTGTAAGATTATGTCTACTCCAGTTGACTCTAAATCATAGCTCAGTGTTTTGGATGATGATCCAGTGTCAGATCTCACTCTCTACAGGAGTCTTGCTGGTGCACTGCAGTACCTTACTTTCACCATATTACTTATGTTGTTCAACAGGTATGCTTATTTATGCATGCCTCCATGTAGCCTCATTTTACTTCCGTCAAACGTATCATTCAATATGTTAGGGTCACTTGATTATGGATTGCATCTCTACCCCTCAGCATCGATCATGTTGTCATATACAGATGTTGATTGGGCAGGCTGTCCGGACACGCGATGATCCACCGCAGACTATTGTGTATTCTTGATGGATAATCTTATTTCTTAGTCTACCAAGAGTCAAGCCATATTATCCCGCTCCAGTACAAAAGCAGAATACAGAGGTGTTGTCAATGTCGTTGTTGAGATCTGTTGGCTCCGAAACATTCTTTTGGAGCTTCAGTGCCCATTGCGTAATGCGTCTTTGGTTTATTATGATAACATATCCGACATGTATCTATATCATAATCTAATCCCGTATCAGTGAACCAAACATATTGAGATAGACATCCACTTTGTTCGTGAGAAGGTTGCTCTCGGTCATGTCAAAGTACTACATGTGTGTTATACCCCGTATTTCCAGAGTATGTACGTGAGGACGTACGTACAAAAGTTTGAACCTTAATTTAGGCATAGGACGAAATTTGTGCACAACCCACGAAACGAATTGTTTTTCGACGAAACGTTTTTCGAACTTTGCGAAGGGAAAATTACGGCTATGTCATTTATTATTTTTGCGGATTTTTCCGAGAGATGAAATATTTTGGACCAACGAGAGGGCGACACTTGTCACCCTCAAGTGGCGGAAGTGGTGGCCGAAAGTGGGCAAGTTGTGTGCCATGTTTTGTGGCCTAAACCATGGGTCAATGTTTGGAGTAAATTGTGGAGTAGATGGCTAGGGGGAACTTGGGCAAATCCTCACCCTCCACTTGCCCCCCACTTGTCTTGATCTTGTCCATTGATTTCCCTATAAATACCCCCCTTTGTTGAAGACTTATTCATCCACTCCACACCTTTCTAAGTCTTGAAAATCCTCCCCCCCCTCTTGTTGAAGCTCTCGTCCAAAGAGCCTCCCCCTCCCCCCTTGAGAAAGCCTTGGCCGAGGGGTACCCCCCCTACCTTGAGTTGTTCTCGTAAAATACACCCCCCCTTGGTAGAAAAGTATTCTCCAAGTATTGTTACTATTCCAAAATACCCTAGCCTTATACCTTGTAGTATTCCAAAAGTTACCTCTATACGTAGAGTCTTAAATACTACCTTATGTCCTTTAGTCTCAAATGAAACCCTAAGGAAAATCTTCATAGTTGGTTGAAGTGCTAAGTAGAAGTTGTTTGGGAACTTCTAAGGGTTGTTTGAGCGGGTTGAGCGCCTGCAGTAGGAGCTAAACGTTGCTCAGATCGACATTTAAACTTGGATAATTTTGGGCTTATCGAGGTAAATACTCTTGACCTTCTATTGTAATTAGAGTTTACATACCGTTGAAGTATAAGAATTAAGTATAAGTTATATACAAGGAAGGTATATAAGAAGGAATTGAACTGTATTTACATAGAAGTATTTACTGATGACTTGTGAGGTTTGTGGGTAGGAAGTCTTGCCCAATTTTCCGTAGAATCTTGTATCTAGAATTATTCTACGAGTAGTCTAGACGTTGATAGACTTGTATGACCGTTATAGGTTGAAATCGCAAGTAGCGTATTCTACTAGAAGGGTGGAAAAGGCTAGCCGGACATGATTTTGGAGCTATTTGCTAATAGTCGATAATCGTCGCGACGTATGTGATTCTTCCTATCCTCTTGAGCATGCTATTTTAAAAGAATATATATATAGTACGGTAGACGTACGTGTGTTAACTGAATGTAGTTTTACGGCAATGTCTTTTGACTTAAGCCTGAATAATAAGAATCTTGAAGTATTTCAAAAGAATTAAGAATCCTTTTTGAAAGAAGAATAATACTTGGTTTGAAAGCTTAAGAGTTATACTAGCTTTATGGGAAGTTAGGTATAACGACTTAAGAGAGATAAAAAGAATGGTTTATTGATTTTAAGAAGTTAAGAGACTTGATCTTAAAAGATAAGAGACTTGACTTAATTGAATTAATATGAATTTTGCTAAAAAGTGTGAAACTTCATTCGTGAGTAATGAGTACTTGGTTTTTAAAAGGAATAATATTTTACTGATTTCGGAAATCAGAATAAGTATCGAACGAACCACTGCAGCGTTAATAAAGGGAAATGTTTTGACTAATAAAGTAATTAAAACCAGTAGAAGCCTCCATCTGAATAGAAGCTAAGATAAGACAAGTTGTATTACATTTCCTAGATCATGGCTGCTTTTATAAGATTGTTATAAACAAGAATAACATACTCACACATAAGGCTTATTGTTTTAAAAAGAGAGTACGTTATTTGATTAAGACTATAAACTATGAAATCTTTCGAAACTAAAAGATTTGAGTATCTGAATTTAGGCAACTTGAACTTTTGGAAAAAAAATGTTGTTACTTGACGTTGTTCTAAAAGTGTAAGCCACTTGGTTTAAACTAGTGTAAAGTACTTGATTTTAAAACATGAACGTATTTGATACTACGGATAATAGTATCGAGTTGTTTCCACGTAAAAAGAGGTCTTTTTGAAAGGATTAATGTATGAAGTACTTTGGGGTTAAAACCCGGATTTGTTGTAATAGAATAAAAGTCTATGAGTATGTTGAACTTTCCTATGCTTGTGGTGATAGCCTTTTGTTGTGCAAGTGTTGTATTTCTGTGCTACCGCGTCTCTCGTTGGAGGGCCGGCTACTTGGCTGATTGATGGACATACTGACACGATGGGTGGCCCACGGGTATGCCCACTTAATCGATCCTTTCGGACATACCGACACGATGGGCGCCCACGTATGTTTCCATTGTGAGTGTTATCTTGTTATTTGCTTTGGACATACCGACACACGGGTGGCCCACGAGTATGCTTCCATTTTGATTGTTGTCTTGTTATTTCTTTTGGACATACCGACACGATGGGTGCCCAGGTATGTTTCCATTGTGAGTGTTATCTTGTTATTTGCTTTGGACATACCGACACGATGGGCGCCCACGAGTATGCTTCCATTTTGATTGTTGTCTTGTTATTTCTTTTTGACATACTGACACGATGGGTGGCCCACGGGTATGTTTCCATTAGGAGTATGATCTTGTTATTTGCTTTGGACATACTGACACGATGGGTGGCCCACGAGTATGCTTCCATTTTGATTGTTGTCTTGTTATTTCCTTTGGACATACTGACACGATGGGTGGCCCATGAGTATGCTTCCATTAGGATGGTTCCATGACCATGCTTATACCGAGGTAAGATGCCGGCACGCGCTGTGCGAGTTAAACTCGGGTTACATTTGAGTGATGACTTTGAGCGGCGTAAGTCCCCGACTTGACATATCGCTTTTATGTTATGAATCGTAGTTTTGTTATCATACATGTCTCTCGCTTTATTTTAGACCGTTATGATTTCGTTCTGATTTTTCGCCACATACTTGGTACTGCCAGATCGACTCTTCGGGGACCGCGTCACGCCGCAGTGAGGTACATCGGTTGTTGATCCTCGCTCTAGGATCACCGTTCAACAGATTGGGAAGCTCCGCTTTCTGAGGCTTATCTTGTGGTATGTTTCTCGAGTTGTAGGTTCTTATACATTCGTGGGTATGGCCCCGCCCCGTCATGTTGTATAAAAACTCTTAGAGGTCTGTAGTAATCTTGTAGGCGTGTGGTTTGTAAAAGGATTAAACTGTTCGGTTTGAAAGATTTGTATATATATTTTATTGGAAGGTGACCGTTTTGGTTAGCCTGTTCTTGTCATATATCTTGTTTCATGTTTAAAGTTTTTATTTCCGCTGATTTTCTCTGATGTTGTATCACTAGGGTGCCCGGTAGGCACGACCACGCCCGGTTCGGTCGTGACAAAAGTGGTATCGAGCGATTAATCTCTGAAAGTGTCTACGCACCGTGTTCAGTAGTATTGATTATCGGTGTGTTGTGCACCACATCTATAATCAGGAGGCTGCAGGACATTTAGGATTGGGTTCCATTCTTCTCATTCTGAGATCGTGCCTTAGAGTTGTGTTGTAAGTTGGACCCCTCTGACGTATCTCGTTTTTTACCAGTTATGCCTCCGCGCAAGGCAAACCGGGCCCAGATGGGAAAGGCAGCCGAGGGAGCTGCTAGTAGGGTACAGAGGAGTACGAGGGCGCATGCCCGGTCATTTCCTGAGATAGTGCTTCAGACGGCGAGTTTTGCGACGCCGCCAAATTTCAAAGAGAGTTTAGAGCGCAGCGGTGGGCCGAGACCACAGCACTGAAGTCTCGGTCCCACACCGGGCGATGAGTTGGGTACAAAGAGATGGCCCGATTATTGCCGTGATAGTGGCAAGGCACGAGATAAGCCGACGCGGTTCAGACCAGTACCCGTTGTTCACCCGAGTGCGGATAGTTTGAGGCTTCGGGACTTTACGAGTCAGAGCCCGCGAGTTCTACTGTCAAGGCGATGATGATCCGCAGGAGTTCATTCGACAGTTACAGCGGATCATGAGAGTGATCAAGGCTTCGGAGACCGAGTCAGTGATCTTCGGTTCGCATCGGCTGCGTGATCCGCAATGATCCGGTTTGATTTGTGGGAGCTGTCCCGGGGAGAGCATGCACTTCCAGCCGTATGGGACGAGTTCTCAGGGGCATTTCTTGCATATTTCTTGCCTCCACAGATGAGGAGGGCTCGGGCCGACAAATTTTTGATGTTGAGGCAAAACGGGTGTACAGTTCGGGAGTACAATGTGGAGTTCGATTCATTGGCTCGGTATGTCCCCGCTGTAGTAGCTGATATGGAGGACAGAGTACACCGCTACGTCACCGGGCTAGATGACTACTTGGCAGAGGCTTGTTCGGGTGTAGCTCTTCAGCCGGTCATGGACATTGCCCGCATGCAGGCTTATGCACTTGGGTGTGAGGAGCGGAGAGGTCGACGGAATGACCGAGATCAGCAGAAGAGGCCGAATAGCAGTGGTCTTTGGCGACCTTCGAGGCGCACCGCCTCGCCAGCAGACTAGTTATGCGCCTCCGCCAAGATGCAGTTGTCCTCCACAATCTTCGTGGCATCCAGAGTATTCGGGAGCAGTCGTGGCTCCAAGGATTCAGATTTTCGGAGCAGGGTGTTAGCGGTGAAGCCACCCTACCTCGTTGGCCGTTGTGGTAGACTCCATTTTGGGAGTGTCGTGCTAGTTCGGGAGTTTGTTTTACATGCGACAGCAGGCCATTTTGCGAGAAACTGTCCGACCGGAGGTAGCACTGGTGGGATAGCACCGACTACGGGATCTATGGCTGGTTCATCACCTTCTACACATGCGCCTGCAGGCGTGCCTATGATTAGAGTGAAGCAGTAGATGCAGGTATATCTTTAACCCTCTAAGAGTTTTGTATGCTTGATATGATGATCTTATTGTGTGCTATGTACGGATAGCGTTGTGTTATTTGAGAGTTAGAAAACATGGTTAGTTGGAAGGATAAGTATGGGGGCAGGGAAGGTGTGAACCTTAGGATATTTCACGATTGAGACCTTAGATGTAAGGCCGTCCTGAGTAAGGGGTTTTGCAAATGATCCTTGTCGGAGTGCATTATATGCCTAGGGTGCATTAGTGTGATAAGTCCATGGGTAGTGTGAGGTGGAAGTGGTAGCTTTCATGACGTGAATTAGTAAGGTTGTTCCGGATCGGGAAACAAGAGAGTTCGACACGACGGAGGGTCGGGTTGAGGACGTATTGTGGGTCAACCCATAGCCCGGATTAAGGTGGGGTCAATTATGGGTGGTCCCGCTAGGTGGTAGGGTCACGAGGGTGCTAGGCCCAAGTTTAGGTAACCATCGTATGAGTTCGTGGATATGTTCGACCAGAATCGGATCGTGAAGGCCGGGAATGGCCTTAAAAGAGATCGAGGCTAGTAAGATAACCAAGTTTGGAGGTAGTGACTCCAGAGATTTTGGAAACTGAAGTAATGACTGAAGTATGGTACGTATACTAGAAGAGTTCAGGTGTTCGAGAAGAGTACGACGAGTAAGGAAAGAAGTGAACATGTGCTGAGAGAATATAAATGATCGTTACTTTTGTGAAGTAAAGGTGCGAAGGGAATATCTTTTAGACCTTGGGTAGGAGCTTTTGTAATGCTAGAAGTGATTTCTCGTGGACTCGGGTTAAGTATTTGCGCGTGTGTTAATTTGTGGCCAGGTGTGGCATTGGCAACTTGTTTAAGTCAAGAGGAACTTATCGTTATCTGCCTTGAGAAGGAACATTCGGGACGAATGTTTCTAAGGAGGGGAGAATGTTATACCCCGTATTTCCAGAGTATGTACGTGAGGACGTACGTACAAAAGTTTGAACCTTAATTTAGGCATAGGACGAAATTTGTGCACAACCCACGAAACGAATTGTTTTTCGACGAAACGTTTTCCGAAGGGAAAATTACGGCTATGTCATTTATTATTTTTGCGGATTTTTCCGAGAGATGAAATATTTTGGACCAACGAGAGGGCGACACTTGTCACCCCTGGCAAGTGGTGGCCGAAAGTGGGCAAGTTTTGTGCCATGTTTTGTGGCCTAAACCATGGGTCAATGTTTGGAGTGAATTGTGGAGTAGATGGCTAGGGGGCACTTGGGCAAATCCTCACCCTCCACTTGCCCCCCACTTGTCTTGATCTTGTCCATTGATTTCCCTATAAATACCCCCTTTGTTGAAGACTTCTTCATCCACTCCACACCTTTCTAAGTCTTGAAAATCCCCTCTTGTCAAGCTCTCGTCCAAAGAGCCTCCCCCCTTGAGAAAGCCTTGGCCGAGGGGTACCCCCCCTTACCTTGAGTTGTTCTCGTAAAATACACCCCCCCTTGGTAGAAAAGTATTCTCCAAGTATTGTTACTATTCCAAAATACCCTAGCCATATACCTTGTAGTATTCCAAAAGTTACCTCTATACGTAGAGCCCGGAAATACTACCTTATGTCCTTTTAGTCTCAAAATGAAACCCTAAGGAAAATCTTCATAGTTGGTTGAAGTGCTAAGTAGAAGTTGTTTGGGAACTTCTAAGGGTTGTTTGAGCGGGTTGAGCGCCTGAGTAGAGCTAAACGTTGTCAGATCGACATTTAAACTTGGATAATTTTGGGCTTATCGAGGTAAATACTCTTGACCTTCTATTGTAATTAGAGTTTACATACCGTCAAGTATAAGAATTAAGTATAAGTTATATACAAGGAAGGTATATAAGAAGGGAATTGAATCAGATTTACATAGACTGTATTTACTGAGACTTGTGAGGTTTGACTGTAGGAAGTCTTGCCCAATTTTTCGTAGAATCTTGTATCTAGAATTATTCTACGAGTAGTTCAGACGTTGATAGACTTGTATGACCGTTATAGTGAAATCGCAAGTAGCGTATTCTACTAGAAGGGTGGAAAAGGCTAGCCGGACTACAGTACTATGGAGCTATTTGCTAATAGTCGATAATCGTCGCGACGTATGTGATTCTTCCTATCCTCGTGAGCATGATATTTTAAAAGAATGTATATATAGTACGGTAGACGCATACGTGTTAATCGAATGTAGTTTTACGGCAATGTCTTTTGACTTAAGCCCAATAATAAGAATCTTGAAGTATTTCAAAGAATTATGTAACGACTGCCCGGCCCGCATCGTGCCTTACCCGGCACCCTAGTGATACAAACATCGAGAAAATCAGCGAACACAAAACAAGAGTCATTTAACAAGAGATAAATGAATAAACAAAGCAACCAAAACAGCTTGCCTTCAAGATATACATAAAACTCGAACAGCTTTAATCCTTTACAACCCCGCCACAACAAGATTATAGACTTCTAAGATATACATGACTATGACGGACAGTGGCTCCGCCATACCCCGAATGTACAAGAACCTACAACTCGGGAACACCTACTAAAAGATAAGCCTCCGAGAAACGGAGCTTCAAATGCGCTGAATCGTGATCCTAAGAGCGAGGAACCACGACCGATGTACCTCTACCGCAGATGAACGCAGCTTCAAGGAGGTCAAGACAACAGTACCAAGTATGTGAAACTGCATAAAATCAGAAATGAAATAATACTAGTCTATATAAAGCAGTAGACATGTATGATAACCTAACTACAGTTCACAACATAAAAGAGTAATCACTCCAATATAACTATGGGTCTCACGCCCACAAAATCAATCAGTTCGTGACATGGCCGCATGCCCTAATATCGCGACGGTGTAGACATGTCCATGATGCAACAATAATACCAATGTCCCATGGCCACATGCCCCGAATTCTGATCGGTGTAGACATGTCCATGTGACCTCAACAACAAGACAAAGAATCCAAATGGAAGCATACCCGCGCGCTACGATCGTGTCGGTATGTCCAAAGGGAAAAATAAGACAACATTCCAAATGGACGATACCCGTGCGCCACGATCGCGGTCAAGATGTCCAAAGGGAAATCACAAGGCGATAATCAAATGGAAACATACCCGCGCGCTACGATCGTGTCGAGATATCCAAAGCGATTAACCACAAGACCTTAACCAAAATGGAAGCATACCCGCGCGCTACGATCGTGTCGCGATGTCCAAAGCGATTAACAACAATAATACTATCAACGTGAACGCATCTGCGGAATTTCTCCGCATCACGCAAGACGCCCAAGTAAGTTCTCAACTACCAACCGACTTCTATCGAGACGCGTAACACGTAAACACAACGATTGTACAATAAAGGCTATCATCACAAGATAGGCAAGTTTCACAACAACAAGCATAGGCAAGTTTCACACAACTCAAAGTACTTTCATTTTATGCCAAAGTCCGGTTTTTAACCCCAAAGTACTACATACGTTAAGTTCTTTTAAAAGAGATCCATTACTTTTATAAAAGTCACCCGATACCGTAGTATTAGAATGACCAACCCACCTTCCTTTTCAAAATCAAGTAACAACATTCTTTTCCTAAGTTCCAGCTTGCCTAGTTTCAATTACTCAAGCTTCTCATTTTCAAATGGTTTCATAGTTCCCAAACTTAATCACTTGATTCCTTTTAGAACAATTGAGTAACATATGTCATATACGTGAGTAGTTTATTCTTGTTTATAACGATCTTATTACAAAGACCATGATCTAGAAAATGTAATATCATTTTGTCTCATCTTAGCTTCTACGCATGGAGGTTTCTACCGGTTTTAATACAACACATCATTATTCAATACATTTTCCTTTATTAACGCCGCAGTTGGTCTGTCGATACACATTCGATTCCCAAATCAAGAAACATTATCCCTTTAAAACCAAGTACTCATTACTCACGAATGAGGTTTCACACAAACATCCACATTAAAACAAATAAGTTAAGTCTCTTATCTTATAAGATCAAGTCTCTTAACTTCTAACATCAAGAAACCATTTTCACTTACATAAGGTCGTTATAACTAACTTCCCATAAAGCTATTATAACACCCTATGTTTTAAACCAACCAAATCACTTAGCACATGTACGCCTACCGTACTACATAGTTCACAACAATCATGCTAGAAAAGATAGGAAGAGGTTCACATACCTCGCGACGATTTATCGACAATAAGCAAAATGCTCCAAGTACTACAACCTTGCTAGCCCTTTCCACTCTCGAGTAGAATACGCTACTCTTAGTACTTTCACCTATAAAGGTCAAACGCCTATTAACCCCAAAACACAAGTTTCTATCTTTCTATAGAAAATTGGCAAAGACTCCCCCGCAACAACAGTAAATCTCCTCCTCTATCGAGGCCGCTACCAAGCCAACCAGTGGGGTTTACACGCCTACCCTGACGTGTACAATTCTACACAAGTCTACCGCAATATAGTCCTATGTAAATACTGATTCAGCTTCTTATTCTTCAGCTTAAGTCAAAAGACATTGCGAATACTAAGTAGTTCCATATATAGTATACTTCAACTATATATTCAACCAAACATGTAATTTCCAATTACAATAGAGGACAAGATAATTACCTCGATAAGCCCAAAATTATCCAAGTTATAATGTCGATCCCGAGCAAGGTTTAGCTCCAATTGCGCGCCCAAACCACTCCAAACAACCCTTAGAAGTTCTAACCAACTTCTACCCACATACTTCAACCAACTATGAAGATTTCCTTAGGGTTTGGTTTGAGACTAAAGGACAAAAGGTAGTATTTCCTGACTCTACGAAAGAGGTATCTTTGGAATACTACAAGGTACAAGGCTAAGGTATTTTGGGCATTATAACAATACTAGGAGTATTTCTATACCACAACAAGGGTATTATACGAAAACAACTAGGCAGTGGGTACCCCACGCCAAGCCTCACTCAGCTGGGGCCTCTCGCCAAAGCTCCACAAGTGGGGAGGGCTTGGACGATTTCAACTCACAAAGGGGGAGAGATTTCAAGACTTGAAAATGATTTTTGATGAAGAAAGTTCATCAACTAAGCGGGTATTTATAGCAAACCCAAAGGCCAACCAACGGCCAAGATCTAGCCAAGTGCAAGGCAAGTGTAAGGCCAAGATCAAGCCAAGTGCACCCTAGCCCCTACTCCTTAAAACCTCACAAATATCTACACAAATATCTAGCACCACAAGCCCTCAATTCGCCAAGTCACGCCCACTTGTCTCCATTGCAGGGTGACACATGTCACCCTCCCGCTGGTCCAAAATGTTTCGCCTCTAAAAATCCGCAAAAATACAAAACGACATAGCCGTAATTTTCCTTCGCAAGTTACGCAAAACGCTTCCGAAAAACGACTCTAACCAAAGTGCCTGACAAAGGTCATTTCGCCAAGCCACCTAGCGGGGTGACACGTGTCACCCTCCTATTGGCCCTCAAAAAACGTCTTTCAAAAAAAATCCACAATGGCCAAAATCTCGAAAACAAAGTGGGCCCCACATAACCGTAAATTTCTCTCGTGGGCCCCACGTGACCATTTCCGAAAATAAAATTCCATAATTCTCTAATATTCCAGAAGTCCGAATACCAAACTGGGAATCCAATTCCCATTAACGAACCTTTTTCCTTCACAAAACCGGAAACTTTTCCGTGGAAAATCACCTCTTTCTTCCTTTCCAATCTTTCGCCAGTATTCTCGCACGCACGCCCTCGCATACATACTCGGAAATACGGGTATAACATTCTCCTCCTTAGAAACATTCATCCCGAATGTTCCTTCACAAGACGGATATCGATGAAGCTCTTCTAACAAATTGCCAACGCCATACCGTCACGTAAATAACACACGTTATCTTCCTTCCTTACTCGTCGTGCCCTTCTCGAACACTTGAACTCTTCTAGTATACGCATCACACTTCACCATCGCCGCTTCCCAAAACCTTGGAGTCACCACCTCCAAACTTGGTCATCTTACTAGCCGTAATATCCCCTAAGGCCATTACCGCCTTCACGAACGATTCTGTCGAACACATCCACAAACTCATACGATGGTCGTCTAAACTCGCCTAGCACCTCGTGACCTACCACCGGCGGACCACCCGAATCGACCCCACCTAAAACCGGTTACGGGTTGACCCGCAAATGGTCCTAAACCCGACCCCAACCGTGCAAACTCTTGTTCCCGATTCGAACAATCTTACTAATTCACATCACGAAAGCTACCACTTCCATCTCACACTACCCACGGACTTATCACACAAATAAATCCCACGATACTACTCACCCTTATAAAGGTCAAACATAAAACGAATCTTTTACTCAAGACGACCTTACCTCTAAGGTCTCGGTGAAATAGTCTAAGGTTCACACTTACCATGCCTCCACACGTATCCTTCCAACTAACCATGCATTCTAACTCACACATATCACAATGCTATCCGTGACATAGCACACAATAATGAGATCATCATAACAAGCATACCAAAACTCTAGAGGTTAAGGATATACCAAGCTACCGCTCCACTCTAATCATAGGCCTCACTGCAGGCGCATACCGTAGAAGGTGATGAACCACCACAAATCCCGAAGGTCGAGTCGTAACATCCGCGCTTCCCTTGGTCGGACAGCCTCGCAAATGGCCCCGCTGGCCGCATGCAAAACAAACTCCCAATCTAGCACGACACTCTCCAAAATGGAGTCTACCACAATGGTCACAACGAGGTAGGTGGCTTCACCGTTAACACCCCGCTCCGCCAAAATCTGAACCTCGAGCCACGACCGCCTCAAGACGGTGGAGGACCACTGCACCGGGGTATATAACTAGCTCGCCGAGGCGGTCCGCTCGAAAGCCACCAAAGGACCTCGCCCCGCCCTCTTCGCTGATCCGGTCATTCCGTCGACCCCTCCGTGCCTCACATCCTAGTGCATGAGCCTGCATGCGGGCAATGTCCATGCCCGGCTGAAGAGAAACACTCGCACAAGACTCAGCCATATAAGCATCTAGCCCGGTGACGTAGCGATGCACCCTATCCTCCATATCCGCAACTAGCGCAGGGACATATCGAGCCAAAGAATCGAACTCGACATTGTACTCCCGACGGCGCCTCTCTGCCTCAAGAATAAAAATTGCCGCCCGTGCTCTCCTCATCGCGGAGGCAAGAAGTGCGTGAGGAAAGCCCCAAAACTCATCCCATACCGCTGGAGGTGCATGCTCTCCCGAAAGCTCCCATGAATCAAACCAATCATGGTATCACGCAGCCGATGCGAACCAAAGGTCACGCACTGCTTCAAGCCTTGATCACCCGCATGATCCGTCAGAATCGCCGGATGAACTCCTCGCGATCATCCTCGTGCCTCGACCCATAAAACTCGGCGGGCTAACTCGTAAAGTCCCGTAGCCTCAAACTATCTACTCGGGTGAACCATCGTGCATCGAACCGAATCGCCAGATCCACTGCTCTCATATTCGCCACAACCTCGCCAATAATCGCCATCTCTCGTGACCCATCTCCCGCCTGCATCGCGGACCGAGGCTCGTGTATCAGAGTCTCATCGCCCATCGCTGCGCTCTAAACTCGCTGGTGTCGGGCGGCGTCGCGAAACCCGCCATCAAGCACAACTCGTATCGCTCGGCTCGCGCTGCACTCTCAGATCTCACTAGCAAGACTACCGCTTTGCCCTTCCGGGCTCTGGTTGCCTTGCGGGAGGCATAATCGGTAAAACGAGATACGCTGAGGGTACAACTTACAACATTTCTAAGGCACGATCTCGAATGAGAAGAATGGAAACCAATCCTAAATGTCCTATAGCCTCCTGATTATAGATGTGGTGCACAACACACCGATAATCAAGACTCTACTAGACACGGTCTCAGAGACACTTTCCGAGGATTAATCGCTCGATACCACTTTTGTAACGACTGCCCGGCTCCGCATCGTGCCTTACCCGGGCACCCTAGTGATACAAACATCGAGAAAATCAGCGAACACAAAACAAGAGTCATTTAACAAGAGATAAATGAATAAACAAAGCAACCAAAAACAGCTTGCCTTCGTGATATACATAAAACTCGAATGCTTTAATCCTTTTACAACCCCGCCTACAACAAGCATTACTGCACTTAAGATATACACGACTATGACGGACAGTGGCCCCGCCATACCCCGAATGTACAAGAACCTACAACTCAGTGGAACACCTACTAAAAGATAAGCCTCCGAGAAACGGAGCTTCAAATGCTACTGAATCGTGATCCTAAGAGCGAGGAACCACGACCGATGTACTTACTCGCAGATTTAACGCACTTCGGCGAGGTCGCATAACAGTACCAAGTATGTGAAACTGCATAAAATCAGAATGAAATCATACTAGTCTATATAAAGCAGAGACATGTATGATAACCAAACTACGATTCACAACATAAAATACCATCACTCCAATATAACTATGGGTCTCACGCCCACAACATCAATCAGTTCAGACATGGCCGCATGCCCCTGAATCAGACGGTAGACATGTCCATGATGCAACAATAATACCAATGTCCCATGGCCACATGCCCCGACTGCATCGTGTAGACATGTCCATGTGACTCAACAACAAGACAAAGAATCCAAATGGAAGCATACCCGCGCGCCACGATCGTGTCGAGATGTCCAAAGGGAAAATAAGACAACATTCCAAATGGACGATACCCGCGCGCCACGATCGTGTCGAAGATGTCCAAAGGGAAATCACAAGGCGATAATCAAATGGAAACATACCCGCGCGCTACGCATCGTGTCAAGATATCCAAAGCGACAACCACAAGACCTTAACCAAAATGGAAGCATACCCGCGCGCCACGATCGTGTCGATGTCCAAAGCGATTAACAACAATAATACTATCACCGAACGCACTGCGGAATTTCTCCGCCACCGCGCAAGACGCCCAAGTAAGTTCTCAACTACCAACCGACTCTATCGAGACGCCAGAATACGTAAAACACAACGATTGTACAATAAAGGCTATCATCACAAGCATAGGCAAGTTTCACAACAACAAGCATAGGCAAGTTTCACACAACTCAAAGTACTTTCATTTTATGCCAAAGTCCGGTTTTTAACCCCAAAGTACTACATACGTTAAGTTCTTTTAAAAGAGATCCATTACTTTTATAAAAGTCACCCGATACCGTAGTATTAGAATGACCAACCCACCTTCCTTTTCAAAATCAAGTAACAACATTCTTTTCCTAAGTTCCGCTTGCCTAGTTTCAATTACTCAAGCTTCTCATTTTCAAATGGTTTCATAGTTCCCAAACTTAATCACTTGATTCCTTTTAGAACAATCGAGTAACATATGTCATATACGTGAGTAGTTTATTCTTGTTTATAACGATCTTATTACAAAGCATGATCTAGAAAATGTAATATCATTTTGTCTCATCTTAGCTTCTATGCAGATGGAGGTTTCTACCGGTTTTAATACAAATACATCATTATTCAATACATTTTCCTTTATTAACGCCGCAGTTGGTCCTGTCGATACACATTCGATTCCCAAATCAAGAAACATTATCCCTTTAAAACCAAGTACTCATTACTCACGAATGAGGTTTCACACAAACATCCACATTAAAACAAATAAGTTAAGTCTCTTATCTTATAAGATCAAGTCTCTTAACTTCTAACATCAAGAAACCATTTTCACTTACATATAAGGTCGTTATAACTAACTTCCCATAAAGCTATTATAACACCCTATGTTTTAAACCAACCAAATCACTTAGCACATGTACGCCTCACCGTACTACATAGTTCACAACAATCATGCTAGAAAAGATAGGAAGAGGTTCACATACCTCGCGACGATTTATCGACAATAAGAAAATGCTCCAAGTACTACAACCTTGCTAGCCCTTTCCACTCTCGAGTAGAATACGCTACTCTTAGTACTTTCACCTATAAAGGTCAAAACGTCTATTAACCCCAAAACACAAGTTTCTATCTTTCTATAGAAAATTCAAGAAGACTTTCCCGCAACAAACAGAAATCTCCTCCTCTATCGAGGCCGGCTACCAAGCCAACCAGTGTGGGGTTTACACGCCTACCCGACGTGTACAATTCTACACAAGTTCATCGCAATACCCTATGTAAATACAGCCTGGATTCTTTATTCTTCAGCTTAAGTCAAAAGACATCATTGAATACTAAGTAGTTCCATATATAGTATACTTCAACTATATATTCAACCAAACATGTAATTTCCAATTACAATAGAGGACAAGATAATTACCTCGATAAGCCCAAAATTATCCAAGTTATAATGTCGATCCCGAGCAAGGTTTAGCTCCACCGCGGCGCCCAAACCACTCCAAACAACCCTTAGAAGTTCTAACCAACTTCTACCCACATACTTCAACCAACTATGAAGATTTCCTTAGGGTTTCGGTTTGAGACTAAAAGGACAAAAGGTAGTATTTCCGACTCTACGAAAGAGGTATCTTTGGAATACTACAAGGTACAAGGCTAAGGTATTTTGGGCATTATAACAATACTAGGAGTATTTCTATACCACAACAAGTGGTATTATACGAAAACAACTAGCAGTGGGTACCCCACGCCAAGCCTCACTCAAAGTGGGGCCTCTACCAAAGCTCCACAAGTGGGGAGGGCTTTGGACGATTTCAACTCACAAAGGGGAGAGATTTCAAGACTTGGAAAATGATTTTTGATGAAGAAAGTTCATCAACTAAGGGGTATTTATAGCAAACCCAAAGGCCAACCAACGGCCAAGATCTAGCCAAGTGCAAGGCAAGTGTAAGGCCAAGATCAAGCCAAGTGCACCCTAGCCCCTACTCCTTAAAACCTCACAAATATCTACACAAATATCTAGCACCACAAGCCCTCAATTCGCCAAGTCACGCCACTTGTCTTCCATCATGGCGGTGACACACGCCACCCTCCCGCTGGTCCAAAATGTTTCGCCTCTCTAAAAATCCGCAAAAATACAAAACGACATAGCCGAATTTTCCTTCGCAGTTACGTGAAAACGCTTCGGCCGAAAAACGACTCTAACCGTGTTGTGCACAAAGGTCATTTCGCCAAGCCACTGGCGGGGTGACACGTGTCACCCTCCTATTGGCCTCAAAAACGTCTTCAAAAAAATCCACAATGGCCAAAATCTCAAAACAAAGTGGTTCTACATAATCAGAATTTCTCCCGTGGGCCCCACGTGACCATTTCCGAAAATAAAATTCCATAATTCTCTAATATTCCAGGAAGTCCGAATACCAAATCTGGGAATCCAATTCCCATTAACGAACCTTTTTCCTTCACAAAAACCGGAAACTTTTCCGTGGAAAAATCACCTCTTTCTTCCTTTCCAATCTTTCTGCCGTATTCTCGTACGTACGTCCTCGCATACATACTCTGGAAATACGGGGTATAACATTAAGAATCTTTTTTGAAAGAAGAATAATACTTGGTTTGAAAGCTTAAGAGTTATACTAGCTTTATGGGAAGTTAGGTATAACGACTTAAGAGAGATAAAAAGAATGGTTTATTGATTTTAAGAAGTTAAGAGACTTGATCTTAAAAGATAAGAGACTTGACTTAATTGAATTAATATGAATTTTGCTAAAAAGTGTGAAACCTCATTCGTGAGTAATGAGTACTTGGTTTTTAAAAGGAATAATATTTTACTGATTTCGGAAATCAGAATAAGTATCGAACGAACCACTGCAGCGTTAATAAAGGGAAATGTTTTGACTAATAAAGTAATTAAAACCGCAGGCCTCTATCCAATGTAAGCTAAGATAAGACAAATTGTATTACATTTCCTAGATCATGGCTGCTTTTATAAGATTGTTATAAACAAGAATAACCTACTCACACATAAGACTTATTGTTTTAAAAAGAGAGTACGTTATTTGATTAAGACTATAAACTATGAAATCTTTCGAAACTAAAAGATTTGAGTATCTGAATTTAGGCAACTTGAACTTTTGGAAAAAATGTCATACTTGACGTTGTTCTAAAAGTGTAAGCCACTTGGTTTAAACTAGTGTAAAGTACTTGATTTTAAAACATGAACGTATTTGATACTACGGATAATAGTATCGAGTTGTTTCCACGTAAAAAGAGGTCTTTTTGAAAGGATTAATGTATGAAGTACTTTGGGGTTAAAACCCGGATTTGTTGTAATAGAATAAAAGTCTATGAGTATGTTGAACTTCCTATGCTTGTGGTGATAGCCTTTTGTTGTGCAAGTGTTGTATTTACGTACCGCTCTCGTCAGCGTTGGAAGGCTACTTGGCTGATTGATGGACATACTGACACGATGGGTGGCCCACGGGTATGCTTCCACTAATCGATCCTTTTGGACAAACTGACACGATGCGCCCACGTATGTTTCCATTGTGAGTGTTATCTTGTTATTTGCTTTGACATACCGACACGATGGGTGGCCCACGAGTATGCTTCCATTTTGATTGTTGTCTTGTTATTTCTTTCGACATACCGACACGATGGGTGGTCCACGGTATGTTTCCATTGTGAGTGTTATCTTGTTATTTGCTTTGGACATACCGACACGATGGGTGTCCCACGAGTATGCTTCCATTTTGATTGTTGTCTTGTTATTTCTTTTGACATACCGACACGATGGGTGGCCCACGTATGTTTCCATTGTGAGTATGATCTTGTTATTTGCTTTGGACATACCGACACGATGGGTGGCCCACGAGTACGCTCCATTTTGATTGTTGTCTTGTTATTTCCTTTGACATACCGACACGATGGGTGGCCCACGTATGCTTCTATTAGGATGGTTCCATGGCCATGCTTATACCGAGGTAAGACGCCGCACGCGTCGCCAGCGGTTAAACTCCCGTTACATTTGAGTGATGACTTAGGCGTAAGTCCCCGACTTGACATGATCGCTTTTATGTTATGAATCGTAGTTTTGTTATCATACATGTCTCTGCTTTATTTTAGATCGTTATGATTTCGTTTACAATATTTTTCGATTTCACATACTTGGTACTGTTATCGACCTCCTTCGGGGGGCTGCGTTCATGCCGCAGGTAGAGGTACATCGGTTGTTGATCCTCGCTCTTAGGATCACCGTTCAGCGTATTGGGAAACTCCGTTTCTCCGGAGGCTTATCTTGTGGTATGTTTCCCTGAGTTGTAGGTCTTATACATTCAGGGGTATGGCGGGGCCCTGTCCCGTCATGTTGTATAAAAACTCTTAGAGGTCTGTAGTACTGTTGTGGGCAGGGTTTGTAAAAAGGATTAAACTGTTCGGTTTGAAAGATTTGTATATATATTTTATTGGAAGGTGACCGTTTTGGTTAGCCTGTTCTTGTCATATATCTTGTTTCATGTTTAAAGTTTTTATTTCCGCTGATTTTCTCTGATGTTGTATCACTAGGGTGCCCGGGGTAAGGCACCAGTCACGGGCCCGGGTTCGGGTCGTGACAATGTGTCTTCCTCTTATCAATATGCATATATATTCACAAAAGGTCTTTCTAGACAGCTCTCCTTTGACTTCAGATCCAGTCTTAGCGTCCAAGCTCCTTTCGCTCAGACTGAGGGGGTGTATTAGCACATGTAACAATGAATATATTTACCATATTTTATATATTATAATTATGGTAGAATTGATGCTTATATAGAAGGACTTAATATTGTACACCTATATATATTTTATATTAATGAGAAAGGCTCTCCAAGGTAGATTAATACAATTCTATACTTTATCTTCAAGTGACTGTGTTAGATGATATTAATCTCCCTTGGGAGTCTTTCTCATTAATATCAATATATATAGTGTATAATGTTCACCTCATATACAATAGGAATCCTAGTCTCATATACAAGAGGAATCCTAGTTTTACCATAATTATATTTACACAAATATTCTAGTTATGGGTAGAGATATTATTATACTACTATATACGTTTACACACCCCATCAGTCAGAGCGGGAGGAGGTCGGACGCTGAGACTGGATCTGAAGTCAAGAAACAACTGTCTGGAAAGTCTTTTGGTAAATATATTTGCATACTGATATGATGAGGGAACATGTAACACCCTGACATGGCCTAGCACAACTTTCTCACGAATGAAATGTATGTCCATCTCAACGTGCTTGGTTCGCTGATGTTGAACCGGGTTGTGAGAAAGGTAGATTGCAGAGATATTATCACAGTACACAATAGATGCCTGACGCAAAGGACACTGAAGTTCTAACAGTACATTTCTGAGCCAACAAATCTCAGTGACCACATTTGCAACGCCTCTGTACTCAACCTCGGAACTGGAACGAGATAGGGTGGCTTGTCGTTTGGCAAACCATGAAATCATATTATCCCCTAAAAAAGACAAAAGCCGGAGGTGGAGCATCGTATGTCCGGACACCATTCACAATCTGCGTCTGTATATGAGAGCAACTTGTTTGGTGCATAGGGGTATAGATGCAAACCATAATTAAGTGTGCCCTTAATGTATCAGATGATACGCTTAAGGGCAGTGAAATGAGACTCCCTGGGGGCATACATAAATAAACATACTTGCTGAACAACATAAGCAATGTCTGGCTTTGTAAATATGAGATACTGAAGTACACCTGCAAGGCTCCTATACAGAGTAAGATCGGAGACTGGAGCACCATCCATAGCACTGAGCTTAGATTTTGAATCAACTGGAGTAGGCATAACTTTGTAATTCGACATCTTAGCCCGGTACACAATCTTCTCTGCATACTTACACTGACACAAAAACATGTGGTTGGCAGACCTGGTCACTGATATCCCCAAATAATAACGCATACTCAAATCAGTCATTGCAAATTCGGTCTTAAGCAAGGCAATAATCTCATTTTTCAACCCATCGGATGAGGCAGTAAGAACAATATCATCCACGTAAAGTAATAAGTAAGCAATGCTACTACCTCGATGAAAAATGAAGAGTTATGTATCACTCTTGCTGCATACAAACCCAATCTGCAAGATATACCTGGAAAATCGATCATACCATGCACGAGGCCCTGTTTCAGGCCATATAGTGACATACGGAGATGACACACATAGTGAGGGACTGCAGGATGGGTGAACCCAGGCGGCTGATGCATGTATAATGTCTCTCTCAGGTCCCCATATAAAAATGCATTCTTCACATCAAGTTGATATATCATCCAGTGTCTGCTCATAGCTATGCTCAAAACTGTGTGAATGGTAGCCCATTTGACAACTGAGCTAAACGTCTCACCATAATCAATGCCCTCCTGCTGATTCGTGCCATTAACTACAAGACGTGTCTTATACCTCTCAAGATCCTCATTGTCTCTGAATTTGTGACGAAATAGCCACATACACCAAACTATATTCACCCCTTCAAGTCTAGGTACTAGATCCCACGTGTGTTGTTTAGTCAAAGCATTGAATTCCTCAGACATAACTGCATCCCAATTAGGATCCTGTTTGGCCAATTTGAGATTCTTGGGAATTGGAGAGATGGATTGGACAGACAGGTTAAATTGGACTTTGGGTTTGAAGATCCCGTGTCTAGTACGAGTTTCCATTTGGTGAGTAAGAACAGTTGGGGGATCTGAAATAGAGGGTGAGGTCGGATAAGAGGAGGGTGGAGGAAAATCTGTCGAAGGCACCGCGGCGCCACTGTCGAGGGGCCGCAGCTCTAAATGTGATTCTAGAAATGGGTGTTCACTGGAAGGGAGGCGTCGTGGCGCATCCTCGAGAGGCCGCGACTCTAATTCCCTGGAAGAATTTGTCACGACCCGACCCGACGAGCTGAGACCCGATATGCCCTACCTGGGTACCCTTATACCCACCTGTCACATATCATCGCACGAATACCAAGGATAATGTAAAAATCGGTAACAAACCTGTCTCCCGAGGAGTCACAGCTAATTCATATAACAAAATAGGCAAGCCGACGAGGCCGCCACTGTA
This sequence comes from Przewalskia tangutica, assembly GCA_029844215.1. NCBI lineage: Eukaryota > Viridiplantae > Streptophyta > Magnoliopsida > Solanales > Solanaceae > Przewalskia > Przewalskia tangutica. The sequence continues at coordinate 17,456,976 of CM056725.1, read as the reverse complement.
CATAGAGATATCCAAAATGGCTCACAATCGTACACATATACAAAAACACATCTACCACCCACAATTGTCTACAGGCCTCTAAGAATATGATAATGAAATATGACAGTACAGGGCCCCGTCGTGCCCCTAAATATGCATAAGTCCGAAAATAATGTTCTGTACCAAAATGACTAAGCTTCGAATCAATGGAGCTCTCCGAACAGCTGAACAGGAATCCTAGACTGGAGGATCACCAAACTGAGTACATGTACCTGCGGGCATGAACGCAGCCTCCCGAGGAAAGGGGGTCAGTACGAAATAATATACTGAGTATGTAAAACATGAAATAATGTAAAGAAGATCATAACTGGCCAAAGGATGTCAGAAGACAAGTATAATAATCAAAATATCAATACAACTGTGCCATATAAAAATGAGAGTCAATTGTGCCTTATAAAAATGAGAGTCATTTGTGCCCATATAATATACCGTACCCGACCCAATGTGGGACTCGGTGAAATCATATCATATACCGTACCCGACCCATTATGGGACTCGGTGAATGAAGTCATACATGGATACCTATCCATAAACTGTGGATACATGTCCACAAACTGTGGATGTCTGTCCACTTATATCATACCCGACCCATTCTGGGACTCGGTGAAATCATCATATATGTATACATACCCGACCCGGGACTCGGTGAAGTCATATAATCACATCAGCACAAATAGAATATCATGAGTAACTTTATACAAATTAAATTATCATTTGACTCTCAATGGAATAATAGAATAACTATATTATTCAGAAAATCAAGGCACTATCATATCATGTATCATTAAGAATTAGGATTCAATAGAATTATGTACGTCCGTCGTACACTCATTTTATATAAATCATGACAAAAGAAGAATGGATAGTTTCACATATCTTATTGTCGCACTAACCAACTCTATAATTAAAACTCGTCTCGATTAACACTTCAACCTATAACAATAGTAATTCGTTCTTCAACTCTATGATTTCTAGTATAAGTTATGTCGAATGATGACTCTCCTTTCTATAATAATTTGAGCAACACTTCCCCTATTTATATGCACATCCACAACTTACAAACAAAGCCAACAATACCAATAACAAGATGCAACTTAAAGATATAACCAAACAATCCCAAATACTTCATATACGTCATCATAATACATTCCTTCTCTTTACGTTCATGGAAGACAACAACTACAACAATCAAGGTGATTAATACACCTATTTCTCTTGTTAATTCAGCCCCTTAAACCACATTAAAACAATCCTTAAAATAGTCCATCAACTCTAGCAACAACAACAAGAGTGCAAGTCTTATAGTTTGCAACATAACACGCTTCTACACCTTAATTCCTTTAAGACATACATTAGTAATTACCACAACGTATATACATATTTATAACTTACATTTTCAGCATTATAACTTAACAAGAACAGCCCCTAATACATCACAACAATGTCCAACGATTTGAATTTCACGATCCACCCACAAAAAATCCATAACTCTTCTCATAATTTCCTTAAAATCCAATTAATGTTTCAACACTTCCATATAACTAATTACAACTTTAAATATCAATGTTTCCTTCAATTTCAACATGCAATTAGTGACAATGATAACAATAACTACAATCAAATCTAAGATATACCAAAACAGTCCCCAAAATTAGTAATATCAATTTCAATCGGCTCAACAACATCAACAATAATCACATGCAATCTCTTATTTCCAATTCTTCTTTAACATGAGTTTATCTTCTTAACTACAACATCATTTAATTCCAATAACTTAAGTAATAAGAAGAAAGCTTACCTTAGTTTAGCCCAAAACAGTCCCTAAAGTCTCGGTCACTGCTCCATTTGTTTTGCACTATTTTCACCATTTCTTCAACTTATAATGACATGCATGTATTCTACAAGTTTAATCCATCATTCTTACATGTTTTTCTTTCAAAATGTTCATCTTCAATACCACAATTTCTTGGACAGTTTCGGTCCAGCTCATTACCGAAAAACAGTGGGTAAGGAGTTTACCATGGCTTAGAAATTGCGGTGGAACTTAATCTTGGAATGAGAAGTTGATTTGGTCTTGAACTTAGCTATGGAATAGGGGGTGTTCTCGGCTGAGGAGAGGATATGAGGGAGAGTGAAGGAAAGGTTTTTGAACTAAGGTAATGAATGAGGATATATGGGTATATGTGGGCTGATTTTCTTTTTTGCATGCTTGGCACAAGTTCCCACATTTTTAATCATCCTCTCCACTAAAATTAACTCCACAATTAATTAATCTCCCACATAATCAATCTTATATATAACATCTGAAAATTTCATGTCCTTATATATATATATATATATATACACGACACTAGTCCATGCCACACTTGTTGCATTCAACATTATTTTGGAATCACTTCCTTTATATACTAATTTCCGGATTAGCATGTATAAATATACTTTATATCCAAAATAATCTTATTTTCTTAATTATGTTCTCTAATTGTCGTCTTAAAATTACGAGGTGTAACAGAATTAGTTTGATCACTGGAAGGAAGGCGCTGCGGTGCTTCCTCGATGGGTCGTGGAGCTGACGTCTGGGATGATTAAGTGAGCTGATCAAGGATTTGGAGAGATGGAAAGCTCGTCAAGAAAGGAGTAGTTCGGTTTTTGGAATTTCTGGAGATTACAAAACGGGAATGTAGTTCTCGTCGAATGTAACGTGATGATAGATGTGGATTTGACGAGTTGACAAGTCGTAGCATAGATAACCCCTATGGTTTGGCGGGAAGCCTAGGTAGACACATGGAGCGGATCGGGGAGCTAGCTTGTGAGGGGCAGTAGGATAGCATAGACAGTCGAATATCCGTAGATGATCATAAGAGGGGACTCTATGATATAGGATTTCGGTAGGGGTCATATTGTGAAGGGTGCTAGTAGGGAGAATATTTAGAATGTATGCTGACATTTTAGCAGCATATACCCAGAAGGACGGAGGGAGGGAGACACGAATCAATAGAGTGTGAATCATATTGTTAATGGTGTGGATGATTCTTTCAGCTTTACTATTTTGTGGAGAGGTGTGGGGGCAGGAGAAGCGTAATACCATGCCATTATTAGTACAAAACGGTGAAACATAGAGTTGTTGAATTCACGACCATTATCACACTGAAAAGATTTTATACCTTTTTCAATCTGTGTTTGAATGAATATTCGAAATTCAAGAAATTTGGCAAACACTTCCGATTTAAATTTGAGAGGATATAACCAAACATAGTGGGGGAAATCATCTAGTAAGACAATATAATATTTATGACCGAGAGAACTAGCAATAGGTGATGTCTATAAATCGACATGTATAATATCAAATGGTGCAAAGATAACACTAGTAGATGATTTAAATGGAAGACAAATATGTTTGTCTAAAGAAAAAGAACCACAGTTTTGGGAAAGCTTCCCATTATTACAAGTAATGGAATTATTGTCTCTAAGAAAATAAAAAATGGGGGCTCCTGGATGACCAAACCTATTATGTCATGTTGATGAAGATAGCCGCTAGAGAGACGGAAGAGCGAGATCCAAAGAATGGGAAGTGGAATGGATAGAGACCCTCTGCTATCAGATTCGTAAGAGGTGTCCCCGTATACAGATCCTTCACAGTGAAACCAAAAGGGTCAAAGTCAACAGAGACAGAGTTATTACGAGTAAATTTGCGGACAGAAATTAGGTTCTTAATGATGTGTGGGGCATATATGACATTTTTAAGGGAGAAGAGTGGATGAGGAGGTGGTGTGTAGGATATACCATAGCCCTGTATTGGAATGCGGTGGTCATTGCCAACTGTAATAAATTGAGGATGTCTTAAACTAAACATTTTAGGAATGTTACCTGCAGACTGGGTGAGGTGAGATGTGGCACCGGAGTCCATGATCCAACTGTTGTCCGGTTGTTGCAGATTTAGGCTGCTGAAGGCCTGACCTAAGTCAGAGGGGGCCATGTCGGAAGCGGGCTGATGGAACTGTCCTTGCATGAAGTGGACTTGCTGCGGGTATTGGGCCTGTCGAGGGGTTGGAGCTGGGCCCAACAACCCATGTTGAAAATACTGGTTGAAGGGTTGTTGGTACCGAAAGGGCGGCGCGCGCTTATATTGAGGCGCCGCGGCCAGATCGCCGCCGCGGTCTTGTCATCGATCTTCTTGAGGCTGCGGCCATTGTTATGCAGACCCTGCTGTTGGTTCTGCTGACCGCGACCTTTGCCACGACCACGACCTCCTAGCAACAACCCTTGCCGCCGTGGCCCTGACGGGGTTGAGAGTTTTTCGGAGACGTCGAGTCCTGGGGTTGCGTGTTGATAGCTAACGCCTCCTGATTGTCGTCGAGCCCTAAATGTGAGCGAGCTTTTTTAAAACTGGGTAACGGATCCGCCTGTTGAATCATGGTGGCCAAAGTATCATATTCTCCTTTAGGAAGGCCTGCAATCATTTGTTACACCATTTTAGTTTCAGAGACAGGCGTGCCGACGTTGGAGAGTTGATCTGCCACAAGTTTTAGCTATTTGCAGTACTCAGTCACGTTGGAGAAGTTTTCAAGACGTGTTTTTGTTGAACTGTTCCTCCAAATACACAGCACGAGTGTTCTTGTTATCCTGAAATATTTCTTCCAAACGAATCCACAATTCACTAGCTGTGGCGCCAGATTTCATGATAGTCAGAAGAAGATCCTGAGAGATACTATCATATATCCACTGTTTGACGGCAGCGTCGAGACGATGCCATGTAGAATCATCAACCTCCGGGGGGTCGAGGAATAATTTTATCGATATGGTCAAGCACGTTATAGACACATACATGAATGCGAAACAATACAACTCAAGGAGAATATTGACTGTTTTCTTGATCAAGAAAAATGAGAATGCAGTTCTTGATGTTGATAACTGTTAGGGCTGGATGAAAAGATGGTTTTGGTGTTTCGGGAATGATAACGTTAGAGGAGAGAGCTGTAGGGGATTCAGGAGGAGTCATGATAGTGGATGTAATTTAGGAGAGAAGAAGAAACCAATAATTTTCTAGACACATAAAAATAAGATAAGAATTATCTCCCAAACTTAAACTACACATTGTCCCAAATGTGTAAAAGACTCAAAAATTAAAATGGGATGACTTAACATCGGCTTAAAAGGGTGGTGGTGGTTGCGGATATTGCACCGAAATGGTATATGTGGGAGGAGATTTTAGCGATTCAGGGCCTTTTTATTTTTTGGAAATCGTTATCGGCACCGCGGTTCTGCATAGGGGCACCGCGGTGCCGAAATTCCTGCGACCTCTCTGATTTTCTGGCACCACGATTCTACATGATGGCACCGCAGTGCGGAAACTCCTGATTCTATGCTTTCCAGCGTTTTTCCCTGCTTCATGTCCCATTCTTTCACCTGGCATCACAACACAACAAAAATACCAAAGTGAGACTGTTTTATTTAAACTAAATTGCATAATTTTAAACATTGGATTGCCTCCCAAATAGCGTTGTCTTTAACGTCTTTTAGCCGGACGCAGGTTCCTTATCATTGTAACTCGAAATAGACCACATAGTTGATTTGTTCTATGTCATTTAACAAGTATGGCTTCACTCTCTGTCCGTTCACTTTGAATGATGCGCCCTTTTTTCCCTCTCAACTCGACTGCACCATAAGGAAACACTTTTTCCACAACATATGGCCCTGACCATCTGGACTTTAACTTGCCTGGGAACAATCCCAGCCTTGAATTGAATAAGAGTACTTGTTGCCCAGGTTGTAGCTCTTTAAAGATCAAGTTCTTGTCATGTCATGCCTTTACCCTCTCCTTGTAGATTTTTGCGTTCTCATAAGCGTTGTTCCGAAATTCATCTAAATCATTCAACAGCGACCTCTTCTCGCCTGGGCCGCTTGGCATTCATGTTCACTTTCTGCCCAAGATGCCCTGTGTTCCAACTCCACCGGTAGATGACATGCCTTCCCATAGACCATCCTGTATGGTGACATCCCAATGGGAGTCTTGAAAGCTGTCCTATATCATAAACTTGATTGAGTGTGTCATGAATGAAGAGATTTTATCTTTCCACATATAGGTTCAGTTCACTTAAATATGATTTTTTTTCTTATCCTTCAGTATATTTTATTTGAATAGGTACACGACACCAATCTTTCAGATCCAACATCATACAGCAGGTGAGTGTGAGTTGCACCGAAACTCTATATTATTTTGTAATCAAGTTGACCTGACATTCTCAAATAAAACTTGACAATCTTCATGCTCCACTTGTTATTAAATCACACCAACGAGTCCACAAAAACGACATCATCATCCAAATATCATCATATTGCACATCTAGTCATAAAGAAAAAAGATAAATAAATAATGTCAAACATTAGAAATTATAAGTTTTAAAAAATAATTAGAAGAGTTATAAAAATAACATTTCCTCCAAATCTTTTAAATTTTCTTCTACATCTAATTAGAAGAGTTATAAAAATTAACATTATTTAGAATTTTAAAAAATAAATATCGAACACCATTCCGGTCCTGACCGGATCATTATGGTTTTTACCCGGTCCTGACCGGATCATTATGGTTTTTACCCGGACCGGACCGGATCATTATGATTTTTACCCGGACCGGACCGGAAACCGAAATTTTATATAATGAAGGTTCGGGGACCGGACCGGAATTCACCGGTTCATTCCGGTCTAAAATTGTACACCCCTACTCTCGAATGCACGGTGTTGAGTAATTACATAATCACTTGAAGAAAAAATGATGATTCTAAAAAAAATTAATATTTTAATTTTGTCATTTAACTGAAATTGATTTACAATAAGAATGACCAAAAGCTGAAAAAGAAAAGATTTACTTAATTACGTATGACACTTCAGTTTATAATAATACTGACAGAATTAGAAAAATTTGCTATTAAAGCAACATTTTTTTGTCCTTGGTAAATGAAGGATATCCGCCCAAATTCATTTAATGTCAAGTTTCGATAAGATTATGCTTCTTTTTATATATCCTCTTAAAATGTTTTTACTTATTAGCATGGAATGATTGTGGCGAGACATTTTATCCGGTTGTTAAATCAACTATCATTCATACAATTCTGATTATTGTTATGGATAAGCATTGGCTGATTATCAGTTTGATGTGAAAAATGTGTTTCTACATGAGGATTTGAAAGAAACTATTTACATGCACCAGCCGTCTGGTTTTGTCCATCTAGCAGTCCCTAAGTATATATAACGTCTCCGTAAGTCACTTTATGGTATTAGAGTCATACTCATTCCAATTTTTTGTTTACCGATGTTGGGTCCCCAAATTATATTATCCACGCTCCAATTAACAAGGTATAGGCGTGCGGAGTGTATTAAGAGTCTCACATCGGATATGGAATGCGAACATGAACTCCTTATATAGACTTAGACAATCTTCACCCTACAAACTAGTTTTTGAGGTTGAGTTAGGCTTAAAATACATTTTTTACCTTTAGTTACATTATAAGAAAGACCTAATTTTTTGAAGTGATTTACATCAAGCTAGAATTTTTTTTTCATTTTTGATTGATAAACGATCTTGGAAAGGATTTGACACAGCCTCAAAATATATATATGTTTTAACATTTCACATTAGGTAAACTTCAATTTAAAATAGAATAAATAGAAACCTCTCACAACAAATCGACTTAATAATTTCACTCAACATGAAGTATCACTCTTTATCTTATAACGTGTCACTCTAAAATGTAGAATCTTTTTCATATATACTACAACAACATATTGAGTGAAATCTACCTCGTGAATCTGAAAAGATCAGTATACATATCTTTTTCATATATATGCTTCATAATAGGTCCCATTCGTCTAATCTTTTCCGGAAGTCGAGTTCTGTATTTTCACTTGAAGAAACTTTCGAGGAGAAGATGGCAGTGCAGGGCTAGAGGCCTCATGAGATAGGGAGGAAAAAATTCTATCTGCAACTGCAAGCACTTGATTTGCTGCATCTGTTGGATGGAATGCATCCCAGAAAACATACTCTGTTCGATTTTTGCATAGCTTTGGGTTTGGCAAACACAACCCTCCAACACTTGTGTCCACATTGCAACATGACGATTAGAAATCTTGAAACCTAAAAGCAAACATAGTATCCAAACTTCAACTTAAAATCCCAAATAAAGAAAGAGTTAGTAAGAAAGGAAGCAACGTAGACTACTAGCAAAACTCTTGAAAAAACTCTTTAAGATCTTGCTTTACGTCGTTATAGACCTATAATTTTTCTTAACTGGTTGGAACTTACTAGTTACTATTTCTTATCTAAAATCGAATTAGTAGTTATTGGAAAATGATAATAGCTAGAGGCAGAGCTAAGATATTGAGTTTGTGAGTTCATACATATTAAGTGGATTTTTAAACTCAAATACAAGGTCTAGATCAAAGCGATAGAATTTTGCGGAACCCGTAAGTCGAATGATAACTTCGTGCAATTGGTGTTTCTGAAGCTATTCCTATAAGAGGATTACCTTGTTCGTTCATCTTGTAAATTGAAGCACAAGACGTGGAGACAATTTATCACGAAAGATAAAAAGAGATAAAAAGCATGTGTTGATTATCCTATAAATTAACACTTGAATGATAAGGAAAAATGAGCTTACCATAGGCAGTGGGGTTCTCAATCAAGTCCAAAACTATTGGATAAGTGTCTGCAAATGTTATTTGTGCATATGGGAGATGCTTATTCAAAGTGGCAAGCAATTTTTTCACTTTTGAATTGAATTCTTGCACCCATAAATTGACTTGTTTCAAGCATATTCCCCTTGTAGACTTCACCCTTTGTGAAGGAATGCAACCTAATGGTCCAAGCCCATGGAACACCATCTTTCTTGCTCCAAGTTGATGAAGCCTCTAAAATTCAAGAAAATGAAGGGAAAAAAATAAGGGGTCGTTTGGTTTGAAGTATAAGAAAACTTAATCTTTCAATCACATTCTGTATTACTTGTACAACGTCTCGTATGCAGAGTAAAATCTTGCATTACTAACATAATGTTTCTTTTTCAGTATTGAACTCTGCATAACTTACTGTGAAATGTTCGCCTAAGGTTGAAGTCAGAAGCTCTACGAATTCGTCGTGTGTGTATTGTTGCCCGGCTGCTAAGAAGGGTTGCAAGAAGTTATTTACATAGTCATTGCTACCTGAAAAGATTACAACAAATAGACATCAGAGCAGTAGATTTTTATTTCTTTTTTGGCAAATACATTACTAAGAGATGATTTTTTTTGTAGTTTTTATTGCTATCCACAAAGTTATGCTACTATATTGTTATCTATGTTTCTCGGACTTATAAATATCGTTGGGCGCATGTCAGATCTTCTAAAGGTAGTGCATCTTTGAGGATGTGATATGGGTGCGACAGTATGTCTGGAAAGTCCGAGCAACATAGACGTGTTATATTAATGCACAAACATACCCATTCCAATAAAGTAAACAACTTTATTAGCATGTTTTTCTGCAGCGTCTTCTCCAATTTTAGCCTTTATTGCTTCCTTTGTCTTCTCAAAGCTCTTTATTTGATCATCAAATGTCATTCTCTGAATCTGTTTTTTTTATAGACAACACATTTAGAATCAATTGGAAATGAAAGTAATTAGAGAATTCAGAAATTAAAAAAATGACTGTTACAAAATAGAGTCCAGTGTCATTGAGAATTCCAGCTCCACCAGATGCATAATTCACCCCTTTCAAGATTGCATCATCATTTGGTGCTAACGAAAGATATGGAGGTGGTGATTGAATCCCAAGTTTCGCAGCTGAAAATAAAAAAGAGAGAAATGGTAGTAAAATCAACAAATTTTTAGTAACTCGTGCAACCTGCTTAAGTTTAAACGAGTTGAATTATGATCGTTTATTGATTTGACCCAAAGGGTTGAACTCAGAATGTCTCATCAAACTATGGGTTTCAAAACGGTCAAACTAGTGTAAACGGACAGGTCAAAATGCAACTCAAATCCGAATATCCAAAGTAAAATATGAAGATTGGGAATCATGTAAATTTGAGAAGAGTTAATATGCTAGATGAGTTGAGGTATGGCCGTTATTTGACTAGACGCTATTGAAATTAAACTAGATTTTAGGTTTAGCTTAATTATGAGTTCATGATTTAACTAACCTTTTTGGACCAAACCCAAAATTAAGCCCAAGTTCTAAAATTTCTCTAGAAACATCATCACCTCCTCAAGTGTTCTAGAGAATTCTATTAGTTAATAATCTAGATATTATGGTAGAAAGCTCTAGAGATTAGGAGAAGGTTTGTAAGATATTTTTGTAGATTTTGAGCCTATAAATAGCTCTTTCCTCTCTCATTTGTAATATGCAGAAAAGTTGAACAAGTGAAATAAAAACAAGTTCAAAGAAAGAGTGTTCATCATAATTTCTCTCATCCTCTGTAAGAGTCTTTCAAGTATTCTCTAAGTGTTCTTTTATATTCTTCTTCATACTTAGAGGGTTTATTCTTTTGGTTTTTCTCGGGTATTACGGTCTTGGGCTAGTGCTAAGCACTATCGGTGGTTTCTCAACATGGTATCAGAGCCATTCTAATCGTGTGCTCATCAAGATCGGGGTTTAGGAGAACTCGGGGTTACTAAGTATGGAATCAATGGGTCATGTCGTTGGATTAGAAATGGAGATCTTAAACCAATCTAACTACCGGTTATGGAAGTCATGTATGGAGTCATACTTGGTGAGTGAGAACTTATGGGATGTCGTCGTCGGTAGCAGCACAACACCACCAAAGGGAGATGATGCAACAGCGGAAGCGACAAAAGAGTGGACACGAAAGAATGCCAAGGCGGAGTTTGCTTTGAAGAGGTCAATATCATCGGGAGTATTTGAGCATGTCTCAAAGTGTATGTCCGCTAGTTCTATTTGGAAGGCGTTAGATCAATTGTTCAACAAGAAGAACTAGGCTCGGCTACAACTGTTAGAGAACGAGTTGGCAAATGCGAAGCAGGGGGAGTCTTCAATCTCAGAATTTTTTATCAAGGTAAAACATATTTGCTCTGAGCTTAATACTCTAAATCCGGAGGAGTCGATTTCGGAAGCTCGGTTGAAGCGGTCTATTATTCGTAGTCTACGACTCGAATATACACCGTTTGTTACTTCATTTCAAGGATGGGATATACAACCTTCCTTGGAGGAATTTGAAAACTTGCTAGCTTCGCAAGAATCACTAGCTATGCAAATGGCCAGAGTTAAACTCTATGATGATTCGGGAAGCACTTTTGTAGCTCGGAGGCCTTCAAAGCCAAACCCGGATATGGTGGTGCAAAGAACAATGATGGACGGGAAGGATCTTCTACTGGAGATAAGAAATGATTCAAGTGCTACCGATGTGGGAAACTTGGGCATTTCAAAAGAGATTGTCGAGTCAAGCTGAAGGAAACAAATATGGCGGAATCAAAAGGTCATACTGAAGACGAAGAATGGGGAAAATATTTCACGGTGGAGGCTGCATCTTCAGGTACATCCACAACTAAAAACCTTGGAAATGAGTGGATTGTAGATTCTGGTTGTAGCCATAATATTATCGGAGACGAGAGTTTATTTTCTTGTCTTCAGCGTCATGACGGGAAATAAGCCATCATTACCGCGGACAATTCAATCCACCGCGTTGAGAAGGAAGGGATGGTTGTCATTGAATGAGATGATGGAAGCCCAATCACTCTCAAGAACGTGTATCATATTCCTGGAGTAAGGAAATATTTTCTCTCTGTAGTTAATGTGGTGGACTCAGGTAACTATGTTTTATTTGGCCCAAGAGACGTTAAATTCTTAAAAAATATTAAAGAGTTAAAGACGGATGTGGTTCATACTAGAGCACGGGTTAAAAATGTATATGTTTTATCAGCCTCAAATTCTTATGTTAAGAAGATGAGTACCAATGACAATGCATTCACATGGCATGATTGGCTTGGTCATATAAATATGACTAAGCTCAAAGTGATGGTTAATAAGGATTTTGTTACACACCGTAGTTCCAACACTTGAATCAGAGAACGTACGTAAGACGTTAAGGTTTAAATCGTGAAACGATAGAAGATACGCTTTTCCTTAAGAGAAATATCGGGAACTTGTGAAGGAAAAGGTTTGTTAATTGGAATTTAGTTCTCAAATTTGGTATTTGAGACTTTTGGAATATATTAGAATTATGGATTTTTAAATTCGGATTTGGTCACGTGGGGCCCATGGGAAAATTATACGGTTTTGTGGGGCCCACAATATTTTGAGATATTTTGGCCAATTATGGATATTTTGAAGGATGAAAATATTTTTAGACCAATGAGAGGGTGACACGTGGCACACCCCTTTGACTATTGACTTGGTCTTGGAAGACTTGGTCTTGGAAGATATTTTGGAGACAAGTGGAGGTGGGTCTCACTCCATGTGTCTTGCTACATTTAAGGCCATACACTTGTCAATCATCCACACTTAGGGACATATTATATATGCAAGGTAGAGGGCTTGCAAGACTTAGCCACACTTAGAAAATATTTCATCTTTTTCTTCCTCTTCCATATAGCTTCGGCCAAGGGCCCATTTCAAGAGCAAAAATCCTTCAAAAGTTTATTATAAATTCTCAAACTCAAGCCTAAGATCCCTAGTGGTATACTAAGCAAGGATAACCCCTTAAACCCAGAGATCAAGTGTTGGCCGAGAATAGAGAGGGTGAAACCCTAAGTTTTATCAACTTTTTGAAAGTGAAATACAAAGTGAAGTTGTGTATAAACTCATAGAGGTCACATATATGTGATTGAATCTTGAAGAAGTGGAGCGAAACGAAAACTGAGGACCAAAACCTAAGGGGCTATTTTGGACGATTTCTTGGCTCAAAATAAGGTAATAATTCTTCTTCCTCCGCAGTAATTGGATATTAATTATTGTTATGTTTAAGGGATGAACTTATGTTAAGGAAGAAATGGACAATATGATGTGTATGAGGTAGATATGTTGTTGGCCGATTTGAGGCAATTTTGTGCCCTTGGTTTCGTTTATTATATGGTTGTTGTTATCCACACTTGTCGCATGTTAAAATAAGGTAATATGGATTTTGATAAGTTGGTATGTCATATATGGAAGTGTTGGAACTCTAATTGGAATAAAATGGATTAAGGAAATAGTTATCGGATTGTAGTTGTTTTAGCCGAAAAACTGTCCAAAACTGTTAGACGTTGTCGTATCATTTTATGGACTGTTTTGGGCGTGTATAATGCTGGAAATTAAGCCCCTAATATGCATGTTTAAGTGTAGTAGTTGCTAATGAAAGTACTAAGGAAATAGGGGTGTGGAAAGGTGTTGAAACGCCTCACATTTTACCCTCGTTATTGTTGGATTACAGACTGTTTTTATGGGCTGATTTGTGGACTGTTTTGTATAATTGTGGGACATAATTTTACACGTACATTTAGGCGTGTAATCCCCTTTGGCTAACTGTTGGTTGCGCCTTAAATATGGCTTGATGGTTGATGAATACGAGCCTTGGAAAAGGTGAAAAAGTACGTAGAAACAAAGGAAGTGCTGCCCGAATTTCCGTAAAATCAGAGGGCATTATTTGGTATAAGTCTTATACTAAGTAAGTATGATATTGATAGAAGTGTGATCGGTGTATTTTATATACACCTTTTGAGTCATTTTTAGTTAATATTTTACTCATTTCATTTATGTTTAGTATAGTATTGGGGTCGTTTTCCTTTCTTTTGTGTCACAACGGTCAGAAATGGAGAAATGGCGAAAATGAGATGAAATGAGCATAAATGAGATGGAATTGCACACTAAAAGGGCCAAGAAATGAAGCCTAAGAAGTTCCGGGAAATATAGAAGAAATCAGACGAAGACCGGACGAACAAAGGACGAAGAAACGAAAAATCCGGAAGAATGCCGTCACCGGCGCTGGCAACAGCCTTGGCCATGGCTGACCAAGATGTTCTCAAACGCCTCGATTTTCAGCGCCGTGGCCGATTGCGGCATGGCGCCGACGCGGGATTTCTGAGTTTTGGGCCTAATTTGACACATTTTCAGGGTCCAAAAGGGATAATTTTTCCTACCTACATTTTCCTTAACCCTTTACCTAAAGGATTCCATAACTTTTCCTTAACCCTTTACCTAAAGGATTCCATAACTTTTTCTTAACCCTTTACCTAAAAGATTCCATAACTTTTCCTACCTACATAATCTCTAACCCTTTACCTAAAGGATTATTGGGCTATAAATAGTCTCTACATCATTAGAAGAATTCATTCCATCCCACACTTGACAAATTCCATTCTCCATCCATCATTCTACCACATTCCATTTTGTAAATATTCCACAACACAATCATTGGATGCTAGAAGGCTTGGAGACTTGTTCTTGAGTATTTTTCTTTTCTTTCTTTTGCTTTGTTTATTTCAGTTCATGTATGGAGATTATATTAGTTCTTAGCGTGACTATGGCTAAGAGCTAATTACTTTATTAGGGATTTCCTTGTGATTCACTTGAAACTCTATTCATGAATTAATATATTAGTTGGTTTCTTCTTCACTTATTTAAGATTTATTCAATAGTTGTTTTGATTGCTTGATAATTAATTGATCACTAGTTATCATCACTTATATGAGTTCTAATCGAAATCTGAAAGGGGATATTGTGAATATGCTATAGTTGAATAAACATAGGTTTAAATCGTGGACGAAAGTACCCCGATACTTGTGTAGCTTAATAGGTTATTGCTCTTAATCCTCCCTTGTAGTCAATCTTGTCACCTAAAGGTAGAAGGGTTCTCCATTGGGGTTGAGTGTTTATATTACCTTAACAGGAGTATAAAACGGTCTAGTTAACCTGATATCTTAACGTAGAAGAAGAAGTTAGTCTAATTGTATTAAGGATTGAATAGAGTGGATAGTTGATGATCTTGGAAGCCCTAATTCTCCATCATAACTGATTTAAATCAAAGTATTTTCTTAATTAGTTTATTTCCTGCATTATTAGTTTAGAATTCCAACTCAATTAACGTTAACCAAATATAAACTAAAGCATAGATAATCGGTACTTGAAAACCAGTCCCTGAGGACGATATTCGGTCTTACCTAGACTATATTACTTGTCACAACACGTGCACTTGCGTTTAGTGTGTGCATAAATCGCGCATCAAAGTGCTATCGTCATTATAGGTTGAAGTACTACGTGTAACATGTTCTACTTGGCTTAAGGAATAGCCGATGAGGTTGAAGTACTTTGGAGCATTTTGCTACTTGTCGAATTGGTTAGTCGTCACGAGGTATGTGAACTTCTTCCTTCTTTTGACATGATTTTAGTAAGTCTAGGTGACTTGAATTATTTGATAAGTCTATGTGACTTGAATTGTTTGATAAGTCTATGTGACTTGAATTATTTGGTAAGTCTAGGTGACTTGAATTATTTGATAAGTCTACGTGACTTGAATTGTTTGATAAGTCTATGTGACTTGAATTATTTGGTAAGTCTATGTGACTTGATAGATTTCTTTAAAGATTATGAGACTTTATTTTTCAAGTTATGGGGCTTGATTTCTAAAGTTAAGAGACTTGATTTCTAAAGTTAAGAGACTTGATTATTTTGAAAGTTAAGAGACTTGATTATTTTGAAAGTTAAGAGACTTGATTATTTTGAAAGTTATGAGACTTGAGCTATTTTGGAAAGTCTATGTGACTGATTGATTTAAAGAGAAGTTACTTGATTTCAAAACCTTGAATTGAATTTCTAAAGGTGTAGTAACTTGATTTGGAAAGTATAGATTACTTGATTCGAAAAGTATAGATTACTTGATTTGAAAAGTAGGGATTACTTAATTTAAAGAGTAGAAGTAACTTGAATTAAAGACATAAGTTACTTGGTTTTAAAAGTATAAGTTACCTGAGCTTAAAATGGTAAGTAACTTGGTTTTAATAGTGAAAGTGCTTTTGGGTTCTATGCGGGGCAAATTGTCCTATGCGGGGCAAATTGTCCTATCTGAATCCAAGACCACTTGCGGGTGAAAGCGATCTCGAGGAGTAAGTTTGCATAATGATACTACGAGCGGTGGCCTAGATTGATCATAAGCTTCCTATTTTAAAGCATGTAAAGTTTACTCATTGTTAAAAGGCACGATTAATGCGGGTAGTTATATGTTATACTTGTTACATCTTGTGATGATGTTGTATTCCACGAGCGTCTTCGTGATATTATATCTTTGAGGCGGTGTCGGATTTTGATATGGCTTTCATATTTGAAAGTGGTGCGATGTTCTGATGGTCTGATGATACAAGGTCTGATTGGCTCGATTTTTATATGACACGGTAGGATCTGGTATTTGATTTTCATACTTGCCCCTGTCATTCCTTGTATAATTATGGTCTTAATTGATGTACTTTATTTTCCGTTCCATACTTAGTACTTATTGTACTGACCCCCTTCGGGGGGCTGCGTTCATGTCCGCAGGTCTAGGTACACAGTTGTGGATCCGCGAGCTTAGGATCCTGGTTCAGCATTTTGAGACGGCTCCAATGTTCCGGAGTTTGTCATTATGGCTAGGTATATTCAGGGGTACGGCGGGGCCTTGTCCCGTCATAGTTTTTGTCCAAACTCTTAGAGGTATGTATTCATATATGGGCTGGACTGGCTAGAGTTGTATTTACATTATTGAATAGTGTATACCCTTTTGGGTGATTTATATTATGGCAGGCTTATCGGCTTTGCCTTTGTTTTTTTAAAAAATGAACGTTATTTATCTTATGCGGTTTATTGTGTTGTATGAATAGAAGGGTGCCCAGGTAGGGCACCAATCGCTGGCCCGGGGTACAGGGCGTGACAGATTTGGTCAATGGGCTCCCAAAATTGAAGATTCAGTATGAAGGAAAACTTTGTGAAGGTTGTCAATATGGAAAATCACATAGACTTTCATTTGACAACTCCACTTCACGATGCAGCGCTCTGTGGGAAAGGATCCATAGTGATCTGATGGGTCCGACGAGAACATCCTCCTATTCCGGGTCTCGATACATGTTGTTGTTTGTTGATGATTTCTCACGGTACACTTGGGTATACTTTGTGAAGGAAAAATCAGAAGTATTCTCCAAATTTCAAGAATTCAAGGATACCGTGGAGGGAGAGTTGGGTCGGAAGATCAAGACCTTAAGGACAGATAATGGAGGGGAGTTTATGCAAAATGAGTTTCTCTCTTTTTGTCGAGATCGTGGTATCAAGAGAAAATTTACATGCCCGTATACACCTCATCAAAATGGAGTATCGGAAAGGAAAATCAGACATTTAATCGAGATGTGTAGAAGTTGGCTACATGACAAGAATTTGCCTAAAGCCTTATGGGCAGAAGGCATGAGATGTGCAGCGTATGTCATCTACCGGATGCCACTTAGTCCGAACAATTCTTATGAGATTGTTCATGCGAAGAAGCCAACTATGAAACATTTTGTCACGACCCGACCGGGCGATGGTGCCCAACACAGGCACCCTGTGAGTATACATCAGAGAATAGTAGCGGAACATACATACAACTAAAAAAAAACAGGTTAGCCGATAAGGCCACCTTCCAAAAGTATACACATAACCCAAAACGCAGTTACCTCTTTTTTCTTTACAACACAATCCACAAGATATGACTACAGACCTCTAAGAATTTTTATATAGAAACTGTGACGGGACAGGGCCCCGCCATACCCCTGAATGTACATAAATCTACAACCTCAGGGAACAGTACCAAACGATAAAGCCTCCGGAGAAAGGGAGCTTTCCAAGAACTGAACAGTGATCCAAAGAATGAGGATCAGCAAGTTATGTACCTCAACCTGCGGCATGAACGCAGCCCCCCGAAGGAGGTCAGTACGAAATATGTACCAAGTATGTAAGCGAAAATCTTGTAATTTAAATCATAAAGTCTAGATATAAAAAGCTGGAGACAAGTATGATAATCAAATTAACAGTACAACCGTGTCTTGCCGAAATGAAAGAAATGAAAGTCAGTTTTACCTTTTAAAAGACTATTTCAACACATGAACAATAGTCACACCATGGCTAGGGACACAAGACCTCAAAACCATCACACAGTCCAGTAAGAGTCTCAAGCCCGCAAAAAATCAAAGCGTGCCCGTGGAATCCTCCATCACTGCCGACAGCCGTAAGTGTAAATATATCCATGTAACACGCCCGTGGCATCCCACATCACTGTCGCCGTGCACATATGCAATATATATATATATATCTCATGCCCGTGGAATCCCTCATCTTGGGTACATGACTTCATGGAGAGCTAATCCATGGGGTAATAATAGTATATAACATGGTCGCATGCCCCGGAATCCTTCATCGTATAAGCATGTCCATGGAGTAATAAAAGCATCCGGGAATTTAACCCACATCCTTGTCGCATGCCCCGGAATCCCTCATGGTATAAGCATGTCCAAGGATAAATCACAATGGAATCATACCCGTGGAATCCTCCATCACTGTCGGTACGTCCAAGTAAAGTCACAACAAGACAGCCGACCCTCCAACTGAGAGTCACGACAGCGTAAGAATATAATACTTGCACTCAAAGACTATCACAAGCAAGCATGAGAAAGTTCATAAAATCTTTAGAATTTCATTATCATACAAAAATGAATCTCATTTTATAAACTCAAGACACTTTCATATTACATAAAAATCCGGGAATTTAACCCAAAGTACTACGTACTTCCATTCTTTTCAAAAGACTCCTTTTTATAGAAAACCCCAAGATACTAACACCCGTAGTATCAAGGCTTGTGTACATTTCAAACAAGTCACTACACTTTTAGAAATACATTTTTAGGCTTCTAAATCAAGTGACCCTTACTTTAAAACTTTAAGCAATTGATGCCTTTAAATCAAATTGTCCTTCTTTATTTCAAGTCATTTATCTTTGTTTACATTACTTGAGAAAACCATTCCTTTAACCTTCCATAAAGTTGTTATAACCAACTTCCCATAAAGCCGTTATACTAACTTTATGCTTTAGAAACTAAGATATCTTTAACCTTTCATAAAGCCGTTATAACCAACTTCCCATAAAGTCGTTATACTAACTTTATGTCTTAGACAAGTTCATTCTTTTTATAACCAAGAGACTTGTACTTTCAAATCAAGTTACATAACTTTCAAAATACTTCAAGTTCCTTAACTTTAGAAATCAAGTCTCTTAACTTTAGAATATCAAGTCTCTTATCTTTAGAATATCAGGTTTCTTAACTTTAGAATATCAAGTTCCTTAACTTTAGAAATCAAGTTTCTTAACTTTAGAAATCAAGTTTCTTAACTTTAGCATAGTTCAAGTAATCAATACTTTACACGTCAGGATGTCTTTATACATAAGATCAAGTAACATATACCTTTTAAAAGTCAAGTTACTACACTTTCAAGAATCAAGGCAAGGATACTAAAATGGAACCGAGTTCTCTTAATTTACGTACGTCTACCGTACTATACATTTATAAAACTCATGCTCAAGAGATAGGGAAAGTTCCACATACCTCTCCGGCTCAATCCACTTGCCAAGTTGAATACGCCGCACGTAGAATGTCAACCTATAATGACCACAATACGCCTATCAACTTCTAGCTTTCAACGTAGAATATTTCTAAGTATAAGGACTCTTATTCTACGGAAAATCGGGCATCACTTCCTTTATTTCTACGTACTTTTCCACCTTTTTCAAGGTCCGAAAATCAATAACCAAATGCCACATTTAAGGCTCAACAATTCAGAAATTCCAAGGGGATTACACGCCTAGCTGGACGTGTAAAATTCTGCTCCACAATCAATATAAAACTGTCCATATCCTTAAGGCACATACTCGACAACTATCAATATCAACAACAATGTCAATTTCCGTTCAATTCCTTTTCAATCCAAGTTGTTATTCTAATATGTTATATACCCTATAACAATTATAACAACTATAAATCCTTTCCTTCCTTAACATGCGACGATTGTAACTATCGACAAAATTGATTACAATATAAATGGCTAACATGCCTAATTTCGGTTTTCAACATGCCTACATGATCCAAATCTTTCAAACTTCAATCTATATATATCACATGCTCATATCAACTACTATAACATGTAATCTTTAATCACATTAAGAAGATGAAGACTTTACCTCAATAAGCTCTAATAATATCCAAGCGTCAAAGTCGATCCTAAAAACTTTTAGCTCCTCTTCTTATGTTCCAATCCGCTCCAAGCACTCCTTAGAAGCTCATAAACAACTTCTCTTCAATTTCCAACTTCAAAGTTGAAGAACACCTTAGGTTTTCATCTTGCGACTAACGTGAAAACGTAGTTTTTCCGGGATCTTTCTATTGAGATAACCTTACAATACCTCTAGGAACCTTGGTTTAAAGTATTGGGATTATTGAACCACAAACGAAAATATTTTGTCTTCAAAATGGCACAAAGCCGAGAGCCTCCCTCTTTCATTCTCAAGTTTTTCTAATTTTTGTCTAAGTGTTAGAACTAGTCTTGCAATATGGATGAATATATAAAACAATGGAGGGTCTAGATTAAAACATTTGTGTGGCTTGGATGAACTTATTTATATATCTAGCCAAGTGGGCTCATTGACTTAGTCAATTATGTCAAGCTTTAGCTTTCAAGACTTGGCCAATTTTTGTCCATTTTCGTCCAAGCCCAAGTGGGGGGGGGGGGGGGTGACACGTGTCACCCTCCCATTCATCCATAATGTTTCGTTTCCCGAAATTTCCATAATTGGTCAAAATATCGGAAACCTCGTGGGCTCCACAAAAACGTAAAATTTCTCGGGTGGGCCCCACGTATCCAACTCTGTAAATAAACTTCCATAATCCCGATAAATTCTAAGCGTCCCAAATAATAATTTTTAGAACTCAATTCTCATTAACGAACATTTTCCTTCCCGAGGTTCGGAAAGCTTTTCCTTAAGAATAACAAATCTTTCCTTCGTTCAAATTTATAAGTCTTGTGCTCTCACGTCTATTCTCGTATACATGTCCTGGAATTACGGGGTGTAACATTCTTCCCCCCTTAGAAACATTCATCCCCGAATGTTCTTTCGGAGTCAAACTAATTAGATAGCGACATATTCTCCTTTTACTACACCCTTCATACAAAATATGTCACCCATGGCCACATAACAATACTTATACTAAAAAGTCAACCTGAACTCCAAGTGTCGACGTCGGTTATCTGCATGAAGCCTCTGTTGACTCTGAGCTTACTAATAATCTTTCCTGGATAAGCTTCGCCTTATCCACAGCCCGCTGAATCAAGTCTGGGCTAATTATCTGAACCTCGCCTACGTTGAACCAACCAATCGGCGATTCTACACTCTCTTTCATACAAGGCCTCGTACAGGGCCATCTGAATACTTGAATGGTAACGGGTATTATACGCAACTCAATGAGTGGCAAAATATTCTCCCAGCTACCCATGAAATCAATAACACAGGCCCGCAACCTATCCTCAAGTGTCTGGATAACATGTCCTGCCTGTCCGTCGGTCTGAGAGTGAAATGTAACACCGAGACTCACCTGTGTCCCCAATCCCTTCTGGAAAAACCTCCAGAAGCTAGCGAAGCGGGCTCATGCATGCATCATAAATAAATGTAGGAACCCCGTGCAGTCTCATAATCTTCCTGATACACAATCTCGCATAATCCTCAATTACCTCAACACAATACTTTTCCCACAGTTATCTAAAACTATAACCTATGGCATGATGACACTAAAGATTTTACCAGTCTCACATCCATCACCTAATAACTTGGGTACATATAACCCCATAGTACGTAAAACTATCATTTTACGTGGGGGAGAGAGCTTATCTCCCTTTCAATATTTTGATCATCAAGCGCCACCTTATAATCGTATAGATTTTCAAAACCTACCAAAGATGTTACACCCTGAAATTCCAGGACATGTATACGAGAATAGACGCGAGAACACATGACTTAAAAATTTGAACGAAAGAAAGAATTGTTTCCCAAGGAAAAATCTTCCGAACCTCGGAAAGGAAAATTGTTCGTTAATGAGAATTGAGTTCTCAAAATTGTTATTTGAGACTGTTGGAATTTATCGAAACTATGGAATTTTATTTTCAGAGTTGGATATGTGGGGTCCACCCGAGAAATTTTACGTTTTTGTGGGGCCCACAAGGTTTCCGATATTTTGACCAATTATGGAAATTTCGGGAAATGAAATATTATGGACCAATGGGAGGGAGACACGTGTCACCATCCACATGCTTATGTTGGATGAATAAAGAATTGACTAAGTCAATAAACAAGTGGATTCTTGACATTATTGACTATATTGACCTAATCCTAGCCACACATTAGCCTTGATCCAAGCCCTTGATTGTAGTATATATCTATACTAGTAGCAATATGAATTCATACTTAGAAAATTTTCAAAAACCTTTAGTGTTCATAAGAGGGGCTCTCGGCCAAGCTCTCAAATTTGAAAAGAAATTCTTCAATCTTGCTTCATAAATCCCAATATTCAAACCCAAGGTTCCTAGAGGTATTATAAGGATATCTCAATACAAAAATCCCGGAAAAACTACATTTTTACGTTAGTGGCAAGATGAAAACCTAAGGTGTTCTTCAACTTTGAAGTTGGAAATTGAAGAGAAGTTGTTTATGAACTTCTAAGGGTTGCTTGGAGTGGATTGAAACGTCAAGAAGAGGAACTAAAGTTGCTAAGGATCGACTTTTTATCTTGGATAAGATTTGGGCTTAAAGAGGTAATAATCTTCGTCTTACTATTGTGATTGAATATTCCATGTTATGATAAGTTAGAAATGATCATGTGATATATATTATGAATATTGATAAGTGTTATGGAATTTGGAAGCTTAAATCCGAGATGGGCATGATTAATCATTAAGTTTGTAAATAAATTTAGTTGTTAATTACTATCGTCGCATGTTGTATAAGAAAGGGATTTTAGTTGTTATAATTTATTGCGACTATATAACATGTTAGAATAACAACTTGGATTGAAAAGGAAATGGAAAAGAATAGATGTTGTTGCTGTCCTTGTGATTGTCGAAATGGCCTAGAATTTTGGAATATTTTGGCGCAGTTTTGTGGCAGTTTTACGGACTATTTTAGACTTGTATATATGCAGGAATTGGGTGGTTATATATATATGATTAATGTGGTAGAATTGCTAGTGAAGGTCCTAAGGAATAAAGGTGAAAAAGGGTGCAAAAGGCTTCATATCTTATCCTAAATATTGATGTAATTATGGATTGTTTGTATACATTGTGGGGCAGAATTTTACACGTCCTGTTAAGGCGTGTAATCCCCTTTGAATTGATGGTTTGTTGCGCCTTAAATGTGGCTTATTGGTTGATGAATACGGGCCTTAGAAAAGGTGGAAAAGTACGTAGAAACAAAGGAAGTGCTGCCCGATTTTTCGTAGAATTAGAGGACAATTATTTGGTATAAGTCTTACAATAGTAAGTATGATATTGATAGAAGTACTATGGCCATTTTAGGTTGAAGTACTACGTGTAGCAGAGTCTACTTGACTTAAAGAATAGCCGACGAAGTTGAAGTTCTTTGGAGCATTTTGCTACTTGTCGTATTGGTTAGTCGTCACGAGGTATGTGAACTTCTTCTTTCTATAGACATGAGTATTTTTATGGTATACTCGCCTTGTTGTTAGGAGTATACTTGCCTTGATATTTGAAGTATACTTGCCTTGTTGTTAGGAGTATACTTGCCTTGATATTTGAAGTATACTTGCCTTGTTGTTAGGAGTATACTTGCCTTGATATTTGAAGTATATTTGCCTTGTTGTTAGGAGTATACTTGCCTTGATATTTGAAGTATACTTGCCTTGTTGTTAGGGGTATACATGACTTGTTCTTGAGTATACTTTCCTTGTCATAAGAAGTATTCCTGTTATTGATTTTATGCTAAAGGCATGTCTAGAATATTCCTAAGTTCTTACCAAGTCTTATGGAGGATGTTGGTAAGAGTCGTTAGGAAGTATTGGAGTCTAGTTGACCTTGCTAACTTACATCACTAATGAAAAAAGGGGACCGAACAAGCCATTGCAGCGTTAATGAAAATGTATCGGTAATCAATTACATTGAAATGAGTAGAATCTTCCATCTGCATAGAAACTAAGATGAGACAAAATTGTATTACATTTTCTAGATCATGTCTCAATGGAAAAGATCGTTATAAACGAGTATAACCTATTCACAACTCATAAAAGTATTAATTTGGAAAGTACGTGAGACTTGAATTTCGAAAGTATGTAGTAAATTGATTTTGAAAATATATAAGTCTTGAATTATGAAAGTATAACTAACTCGAATTACTTTAAAGATTATGAGACTTTATTTTTCAAGTTATGGGACTTGATTCTTAAAGGAAGAAATGATTTGATTTAATTGAAGTAAATGGATTGATTTTAAAGAATTTATGTTATGAAGTTTTAAGACTATGAACCTTAATTTCCTAAAAGGTTATGAGACTTTATTTTTCAGGTTATGGAACTTGATTCTTAAAGGAAGAAATGACTTGATTTAATTGAAGTAAGTGAATTGATTTTAAAGAATTTATGTAAGACTATGAACATTGATTTCCTAAAAGGTTATGAGACTTTATTTTTCAAGTTACGGGACTTGATTTTTAAAGGAAGGAATGACCTGATTTAAAAAGTATGGCTTCTTGATTTATTTCAAGAGTTAAGAAAAATGATTTCAAAAGAGTATGTAACTTGAGTTTTAAAAGTATACGTTTGCTGATTTAAGGAAAAGGAGTTACATGATTCTTTTTAAGTAGGTATGTACGTAGTACTTTTGGGTATAGTTTTCCCAATGTGATAAGAAATAAAAGTGTCTTAAGTTCTCTAAAATGAAAGGTTGTTATAATATCTTTATGGGAAGTTGTTATAACGACTTAAGAAGAAGTGAAAAGGCGGTTTAAAATATTATGTTATGAGACACACTGAGCCTACACATAGGTCGGGTTATGTTATAAGATTATGATAGCCGGTTGTGCCTATGTTATGAGATTATGATAGCTGATTGTGCTTATGTTATGAGATTATGATGGTCGGTTGTGCTTATGTTATGTGATTATGATAGCCGATTGTACTTATGTTACGTGATTATGTTAGTCGGTTGTGCCTGTGATATATTATTCATTACGGGGTCATTCCCCGGGCTTGTTGCATTTGCACATTCCGTGGATTTGCTCCCCACGATGCGAGTAATACCTCATGCGAGTCTGTAGGGATCATGCGGGTGAAATAGTCCTATGCGGGGCGGACCAGTCCTATGCGAGAAGATTACCTCATGCGGGTCCATGCGGCCTATGCGGGCGAATACATCCTATGCGAGGAGATTACCTCATGCGGGTCCATATGGCCTATGCGGGTGAAATAGTCCCAGAAGTAGGATTGCATAATGATACTACGGGCGGATGGACCTAGGTTAATCATAAGCTTCATGTTTTAAAACCGGCAAAGTTTATTCTTGTTCACTTTCTTTGTTAAAAAGGCACCGTGTACTGGTAGGGTACATTATACTTGTTACATGTTGACGGTGATGCTGTATTCCACGAGCATGCTTCTGTGATATTATATCTTTGAGGCGGTGTCGGATTTTTGACATGGCTTTCATGTGAGAGTGATGCGGTGTTCTGATGTCTGATGATACAAGTCTGATTGGCTCTGATTATTTTATGACACGGTAGGATCTGGTATTTGCTTTTCATACTTGCCCATGTCATTCTTGTGTACAGTTATGATCTTACTTACTGTACTTCTTATTTACATACTTGGTACCTTGTTGTACTGACCCCCTTCGTGGGGCTGTGTTCATGTCCGCAGGTCTAGGTACACAGTTATAGATCCTTGTTCACCATTTTGGGATAGCTCCAATGTTCTGGAGCTGGTCAATATGGATAGGTACATTCAGAGGCATGGCGGGGCCTTGTCCCGTCACAGTAGTTGTGCCAAAAATTCTTAGAGGTCTGTAGTCATATCTTGTGGGTCGGTTTGTAAAGAATAAGGATGTAACTGCGTTTAGTTATGTATATATATGTATGTCCAGGGAGGTAGCCTTATCGGCTAGCCTGTTATTTATTTTTCTGTTAACTGTAAGTTATGAGTTTCATGTATGTTCCACTGATTTTCTCTGATGTATACCTATAAGGGTGCCCAGGTAGGGCACCAGTCGCGGGCCCGAGGTCGGGTCGTGACAAAAGATGTCTTCTGTTTTCCGCGGCATCACTCGTACTTATCTTATTCTTGCTTTGCGTATTTTCCTGAAATTATTTGGAAAGTCGTGGCCCTGACCACCACATTAAACCAATTCCAAGTACCTCCATGCGCACTTAACATAAAATCCTTCAATAATCGTACGTTCTTATCTCCGTCTCTTAACGTTCAAATTCAAATCAATCATTTCAATAAAACAAGTCACATAGACTCCACAACTTATCATGTCAAAGAAGGAAGGAATAACTTACATATTACTAACACTTCCATTCCTTCCCTATCGATAACCGGCTCACCGGGAAACTGGGATCGAACCAACCTCTCTCTACAGTCAACCTTGGCATACAAGAAGCCAACTAGTCCATACCCATAATGACCTCAAAGTCTGTAGTATCCAGCTCTACTAGATCTGCTAGGGCCTGACAACTGCATCATCATTGGGCAAATCTTATATACCCGCTCAGCTACCACCCAATCACGTGTAGCCACCTCGAAAGGTCCTTATGGATTCAGGCTTTATTCCTATACACTTGGTTGCTCTCATTCTTACTGGTCGCACTCTTTCCGTACTTCCAAACTTATACTAGCATACGTACATAACCTCCATACTGATTCTGGCCTCCAATCTTTGGAGTTACTAAATCGAACAATATAAGGCCATTTCCGGGTCTCACGACCCGATTCCGATGGAACGCGTCCACGAAATTAACTAGACTTGGGTCTTGCACCCTCGTGACCCTGTCACGTAGCGGGACTACTACCAATTGATCTCACTCCATTTCAGGCTATGGGGCGACCCGTAATAGGTCCTCAACCCGACCCACCATCGCACTTAACTCTTACCCTTAGTCTGAATTAAATCTTATTGCCCGAGAAGGCCTTATATACCTAAGGTCTCGACGGTTATCAATATTCTAGGCTCGCAATTTCCCTGCTCCAAGCCTACCTTCTCAGTCCCCCCGTAAATGGGTACAATAACTTCTCGTAATACCATAATCGTGTTGTCTTGATCACAACAACCATTACTTACACCATACGGATCTCATCCGTACAATCCTCTTAAGCATACCACGTAGCTTAATTTACTAACGTAGTCTTCCATTAAGTCCCCTAACATGATTTCTTAAGGGTTCATTACCTTTCTCGCAT
Organism: Przewalskia tangutica; assembly: GCA_029844215.1. Classification (NCBI taxonomy): domain Eukaryota; kingdom Viridiplantae; phylum Streptophyta; class Magnoliopsida; order Solanales; family Solanaceae; genus Przewalskia; species Przewalskia tangutica. Next base: position 17,429,484 of record CM056725.1, on the reverse strand, counting down.
GTTTCATCATCGTAATTATTTCAAATTAGCACGTTATACCGTATTTCAGTATGTATGCGTGCGTGAGAATAAAGATGGAAAGGAAGAAAGAGGTGATTTTTCCACGGAAAAGTTTCCGGTTTTGTGAAGGAAAAAGGTTCGTTAATGAATTGGATTCCTTTGGTATTCGGACTTCTGGAATATTAGAGAATTATGGAATTTTATTTTGGAAATGGTCACGTGGGCCCACGGGAGAAATTTACTGATTTTGGCCCACTTTGTTTCGAGATTTTGGCCATTGTGGATTTTTTTGAAGAGCGTTTTTGAGGGCGATAGGAGGGTGACACGTGTCACCCCGCCGGTGGCTTGGCGAAATGACCTTTGTCGTTTTGCGTAACGGAAAATTCCGGCTATGTCGTTTTGTATTTTTGCGGATTTTTAGAGACGAAACATCGGACCAACGGGAGGGTGACATGTGTCACCTCACAACGGAGACAGTGGGGCGTGACTTGGGCTTGTGGTGCTAGATATTTGTGTAGATATTTGTGAGGGTTTTAAGGAGTAGGGGCTAGGGTGCACTTGGCTTGATCTTGGCCTTACACTTGCCTTGCACTTGGCTAGATCTTGGCCATTGGTTGGCCTTTGGGTTTCTTATAAATACCCCTTAGTTGATGAACTTTCTTCATCCAAAAATCATTTTCCAAGTCTTGAAATCTCTCCGAGTTGAAATCGCCCAAAGCCCTCCCGGAGCTTTGGTAGAGGCTCCCCTTTGAGTGAGGCTTGAGTGGGGTACCACTGCTAGTTGTTTTCGTATAATACCCCTTGTTGTGGTATAAAAATACTCCCCTAGTATTGTTGTTATGCCCAAAATACCTTAGCCTTGTACCTTGTAGTATTCCAAAGATACCTCTTTACGTAGAGTCCGGAAATACTACCTTTTGTCCTTTTAGTCTCAAACCAAACCAAGGAAATCTTCATTGTTGGTTGAAGTATTTGAGTAGAAGTTAGTTAGAACTTCAGGGTTGTTTGGAGTGGTTTGAGCGCAGGTGGAGCTAAACCTTGCTCAGGATCGACATTATAACTTGGATAATTTTGGGCTTATCGAGGTAATTATCTTGTCCCTCTATTGTAATTGGAAATTACATGTTTGGTTGAATATATAGTTGAAGGATACTATATATGGAACTACTTAGTATTCGGCAATGTCTTTTGACTTAAGCCTGAAGAATAAAGTATTTACATAGTAGAATTGTACACGTCAGGGTAGGCGTGTAAACCCCCTGGTTGGCTTGGTGGCCTCGATAGAGGAGGAGATTAATTTTCTATAGAAAGATAGAAACTTGTGTTTTGGGGTTAATAGACGTTTTGACCTTTTAGGTGAAAGTACTAAGAGTAGCGTATTCTAGAGTGGAAAGGGCTATGGTTGTAGTACTTGGAGCATTTTGCTTATTGTCAATAAATCGTCGCGAGGTATGTGAACCTCTTCCTATCTTTTCTAGCATGATTGTTGTGAACTATGTAACGTGCTAAGTGATTTGGTTGGTTTAAAACATAGGGTGTTATAATAGCTTTATGGGAAGTTAGTTATAACGACCTTATGTAAGTGAAAATGGTTTCTTGATGTTAGAAGTTAAGAGACTTGATCTTATAAGATAAGAGACTTAACTTATTTGTTTTAATGTGGATGTTTGTGTGAAACCTCATTCGTAGTAATGAGTACTTGGTTTTAAAGGGATAATGTTTCTTGATTTGGGAATCGAGAATGTGTATCGACCAACTGCGGCGTTAATAAAGGAAATGTATTGAATAATGATGTGTTGTATTAAAACCGGTAGAAACCTCCATCCGCATGAAGCTAAGATGAGACAAAATGATATTACATTTTCTAGATCATATTTGTAATAAGATCGTTATAAACAAGAATAAACTACTCACGTATATGACATATGTTACTCAATTGTTCTAAAAGGAATCAAGTGATTAAGTTTGGGAACTATGAAACCATTTGAAAATGAGAAGCTTGAGTAATTGAAACTAGGCAACCTGGAACTTAGGAAAAGAATGTTGGTACTTGATTTTGAAAAGGAAGGTGGGTTGGTCATTCTAATACTCCGGGTATCGGGTGACTTTTATAAAAGTAATGGATCTCTTTTAAAAGTCCTTAACGTATTTAGTACTTTGTGGTTAAAAACCCGGACTTTGGCATAAAATGAAAGTTCTTTGAGTTGTGTGACACTTGCCTATGCTTTTTGTTGTGAAACGTGCCTATGCTTGTGATGATAGCCTTTATTGTACACGCGTTGTGTTTACCACGTCTCGATAGAAGTCGGTTGGTAGTTGAGAACTTACTTGGATGTCTTGCGTGTGGAGAAATTCCGCAGTGCGTTCGTTGATAGTATTATTGTTGTTAATCGCTTTGGACATACTGACACGATGCGTAGCGCACGGGTATGCTTCCAGGGTGGTGAAGGTCTTGTGGTTAATCGGGTTGGATATACTGACACGATGCGTAGCGCACGGGTATGTTTCCATTTGATTATCGCCTTGTGATTTCCCTTTGGACATACTGACACGATGCGTAGCGCACGGGTATGCGTCCATTTGGAATGTTGTCTTATTTTTCCCTTTGGACATACTGACACGATCGTGGCGCTGCGGGTATGCTTCCATTTGGATCTTTGTCTTGTTGTTGAGTCACATGGACATGTCTACACCGAAGCGCATGTGGCCATGGGACATTGGTATTATTGTTGCATCATGGACATGTCTACACCGGCATGCGGCCATAAGAACTCGATTGATGTTGTGGGCGTGAGACCCATAGTTATATTGGAGTGATCGTTTTATGTTGTGAATAGTTTGGTTATCATACATGTCTCACCTTTATATAGACTAGTATGATTTCATTTCTGATGCGATTTCACATACTTACTGTTGTGCCGACCTCCTTTGCGTTCATCGTGGTTCCTCGCTCATAGGATCCGTTCAAGCAGTTTGAAGCTCGTTTCTCGGAGGCTTATCTTTTAGTAGGTGTTCGAGTTGTAGGTTCTTGTACATTCGGGGTATGGCCCTGTCCGTCATAGTCATGTATATCTTAAGTGTAATCTTGTTGTGGGCGGGGTTGTAAAAGGATTAAAGTTTTATGTATATCTTGAAGGCAAGCTATTTTGGTTGCTTTGTTTATTCATTTATCTCTTGTTAAATGACTCTTGTTTTGTGTTCCGCTGATTTTCTCGATGTTTGTATCACTAGGGTGCCTGGGGTAAGGCAGTGCTTGGCCCCGGGCAGATCGTTACAAAAGTGGTATCGAGCGATTAATCCTCGGAAAGTGTCTGTAGAGTCTTGATTATCGGTGTGTTGTGCACCACATCTATAATCGAGGAGGCTATAGGACATTTAGGATTGGTTTCCATTCTTCTCATTCCGAGATCGTGCCTTAGTGTTGTAAGTTGTACCGTATCTCGTTTTTACGATTATGCCTCAAAAACCTTGAGCCCGAAGCGGCAAGGCGGTGGTGCTAGTGAGATCTGAGAGAGCGCGCAGCCCGAGGTTGTGCTTGGACGGCGGGTTGATGGCTGATGAGACTCTGAGAGCCTCGGGAGATGGGTCAGAGATGGCGATTATTGGCGAGTTGTGGCGGATATGATGCGCGATGGTTCACCCGGCGAATAGTTTGAGGCTACTGGACTTTCGTTGTGTAGCCGCGAGTTTTATGGGTCGAGGCACGAGGATGATCCGCAGGAGTTCATCGGCGATTCTGACGGATCATGCGGGTGATCGTGACCTTTGGTTCGCATCGGTGCGTGATACATGATCGATTGGTTTGATTCATGGGAGCTTTCGGGAGAGCAATGGGATGAGTTTTGGGGCTTTCACGCACTTCTTGCCTCGATGAGGAGATTTTAGTACAATGTCGAGTTCGATTCTTTGGCTCGATATGTCCGCGCTAGTTGCAGATATGGAGGATAGGGTGCATCGCTACGTCACGGGCTAGATGATTATATGGTGAGTCTTGTGCGGGTGTTTCTGGCATGGACATTGCCCGCACGCAGCTCATGCACTAGGATGTGAGGCACGGAGGGTCGACGGAATGACTGGATCGCGAGAAGAGGGCGGGGCCAGGTCCTGGTGGCTTTCGAGCGAACCGCCTCGGCGAGCTAGTTATATACCCTGGTCCTCCACGTCTTGAGAGCAGTCGTGGCTCGAGATTTTCAGGCGGTTGGGGTGTTAACGGTGAAGCCACCCTACCTCGTTGTGACCATTGTGGTAGACTCCATTTTGGAGAGTGTCGTGCTAGATTGGGAGTTTGTTTTGCATGCGGCCAGCGGGCCATTTCTGAATTGTCGGCAAAGGGAAGCGCGGATGTTACGACTGCAACAGTTCATCACCTTGTGCCTATGATTAGAGTGGAGCGGTAGCCAGGTATATCCTTAACCCTCAGAGTTTTGGTATGCTTGTTATGATGATCTCATTATTGTGTGCTATATGCGGATAGCATTGTGATATGTGTAAGTTAGAATCGTGGTTAGTTGGAAGGATACGTATGGAGGCATGGTAAGTGTGAACCTTAGACTATCTCACGACTGAGACCTTAGAGGTAAGGTCGTCTTGAGTAAAAGATTCGTTTTATGTTTGACCTTTATAAGGGTGAGTAGTATACGTGGAATTTATTTGTGTGATAAGTCCATGGGTAGTGTGAGATGGAAGTGGTAGCTTATGATGTGAATTAGTAAGATTGTTAGGATCGGGGAACAAGAGTTTCGGGTTGAGGACCATTTGCGGGTCAACCCGTAACCCCGGGTGGTCCCGCCAGGTGGTAGTCACGAGGGTGCTAGGCCCGAGTTTAGGCACCATCGTATGAGTTTGTGGATGTGTTCGACCGAATCGTTCGTGAATGGCCTTAGGGGATATTACGGCTAGTAAGATGACCAAGTTTGGAGGTGGTGACTCTAAGGTTTTGGGAACTAGGCGATGGATCAAGTGTGGTGCGTATACTAGAAGAGTTCAAGTGTTAGAAGGGCACGACGAGTAAGGAAGGAAGATAACGTGTGTTATTTTGGCGTTGGCAATTTGTTAGAAGAGCTTCGATATCCGTCTTGTGAAGGAACATTCGGACGAATGTTTCTAAGGAGGAGAATGTTATACCCGTATTTCAGTATGTATGCGAGGGCGTGCGTGCGAGAATCGGAGAAAGATTGGAAAGGAAGAAAGAGGTGATTTTCCACGGAAAAGTTTCCGGTTTTGTGAAGGAAAAAGGTTCGTTAATGGGAATTGGATTCCCAGTTTGGTATCGGACTTCTGGAATATTAGAGAATTATGGAATTTTATTTTGGAAATGGTCACGTGGGGCCCACGGGAGAAATTTACGGTTTTAGGGGCCCACTTTGTTTTGAGATTTTGGCCATTGTGGATTTTTTCGAAGAGCGTTTTTGAGGGCCAATAGGAGGGTGACACGTGTCACCGAAATGACCTTTTGGTTAGAGTCGTTTTCGGCGAAGCGTTTTCAGTAACTTGCGAAGGAAAATTCGGCTATGTCGTTTTGTATTTTTGCGGATTTTTAGAGGCGAAACATTCGGACCAACGGGAGGGTGGCGTGTGTCACGAGACAAGTGGGCGTGACTTGGCCGAGTGGGGCTTGTGGTGCTAGATATTTGTGTAGATATTTGTGAGGTTTTAAGGAGTAGGGGCTAGGGTGCACTTGGCTTGATCTTGGCCTTACACTTGCCTTGCACTTGGCTAGATCTTCGTCACTGGTTGGCCTTTGGGTTTGCTATAAATACCCCTTAGTTGATGAACTTTCTTCGTCAAAATCATTTTCCAAGTCTTGAAATCTCTCCCTTTGTGAGTTGAAATCGTCCAAAGCCCTCCCCTTGTGGAGCTTTGGTAGAGGCTCCCCTTTGAGTGAGGCTTGTGCGGTACCCCCTTTAGTTGTTTCGTATAATACCCTTGTTGTGGTATAAAAATACTCCCTAGTATTGTTGTTATGCCCAAAATACCTTAGCCTTGTACCTTGTAGTATTCCAAAGATACCTCTTTCGTAGAGTCAATACTACCTTTTGTCCTTTTTAGTCTCAAACCGAAACCAAGGAAATCTTCGTTGTTGGTTGAAGTATTTGAGTAGTTAGTTAGAACTTCTAAGGGTTGTTTGGAGTGGTTTGGGCGAGCTAAACCTTGCTCAGGATCGACATTATAACTTGGATAATTTTGGGCTTATCGAGGTAATTATCTTGTCCTCTATTGTAATTGGAAATTACATGTTTGGTTGAATATATAGTTGAAGTATACTATATATGGAACTACTTAGTATTATGTCTTTTGACTTAAGCTGAAGAATAATATTTACATAGAGACTTGTGTAGAATTGTACACGTCTAGGCGTGTAAACCCCCGGTTGGCTTGTAGTGGCCTCGATAGAGGAGGAGATTTGAATTTTCTATAGAAAGATAGAAACTTGTGTTTTGGGGTTAATAGACGTTTTGACCTTTTTAGGTGAAAGTACTAAGAGTAGCGTATTCTCGACCGAGGAGTGGAAAGCAAGGTTGTAGTACTTGGAGCATTTTGCTTATTGTCAATAAATCGTCGCGAGGTATGTGAACCTCTTCCTATCTTTTCTAGCATGATTGTTGTGAACTATGTACGGTATCATGTGCTAAGTGATTTGGTTGGTTTAAAACATAGGGTGTTATAATAGCTTTATGGGAAGTTAGTTATAACGACCTATGTAAGTGAAAATGGTTTCTTGATGTTAGAAGTTAAGAGACTTGATCTTATAAGATAAGAGACTTAACTTATTTGTTTTAATGTGGATGTTTGTGTGAAACCTCATTCGTGAGTAATGAGTACTTGGTTTTAAAGGGATAATGTTTCTTGATTTGGGAATCGAATGTGTATCCGTTAATAAAGGAAATGTATTGAATAATGATGTGTTGTATTAAAACCGTAGAAACCTCATCCGCATAGAAGCTAAGATGAGACAAAATGATATTACATTTTCTAGATCATGTTCTTTGTAATAAGATCGTTATAAACAAGAATAAACTACTCACGTATATGACATATGTTACTCAATTGTTCTAAAAGGAATCAAGTGATTAAGTTTGGGAACTATGAAACCATTTGAAAATGAGAAGCTTGAGTAATTGAAACTAGGCAAAGCGTGGAACTTAGGAAAGAATGTTGTTACTTGATTTTGAAAAGGAAGGTGGGTTGGTCATTCTAATACTACTATCGGGTGACTTTTATAAAAGTAATGGATCTCTTTTAAAAGAACTTAACGTATGTAGTACTTTGGGGTTAAAAACCGGACTTTGGCATAAAATGGAAGTACTTTGAGTTGTGTGAAACTTGCCTATGCTTGTTGTTGTGAAACTTGCCTATGCTTGTGATGAGAGCCTTTATTGTACAAGCGTTGTGTTTCTGTGTTACCACGTCTCTCGATAGAAAGTCGGTTGGTAGTTGAGAACTTACTTGGATGTCGTGGCGGAGAAATTCATGCGTTCGCTGATAGTATTATTGTTGTTAATCGCTGGACATACCGACACGATCGTGGCTATGCTTCCATTTTGGTTAAGGTCTTGTGGTTAATCGCTTTGGATATCGACACGATCGTGCGCTGCGGGTATGTTTCCATTTTGATTATCGCCTTGTGATTTCCGACATCGATCGTGCGGGTATCGTCCATTTGGAATGTTGTCTTATTTTTCCTTTCGACATTTCGACACGATCAGGCGCTGCGGGTATGCTTCCATTTGGATTCTTGTCTTGTTGTTGAGGTCACGTGGACATGTCTACACCGAGGGCATGTGGGGACATTGGTATTATTGTTGCATCATGGACATGTCTACACCGATGCAAGGGCATGCGGCCATAATGCGAACTGATTGATGTTGTGGGCGTGAGACCATAGTTATATTGGATGATATTGTTTTATGTTGTGACGTAGTTTGGTTATCATACATGTCTCCTTTATATAGACTAGTATGATTTCATTTCTGATATTATGATTTCACATACTTGGTACTGTTGTCTTGACCTCCTGCGTTCATCCGCGAGTAAGGTCATCGGTCGTGGTTCCTCGCTCATAGGATCACGATTCAGCATTTGAAGCTCCGTTTCTCGGAGGCTTATCTTTTGGTAGGTGTTCCACGAGTTGTAGGTTCTTGTACATTCGAGGGGTATGGCGGTCATAGTCGTGTATATCTTAATCTTGTTGTGGGCGGGGTTGTAAAAGGATTAAAACATTCGGAGTTTTATGTATATCTTTTGGTTGGTTTATTCATTTATCTCTTGTTAAATGACTCTTGTTTTGTGTTCCGCTGATTTTCTCTGATGTTTGTATCACTAGGGTGCCCAGGGTAAGGCACCAGTAACGGGCCCCGGAACGGGTCGTTACAAGCACGTAAAACCTTGATAAGAATTCATTAAACTGTTTCATACCTTCCCGGTATCTAATTAGTCCTTAACAACTCTTGGTAATATAAAATTATTCTATGCAACACGCGTCTGACCCTCATACATAAATTCGTACAGTTGTATGTCATTATACCAACTATACAACAAATATTACCAACCTGGATACGCAATCCACATAATCCTTCCTGGGTCACTGTTGCCTTTCTCGTAGCTGTAATCAACATAACTCATTAGGGATAGACGACCCTAACAACACAGCTCTATCACACAATCTCAGAGTGAGAAGAATGGAAATCAATCCTAAATTTCCTGCAACCTCCTGGTTATAGATGTGGTGCACAATACACCGATAACCAAGACTCTACTAGACACGGTCTATAGACACTTTCCGAGGACTAACTGCTCTGATACCACTTTTGTCACGACCCGACCCCGGGCCGACGACTGGTTCCCAACCTGGGCACCTCTCATAGGTATACATCACAGAATAGTAGCGGAACATACATACAACTCAAAAAAATAAGTAAATAACAGGTTAGCCGATAAGGCCACCTTCCAAAAGTATACACATAACCCAAAAAGCAGTTACCTCTTTTTTCTTTACAACACAATCCACAAGATATGACTACAGACCTCTAAGAATTTTTACATAGCAACTGTGACGGTACAGGGCCCCGCCATACCCCTGAATGTACATAAATCTACAACCTCAGGGAACAGTACCAAACGACAAAGCCTCCGGAGAAAGGGAGCTTTCCAAGAACTGAACAATGATCCTAAGAATGAGGATCAGCAAGCTATGTAACTCAACCTGCGACATGAACGCAACCCCCCGAAGGAGGTCAGTACAAAATATGTATCAAGTATGTAAAACTGAAAGTACTGTAATTTAAATCATAAAGTCTAGATATAAAAAGCTGGAGACAAGTATGATAATCAAATTAACGATGCAAACTGTCTTCCGAAATGAAAGTAATGAAAGTCATTTTTACCTTTTAAAAGACTATTTCAACACATGAACAATAGTCACACCATGGATAGGGACACAAGCCCTCAAAACCATCACACGATCCGATGAGGTCTCAAGCCCGCAAAATATCAAAGCGTGCCCGTGGAATCCTCCATCACTGCCGACAGCCGTAAGTGTAAATATATCTATGTAACACGCCCGTGGCATCCCACATCACTGTCGGCGTGCATATATGCAATATATATATATATATATATATATATATATTTCATGCCCGTTGAATCCCTTATCTCGGATACATGACTTCATGGAGAGATAATTCATGGGGTAATAATAGTATATAACATGTCCGTGGAATCCCTCATCTCGGGTACATGTCTTCATGAGGAGCTAGTCCATAGATTAATAGTATATAACATGGTCGCATGCCCCGAAATCCTTCATCGTATAAGCATGTCCATGGAGTAATAATAGCATCCGGGAATTTAACCCGCATCCTGGTCGCATGCCCCAGAATCCCTCATCGTATAAGCATGTCCAAGGATCAATCACAATGGAATCATACCCGTGGAATCCTCCATCACTGTCGGTACATCCAAGTAAACTCACAACAAGACAACCGACCCTCCAACTGAGAGTCACGACAGCGTAAAAATATAATACTTGCGCTCAAAGGCTATCACAAGCAAGCATAGGCAAGTTCATAAAATCTTTAGACTTTCATTATCATACAAAAATGAATCTCATTTTATAAACTCAAGGCACTTTCATATTACATAAAAATCCGGGAATTTAACCCAAAGTACTACGTACTTCCATTCTTTTCAAAAGACTCCTTTTTATATAAAACCCTAAGATACTAACACCCGTAGTATCAAGGCTTGTCTACATTTCAAACAAGTCACTACACTTTTAGAAATACATTTTTATGCTTTTAAATCAAGTGACCCTTACTTTAAAACTTTAAGAAATTGATTCCTTTAAATCAAAGTGCCCTTTTTTATTTCAAGTCATTTATCTTTGTTTACATTACTTGAGAAAACCATTCCTTTAGCCTTCCATAAAGTTGTTATAACCAACTTCCCATAAAGCCGTTATACTAACTTTATGCTTTAGAAGCTAAGACATCTTTAACCTTCCATAAAGTCGTTATAACCAACTTCCCATAAAACCGTTATACTAACTTTATGTCTTAAACAAGTTCATTCTTTTTATAACCAAGAGACTTATGCTTTCAAATCAAGTTACATAACTTTCAAAATACTTCAAGTTCCTTAACTTTAGAAATCAAGTCTCTTAACTTTAGAATATCAAGTTTCTTATCTTTAGAATATCAAGTTTCTTAACTTTAGAATATCAAGTTCCTTAACTTTAGAAATCAAGTTTCTTAACTTTAGAAATCAAGTTTCTTAACTTTAGCATAGTTCAAGTAATCAATACTTTACACGTCAGGATGTCTTTATACATAAGATCAAGTAACCTATACCTTTTAAAAGTCAAGTTACTACACTTTCAAGAATCAAGGAAAGGATACTAAAATAGAACCGAGTTCTCTTAATTTACGTACGTCTACCGTACTATACATTTATAAAACTCATGCTCTAGAGATAGGGAGAGTTCCACATACCTCTCCGGCTCAATCCACTTGCCAAGTTGAATACGCCGCGCGTAGAATGTTAACCTATAATGACCACAATACACCTACCAACTTCTAGCTTTCAACGTAGAATATTTCTAAGTATAAGGACTCTTATTCTACGGAAAATCGGGCAGCACTTCCTTTGTTTCTACGTACTTTTCCACCTTTTTCAAGGCCCAAAAATCAACAACGAAATGCCACATTTAAGGCTCAACAATTCAGAAATTCCAAGGGGATTACACGTCTAGCCGGACGTGTAAAATTCTGCCCCACAATCAATATAAACTGTCCATATCCTTAAGGCACATACTCGGCAACTATCAATATCAACAACAATGTCAATTTCTGTTCAATTCCTTTTCAATCCAAGTTGTTATTCTAATATGTTATATACCCTATAACAATTATAACAACTATAAATCCTTTCCTTCCTTAACATGCGACGATTGTAACTATCGACCAAATTGATTACAACATAAATGGCTAACATGCCCAATTTCGGTTTTCAACATGCCGACATGATCCAAATCTTTTCAAACTTCAATCTATATATATCACATGCTCATACTACTATAACATGTAATCTTTAATCACATTAAGAAGATGAAGATTTTACCTCAATAAGCCCTAATAATATCCAAGCGTCAAAGTCGATCCTAGCAACTTTTAGCTCCTCTTCTTATGTTCAAATCCGCTCCAAGCACTCCTTAGAAGCTCATAACCAACTTCTCTTCAATTTTCAACTTCAAAGTTGAAGAACACCTTAGGTTTTCATCTTGCGACTAACGTGAAAACGTAGTTTTCCGGGATATTTCTATTGAGATAACCTTACAATACATCTAGGAACCTTGGTTTAAATTATTGGGATTATTGAACCACAACGAAAATATTTTGTCTTCAAAATGGCGCAAAGCCGAGAGCCTCCCTCTTTCATTTTCAAGTTTTTCTAATTTTTGTCTAAGTGTTAGAACTAGTCTTGCAATATGGATGAATATATAAAACAATGGAGGGTCTAGATTAAAACATTTGTGTGGCTTGGATGAACTCATTTAAATATCTAGCCAATTTGGCTCATTGACTTAGTCAATTATGTCAAGCTTTAGCTATCAAGACTTGGCCCATTTTTGTCCATTTTCGTCCAAGCCCAAGTGTGGGGGGTGACACGTGTCACCCTCCCATTCGTCCATAATATTTCATTTCCCAAAATTTCCATAATTGGTCAAAATATCGGAAACTTCGTGGGCCCCACAAAAATGTAAAATTTCTCGGGTGGTCCCCACGTATCCAACTCTGTAAATAAACTTTCATAATCCCGATAAATTCTAAGCGTCTCAAATAACAAAAATTATAACTCAATTCTCATTAACGAACATTTTCCTTCCCGAGGTTTGGAAAGCTTTTCCTTAAGAATAACAAATCTTTCCTTCGTTCAAATTTATAAGTCTTGTGCTCTCACGTCTATTCTCGTATACATGTCCTGGAATTACGGGGTGTAACACATCTCAGGATATTTGGATCAATTTGCTAAGTCCATGTGTTCGACTCTCAAAGAACCAAGCTGGGGGCAAAGGCGAAGAAATGTATCTTTATCGGCTATGATGAACAAAGGAAGGGCTGGAGGTGTATGGATCCAGAGACACACAGGTACACTGTGTCTCGTCATGTTGTCTTTGATGAAGTTTCTTCATATTATGGGCCACCTCATATCTTGGTTGAGCAAGATGGTGTGAGTTCCACCAAGAGCGATGAACCAGCTCCTCAAATGCCAAGTGAGAGCGGAAGTCCTGAAAAGGAGACGCAAGGTGAAAGGGGGAGCACTAACCAAGAGGAAGATGAGGAAGAAGATCCTGGTTCTATGGCTAATCAACGACCAAAAAGGAATATTGTTAGGCCTGCTCGGTTCAAAGATGAAAGGTTCGTCACTACTTACTCATGCTACTTTGCAACTCCATTAGATGAAGATGAGCCATTATCGTATGATGAAGCAAAAAGAGTTCAAGAGTGGGAGGTCGCAATGAAGGAGGAGATGAACTCTCTCATGAAGAACGAAACTTGGAATTTGGTTCCGAAACCCAAGGATGTCCAACCCGCTCTTGTAAATGGGTGTATCGAATTAAGTGGAAAACGGATGGGAGCATTGACAGATTTAAAGCAAGATTGGTTGCTCGAGGGTTCGCTCAGAAGTATAGAGAATATTATGATGAGACTTTCAGTCCAGTGGCGAAGATGACTACAGTACGTTCACTTTTATCTTTAGCCGCAAGCTTTGGCTGGAAGTTATGGCAACTAGATGTGAAGAATGTTTTTCTACACGGTGAGCTTTATAAGAATATCTTCATGGAGCAACCACTTGGTTTCAAATCATGAGATCATCCTGATTATGTCTGCAAGCTTAAGAAGGTTTTGTACGGGTTAAAACAAGCTCCACGAGCCTGTTATGGAAAGCTTGCTCAATTCCTTCAGCTTTGCGGTTATGTGCCATCAAATTCTTATCCGAGTTTATTCTTCAAGAAGAATAGAGGAGTCCACGTGGTAGTTATTCTTTACGCGGATGATATGATAATCACCAGGAATGATGATGCTGAAATTGCTCGTCTACAAGAGGATATGTCGGTGAAGTTTGAGATGAAGAAGTTGGGTGAGCTGAATAACTTTCTTGGTTTGGAGGTTGAAAGGGTAAAGGATGGAATATTCATCGGCCAACAAAGCTATGCAATAATTATTGTTGTGAGGTTCGGGGTACACGAAGGAAAGACACATACTACTCCAATGGATGTGAACATAAAGCTTAAACGCAATAAAGGGTCCTTGCTACCCGATCCTCGACCTTATCGCTCTCTTGTAGGAAGTCTTATATACTTAACCATTACAAGACCTAACTTGCCTTCGCGGTAGGTCTCATAAGTCGGTTTATGCAAGAACCAAGGAAGCCACATCTAGAAGTGGCAAAGAAGATCTTGAAGTATGTGAAGACAACTCTTGTCATGGGTTTGGTGTACAAGTACAATGCTAAGGTTTGTCTCTATGGTTTCACTGATGCTGACTTTGGTGGAGATCTAGATGATCAAAAATCAACTTCATGTTATGTGTTCTTATGTGAGACACAAGCATTTCATAGTGCAGCAAGAAGCAAGCAACGGTGTCACTGTCTACCACTGAAGTGGAGTATAAAGCTTCGACACTCGCAGCTCAAGAGTGTGTATGGCTTCGAAGACTCCTTGAATATTTGTTCGAGCCGATCAATAAGTCGGTTGCCATCTACGGAGATAATCAAAATGCTATCAAGTTGGCTAATAATCCAGTGTTCCATGCAAGGACGAAGCATATTGAGTTAGAACATCACTTCATACAGGAGAAGTTGCTTGATGGAACGATTGAAGCTTTGGAGGTTCGAAGCGAGGATAACGTTGCAGATATCTTCACCAAGTCATTACCAAAGGGCAAATTCGAATTACTTTGCTCGAAGCTCGGGTTGGTTGACAAAATCAAGTTTAAGGGGAAGTATTGAAATTAAACTAGATTTTGGGTTAAGCTTAATTTTGGGTTCATGATCCAACTAACATTTTTTGACCAAACCCAAAATTAAGCTCAAGTTCTAGAATTTCTCTAGAAACATCATCACCTCTTTAAGTGTTCTAAAGAATTCTATTAGTTAATAATCTAGATATTATGGTAGAAAGCTCTAGAGATTATGAGAAGATTTGTAAGATATTTTATAGATTTAAAGCCTATAAATAGCTCATTCCTCTCTCATTTGTAATATGCAAAATGTAGGTGTTTACGTCGGGTTCGTACACGCAGCGAAATTTGAAAATTTATGTTTCAAACCCGACGACGGTCGAACTACAGTATGATATGTAATTAAAATACAAAGCACATAGTAAATGTAAAACTTCGACAAAAGACTTACATTTTTAATTAATCAGCCAAGCAGTTGATCTTCGTCGTTTTGTGTAGTCCGATGGTGCACACGCAAACGTTCCTCGATTTGTAAGTTCTGAAACTATGATGTAATTTTCTAAGTCAGGAATGCTAGGGATTCTGACAGAGCGTTAGAAGAGATTTACCTCTCTTAGGTT
The DNA here is from genome assembly GCA_029844215.1 of Przewalskia tangutica. Classification (NCBI taxonomy): domain Eukaryota; kingdom Viridiplantae; phylum Streptophyta; class Magnoliopsida; order Solanales; family Solanaceae; genus Przewalskia; species Przewalskia tangutica. Next base: position 17,414,405 of record CM056725.1, on the reverse strand, counting down.
TTGTGTGTTCTTGGAATGGGAGGTAAGCCCTCTATTTATAGTTATAAACAGAGGCTTAGGGTTTCCGTGGGCTGGGCCCAGCAGAAAATCGATCGCCAAAAATTCGATTGCGAATCCGATGTGCACCGCGTCCCACTAAAGAGGCACCGCGGTCCCAAAACAGGGCACCTCGGTCATGTCATATTTTTCAGTCTTTTCCCATTTTAATGTCCCGGTCATCAACCGAACATATAGGTATAATCTCCTTCTAATTACATCCTTCAATCGACGCAACATTTGACTTAGTGTTACCCTTCAGGCCTTTACATATCGTCACTAATTATATTAGGATCTTCACGGAACTCCTAGACTGCGCCGGAAGACGAACTCAATATGTAAAGTTTAGCTACACAAAATATGTGAACTGAACCTATATGTGGAAAGATAAAATCTCTTTATTCATGACACACTCAATCAAGCTTATGATATAGGACAACTTTCAAGACTCCCATTGGGATGTCACCATACATGATGGTCTATGGGAAGGCATGTCATCTACCAGTGGAGTTGGAACACAGGGCATACTGGGCAACGAGAAAGCTGAACATGAATGCTAAAGCAGCAGGGAAGAAAAGGCTGCTACAACTGAATGAGTTAGATGAGTTTCAGAACAACGCTCATGAGAACGCAAAAATCTACAAGGAGAGGGTAAAGGCATGGCATGACAAGAACTTGATCTTTAAAGAGCTACAACCTGGGCAACAAGTACTCTTATTCAATTCAAGGCTGAGATTGTTCCCAGGCAAGTTAAAGTCCAGATAGTCAGGGCCATATGTTGTGGAAAAAGTGTTCCCTTATGGTGCAGTTGAGTTGAGAGGAAAAAAGGGTGTATCATTCAAAGTGAATGGACAGAGAGTGAAGCCATACTTGTTGAATGACATAGAACAAATCAACTTTGTGGTCTATTTCGAGTTACAATGATAAGGAACATGCGTCCGGCTAAAAGACGTTAAAGATAGCGGTACTTGGGAGGCAACCCAATGTTTAAAATTCTGCAATTTAGTGTAAATAAAACAGTCTCACTTTGGTATTTTTGTTGTGTTGTGATGCCAGGTGAAGGAATGGGACATGAAGCAGGGAAAAACGCTGGAAAGCACAAAATCAGGAGTTTCCGCACTGCGGTGCCATCATGCAGAATCGTGGTGCCAGAAAATCAGAGAGGTCGCAGGAATTTCGGCACCGCAGTGCCCCTATGCAGAACCGCGGTGCCGATAGCGATTTTCGAAAAATAAAAAGGCCCTGAATCGCTAAAATCTCCTCCCACAGATACCGTCTCGGTGCAATATCCGCAACCGCCACCACCATTTTGAGCCGATGTACGTCTGTAAGTCATCCCATTTTAATTTTTGAGTCTTTTACACATTTGGGACAATGTGTAGTTAAGTTTGGGAGAGAATTCTTATCTTATTTTTATGTGTCTATTTTTTTAGTCTTTTGTTTATTTTTGTGTTCTATATGAGTCAATTTTTTTTAGCATGTTGTGGTTATTTGGAACGCCTAGTGAACTAAGTGGGATAATGTAGTGGAATGAGAAACTATAATTTGTGTGCTTAAGTTAGATATGCCAAAAATTCATGAAAATCTGATTTTTTGGAATATTTGATGCTTAGACTATGTATTGTCAATTGAAAAATGTCTGTGAAGTCTGTTTGCTTGTTATTTGAGGTGAAATAGTTAAGATGTACATATTAGGGAGATGATTCAGGCATTTCTTTGTTAGCCCTTCTTACTATTCATTACCTACCTTGCAATAAATTGTATCCCTAGTCAGCCCCTTTGAGCCTAAAATAAGTTATTTCTTTGACACCCTATGATTCCCTTGTGTACCATAAGCAGTAATTGAAAAAAATTAGAATGAAGAAGTGTGAAAAAGAAATTCAAAATAGAGTAAAAATTTGATGCACCCCAATAAAAAAAATGCTAAAGCTTAAGTTTGGGGGTGCCTATGTGAATGTGGTTCATGCTCTCAAAAAGAGAAGAGGCACTGAAAAAATACCAAAAAGAAGGACCAAATGGTTGAATGAGAACAACGTTTATGGTACGTAATTTGAGCCTAAATGCCAACTTTTACCTACCACTGCCTAAGCCTACATTACAACCCTAAAAAGTCCTGAAGATCTCTAGTATGTATGTCTATGATTAGTGGAGAATAGCAAGTACACAAGCCCGTAGAACTAAATAAAATTGACATGCATCGATTAGGTATTCATGCTTCCATTACTTATGATTGAAATGAATTTGCAAAATATCTTACTTGAAATTCTAGATTGCTAAATTCATGTTATATCTGTTCCTACATATTATCCCAACTGACGTTCATGTGTTTCTAAGTAACCTTGTGCAGCTTCTTGATTTGAGTCATTGAGTCTTTTATTTTTGTGTCTTTGTTTTTTTTTTTATCTTTGCTCGAGGGTGAGCAAAGGTTAAGTTTGGGGGTGTTTGTTAGGCGTATTTTGTATACGCCTTTTGAGTCATTTTTAGTTGGTATTTTACTCGTTTTTGTTGTGTTTAGTATAGTAGTAGGTTTGTTTTTCTTTCTTTTGAGTCACAACGGTGCAAAAAGGCAAAATGGTAAAAAGGAACGAGAAATGGGCAGAAAAGGTGCTCCCGAGGCGAAAAGGACGGAAGTTGGCAACTCAGAGCGAATGAAGGCAGCAGAACGGTGTCACTATGCAGAACTGCAGTGCCATAATTACCGAGGAGCCACAGGACTTTCAGCACCGCGGTGCCATCAGACAGTACCGCGGTGTCATTTGTGCTGAGAAGCTGCAGGAGTTTCGGCACCGCGGTATCGTTGTACAGAACCGCGGTGCCGACGCGGGAAATTTCAGTCTGAAGGCAAACTGGCTAAGGGCAGATTGGTCCATAGGGCACGAAAATTAGAGGATATTTAAGCCCTTGGTATTAATGCTATGAAAGAGGTTGGTCATTCTACAACACAACACAATGCGGATTTGGAGCTACAATTGGAGACTTTGTTCTACGTAATTTTCTTTCGTTTTAATTCAGTTTATGTATGGATAGTGTGTTAGTTCTTACCGTGACTATGGCTAGGAGCTAAACACTCTATTAGGATTTTTCTTATGAATCGCTTGAAACTTTTTTCATGAATTAATGTTGTAGTTTGATTTCTTCTTCACTTGATTAAGATTTAGTCAATATTTGGTATGAATGTTTGATAATTAATTGGTCACTAATTATCATAATCTATATGATTTCGAATCAAAATTCTGAAAGGTGAGATTTGGATATGTTGTAATTGACTAGACATAGGTTAAAATCGCGGACGAAAGTACTCCGATACTTGTGTAGCATTGTAGGTTACTGTTCTTAATCCTCCTATGTGGTAAATCCTATCATAGAAATATAGAAGGGTTCTACACTAGGGTTGAGTGATTATATGTTCTAACCAGAATATAAGACATTCTAGTTAACCGCTATCTTAACGAAGAAGAAGAATCATTCTAGTCGCATTAAGGGTTGAATAAAGTGGATAGTCGAGGATTTTGGAAGCCCTAATTCATTCATAACTGATTACAACTTTATTAGTTTAAGTCTTGCAACTATTTTAGTAGTTAAACAAAAACCTCAATCAAATATCGATTGCCAAATAGATAACATAAAATAGATGAACGGTACTTAGAAACCAGTCTATGTGGACGATATTCGGTCTTACTAGACTATATTATGTGTGACGATACGTACACTTGCATGAGCATTTGTAAAATCGCTAACAGTCGTCTAGGTTCTTATTGTTACACCCCGTAATTTCAGGACATGTATACGAGAATAGATGTGAGAGCACAAGACTTATAAATTTGAACGAATGAAAGATTTGTTATTCTTAAGAAAAAGTTTTCCGAACCTCGGGAAGGAAAATGCTCGTTAATGAGAATTGGGTTCCCGAATTTGTTATTTAAGACTTTTAAAAATCTATCGGAATTATGGAATTTTATTTTCAGAGTTGGATACGTGGGGCCCACCCGAGAAATTTTACGTTTTTGTGGGGCCCACGAGGTGTCCGATATTTTGACCAATTATGGAAATTTTGGGAAACGACATGTTATGGACCAATGGGATGGCGACACGTGTCACCCTCCACATGGTCATCCTTGGACGAAATAGTCATTAAAGACTAGCCAAATTGGCTTGATAAAATGGATCAAGTCAAAGGGAAAAGTTGAGCTTGATATATTTGACCTCATCTTAGCCATCCAAATGTTTTAATCCTAGCCATTGATCTCCTAATATATTACTACTACTGGTGCAAGACTAGATCATTCAACACTTAGAAAAATTCAAGAACACTTTGAGCTAGTTCTATGTGCTCTCGACAATGGTGGAAAAAAAGGAAGATAAATTTTGCAATCTTACTCCATAATTCCCAATATTCAAACCCAAGGTTCCTAGAGGTATTGTAAGGATATCTCAATAGAAAGATCCCGAAAAAACTACGTTTTTACGTTAGTCGCGAGATGAAAACCTAAGGTGTTCTTCAACTTTGAAGTTGGAAATTGAAGAGAAGTTGATTATGAGCTTCTAAGGAGTGCTTGAAGCGGATTGGAACGTAAGAGGAGGAGCTAAAAGTTGCTAAGGATCGACTTTGATGCTTGGATATTATTAGGGCTTATTGAGGTAAAATATTCATCTTCTTAATGTGATTGAAGATTGCATGTTATAGTAGTTGATAAATGAGCATGTGATATATAGATTGAAGTTTGAAAAGATTTGGATCATGTCGGCATGTTAAAAACCGAAAATGGGCAAGTTAGCCATTTATGTTGTAATCAATTTGGTCGATAGTTACAATCGTCGCATGTTAAGAAAGAAAGGATTTATAGTTGTTAAAATTGTCATAGGGTATATAACATGTTAGAATAACAACTTGGATTGAAAAAGGAATTGAAAGGAAATTGATATTTGTTGTGACAATGGTAGCCGAATTTTGGCTTGAAAATATTGGACAGTTTTATATTGATTGTGGGGCAAAATTTTACACGTCCTGTTAGGCGTGTAATCCCCTTTGTATTTCTGAATTGTTGAGCCTTAAATGTGACATTTGGTTATTGATTTTCGGGCCTTGAAAAAGGTGGAAAAGTACGTAGAAACAAAGGAAGTGCTGCCCGATTTTCCGTAGAATAAGAGTCCTTACTTAGAAATATTCTACGTTGGAAGCTAGAAGTTGATAGGCGTATTGTGGTCATTATAGGTTGACATTATACGCGCGGTGTATTCAACTTGGCGAGTGGTTTAAGTCGAAGAGGTATGTGGAACTTTTCTTATCTCTTGAGCATGAGTAGCTATAAATGTATAGTACGGTAGACGTACGAGATTTAAATGAATTTAGTTTCATTTGATGTCCTTGACTTGTTTTAGGAATGTCTAAGTTGGCTGAGTTAGAAAATTAACTCACTTGTTTTAAAAGGATAGAAATGTCTTAGTTTCTAAAGCATAAAGTTGGTTATAATAACTTTATGGGAAGTTAAAAGAATGATTTATTCTAATAAGGTAAACAAAGATTTCTTGACTTGAAAATGTATAGAATATTTGATTTGAAAAGTATTGATAACTTGATATTCTAAGGTTATGTAACTTGATTTCTAAAGTTAAGAGACTTGAAGTATTTTGAAAGTTATGTAACTTGATTTGAAAGTATATTGTTATACCCCGTATTTCAGTATGGTTGGCTTTAAAGTTAGCCTTGGGCGTTTTTGTACACAACTCACTAAAAGAATCGTTTCACCTTTCGTAGGAAAATTCCGCTATGCCATTACTAATTTTGCGGATTTTTAAACATTTTGGACCAAGGCGACCAGCAGGCACCCACCACTCCATTGATGAACAGATGAATCCGTTGAGATTGATTGGAGAGGAGAGCGTTTTTTTTTGTGCCTTGCTGCAAAAGTCAAAGTTGGTAGGATATTTGTGTGGAGTAAATCTCCACCTACACTTGTCTTAATCTTGGCCATTGGTTGGGACCTATAAATACCCCTTAAGATGAAGAGTTCTTCATCCACAAATCTTCCAAGTCTTGAAAAATCCTCCCTCTCCCCTTCCTTGTGAGTTGAAATCTACCCCTCCCTTGGTAGAAAAGTTGTCTTCTAGTATCGTTATAATGCCCAAAATACAGCCCAAATCCCTTAGTCTTTGGTAGAAGTTGTGAAGAACTTCTAGCTAAACCTTGCTCAGCGTGACTTTATCTAGGATATTATTGGCTTACCGAGGTAATAATCCTAACCTCTTTGAATTAGAGAATACTTGTAGTATAAGGATAAGTATAAATACTTAGAAGAATATCAGAAAAGAATTGAACTATTACCACAAGAAAGGTTTAAAAGAAGAATAATCACACATAGCATAGAACATGTTTTCCTACTTAACTTATATAGCTAGCAGGAGGGTGGTTGTGCTGCCCACTTTCCGTAGAATTGTGAACCCTAGTAGTCTTTGATAGATATCTGTGACTATTATATTGACTCTCTGCGCGCATATATTCAACTTGGCGGTGGTTTTGGTATGTGATTCTTCCTAAAGCATGATATTTTACAATATATAGAATAATACTTTAATATTACAATGCCTGTGGCTTGCTCAATATAAAAGAAGCGAAAACATTTCAAAGAGTGAATCATTTTTAAGATAAATAATTGGTTTTTAAAACAAAGGCTTAAGAGTTATGCTAGCTTTATGGGAAGTTAGGTATAACAACTTAAGAATGATAAAACTTGTTTGTTTATAAAGTTATTGATCTGCATTAAGTGTAGTAAGATTGTTTGATAAGTGATCATCCTTAGGATCTTTGCGTTGGTGTCGAGGAGCTCTTCTCTCTTAGGCTCTACTTTTGGTATGATCTCCACAGTATTGTAGTAGATTTTATTGCTAGATCGAGTGTGGCTGAGCTTTATCCGTATTTTTTTACTTAGAAATAGTGCAATCTTATTATGCAGTTGGGATATATTGCAAAACTTGAGTTATTTATATTATGCATCGATCGCGATAAACTTTTACTAACATTTTGTCTGCTTTTTTTTTTATTTAGCTGGTTACTCTGATGTATGACTTACTGGGTGCCTCTTGACATATATGATACTTTGTTTTTAAAAGTATAAGTCTCTTGGTTATAAAAAGAATGAATTTATCTAAAACATAAATAGTTATAACGGTTTTATGGGAAGTTAGTTATAACGGCTTTATTAAAGGTTAAGAGAGTGTCTACTTGATTTATAGGCATGAGTTGCCTAGGTTGTGAAAGTAGAAGTTACTTGGTTTTAAAGCCTTGAAATGAATTTCTAAAGGTGTAGTAACTTGATTTGAAAAATAGACATGTCTTGATACTACGGGTGATAATATCTTGGGGTTTTTATATAAAAATGGTTCTTTTTAAAGAAACGGAAGTACATAGTACTTTAGGTTAAATTCCTGGATTTTTAATGACATGTTAGTGCCTTAAGTTAAATAAATTGAGAGTGCATGATAATTAAGGCTAATAAGAAGTTAGGGGAATTCTTAACTTGCTTATGATAAATATGATAAGCCGGTGGTGCTTATGTTATGTATGATAAGCCGGTGTCGCTTATATTATGTGCGATAGCCGGTTGTGCTAGTGTTATGTTATTCTTGCGGGGTAAACCCCCGGGTTACTACTTATTCCATGGATTTGCTACCCATGATGCGAGTGCGGCGTTTGTACTCATTGCGGGCCCACCGGGCCTAAGCGGATGAAATAGTCATGTGCGGGTGAAATAGTCTCATGCGAGGTGGATGACCTCATTGCGGGTCCACAGGACCTATGCGGGTGAAATAGTCCCAGGAGTAGGAGTGCTTAATGATACTACGGGCGGGTGGCCCTAACTTGATCATGAGCCTCCTATTTTTATGCAGTAAGGTATACTCTTGTTTACTCTCATTGTTAGTAAGACACAGTGTACTATTAATGTGGTTATCATACATGTCCCCAGCTTTATTTTAGACTATTATGATTTCATTACAGTACTTTCAGTTTCACATACTTGGTACCTGTTGTACTGACCTCCTTCGGGGGACTGCGTTTATGCCGCAGGTAGAGTTATACAGGTTGCTGATCCTCACTCTTAGGATCACTGTTCAGCTGTTGAGAAGCTCCATTACTCCGGAGGCTTATCTTTGGTTTAGATCCCTGGTATTATCGGTTGTTGTACATTCAGGGGTATGGCGGGGCCTTGTCCCGTCACAGTTGTTATGTAAAAATTCTTAGAGGTCTGTAGTCATATCTTATGGATTGGGTTGTAAAGAAAAAAGAGGTAACTGCTTTTTGGGTTATGTATATACTTTTGAAAGGTGGTCTTATCGGCTAACCTGTTATTTATTTCTTTTTGAGTTGTATGTATGTTCCGCTACTATTCTCTGATGTATACCTGTAAGGGGTGCCCAGGTAGGGCACCAGTCGCGGGCCCGGGGTCGGATCGTGACACTTATGGTAGACTACCTTATTAAATGTGGCATATTTTGCAGAATCATCAACAGGCACTGTGGGGAATACTTTGTCCAATACGTATTCTATCTTTTCTTGTTTTTAGGACAATTCGTAGATTTCCTTAGCCAGTTTAGATAGTTCGGTCTGGTGAGTTTGTTCATTTCAACGATAGGTTCGTCATTTTGAAGTTTTTTTTGAAGATATAGATAGACTCAGGAAAATGCAATCAACACTCATTCTCATAATTTATACACATTCATTATAGACTAATTTAACATGACCTTTTGTTTAATTAGCTCCCACTATTTTTCATACTTCTACGACCCTAAGGTAGAATACGGACCTAAATCAATATAAAGGTCATAATGGGCCAAGATCCAAACATATGATATATCCGCGTTTGCTTTGGCTGATAACTTCAATAACACACTTTGGTAGGTCCTCAACCAATTGTAAAGCAACTCTACAACTCTTGGTTTGATTAAATATCATTTATTTTAATCTTACGTCTTTAGACTAGTCCGACACTTTGGCGCCAAGATTCATCTAAACAAGCCAACCCCATTACACGACTGCGTTTAAATTCCTAAGTAAACTTAGCATTTGCAAGCAAACACTTTGGTGTAAATACCTACAAAAGTTTATTATCTACTTTCATTTTAACACATCTATGAAAGGGCCTTGGTCCTCTTAGACTTAGAGCAAATGCTTTGGCATAAATACTTGTATAGCCGAAAAGGACTTAGCACCATAACAATTATAATGAACGGCGCGTTATAATTAGACTTGTATTTAATGTTTGGGGAACATTTTTAGTTTTCGGGGATTCATTCAAGATCAACAATCAAGTCATACATCATATGACATCCTATCATGCAATTTCTAAACACAATTAGATGGAAAACCATCAAACCCAATAGGCATGATAAAAGATGGTTTTAATCACATACTGGGTGTCGTCTACCCAGACAGTTATAGCGATCATTTGAATTTAAATAATTACTGGGCGCCGCTTACCCAGACAATAATTGCGGACGATATAATAATAATTTAGATGTATCACATTCAATCACGTAGCACATTTGTATATTATACAATAATATACTATTAATGATAACTATGAGTCTATTTGTCTAAACTCTACAATCTATGTAAATGTCAAACAGTCCCCAAACATTTCTGATTCTAAAATTCTGATTTTCAGGATTTTTGCGAACTTTTACAATTTACAGTTCATCCTTTAAGAATTTAAAAGTTCAATTTTGAACCCCTATAAATTCAGAAAATACAATTTCAAAACTCAGAAAATATTTTCAAGTTTCTGGGACCAGTTTGCAATTTCCAGAACCTAAAATCAACTTTCAGAAAGCTTTCTTTAATTACAGATTTGTCCGAAAGGACCAAATCTGTTCGATTTTAAAACTTTATTTTCAGAAACTGAAACTTCTAAAACTTAAGATTCAGAATCTGAAACTTTTAAGTCTCTGTTTCTGATTCTCGATTTTTTTTTTTTAAATTCGTCGTCGGCACCGCCGTTCCAACAGGTGGCACCGCGGTGCCTCTGAGGCAGTAAGCCACTGGAATCTGCAAATTAACTAGTACCACGGTCCTAACAAGTGACACCGTGGTGCCTCATAATTATCGTCACAAGAACTGTTGTGCCTTGAAGGCAGATTGTCCAAAAAATTAATTTCAAGCTTCTGAATGAACAGCACTGCGACTCCCTGTTAGCGATTTTTCACACGCTTAACGCAAGTGTACGTATCGTTACAAGTAATATAGTCAAGGTAAGACCGAATATCGTCCTCAGAGACTGGTTTTCAAATACTGATTATCTAAGCTTTAGTTTCTATTTGGTGAACGTAAATTGGTTTGGGTTTTTAGACTAATAATTAAAACTAGTGCAGGAAGTAAACTAATTATGAAAATACTTTGGTTTAAATCAGTTATGATGGAGAATTAGGGCTTCCAAGATCCTCAACTATCCACTCTATTCAATTCTTAATATGACTAGACTGGCCTCTTCTTTTACGTTAAGATAGTGGTTAACTAAATTGTCTTATATTCCGGTTAGGATATATAATCACTCAACCTCAGTGCAGAACCCTTCTATATTTCTATGATAAGATTTATTACATATGAGGATTAAGAACAGTAACCTATTATGCTAAACAAGTATCGGGGTAATTTCGTCAACGGTTTTAACCTATGTTTATTCAACTATAGCATATTCAAATCTCCCCTTGCGGATTTCAATTCGAAATCATATAAGTAATGATAACTAGTGATCGGTTAATTACCAAGCAATCAAAATAACTATTGAATAAATCTTAACTATATGAAGAAGAAACCAAATTAATGCATTAAGACATGAATAAAAGTTTCAAGCGATTCAATAGGAAAAGCTCTAACAAAGTAATTAGCTTCTAGCCATAGTCACGCTAAGAACTAATACAATCTCCAACATTAACTGAAATAAAAACAAAGAAAAGAGAAAGAAAATACTTAGAACTAGCCTCCAAGAGTTGTGTTGTGGAGTATTTACAAGATGGAAGATGATGTCCCTCTAGGTCAGGGTTTTTAGGGATTATATAGCTAGGAAAAGTTGCCCTCTTGGGCCCTGAAAATGTGTCAAATTCGGCATAGGAACTCAAAAATCCCGCGTCGGCGCGACGGCCCCGCAGGCTGTCGCCACGGCGCCAAAACTCCTGCGACAAATCCAATTTTCATCATTTCAAGCTCCTGAGGCGTCAATCTGCCAGTTTTTCGGTTCGGTGTCCTGTTCTCGTCCGGACTTCGTCTGATTTCTTCTATACTTCCCGGGATTTCTTAGATTTCATTTCTTGACCCTTTTAGTGTGCAATTGCACCTCAAATAAGCTCATTTCCTCTTCTTTTCGCCATTTCTCCATTTTTGACCGTTGTGACTCAAAAGAAAGAAAAATGATCCCAATACTATACTAAACACAAACGAACTGAGTAAAATACTAACTAAAAATGACTCAAAAAGTGTATATAAAATACACCTAACAAATACCCCCAAACTTAACCTTTGCTCGCCCTCGAGCAAAGATCAAAACATAAATAAAAACAAAACAAACGAAGACTCTATGAAATGGATCAAGTAGTTATAGCAATGCTTCTTTAAAATCATGGATGAAAGATGGGATAATATGTTAGAACACATATAGCATGAATAATCAATAATCTAGAATTTCAAGTTAGATATTTCGCAAATTCACTTAGATGTCAATGGAAATACAAACACCTAACCTATGCATGTCAATTTCATTCCATCTTTCTCAAAATGTTATAGACATGTTTACTTGTTATTCTCCACTAATCGTAGACATACATATTAAAGATCATCAGGACTTTCAAGGGTTGTAATGTAGGCTTAGGCAGGGGTAGGTAAAAGTAGGCATTTAGGCTCAATTACGTACCATAAGCATTTTTTTATTCAACTCATTTCCTTCTTTTTTGATTTTCTTTTTAATCTCATACCTATTTTTCCCTTCTTTTCTTTTTAGAGAATGAGATACATTATGAATAACAGGCACCCCCAAACTTAGTCTTTTGCATATTCTTCATTGGGGTGCATCAATTTTTCACTCTCTTCTTGTTTCTTTTTCAACACTTTTCATCCCAAGAGTTTTCAATTGTAACTTATGGCACAAACAGGGGATCATAATGTGTCAAAGAAAGATCTTATTTTTAGGATCAAAGGGGTTGACTAGTTATACAATTTATGTCAGGATAGGTAATGAATGGTCAGAAGGGCTATCAAAGAAATGTCTGAATCATCTCCCTAAACATGTACATCTTAACTATTTCGCCTCAAATAACAAGCAAACAGATTTTCTAGACATTTTTCAACCGTTCTTTCCATAACTGACACACATAAGCTAAGCACAAGTATCCCAAAGAATTAGATGTCATGAATTTTTAGCATGTCTAACTTAAGCACATAGATTGTCGCTTTTAATTCCATTATATTATCCACTTTATCCACTTAATATCTTTAGAAACTACAACATTCTTGATCCATAATATATATATATATATATATATATATATATGACTCAAAAACACACAAAACAATACAAAGACAAATCAAAAAGACTCAAAACAATAAAACAAAATAAGACACCCCCCCTCCTCCCAAACTTAATCGACACATTGTCCCCAATGTGTGAAGACTAAAAAATTAAAGAGACAACTTACTGACACAACACATCGGTCATAATGGAGGTATGGGGGGAATTTCTGGGAATTGCACAGTTTTGGGACTTTCTGAATTTCTGGCGCCGCGACCCTGCATATTGGCGCTGCTGCCAATTTTTCCATCTTCAGCGTTTTTGTCCCTTTTTCCTCAGAGTTAGCTTCCAGTCCACTTGTCATCCAACAACACAAGACACGAACCCAAGACCGTGATACTGTTCAAGACAAAATAAAACAAACTAAAAACATAAAATTAAAGTAACATAATTAAAAACCTTGGGTTGTCTCCCAAGTAGCGCTGTCTTTAACGTCTTGTAGCCGGACGCAGTTAACCTTTACTAGTGCCCGGTGGATCCTTCTGTGAACTGCTTCAATCCGCATAGTCATTGTTGTAGGTGTCACTTCAACTACAACAATCTTTCCAAACAAGGGCTTCAGATGTAAGATTATCCTTCATTCACACAAGACAGGCTTGTCTTCAAGTCTCTCTATAATGTAGAGATCATTGAAATTCCCTACATCTCTCAACTTTTGGGGGTGCCCTTGAGGGTATGGAATTTCTGGTTGAGGGTCAGCAATGACCTTTGGTGTAGTCTTTTCCGCAATAGGGTGGTCCTCAGTGACCTCTTCTTTATCTACACCAACTATCTCTCCAAATTCTTCAACAGCTTGTTGTGGTTCAGGTTCCACAATCTACTCACCATTCCTCGTAACTGGGTCACTTGGTGGACTTTATTGAGGTGTAATGGTTACCATGTCCATCGGTTGCCCGATTTGTGGTTTCGAATTCAGAATTTGTTCCATTGGAGTTTCCAAGTTCTGAAGAGAGGGTCTTACTTCCACCATGAATTGAGTTTGGACGGTTGTGAGTGCCAATAATGCTGCTCTTAATTCGTCTGGCTCCTCGGATGGGGCCTGAATCTGTAGCTGTTGAAATTGCCCTTGAGGATTCTGGCACTGGGTGAGCCTGAGTAAGGCTTCCTGCAGCTCATTTCGATCTTCCTGTGGAGCCTGTGGGTTAACTTGTTGTTGATGATACTGCTGCTATGGATAGTATTCGTAGTACTGTTGCCCCTGATAGTAGTAGTAGTCCATGTGCCTTTTTTTTTACCTACAAAATAAGAAAAACAACAAAAAGTGATAACAAGATGCTCGCAAAACAAGTTAGAAACTTGTTCTTAGAGCAACCAAATTAGAAATAAGAATAGATAAATCGATATTGAAAGTACATCAGACCCCGGCAACGGCGCCAAAAACTTGTTAGCGATTTTCCACACACTTAACGCAAGTGTATGTATCGTTACAAGTAATATAGTCTAGGTAAGACCGGATATCGTCCTCAGAGACTGGTTTTCAATTACCGATTATGTTATACCCCGTATTTCCAGAGTATGTATGTGAGGACGTACGTACAATTTTGTAAGCCCGAATCATTGTTAAGGACGAAATTGTGAGCTTCCTACGAAAAGAATTGTTTTTCCGAACCTTGTAAAGGAATTTTACGTTTTCAGGAATTTATTTATTTTGGATTTTTCTGAGAGATGAAATATTTTGGACCAACGAGAGGGCGACATGTGTCACCCTCAAGTGGACGGTTGGTGGACGAATTGGAAGGCTCATTTTACACGTTTTTTTCATTATAAAGGCCTTAAACATTTGGTCAATGTTTTGCTAGATATTTGTGTAGTTGATGGATAAGTGGGACCCACACAACACTTGTCCAAATCTTCACCATCCACTTGCTTTGATCTTGGCCATTGATTGGCCTATAAATACCCCTTAAGTTCAAGACTTATTCTTCATCCCTTAAACATTTTTCCAAGTCTCAAAACTCCCTCCCCCTTAGTGAAGCTCTCGTCCTAACACCTCCCCCCCCCCTTCCTAGTTGCTTGTGAAACCCCTTGGTCGAAAAAAATTCTCTAAGTATTGTTGTTATTCCAAAATACCTTAGCCCAAATACCTTGTAGTATTCCCAAGTTACCTCTATACTAAAAGCCCGGAAATACTACTTTATATCCTTTAGTCACAAAACGAAGCCCTAGGAAAATCTTCATAGTTGGTTGAAGTATTAAGTAGAAGTTGTTTAGACCTTCTAAGGGTTTCTTGAGCGAATTGGAGCGCATGCAATAGGAGCTAAACCTTGCTCAGGATCGACTTTAAACTTGGATAATTTTGGGCTTATCGAGGTAAATATCTTGTCCTTCTATTGTAATTGGAGATTACATACTGTAGTTGTATAGAAATAAGTATAAGTTATATAGAAGGAGGGTATATGTTATACCCCGTATTTCCAGAGTATGTACGTAAGGGAATACGTACAAAAAAAGTTTGGCCTTAAAGTTAGCCTTGGACGTTTTATTTGTGCACAACACACTAGAAGAATCGTTTTCCGACGAAACGTTTCCACAGCTTTCGTAGGGAAAATTCCGACTATGTCATTTAGTATTTTTGCGGATTTTTCCGAGAGACGAAACATTTTGGACCAACGGGAGGGCGACACTTGTCACCCTCCAATTGGTGGACTTGACACGGCAATAGGGCCGATTGGGTTGGCTTCTTTTGTCTTGGAGTTGGTAGGATATTTTGTGTGCAAGTTGGCCAAGGACACTTGCCTAAATCCTCACCCTACACTTGCCTTGCACTTGTCTTCATCTTGGCCATTGGTTGGCCAAGGCTTGAGCTATAAATACCCCTCTTGAGATGAAGAGTTCTTCATCCACAAAAGCTTTCCAAGTCTAAAAATCCTTCCCTCTCCCTTTGTTAGCAATTCGTCCAACGGCCCCTTCCCTCGAGAAGCTTGGCGAGGGCCTACCCCCTAGCTAGCCGAAATCTACCCCCTCCTTGGTAGAAAAGTTGTCTTCTAGTATTGTTATAATGCCCAAAATACCCTAGCCCAAATCCCTTTGTACTTAGTAGAAGTTGTGAAGAACTTCTAAGGTTTCCTCGAGCTATCGGAGCGCATACAACTTAGGAGCTAAACCTTGCTCAGCGTGACTTTTATCTAGGAAATTATTGGGCTTACCGAGGTAAATAAACTTACCCTTCTTATATAATTAGAGAGAATATATACTGTATAAGTATAAGAATAAGTATAAATACTAAGAAGAGTATTAAACAATAGAATTGACCATTATCACAGTAGGCGGTTTCAAAGAAGAATACCTGAACTGTACTCACATAGGACTGATTTTACATGAGACTCATATAGCTCACGGTAGGGTTGTGCTGCCGACAATCAGTAGAATTGTGAACCCGCTTAGAATGACCTTCAGAGTAGTCTAGACTTTGATAGATGTCTGTGACTATTATAGGCTGACTCTCTGCGCGCGACATATTCAACTTGGCAGGTGGTTTTCGCTGAGAAGGTATGTGATTCTTCCTAAAGCATGATATTTTACAATATATAGTACGGTAGACGTACATGTGTTAACTGAATAATAACTACGGCAATGTCTTTGACTTAAGCCTGAATAATACTTACGGCAATGCCTCACGGCTTAAGCCTGAATAATACTTACGGCAATGCCTCACGGCTTAAGCCTGAATAATAAAGAACTGGAAGCATTTCAAAAGAATACTGAATCATTTTTTAACAGAAGATAAATATTTGGTTTTTAAAAAAAACAAAAGCTTAAGTGTTATACTAGCTTTATGGGAAGTTAGGTATAACAACTTAAGAAAGATAAAAAGGAACTGTTTACTTGTTTGTTTATAAAAGCCTTGTATTGATTTCTGTTAAGTGTAGTAAGATTTGTTTGATAAGTAGACATATTATGATACTACCTGTGTTAGTGTCTTGAAATGCTGTGTAAGGGGGTCATTCTTGATGTGCTTACGTTGCTAACCGGTAAGTCCGTTGTACTGTTATTGTATCACCTACCCTCGATCGTTATACAGGGGCTTGCCTCGACGCGGTCTATACGGCCTATGCGGTCTGTGAGACTATGCGAGCGCGGTATGCTCCAGGATTGATCATTCGGGTGTTTAGCCCGACGCGGGGATTCCTATGCGGTCTGGCTGAGACTACGCGTCTTTTGAGGCTATGCGGTGCGGAGCCTAGGCGGACGCCGGGTTAGCTGCCCCGATGCGAGGAATACCTCATGCGGTCTGTGTGTGACCTATGCGAGCCGCGGAAGTCGAGGACTAGGCACGCAGAATGATACTATGGGCGATTGGCCTTGCCCGATCATTCGCGGCCTATAATAGACCTGTTACAGTTTTCCTATTACTGTTGTTGTTTGTGATGTGGCACTAGGTGCAATTGAACTGATTGTATGTGTGAAAAAGTTTTTAAATACTTTGATTTCATTTCAGTTCTTTATAGTTTCACATACTTGGTACCTGTTGTCTTGACCTCTGGGCCGCGTTCATGCCGCGGTGGGCAAGCAGTGCTAGATCCGCATCCTTAGGATCTCTTTGCATTGGTGTCGTGAGCTCCATCTTCTAGGAGGCTCTACTTTGGTATGATCTCCTGTATTGTAGATAGTTTATGCGAGTAGGTATGGCGGGGCCCCGTCCCGCCATAGTTGTTTACTTCCTAGAGGTGCTGTAGTACTATTATACAGTTGGGATGAATCGCAAAACTTGAGTTATTTATATTATGCCGAAAGGCAAGCTTTTCATCGATAAAGCGTGTCTTATTTTATAAAGCGCTTTCTGTCTTGTTTTATATTCCGGTTACTCGATGTATGACTACTGGGTGCCCCAGGCACGATCCACGCCCGAACGGGTCGTGACAAAAGTGGTATCGAGCGATTAATCCTCGGAAAGTGTCTAGGCACCGTATCTAGTAAGTCTTGATTATCTGTGTTGTGCACCACACCAATAATCGTGAGGCTATAGGATATTTAGGATTGGTTTCCATTCTTCTCATTACGAGATCGTGCTTTAGAGCCGTGTTATAGGTTGACCCTCTAACGTATTCCTTTCTGTAACATGATTATGCCTCCACGTAAGGCAACCCGCCCGTAAGGGCAAGGCAGCCGAGGGAGCTGCTAGCAGGACACCCAGAGTCACGAGGGCTCAGGCCCAGTCTATACCAGAGACGGCGAGTTCTATGACGCCGCCGGCCCGAGAGACCACAGTACCCACACCTCCAGTCCCACACCTGGGCGAGGAGTTAGGTACAAGGAGATGGCCCACTATTGGCTAAAGTTGTGGCCCGACACGAGAGAGGATGGACGCGACAGTCCGGCTCCAGCTCGGTCGCACCGTAGTGCACCCGAGGCGTATAGTTTGAGGCTACGAGATTTCTTGAGTCAGAGCCCGCCGCGAGTTTTACGGTCGAGGCGGAGGATGATCCGCAGGAGTTCATCCGTCACCGCAGAGGATTATGCGGTGATCGTGGCTTCAGAGACCGAGGCCGTGACATTCGGTTCAGACGGCCGCGTGATACCGCGATCGATTGGTTTGATTCAGGAGCTTTCGGGAGAGCATGCACTCCAGCAGATGGGATGAGTTTTGAGGCTTTCTCACACACTTCTTGCCTCCGCATGGATGAGAGGGCACGAGCCGATAGATTCTTGTCGAGACAGGAGGACGCACAGTGAGGAGTACAATGTCGAGTTTGATTCTTTGGCTCGATATGTCCCTCGTGACCGTAGCAGATGGAGGGCAGGTGCATCGCTATGTCATCGGGCTAGATGATTACATGGCCGAAGTCTTGCGGGTGTGTCCTTGACCCGCATGGACATAACTCGTATGCAGCTCATGACTGGATGTGAGGAGCGTAGAGACCGCGGGTAGAGCGATATCAGCAGAAGAAGGCCAAGACGGCCGGTTCTTTTGGTGGTCCTCGAGTGGCGGCATCGCCAGAAGTCGATTTGCACCACGGCGGTAGAGCGCTCTACCTCATTTTCAGACCAGAGCGGGGCGGTCGGGCCCAGGACTTGATTTCGAGTAGCAGGTGCTAACCGTTCGAGGTCCGCTCGGTGCCCGTTGTGGCGAATACCATTCGAGTCGTACTCGAGCCTGCTATACTTGGCGGCAGGTCATTTCGCGAGAGTTTGTCCGACCGGAGCGGCGCGGTAGTAGGCCCGCGATGTGGTCTGCCGCTTCTTCATCCCCGACGATTACTCGCCCGGAGGCAAGGTACTCATGGACCAGCGGGTCGCGGCAGGGTCGTGGCGCGGTCCCGATTCTAGCGGTCCTCGTAACCGCATATATGCTTTGTCCACCGACAGATCGGAGGCCTCACCGATGTCGCCGGTACCTTATCGGTTTGGGTTTGATGTGTATGCTTTGATAGATCCGGTTCTACTGCCCTATATATCTCCCCTTGTTGCTAGTAGGATAGGGATAGAGCACGAGTCCATAGACCCTTTCGAGGTAGCTACGCCATGGTGATTCGGTAGCTCGGCGGGTATATAGAGCTTGTCTGTGACCATTCTGATCGTCGACTGGCCGACTTGATAGAGTGGAGATGATTGACTTGACGTGATTATGGGATGGATTGGCTAGCTTCTTGCTACGCCAATGTAGACTGCAGAGAGTAGTACGGTTCCAGTTCACGAGCCGGTTGTCGAGTGGGAGGAGCACCGGTATCGCGAGAGGTAGGTTTATTTCCTACCTCAAGGCTGGAAGATGGTGCGAAGGGTATATCTACCATCTCGTTCGGGTGTTTGATCTTGAAGGCGCGTACCAGATTTTTAGTCGATTCAGTCGTGAGTTCCCGGGCGTGTTTCGATGACCTCCGGTATCCTCACGAGAGGAGATCGAGTTTTGTATAGATGTATTACGCACACTCGGCTTATTTCCATTCCGCCATACGAATGGCACTGCCGAGTTGAGAGAGTTGAAGGACCAGCAGGGATTTCCGGAGAAGGGCTTCATCAGCCTAGTGTTTCTCCCAGGAGCGCCGATTGTTCGTGAAGAAGAAGGGCGGGACCACTGCGCATGTGTTGATTGACGGTGAACAAGGTGACCATTAAACGATACCCCTTTCCCAGGATTGATGATTTGTTCGACCAGTTGCAGGGCGCGAGATGTTTCTCCAAGATTGATCTGCGATCGGGCTATCATCAGGTGCGAGTCAGAGAGGTGGATGTCCCTAGGACTGCATTCCGGACCCGGTACGGGCATTATGAGTTCAGTGTCATGTCTTTGGGTTGACCAATGCTCGTGGTATTCATGGATTTGATGAACCGAGTGTTCAAACCATTTTGGACACGTTTGTGATAGTGTTCATTGATGATATCTTGGTTATTCTCGAGCGAGAGCATGCGAGCATTTGAGATTGTCCGATAGCTTCTCGAGACCAGATTATGCGCCAAGTTTTCCAAATGTGAGTTTTGGTTGACTTGATGGCGTTTCTTGGGCATATTATCGGGTGATGGCATTCAGTGGATACGGCAAGATCGAAGCGATCAGACTTGGCCTGACCTACTACTCCGGCAGAGGTTCGCGATTTCGGGCCTTGCAGTTATTATCGGCGGTTCGTGGAGAAGTTTGCTTATCTCTGCACCATTGACTAGCCGACTCGAGGCGCCAAGTTTGATGGTGATGCTTGTGGCGGGGTTTTGATTCTTGAAAGAGGTAGACGACGCCGTTCTTACTCTTCCGGAGGTCGGATGGTTATGTCGTGTATTGTGATCGTCGGGCATCGGGTTGGGATGTGTGTTGATGCGGCATGGCGAGTTATAGCATATGCATCCCGACACCAAGAAACACGAGGAACTACCCCACCCATGATTTAGAGTTGGCGGTATGATTCACGCTTTGAAGATCTGAGGCACTATTTGTATGGGGTTCACGTGGATATTTATACAGACCACAAGAGCCTCCAGGTATATCTTGACCAGAGGAGTGAACTTACGGCGAGGCGGTGGTTAGAGTTGCTTAAGGATTACGATGTTGATATCTGTACCACCCGGGAAAGGCCAATGTTGTGGCGATGCTCTTAGTCGTAGTCGATGGGAGCCTATCGGATGTGCGGCTAGAGAGGAGGACATGGTTCGTGATTTGCATCGATTAGCGAGCCTTGGTGTCCGTTTGATTGATTACGATAGCGGTGGGGTTAGAGTTCGTGAGGTTGCCGAGTCTTCCATCGTCGGCGAGGTGAAGAGGCAACATTCGAGGATCCGCTTTGATTCGATATCGTGATCTGACTCTTCGTGAGGCGCAAAGGTCCTTTTAAGGTAGCACGATGGGGTGCTAAGGTTTGAGGGCGATTGTGTGTTCGGATGTTTGAGGACTTGGCGAGTTCTGGGAAGCACACGGCAAGCGTTACTCTATCCATCCGGGTCGACCAAGATGTACCACGACCTTAGATCCGTGTATTGGTGGGATGGTTTGAAGAGGGCGTTGCGAGTTCGTAGCTCGGTGCGTGTTGCCGCGGTGAAGGTAGAGCACCGAGGCACGTGGTGCATTACGAGCGATAGAGATCCCGACTTGGAAGTGGGAGGTGATCAACATGGACTTCATCACGGGATTGCCTCGCACTCGGAGGAGACATGATTCTATATGGGTTATCGTCGACAGTGTGAAATCAGCCCACTTTCTTCCCGTTAGGGCGACTTTCTCCGAGGATTATGCGGACTTTACATCAGAGATCGTCGATCGCATGGAGTCCCTATTTCGATCATATCCGAGAGAGCCCGGTTTACGCTAACTGGAGGTCCTTCCGAGGGTTTAGGGACGCAGTGAGCACGAGTAATGCATTTCATCCACGCAGACGGCAGCAGAGCGCACTATCCGGACTGCGAGGATATGCTGCGAGCCTGTGTTATTGACTTCAGTGGTAGTTGGGAGGATCATTTACCTCTAGTAGAGTTTGCGTATAATAATAGCTACCACTCCAGTATTCAGATGGCGCCTTATGAGGCCTTATATGGGAGGAAGTGCAGATCGCCTATAGGTTGGTTCGATGTGGGCGAGGTGCAGCTAGTGGGACCAGATTTGGTGCAGCAGGCAGTGGATAAGGTGAAGCTTATCCGAGAGCGGCTATTGACAGCTCAGAGTCGACAGAAGTCGTATGCAGATCATCGTCGTCGGCATCTGGAGTTCGCAGTTGATGATTGGGTTTTCCTGAAGGTGTCACCCATGAAGGGTGTGATGAGATTCGGGAAGAAGGGGAAACTCAGCCCAAGGTACATTGGGCCGTTTCAGATTGTCCGCAGGGTAGGCAAGGTTGCCTACGAGTTGGATCTGCCGTCCGATCTGGAGGCAGTGCATCCGGTTTTTCACGTATCTATCTTTGAGGAGATGTATCGGATCCATCTAGGTACACCCGATTGGCGATGTCAGTGTGACCAGGGGTTATCGTATGAGGAGATTCCATAGCGATAGTCGATCGTCGGTTAGGCGTCTGACGAAGGGCGTGGCTTCCACAAAGTCTTGTGGCGAACGAGCTCGAGGAGATGACGTGAAGCGAGGAAGATATGAGGCGTATATCCTCACCTATTCCCCACACCTCCAGGTAATTCACTTTCCTACTTGTAAATTTCCATTATCATTTATGCCTAAGTGTTATTTTGTGGCCATGTGTGGCACTTACAAACTGTTTAAGCTTCTTCGATAACTGTCTTGAGAAGGAACATTCGGGACGAATGTTTCTAAGGAGGGGAGAATGTTATACCCCGTATTTCCAGAGTATGTACGTAAGGGAATACGTACAAAAAGTTTGGCTTTAAAGTTAGCCTTGGACGTTTTATTTGTGCACAACACACTAGAAGAATCGTTTCCGACTAAACGCTTTCCACGACTTTCGTAGGGAAAATTCCGACTATGTCATTTAGTATTTTTGCGGATTTTTCCGAGAGACGAAACATTTTGGACCAACGGGAGGGCGACACTTGTCACCCTCCAATTGGTGGACTTGACACGGCAATAGGGCCGATTGGGTTGGCTTCTTTTGTCTTGGAGTTGGTAGGATATTTTGTGTGCAAGTTGGCCAAGGACACTTGCCTAAATCCTCACCCTACACTTGCCTTGCACTTGTCTTCATCTTGGCCATTGGTTGGCCAAGGCTTGAGCTATAAATACCCCTCTTGAGATGAAGAGTTCTTCATCCACAAAAGCTTTCCAAGTCTAAAAATCCTTCCTCTCCCTTTGTTAGCAATTCGTCCAACACCCCCTTCCTTGAGAAGCTTGGCGAGGCCTACCCCTAGCTAGCGAAATCTACCCTCCTTGGTAGAAAAGTTATCTTCTAGTATTGTTATAATGCCAAAATACCCAGCCCAAATCCTTTGTACTTAGTAGAAGTTGTGAAGAACTTCTAAGGTTTCCTGGAGCTATCTGAGCGTACAACTTAGGAGCTAAACCTTGCTCAGTGCGACTTTTATCTAGGATATTATTGGGCTTACCGAGGTAAATAAACTTACCCTTCTTTTATAATTAGAGAGTATATATCTTTGTAGAAGTATAAGAATAAGTATAAATACTTAGAAGAGTATTAAAGAATAGAATTGGTATTATCACAAGTAGAAGGGTTTAAAGAAGAATAATTGAACTGTATCACATAGAATTTGTTTTCTGATGAACTCATATAGCTCACCGGGTAGGGTTGTCTTTGCCCGACAATCAGTAGAATTGTGAACCCCTGTTTAGAATGACCTTGAGTAGTCTAGACTTTGATAGATGTCGTGATTATAGGTGACTCTCTGCAAGGCGACATATTCAACTTGGCGGTGGTTTTTGAGAAGGTATGTGATTCTTCCTAAAGCATGATATTTTACAATATATAGTACGGTAGACATACGTGTTAATCGAATAATAACTACGGCAATGTCTTTGACTTAAGCCTAATAATACTTACGAATGCCTCACGCTTAAGCACGAATAATACTTACAGAATGCCTCACGCTTAAGCTCAAATAATAAAGAATCTGGAAGCATTTCAAAAGAATCTTGAATCATTTTTATGAAGATAAATATTTGGTTTTAAAACAAAAGCTTAAGTGTTATACTAGCTTTATGGGAAGTTAGGTATAACAACTTAAGAAAGATAAAAAGGAACTGTTTACTTGTTTGTTTATAAAAGCCTTGTATTGATTTACATTAAGTGTAGTAAGATTTGTTTGATAAGTAGACATATTATGATACTACGTGTTAGTGTCTTGAAATCTTTGTGTAAGGGGTCATTCTTGATGTGCTTACGTTGCTAACAGAAGTCCGTTGTATCGTTATTGTGTATCACCTACCCTCGATCGTTATACAGGGGCTTTCCTCGATGCGGTCTATACGGCCTATGCGGTCTGTGAGACTATGCGAGCGGCGGTATGCTCGAGATTGATCATTCGGTGTTTAGCACGATGCGGGGATTCCTATGCGGTCTGTTGAGACTACGCGGTCTTTTGAGGCTATGCGGTGCGGAGCCTAGGCGGATCTGGGGTTGGCTGCCCCGCGAGGAATACCTCATGCGGTGCGTGTGTGACCTATGCGGCCGCGGAAGTCGAGGACTAGGCACTGAGAATGATACTATGGGCGATTAGCCTTGCTTCGATCATTCGCGGCCTAGAATAGACACATTCTGATTTTCCTATCGTTGTTGTTTGTGATGTGGCACTAGGTGCAATTGAACCGATTGTATTTGTGAAAAAGTTTTTAAATACTTTGATTTCATTTGATTCTTTATAGTTTCACATACTTGGTACTGTTATCGACCTCGCCCGTTTGCGTCATGCCGCAGGTAAGGCGGCAAGCAGTGCTAGATCCGCATCCCAGGATCTCTTTGCATTGGTGTCAGGAGCTCCATCTTCTCCGGAGGCTCTACTTTTGGTATGATCTCCCTGTATTGTAGATAGTTTATGCGATCAGGGTATGGCGGGCCCTGTCCCGCCATAGTTGTTTACTTCAGAGGTCGTAGTACTATTATACGTTGGGATGTAATCGCAAAACTTGAGTTATTTATATTATGCGAAAGGCAAGCTTTTCATCGATAAAGCGTGTCTTATTTTATAAGCTGTTTCTGTCTTGTTTTATATTCATGTTACTCGATGTATGACTACTTGGGTGCCTAAGGCACGATCCACGGCCCGAACGGTCGTGTAAAGATAAAAGAAGAGAATTGAATCAGACTTACATAGATTGTATTTACATGACTTGAGTAGTTTGGCGTAGGAAGTGCGCCAATTTTCCGTAGAAATAAGAACATTACGCTTAGAATATTCTACGAGTAGTCTATACGTTGATAGGCGTATTTAACTATTATAGTGGATACTATGCGCGCGACATATTCGACTTGGCGGTGGATTTCGAGGAGGTATGTGATTCTTCCTATCCTCTTGAGCATGATATTTTAAAAGAATATATATAGTACGGTGACGCGTCGTGTGTTAGCGAACGTGGTTTTACTTGATGTCTTTTGACTTGAGTTTTAAATAATTAGAATCTTGAAGTATTTCAAAAGAATTAAGAATCGTTTTGAAAAGAGTAATACTTGGTTTTAAAGCTTAAGAGTTATACTAGCTTTATGGGAAGTTAGGTATAACGACTTAAGAGAGATAAAAGGCAGTTTACTTAATTGTTTATGAAAGCCTTGTATTGATTTCGGAAATGAGAATAAGTATCGAACAAACCACTGCAGCGCTAATAAAGGAAAATGTATTGACTAATTAAGTATTATTAAAACCAGTAGAAACCTCCATCTGCATAGAAGCTAAGATAAGACAAAATTGTATTACATTTCCTAGATCATGCATTGCTTTAATAAGATCATTAATAAACAAGTTTTGATTTTCTTAAAATTTCAAAGTAAGGACTTGTTTTATAAAAGACAAAGACTTGAAAATTTGAAGTGTTTTCGTTTAAAAAGGAAGGCATGCTTTTGACTTAAGTTGGTTCAAAAAGAAGGTAGGGAAATTGTTTTGGTTTACTTAAAAAGATAGTCACTCTATTTTGATACTACGGGTATCGTGTGACTCTTGTGAAAGAAACGGATATTTTTAAAGAGTTAATGTATGAAGTACTTTGGGGATAAAAACCCGAACTTGTTGACATAAAATAGAAAGTACCTTGTGTGAATAACTTGACTATGTTGGTTTGTGATAGCCTTGTAATACTTTCTTGTTGGTTTGATAAGTAAACATGTTAGGATGCTACGTGTGTTAGTGTCTTGTGATGTTTGTGTAAAAGGGGTTTCCCTTGATTGTGCTTATGTTGTTTAACGATAAGTCGTTATGTTAGTATTGTACCACTCACCTCTTGACATGATATATCGGGGGTTAAGCTGCCCCCCGATGTGAGGATGCTCACGCGGGTCCAGGGACCTATGCGAGCTACGAGAGTTCCGTGTGTGCGGGAAATACCTCATGCGGTCTATGTGGCCATACGGACTACGAGAGTACAGGACGATGCCGGGGAGTAGCTACCCCCGATGCGAGGAATACCTCATGCGGGCCTAGGTGGCATATGCGAGTTGCGGTGAGTTCGAGGATTTGACGCGCACATTGATGCCGAGGCGAGTGGCAACCGATCGTGGCGCGGTGCAGAAAGACCTCGTGATACGATTTTATAGCATTGTTGGTGCTGTAGGTTTTAGTAGTCGCCACGCCTTCGCACTTACCCCGCATGATTTTATTATGTCACAGTGGGACCGGTGTTCATGTGTATTCCTTGGTGCTTTTATATCATGGATCGCCGGTGAGGAAGGAATTCCACGCATGATTGATATTGTGGGCATGAGACCCATGGTTATATTTGAGTGATGACTTTAAGGCGTGAGTCACGACTTGACATATTGCTACATATTGTGTATCGTAAATTGGTTATCATATATGTCTTACATTTTATATAGACTATTATGATTTCATTTACGATTTTTGATTCACATACTTGGTACTGTTATCGACCTCCTTCGGCCGCGTCATGCCGCAGTAGAGGTACACGATTGTTGATCCTCGCTCATAGGGTCACGGTTAATCGTTGGGAAGCCCGTGTCTCGGAGGCTTATCTTGGTATAGTCCTGTCGTTGTAGGTACTTACATTCGAGGTATGCGGGGGCCCTGTTCGCCATTGTTGTTATAACATTCTTAGTAGTGCGTAGTAATCTTGTTGTGGGCAGGGTTTGTAAAAGGGATGTAACTGTTCAAGTTTATGTATATATATGCCGAAAGACAACTTTTATCAGAAAAACTGTTTCTCACTTCATATTGTTTCATGTCTTGTTTTATTTTCCGCTGGTTACTCTGATGTATGTCTACTTGGGTGCCCGGGTAAGGCACCAGTCACGGGCCCGGGTTCGGATCGTGACAAAAGTGGTATCAGAGCAGTTAATCCTCGGAAAGTGTCTACAGACCGTATCCAGTAGAGTCTTGATTATCGGTGTGTTGTGCACCACACCAATAATCAGGAGGCTATTGGATATTTAGGATTGGTTTCCATTTTTATCACTCTGAGATTGTGCCTTAGAGTTGTGTTATAAGTTGGACCCCTCTAACGTATTTCTTTCCCTTACCAGTTATGCCTCCGCGCAAGGCAACCCGCCCGGGAAGGCAAAGCGGCGGAGGCTGCAGTAGCACGAGGTTACGAGGGCACAGCCCAATCATCACACGAGGTGGTGCTTCATTCGGGAGTTCTGCGGCGTTGCGGCCAGAGTCTAGCACAAAGAAGCGGCGATTCCTACTGCGGCTATGATATTTGAACCTTCGCCCACGACGAGCGTAAAGTATGGATTGCAAAGAGATGACCCTGTTACTAGCTATGGATTTAGCAACCAGAGAGTATATTATGTACCGATTTATCATGGGTCTTGATGACTATCTAAGAGAGGGTTGTGCAAGAGTAGCTCTTCAGTCAGGAATGAGCATGGCCTGCGTACGGGCTTATGCGCAGCAGGCCGAGAAACGTAGGGATCGACGGGTTAACCAAGATCGCCAAGGCGGCCGATCGAGGTCCTTTGGTAACTTTCGAGGCGGACCTTCTCAGCAGCAGACTGGTTATGCGCCTCCGCCAATACAGAGTGGTCCTCCACAGACTTCAGGACGTTCGGCGTATGCAGGAGTTGGTCAGAGCTCCAGGGCTTCTGGTTCACAGATACACGTAGGTTCCGGCCACCGATTGATTTTCCTCGGTGTTCACGACAGGCGGCGTTATCGGGAATATCGTCTTTTTGTTGGTGCTTGTTTTACCTGCGGCCGTCAGGGCCATGTGACGAAAGAATGTTCAAGTAGGAGGGATGCAAGTAGGAGGACTCAGCCTACCAAATCGATTCATGATCTGGTTCGGAGAGGAAGGGTGTTAGCGAGAGGCCACCCCACCTCGTGTGCCGTTGTGGTAGGTGTCATTGCGAGTGTCGTACTTCTTCGACACTTGTTATGCCATGACAGCAGGGCCATTTTGCGAGAAATTGTCCGACCAGAGGTGGCGCGGATGTAGAGACTCGGCCTTCAGGATCAGTGGCTAGTTCATCACCTTCCCTAGCTATGCGCCCAACAGGGCAGGATTGATTAGAACAACAAAGGGGAGTGAAGCAGTAGATACAGGTATATCCTTAACCCTCTAGAGATTAGTATGTGTGATAAGATGAGTATATCTTAAGTGTTATGTTCAGATAGCATTGTGTTAATTGTGATTAGAAATCATAGTTAGTTAAAAGGGTAAGATTGGGGATAGGGAAAGTGTGAGCCTTAGAGTTTTATACGTGGAGACCTTAGAGGCGAGGCCATCTTGAGTAAAAGATTTATTTTTATGTTTGACCCTTATCGGAGTGCATAGTATACGTGAGATATATTTGTGTGATAAGTCCCTGAGTAGTGTGAAATGAAAGAGGGTAGTTGAGCTAAGAAGACCACTAGGTTTTCGTGA
Source organism: Przewalskia tangutica (assembly GCA_029844215.1). NCBI lineage: Eukaryota > Viridiplantae > Streptophyta > Magnoliopsida > Solanales > Solanaceae > Przewalskia > Przewalskia tangutica. Next base: position 17,385,953 of record CM056725.1, on the reverse strand, counting down.
CTCGATGGAGAGATTGTTCCGGATCGGGGAACAAGAGCTTGGCGCGATAAATGGGTCGGGTTGAGGCCAGGTTGCGGGTCAACCCGCAGCCCGGTTTGAAGTAAGGAAAATTTGTGGTGGTCCCGCTATGTGTTAGGGTCACGAGGGTGTTAGGCCCAAGTTTAGTTGACCATCGTACGAGTTCGTGGATGCGTTCGACCAGTAGTCGGGCCGATGAGGTCAGCCCATCTTGTCTTTCATCGAAGCATTTACTCGGCAGAGGGTTATGCGAAATGTTATATATCAGGAAGGTTTTAAGACTGCACGGGGTTCCTACTTTTACTTATGACAGGCAGTGGAGCCCAGTTTACGGCTATTTCTTTTTATGGAGGTTTTACCCGGCAAGGTTAGGAACTCAGGTGAGTCTCGATGTGCATTCACCTCGGGCGTGTTTTTGATTTTTTCAGAGGTACTGTAAGGATTATTCGCCTCTTGTTGAGTGAGTATTATAATAGCTACCATTTGATGTCGGATGTCACCTTATGAAGCCTTGTATGGGCGGAGTGTAGGTTCTTGGTCGATTGGTTCGATGTTGGCAAGGTTGATTGTTGGTTCATACTTGATTCGGAGATGTGGATAGGGTGAAGCTTATCCAGAGAGGTTATTGACTTTCGAGTCAGCGGAGTCGTGGATAATCTGCATCGATACTTGGAGTTGAGCCGACGTCGGTCTTGAAGGTACCACCGGAAGGATGTGACGAGATTTGGAAAGCAGGGGAAACTTAGCCCGAGTTACTTTGGGCCTTTTCAGATCATGTGAAGAATAGGTCAGGTTGCCTATATGTTAGCATTTGCCGTCCGACTTAGGAGGCAGTACGTTCGGTCTTTCATGTTGCTATGTTCGGAAAAGTATCGGAGATCCATCCAGAGTGTTCCCGGTTAATGATGACCAAGTTGGAGATAGTGACCCCGAGATTTTGGAACCAAGCAATAATGAAATGGTAAGTTTATTAGGAAGAGTTCGAGTGTACGAGAAGGGTACGACGAGTAAGAGAATAGAAGTGATCATTACTTTTGTGAAGTAAAGGTGCGAAGGGAATATCTTTTAGACCTTGGGTGGGAGCTTTTGTGAGGATATAGGTGATTCCTTGTGGACTTGGATTTAAGTATTTGTGCGTGTTGTATTGTGGCCATGTGTGGCATTTGCAAACTGTTTAAGTTATGAGGAACTTTATCGTTATCTGTCTTGAGAAGGAACATTCGAGACGAATGTTTCTAAGGAGGGGAAAATGTTATACCCCGTATTTCCAGAGTATGTATGTGAGGACGTACGTACAATTTTGTAAGCCCGAATCATTGTTAAGGACGAAATTGTGAGCTTCCTACGAAAAGAATTGTTTTTCCGACGGAAAATTTTCCGAACATTGTAAAGGAATTTTACGTTTTCAGGAATTTATTTATTTTGGATTTTTCCGAGAGATGAAATATTTTGGACCAACGAGAGGGCGACATGTGTCACCCTCAAGTGGACGGTTGGTGGACGAATTGGAAGGCTCATTTTACACGTTTTTTTCATTATAAAGGCCTTAAACATTTGGTCAATGTTTTGCTAGATATTTGTGTAGTTGATGGATAAGTGGGACCCACACAACACTTGTCCAAATCTTCACCATCCACTTGCTTTGATCTTGGCCATTGATTGGCCTATAAATACCCCTTAAGTTCAAGACTTATTCTTCATCCCTTAAACATTTTTCCAAGTCTCAAAACTCTCTCCCCCTTAGTGAAGCTCTCGTCCTAACACCTCCCCCCCCCCTTCCTAGTTGCTTCGGCCGAACCCCACTTGGTAGAAACATATTCTCCAAGTATTGTTGTTATTCCAAAATACCTTAGCCCAAATACCTTGTAGTATTCCCAAGTTACCTCTATACTAAAAGCCCGGAAATACTACTTTATATCCTTTAGTCACAAAACGAAGCCCTAGGAAAATCTTCATAGTTGGTTGAAGTATTAAGTAGAAGTTGTTTAGAACTTCTAAGGGTTTCTTGGAGCGAATTGAAGCGTACAGAATAGGAGCTAAACCTTGCTCAGGATCGACTTTAAACTTGGATAATTTTGGGCTTATCGAGGTAAATATCTTGTCCTTCTATTGTAATTGGAGATTACATACTGTAGTTGTATAGAAATAAGTATAAGTTATATAGAAGGAGGGTATAAAAGAAGAGAATTGAATCAGATTTACATAGGATGTATTCTGATGAGACTTGAGTAGTTTGGCGGGTAGGGAAGTGCTGCCCAATTTTCCGTAGAAATAAGAACATTCTGCTTAGAATATTCTACAGAGTAGTCTATACGTTGATAGACGTATTTAACTATTATAGGTGGATACTATGCGCGCGACATATTCGACTTGGCAGGTGGATTTCGCCGAGGAGGTATGTGATTCTTCCTATCCTCTTGAGCATGATATTTTAAAAGAATATATATAGTACGGTAGACGTACGTGTGTTAACTGAACGTGGTTTTACTTCGATGTCTTTTGACTTGAGTTTTAAATAATAAGAATCTTGAAGTATTTCAAAAGAATTAAGAATCGTTTTTGAAAGAAGAGTAATACTTGGTTTTAAAAGCTTAAGAGTTATACTAGCTTTATGGGAAGTTAGGTATAACGACTTAAGAGAGATAAAAGGAACGGTTTACTTAATTGTTTATGAAAGCCTTGTATTGATTTGGAAATGAGAATAAGTATCGAACAAACCATCATAGCGCTAATAAAGGAAAATGTATTGACTAATTAAGTATTATTAAAACCAAGAGAAACCTCCATCTGCATAGAAGCTAAGATAAGACAAAATTGTATTACATTTCCTAGATCATGGCTGCTTTAATAAGATCATTAATAAACAAGTTTTGATTTTCTTAAAATTTCAAAGTAAGGACTTGTTTTATAAAAGACAAAGACTTGAAAATTTGAAGTGTTTTCGTTTAAAAAGGAAGGCATGCTTTTGACTTAAGTTGGTTCAAAAAGAAGGTAGGGAAATTGTTTTGGTTCACTTAAAAAGATAGTCACTCTATTTTGATACTACGGGTATCGTGTGACTCTTGTGAAAGAAACGGATCTTTTTAAAGAGTTAATGTATGAAGTACTTTGGGGATAAAAACCCGAACTTGTTGACATAAAATAGAAAGTACCTTGTGTGAATAACTTGACTATGTTGGTTTGTGATAGCCTTGTAATACTTTCTTGTTGGTTTAATAAGTAAACATGTTAGGATGCTACGTGTGTTAGTGTCTTGTGATGTTTGTGTAAAAGGGGTTTCCCTTGATTGTGCTTATGTTGTTTAACGATAAGCCGTTATGTTAGTATTGTACCACTCACCTCTTGACATGATATATCGGGGGTTAAGTTACCCCCCGATGCGAGGGATGCCTCATGCGGGTCCAGGGGACCTATGCGGAGCTACGAGAATTCCAGGTTAGTGTGCGGGGAAATACCTCATGCGGTCTATGTGGCCATGCGGACTACGAGAGTCCAGGACGATGCCGAGGAGTAGCTACCCTCGATGCGGGGAATACCTCATGCGGGCCTAGGTGGCCTATGTGGAGCTGCGGTGAGTTCCAGGATTTGACGCGCACATTGATACTGAGGGCGAGTGGCCAGCTTCGATTATGTGGCGCGGTCTAGAAAGACCTCGTGATACAGTTTTATAGCATTGTTGGTACTGTGGGTTTTAGTAGTCGCCTACGCCTTCGTACTTACCCCGTATAGTTTTATTATGTCACAGGTGGGACCCGGTGTACATGTGTATTCCTTGGTGCTTTTATATCATGGACTGCCGGCAGTGAGGAAGGAATTCCACGGGCGTGATTGATATTGTGGGCATGAGACTCATGGTTATATTTGAGTGATGACTTTAAGGGCGTGAGTCCCTGACTTGACATGACTGCTTACATATTGTGTATCGTAAATTGGTTATCATATATGTCTTCTGTTTTATATAGACTATTATGATTTCATTTATGATTTTCGATTTCACATACTTGGTACTGATCTGACTCCTTCGGGCTGCTCATGCCGCAGTGAGGTACACCGATTGTTGATCCTCGCTCATAGGGTCACGATTCAGCGTTTTGGGAAGCTCCGTGTCTCGGAGGCTTATCTGGTATCGTCCCGTCGTTGTAGGTACTTACATTCGTGGGTATGGCGGGAACCTGTCCCGCCATTGTTGTTATAACATTCTTAGAGGTGCAGAGTAATCTTGTTGTGGCGGGGTTTGTAAAAGGGATGTAATCGCTCAAGTTTATGTATATATATGCCGAAAGGCAACTTTTCTCGTAAAAACTGCTTTCACTTCATATTGTTTCATGTCTTGTTTTATTTTCCATTGTTACTCGATGTATGTCTACTGGGTGCGGGTAGGCACGATCCACGCCCGGTTCGGTCGTGACAGATTATCTAAGCTTTAGTTTCTATTTGGTGACGTAAATTGGTTTGGGTCTTTAGACTAATAATTAAAAACTACTATAGGAAATAAACTAATTATGAAAATACTTTGGTTTAAATCAGTTATGATGGAGAATTAGGGCTTTCAAGATCTCAACTATCCACTCTATTCAATCCTTAATACAACTAGACTGACCTCTTCTTTTTCGTTAAGATAGCGGTTAACTAAACTGTCTTATATTCCGGTTAGGATATATAATCACTCAACCCAGTGCAGAACCTTTATATATTTCTATGATAGGATTTACTATATAGGAGGATTAAGAACAGTAACCTATTATGCTACACAAGTATCGGGGTACTTTCGTCCACGATTTTAACCTATGTTTATTGTCACGACCCGACCCCGGGCCCGCGACTGGTGCCCTACCTGGGCACCCTCACATGTATACATCATAGAATAGCAGCGGAACATACATAAACTCATAAGTGCTAGACAGTAAATATCAACAGGCTAGCCGATAAGGCCACCTTCCGAAAATATACATAAACCAAAAAACAAAAGTTACATCTCCTTTTTTTTCATTTACAACCCAATCCACAAGATATGACTAAAGACCTCTAAGAATAACAATTGTGACGGGACAGGGCCCCGCCATACCCCTGAATGTACAACAACCGATAATACCAGGGATCTGAACCAAAGATAAGCCTCCGGAGTAATGGGGCTTCTCAACAGCTGAACAGTGATCCTAAGAGTGAGGATCAAGAACTCAGATAACTCTAATCATGACATGAACGCAGCACTCGGTTGGTCAAGACAACAGTACCAAGTATATGAAATCGAAAAGATCAGAATGAAATCATAATAGTCTAAAATAAAGAAGGGGACATGTATGATAACCACATTAACAGTACATTATGTCTTACTAACAATGAGAGTAAACAAGAGTATACTTTACTGCATAAAAATAGGAGGCTCGTGATCAAATTAGGGTCACCCGCCCGTAGTATCATTAAGCAATCCTACTCCTTGGACTATTTCACCCGCATAGGTCTTGTGGACCCGCAATGAGGTCATCCGCCTCACATGGGACTATTTCACCCGCATAGGACTATTTCACCCGCATAGGCCCGGTGGACCCGCAATGAATACAAACGTCGCACTCGCATCATGGGTAGCAAATCTATGGAATAAGTAGTAACCCGGGGGTTTACCCCGCAAGAATAACATAACACTAGCACAACCGGCTATCATACATAACATAAGCACCACCGGCTTATCATACCTGATATAAGCACCACCAGATTATCATACATAACATAAGCATCACCGGCTTATCATAATTATCATAAGCAAGTTAAGAAATCCCCTAACTTCTTATTAGTCCTAATTATCATGTACTATCATTTTATTTAACGTAAGGCACTAACATGTCATTAAAAATTCGGGAATTTAACCCAAAGTACTCCGTACTTCCATTCCTTTAAAAAGAACCTTTTTATATAAAAACCCCAAGATATTATCACCCGTAGTATCAAGTCATGTCTATTTTTCAAATCAAGTTACTACACTTTTAGAAATTCATTTCAAGGCTTTAAAACCACGTAACTTCTACTTTCACAACCTAGGCAACTCGTGCCTGTAAATCATGTGGACATTCTCTTAACTTTCCATAAAGTCGTTATAACTAACTTCCCATAAAGCTGTTATAACTCTTTATATTTTAGACAATTACATTCTTTTTATAACCAAGAGACTTATACTTTCAAAAACCAAGTATCATATACTTTCAAATACTTCAAGTTTCTTAACTTTAGAAATCATTCTTAACTTTAGAATAGTTCAAGTAATCAATACTTTCCAAATCAAGTATCCTATACATTTTCAAGTCAAGAAATCTTTGTTTACCTTATTAGAATAAACCATTCTTTTTACTTTCCATAAAGTTATTATAACCAACTTTATGCTTTTGAAACCAAGGCATTTCTATCATTTAAAAACAAGTGAGTTAATTCTCTAACTCAACCAACTTAGTCATTCTTAAAACAAGTCAAGGATATCAAATGAAACTAAATTCATTTAAATCTCGTACGTCTACCATACTATACATTTATAACTACTCATGCTCAAGAGATAAGAAAGTTCTCACATACCTATCCGGCTCAATCCACTTGCCAAGTTGAATACGCCGCACGTAGAATGTCAACCTATAATGACCATAATACGTCCATCAACTACTAGCTTTCAACGTAGAATATTCCTAAGTATAAGGACTCTTAATTCTACAAAAAATCGGACAGCACTTCCTTTGTTTCTACGTATTTTTCCACCTTTTTCAAGGCCCGAAAATCAATAACCAAATGCCACATTTAAGGCTCAACAATTCAGCAATTCAAAGGGGATTACACGACTAACATGACGTGTAAAATTCTGCCCCACAATTAATGTAAAACTGTCCAACAACTTAAGCCATTCTCGGCTACCATCAATATCAACAACAATGTCAATTTCCGTTCAATTCCCTTTTAATCCAAGTTGTTATTCCAAATTGTTGTATATATAATAACAATTACATCAACTATAAATCCTTTCTTCCTTAACATGCGACGATTGTATCTAACAATTAAATTGAATACTAACTTAATGGCTAATATGTCCAATTCCGGTTTTCAACATGTCGACATGATCCGAATCTTTTCAAACTTCAATATATATACCACATGCTCATTTAACAACTACTAAACATGTAATCTTCAATCACATTAAGAAGATGAATATCTTTACCTCAATGAGCCCTAATAATATCCAAGCGTAAAAGTCGATCCTTAGCAACTTTTAGCTCATCTTCTTATGTTCCAAGCACTCCTTAGAAGCTCGTAACCAACTTCTCTTCAATTTCTAACTTCAAAGTTGAAAAATACCTTAGGTTTTCACCTTGCGACTAACGTGAAAACGTAGTTTTTCCGGGATCTTTCTATTGAGATATCCTTAGAATACCTTTAGGACCCTTGGTTTAAGTATTGTGATTTATGATCAACAATTGTAAAATTTTGTGTGGGAAAATGAGGCATTGCCGAGAGCTTCATAGAGCTAGCTCAAAGTTTTTCTTTAATTTTTCTGAGTGTTGAATGAACTAGTCTTGCACTAGTAGTAGTAATATATAAGGAGACAATGGCTAGGATTAAAACATATGGATGGCTAAGATGAGGTCAATTATATCAAGCTCACTTTTTCCTTTGACTTGGTCCATTTTATCAAGCCAATTTGGCTAGTCTTTAAGGATTATTTTCGACCAAGGATGACCATGTGGAGGGTGACACGTGTCGCCCTCCCATTGGTCCATAACATTTTGTTTCCCGAAATTTTCATAATTGGTCAAAATATCGGAAACCCCGTGGATCCCACAAAAACGTATAATCTCTCGGGTGGCCCCACGTATCCAACTCTGAAAAAAAATAAAATTACATCATTCCGATAAACTCTTAAAAGTCTTAAATAACAATTTGAGAATCCAATTCTCCTTAATGAACAATTTTCCTTCCCGGGGTTCGGAAGATTTTCCTTAGAATTTACAACTCTTTCTTTCGTTCAAATTTTTAAGTCTTGTGTTCTCCCGTCTATTCTCATATACATGTCCTGGAATTTCGGGGTGTAACATTCTCCCCTCCTTAGAAACATTCTCCCCTCCTTAGAAACATTCGTCCCCGAATGTTCCTTCGAGGTTCCATCTAAACGGATATTGGCATAGTCCCTTGACTACACCCAACATAATCACACTTGCCACACATGGCCACATAACAATACTTATGCTAAAACGTCAACCTGAACTCCAAGTGTCGACGTCGGTTATCTGCATAAAGCTTCTATCGACTCTGAGCTTGCTAATAATCTTTCCTGGATAGGTTTCGCCTTATCCACAACCCGCTTAATCAAGTCTGGCCAACTAACTGAACCTCACCTACGTCGAACCAACCAACCGGCGATCTACACTTTCTTTCATACAAGGCTTCATACCGGGACATCTGAATACTGGAATGGTAGCTTTTGTTATATGCAAACTCAACAAGAGGCAATTAATCCTCCCAGACATCTCTGAAATCAATAACACAGGCCCGCAACCTATCCTCAAGTGTCTGGATAGTACGTTCTGCCTGTCCGTCGGTCTGAGGTGAAATGCAACACTGAGACTCACCTGTGTCCCTAATCCCTTCTGGAAAACCTCCAGAAGTTAACCGTAAATCGAGCTCATCTATCTGACATCATAATGTAGGAACTCCGTGCAGTCTCACAATCTTCCTGCTATATAATCTAGCATAATCCTCAGCCGAGTAAGTGGTCCTGACCGGAAGACCATGGGCTGGTTTCGTCAGCCTGTTTACTATGACCCTCAGGGAGTCGCACTTCCTCTGAGTACGATGCAACCCTATAACAAAATCCAAATTACTCACCTCACATTTCTAAGTCGGGATCTCAATCGCCTGAAGTAGCCCACTGGGCTTCTGGTGTTCAACCTTGAACTGCTACTAATTCGGACACTAAGCAACAACCTCTGATACGTCCCTCTTCAGGCCATCTTACCAATACATACATCTGAGGTCATAATACATCTTAGTCGACCCCGGATGAATAGAGTAACGAGCACTGTGTGCCTTCCTTAAAACTTACTGACAAGTCCTACAGCATCGGCACACACAAGCTAACCTCATATCACAGCACCCTATCTGGTGCTACTCAAACAAGCTCTTCTTCTCTCATAGAGCCATAACTCGATCCCGTACTAACATTGAATCCTCATATTGTCGCCCCTTCACCTCCTCGACGAAGGGAGACTCAGCAACCTCTCGGATCCAAACTCTATTAACATCGGAAACAAATAATCGAACCCCTCGGCTCTGTAGCTGATGAATCTCATGGACCACGTCCTGTCTATCTGGCTGTCCATCTGACAGACTACCCATAGATCTACGACTAAGAGCATCTGTAACCATATCGGCTTTCCCCGGGTGGTATAGGATATCAATATCACAATCCTTGAGTAACTCTAACCACCGTCTCTGTCGCAAATTCAGTTGCCTCTGTCTGAAGATATACCGGAGGCTCTTGTGGTCTGCACAAATATCCACATGAAATCTATATAAGTAATGCCTCCAAATCTTCAAGGCATGATTAACTGTCGCCAACTCTAAACCGTGAGTAGCGTAATTCCTTTCATGCTCCTGTAACCGCCGGGAAACATAGGCTCTAACCCTATCATGTTGCTTCAGCACACAACCTAGCCCAACACCCAAAGTGTTACAATAATAACCTAACCCTCTAGTCCCTCAGGAGGGGTTAGAACTGTAGTCGTGGTCAACTTATCTTCCAATAACTGGAAGTCTTTCTCATACTTGCGAAATATTCGAGCATCATTAATCTCAATTGTGGTTCCTGTTTCTAATTCTCTGTTGCAACCAGACTTGGTCGCTATACTTAGATTCAATTCCTTCACTTGTCTTATGGCTAAGACTTCCTGCAAATCGCACTTATAGGGGGGAGATTTCTTTGATCTCGTCAAGTAGTAATCTTATTATTCTCTTCCAGTTCATAGAGCTTATAGTCAGGTGTTCAATCCCAATTCATGGTATTACATAATCCAATGGCTTGCCAAGATTTCTTATCGTTCGAATGTCTACTCGTCTTACCTTTTATTTTCATTTCAAGTTGCCATGGGGTCTCTTACATCCCCGTATCTTTCCTACTACATTTCTCGTCAGTGCAGATCTTGCCACCTTTCCTCGAAGTGTTCTTACTGCCCATTATTCACTAATGGTCTTTACACTAGTCTGGGGTAATCATATCTGGTGCAACTTACATAACCATAGTTGCATTCTCTTTTATCATTCTGGACATAACCCTTCCTTATGCTTATTATTAGCAAAAAAATATATTTCTATCTTGATTCATGATCATACAGTTTCATTCATGCGTACTATCTGCATTTATATCCTTACGACACCTTTTCAACCATTTCCTAGTGTCTTCCTCAATTACCCTAACCCAATACCTTTTTCCAAGGTTATTGTAACCTATTGCATAACGAGGCCGGGGACTTTACCAGTCCCATATCTATGGCTTAAATAATATGGGTATGCATAACCCTCAATAATATGTAAAACCATCATGTTACGCGGGGGAGAGAGCTTATCTCCCTTTAATAATCTTAATCATCAAGTGTCACCTTATAATCGTATAGATTCTCAAATCCCACCAATGATGTCTTCGGTTTTCCGCAGGCAGCACTCGTACTTATCTTATTCTTGTCTTGCGCATTTTCCTGAAATCATTCGGGAAATCGTGGCCCTGACCGCCACACTAGACAACTACAAGCACCTCCAAAGGCACTAAACATAAAATCCTTCAATGATCGTACGTTCTTATCTCCGTCTCTTAGCTTTCAAATTTACGTACTACATACTTCCAACATTAATTTATTTACTTCAACTGAACAAGTCACATAGACTTACTAAAATCAAGTCTGCCAATTGTATATCATCACCGGGCAATACTTATGTACCCGCTCAGCTACAACCCAAATACCCACTGGTGTAGCTACCTCGAAAGGTCATTATGGACTGCGGCTCTATTCCTTTACGCTTGGTTGCTCTCTTTCTTACTGGTCGTACTCTTTCCGTACTTCCGAACTTATTCTAGCATACGTACATAACCTTCATACTGATTCTGGCCTCCAATCTTTGGGGTTACCATATTAAACAATATAAGGCCATTTCCGGCTCTCACGACCTGGTTCCGATGGAATGCATCCACGAACCCGTAAAACAATTAACTAGACTTGGGCCTTACACCATCGTGACCCTGTCACGTAGCGGGACTTCTACCAATTGATCCCACTCCATTTCAGGCTATGGGGCGACCCGTAATAGGTCCTCAACCCGACCCACCGTCGCACTTAACTCTTACCCTTAGTCTGAATTAAATTTTATTGCCTGAGAAGGCCTTATATACCTAAGGTCTCGTCGGTTATCAATATTCTTAGGCTCGCAATTTCCATGCTCCAAGCCTACCTTATCAGTCCCCCCGTAAACAGGTACAATAACTTCTCATAATACCATAACCATGTTGTCTTGATCACAACAACCATTTCTTACTCCACACGGATCTCATCTGTACAATCCTCTTAAGCATACCACGTAGCTTACTCTATAACATAGGCTTCCATTAAGTCTTTTAACATGACTTCTTAAGGGTTCATTACCTTCTAATTATCTCAAATTAGCACGTGAAACTTTGAGGAGAACTCATTAAACTGATTTATACCTTCCTGGTATCTATTAGTCCTTACCAATTCTTGGTAATCTATAATCATTCAAGGCAACACGCATCTGACCCTCATACATAAATCTGTATAGTTGTACGTCATTATACCAACTATATAACAAGTATTACCAACCTGGATACGCAATCCACAAAATCCTTCCTGGTTCACTGCTGCCTTTCTCATAACTACAATCAACATAACTCTTTAGGGAGAGACGACCCTAACCACACAGCTCTATCGCACGATCTCAGAGTGAGAAGAATGGAAACCAATCCTAAATGTCTCGCACTCACGTTATAGATGTGGTGCACAACACACCGATAACCAAGACTCTACTAGACACGTCAGACACTTTCCGAGGACTAATCGCTCGATACCACTTTTGTCACGACCGACCCTGCCCGCGATCGCGCCTCTACACGGCACCCTTATGTATACATCAGAGAATAGCAGCGAAACATACATAAACTCATAAGTTCTAGACAATAAATATCAGCAGGCTAGCCGATAAGGCCACCTTTCGAAAATATACATAAACCAAAAAACAACAGTTACATCTCGCTTTTTTTTCATTTACAACCCAATCCACAAGATATGACTACAGACCTCTAAGAATAACAACTGTGATGGGACACGGCCCCGCCATACCCCTGAATGTACAACAACCGACAATACCAGGGATCTGAACCAAAGATAAGCCTCCGGAGTAATGGAGCTTCAACGGTGAACAGTGATCCTAAGAGTGAGGATCAACAACTCAGATAACTCTACTGCAGATGTAACGCAGCCTCTCCGGGCGAGGTCGATAACAAAGTACCAAGTATGTGAAACTGAAAGTACTGTAATGAAATCATAATAGTCTAAAATAAATATGGGGACATATATGATAACCACATTAACAGTAGATTGTGCCTTACTAACAATGAGAGTAAACAAGAGTATACTTTACTGCATAAAATAGGAGGCACATGATCAAATTAGGGCCACCCGTCCGTAGTATCATTAAGCAATCCTACTCCTGGGACTATTTCACCCGCATAGGTCCTGTGGACCCGCAATGAGGTCATCCGCCTCGCATGGGACTATATAACACTTTTGTCATGACCCGAGCCCGCGACTGGTGCCCTACCTGGGCACCCTCACAGGTATACATCAGAGAATAGCAGCGGAACATACATAAACTCATAAGTGCTAGACAGTAAATATCAGCAGGCTAGCCGATAAGGTCACCTTCCGAAAATATACATAAACCAAAAAACAACAGTTACATCTCCCTTTTTTTTTCATTTACAACTCAATCCACAAGATATGACTACAGACCTCTAAGAATAACAACTGTGACGGGACAAGGCCCCGCCATACCCCTGAATGTACAACAACCGACAATACCAGGGATCTGAACCAAAGATAAGCCTCCGGAGTAATAGAGCTTCTCAACAGCTGAACAGTGATCCTAAGAGTGAGGATCAGCAACCTGTATAACTCTACCTGCAGATGAACGCACTTCAAGGAGGTCAAGATAACAGTACCAAGTATGTGAAACTGAAAGTACTGTAATGAAATCATAATAGTCTAAAATAAAGTTGGGGACATGTATGATAACCACATTAGCAGTACATTGTGTCTTACTAACAATGAAAGTAAACAAGAGTATACTTTACTGCATAAAAATAGGAGGCTCAGGATCAAATTAGGGCCACCCGCCCGTAGTATCATTAAGAAATCCTACTCCTGGAACTATTTCACCCGCATAGGTCCTGTGGACCCGCAATGAGGTCATCCGCCTCGCATGAGACTATTTCACCCGCATAGGACTATTTCACCCGCATAGGCCCGGTGGACCTGCAATGAGTACAAACGCCGCACTCGCATCATGGAATAAGTAGTAACCCGGGGGTTTACCCCGCAAGAATAACATAACACTAGCACAACCGGCTATCATACTTAACATAAACACCACCGACTTATCATACCTAACATAAGCACCACCGTCTTATCATACATAATATAAGCACCACCGACTTATCATAATTATCATAAGCAAGTTGAGAAATCCCCTAACTTCATATTAGCCTTAATTATCAAGCACTCTCATTTTATTTAACGTAAGACACTAACATGTCATTAAAAATCCGGAAATTTAACCCAAAGTACTCCGTACTTCTGTTCCTTTAAAAAGAACCTTTTTATATAAGAACCCCAAGATACTATCACCCGTAGTATCAAGGCATGTCTATTTTTCAAATCAAGTTACTACACTTTTAGAAATTCATTTCAAGGCTTTAAAACCAAGTAACTTCTACTTTCACAACCTAGGCAACTCGTGCCTATAAATCAAGTGGACATTCTCTTAACTTTCCATAAAGCCGTTATAACTAACTTCCCATAAAGCCGTTATAACTCTTTATGTTTTAGACAATTACATTCTTTTTATAACCAAGAGACTTATACTTTAAAAAACCAAGTATCATATATTTTCAAATACTTCAAGTCTCTTAACTTTAGGAATCAAGTTTCTTAATTTTAGAATAGTTCAAGTAATCAATACTTTCCAAATCAAGTATCCTATACATTTTCAAGTCAAGAAATCTTTGTTTACCTTATTAGAATAAACCATTCTTCTTACTTTCCATAAAGTTATTATAACCAACTTTATGCTTTTGAAACCAAGGCATTTCTATCCTTTAAAAACAAGTGAGTTAATTCTCTAACTCAACCAACTTAGTCATTCTTAAAACAAGTCAAGGATATCAAATGAAACTAAATTCATTTAAATCTCGTACGTCTACCATACTATACATTTATAACTACTCATGCTCAAGAGATAAGAAAGTTCTCACATACCTATCCGGCTCAATCCACTTGCCAAGTTGAATACGCCTCACGTAGAATGTCAACCTATAATGACCATAATACGTCCATCAACTACTAGCTTTCAACGTAGAATATTCCTAAGTATAAGGACTCTTAATTCTACAAAAAATCGGACAGCACTTCCTTTGTTTCTACGTATGTTTTCACCTTTTTCAAGGCCCGAAAATCAATAACCAAATGCCACATTTAAGGCTCAACAATTCAGCAATTCAAAGGGGATTACACGACTAACATGACGTGTAAAATTCTGCCCCACAATTAATGTAAAATTGTCCAACAACTTAAGCCATTCTCGGCTACCATCAATATCAACAACAATGTCAATTTCCGTTCAATTCCCTTTTAATCCAAGTTGTTATTCCAAATTGTTGTATATATAATAACAATTACATCAACTATAAATCCTTTCTTCCTTAACATGCGACGATTGTATCTAACAATTAAATTGAATACTAACTTAATGGCTAATATGTCCAATTCCGGTTTTCAACATGTCGACATGATCCGAATCTTTTCAAACTTCAATATATATACCACATGCTCATTTAACAACTACTAAACATGTAATCTTCAATCACATTAAGAAGATGAATATCTTTACCTCAATGAGCCCTAATAATATTCAAGCGTAAAAGTCGATCCTTAGCAACTTTTAGCTCCTCTTCTTATGTTCCAAGAACTCCTTAGAAGCTCGTAACCAACTTCTCTTCAATTTCTAACTTCAAAGTTGAAAAATACCTTAGGTTTTCACCTTGCGACTAACGTGAAAACGTAGTTTTTCCGGGATCTTTCTATTGAGATATCCTTAGAATACCTTTAGGACCCTTGGTTTAAGTATTGTGATTTATGATCAACAATTGTAAAATTTTGTGTGGGAAAATGAGGCATTGCCGAGAGCTTCATAGAGCTAGCTCAAAGTTTTTCTTTAATTTTTCTGAGTGTTGAATGAACTAGTCTTGCACTAGTAGTAGTAATATATAAGGAGACAATGGCTAGGATTAAAACATATGGATGGCTAAGATGAGGTCAATTATATCAAGCTCACTTTTTCCTTTGACTTGGTCCATTTTATCAAGCCAATTTGGCTAGTCTTTAAGGATTATTTTCGACCAAGGATGACCATGTGGAGGGTGACACGTGTCGCCCTCCCATTGGTCCATAACATTTTGTTTCCCGAAATTTTCATAATTGGTCAAAATATCGAAAACACCGTGGATCCCACAAAAACGTATAATCTCTCGGGTGGCCCCACGTATCCAACTCTGAAAAAAAAAATCCATCATTCCGATAAACTCTTAAAAGTCTTAAATAACAATTTGAGAATCCAATTCTCCTTAACGAACAATTTTTCTTCCCGGGGTTCGAAAGATTTTCCTTAGAATTTACAACTCTTTCTTTCGTTCAAATTTTTAAGTCTTGTGTTCTCCCGTCTATTCTCATATACATGTCCTAAAATTTCGGGTGTAACATTTATTCAACTATAGCATATTCAAATCTCCCCTTTCGGATTTTGATTCGAAATCATATAAGTGATGATAACTAGTGATTAGTTAATTACCAAGCAATCAAAACAACTATTGAATAAATCTTAACTATATGAAGAAGAAACCAAATTAATGCATTAAGTCATGAATAAGAGTTTCAAGTGATTCAATAGGAAAAGCCCTAACAAAGTAATTAGCTTCTAGTCATAGTCACGCTAAGAACTAATACAATCTCCAACATGAACTGAAATAATACCAAAGAAAAGAGAAAGAAAATACTTAGAACTAGCCTCCAAGAGTTGTGTTGTGGATTATTTACAAGATGGAAGATGATGTCCCTCTAGGTCAGGGTTTTTAGGGATTATATAGCTAGGAAAAGTTGTCCTCTTGGGCCCTGAAAACGTGTCAAATTTGGCCCAGGAACTCAAAAATCCCGCGTCGGCGCCGCGGCCCCGCATGTTGGCGCCACGGTGCCGAAACTCCTGCGACAAATCCAACTTTCAGCATTTCAAGCGCCTGAGGCGTTAATCTGCCAGTTTTTCGGTTCGGTGTCCTATTTTCGTCCGGACTTCGTCTGATTTCTTCTATACTTTCCGGGACTTCTTAGACTTCATTTCTTGGCCTTTTTTAGTGTGCAATTACACCTCAAATAAGATCATTTCCTCTTCTTTTCGTCATTTCTCCATTTTTTACCGCTGTGACTCAAAAGAAAGAAAAACGACTCTAATACTATACTAAACACAAACGAAATGAGTAAAATACTAACTAAAAATGACTCAAAAAGTGTATACAAAATACACCTAACAAATACCCTCAAACTTAACCTTTGCTCGCCCTCGAGCAAAGATCAAAACAGAAACAAAAACAAAACAAACGAAGACTCTATGAAATGGATCAAGTAGCTATAGCAATGCTTCTTCAAAATTATGGATGAAATATGGGATAATATGTTAGAACATATATAGCATGAATAATCAGAAATCTAGAATTTCAAGTTAGATATTTCGCAAATTCACTTAGATCATGGTCAATGGAAATACAAACACCTAACTTATGTATGTCAATTTCATTCCATCTTTCTCAAAATGCTATAGACATGTTTACTTGTTATTCTCTACTAATCGTAGACATACATATTAAAGATCATCAGGACTTTCAAGGGTTGTAATGTAGGCTTAGGCAGGGGTAGGTAAAAGTAGGCATTTAGGCTCAATTACGTACCATAAGCATTTTTTTCATTCAACTCCTTTCCTTCTTTTTTGATTTTCTTTTTAATCTCATACCTATTTTTCCCTTCTTTTCTTTTGAGTGAATGAGATACATTATGAATAACAGGCACCCCCAAACTTAGGCTTTTGCATATTCTTCATTGGGGTGCATCAATTTTTTACTCTCTTCTTGTTTCTTTTTCAACACTTTTCATCCCAAGTGTTTTTAATTGTAACTTATGGCACAAACAGGGGATAATAGGGTGTCAAAGAAAGATCTTATTTTTAGGCTCAAAGGGTTGACTAGTGATACAATTTATGTCAGGATAGGTAATGAATGGTCAGAAGGGCTATCAAAGAAATGTCTGAATCATCTCCCTAAACATGTACATCTTAACTATTTCGCCTCAAATAACAAGCAAACAGATTTTCTAGACATTTTTCAACCGTTCTTTCCATAACTGACACACATAAGCTAAGCACAAGTATCCCAAAGAATTAGATGTTATAAATTTTTAGCATATCTAACTTAAGCACATAGATTGCCGCTTTTAATTCCATTATATTATCCCACTTTATCCACTCAATATCTTTAGCAACTACAACATGCTTGATCCATAATATATATATATATATATATATATATATATATATATATATATATATATATGACTCAAAAACACACAAAACAACACAAAGACAAATCAAAAAGACTCAAAACAATAAAACAAAATAAGACACCCCCCAAACTTAATCGACACATTGTCCCTAATGTGTGAAGACTAGAAAATTAAAGATACAACTTACTGACATAACACATCAGTCAAAACGGAGGTATGGGAGGAATTTCTGGGAATTGCACAGTTTTGGGACTTTCTGAATTTCTGGCGTCGCGGCCCTGCATGTTGGCGCCGC
Organism: Przewalskia tangutica; assembly: GCA_029844215.1. Taxonomy (NCBI): domain Eukaryota; kingdom Viridiplantae; phylum Streptophyta; class Magnoliopsida; order Solanales; family Solanaceae; genus Przewalskia; species Przewalskia tangutica. The sequence goes on along the minus strand of CM056725.1, from coordinate 17,367,731 downwards.
GGCGCTGCTGCCAATTTTTCCACTTTCAGCGTTTCTGTCCCTTTTTCCTCAGAGTTAGCTTCCAGTCCACCTGTCATCCAACAACACAAGACACGAACCCAAGACAGTGAGACTGTTCAAGACAAAATAAAACAAACTAAAAACAGAAAATCAAACTAACATAATTAAAAACTTTGGGTTGCCTCCCAAGTAGCGTTGTCTTTAACGTCTTGTAGCCGGACGCAGTTAACCTTTACTTGTGCCCGGTGGATCCTTCTGCGAACTGCTTGTCGTCACGCCCCGAACCCCGGACCCACGACTGGTGCCCTACCTGGGCACCCTTCTATTCATACAACACAATAAACCGCGGAAGATAAATAACACCCATTTTTTTTCTTAATCATAGATACAAACAACCATCAAAATATCGATCACCAGATAGATACCATAGGATAGAAATTGGTAATTGAACACTAATCCTTGAGGACGATATTCGGTCTTACCCAGACTATATTACTTGTCACGATACGTGCACTTGCGTTAAGCGTGTGGATAAATCGCTAACAGTCGCCCTCTCATTGGTCCAAAATATTGTCATCCTCCAAAATCTCAATAATTGATCAAAATATCGAAAATCTTGTGGGCCCCACAAAATCGTAAAATTTTCCGGGTGGGCTCCACATGACAAAATCCGAAAATAAAATTCCATAATTCTAATAAATTCCAAAAGTCAAATACCAAATTTGAGAACCAAATTCCTATTAATAAACATTTTTCCTTCACGAGGCTCGGAAGATTTTCCGGAATTTTCATTCTTTCCAAAATTGAAATCTCAGTTTCTCACGTACGTTCTTATTTCACACTGTTGGAAATATGGGGTGTAACATCCTTCCTCCCTTAGAAACATTCGTCTCGAATGTTCATACTAGGTTCAGTCTAAACAGATCTCGGTATAGCCTCCTTAGCCTACACCCAACAAAACCAAATATGCCACATATGGCCCTAATACATCGCACATGCATATACATCAATCACAAGTCAAACGAGGAATCAAATCTAGGGTGTATATCACCACTATTAACTCTCATTCATGGCTTAAAAGGATTCTCTTTTCACACTTTCATTATTCATGACTATAAATACTTCAATTCTTTTAACACTTGTTCGCTCCTTTTCTTACTTGTCGTACTCTTCTCGCACTTCCAATCTGTTTCTAGTATATTTACATAATTTCAAATACTGTTTCTGCTTCCCAATCCTTGGAGTTACTACATACAACAATTTAAGGTCGTTTTCGGCTCTCACGACCCGGTTCTGGTGGAACGTGTCCACAAACTCGTACAACGATTAACTACACTTGGGCCTTGCACCCTCGTGACCCTATCACATAGCGGGACCACCTCCAACTGACCTCACTCCAATTCGATCTACGGGTTGACCCGTAATCAGCCCACAACCGGACCCATTGTCGCACTTAATTCTCATTCTTGGTCTGAAATAAATCTTACTACCCGAGAAGGCCTTGTACATCTAAGGTCTCCACGATTATCAACATTCTAAGACTCACAATATTTCCATGTCCCCAGCTTACATTATTAGTCCCTACATACAAGAAATGTAGCTTCTCAAAATGTTAAAATCTTGTCGTCTTAATCACAACAATTCTATTTACTACATACCATTATTATCCACACAATCACTTAAGCGTACAACACAGCTTAATCTAACAACATGGTATGTCCTTAAGTCAATTGAACCTGATCTTTTAAGAGTCTATCACAATCTTAGTCAGTTCATTACCTTCTGACTATTCCAAATCAGTACATATATAAAGCCTAGGTGTGGATTCAATAACCGTTTCACACCTACCAAGTATTTATTAAGGCTTAACCAACTCATGGTAATTCATAATCATGCTAGGCAACACACATGGCTCCAAATAACTACGATCGTACAGATATACATCATCATAATACCATCTATACGATAATTTTCACCAACCTAGGTACGCAATCCATATAATCCTTTCTGGGCCACTATTGCCTTTCTCATAGCTGCAACCACAATAATACGTTAGGGAGAGACTACCCTAACAACACAACTCCATCACACGATCTCAGAGTGAGAAGAAGGGAAACCAATCCTAAATGTACTATAGCCTCCTATTTATAGATATGGTGCACAACACACCGATAAACAAGACTCTACTATACACGGTCTGTAGACATTCCGAGGACTAACTGCTCTGATACCACTCTGTCACATCCCAAACCACGGGCCCGCGATTCATACAACACAATAAACCGCAGAAGATAAATAACACTATTTTTTTTCTTAATTAAAGGAAAAGCCGATAAGGCTGCCATAATATAAGTCACCCGAAAGGGTCTACACTGTTCAACAATGTAAATACAACTCTAGTCAGTTCAGCCCACATATGAATACAGACCTCTAAGATTTTGGACAAATACTATGACGGGATAAGGCCCCGCCGTACCTCTGAATATACCTAGCCATAATTACAAGCTCCGAAACATTGGAGCTATCCCATAAAGTTGAACAAGGATCCTAAGCTCGCGGATCCACAACTGAGTACCTAGACCTGCGGACATGAACGCAGCCCCCCGAAGGGGGTCAGTACAATATGTACCAAGTATGGAACGGAAATAAAGTACAGTATTAAAATCATAGATGTACACAAGAATGACATGGGCAAGTATGAAAATCAAATATCAGATCATACCGTGTCATATAACAATCAGAGCCAACTGTACCTTGTTTCACTGTACTACTGTAACACCGTACCACTGTATCACTGAACTACTGTAGATGAGATTATAACAGGTCCAACGAATAACCAGAGACAAGTATAATATACAACCATCATCAGATAAGCTTGCCCGTGGAATTTCAACATCACTGTCGGTATGTAACAAGTATAATAATCAAATACCAGTACACTGTGCCTTTTTAAAAGTAGAGTAATAAGAGTAAACTTTACATGCTTTAAAATAGGAAGCTTATGATCAATCTAGGGCCACCCGCCCGTAGTATCATTATGCAATCCTACTCCTGGGACTATTTCACCCGCAAGGGTCTTGTGGACCCGCATAGGACAATTTGCCCCGCATAGGACTATTTCACCCGCTTAGGCCCTACGGACCCGCAATGAGCATATACGCAATACTCGCATCGTGGAGAGCAAATCCACGGATATGTATAATGTCTTGGGGTTTTACCCCGCAATTATACTTATAACACTAGCACTAATGGCTATCATGAACAACATATACAAGTTAAGTAATCTTTAACTCTCATTAGACAAAATGAATGCACCATCTTTTTAAACAACCAAGGAAATACCATGCCTTCCTTTTAAAACAAACAAGACAATACCATGCCTTCCTTTCTAAAATAACCAAGACAATACCATGCCTTCCTTTCTAAAATAACCAAGACAATACCATGCCTTCTTTTTAAAACAAACAAGACAATATCATGTCTTCCTTTCTAAAATAACCAAGACACTAACAAGTCTTTCATTTTATAACACCAAGGCACTATCACACCTTGCATCACTAAGGATTAAAGTCCATTACAACAATGTACGTGAGCCGAACATTCACTTTATAAACTAAATTTCCATTTTAGAAAAGCCCAAGTACTACATGTATCACTAGGAAGTAAAATCCAATACATGTATCATTTTGAAACCATCATCAAGACACTTATCATAACAAGTATCTTTCTAAGACATGGTTTGGCAAATCAAGGCAATAGGCATCACGTATTACTTTAAAACATCTTTGAAAATCAAAGTGCCGCATAACATGTACTATATTAAAGACTTAATCATGGACATTCTTACATGATTTCCTTACAACATTTTAAACCCTCTCTTGACCTTCCACGAACCTTGTTATAACAAACTTCCCACAAAGCTGTTATAACACTTTAATTTTTTAGAAAACTAAATCACTACCACATCTTTCCTTTTAATACAACCACGGCACTATCATGTCATGTAATGGATTTAAACACAAAGTACTATGTACGCCTATTCTTTATAAATGAATCGTTTCATGCAATATTTAGGGAGTTGAACCCAAAATCACTTTCACTATTAATGTCACGACCCGAACCCGGGCCCGTGACTGGTGCCTTACCCGGGCACCCAAGTAGACATACATCAGAGTAACCAGCGGAAAATAAAACAAGACATGAAACAATATGAAGTGAGAAACAGTTTACCTGAGAAAAGTTGCATTTCGGCATATATATATATATATAAACTTGAACCCGAACAATTACATCCCTTTTACAAACTCTGCCCACAACAGTACTACAGACCTCTACGAATATTACAACAATGACGGGACAGGGCCCCGCCATACCCCTGAATGTAAGTACCTACAACGACAGGGGACTATACCACAGATAAGCCTCCGGAGAAACAGAGCTTCCCAAAACGCTGAACTGTGACCCTATGAGCGAAGATCAACAACTGGTGTACCTCTACCTGCTGCATGAACGCAGCCCCCCGAAGGAGGTTAGTACAACAGGTACCAAGTATGGCGAAAATCGTAAATGAAATCATAATAGTCTATATAAAACAGAAGACATATATGATAACCAATTTACGATACACAATATGTAAGCAGTCATGTCAAGTCAGGGACTCACGCCCTTAAAGTCATTACTCAAATATAACCATGGGTCTCATGCCCACAATATCAATCATGCCCGTGGAATTCCTTCCTCACCGCTGATCCATGATATAAAAGCACCAAGGAATACACATGAACACCAGGTCCCACATGTGTCATAATAAAACTGTACGGGGTAAGTACGAAGGCATAGCCGACTACTAAAACCCACTGTACCAACAATGCTATAAAACTGTATCACGAGGTCTTTCTACACAGCGCCACATGATCGAAGCTGGCCACTCGCCCTCAGTATTAATGTGCGCGTCAAATCCTGGAACTTACCGCAGCTCCGCATAGGCCACCTAGGCCCGCATGAGGTATTCCCCGCATCGAGGGTAGCTACTCCTCGGAATCGTCCTGGACTCTCGTAGTCCGCATGGCCACATAGACCGCATGGCCACATAGACCGCACACTAACCTGGAACTCTCGTAGCTCCGCATAGGTCCCCTGGACCCGCATGAGGTATTCTCGAATCATAGTCACACAGACCGCATGAGGTATACCTCGCATCGGGGGGCAGCTTAACCCCCGGTATAACATGTCAAGAGGTGAGTGGTACAATACTAACATAACGGCTTATCGTTAAACAACATAAGCACAACAAGGGAAACCCCTTTACACAAACATCACAAGACACTAACACACGTAGCATCCTAACATGTTTACTTATCAAACCAACAAGAAAGTATTACAAGGCTATCACAAACCAACCTAGTCAAGTTGTTCACACAAGGTACTTTCTATTTTATGTCAACAAGTTCGGGTTTTTATCCCCAAAGTACTTCATACATTAACTTTTAAAAAGATCAGTTTCTTTCACAAGAGTCACACGATACCCGTAGTATCAAAATAGAGTGACTATCTTTTTAAGTAAACCAAGACAATTTCCCTACCTTCTTTTTTAACCAACTTAAGACAAAAGCATGCCTTCCTTTTTAAACGAAAACACTTCAAATTTTCAAGTCTTTGTCTTTTATAAATCAAGTCCTTACTTTGAAATTTTTAAGAAAATCAAAACTTGTTTATTAATGATCTTATTAAGGCAGCCATGATCTAGGAAATGTAATACAATTTTGTCTTATCTTAGCTTCTATGCAGATGGAGGTTTCTACTGGTTTTAATAATACTTGATTAGTCATTACATTTTCCTTTATTAGCGCTGCAGTGGTTTGTTCGATACTTATTCTCATTTCCGAAATTAATACACGGCTTTCATAAACAATTAAGTGAACCGTCCCTTTTATCTCTCTTAAGTCGTTATACCTAACTTCCCATAAAGCTAGTATAACTCTTAAGCTTTTTTTTAAAACCAAGTATTACTCTTCTTTCAAAAACGATTCTTAATTCTTTTGAAATACTTCAAGATTCTTATTATTTAAAACTCAAGTCAAAAGACATCGAAGTAAGATCACGTTCAGTTAACACACGTACGTCTACCGTACTATATATATTCTTTTAAAATATCATGCTCAAGACGATAGGAAGAATCGCATACCTCCTCGACGAAATCCACCTGCCAAGTCGAATATGTCGCGCGCAGAGTATCAATTTATAATAGTCAAATACGTCTATCAACGTCTAGACTACTCTGTAGAATATTCTAAGCAGAAGGTTCTTATTTCTACAGAAATTTGGGCAGCACTTCCTTACCCGTCAAACTACTCAAGTCTACTGTAAATACAGTCCTATGTAATTACAGTTCAATTCTCTTCTTTTATACCATCCTTCTATATCTTATACTCAATTCTAAACTTCTACAATATGTAATCTCCAATTACAATAGAAGGACAAGATATTTACCTCGATAAGCCCAAAATTATCCAAGATTAAAGTCGATCCTGAGCAAGGTTTAGCTCCTAATCTGTACGCTCCAAGAAACCCTTTGAAGTTCTAAACAACTTCTACTTAATACTTCAACCAACTATGAAGATTTTCCTAGGGCTTCGTTTTGTGACTAAAGGATATAAAGTAGCATTTCCGGGCTTTTTTGTATAGAGGTAACTTAGGAATACTACAAGGTATTGGGCCAAGGTATTTTGGAATAGTAACAATACTTGGAGAATATTTTTCTACCAAGGGGGTGGGGGTGTGTCTCGGCGAGAACACAAGGAGGGGGGGGGAGAGTGTTGGACGAGAGCTACTAAAATGGAGGGAGGGATTTTGCCTTGAAATTTCTCAAGTGTGGATGAAGAATAAGTCTTGAACTTAAGGGGTATTTATAGGCCAATCAATGGTCAAGATCAAAGCAAGTGGAGGGTGAAGATTTGGACAAGTGTTGTGTGGGTCCCACCTTATCTATCTACTCCACAAATATCTACAAAACATTGACCAAATGTTTTAGGGCTTTAAAATGAAAAAAATGTGTCATCTTTTTCGTCCACCAATCCGTCCACTTGAGGGTGACACGTGTCGCCCTCTCGTTGGTCCAAAATATTTCATCTCTCGGAAAAATCCAAAATAAATAAATTCTTGAAAACGTAAAATTCTCTTACAAGGTTCGGAAAATTTTCCGTCGGAAAAACAAATCTTTTTCTTTGATGTGCACAATTTCGTCCTTAACAATAATTCGGGCTTACAAAATTGTACGTACGTCCTCACATACCTACTCTGGAAATACGGGGTATAACATTCTCCCCTCCTTAGAAACATTCGTCCCGAATGTTCCTTCCCAAGACAGATAACGATAAAGTTCCTCATAACTTAAACAGTTTTCAAATGCCACACATGGCCACAATACAACACGCGCAAATACTTAAATCCAAGTCCACAAGGAATCACCTCTAGCATCAAAAAAAGCTCCCACCCAAGGTCTAAAAGATATTCCCTTCGCACCTTTGCTTCACAAAAGTAATGATCACTTCTATTCTCTTACTCGTCGTACCCTCCTCGTACACTCGAACACTTCCTAAATAAACTTACCACCTTTCTGTTATTGCTTCAGTTTCCAAAATCTCGGGGTTACTATCTCCAACTTGGTCATCATTAACCGGGAACACTCTGGATGGATCTCCGATACTTTTCCGAATATAGCAACATGAAAGACCGGACGTACTGCTTCCTACGTCGGACGACAAAGATAACTTATAGGCAACCTGGCCTATTCTCAAAAATGATCTGAAAACGCTCAAAGTACCTCGGGCTAAGTTTCCCCTGCTTTCCAAATCTCGTCACGCCCTTCCGGGGTGGTACCTTCAAGAAAACCCACCGTCAACCTGAACTCCAAGTGTCGACGCCGATTATCCGCACGACTTTTGTTGACTCTGAGCTGCCAATAACCTCTCCTGGATAAGCTTCACCCTATCCACATCCTGCTGAATCAAGTACGGACCAACTATCTGAACCTTGCCAACATCGAACCAATCGACCGGCAACCTACACTACCGCCCATACAAGGCTTCATAAGGTGACATCCGAATACTGAAATGGTAGCTATTATAATACTCACTCAACAAGAGTCGAATAATCCTTACAGCTGCCTCTGGACAAAAAACAAAAACACCGGCCCGAGGGTGAATGCAATACTGAGACTCACCTGAGTTCCTAACCCCGCCTGGTAAAACTTCCAGAAAAAGAAATAGCCGTAACCTGGGCTCCACTGCTTGTCATAAGGTGAAAGTAGGCACCCCGTGCAGCCTTACAACCTTCCCGATATATAACATCTCGCATAACCCTCTGCCGAGTAAACGGTCCTGACTGAAAGACAAGATGGGCTGACCTCATCGGCCCGACTACTGGTCGAACGCATCCACGAACTCTTACGATGGTTAACTAAACTTGGGCCTAAAACCCTCGTGACCCTATCACAAAGCGGGACCACTACAATTTTTCCTTACTTCAAACCGGGCTGCGGGTTGACCCGCAATCTGGCCTCAACCCGACCAATTTATCGCGCCAAGCTCTTGTTTCCCGATCCGGAACAATCTCACCATCGAGTCACGAAAACCTAGTGGTCTTCTTAGCTCAACTGTCCTCTTTCATTTCACACTACTCAGGGACTTATCACACAAACATTTCTCACGTATAATATGCACTCCGATAAGGGTCAAACATAAAAATAAATATTTTACTCACGATGGCCTCGCCTCTAAGGTCTCCATGGTTATTTGTATTCTATGGCTCAAAATTTTCTCGTCCCCAGACTTACCCTTTTCAACTACCCATGTTTTCTAATCACAACTTACACAATGCTAACCGAACATAGCACTCCACATAAGAATCACCTCCCGCAACGGCTATACCGAGGTGGGGGTGGACTCCTCTGGCTAACACCCCTTCCTCTCCGACCTACTGAATCCGCAACTGACTTGGTAGGCTAAGTCATCCCACCTGTATCCCTCCTCCTAGGACATTCTCTCTCACGTACGGCGGCCGTTGGTAAAACAAGATTAGTAAAAAGACGACATTTCTGGATGACGTCTACCACATAGTGAACACCGAGGAAAATCGAACGGATGGCTAGAACCTATGCAAATCGTGAACGAAACCCCGGAGTTCGACCAACTCCTAAATACCCAACGCCCCAAGTGCGCGGAGGACCATTCAGACTTGGCGGAGGCGCATAACGATCTGCTGGCCGGTAAGGTCCGCCTCGAAAGTTACCAAAGGACCTGCATTCGGCCTCTCGCTGATCTTGGTTAATCCGCCGGTCTACGTTCCTTAGTTCACGCTGCGTAAGCTTTGTGCACGGCAATGTCCACATCTAACTGAAGAGCTACTCTTGTACAACTCTCTGCTAGATAATCGTCATGCCCTGTGACATATCGGTGCACTCTATCCTCCATGTCTGCTACTAACGCGGGGACATAACGAGCCAATAAGTCAAACTCTATATTGTATTCCCGAACCGTCCGCCCGTTCTGCCTCAACCTCATAAATCTATCTGCCCGAGCTCCCCTCATCTGCGAGGGAAAGAAGTGTGTAAGAAATGCCTCTGAGGTCTTGATCACTTTCATGATCCGCTGCAACTGTCGAATAAACTCCCGATGATCTTCCTCAGTCCTCAATCCATAAGACTCGGGTGGACTGCAACTCAAGAAGTCCCGAAGTCCCAAAACTATCGGATCTAGGGTGAACTACTGGTACTGCCGGAACCACCGGCTCTCGTCTGTCCTCATCCCTAGCCACAAACCTGGCTAGTAACTGGGCCATCTCCTTGTAACTCATATCCTCTGCTCCCGGCCGTGGGATTAGAGGCTCAGGTATCGTGGTCTCAGTAGCTACTGCTACTTTTCTAAACTCTCCTGGGGCTAGCGGCGTCGCAGAACTCCCCGAATGAAGCGCAGTCTCAGATAATGACTGGGCCCGTGACCTGGTAACCCTCTGTGCTTTACTCGCAGCTCCCTCTGCTGCCTTGCCCTTCTGGGCTCTGGTCGCCTTGCGTAGAAGCATAACGGGTGAAAAGAATACATCAGAGGGAGTCCAACTTATAACACATCTCTAAGGCACGATCTCAGAGTGAGAAGAATGGAAACCAATCCTAAATATCCTATAGCCTCCTGATTATTGGTGTGGTGCACAACACACCGATAATCAAGACTCTACTAGATACGGTTCAGACACTTTCCGAGGATTAATCGCTTCGATACCACTTTTTGTCACGACCAACCTCGCCCGTGATCGTGCCTTACCCGCACCCAAGTAGACATACATCGAGTAACCAATGAAAATAAAACAAGACATGAAACAATATGAAGTGAGAAACATTTACTGAGAAAAGTTGCCTTCGGCATATATATATATATATAAACTTGAACCCAACATTTACATCCTTTACAAACTCGCCACAACAAGATTACATGCATATCTACGAATATTACAACAATGACGGACAGGTTCCGCCATACCCTCGAATGTAAGTACCTACAACGACAGGGACTATACCAATATAAGCCTCCGGAGGAAAGGAGCTTCCAAAACGCTGAAATGTGACCCATGAGCGAGGATCAACAATCGGTGTACCTACTGCGCATGAACGCACTTCAAGGAGGTCAAGACAACAGTACCAAGTATGTGAAATCAAAATATCAGAAATGAAATCATAATAGTCTATATAAAATGTACATATATGATAACCAATTTACGATACACAATATGTAAGCATTCATGTCAAGTCAGGGACTCACGCCCTTAAAGTTATTACTCAAATATAACCATAGGTCTCATGCCCACAATATCAATCATGCCCGTGGAATTCCTTCCTCACTGCCGGCAGTCCATGATATAAAAGCACCAAGGAATACACATGAACACCAGGTCCCACATGTGTCATAATAAAACTGTACGGGGTAAGTACGAAGGCATAGCCGACTACTAAAACCCACAGTACCAACAATGCTATAAAACTGTATCACGAGGTCTTTCTAGACCGCGCCACATGATCGAAGCTGGCCACTCGCCCTCAGTATCAATGTGCGCGTCAAATCCTGGAACTTACCGCAGCTCCGCATAGGCCACCTAGGCCCGCATGAGGTATTCCCCGCATCGAGGGTAGCTACTCCTCGGCATCGCCCCGACTCGTAGTCCGCACGCCACATAGACCGCATGGCCACATAGACCGCACACTAACCTCGAACTCGTAGCTCGCATAGTCCCCGGACCCGCATGAGGTATTCTCGAATCATAGTCACATTGCATCGCATGAGGTATACTCGTGACGGCAGCTTAACCCCCGTATAACATGTCAAGAGGTGAGTGGTACAATACTAACATAACGGCTTATCGTTAAACAACATAAGCACAACAAGGGAAACCCCTTTACACAAACATCACAAGACACTAACACACGTAGCATCCTAACATGTTTACTTATCAAACCAACAAGAAAGTATTACAAGGCTATCACAAACCAACCTAGTCAAGTTATTCACACAAGGTACTTTCTATTTTATGTCAACAAGTTCGGGTTTTTATCCCCAAAGTACTTCATACATTAACTTTTAAAAGATCGCTTTTTCACAAGAGTCACACGATACAGTAGTATCAAAATAGAGTGACTATCTTTTTAAGTAAACCAAGACAATTTCCCTACCTTCTTTTTGAACCAACTTAAGACAAAAGCATGCCTTCCTTTTTAAACGAAAACACTTCAAATTTTCAAGTCTTTGTCTTTTATAAATCAAGTCCTTACTTTGAAATTTTTAAGAAAATCAAAACTTGTTTATTAATGATCTTATTAAGGCAGCCATGATCTAGGAAATGTAATACAATTTTGTCTTATCTTAGCTTCTATGCAGATGGAGGTTTCTACTGGTTTTAATAATACTTGATTAGTCATTACATTTTCCTTTATTAGCGCTGCAGTGGTTTGTTCGATACTTATTCTCATTTCCGAAATTAATACACGGCTTTCATAAACAATTAAGTGAACCGTCCCTTTTATCTCTCTTAAGTCGTTATACCTAACTTCCCATAAAGCTAGTATAACTCTTAAGCTTTTTTTTAAAACCAAGTATTACTCTTCTTTCAAAAACGATTCTTAATTCTTTTGAAATACTTCAAGATTCTTATTATTTAAAACTCAAGTCAAAAGACATCGAAGTAAGACCACGTTCAGTTAACACACGTACGTCTACCGTACTATATATATTCTTTTAAAATATCATGCTCAAGAGGATAGGAAGAATCGCATACCTCCTCGGCGAAATCCACCTGCCAAGTCGAATATGTCGCGCGCAGAGTATCAACCTATAATAGTCAAATATGTCTATCAACGTCTAGACTACTCTGTAGAATATTCTAAGCAGAAGGTTCTTATTTCTACAGAAATTTGGGCAAAGACTTCCTTACCACCAAACTATCAAGTCTCATCAGAATACAAATTCTATGTAATTACAGTTCAATTCTCTTCTTTTATACCATCCTTCTATATCTTATACTCAATTCTAAACTTCTACAATATGTAATCTCCAATTACAATAGAAGGACAAGATATTTACCTCGATAAGCCCAAAATTATCCAAGATTAAAGTCGATCCTGAGCAAGGTTTAGCTCCTAATCTGTACGCTCCAAGAAACCCTTAGAAGTTCTAAACAACTTCTACTTAATACTTCAACCAACTATGAAGATTTTCCTAGGGCTTCGTTTTGTGACTAAAGGATATAAAGTAGCATTTCCGGGCTTTTTTGTATAGAGGTAACTTAGGAATACTATAAGGTATTGGGCCAAGGTATTTTGGAATAGTAACAATACTTGGAGAATATTTTTCTACCAAGGGGGGGGGGGTGTGTCTCGGCGAGAACACAAGGAGGGGGGGGAGAGTGTTGGACGAGAGCTACTAAAAAGGAGGGAGGGATTTTGCCTTGAAATTTCTCAAGTGTGGATGAAGAATAAGTCTTGAACTTAAGGGGTATTTATAGGCCAATCAATGGCCAAGATCAAAGCAAGTGGAGGGTGAAGATTTGGACAAGTGTTGTGTGGGTCCCACCTTATCTATCTACTCCACAAATATCTACAAAACATTGACCAAATGTTTTAGGGCTTTAAAATGAAAAAAACGTGCCATATTTTTCGTCCACCAATCCGTCCACTTGAGGGTGACACGTGTCGCCCTCTCGTTGGTCCAAAATATTTCATCTCTCGGAAAAATCCAAAATAAATAAATTCTTGAAAACGTAAAATTCTCTTACAAGGTTCGGAAAATTTTCCGGCGGAAAAACAAATCTTTTTCGTTGATGTGCACAATTTCGTCCTTAACAATAATTCGGGCTTACAAAATTGTACGTACGTCCTCACATACCTACTCTGGAAATACGGGGTATAACAATTAAAACCAAGTTACTTATCCTTTTAAACTCAAGTAGCTTACACTTTTAAAACCAAGTAACTTATGCCTTTAAATCAAGTCACTTCTTCTTTCAAAACTCAAGTAACTTACTTTTAAATCAAGTAAACTCCCTTTTTCAAAATCAAGTAACTTATACATTTAAATCAAGTTACTTCTACTCTTTTAATTAAGTAACATATACTTTTCAAATCAAGTTACTTATTCTCTTGGAATCAAGTAACATATACTTTTCAAATCAAGTTACTACACCTTTTTAACTTCAACTCAGGGCTTTAAAATCAAGTAACTTCTACTTTCAACATTAAGACAATTATTCCTTTAACTCAAGTAACTCATTCTTTTCAAATAACGTTACTCCTATCTTTTAAAATCAAGTCATGCATTCTCTTTAAACCAAGTAATCTATACTTGTTAAAATAATTCTAGTCTCATGACTTTCAAATAACTCTAGTCTCATAACTTCCAAATAAATCAAGTCTCATAACTTGAAAAATAAAGTCTCAAACTTTAAAGAAATCAAGTCTCATAACTTTAAATCAAATCTCATAACTTTAAAGTACTTCAAATAACTTATACAATTCAGACCAAGTCACTCATACTTTCATAATCAAGACTCATATACTTTCAAAATCAATTTACTTACTTCAATAAATCAAGTCACAAAGACTCACCAATATCAAATCACATAGACTTTCCAAATAATCATGTCAAAAGAAGGAAGAAGTTCACATACCTCGTTGGCGACTAACCCAAATGAAAAGTAGCAATACGCTCCAATGTACTTCAACCTTATCGTCTATTCCACATTCCAAGTAGAATATGCTACACGTAGTACTTCAACCTATAATGACGATAGCACTTCTATCAATATCATACTTACTAGTATAAGACTTGTACCAAATAATGGCCCTCTAATTCTACAAAAATTTGGGCAGCACTTCCTTTGTTTCTACGTACTTTTCCACCTTTTCCAAGGCCCGTATTCATCAACCAACAAGCCACATTTAAGGCGCAACCAACAGTTAGCCAAAGGGGATTACACGCCTAACTGGACGTGTAAAATTCTGTCCCACAATCTATATTAAAACAGTCCATTATTTACCAACATAAAGGGCCATTTTCGGCCAACATACTTTAAATCCAAATCCATTTTCCTTAATTCCTTTTTAATCCAAATCAAGTTCCAACATGTTATATAAGTTATATTAACTGTCAACAACAATATTTCCTTCATTATTTATTTTTTATTTTTTTTTGGTAAATGCAAATATTATTACTAATAATGGAAAGAAAGGTGGCTACAATCAGTCATTGAGGGTTCTCAATCCTCAACGTAATATAAACAAGAAATGAAGAGGGGAGGGGTGGTCACTCAAAAGGTGCCATTACAAGAGGGGATTAAGTCATATAGAACTCTATAAGATGTTGTTTTAATCTTTGCAATGACCACCTCTGCCGGTATGCTTGTGCCTTCAAAGATCAATGTATTTCTTGTCTTCCAAATCTCATAGACCACTATGCAAAAGGCAAGCAAGATAGATTTGGCTCGGATGCCTGTCCCACGGTGGTCTTTCTTGATCCACTTAAGAGAGCTTTCAATAGTTGTCATTTCTCTTCTGATACCCAACCACTCCCTTATGCTCTTCAAATCAAGCGGGTGTAGCGGCAAGTAAAGAAGAGGTGCTCCCTTGTCTCAATAGCACGCTTGCAGAACCCGCAAGACTTATCCTCCAAGTTTAGATAGGAAAGAGTGTCTTTAGTAGCTAACCGCTTTCTGCAAGTGAGCCAAACTGTGAAGGAGAACTTGGGAGGAATGAAGTCTTTCCAAATTTGTGACATCCAAAGCTTTTTATCTTGCGGAATGCGCAAGATATCATACACGAGGCTAGAATCAAATTTTCCGTTGGTACAACACTTTTCCAAGCCGGCAATAGCGTCGCCTTGGCTACCAAAGATAGAAACAAATTTGTCGCGGATCCCACAAACTTTTTTGAATAAGGGGGAGTCCCTAGGACGTACCTCATAATCCCAAAATGATAGGCCTCTCAAATAGTAGCTATTGATCCATTGGACCCATAAGGAATCTGCTTCAGTGTGAGTTTGCCAAATGGTCCGGGATAGCAAGACATGGTTCCATTCTTTGATGTTCATAAGTCCCAAGCCTCCTTCGGATTGGGGCAAACAAATGACATCCCAAGCGACTCTTGGTGGTTTACCTCGCCATAAGAATTGAATGCATGCAGACCGTACCTTGTTGAGGACAGTGGCGGGAATAGGAAGTGCCCGGAACCAAAAACTCTCAACCCCTTGGATGACCGACCTGATAAGTTCCAGCTTACCCGCATAAGATAGCGAGTGATGCCCCCATTTCTGAATGTAATCCGATATTGCACTAGTGAACGGAGCAAACTGATCCACCGAGACTGAAATTGGGGACAAAGGGATCCCCAAGTACCGTACCGGAAAGCTTCCAATGCCGAAACCCACTCTGGACAAAATCAAGTCACGTACTGTTTCATGTACTCCTGATATGTAGACATTGGATTTAGATAGGTTAAGAGTTAACCCTGAGACAGCCTCCAACTCCACAAGACACTCCATAAGAATCCCAACAGAAGATACATCTCCTTTGGCAAAAAGCATGAGATCATCCGCAAATGCAAGGTGAGTAATTCCCAATCTCTTACACTTTGGATAATAGGAGAAAGCACTTGCCGTTGCCTTAAGTTTAAGCATCCTTGAAAGGTATTCTATGCACAAGATAAAGAGCGAAGGGGACATAGGATCACCTTGTCTTAGGCCGCGCTTTCCCTTGAAGTAACCATGTAGCTCCCCGTTGATTGAAAGAGAGAAACAAGTTGAGCTAACACATTCCATAATCCATCTTACAAATCTGTCCGAAAATTTTAGACCTCTTAGTACCGATTCAAGGAAGCTCCAAGAGACCGTATCAAATGCTTTCCGAAGATCCACCATAAGCATACACCTTGGTGAGACTCTATCTCTATTGAAACCTCTCACAAGCTCTTGTGCAACAAAGACATTATCCATCATGTTTCTTCCTTTCACAAAAGCCCCTTGAGATTTGTCAACAAGAGTAGGAAGAACCCTTGTCATTCTGTTTGCTAAAATCTTCGTTATGATCTTGTAGACCACATTAGTCAATCCAATAGGCCTAAAATCATTTACCTTGGGATCCCGATCAGTCTTGGGCAGGAGGGTAATGATGGTATGGTTCACCTGCTTCAAAAGAACTCCGGATGAGAAGAACTCTTGAACACTTCTTACTACGTCTTGCCCCACATCTCTCCATCTATCCTTGAAGAAGGCAGCCGAAAAACCATCCGGGCCAGGTGCCTTGTCGTTGCCTATATCGGTAAGGGCTTCCCAAATCTCCTTTGGGGAGATAAAATGCAAAAGTTGTAATCCATCCTCCTCACTTAGCCGGGCGAGTTGAACACCGGGATCAAAGTTGGTAGTGGATCTGGATGTGCCTAAAAGGTCTTTGTAAAATTCCACAAGCAATTCTCTAACTTCCCTGTGAGATGTTGTGATAGAACCATTGGCCTTGACAAGGTAGTTGATTGAGTTCCTGACATTACTCCTCTTGATCAAGCTGTGGAAGTATTTGGAGCATCTATCACTTCCAAGCAAGTGTTTCTGCCTCGACTTTTGCCTTATGAAATGTCTCTCGGCCTCCAGTAAGGTGTTTACTTTTTCTCTTGTGGACTTAACCTTGGATTTTAGCTCTTCATCAAAGGGATCTTCCATATGCGCATTGATAGCCTCCTTAAACTCAATGTTTGCCCCATTTTCTCTTTGTTCAATGCTTCCAAAATCACTTATGTTCAATACCCGCAATGGTTGCTTCAAGGCTTTCAATTTAGAGGCCAGAACGAATTGAGCAGTTCCCAATATGTCTTGTCTCCAGCATGAAGTCAATATGTTGTCGAAGGCTGGATGAGATAGCCACATATTCATGAACTTGAAAGGTCGTTTCCCAACATTATAGGATGCAATAACCGTAGCTATCACGGGACAGTGGTCCGAGACAGGTTCCATAGGCAAGTAATTGGCCGTGCAATCAAGGGTCAAATCACTCCAATGTTGATTCATCATCACTCTATCAAGCTTAGAACAAATCGTACCATTCGTCCAAGTGTAGAAGGAACCGGAAGAAGGGGTGTCTTCTAGTCCATGAGCATTCCTGAATTCTCCAAGATCCCTAAGTGCATAAGGCGTGAGAGGAGGACCCCCCGCCTTATCATGTGGGTAGCAATAAGTGTTGAAATCTCCCATAATCATCCAAGGCTTAACAATGCCAATGCCCAAGTGAGTAAGGTGATGCCAAAGCTTCCTTCTATCCGGGATGCTATAAACCGGGTACACAAATGTGGCAAGGAAGGACACTTGTGTTATATTACATCTTGCCTGGACATGGATATGCTGAGAATCCATTCCAAGCACTTCACAACAAACTCTGGAGGGATCCCAAAGTAAAAGCATTCTTCCACCATCAATGAAATCTAAGTTTGAGCAAAGATTCCAAGCTTTGAATCTTTGAGTAGAAAAAGATTTCGTCCTTGCCCGAGAGAATTTAGTTTCCAATAGACAAACCATTGCCACATCATGCTGTTTTGTGAGGCTACACACAAGAGCTTGCGTGGCTGCCCTATCCCTTTGTCCGCAAAGACCACGGACATTCCAACAAAGTACTTTCATTAGGAAACAAATGAGGTTTTATTAGCACCTCCGCGCTTTGCTTTGTCGCTTTTCCTTACCAACGCTTTCGTAGTTTTTCTTTGAGATTACTTCCTTCCATCCTCTTCTTTGTTGTTGGAAGCCATAACATGTGTCTCATCCAAGCTATGTACCCCGCGTTCAAAATTTATGCACTTTGATGCAAGATTAGAATCCTCCGAAGAATTCTTGTAGGTTCCCCTATCCAATGAAGGTTGCGGGTTTATTGGCACTTCAGAATCAGGCTGCCTTGTCTCCTTTCTCATCCTATCATGTTGCGCAATGCCAGTATGTGGTAGAAGCCTTGATGCCCCTACTTGAGGATCCCGCAAGCTTGATGATCCATGTTGACCCAAAACCGGAGGAACCGCAGCATGCGTAGCATTCCCCATACTTCCGGGAACAAGAGGTGGTGTGTGTTCACTGTCTTCAGTATCCATCAAGTTATCATCAACAGCGGGATGTTGAGAAGGTGGTGGATAAGAGGTAGGAAGGTTGGTTCCACCCGTAGTTCTGTTGGCAATCGGACAAGTAGAACCACCCTCTTTGCTAGGGGGTACCACTGGATTGCGTTTATTAGAAGCTTCTTCAGTGTTCGCATCATCCCTCAGCTTTCTACACTTCAAGTGATTGTGTCCAAAAGCCGCACAATGATAGCAAAAGTCCGGATAGTTTTCATAGTTCACCCTTTGAGTATACCTTCTATTGTCGGGTAGCCTGACAACAAATTCCTTTACCGGTTCTTTGCTAACATCAACTTCAACTAATACTCTTGCATAGTTCATTTTTGACCTTTCCTTAGTAAATTGGTCGTGTATAGGTTTTCCTACACGTGAAGCAATCTTGCTAAGGCCCGTTGCACTCCAAATAGAGAGGGGAATGTCAGGGAAGGTGACCCAAATTGGAATGTCCATGAATAAATCATCAGTTATTAGAACTCCCTTATCAATAGGCTTAAGCATCATAGTTTTCCCGTAGACCATATAAGGGCCACCGTGGAGTACATTTGTGCGCTCTTCCTCCGTCATGAATTTGAAGACAGTCCAACCTTTGCCATATGGTATAATACGGCACTTCACTCCCCATCCCTTCACAATGGTATTCAATGCCTCTCTTCCCGGGAAAGGACCCGTGAAGCAACCTATAAGGCAATATCCCCATGTTTCAATGAATGGAACTTCGTCCTCAACTTCTATTTCAATTTCCTCTCCTTGTTGTTCAATGAATTGTAACTTCATACCCTTTGCTTCAAGCCTAGTACCCGCAAAGACTCCAGCATAAGTCTTCTTAGGGGGTAGGGGACCTTTGCCATGATTCTGGGGTATAGTTTTATGTGTTGTACTAACAGGTGGAGTTTCATGTTGTTCTGGAGATGTATTTGTGGGTAAGTCATTAGAAGGTATTTCTGGAGGTATAGACAGAGGAGGATGGGTAGGTGGAAAAGAACTAGGGCCCGCAATAGGTGAGAGGATTCGCGTGCCATTAGGGAGGGTAGGGAATGTGTTATGGGTTTCAGAAAGAATAGATGGTAGGGGGGATAGAAGTGGTGAGGTATTAGGAATTTCAGGAAGTAATGAAGAGGTATTGGATGAGAGAGGGTTGTTGTTATTGACTTTTCCCGTGCCCAAGGTAGAATTAAAGGCAAAGGGGTTGTTGCGGGTTCTGGGATGGGTTCCACTAAGAAAACTTGCTAAAGTAGGGAAGGATTCATTGTCGACACTTAAAGAATTCAGAGGTTGTTGTCCCATAAAGTTAGAAGGCTCATTGATTCCCACGGCATTTGATTCTGTCACATTGGCTCCCGCGTCATTAATGTTCATAGATGTTATACCCCGTAGTTCCAGGGTATATATGTGAGGATGTTCGTACGAGAATACGACAAAAATTTTGTAAAGAAAGGAAGATGTGATTTTGTTTTACGGAAAAGTTTCCGGTTTTTGTAAAGGAAAAAAGTTCGTTAATGGAAATTGGATTCCCAGATTTGGTATTTGGACTTCTTGGATTATATTAAAATTTTGGGATTTTATTTTCAGAAATGGTCACGTGGGGCCCACGGGAGAAATTTACGGTTTTGTGGGGCCCACTTTATTTTTGAGATTTTCGGTATTTTTGATATTTTCGGAAGACGAAATATTTTGGACGTGTAAGGGGGCGACAGGTGTCACCCCCCTTGAGTGGCCATGTGGGCCGAATTGGAGGGACAAATGGCTAGCTACTTGTCCCCTTGGCCGAATGGCCATGACACTTGGAAGCCTAAATCGTTGGCCATGTGGTGTGGTGGGACCCACACACACATGGTCCAATCTTGACCACCCACTTGACTTGATCATGACCCTTGATTGTTCTATAAATACCTCTTGATAGCAAGACATAATTTCATCCCACACTTGAAAGCTTCCAAAGCAAATACTCCCTCCCTTTAGCCTTGTTTTTCGTCCCTCCCCCCTCTTGTGTAGAAATACCTTGTGTATTGTAGTATAATCCCAAATACCTTAGCCTAGTATCCCTAGTAGTATTCCAAAGTTATTTCAATACTAGGAGCCCGGAAATACTACTTTATTCCAATAGCCGCAAAACGAAACCCTAGAAAAATCTTCATAACTTGGTTGAAGTGTTTAGAGAAGTTGTTTAGAAACTTCTAAGGGTCGCTTGGAGCGGGTTGGAGCGTAAGGAATTGGAGCTAAACGTTGCCCAGGATCGACTTATAATGTTGGATAATTTTGGGTTTATCGAGGTAATGATCTATGTCCCCCTATTGTAATTGGATATTACATGTTGTAGTAGTTATACTTGAGTATATTATATTGGAAGGATGATTATAAAGGATTGAATCAGATTTACATTGGTACTTGCATGCAGAGACTCGTAGTATTATTGTGAAGTAATTGAACACGTCCGGTTAGACGTGTAATCCTCGAGAGTTGGCCCGTAGCGGCCTTGATAGGAGGAGATTTATGTGATAAGCGGGAGGTCGCCGAATTTTACGTAGAATAAAGGAATCGTATTTAGAATATTCTACGAAGAGATCTAGAAGTTGATAGACGTTTATGGCGATATAGGTGGAAGTACTACGAGTAGCGTATTCTACTTGGGGTGGAAAAGGCTAGTGCGTTGTAGTACTTGGAGCATTTTGCTAATTGTCGATAATCGTCGCGAGGTATGTGAACCTCTTCCTATCTTTTCTAGCATGATTGTTTGTGAACTATGTAGTGCGGTAGACGCATACGTGCTAAGTGAATAAATTGGTTTAAAACATAAGGTGTTATAATAGCTTTATGGGAAGTTAGTTATAACGACTTTATGTAGGTAAAAGAATGATTTATTGATTTTAGAAAGATAAGAGACTTGATCTTGAAAGATAAGAGACTTGACTTATAAATGACTTGATAGGAAATATTAAGGACTTGGTTCAGGTTAAACAACAGAAACCGCTTTTATGAGAAATGGGTAATTGGTTTTTTTAAAGGAATTGAAGAGTCTTGATTTAAAAGAAAGACATGGTTTTGTCTTAAATTGGTTTAAAACATAAAGTGTTATAACAGCTTTATGGAAAGTTAGTTATAACGACTTTATGAAAGCAAAAGAATGGTTTTATCATTGGTTTTAAAATGGTAACTTGATTTAAGTATAGGTTACTTGTTTTGAAAAGAGTAAGTATTTGAGTTTTAAAGAGTATACTTGATGTTGTTTTAAAAGAAAGGCACTTGGTTTAAAAAGTATAGAGTACTTGATTTTAAAAGTCTTGTAAGGGTTTTTACGAAAGTAAAGTAATTTGGTTTGAAAAGGAAATGTGTTTTTGATACTACGAGTATTGGTATCTTTTACGTAAAAAGAGGTCTTTTTGAAAGAATGAAAGGGGGTATTATTTTTTTTGGGTTTGAAACCCGTATTGTTGACATAAAATGAAAGTACCTTGAGTTGTGTGTAACTTGCCTATGTTTGCGTGTGATAGCCTTGTTGTGCCAGTATTGTATTTTTATACCACCGCGTCTCGATGGAGGCGTTGATTTGTTATGATCTTACTGACGCGTCTGCAGCGACGGAGGATTCCACTGCACGCCCCGCTGATAGCGTAATTCCATGGACGAGCTCTCCATGAGGTTTTACCGATTCGCCTTGGTATCCGTGGTTGGCTTTGATTTGCCCCATCTCGTGGCTGATTCGGCCTCGTACCGGTAGTTAGCCTTCGTGACTTGCCTGCTCGGTTTAGTGACGGTCTCGTGACACGACCTTGGTACTGGTAGTTGGCCAGATTGCCCTGCTTCGCCTTCGTGGTTTGGTTGTTTAGTATTGTTAGTACGGCCTTGGTATCTAGTATTTGGCTTTCGTACTTGCCGGTCGATTGATGACGCGCTTTGGTATCCGGTAGTTAGCCTTCGCATTGCCTCAGACGGTTGTTATGACACAGTGGGACCTAGTGTTCATGTGTACTTCTTGGTGTGATTATATCATGATCGCCGATGAGGAAGGTATTCCACGCATACGATTGATGTTGTGGGCGAGACCCATAATTATATTTGAGTAATGACTTTGAGCGTGAGTCCACGACTTGACGCGGATCGCTACATATTATGTAATCGTAGTTTGGTTATCATATATGTCTCTGCTTTATATAGACTACTATGATTTCATTTACGATTTTCAATTTCACATACTTGGTACTGTCAGATCGACCTCCTTCGGGGCCGCTCATGCCGCAGTAGGGTACATCGGTTGTGGATCCTCGCCATAGGATCACGATTCAAAGATTTGGGAAGCTCCGCTTTCTCCGAGGCTTATCTTTGGTATAGTCCGTCGGTGTAGTTACTTGTACATTCGAGGGTATGGCGGGCCCCGTCCGTCATAGTTATGGTTACATTCTTAGAGGTCCGTAGTAATGCCAAGTGTGGCTTGTAAAAGGATTTAACTGTTCAGGTTGATATATATATGTATACATTCAGGAAGGTGACCGTTTTGGTTAGCCTGTTTCATACTTTATGTCTTGTCTCATGTTTTAGTTTTTATTTCCGCTGATTTTTTTCTCTGATGTTGTATCACTAGGGTGCCCGGGGTAAGGCACCAGTCACGGGCCCGGGATCGTGTCGTGACAATAGAGTACCTAGGTTCCTTTGAAATAGAAGTCACTTCGTTTCTCACAATTGACATTGGTCTTTGCATAACATTAATATTCATTGACTCATGGACATCCGCCTCACACGTCTTGGTATTCTGCCCATAGTAAAGACCCGTTATTGAAGAAGGCTCCTTGGTACCCGCAGCATTAAATTGCGACGCCTCGGCTCCCGCGACATTAATGTCAGACTCCTTAGATATCTCTTCGTACCTACCAATTTTCCTTGCTCTTTGCATAACGTTATTATTCATTAACCCATGGACTTCCGCCTCACACGCCTTGGCATTCTGATCAGTGTATAGTCCCGTAATTGAAGAAGGCACCTTGGAACCCGAAGCATTAAATTGTGACGCCTCGGCTCCCGCGACATTAATGTTAGACTCCTTGGATATCTCTTCGTACCTACCAATTTGCCTTGGTCTTTGCATAACGTTATTATTCATTAACCCATGGACTTCCGCCTCACACGCCTTGGCATTCTGATCAGTGTATAGTCCCGTAATTGAAGAAGGCACCTTGGAACCCGAAGCATTAAATTGTGACGCCTCGGCTCCCGCGACATTAATGTTAGACTCCTTGGGGATAGAGATCTCTTCATTCCTACCAACTGATCTTGATTTCTGCATAATGGGAATATTCGTAGACTCATGAACTCCCGCCTGACCCGCCTTGCCCTTCTGACCCATGCCCCGACCCGAAATAGGAGGAGGCACTTCGTTTCCCGCGGCATTAAAGTGTGAACCCGCGACAGGCTTCTTGGAAATAGGAGTTTCTTCAATGCTAATAACTGAAATTGATTCTTGCAAGACGGGATTAGTCTTAGCCCCATGGACCCCCGCCTGACCCGCCCTGAACTTCTGACCCGCACCTTGACCCGGTTTTGACCCGAGTATGCCATCACGCCTAGTTTCATCAATTGCGATACCTGGCCCAGATTTATCCCCTTTTCCGGCAAGTCTGAGTAAATTACCAGGTAGTGTGGGGGTACTAGTGATGCCATGGCTGCCCTGTTCTTCCGCAATGTTCCCGTTGTCTTGTAGTTGGCCCGTGATAGGATCGACCACCCTAGTAACATAAGGGGTGTCAATGGCTATCGGTAAAATCCTTTGCTTGCCGGGAGTTTCAAGAGGGTTGTTCCCCTGAGGCGTATGGTCAGTGACATAGCCTTCAACAGTGGTCACATTAGGTGGAGTCATGTGACAAGTGTTATTAACAACAAAATGGTCAACAATTCCAATGGCCAATAACAACCAACTCTCGGCCTCAACATCAAAATGTGGTCCAACCCATTTCTAATATTCATTCTTTATAGCACAAGGTCATCTTACATATATCCATAATATGTAATATCTAATTACATTGAGAGAAAGATGATCATTACCTCAATATAGCCCAAAATAATCCAAGTTTAAAGTCGATCCTTAGCATGTTTAGCTCCTTTTATTTACGTTCCAATCCACAATATACAACCATTAGAAGTTCATAACCAACTTCTCTTAAAGTTCCAACACAAAAGTCCAAGAACACCTTAGGTTTTCAAGGTGTGACTAACGGAACAACATAGTATTTCCGGGGTTTAAGGGGTTGTTTATGCTTAGTATACTACTAGGGATCTTAGGTTTGAGTATGGGGATTTAACAACAAATATTGCAGAATATTTGGTCTCCAAATAACCCCTTGGTCGAGAGCTCTTTATCAAGAGAAGAGACTTGGAAATTTTTCTAAGTGTTGGAGTTGTCTTGCACTCCCTCTATGTATATAATAAAGCACTACATGTAGTGAGATGAGGACAAGTGTAGGGACAAGTGGATGTGGGACCCATGTCCACTTGTCATACTTCAACAAATATCTAAGGTCAAGTAGTCAACCAAGACAAGTGGGGGTGACACGTGTCGATGAGGGCAGAAACAGAGGTTCCAGAGACGAAAAGTCGGCACCCCGGACGAAGGACAGGGCGGCGCCGTGGCGCCACTCTATCAGCAAAATCAGCGCCACAGCGCCCAAAAATCTGACGAGTCGCAGGAGTTTCGACGCCACGGCGCCGGTCTCAGGGCCGTGGCGCCGACGCGGATTTTCAGCCAAATCCGAATGGGAATGGTCCAAGACCAAGAGGGAAAAGTTGGGAACGTTTTTGGAGGATATAAAAAGGCCTTAGGGCAGATTTTTGAAGGGTTCCACAATCCCTAACTCTACACAACACATAGTTCTTGAAAGCTTCAAGATTGGAGGCTTGTTCTTGAGTAATTCTTTTTCTTACTTTAATTATTTTTCAGTTTATGTAGGATAATCTTTTAGTTCTTAGCATGTCTATGGCTAGGAGCTAAACTTTAATTAGGGCTTTCCATTCGAATCACTTGAACCTTGTTTTATGACTTAATGCATGGTTTTGGTTTCTTCTTTATATAGTTGAGATTTATTGAATAATTGTTCTGATTGTTTGGTAATTAATTGATCACTAATTATCATCACATATATGATTTCTAATCGAGTTATGAAATGGGAGATTGTGAATATGCTATAGTTGAATAAACATAGGTTAAAATCGTGGACGAAAGTACCCTGATACTTGTGTAGTTTGATAGGTTATTGTTCTTAATCCTCCTTTGTGGTAAATCTTATCATCGAAAGATAGAAGGGTTCTGCATCGGAGTTGAGTGTTTATATATCCTAACCGGAATATAAAACGGCTTAGTTAACCTGCTATCTCAATATAGAAGAAGAACCTTTATCATTGCATTAAAAATTAAAGCGAGCGGATAGTTGAAGAGATTAGAAGCCCTATTTCCACCATATCTGATTTAAGTAAAGCAATGTAGTTAACTTTTATAATTATTTAGTAGTCATAGATACAAACAACCATCAAAATATCGATCACCAGATAGATACCATAGGATAGAAATTGGAAATTGAACATTAATCCCTGAGGATGATATTCGGTCTTACCCAGACTATATTACTTGTCACGATATGTGAACTTGCGTTAAGCGTGTGGATAAATCACTAACAACTTTTTGGCGCCATTGCCGGGGATTGGCGTAGTTCAATATCAATCTATCTATTCTTAATTTCTAATTTGGTTTTTATTTTCTTTTATTTATTTTATTTGTGGAACCGTGCGTCGTGATCCGTTTGTTGATTTTGATCTATTTCAGGTATCTAGTTTATGCGAAGAAGAAGAAGAGCAGATACACTTGTTCCCTTCAACCCTGAGATCGAGAAGACTTGCAAGCAGAATCGGCGAAAAAAAAGAATCTTAGATTTAATAGCCATGGGGGATCGACAGAATAATAATAAGATGAATGAAGAGATGGGTGATCACCAACCCAACCAAAGAATACCCCAAGGGTTGCAGAATGATGAAGAGGAAAGAGTTCAGGTCTAGGCAGAAAGGAGTTTGGCAGACTATGTGCTACCAAGACTGAATGGAGCACAAACATGCATAAGGCTCCCAGCAATAGGAGCGAACAATTTTGAAATAAAGTCGGCGATCCTGAGCATGGTGCAGCATATGGTTCAATTTGGAGGGTTACCATCTGAAGACCCATATATGCACATTGCAAATTTCTTGGAACTGTATGCAACGTTCAAATATAATGATGTTACTGATGACGACATCCGGTTGAGGCTTTTTTCCTTCTCACTCAGGGATAGAGCAAAGGTTTGGTTGAATTCTCTACCTACAGATTCTATATTTACATGGCAGGATCTAGCACAGAAGTTCCTGGCAAAGTTCTTTCCACCTTCTAAAGCAGCCAAGCTGAGAGGAGAGCTGAACAATTTCTACCAGACTGATGGGGAGTCACTCTATGAGGCTTGGGAGAGATTTAAAGATCTGCAGAGAAAGTGTCTGCATCATAGCATTGAACTGTGGAATTTGGTTCATATTTTCTACAATGGGATAAGTGGGACAACAAGAACCATCATTGATGCAGCTGCAGGTGGAACCTTCATGAATAAGACAACACATGAAGCCCATGATTTACTAGAAGACATGGCCACTAATAACTATGTGTCATATGATAGAGGGGTAAGTGGAAGGAGAGCGATAGGAGTTCATGAGATCGATGTTATTACAACGTTAAATGCACAGGTTGCTCTCTTGACCAAGCAACTTCAGCAGAACACAGTGTCAGTGAATGCAGTTCAGATACCAATGAATTGTGAGATTTGTGGGGGTCCTCGTACTTTTGATAGGTGTCCATCAGCAGACCCCAACACCGTCCTTATTGAGCAAGAAGAATGTCAGGCAGTAGGAAATTACCAGAGGCCCCAGAACAACCCTTATTCAAACACTTATAATCTGGGGTGGAGGAATCACTCAAGCTTCTCATGGAGGGGTGATTAGGGGCAGCAGAATCAATACATAGGCCAATACTAAAATCAGCAACCATTTAATCAGGCCTCATCTTCACAACAGTTGAGTGCACATTGCCCACAAGAAAAGCCAGATGAATTGTGAGCAACCTTGTTGACACTTAAAAATTCACAGACCCAGTTCATGGCAGAGACAAGGTCATCCATAAGGAACTTGGAAACCCAAGTTGGACAGCTGGCAAAAATGGCAAATAACAGGCCACGGGGCACTCTTCCCAGTAATACAGAGATAAATCCCAGAGAGCAGTGTCAGGAAGTACAGTTGAGAAGTGGGAAGCAATTAGAACCAGTTGCTCCTGAATCTGCAGTGGGGACTGAAAAGGAAGCTGAGATTGAGAAGGAGGGGGTTACTGATGACCGCCCTATTTTAGAGGAGACTCCACCAGTTCAAGTAAGGGAGTACACAGATAAGATCCCCTATCCTCAGAGGCTTCAGAGAAAGACCCAAGATAAGAAATTCTCAAAGTTCCTAGAGGTTTTCAGGAAATTGCATATCAATATCCCCTTCATTGAAGCGTTGGAACAATCGTCTACCTACTTCAAATTTATGAAGGAGATCCTTGGAAAGAAGAGAAAACTAGTGGAATATAAGACCATAGCACTAACTGAAGAGTGTAGTGCCATTTTGCAGAAGAAGCTGCCCCCAAAGTTGAAAGATCTGGGGAGTTTCACCTTACCTTGCACGATAGGGAATGTGACTTGCAACAGGGCATTATGTGATCTAGGGGCTAGCATAAACTTGTTACCCCTATCTGTATTCAAGAAGCTGGGATTGGGAGTGATCAGGCCAATTACAGTGAATCTATAGCTAGCGGACAGATCAGTGGTGCATCATTTAGGCATCATTGAAGACGTGCTCATCAAAGTGGGGAAGTTCTTCTTCCCAGCAGACTTTCTCATCCTCGACATGGAGGAAGACGATAAAATTCCCATTATTTTGGGACGGCCATTCCTCGCCACTGGGAGAGCATTGATTGATATGGAAAAGGGCGAGCTAAAACTGAGAGTTGAGGACGAGGAGATGATATTTAAAGTATTTAAACCCTCCATTGAATCCTCAGTCATAAGCAAATGTCTAGCAGTCAGCACAGCTGACACATCATTTGAGCCAACACAAGCCAAGACCAAGGAGGCATCACAAAGAGTAAGTATTTCTAAACATCCTCCTGAGAAAAAAAGAAAAATACAAATAGAAGGCTAAAAAGAAGATGATCATGAAATGTATAGGCTGTGGGATTAAATTACCCCAGGATTCTTGATAAGGAACTTGCGTCCGGCTACAAGACGTTAAAGACAGCGCTACTTGGGAGGCTACCCAAGGTTTTAAATTTATGCATTTTTAGCTTAGTTAGAACAGTCTCACGTCTGGTATTGTTGTTGATGTTGTGATACTAGGTACAAGGACAAAAACGTGGAGCACAAAACGAAAAGGGGGAAAAAGAGTGCAGCGCCACGGCGCCCAATCTTAGGGTCGTGGCGCCGAAAAATCAGAAGAGCAGCAGAAATTTGGGCGCCACAGCGCCAATCTTAGGGCTGTGGCGCTGAAAGTCCAAAGAGTTTCGGAAGTTTGGGTGCCATGGCGCCGAATTTCGGGGCCATGGCGTTGAGAGTTCATACAGTTGCGGAAGTTTAGGCGCCACGGCGCCAATCTCAGGGTCATGGCACCGCGACGGAAATTTTGAAAAAAAAATAAAAGCCTCAAGTCGAATTGCCTTCTCCCACACAAAACCCAAAACACCTAAACTCTCCAAAACCCACGAAATTAACTTCTCCCACTCAAATCTTCCATAAACCACACCCAATCTCAACCAAACTCCTTCAATTTCTTGCACCCATAACCATTATAAACAACAATCCTCATTCCATTGCTTCATTCCATCACTAGGAACAAGAAAAGTTGTGAAGAACACTTTCCAAGGTAACATTCATAATTTTTCTTGAAATTTCAAAGCAATTAAGAGAGGTAATTCATAAGCTTGGGGTGTGAAATTTATTGTTGGGTATTGTGTTGTGTGTGGGAGATTGTTGTTGGCCAGTTGTTGTGGAGTGTTGTACTCGTGATTGGGGTGTAGTTGGAGGTTGAATTGTATTGTTGTGTTTGTAATGCTATGTTGATTGTGTGATTGAGAGTTGTTGGGCAACCTCACAAAAACAAAAGAAACGCTTCCCAAATTTCTCAAGAATGTCTGCCAGAAAAAAAAGAGCTTCCGCATCCACCTCCGTTCCACAATATGATACCACTAGGTTCGGTAGTAAAAAGGAAGAACACGGATATAACAAGCTTAGTACTAGAATCTTGATACCTGAGAGAGGAATAGTGTACCAAAGGGAGCCATTTGAGGATGGCGATATCTATGAGCCGATTCGGGCAACGATAGAGGCAAATGGGTAGAAGAGATTCGTCAATCCGGAGAAAATAGTACTGCAGAACACTATCATGATGAAAGAATTCTATGCCAATTATCCAAAACAGACAGATGGTAGATGTTTTGTGAGAGGGCAGTATGTGCCTGTGACGGCTGAGGTAGTGAACGAAATATTGAGGACAGTAGGTGCTGAAGAACGAGGCTATAACCGAAACCATTTCACAGGTTGGTCTAGAGATGGCAGCCACATCGATTGGGATATCGTCGCAGCTACATTATGCTACCCAGGGGCTGAATATGAGATTGCACGAAATGGAGCAAGGGATCGAGCGGATATCATTCAACAAAGCGATCGAGGGTTGGTTGTACTGCCGTCGTTCACTTTGATTCCATCGACGCACTTCACCAGAGTGCTGGCAGATAGAATAAAAATGGTGTATGGAATCATGACGGGGAAGACGATTGACGTAGGAAAAGAGATAGTGCAGAGCATTAGAGAAATTAGCAGGTTGACCACTACAGGTGGGTTGGGACATGGATATCTCATTTGCACTTTATGTGCTAGACATGGAGTCCCAACCTTAGTTACTGATACATATGAGAAGGTTCAATCTCCTGTGACATATGGGGTAGTGCACGCATTCCCAGAGCCAGTCCCCCCAGCAGAAGCTAGGAGGAGAGGAGCTCCAGCTCCAGCAGCAGCAGAGGCTGTCATAGATGAGGACGATCCTGAGACAGAGGCTCAGTATGAAGCAGGCAGCAGCCATCAGCAACCCTTAGAATTGGAACCTCCAGTGCCTATGATGGAGCAATTGCTCATAAACTAGCGGATGATGATACAAAGCCTGAACACATTGATACAAGGTCAGCAGGATATAAGGCAGGATCAACAATAGTTGTACCAAAGAGTTGACGACTTGAGCTCCAGGTTAAATCAGTGGACCATGCATTACCCGCCGCCACCACCACCATCTTAAACCACAAGTCTGTAAGTTATCTCGTCTTTCTTTTATTTTTGAGTCTTGACACACATTAGGGACAATGTGTGATTTAAGTTTGGGGGGTTCTTAGTTTATTTTTGTTCTTAGTTTATTTTTTAGTCTAATTTTTTTTTTATGATCATGCATGTTGTAGTTACTTGAAACGCCTAATAAAGTAAACTGGGATAATGTAATGGAATTAGAAGTAGAAAATCTGAACGCTTAAGTTAGGTATGCCAAGAATTCTTGAAATCAAATTATTTGGGGTATCTTTCTTGATTTATGCATTTGTTAATGATTAAGCCTATCAGTCTGCTCACTTGTTATTTGAGGTGAAATAGTTAGGATAAACATGTTAGGGATATGACTCAGGCATTTCTTTGTTAGCTCTTTCTTACCATTCATTGTCTATCCCTGACATTAAAATTGTATCCCTAGTCAGCCCCTTTGAACCAAAAATAAGATCTTTCTTTGACACCCTATAATTCCATAATTGTGCCGTAAGTGGAAAATTAAGATGTTTGGAATGAAAAGTGTTGAAATAGGAAAAAAAGAGAAGTGAAAAAAAAATTGATGCACCCCAATGAAAAAAAAATGCAAAAGCTTAAGTTTGGGGGTGCATGTTATTCACAATGCACCTCATTCTCTCTAAACAAAAAGAGGGGAAAGATATGTACGAGATTAAAGAGGAAATCAAAAGAAAATGGAAGAGTTGAAAGAAAAAGAGCTTATGGTACGTAAGTTGAGCCTAAATGCCTTTTTTTTTACCTACCCTTGCCTAAGCCTACAGTACAACCGTGAAAAGTCCTGAAGATCTCTAGTATGTGTACCCATGATTAATGGAGAATAGCAAGTAAACAGGCCATAGAATTTTGATATTGACATGCATAGGTTAAGTGTTCTTACGTCCATTGAGAATGATTGAATTGAATTTGCGAAATATCTGACTTAAGAGTTTTAGAATGCTAAAAAACCATGATATATGTTCCTGCATACTATCTTACTAACCTTCATGCTTTTCTGGTGGCAATTGTGCAGCAGATTGATCAGTGTCTTTGGGTCTTTTTATTTTCTTTTCTTTCGTGTCTTTGTCTCTATTTCTGATCTTTACTCGAGGGCGAGCAAAGGTTAAGTTTGGGGGTGTTTGTCAGGTGTATTTTATATACACCTTTTGAGTCATTTTTAGTTAGTCTTTGGCCCATTTTTGTACAAATACGTGGCATGTTAGTATAGATTTTCTTTCTTTTGAGTCACAGTGGTTTAAAATGGGACATTGGCGAAAGGAAGCAAAAAGAGGGCAGAAACAGAGGCTCCACAGCCAAAAGAGACGAAAAGTCGGCACCCCGGACGAAGAACAGGGCGGCGTCGTGGCGCCACTCTAACAGCGAAAGCAGCGCCACGGCACCCAAAAATCGGACGAGTCGCAGGAATTTCGGCGCCACAGCGCCGGTCTCAGGGCCATGGCGCCAACGCGGATTTTCAGCTAAATCTGAATGGTAATGGGCCAAGAACAAGAGGGAAAAGTTGGGAACGTTTTTGGAGGATATAAAAAGGTCTTAGGCCAGATTTTTTAAGGGTTCCACAATCCCTAACTCTACACAACATATAGTTCTTGAAAGCTTCAAGATTTGAGGCTTGTTCTTGAGTAATTCTTTTTCTTACTTTAATTATTTTTCAGTTTATGTTGGATAATCTTTTAGTTCTTAGCATGTCTATGGCTAGGAGCTAAACTTTAATTAGGGCTTTCCATTCGAATCACTTGAACCTCGTTTTATGATTTAATGCATGGTTTTGGTTTCTTCTTTATATAGTTGAGATTTATTCAATAATTGTGTTGATTGCTTGTAATTAATTGATCACTAATTATCATCACATATATGATTTCTAATCGAGATCCGAAATAGGAGATTGTGAATATGCTATAGTTAAAATTGTGGACGAAAGTACCCCGATACTTGTGTAGTTTAATAGGTTATTGTTCTTAATCCTCATTTGTGGTAAATCTTATCATTGAAAGATAGAAGGGTTCTGCATCGGGGTTGAGTGTTTATATATCCTAACCAGAATATAAAACGGCTTATTTAACCTACTATCTCAATATAGAAGAAGAACCTTTATCATTGCATTAAAAATTAAAGCGAGCGGATAGTTGAGGAGATTGGAAGCCCTATTTCCACCATATCTGATTTAAGTAAAGTAATTTAGTTAACTTTTATAATTATTTAGTAGTCATAGATACAAACAACCATCAAAATATCGATCACCAGATAGATACCATAGGATAGAAATTGGTAATTGAACACTAATCCCTGAGGACGATATTCGGTCTTACTCATAATATATTACTTGTCACGATACGTGCACTTGCGTTAAGCGTGTGGATAAATCGCTAACAGTCGCCCTCTCAGTGGTCCAAAATATTTTCATCCTCCAAAATCTCAATAATTGGTCAAAATATCGAAAACCTTGTGGGCCCCACAAAATCGTAAAATTTCCCGGGTGGGCCCCACATGACCAAATTCGAAAATAAAATTCCATAATTTTAATAAATTCCAAAAGTCTCAAATACCAAATTTGAGAACCAAATTCCAATTAATAAACCTTTTTCCTTCACGAGGCTCGGAAGATTTTTCGGAATTTTCATTCTTTCCAAAATTCAAATCTCAGTTTCTCACGTACGTTCTTATTTCACACTGTTGGAAATACGGGGTGTAACATCCTTCCCCCCCTTAGAAACATTCATCTCGAATGTTCATACTAGGTTCAGTCTAAACAGATCTCGGTATAGCCTACTTAGCCTACACCCTACAAAACCAAATATGCCACATATGGCCCTAATACATCGCACATGCATATACATCAATCACAAGTCAAGCGAGGAATCAAATCTAGGGTGTATATCACCACTATTAACTCCCATTCATGGCTTAAAAAGATTCTCTTTTCACACCTTCATTATTCATGACTATAAATACTTCAATTCTTTTAACACTTGTTCGCTCCTTTTATTACTTGTCGTACTCTTCTCGCACTTCCAATCTGTTTCTAGTATATTTAAATAATTTCAAATACTGCTTTTGTTTCCCAATCCTTGGAGTTACTACATCCAACAATTTAAGGTCTTTCGGCTCTCACCACCCGGTTCTAGTGGAACGCGTCCACGAACTCGTACAACGATTAACTAGACTTGGGTCTTGCACCCTCGTGACCCTATCACATAGCGGGACCACCTCCAACTGACCCCACTCTAATTCGGGCTACGGGTTGACCCGTAATCAGCCCACAACCCGACCCATTGTCGCACTTAATTCTCATTCTTGGTCTGAAATAAATCTTACTACCCGAGAAGGCCTTGTACATCTAAGGTCTCCACGGTTATCAACATTCTAAGATTCACAATATTTTCATGTCCCCAGCTTACATTATTAGTCCCTACATATGGGAAATATAGCTTCTCAAAATCATAAAATCTCGTCGTCTTAATCACAACAATTATATTTACTCCATACCATTATTATTCACACAATCACTTAAGCGTACAACACAGCTTAATCTAACAACATGGTATGTCCTTAAGTCAATTGAACCTGATCTTTTAAGAGTCTATCACAATCTTAGTCAGTTCATTACCTCCTGACTATTTCAAATCAGTACATATATAAAGCCTAGGTGTGGATTCAATAACCGTTTCACACCTACCAAGTATTTATTAAGGATTAACCAACTCATGATAATTCATAATCATGCTAGGCAACACACATGGCTCCAAATAACTACGATCGTACAGATATACATCATCATAATACCATTTATACGATAATTTTCACCAACCTAGGTATGCAATCCATATAATCCTTTCTGGGCCACTGTTGTCTTTCTCATAGCTGCAACCACAATAATACGTTAGGGAGAGACTACCCTAACAACACAGCTCTATCGCACGATCTCAGAGTGAGAAGAAGGGAAACCAATCCTAAATGTACTATAGCCTCCTGTTTATAGATGTGGTGCACAACACACCGATAAACAAGACTCTACTATACACGGTCTGTAGACATTTCGAGGATCGATCGCTCGATACCACTCATCACGTCCGAACCGGGCGTGGATCGGTGCCCTACACAGGCACCCTTCTATTCATACAACACAATAAACCGCGGAAGATAAATAACACTCTCTTTTTTTTCTTAATTAAAGGCAAAGTCGATAAGGCTGCCATAATAAAAGTCACCCGAAAGGGTCTACACTGTTCAACAATGTAAATACAACTCTAGCCAGTCCAGCCCACATATGAATACAGACCTCTAAGATTTTGGACAAATACTATGACGGGATAAGGCCCCGCCGTACCTCTGAATATACCTAGCCATAATGACAAGCTCCGGAACATTGGAGCTATCCCATAAGGCTGAACAAAGATCCTAAGCTCGCGGATCCACAACTGAGTACCTAGACCTGCGGACATGAACGCAGCCCCCCGAAGGGGGTCAGTACAACAGGTACCAAGTATGGAACGGAAATAAAGTACAGTATTAAAATCATAGTTGTACACAAGAATGACAGGGGCAAGTATGAAAATCAAATACCAGATCCTACCGTGTCATATAACAATCAGAGCCAATCAGATCTTGTTTCATCAGACATCAGAATAATCGTACCATCTGTATCTGAACTCGTAGATGAGATTATAACAGGTCCAACGAATAACCAGAGACAAGTATAATATACAACCATCATCAGATAAGCATGCCCGTGGAATTCCAACATCATTGTCGGCATGTAACAAGTATAATAATCAAATACCAGTACACTGTGCCTTTTTAAAAGTAGAGTAATAAGAGTAAACTTTACATGTTTTAAAATAGGAAGCTTATTATCAATCTAGGGTCACCCGCCCGTAGTATCATTATGCAATCCTACTCCTGGGACTATTTCACCCGCGAGGGTCTTGTGGACCCGCATAGGACAATTTTCCCCGCATAGGACTATTTCACCTCTTAGGCCCTATGGACCCGCAATGAGCATATACGCAATACTCGCATCGTGGAGAGCAAATCCACGGATATGTATAATGTCTTGGGGTTTTACCCCGCAATTATACTTATAACACTAGCACTAATGGCTATCATGAACAACATATACAAGTTAAGTAATCTTTAACTCTCATTAGACAAAATGAATGCACCATCTTTTTAAACAACCAAGGAAATACCATGCCTTCCTTTTAAAACAAACAAAACAATACCATGCCTTCCTTTCTAAAATAATCAAGACAATACCATGCCTTCCTTTCTAAAATAACCAAGACAATACCATGCCTTCTTTTTAAAACAAACAAGACAATACCATGCCTTCCTTTCTAAAATAACCAAGACACTAACAAGTCTTTCATTTTATAACACCAAGGCACTATCACACCTTGCATCACTAAGGATTAAAGTCCATTACAACAATGTACGTGAGCCGTACATTCACTTTATAAACTAAATTTCCATTTTAGAAAAGCCAAAGTACTACATGTATCACTAGGAAGTAGAATCCAATGCATATATCATTTTGAAACCATCATCAAGACACTTATCATAACAAGTATCTTTCTAAGACATGGTTTGGCAAATCAAGGCAATAGACATCACGTATTACTTTAAAACATCTTTGAAAATCAAAGTGCCGCATATCATGTACTATATTAAAGACTTAATCATAGACATTCTCACATGATTTCCTTACAATATTTTAAACCCTCTCTTGACTTTCCACGAACCTTGTTATAACAAACTTCCCATAAAAATGTTATAACACTTTCATTTTTAGAAAACTAAAGCACTACCACATCTTTCCTTTTAATACAACCACGGCACTATCATGTCATGTAAGGGATTTGAACCCAAAG
Organism: Przewalskia tangutica; assembly: GCA_029844215.1. NCBI lineage: Eukaryota > Viridiplantae > Streptophyta > Magnoliopsida > Solanales > Solanaceae > Przewalskia > Przewalskia tangutica. The sequence goes on along the minus strand of CM056725.1, from coordinate 17,330,793 downwards.
TACTATGTACGTCTATTCTTTATAAATGAATCGTTTCATGCAATATTTATGGAGTTGAACCCAAAAGCACTTTCACTATTAAAACCAAGGTACTTACCCTTTTAAACTCAAGTAGCTTACACTTTTAAAACCAAGTAACTTATGCCTTTAAATCATGTCACTTCATTTTTCAAAACTCAAGTAACTCACTTTTAAATCAAGTAAACTCCCTTTTTCAAAATCAAGTAACTTATACCTTTAAATCAAGTTACTTCTACTGTTTAAATTAAGTAACATATACTTTTCAAATCAAGTTACTTATTCTCTTGGAATCAAGTAACATATACTTTTCAAATCAAGTTACTACACCTTTTTAACTTCAACTCAAGGCTTTAAAATCAAGTAACTTCTACTTTCAACATTAAGGCAATTATTCCTTTAACTCAAGTAACTCATTCTTTTCAAATAACGTTACTCCTATCTTTTAAAATCAAGTCATGCATTCTCTTTAAACCAAGTAATCTATACTTGTTAAAATAATTCTAGTCTCATGACTTTCAAATAATTCTAGTCTCATAACTTTCAAATAAATCAAGTCTCTTAACTTTAGAAATCAAGTCCCATAACTTGAAAAATAAAGTCTCAAACTTTAAAGAAATCAAGTCTCATAACTTTAAATCAAATCTCATAACTTTAAAGTACTTCAAGTAACTTATACAATTCAAACCAAGTCACTCATACTTTCATAATCAAGACTCATATACTTTCAAAATCAATTTACTTACTTCAATAAATCAAGTCACAAAGACTCACCAAAATCAAGTCACATAAACTTTCCAAATAATCATGTCAAAAGAAGGAAGAAGTTCACATACCTCGTTGGCGACTAACCCAAACGACAAGTAGCAATACGCTCCAATGTACTTCAACCTTATCGTCTATTTCACATTACAAGTAGAATATGCTACACGTAGTACTTCAACCTATAATGACGATAACACTTCTATCAATATCATACTTACTAGTATAAGACTTGTACCAAATAATGGCCCTCTAATTCTACAGAAATTTGGGCAGCACTTCCTTTGTTTCTACGTACTTTTCCACCTTTTCCAAGGCCTGTATTCATCAACCAACAAGCCACATTTAAGGCGCAACCAACAGTTAGTCAAAGGGAATTACACGCCTAACTGGACGTGTAAAATTCTGCCCCACAATCTATATTAAAATAGTCCATTATTTACCAACATAAAGGGCCATTCTCGGCCAACATACTTTAAATCCAAATCCATTTTCCTTAATTCCTTTTTAATCCAAATCAAGTTCCAACATGTTATATAAGTTATATTAACTATCAAAAACAATATTTCCTTCATTATATAACATGCGACAAGTGTTATTAACAACAAAATGGTCAACAATTCCAATGGCCAATAACAACCAACTCTCGGCCTCAACATCCAAATGTGGTCCAACCCATTTCTAATATTCATTCTTTCTATTACAAGGTCATTTACATATATCCACAACATGTAATATCTAATTACATTGAGAGAAAGATGATCATTACCTCAATATAGCCCAAAATAATTCAAGTTTAAAGTTGATCCTTAGCATGTTTAGCTCCTTTTCTTTACGTTCCAATCCACAATATACAACCATTAGAAGTTCATAACCAACTTCTCTTCAAGTTCGAACACAAAAGTCCAAGAACACCTTAGGTTTTCAAGGTGTGACTAACGGAACAACATAGTATTTCCGGGGTTTAAGGGGTTGTTTATGCTTAGTATACTACTAGGGATCTTAGGTTTGAGCATAGAGAATTAACAACAAAGATTGAAGAATTTTTGGTCTCCAAATAACCCCTTGGCCGAGAGCTCTTTATCAAGAGAAGAGGCTTGGAAATTTTTCTAAGTGTTGGAGTTGTCTTGCACTCCCTCTATGTATATAATAAAGCACTTCATGTAGTGAGATGAGGACAACTGTAGGGACAAGTGGATGTAGGACCCATGTCCACTTGTCCTACTTCAACAAATATCTAAGGTCAAGTAGTCAACCAAGACAAGTAGCGTTGTCTTTAACGTCTTGTAGTCGGACGCAGTTAACCTTTACTAGTGCCCGGTGGATCCTTCTGCGAACTGTTTGCAATCCGCACAGTCATTGTTGTAGGTGTCACTTCAACTACAACAATCTTTCCAAACAAGGGCTTCATATGTAAGATTATTCCCCATTCACACAAGACAGACTTGTCTTCAAGGCTCTCTATAATGTAGGGATCAGTGAAATTCCCTACATCTCTCAACTTTTTGGGGTGCCCTTGAGGGTATGGACTTTCTGGTTGAGGGTCAGTAATGACCTTTGGTGTAGTCTTTTTCGCAATAGGGTGGTCCTCAGTGACCTCTTCTTTATCTACACCAACTATCTCTCCAAATTCTTCAACAGCTTGTTGTGGTTCAGGTTCTACAATATGCTCACCATTCCTCGTAACTGGGTCACTTGGTGGAATTTCTTGAGGTGTAATGGTTACCATGTCCATCAGTTGCTCGATTTGTGGTTCCCAATTCAGAATTTGTTCCATTGGAGTTTCCAAGTTCTGAAGAGAGGGTCTTACTACCACCATGAATTGAGTTTGGACGGTTGTGAGTGCGATAATCTTTGCTCTTAATTCGCGGCTCCTCGGATGGGGCTGAATCAGAGTCATGAAATTGTCCTTGAGGATTCTGGCATTGGGTGAGCCTGAGTAAGGCTTCCTGCAGCTCATTTCGATCTTCCTGTGGAGCCTGTGGGTTAACTTGTTGTTGATGATACTGCTGCTATGGATAGTATTCGTAGTACTGCTGCCCCTGATAGTAGTAGTAGTCCATGTGCCTTTTTTTTTACCTACAAAATAAGAAAAACAACAAAAAGTGATAATAAGATGCTCGCAGAACAAGTTAGAAATTTGTTCTTGGAGCAACCAAATTAGAAATAAAAATAGATAAATCGATATTGAAAGTACGTCAGTCCCCGGCAACGGCGCCAAAAACTTGTTAGAGATTTTCCACACACTTAACGCAAGTGTATCTATCGTTACAAGTAATATAGTCTAGGTAAGACCAAATATCATCCTCAGAGATTGGTTTTCAATTACCGATTATCTAAGCTTTAGTTTCTATTTGGTGAACGTAAATTGGTTTGGGTCTTTAGACTAATAATTAAAACTATTGCAGGAAATAAACTAATTATGAAAATACTTTGGTTTAAATCAGTTATGATGGAGAATTAGGGCTTCCAAGATCTTCAAATATCCACTTTATTCAATCTTTAATACAACTAGACTGACCTCTTCTTTTACGTTAAGATAGCGGTTAACTAAATTGTCTTATATTCCGGTTAGGTTATATAATCACTCAATCCCAGTGCAAAACCCTTATATATTTCTATGATAGGATTTACTACATAGGAGGATTAAGAACAGTAACCTATTATGCTACACAAGTATCGGGGTACTATCGTCCACGATTTTAACCTATGTTTATTCAACTATAGCATATTCTAATCTCTCCTTTCGGATTTCGATTCGAAATCATATAAGTGATGATAACTAGTGATCAGTTAATTACCAAGCAATCAAAACAACTATTGAATAAATCTTAATTATATGAAGAAGAAACCAAATTAATGCATTAAGTCATGAATAAGAGTTTCAAGCGATTCAATAGGAAAAGCCCTAACAAAGTAATTAGCTTCTAGCCATAGTCACTGTTATACCCCGTATTTCCAGAGTATGTACGTAAGGACGTACGTAGAAAAGTTTGGGCTTTAAAGTAGGCTTGGCCGAAATATTTTTGTGCACAACCCCCGATTAGAGTCGTTTTTCGACGAAACGTTTTACACGACTTGCGAAGGGAAAATTCCGGCTATGTCATTTTTAATTTTTGCGGATTTTTGCCAGAGACGACACAATTTTGTCCAACGAGAGGCGACACTTGGCACCCTCTCATTGGTGGCGTGTGGGCGGCACGTGGGACGAAACCAACTTGGAGTTGGTAGGATATTTTGTGAGGGTTTTGGAGTAGGGACTAGGGGCACTTGGGCACATCTTGGCCTCCACTTGCCCCACTTGGCTAGATCATGGCCTTTGATTTCCTATAAATACCCTCCCCTTTGAAGACTTCTTCATCCAAATAATTTCCTAAGTCTAAAAATCTTCCCTCTCTTGTAGTGTCTCGTCCTAGCCTCCCTCCCCTTGGTGAGGCCCTTGGCCGAGCCCTCCCTTGGCCGAGTACCCACTCCTAGTGGGGTTGGTAGAGGTATACACCCCCTTGTGGTGTTGTCTCGTATAAATACCCCCCCTCTTGGTAGAAATTATCTGCAAAGTATTGTTACTATACCAAAATACCTTAGCCGTATACCTTGTAGTATTCCAAAGTTACCTCTATACGTAGAGCCCGGAAATACTACCTTATGTCCTTTTTGTCTCAAACCGAAACCCTAAGAGAAATCTTCATACTTGGTTGAAGTATTAAGTAGAAGTTGCGTAGAACTTCTAAGGGTTGTTTGGAGCGGGTTGGAGCGCCCAGAGTAGGAGCTAAACGTTGCTCAGGATCGACATTTAAACTTGGATAATTATGGGCTTATCGAGGTAAATATCTTGTCTCCCTATTGTATTAGAGTTTTCATACTATTGAAGTATAAGAATTGAGTATAAGTTATATACAAGGAAAGTATATAAGAAGAGAATTGAACTGTAATAGAAGGATATTACAGAAAAGACTGGAACTGAAATCGCATCAGTAGAATATTAATGTAGAAGTTGATAGACTTATATAACCTTTATAGGTTGAATGTTCTGCAAGTAGCATGTACTACTTGAAAGGTGGACAAGGCTAGCCGGGTTATAGCCGTGGAGCGTTTTGCTAATAGTCGATAATCGTCGTGAGGTATGTGATTCTTCATATACTCTCGAGCATGATATTTTAAAGTATATATCTAGTACGGTAGACGTACGTGTGTTAACTGAATAATAATTACGGCAATGTCTTTTGACTTAAGCCTGAATAATAATTACGGCAATGTCTTTTGACTTAAGCCTGAATAATAATTACGGCAATGTCTTTTGACTTAAGCCTGAATAATAATTACGGCAATGTCTTTTGACTTAATCCTGAATAACCTTGAAGTATTTCAAAAGAATACTGAATCATTTTTAACAGAAGAGTAATACTTGGTTTTAAAAGCTTAAGAGTTATACTAGCTTTATGGGAAGTTAGGTATAACGGCTTAAGAGAGATAAAAAGAATGTTTTATTGATCTTAAAAAATAGGAGAATTGATCTTAAAAGATAAGAGACTTGACTTAATTAATTAATATGAATTTTGTGTGAAACCTCATTCGTGAGTAATGAGTACTTGGTTTTTAAAGGGAATAATGTTTTACTGATTTCGGAAATCAAAATGAGTATCGACAAACCACTGCAGCGTTAATAAAGGGAAATGTTTTGATTAAAGAAGTATTATTAAAACGGTAGAAACCTCCATCCGCATAGAAGCTAAGATGAGACAAAATGATATTACATTTCCTAGATCATGGTCGCTTAATAAGATTGATTATGAACAAGAATAACCTACTCACATATAAGGCATATGTTTCTCATTGTTTAAAAGAGAATTATATTCTTAAATGAATAAGACTATGAACTACGAAACCTTTCTAAAATAAGAAACGTGAACATTTGAAATTAGGCAAACTTGAACGTTTGGAAAATAATGTTGTTACTTGATTTTGTTGGTTTGTGATAGCCTTGTAATACTTTCTTGTTGATTTGATAAGTAAACATGTTAGGATGCTACGTGTGTTAGTATCTTGTGATTGTTGTGTAAGGGTCATTCTTGCTGTCTTGGCGTTGCTAACCGGTAAGTCCGTTGTACTATTATTATATCACCTACCCCCTTGACTTGTTATACCGAGGGCTTGCCACCCTTGATGCGGGTCTATACGGCCTATGCGGTCTGTGAGACTATGCGGAGCAGCGGTATGCTCCAGGATTGACCATTCCGGGTGTTTAGCCCGACGGGGATGCCTATGCGGTCCATGGACTATGCGGTCTATTGAGACTATGCGGCCGCGGAGTCGAGCGGATACCGGGTTAGGCGCCTCCGACGCGGGTATACCTCGGTGATGCAGGACCATGATTCGAGGAATACCTCATGCAGTCGTGTGTGACCTATGCGGAGTCGCGGTAAGTTCGAGGAATAGACGCCGACATTGATCTTGCGGTAGTGGCGAGCGCCGATCATGTGGTGCGGTGCAGAAAGACCTCGTGATCTGATTTTATAGCATTGTTGGTACTGGGTTTTAGTAGTCGGCAATGTCTTCGTATTTACCCCGCACGGTTTTATTATGACACTGGTGGGACACGTGTTTATGTGTATTCCTTGGTGCTTTTATATCATGGATCGCCGGCGGTGAGAAGGTATTCCACGGGCATTGATGTTGTGGGCGTGAGACCCATTGTTATACTTGAGTAATGACTTGAGGCGTGAGTCACGACTTGACACGATCGCTTTATTGTGAATCGTAGTTTGGTTATCATACATGTCTCTGCTTTATATAGACTACTATGATTTCATTCTGATTTTTTTGCCACATACTTGGTACTGACCTCGACCTCGGGGCTGCGTTCATGCCGCAGAGTAGGTACACCGTGTTGATCCTCGCTCGTAGGGTCGCGATTCGGCGTTTGGGAAGCCGTTTCTCGGAGGCTTATCGGTGGTATAGTCCTGTCGTTGTAAGTACTTACATTCAGGGGGTATGGCGGGCCCCGCCCGCCATTGTTGTCGTATCATTCTTAGAGGTCTGTAGTACTGTTGTGGGCAGAGTTGTAGAAAGGGATGTAACTGTTCAATTGTTATTTATATATACTGAAGGTAACCGTTTTTTGTTAGCCTGTCTTCTTATTTCACTGTCTTATTACATTGGTTTCATGTATTGTCTTTATATTCGTGATTTCTACGATGCATGACTCTTTGGGTGCGGGTAAGGCACGATCACGCCCCCGGTTGGTCGTGTGATCCACGCTAAGAACTAATACAATCTTCAACATGAACTGAAATAAAAACAAAGAAAAGAGAAAGAAAATACTTAGAACTAGCCTCCAAGAGTTGTGTTGTGGAGTATTTACAAGATGGAAGATGATGTCCCTCTAGGTCAGGGTTTTCAGGGATTATATAGCTAGGAAAAGTTGTCCTCTTGGGCCCTGAAAACGTGTCAAATTCGGCCCATGAACTCAAAAATCCCGCGTCGGCGCCGCGGCCCCGCAGTCTGGCGCCACGGCGCCGAAACTCCTGCGACAAATCCAACTATCAGCATTTCAAGCGCTTGCGCTCGAGGCGTTAATCCGCGATTTTCGATTCTTGTCTATTTTAAATGCGGACTTCGTCTGATTTCTTCTATTCTTCCCGGGACTTCTTAGACTTCATTTCTTGGCCCTTTAGTGTGCAATTCCACCTCAAATAAGCTCATTTCCTCTTCTTTTCGCCATTTCTCCATTTTTTACCGTTGTGACTCAAAAGAAAGAAAAACGACTCTAATACTATACTAAACACAAACGAAATGAGTAAAATACTAACTAAAAATGACTCAAAAAGTGTATACAAAATACACCTAACACTCTCATAAATAGGACCGAGGTGCCTCTGGCTTCATCTGGGCAGCACCGCGGTGCTCCATCATGGAACCGCGGTGCTGCCGCCAAAACCCTAGCAGGCACCGCGGTGCCTCTCCTCCATAATCACAAAATCCAAAATTTATGAACCCCTAAAACTGGTTTAGGGCCAGATCTTTCAGATATATCACTTGTATTACCATCACCATTAAAACAACATGTTCATCGACTATCAAATCCAATTTTCTTCTCGTTCTTCATTTCAATGCACCATGTTTTAAGCCGGAAAACGCATTTCAACTTAGAAGAGTTATATATTGGATTGACTTGTTCGAATACATAATTGCATTAACAGATCTGGTCACAATGACTATGTGTTCTAAAGGTTTAGGATTTAAAGCTTTTAACAACATAAAATATAGATCTAAACAAATCCTAACCCATATTATCATTAACGTCATTACAAATCACACGAAACATTTCAGGCTTTGATACCACTGTAGGTGTTTACGTCGAGTCGTACACGCAGCGGAATTTGAAAATTTATGTTTCAAACCCCAGGACGGTCGAACTGCAGTATGATATGTAATGAAAATACAAAGCACATAGTAAATGTAAAACTTCGACAGAAGACTTACATTATTAATTAATCAGTCAAGCAGTTGATCTTCGTCGCTTTGTGTAGTCTGAGGGTGCACACGCAAACGTTTCTCGATTTGTAAGTTCTGAAACTATGATGTAATTTGCTAAGTCAGGAATGCTAGGAATTCTTACAGAGCTTTAGAAGAGATTTACCTCTCTTAGATTTTGTATGTTCTTGGATTGGGAGGTAAGCCCTCTATTTATAGTTATGGCGAGGCTTAGGGTTTCCGTGGTGGGCCCAGAAAATCGGTGATAAAAATTGATTTGCGAGAATCCGCATGCGAACCGCGGTCCCACTAAAGAGGCACCGCGGTGCTGCCCAGTGTTCTTGGCACCGCGGTCCCAAAACAGGGCACCGCGGTCCTATCCTATTTTTTAGTCTTTTTCCATTTTAATGTCCCGGTCATCAACCGAACATATAAGTATAATCTCCTTCTAATTACATCCTTCAATCGACAGAACATTTAACTTAGTGTTACCCTTCATGCTTTTACATATCGTCACTAATTATATTAGGATCTTCACGGAACTCCTAGACTGCGCCGGAAGACGAACCCAATATGTAAAGTTTAGCTACACAAAATATGTGAACTGAACCTATATGTGGAAAGATAAAATCCCTTCATTCATGACACACTCAATCAAGCTTAGGATTTGTCAAGTGTCTATCCAAATGGCTTGATTATTATAACTCATCTATATTAGTTGACAACAGGACCATGTCACAGACATGTCCATTGCATTGGCCAATGACTTAGTCAACCTAATACCATATGATTACCTGAGTGTTCACTCGAATATAAATTCAAGGAATGAATCCTTTCTTGGCTCACATACCACATTTAATCTACTTCGTAATGCACCCAAAACAAGCCGCGTCTCAACCTATAAGGCATTTGAGCTTAGGACAGGATCAAAGTACATTACTCCGTAAACAAGATGATATTGACCTCAAGTCTAAGGACTTTTATTTTCCACACGCCGATGACATTATAGACATATAACAAAACAGTACATCAGCAGGGCATACCAATACTTCAACAAGTATCCATGTGTCCATCACGAGTTGTCATAACTCGTAGCAAGTGAGACATACTACATCCCTTAAGGATATGATGCAGAACCACATGTCGACGTATCACATATCATCGATATCCCAATTCGATGATCATTAGTCGAGGTAATTTAAAAGTTACGTTATAACATTAATTCTCACATCATTAATAAACATGTAACCTCTATTGATGTATTTATAGAATATTATAAATAATCAACTAATAATTCAACAAATGCAAATTACCATAATATTAATCATCATTAATATAAATACGAATGTGTATAAAGTACATTGTATCCTAATACAGATTGTCTCTAGGACATACATATACTTTCACAGAAAAGTTGAACAAATGAAATAAAAACAAGTTCAAAGAAAGAGTGTTCATCATAATTTCTCTCATCCTCTCTAAGAGTCTTTCAAATATTCTCTAAGTGTTCTTCCATATTTTTCTTCATACTTAGAGGGTTTATTCTCTTGGTTTCTCTCAGATTTCTCGAGTATTACGGTCTTGGGCTAGTGCTAAGCACTATCGGTGGTTTCTCTACAGACACTACCTATTTTGACCCAAACAAATTTTTGACAAGTTGATTCATGACCACTTTATTGATCCTACTCGTTTAGATCCATCCAAATTTGATCCAACCCGCTATTTGCCACCTGGAAATAGAAGGAAATGAATAAGGTTAGATTATGAAGCAAAGTCCAAATGTATTACATATGATATCACCAATAGTCCTTCCATTAGTGAATCTACCAGTAGCTCTTCCACCTTCATAATCAATTCCATAAAAAGGGAAATTAGATTTGGCTAGTGATTGCAAATAATTATTGTCCCCAACTTCTGTCAATGAGACACCAAATACATATGTCACTACTTGTTCTCCAGCTGATGAATCCATAGATGCAACAATTCCAATTATCAATAATCCAAGAACTTGATCCAAATTCACCATTTGAACAATTCGAAAAAGCTCGTTTTTGCTTACGGGAAGTAAAAATTAAAGCCGAGCAATTTCGAGAGAATGAATACTCCGAGATAGAACGAGAAATTGTGCTTTTTGGTTTAGTCCTTAATGTTGCAATTGATTGTGAGAATTTATAAGTGTGTAGTGAATTTGCATGACACTTTTTTCGGTCTATGTCATATTGTCATGTACTTCAAGTTTAATCATAGTAGGTGGTGGTAGATTTTCTTATTTCTGTTCACTTAATTGGAATATCTTTGAATTTTGAATGTTAAGTTTAAAGTTTATGGAAGTTAAGTTTATGGATAATTAAGTGTATTTGCTTTTGCTTTAGGCAAGAAGAGAGGAAAAAAAAACTTTATTGTTGCTATGGCGTGGGTAATAGAAAGGGGTCTCAACTTGTTAGACTATGATGGTATCATCACTACATTAGAAAAAAAAAATTGTACAGTTTTGGTTGGGTTGTCGTAAGAAATATATTAAGGTAATAATATTATTATTAAAGTAGTTTACAGGTGATGCTTACATAATCTTTAAAAAATGCCAAAGAATGTTAATGGTATTCTTTCTTTTTTTTTCTTTTTTTTTTGATAATTCAGGTCTCGGAGTGACCTTAGTACCCCCATATCGCTAGTACCTGCACAAGTACTGGTACTAGGCTCCTGGAGGCGATGGAACCCGTCTTTAACCGCCACCGCCGGGTAAATCGCGGGATGTGCACCCCGCATTCTGATCGCTACCAACGGATCAATGCTTCTGGTCGACCCTGCGGGACTTATGCGGAGGAATCAAACCCACACTGCAACATGTCCGCGCGGTTAAACTATCATGCTTTAATACGAGGCATATGCCCCGGAAAACGTATCCGCCGAGAATCAAACTTGTGACCCTAAGGTCATAAATTTGACTAATGGTCACTGGGCCACTATCAGCGGATGGTATTCTTTCATTAATACGATGAAGAGGGCATTGTTTTCTTGGCACCAAAAATCCTAGGTTAATTAAAATATACTAACTTGAAAAGATAAAGAGGCTGACTAAAAATCCCAAGTTACACCCATGACTAACTTATTGAAAATCAAGGATCGTAACGGGATGAATATGATATTTTTATTATTAACTAGGAATTTCAAATTCAAGCCTTGGCTATATAAAAATTCAGATACATGACATTTTTTTCTATGTATCATAAATCTGATTAGTCGATGTCTCAATATGGATATCAAACACCGAATAGATAACAAAATAAATGAAAAGAACTAGGATTATGCTCAGTAAGGGTGTTCAAATGAGACTGAAAAATCGATCTGAACCGATAAATCGAGTCAACCCGACTCGGTTTAGTTTGATTTGGTTTTAAATTTTAAAAAACCATAAGATTTGATTTGATTTGGTGTTAACTCAATAAAAAACCGAACCAACCCGATAAACATATACATACTTAAAATATTATATATACTATTGTACATGTTAATTAAAAATTATATATCTTCATAATTTTGGCTCATTCCAAGTCCAATACTAATTCAAATAATTAGAAGAAAAAAAGTCTAGTCCATCTGTTCTCCCTAACCAATTTAAATTTAAGTTAAAATAATTTTTTCCTGAAGTTAAAATAAAATTAAAGAAATCAAAAGTTAAAACCCTAGTCTACAAAGAATTGCCAAATCATTCACTTCAGCGAATTAGCAAAATTTTCTGTGCAAACACAAAGTTTAAAATTTCAACCTAAGATCCACATTGTTGCAATTTTTCAGTTGCTTCAGTGCATTTTTACAATGTGTTTGTAGTAATAGAAAAAATAGAGAAATTGAGTGATTTCTTTTTATTCCAATAAAAAATATTGTATTCATGAACGCATAAATAAAGTAAATAATTTAAATTTTTTATTATGATGCCTAGACATTGAAATATGTGTGTGCATAATAGTTAGGGATAGAAAAGTATTAGTTTGGTCATAACAATGCACACACATTTCTCTTAATTTGAGTAACTCAAATTACCAACGATTTTTGAAATTCAAATAAGTATGCTCGTACCTAACTTTTTGACGCACATAATGAAAATATTACCTAATGCAATTTCAAGATCGAGATTACAGATCAATTATTATATGTTATGTCACTTTGACAACTAATTTGAAAATCTCAATATACGTATAATAGTCGAACAAGTATATCATTAAAAAGACATTCGGTAAGAACGTCTCCAACTTGATTCTCTAAGGTTTGAAATTGAGTGATTAGATTGATTTCTTTCCTTATGTGGGGTTGTCTCACTTTCGTAGTCTCTCATTAAACGTAGCGAGGAGAAAGAAAGATAAATCTGGTAAAAAAGCTCTCTTGCGGTTTTATAAGATTGCTTGAAAATCCGCGAAATTTTAAATAAGCTGTTAAATTTTCAGAAGAAAAAATAAACTAAAACATCAATGTTAATTGCTTACTAAGCACATAATAATATCTCCATTGGTAAGAATCATATTGAATTAAAGATAAGTACTCATATATATGAAATTTGTCACCTTAAGTATATGTTTTTGATCATCCTGATTTTATTTTATATTTTTGGAAAAAGTTCAACCAAATCGAATTTTACAATATAAGATAACAGTTCTACCATTTATGGTCCCTTTTTGTTTTTATAGCAACTAATTTACCCGCTTACTATTTAGCTACCAGCTGCACTTTTTAATATTTTATTGATAATAAATGTTAAGAGTCTCACATCGGATATAGAATGAGAACATGGACTCTTTATATGGACTTGGACAATCTTCACCCTATAAGCTAGCTTTTGGGGTTGAGTTAGGCGTAAGATCCATTCTTTACATGATATCAGAGTCGTACTCATTCTAATTCTTTGTTTACCAATGTTGGCCCCCAAATTATATTATACACGCTCCAATTAACAAGGTTTGGATGTGTGGTGGAGTGTTAAGAGTCTCACATCAGATATAAAATGAGAACATGAACTTCTTATATGGACTTGGATAATCCTCACCCTACAAGCTAACTTTTGAGGTTGTGTTACGCTCAACATTCATTATTTACAATAAACCTTAGTCCACTTTTTAAATTAGAAATAGACATTCTTCTAGAATTTTGATTTAGTTAGATGAGGTAGAAGAGAAATGAGCCAAAATTTTAGAAGACAAATCATATCCATTAATTGCAGACAAAAACAAAATGAGTTGACAATAGAATTATCATATCTTATCCTATCATCACTCATCATTCCTCTAAAACTTCTCTTAAAATGAGGTGGGCTTGTGAATATTAATGAAAATAAACAGGGATTCTTAAGCAAATAACTGGTCGAATTTATTGTTTACTTTTTCTTAGGTGTACATGGTTATACACATAAACATAAATTTACTTTACTATTATATTTAAGGGAGAATCCCTTTTTGTAGTCCTCGCATCAATTTTTTGAAAAATCCTATTCCTATTCTACTCTTAAAACCTTATTCTACTTGTACAAGAACCCTATAATTATGGTAAGTGTACAATGATAATTTAATACAATATTTACACTTAATAAATCTTCCCAAAAACCGTGATATACACGGAATTGTATATCGTGTATATATACCACGGTTTCACCTAAGGTATTTTGGCCTTGTGAACATGTGATGTACATGGTATACAATTCCATATATATCATAGGTACCTTTAACACACACCCGCAGTCATAGCGGACGGTCTTCGTACGCTGAGACTATCTCTAAGATCTTCAAAAAGGACCGAGGGAAGACCCTTTGTAAAGATGTCTGCAATTTGATACCTAGAAGGAACATGACAGACGTGTATTTGTCCACGAGCTATCTTTTCGCGAATAAAGTGAATATCCACGATGTGTTTAGTGCGCTGATGTTGAACATGATTACCTGAAAGGTAGATGATACTAACATTATCACAATAAACCAAGGCTAAATAGGACAATGAAGCTCTAAAAGAAGATTACGCACATTGGCCACCTCTCGATACTCGACCTCTGCACTAGAGCATGATAATGTAGACTGACGCTAAAAAAATTATGAGACCAAGTTATTACCAAGAAACATACAATAGCCGGACGTGGAACGTCTGGTATCTGGACAACCACCCCAATCAGCATATGTATACGAGACAAGTGTAGACGTCGACGAAGGATATAAATGCAAGTCATAGTAAGTGTTCCCTGGATGTATCGAATAATGCGTTTGAGCGCATTCATGTGCTCAACCCTGGGATCATGCATAAACAAGCACACCTGCTGTACGGAATACTTAATATATGGTCTCGTAAAAGTAAGATACTGAAGAGCCTCTGCAAGACTGTGATAGTGGGTCGGATCCTCGTAAGGTGAGCCAGCCGCAACACCCAGCTTGGGCTTAGTATCGACGGGAGTGGATGTAGACTTGCACGAGGACATGTCAGGGCGCTCAACAATCTCAGTTGCATACTTCCGTTGGGATAAGAACAACCCACCTGTATGACGAGAAACAACAATTCCCAAAAAGTAACTCAAGGGCCCCAAGTATTTCATAGCAAACTCATAACTGAGCATGGTCATGATAGAATTGCGCAAAGCATCAGTAGAGGCAGACAAGATAATATCATCCACATATAAGGGAATATAAGCAAGGGAAGAACCATGACGATATATAAATAATGAATTATCAGACGTGTTGTACGAAAACTCAATATACGAAACATAGTCTGCAAATCTCTTATATCAAGACCGTGGGGTTGTTTAAGCACATACAAGGACTTCTTCAATAAACAGACATGATGAGGATATCTGCGATATCGAAAACCTAAGGGTTGATGCATATAAGCGGTCTCCTTAAGCTCATCATGTAAGAAAGAATTCTTCACATTTAATTGATGGATGGGCCAAGCTTTCGAAAGAGACAGACTGAGAACAGTGTGAATGGTATCTGGTTTGACCACCGTACTAAACGTCTCACTAATCTACGTCAACCTGATGAGTTTTACCATCACCTACAAGACGAGCCTTAGGCCTCGCAAAAGAACCGTCAAAATTATCTTTATGAGTAAAAATTCACATAGACCGAATAATATTAACACCAGAAGGACGGGGTACCAACTCTCACGTCTTATTTGCAACAAGAGCATCATATTCATCGGTCATAGCCAATTTCTAACTCAGGTCATTTAATGTGGACATTGGGTTACGGGGTAAAGAGGATTTAAAAACATTAGAATTTAAATTAAAATGTCTTTTTGGTGTAAAAATACTCCGTTGACTACGAGTGACCGGTCTGTGACACGTGGAAGAATTGGGTGGATTGTGGGAAATATCAGGACAGGTGACGGACTGGCCAACAGGAAATGGGTCTGCTGGCCCAATACTGGAACTGGGACCGTTATCGGAAACAAAAATTGGGGCAGAACTGGGCTGGATATGCGGTCCAATTTTTGGCCCAATAAATGTAGACTGCGACGGTACTAGAAGACCAACGAGAAGTGGGTCCGCTGACAGATTTTGGGTGCGGTATAGATCCGATAAATAGTGGATAATATATGGGGAGACATCGTCATCTAAAAAATTATACGAACTAGGCCTTAGATTATGTCACAACCCGATACCGGGCCCGTGACTGGTGCCTTACCCGGGCACCCCAGTAGGCATACATCAGAGTAACCAGCGGAATATAAAAACAAGACATGAAGCAATATGAAATGAGAAACAGTTTATCTGAGAAAAAGTTGTCTTTCGGCATATATATATACATAAAGAGCGAACAGTTACATCCCAACTTTACAACAGGACTACAGACCTCTAGGAATGTAAACAACTATGGCGGGACAGGGCCCCGCCATACCCTGAATGTACAAAATATCTACAACACAGGGAGAGTCGTACCAAAAGTCGAGCCTCCGGAGAAATGGGGCTCCTGACACCAGAGTAAGGATCCTAAGAACGAGGATCTACCACCTGCTTCTCTTACTGGCGTGAACGCAGCCAAGGAGGTCGATAACAGTACCAAGTATGTGAAAGCAGAAAGTACTTTAAATGAAATCATATCATTTTAAAACCAATTTTACAAATATGTACGAAACAACCAATGTAACCGCACATAGTACCACAGCATAACCAAAATCAAAATAGATATAACATAACTAGTCTTTTTTAGGCCGCTAATGATCGAAGCAAGGCCAATCGCCCATAGTATCATTATGCGAGCCTAATCCTGGAACTCCCGCAGTCCGCATAGGGCACACACCGACCGCATGAGGTATTCTCGCGTCGGGTAGCTAACCCGCGGCATCCTCCTGGACTCCCGCAGTCCGCATAGTCCTGTGGACCGCATAGGCCGTATAGACCCGCATCGGCGTAACACACCCGGAGTGATCAATCCTGGAACTCCCGCAGCTCCGCATAGTCCTGTGGACCGCATAGGCCGTATAGACCCGCATCGAGGGTGGCAAGTCCTCGGCATCATAACAAGTCAGGGGGGGTAGGTGATATAATAACAGTACAACGGGCTTATCGTTAAACAACGTAAGCACAACAAGAATAACCCCCTTACACAACATCACAAGACACTAACACACGTAGCATCATAACATGTTTACTTATCAAACCATCTTACTACACTTTTCAGAAATCAATACAAGACTTTCATAAACAAATAAGTAAACCGTTCCTTTTATCTTTCTTAAGTCGTTATACCTAACTTCCCATAAAGCTAGTATAACTCTTTAAGCTTTTAAAACCAAGTATTACTTTTCTTTCAAAAATGATTCATAACTCTTTTGAAATACTTCAAGATTCTTATTATTTAAAACTCAAGTCAAAAGACATCAGAGTAAAACCAAGTTCAGTTAACACACGACGTCACCGTACTATTTATATATTTTAAAAATATCATGCTCAAGAGGATAGGAAGAATCACATACCTCGTGTGAAATCCACCGCCAAGTCGAATATGTCGCGCAGAGTATCAACCTATAATAGTCAAATACGTCTATCAACGTCTAGACTATTCTGTAGAATATTCTAAGCAGAAGGTCCTTAATTCTACGGAAAATTGGCGGCACTTCCTACGTCCAAACTACACAAGTTCATCAGAAATACGGTCTATGTAAGTCTGATTCAATTCTCTTCTTTTATACCATCCTTCTATATATCTTATACTCATTTCTATACTACTACAGTATGTAATCTCTAATTACAATAGAAGGACAAGGGTATTTACCTCGATAAGCCCAAAATTATCCAAGATTATATGTCGATCCTGAACAACGTTTAGCTCCTAATTTGCACGCTCCGATAGCTCCAAGAAACCCTTAGAAGTTTCCAAACAACTTCTACTTAATACTTCAACCAACTATGAAGATTTCCCTAGGGTTTCGTTTTTGTGACTAAAGGGAATATAGTAGTATTTCTGGGCTTTTAGTATAGAGGTAACTTTGGAATACTACAAGGTATTTGACTAAGGTATTTTGGAATAGTAACAATACTTGGAGAATATTTTCTACCAGGGGGTTTTGACGAAACTACTAGGAAGGGGGGGGGAGGACTTGGACGAGAACTACTAAGAGAGGGGGAGGGATTTTGAGACTTGGAAAATGTTTAGTGGATGAAGAAGTCTTGCAACTTAGGGGGGTATTTATAGGACCCTCAAAGGCCAAGATTCAAGCAAGTGGAGGGTGAAGATTTGGACATGTGTTGAGTGGGTCCCACTTATCCATCTACTCCACAAATATCTAGCAAAACATTGACCAAATGTTTAAGGCCTTTAAAAGGCAAAAAATGTGCCAACAATTCCCTCACCAAACCGTCCACTTGAGGGTGACACATGTCGCCCTCTCGTTGGTCCAAAATATTTTATCTCTCGGAAAAATCCGTAAAAAAATTAAATGTCGAAACCGTAATTTTTCCTTCGCAAGGTTCGGATTATTTTCCGTTAGAAGTTCATAATTTCGCCCTTTGCCTAATTAAGGCTTAAACTTTTGTACGTACGCCCTCACGTACATACTCCGGAAATACGGGGTATAACATTCTCCCCTCCTTAGAAACATTCGTCCGGCATGTTCCTTCTCAAGACAGATAACGATATAGTTCCTCACAATTTAAACAAATCGCAAATGCCACACATGGCCATAATACAACACTTAAGCACATAAGTCAATTTAATCAATAAGCAGTAAAGTGAGTTACCTGGAGGTGTGGGGAATAAGTGAGGATACCTCTGCCTCATGTCCTCTTCTGCTTCCCACGTCATCTCCTCTCTGTTCTCGTTCCGCCATAAGACGCGGCGAAGTCACATCCTTTGTCGCGGTGCCTAACTCGACGATCGAGTATCGCTATGGGACTCTCTCATACGATAACCCTCGGTCACACGGACATCGTCAATCGGGTGTACTCTAGATGGATCCGATACATCTCTCAAAGATAGAAACATGAAAAACGGATGATCGCCTCCGGATCGGACGATAGATCCAACTCATAGGCAACCTTGCCTACCTCGCGACAACTGATAAGGCCCGATGTACCTTGGTGAGCTTCCATTTCCTCCCAAATCTCATCACACCCTTCATGGTTGACACCTTCAGGAAAACCCAATCATCAACCTCAAACTCCAGATGCCGACGACGATGATCTGCATACAACTTCTGTCGACTCGAATTTGTCGAAGAACCGCTCTGGATAAGCTTCACCTTATCCATCGTCACTTGAACTGTGCGGTCCCACCAATCGCACTCGCCCACATCAAACCAACCTATCGGTGACACCGCACTTCCTCCCATATAAGGCCTCGTAAGGCGCCATCTCGATCTTTGGAGTGGTAGGCTGTTATTATACGCAAACTCTACTAGCGGCAAATGATGCTCCACTACCACGAAATCAATAACACAGGCTCATAGCATATCCTCGAGAGTGCGGATAGTGCGCTCTGCCCGTCAAATGCTGCGAGGATGGAATGCGATCGAGGCTCACTACGTCCCTAATCCCTTCGAAAGACCTCAGGAAGTTAGCCGAAACCGGGCTCTGCATGCGATATGATAGAAATAGGGACTCCGTGCGTCTCACGATCTCTGATGTAAAGTCCGCATAATCCTCGGCGAAAAAGTCATTACGACGGAAGAAAGTGGGCTGATTTGTCACTGGCCGATGATAACCGGATAGAATCATGCTTCCTTTGAGTGCGAGGTAATCACGTGATAAAGTCCATGTTGATCACCTCCCACTTCCGGTCGGAATCTCTATCGTGCGCAACAAACCACGGGCCTGCGGTGCTCTACCTTTACCTGCTGACAACACGGGCACTGAGCAACAAACTCTGCAACGTCCCTCTTCAGGCCATCCCACCAATACACAGATCTGAGGTCGTGGTACATCTTTGTCGACCTCGGATGGATAGAGTAACGCGCGCTGTGTGCTTCCCAGAACTCCTGCCAGAAGTCACGCAATATCCGAACACACAACTCGCCTCAAACCTTAGCACCCCATCAGGTGCTACCTCGAAAGGACCATTCCCCTCACGAAGAGCCGTATCACGATACCGTGTCAAAATCGGATCCTCAAACTGTTGCCTCTTCACCTCCTCGACGATGGAAGACTCGACAACCTCTCAAACCCGAACCCCACTGCTATCAGAACCAATCAATCGGACTCCAAAGCTCGCTAGCTGATGTATCTCGTGGACCATGCCCCTCCTCTCTGGCTGCACATCTGACAGACTCCCCATCGACCTACGACTAAGGACATCTGCCAGAACATTGGCCTTCCCTGGGTGGTACAGGACATCGACATCATAATCCTTGAGTAACTCTAACCACCGTCTCTGTCGTAATTTCAGCTCCATCTGGCTGAAGATATACTGGAGGCTCTTGTGGTCAGTGTAAATATCCACATGAACTCCATACAAATAGTGCCTCGGATCTTGGCGTGAATCACCGCGCGACTCCAAATCATGGGTGGGGTAGTTTTTCTCATGCTTCGAGCGTCGAGATGCGTGCGTTATAACCTTACCTGCTGTCAACACACATCCAAGCCCGACGACGCATCACAATACACCACATAACCGTCTGGACCTGCGGAAGAGTAAGAAGCGGGCGCGTCAATCTCTCCTTGATGTTTGGAAACCACCGCCACAAGCATCGATCCATCTGAAACTTAGCCGCTCGAGTCGATCTAGTCAATGGTGCGAAATAAGCAAACTTCTCCACGAACCGAGATAATAACTGCAAGGCCAGAAAGTTGTGCACCTCGCCGAGTAGTAGGTCTAGGCCAACTCACGATCGCCTCGATCTTGGCCGTATCCACCCGAATACCATCACCCCTGATGTGCCCAAGAAAAGCCACGAAGCCAACCAAAACTCACGTTTGGAAAACTTGGCGCATAAGCTTTGGTCCCGAGAACTCTCGACAGCCTCTCAAATGCTCGCATGCTCGCTCTGGCGGGAATAAACCTAGATGTCATCAATGAATACTATCACGAACGTATCCAAAATGGCTTGAACACTCGGTTCATCAAATCCATAAATACCGCGAGCATTGGTCAAACCGAAAGACATAACCACGAACTCATAGTGCGCACGTCCGAATGCATTCTAGGGACATCCGCCTCTAACTCGCACTGATGATAGCGATCGCAGATCAATCTTGAGAAACATCTCGCACTCGCAATCGGGTCGAACAAATCATCAATCTTGGGAAGGGGTATTCGTTTAATAGTCACCTTGTTCACCGTAATCAACACACATGCGCGGTCCCGCCCTTCTTCTTCACGAACAATCTGGCGCTCCCGAGGAGAAACACTAGGCTGATGAAGCCCTTTCTCCAAGAAATCCCTCGGTGGTCCTTCAACTCTCTCAACTCGGCGGTGTCATTCGGTATGGCGGAATGGATATAGCCGAGTGTCCGCAAAGACATCGATACAAAACTCTATCTCTCTCGGGAGGATACCCGAGGTCGTGCGGAAACACATCCGGGAACTCTCGACTACCGAATCGATCAAAATCGGTACCGCACTCGGTATCAAACACGAATGAGATGGTAGATATACCCTTCGCACCATCTTCCCGGCGCGAGGTAGGAAATAAACTTACCACCGGCGACACGGTGTTCCTCCCACTCAATAACGGCTCAGAAATCGAACCGTACCACTCTCTCCTGCGGTCCACGTTGGCGTAGCGAAGCTAGCCAATCCATACCCATAATCACATCGAAATCGGTCATATCCAACTCTATCAAGTCGGCTGTGGTCCGACGATCGCATAAAGTCACCGGACAAGCCCTATATACCCGCGAGCTACCACCGAATCACCAGCTGGCGTAGCTACCTCGAAAGTCTATGGACTCGAGCTCATCCCTATCCTACTAGCGATAAGGGAGATATATGGGGCAGTAGAACCGGATCTATCAAGGCATACACGTCACAACAAGAACCGATAAAGTACTGTGGCGACATCCGCGATGCCTCCCGGTCTGGCGGCCGACAGGCATAAATGCGGTTCGAGGACCGCTGAACTGGGACGTGCCACGACCTGCCGCGACACTGGCGGTCCATGAGTACCACGCCTCGGGCGAGTAATCGTAGGAGATGAAGACCGGCAAAAGACCGTAGGTGACCCTACCATCTGCCGCTCTGGTCTGACGGCTCGCGATAGTGACCTCGCGGCCGCAAGTGTAGCAAACTCGAGGTAGTATCACAACTCCGAAATGGAATCTACCACATCGGACACACGAGAGGACCTCGATCGGTTAGCACCTCGCTACTCGAAGTCCAAGTCCCGGGCCCCGACACGCCCGAATACCACGGCTATCCTAAAGGCGGTGTAGGAGTGCTCGAGCCGGGCCGTGGTGCAAATCTAGTCTGCCTTTGAGACCGTCCACCCCGAGAGCTACCAAAAGATCGGCCGTCTTGGCCTTCTTCACCGATGTCGCCAACCCGCCTCTACGCCTCGCACCCAAGTCGTGAGCACGAATGCGGCAATGTCCACGCGGTGAAGAGCCACACTGAGCAAGATTCGCCAAATAATCATCTAACCGGTGGCGTGGCGGTGCACTCGGTCCTCCATATTTGCTACTAGCGCGAGGACATATCGAGCCAACGAATCGAACTCAGCGTTGTACTCGAATCGGCGCCTCGCCTCAAAGATCGAAAACTCGGCCGCTCTCCTCATCTGCGGAGGCAAGAAGTGAGTGAGAAAAGCCTCCGAGAACTCGTCCCATACTGCTGGAAGTGCATGCTCTCCTCGGGACAGCTCCCACGAATCAAACTAGTCGACTGTGGTATCACGCAGCCGATGCGAACCGAAGATCATGGACTCAGTCTCCGAAGCCTTGATCACTCTAATGATCCGCTGTAACTGTCGGATGAACTCCTGCGGATCATCCTCAGGCCTCGACCCGTAGAACTCTGGCGGGCTACAACTCAGAAAATCCCGTAGCCTCAAACTATCCGACCACGGGTGAACCACGATGCTCTGGGCTGAGGCGAATGCGATCGGTCTATCGCCGTTCGCCGCAATCACGCTAGAATCGGGCCGTCTCGTAACTCATCTCTCTGCTCCGGTGTGGGGCGAGGCGCAGTCTTGTGGTCTCTTGACCATTCTTTGCGACTCTAAACCTTTGGGCCGGGCGGCGTGGAACTCGCGTCCCGAGGTATCGCCCGGGTATAGATCGGGCACAGGCCTCGTGGCCTATGTGTCCTACTAGCGACTCCTCGCCGCTTGCTTCGGGATCGGGTTGCCTTGCGTGAGTCATAATCGATACGAGAAAGGAATACGTTAGATGGGTCGACTTATAACACGCCTCTAAGGCACGATCTCGAGTGAGAAGAATGAAACCAATCCTAAATATCCTATAGCCTCACGATTATTGGTGTGGTGCGACAACACACCGATAATCAAGACTCTACTAGATACGATGCGTAGACACTTTCCGAGGATTAAGCGCTCGATACCACTTTTGTCACGACCGATCCGGGCCGTGGTAGTGCCTTACCCGCACCCCAAGAGGCATACATCGAGTAACCAATGGAATATAAAACAAGACATGAAGCAATATGAAATGAGAAAGCTTTATCCGAGAAAAAGTTTTCGGCATATATATATATACATAAAGAGCGAACAGTTACATCTCAACTTTACAATAGGACTACAGACCTCTAGGAATGTAAACAACTATGGCGGGACAGGGCCCCGCCATACCCTGAATGTACAAAATATCTACAACACAAGGAGAGCTGCAGAAAAGTCGAGCCTCAGGAGAAATGAACTCGACACGCAGTAAGGATCCTAAGAACGAGGATCTACCACCGCTTTCCACCTGCGGCGTGAGCGGCCCAGAGGTCGATACAACAGTACCAAGTATGTGAAGCGTAAAGTACTTTAAATGAAATCATATCATTTAAAACCAATTTTACAAATATGCGAAACAACCAATGTAACCACACATAGTACCACAACATAACCAAAAGCAAAATAGATATAACATAACCGGTCTTTTCTAGGCCGCTAATGATCGAAGCAAGGCGATCGCCCATAGTATCATTATGCGAGCCTAATCGAACTCCGCGACCGCATAGTCACACACCGACCGCATGAGGTATTCCTCGCGTCGGGGTAGCTAACCGCGGCATCCTCCCGACTCGCGGTCGCGTAGTCGCAATGGACCGCGTAGGCCGTATAGACCGTATCGGCGTAACACACCGGAGTGATCAATCACGGAACTCCGCAGACCGCATAGTCCTCGTGGACGCGTAGCCGTATAGACCGCATCGAGTGGCAAGTCCTCGGCGTCATAACAAGTCGCGGGTAGGTGATATAATAGCGATCAACGCTTATCTTTAAACAACGTAAGCACAAAAAGAATAACCCACTTACACAACATCACAAGACACTAACACACGTAGCATCATAACATTTTTACTTATCAAAACATCTTACTACACTTTTAAATCAATACAAGACTTTCATAAACAAATAAGTAAACCGTTCCTTTTATCTTTCTTAAGTCGTTATACCTAACTCCCCATAAAGCTAGTATAACTCTTTAAGCTTTTAAAACCAAGTATTACTTTTCTTTCAAAATGATTCATAACTCTTTTGAAATACTTCAAGATTCTTATTATTTAAAACTCAAGTCAAAAGACATGAGTAAAACCAAGTTCGATTAACACACGACGCTCACCGTACTATTTATATATTTTAAAAATATCATGCTCAAGAGGATAGGAAGAATCGCATACCTCATCGGCGAAATCCACCTGCCAAGTCGAATATGTCGCGCGCAGAGTATCAACCTATAATAGTCAAATACGTCTATCAACGTCTAGACTATTCTGTAGAATATTCTAAGCAGAAGGTCCTTAATTCTACGGAAAATTGGACAGCACTTCCCTACCCGTCAAACTACACAAGTCTACTGTAAATACAGTCCTATGTAACTACAGTTCAATTCTCTTATTTTATACCATCCTTCTATATATCTTATATTCATTTCTATACTACTACAGTATGTAATCTCTAATTACAATAGAAGGACAAGGGTATTTACCTCGATAAGCCCAAAATTATCCAAGATTATATGTCGATCCTGAACAATGTTTAGCTCCTAATTTGCACGCTCCGATAGCTCCAAGAAACCCTTAGAAGTTTCCAAACAACTTCTACTTAATACTTCAACCAACTATGAAGATTTCCCTAGGGTTTCGTTTTTGTGACTAAAGGGAATATAGTAGTATTTCTGGGCTTTTAGTATAGAGGTAACTTTGGAATACTACAAGGTATTTGGCTAAGGTATTTTGGAATAGTAACAATACTTGGAGAATATTTTTCTACCGGGGGGGGGGGGGGGTTCGGACGAAACTACTAGGAGGGGGGAGGACTTGGACGAGAACTACTAAGAGGGTGGGGAGGGATTTTGAGACTTGGAAAATGTTTAGTGGATGAAGAAGTCTTGCAACTTAGGGGGGTATTTATAGGACCTTCAAAGGCCAAGATTCAAGCAAGTGGAGGGTGAAGATTTGGACATGTGTTGAGTGGGTCCCACTTATCCATCTACTCCACAAATATCTAGCAAAACATTGACCAAATGTTTAAGGCCTTTAAAAGGCAAAAAACGTGCCAACAATTCCCTCACCAAACCGTCCACTTGAGGGTGACACCGTAATTTTTCCTTCGCAAGGTTCAGATTATTTTCCGTTAGAAGTTCATAATTTCGCCCTTTGCCTAATTAAGGCTTAAATTTTTGTATGTACGCCCTCACGTACATACTCCGGAAATACGGGGTATAACAGATTATTTACCTTTGCAAACAGAAAATGGATTTCATCGAAAATAACATGGCGACTAATGATGGTTTTATTAGACGACAAATCAAAACACTTGTAACCACGATGATTAGACGGATAACCCAAAAACACACAAGGAGTAGAACGTGTCTGAAGTTTGTTAATTATGGTGGACGAAAATAGTGGATAACATAAGCATCCAAAGACCCTAAGATGTGAATACGAAGGAGTCTTATTATATAAGATTTGAAGGGGGTGAATATGTCTAACCTTTGGTAGGAAGAACGGTAAGAAAATATGTAGTCATTTGTAGAGCATGATGCAAAAAGGAAGGGGGTATGGAAGCATGAACCAATAAAGTTTGGACAACATTATTAATGGTATGAATTTTGTGTTCTTCTTTCCCATTTTGTGAGGACGTATAAGGACAAGAGAAACAAAAAATTCTGCCATTAGTACTTAAAAAATCCCGAAACAATCCATCATCATATTCTTTGTCATTATCACATTGAATATTTTTTATTTTTCGTTCGAATTGGTACAAATGAATGCTCTAAATTTTAAAAAAGTGGGAAAATGTGAGATTTTTTGCTAACGAAAAAGTCCATAAAAATTAGAATAATCATCCAAAAATAGAACATAATAATATGGTCCAAAGAACTGAGAACGAGAGATGTCCATAAATCACTATGAATAATATCAAATGACATTAAAGTATGAGATTTAGAGTCTACAAACGGTAATCTAACAAGTTTTTTCTAGAAGACAAGATTGACAAATCGGAGTACTAGGCGTACCCTTACAAGAAATAAAATTATTTTTATGTAATGAAGAAACAATAGACGACCCAGGGTGACCCAAACGTGCATACCATAAGGAAGGAGCTAGAGCTGCAAAAGTAGATGGCAAGGCTTGACTCGAGAGACCGGATGTCGGCGTGTCTCATGAGAGAAATTCCCGTCTTGAAATCTTTTACAAAAAAACAGAAGGATCAAAATCAACAAAAACCCAATTGTCAGTGGTGAATTTACGGACAAACACCAAATTTTTAATTAAGTTAGGGGGCATGAAGAGCATTTTTCAAGACAAGAGGTGGGTGAGATGGAAGATAAAGTTTTATGACAATAACCATGAATTGGAATTGAAGAGTCATTACCAATAATTATGCCATGATTGGAGCTCAAATTGGAATAAGACGAGAGAGTACATTGGTCAGATGTCATGTGGGTAGTGGCTTCGGTGTCCATGTACCAATTCGCATCCAGAGAATTTAATACAAGTATGTGCATCACAGTTTCAATGGCGGTAGGGGTGGGTCCAAATGCATGGTGGGCCTGGTAGGGCCGAGGCCCAAGCACGTCGGCTTATTGCCCCAGCCCAGAACTTGCTCTCGGGTTCCACTGTGGGCAAGAATAACTGGGCCTGCCTGATGGCGGAAACTAGGCCCAGTTCTGGTTTGCTCCATACGATAGAAAATATGGGTTGTTGGGCCTAGTTCCACGGCTATGGGCCCCAGGACTGCGGTCAGTTGGCTTGTGGCCCACTGCCTTGAGGCCCATTACTACCCCCGGTATGTCCACCTCGGTTATCGCCATGATTTTTATCATTATTCTTGCAATTTTGACCCTTTTTGCCGCCACCGTTATTGCGATTTTGGCCGGAACTGTTGGAGACGGATGTAGAAAAGTTGGACTCGGTTACCATTACGACAGGAGGGCCCAGTGGCCGCTTTCTTCGCCAAACTTACTTCTTCGAGTGTGAGCATGGAACGGACCTGATAAAACTGCGGAAGAGGACTGCTTTGATGAGGAAGCGTACCGACGCCACTATAGGCCTCAGAGAGGCCTGCGACCATCTGAAGGACAAGATGATCATTTGTAACGGGCGCACCAACATTGCAGAGTTGGTCTGCCAATTCCTTTAACCTTTTGCAGAATGCTGAAACGTTGGGGAAGTCTTCCATATTGACGTGGAAAATTCCTACTCAAGGGTAACAACATGAGAATTTTGATTATCTTGGAATATGTCACGCACTCTATTCCAAGACGCCATCGATGTAGCGTCGGGTTCGATAATCATTTGCAACAGGTCGGTAGAAATAGTGGAGTAAATTCACTGAAGAACAGTAGCATCAAGGGTCGTCCATAACTTAGGATCATCCTCAGGTTTGGGCACCCTTGTATCCGTATGAGCCGCGGGGATAATATGATGGAGGATTTGATGCGAGCGTACGTGAACTTTGAACAGTTTGGCCCACGTCGCGTATTGGAAGTTTTATATTTCAAGAATAATAGGATGTAATTATTGATGTTAGAAATAGTAAGGGCATTGTGAAACATGTTCTAAGCCATAATAGCAACGCAAGACATGATGGAGGGATTGGGAAGAAAAATTTGGGAAGAGATGAGGCACCTCGGGCAAGAAAACCGAGAAAAGAGCTCGGTAATCGAGGCAAAGTGGACAAAATTTTGGGAGAGGATTTTAAGACCTAGACTTCTGATACAACGAAAGAAATAATCCTCTGATTATTTCATTAATGAAATAGTATATATACAATTTACAATTTCCATAATAGGAAAATTTTATTCTTACTCTACTGTTAAAACCTTATTCTACTTGTACAAGAATTCTATAATTATGGTAAGTGTACAATGTTAATTTAATACAATATTTACACTTAATAAATCTTACCAAAACTGTGATATACACAGGATTGTATACCATGTATACCACGATTTCACCTAAGGTATTTTGGCCTTGTGAAACCGTGATATACATGATGTACAATTTCATGTATATCACGGGTATCTTTAACAAGTTCAATTCAAATAAATAAATGAAACTAATTTAACATACGAAAAGCTCAATTTGGATCATCGAAAATCTCAAAAAAAAATAGTGGTAAAATAGAAACTAGAAGAGCTTTCAATTGTTTGATTTTTTTTTAATCTAATATATACACTAGGAAAAATGTTTTCCTTTAACTTTCAAATATGTTTTTGTACTTTAATATTTTAGAAGTCTTTCGAAAGTGTCAAACTGATGCTACAAAAAGAAGCAAGAGCAAAAAAAATTGAAAAAATATCTAAAAGTTGAATTCTCACTGTCGATTTGGGGGCGGGCTTAGCACGGGCCAAATGACACTAGTATATTATATATTTGCCGGATATTTATTATTTATGCGATTGGGTGAGCTGCTATTTAACTTAATTTTTCAAATAAATATACTAGAAAATATATTGATTCTTCTCTTTATTAATGGGTCACGGTGAGATCCAACTAGAACATTTGCATGTTTCAATATCATATTAAAATGTGTAATCATCTCGTAAAAAAAACTTAAGTTATTAAAGAGAGCAAGCTTTTATTAACTTAAGTATGCCTTCAATATAAATGCATATTTCTTTTCTATTAAGTAAATTATCTAATTAAAAAAACGGTTTATGACCAAAAGAAAGAATTGTATCATTTTGAAGTTCTAGATGATGGGAAAACATATAATTTGAAATACAGATAAGAGTGTAGGGATGTTAATTTTCTTCTTATTTCTTAATCCTATCGGCTATCTTGGACTTTAAACTAAATTTCTCACTTTAATATTGGTATTCAAATTCTACCAAAAAATATTGGTATTCAAATATTCAACATGTCTATTAAATTCCTTTTTTCTCCTGGGCCATAATAAAAGAAGGTCAATACCTTCTCAACTTGTTGGAATGGTCAGATTAAAAGAATAATTGTGGAATTTGCATGGAAAAATCACCAAACGCCGACATTGACATGTTTAATAAGTAAATTGCAGGGAGTCTTATCGTTAATATCAAAATATATATAAAGTATAATATTCATCCATTATACAATAGGAATTCTAAATTTATACAAAAGAGGAATCCTAGTCTTAACATAATTATATTTACACAATATGTGAAAATATTCTAATTATGGGTAGGGATACAATTGTTTCTATAATATACATGTTTACACACCCCCTCAGTCGGAGCGGGAGGAGGTCGGACGCTGAGACTGGATCTGAAGTCAAGAAATAACTGTCTGGGAAGTCCTTTGGTAAATATGCTTGCATACTGATAGGAGATGAAACATGTAACACTCTGACATGGTCTAGCGCAACTTTCTCACGAACGAAGTGTAGGTTTATCTCAATATGTTTGGTTCGCTGATGTTGAACCGGATTATGAGAAAGATAGATGGCAGAGATGTTATCACAATACACAATGTCGACGCGAAAGGACACTGAAGTTCTAACGAGAAATTTCGAGCCACCAAATCTAAGCTACCACATTTGCAACGATCGTATTCGAATTTCTGGATCGATCGGGTAGGGTAACCTGCCGCCGCGGACCAAGAAATCAGATTATCCCCAAAAAAAACACAAAAGTCGGAGGTGGGGCGTCGCGTGTCTGGACACCCTGCCCAATCTGCATCCGTATATGAAAACAACTTGTTTGGTGCAGAGGGGTATAGGTGCAAACCATAATCAAGAGTG
Organism: Przewalskia tangutica; assembly: GCA_029844215.1. Taxonomy (NCBI): domain Eukaryota; kingdom Viridiplantae; phylum Streptophyta; class Magnoliopsida; order Solanales; family Solanaceae; genus Przewalskia; species Przewalskia tangutica. Next base: position 17,300,742 of record CM056725.1, on the reverse strand, counting down.
CCCTTAATGTATCGAATGATACGTTTAAGAGCAGTGAAATGAGACTCGCAGGGCGTCGTGAATAAACACACTGCCGAACAACATAAGCTATATGCGCCACGGTGAAGGTGATATCTTGAAGTGCACTGCAAGTCTCCTATCTGAGTAGGATCGTAGGAGCACCATCCATGGCGTTGAGCTTAGATTTAGAATCAAGCTGAGTAGGCACTGCTGCGATTCGCCATCTTAGCCCTGTACACAATCTCCTCTGCATACTTACGCTGACACAAGAACATATGATTGGCAGACCTGGTCACTGATATCCCCAAAAAGTAACTCAGCTTCCCCAAATCAGTCATTGCAAATTCTGACTTAAGCAAGGCAATAATCCCATTTTTCAATCTGTCGGAGGAGGCAGTAAGAACAATATCATCCACGTAAAGTAATAAGTAAGCAGTGATACTACCTCGATGAAAAATGAATAGTGATGTATCACTCTTGCTGCATACAAACTCAATCTGCAAGATATACCTGACAAAACGATCATACCATGCACGGGGGCCTGTTTCAGGCCATATAGTGACTTACGGAGACGGCACACATAGTGAGGAACTGCTGGATGGGTGAACCTTGGCGGCTAATGCATGTAGACTGTTTTTCTCAGATCCCCATGTAAGAATGCATTCTTCACATCAAGCTGATGGATCGGTCAGTGTTTGCCTATGACAATGCTCAAAAATGTGTGAATGGTAGCCGGTTTGACAATCGGGCTGAAGGTCTCACCACAATCAATGGCCTCGTGCTGATTTGTGTCATTAGCCACAAATCGTGCCTTATACCTCTCAATATCTTCATTGTCTCTGAATTTGTAACGAAAACGCCACAGACAATGAATCACATTTACCCCCTCAGGTCTAGGTACTAGATCTCATGTGTGTTGTTTAGTTAAAGCATTGAATTCCTCAGACATAACCGCATTCCAATTAGGGTCTTGTTTAGCCAATATATGGTTTTTGGGAATTGGAGAAATGGTTTGAGCAGACAAGTTAAATTGGACTTTGGGTTTGAAGATTCCATGCTTGGCACGAGTTTCCATTTGGTGAGTGGGGACAGTGGGAGGTTGTGATGGCTGAGTATGGAGGGTTGAGACTGATGGTAGGGACGAAAAAAGAGAATGTGGGGGCAAAGCCGTCGAAGGCGCCTGGATCTAGCATCGCGGCGATGTCTGAGTGACAAGTCTCTCTGGAAATATGGCGTCGCGGCGCCTCATCACTGGGCTGCAGCACTGTCGACGGGTTGGGAGAATATACCTCTCTGGAAAGTTGGCGTCGCGGCACTGTCGATGGGTCAGAAGATATAAGCTGATCAAGGATGATGGGAGAGATAGCAGGCTCGTCAAGGAATGAGTAATCCGATTTTTGGAATTTCTGAAGATTCGAAAACGGGAATGTGGTCTCGTCGAATGTGACGTGACGAGAGATGTGGATTTTACGAGTGGACAGGTCTTAGCCTAGATAACCCTTATGATTCGGTGGGAATCCTAGGAAGACACATGGAGTAGACCTAGGAGCGAGCTTGTGAGGGGTGGTAGAGCTAAGGTTGGGATAGCACAGACAACCGAAAATCCGTAGATGATTGTAAGAGGGGACTCTATAGTAGATGATTTCGGCCGGGGTCATGTTGTGAAGAGTGCTAGTATGGAGAATATTAAGAATGTATTCTGATATTTTAGCATCATATACCCAGAAGGATGGAGGGAGGGAGGCATGAATCAATAGGGTGCGAACCATATTGTTAATGGTGTGGATGATTCTTTCAGATTTATCATTTTGTGGTGAGGTGTGAGGGCAGGAGAAGCGAAAAACCATGCCATTATTGGTACAAAAATGGTAAAACATAGAGTTATTGAATTCACGACTATTATCGCACTGAAATGATTTGATACCTTTTTCAAATTGTGTTTGGATGAATTGTCGAAACTCAAGAAATTTGGTAAACACTTCCGATTTATATTTGAGAGTGTACAAAACCATGCCATTATTGGTACAAAAATGGTGAAACATAGAGTTATTGAAGTCACGACTAATATCGCACTAAAATGATTTGATACCTTTTTCAAATTGTGTTTGGATGAATTGTCGAAACTCAAGAAATTTGGTAAACACTTCCGATTTATATTTGAGAGGGTACAGCCAGATATAGTGAGAAAAATCATCTAGCAAGACAAGATAATATTTATGACCGAAAGAACTAGCAACAGGTGATGTCCATAAATCGGCATGTATTATATAAAATGGTGCAAAGGTAACACTAGTGATGATTTAAACGGAAGACGAGTATGTTTGCCTAAAGAACCAGAAACACAATTTTGGGCAAGCTTCCCATTACAAGTAATGAAATTATTGCCTCTAAGAAAATTAAAGTCTGGGAGTCCTGGGTGATCAAGCCTATTATGCCATGTCGAAGAAGAAATAGCCGCTAGAGAGACGGGAGAGCAAGATCTGGCAGCGAAGGTGGATGTGAATGGATAGAGATCCCACGTGCTATTGCATCTCATAAGAGGTGTCCCCGTACGAAGATCCTTTACAATGAAACCAAAAGGGTCAAAGTCAATAGAGACGGAATTATTACGAGTAAATTGGTGGACATAGACTAGGTTCTTAATCATGTGTGGGGAATATAAGGTATTTTTAAGGGAGAATGGTGGATGGGGAGGTTGTGTGTATGATGTACCATAACCCTTTACTGGAATGCGTTGTCCACTACCAACTGTAACATATTGAGGATGCTTTAAACTGTACAGTTTCGAAATAGTACCTGCAGACTGGGTGATGTGAGATGTGGCTCCGGAGTCCATGTATCAATTATTGTCAGGTTGTTGCATGTTGAGGGTGCTGAAAGTCTGACCCAACTCAGTGGGTGTCATGGCGGAGGAGGGCTGCTGGAACTGTCCCTACATGAAATGGGCTTGATGTGGTGCTGGAGCTGGACCTAACAACCCGTAGTGGGAATAAAGGTTGAAGGACTGCTGCATCGGAATGGGGCAGCGACGCGACTCTGTCTGAGGCAACTGCGGTCTTTATCGATCTTTGAGAGTCGTTGCGGCTGTCACGAACCGAACCCCGGGCCCGCGACTGGTGCCCTACCTGGGCACCCCCTCTTATGCCCTCACATCCCATACAAGACATAGGCCAAATAATAAATGAAAATTGTATATGTAGCAACAAGGCAAGCCGATGAGACTGCCGCTATATATAAAGGGAAATAACCCGACAATACAGTAGTACAAATGGCCAACAGTATATACAACTCCCGCAAGTCCAGCCCACATATGAATATAGACCTCTAAGAGTTTGGACCATAAACTATGACGGGACAGGGGTCCGCCATACCCCTGAATGTACATAAGCCTACAATAACAGGGATCCGTACCAAAAAGACAAGCCTCCGAAATAATGGAGCTTCCTCAAAAACTGAGTAGAGATCCTAAGAGCGAGGATCAACAAACTGTGTACCTACACCTGCGGCATGAAATGCAGCCCCCCGAGGAAAGGGGGTCAGTACGAAAGATGTACCAAGTATGTGAACAATAAGTACTATAAATGAGATCATAACAGTCCAAAAGATAACACGAGATAAGTATGATAATCAAACTACCAGTATAACTGTGCCTTATTAAAAATGAAAGTAATGAGAGTCATTTGTACCTTTTAAAATATGCCTTTTAAAAGTGAGATCAACCGTGTCATTTCAAATTATGAAATCAATACCATTTCAAAATATGAAATCAACCGTACCCTTTCAAATATGAAATCATTACCATTTCAAAAGATGAAAGCCATGTCAAAATCAGGGACACCTGCCCTCAGAATCATTATGCAATCCTACTCATGAGACTATTTTACCCGCATGGATCTTGTAGACCCACAATGGATATCTATACACGATACCCGCATCACGGAGAGCTAGTCCGTGGAATAATATCCTGGGAATTGAACTCGCATGAGTCCTTCAGACCCGAAGTGAGTGTGTACCATCTCACGTCATGAGATATAATCCATGAAATATATACATAATGTTGTCGGCCCTCTAGTGAGGGACGCGGTGATGTGGAAATATAACACTTGCACGAATGGCTATATGAGCAAACATATGCAAGTTAAAATAATTTTTGACTCTCATTAGAACAAATAGAATGAACTATCATTTTAGAAAAAACAAGGCACTATCACATATTTCACTTTCAAAAAACCAAGGCAATACCATGCCTTCCATTTTAGAAAAACCAAGACAATACCATGCCTTCCTTTTTAGAATAACCAAGACAATACCATGCCTTGAAATATTAGGGACTTGAACCCAATAGCACCATGTACGTACACCGTACATCCTTGTTATAAAAAGAATCATATCATGTAATATTAGGGACTTGAACCCAATAGCACCATGTACGTCCGCCGTACATCCTTTCCTTTATAAAACCCCAAGGCACTAGCCTTGCAATATCAAGTCACTTACTCTTTAAAAATCAAGTTTACACTTTTAAAAACAAGGCACTTACACCTTTAAAACTAAGTGACTTATACTTTTAAAATCAAGTCAAGTATACTTTTTAAAATCAAGTAACTTCCTTCATAAACCACAATGAATCCGAATTCATTTAAAATACGTACGTCCACCGTACACTCATTTTATAAAGTTCATGCTCAAAGAAAGATAGGAAGAGTTCCACATACCTCTTTGGCTAATCCACACGCTAAGTAGAATACGCTACAAGTAGTACTTCAACCTATAATGAGAATAACACTTCTATTAACTTTATGCTTTCTAGTGTAGGTTAATACCAAGTAATGGTTCTTTTTTCCTACAAAAATTTGGGCAGCACTTCCCCTGTTTATACGTACTTTTTCACCTTTCAAGAGGGCCAATTTTAACAACAACCAAACCACAATTAAGGGCACAACAAAACAACAATCAAGGTGATTCACACACCTATTTCTCATGTAAAAACAACCCCTTAATTACGTAAAACTGTCCACTAAAACTGCACAACAATATCCAACAGTTATATAGTAATTCTCGGTCAACTACTACAACCAAAGCCATTTCCATAACTTCTTATAATCCAATTTACATTCAAACACTTTTATATAAGTCATATCAACTTGTTAACAACAAGATTCCTTCATGTTAACATGCAATAGGTGATGAAAACAACGACAATAACCAACGAATCCGACAACACCAAATATGTCCAGTTTTCGGCTAGCATGCCAAAACTGTGACATATAATTCTTATTCATCATTCTTCTTAATCACAAGTTCAACTATTAATTACTACAACATGTAATATTCAATTACTTCAAGAGGAAGAATAATCCTTACCTTAAATATGCCCAAAACAGTCCACTTAAAGTCTGTCCATAGTTTTTTCTTAGCTCCTATTCTTCAAGTTTCAATCACACATATGTATCCACTACAAGCTTGTAACCATCTTTCCTTCTTGTTTTACTTCCAAAAAGTTCATAAACAAGCTTAGGATTTCCACCCAACTTTCGGCCAAACTGTGGTTGATAAACCTTAGAGAGTTAACTTGGTTTAGAACTTGATTAGGGTGTTTAATTTAAGAGAATAATCAACTCTTGTTCTTCACTTTTTTCTTGAAGAAAATCGAGACACAAGACTAAGAGAAGAGAGAAGATAAAGCTTGGAAGATGAGTTATTTTGTGAATAAGTCTAAATCTTGCTATCAACTTTCTATATAGATGAATATCTCACAAGTGGATGGGACTCCACTTGTCCACTTATCTCACAAATATATCCCACACTTGTCCACTTGTCTTCCAAATTTTGAACCCCCTCTAAAAGTGTGAAATTTTTGGTGGGCCCCACTTTATCAATGTCAAGACTTAATTAATCCACACTAAGTCTATAAATCCATATTAGGGAATCTAACTCCGAGTTAATAAATTTTTGACTTCACATTTTTCCGAAATTTCCATAAGAAAAATGAAATCATACTATCCTTTCAATATTCAAACCTTAGTTCCTTAAGTATGTTCTCATATTAATGTCGTGAAAATACGGGGTGTAACATCTTTCTCCCCTTAGAAACATTCGTTCCGAATGTTCACAATAGGTTCAAGCTAAACAAATATTGGCATAGTCCCCTTTAACTATACCCAACAAAACCAAATATGTCACATATGGCTACAATATATCACACATGCATATACATCAATCAATATAGGCAAGTAGGGAATCGAATTACCTGTAGGTGTAGGGAACAAGTGGGGATATTTCTTCATCATTATTCCTCTTCTGTTTTCCAAGTCATCTCCTCTCTATTATTATTCCGCCACAAGACCTTGTTGAAAGCCACGTCCTTAGTCCGTAATCGTCTGACCTGGCGATCAAGTATGGTTATAGGACTCTCCTCATAAGATAACTCCTCTTTCACCTGGACATCATCTACTGGGAAGACTCTGGAAGGATCACCAACACACTTACGTAATATCGATACGTGGAAGACCGAATGAACATCTCCCAAATCAGATGGTAGATCTAACTCATAGGCAACTTTGTCTACCCTACGAACAATCTGGTAAGGCCCAATGTACCTCGGGCTAAGCTTCTCTTTCTTACCAAACCTCATCACACCCTTCATGGGTGATACCTTCAAGAATACCCAATCATCAAGCTGAAATTCCAAGTGTCAAAGTCGATTATCTGCATAAGACTTCTGTCGACTCTGGGCTGCTAATAATCTCTCCTGGATAAGCTTCACCTTATCCACAGCTTGCTGAATTAAGTCCGGACCGACTAATCTAGGCTCGCAACATCAAACCAACCAATCGGTGACCTGCAATTCCTTCCATATAAAGCCTCATACGGGGCCATCTGAATACTAGAATGGTAGCTATTGTTATATGCAAACTCCACGAGTGGAAAATGATCCTCCCAGCTACCCCTGAAATCAATAATACATGCCCTCAGCATATCCTCAAGTGTCTGGATAGTACGCTCTGCCTGTCCATCGGTCTGAGGATGAAATGCTGTACTGAGACTCACTTGTGTCCCCAATCCCTTCTGGAATGACCTCCAGAAGTTAGCTGTAAACTGAGCTCCTCTGTCTGATATAATCGATGTGGGAACCCCGTGCAGTCTCACTATCTCCCTGATATATAGCCTAGCATAGTCCTCAGCCGAGTAGGTAGTCCTGACTGGAAGAAAATGGGCTGAATTCGTCAGCCTATCCACAATAACCCAAATGGAGTCACACTTCCGCTGAGTACTAGGTAAACCTGTAACAAAGTCTATATTAATCACCTCCCACTTCTAAGTCGGGATCTCTATCGCCTATAGTAACCCACCAGGCTTCTGGTGCTCGACCTTAACCTACTGACAATTCGGGCACTGAGCAATAAATCCTGCTACGTCCCCTTTCAGGCCGTCCCACCAATACACACATCTGAGGTCATGGTACATCTTCGTCGACCCTGGATGAATAGAATAACGAGCATTGTGTGTCTCTCCCATAATCTGTTGTCGAAGCCCTGCAATATTGGGTACACACAATCTACCTTCATACCTTAGCACCCCATCAAGTGCAACCTCAAATAGCGTTTTCTCTTCTCGAAGAGCTGCATCTATATATCGTACCAGAACCGGATCCTCATACTGGTGCCTTTTTACCTCTTCTACGATGGAGGACTCGACAACCTCTCGAAATCGAACTCCACTGTCACCGGAATCAACCAACTGGATCCCAAGGCTCGCTAGCTGATGTATCTCGCGAACCATTTCCCTTCTGTCTGGCTGCACATCTATCAGGCTACTGATGCGCGTTAAGATGCACACACTTTTAAACGCAAGTGCACGTTATCGTATCAAGTAGTATAGTCTTAGATAAGACTGAATATCGTCCTCTAGGATTAGGGTTCAAGTACCAACTATCTATTTTCTAGTATCTATTTGGTGCATTAATGATTGATTTTTTGGTTTATAACTAAGAATTATTAAAGATAAGTAAATATAAAGAATTACTTCAGATGTGATGAGAATAGGGCTTCTATGTATCCTCACTATCCGCTTATGCTACTTACTAATGCATTACTTATGGTGTTCTTCTTTTGGAGAAAGCAGGTTTACGAAATCGTTTTATACTCCCGTTAGGGTTATATAAACACTCAACCCCAGTATTGTTCATTACCTACCTTTCGGTGATAAGGGTAACTCTATAGGAGGATTAAGAACAAAAACCTAGTTGACCGTCACGCACAATGCGCAAAATTAGGGTTGTTAAGCCTCTCATCAACACTACAAAACTAATTGAGGTATTTTCATCCCCAATTCAAGCCTGTCTACCCAACTTACAGCATATTCACAATCCCCTTCGTAACTGATTAGAAATCATATTGTGATAACTAGTTGTCAATTAGTTACCAAGAATTCAACTCAATTATTGGATAGATCTCTCAATAAGAAAAATAACCATAAGCATGCATTAATTTATAACATAAGTTTCAAGAAATTCAACATAGAAAGCTTATAAGAGAATTAGTTCCTAGCCATGAATATGACAAGAACTAATTCAAAATTCATCATGCAAAAACTGAATTAAAGAAAAGAAAAAGGAAAAGAAAGTACTAAGTTAATGGTATCCAATCTCCAAGCCAAAATCTTGAGTTGTGCAAGGGGAACCTCAAAACCGCCTAGGTTCTCCTTATATAGGTTTAAAACGCCTCATTCTTTTCCTCGCAGTTCGCCGCCCAAAAATCCGTCAAAGACCTAATTTTTCCAGCGTCGGCGCCGCGCAGAGAAGCGCAATTTGGAAGTTCTGCGATCCGTCGGTGTTTTGGCGCGATGTCGATATATCGAGGCGGCGCCGCGATCTCAGACTGGCTGCTCGGCAGCGCATGGCCAGTCTTCGCCTTCGAATAGTGGGCGCGCCCTCGCTGCTGCAGGAGGCGCCGCGCTGGTCTCGATTTTAGCCTCGTTCGCCACTTTCTCTGCTGGCCTGCATCTCTCTTTGCCTCTTTTTGCTCCTTTTTCCGCCATTTGGTCATTTTAACCACTTTGACTCAAAAGAAAGAAAACTATCCTAATACGACACTTATATGTGCAAAATGGGACAAAAGACTAACTAAAATCGACTCAAAGGTGTATATAAAATACACCGATCAAATACCTGACTTAACCTTTGCTCGCCTCGAGCAAAGATAGAAAGAAATAAAATAAAAGACTCAAAGAACGAAAAATAAAAGACTCACATTAATCACTTTTCTTTGCATAAATGTTAACTAGAAAAACATGAAGGTTAGCGTAATAATACGCAGAACATATAGCATGAAATTTTCAGCACACTAAACACATGAAGCTAAATATTTCGCAAACTCATATTCATCATGCTTAATGGAAGTCAATATACAAAATCATGCATCTAAATTCAAGAATTACTATGGAATGATTACTTGCTAATCTCAACTAATTCAGGATATGCATAAAAGAGATCTTCGTGACTTTGAGGTCAGAATGTAGCTTAGGTAGGTTGGTAAAGATAGGCATTTAGGCTCATTTTTACGTACCATAAGCTCTTTTGGCTTTTCAATTTTTCCCTTTTTCTTTTGATTCTTTCCTTCACTTCAATTCTATCCTTCCCTTTTTGTTTTAGGAGAGTGAAGTGTATTATACTAATAGCACCCCAAACTTAGGCTTTTGCCTCTTTCTTATTACTTTTCCATTGGGTGCATCAAACTTGTTCACTCTTTTGTTTCTTCTTTTTAACACAATGTACTCCACTATTTCATATTTTCACTTATGGCACAATTTTGTGGGATATGGGTGTCAAAGAAGTTTCAAATTTAGGCTCAATAATGACTAGGATATTTTTAAAGTGCGGATAGAAAAGAATGGTAAGAATTGCTATCAAAGAAATGCTGAGTCATCTCCCTAACATGCATATCCTAACTATTTAGCCAAATAGCAAGCACTCATAACACATAAGCATTTATCATTTAGCATGCATAACTCAAGCAAGAAACTCCAAATAGGCAGATTCTCGAGTTTTGGCATATCTAACCTAAGTGTTTAGATAGTTGCTTCAATTCCTTTACATTATTCCACCTTACTTCACTAGGTGTTTCTAGCAACTACAAGATACATGATCTTTGTGTGCAATTATGACTAAAAAGAAAAATTTTGTGACTCAAAATACATAAAACAAATAAAAGACTTAAATAAAACATAACATGACACACAAATAAAACACCCCAAACTTAAATCACACATTGTCCCCAATGTGCAAGATTCAAAGGCAGAAAAGAAAACGACACTTACAAACTTTGGTTAAAATGGTGGTGGTGGCGCGGTGTAATGATCGACCATTGGTTGAGCAGAAACTCAACTGGTCACTTATTGCTGCTCGCCGCCACTTCTTGCCGCTTGTCGCAACTCCATTGTCCCTGTCTCAACTCATTTTGTCCTTTTAACAATGTGTCGAAGTGTTGCATCATCATCCTCAGTTAGAGCACTTGCTCCATCATTGCACCGAGGGTCCCGATTACGTGGTTGGCCGCTAGGTCTCGCCTCATATTGAGCCCCTATTTCGTGCTCATCTTCATCCATGTTTGCCTCTGCTTTGCTTCTTTCTTGGTGGTGCTCTCCGTCAGTTCTTTGGGCTGGTGCGGGAAAGAGTGCACTATCCCATGACACTAGCGCTGGTTTCTTTCATGAGTATCGTGGTAGTTGTGGGACCGCACTCACGTGGCCTAGATCGGTAATAAGTGAACCATGTCCCAATCCACCGCTGTTACCAACCCGCTGATTTCTTCCATGCTCGCACTATCTCTTTCCCACATCAATCGCCACCTCATAATTCCATAAATCAACTTAATCCTATCTTCCGCACTCTGGTGAAGTGCGTGGATGGAATCATGCGGCACCGACGGTATAGCCAAGCCTTGGTCGCTTTATTGAATCGGCACCGCCAATGCTCTAGATCCATTTCTTCCAATCTCAAAAGCGGCTCGGTGGTAGCATCGTGTTCGCGACGGCATTCCGATTGATGTTGTTGGTACTCCTAGCCCATGTTCTAAAATGGTTCCAATCACTACTTTCTTCAACATCAACTGCTTTTAGAGTCGTATTTATTGCTTCGCCGAGGCATATAATTTCCTTACAAAGCACCCCTTTCTCGCCCTCTCCGGAAAGTTTGCATAAAGTTCCGCGCGTTGTTGTATTTATCGTGTTATCTTCTCGGATTGACAAATCTCTTCCACCCCTTAGCTCTATCATAGCGGATGGGCTCATAAACGCCTTCCTCCCCATATGATTCCTTTGGTAATCCATTCCCTTCTCGAATTACAGTCCGTATCAAGCCTTTGTATCTTTGGAAGGCCCGTAACTCACAAATCTATTTTCGCCGGGTCATGGGGGGGTGGATGTGGAGCCTCTTCTCTTTCTGGTGGTCATTTTTAAAACAAAATCTGCAGCTTATACTTTAGTGGTACAACTGTCTCCTACACATTCAACACTAGCAGCGAATATAACACCCCCAAACTTAAACCTTTCTACTTAATACCCACAACCTCCTATTCTACTTTTTTTTCTCCAACTTCACAATCACTTTTCGGCACCCAAACTATTCCAACTAAAATACTCCTCCAAACTACTACCTCCTATAACTTCAGTAAAGGATTCAAGAACGAAGAAAGGGATTACCTTTTTATGAGAGCTTCAAGCTTTTCTTGTTCCAATTTATGGGTTGAGGCTGTGGAATGGAGCTTCGTTGTTTGAGATAGTTGGGGGGTTTTAGGAATTTAGGAGTTTGACTTGTGGTTGGGTTGGATTTGTGGAGGATTTGTGGGCAAATTTCTGGAATTTCGTGGGTTTTTGGAGAGGGAAGGTTAGGTTTTGGAAGTTGGAATTGGGGAAAATCTGATTTTTGGGCGCTTTAAGTTTCTGGATTCCCGCCAGTGCGCCCCGCTTCCCTGAAGCGCTACTCCGCTCGAAATCCTGACTTTCTTTCTGTTTTTCGCCTTCAGTTCATTCCCCTGTACATATCACTCACAGCACAAACACAAGAACCCAAGACCGTGAGATTGTTCTAGACAAAATAAAATAAACTAAAAATAGAAATTAAAATGACATAATTGAAAACGCTGTTGCTTCCCAACAAGCGTATCTTTTACGTCTTTTAGCCGACGCAATTAACCTTTCGAGTGCCCATTGGATACTTCGCGAATCGCTTGTAATCCATGATTTATTGCTATAGGTCTCAATTTCCTATAACTATTTGTTCAAACAGGGGCCTTAAACATACACGTATCCCCCAAGCACACAAGATGAGTTTGTCTTTTAGGCTTCTTATTTTGTAGGAAACCGTGAAATTCTCTACATCTCTTGACTCGGGGGGTTGCCCTTGATGGTATGCAAGTCCTAATTGGGAGTCATTCGTGATAGCTAGTTGTGTTTCTTCTGTGATAGGTGCATGAAAAAGAATTTCCATAGAATCCAAGAAGGTGAATAATTGATTTGCAATCTTTTCTTCTCTACACCAACTATCTCACCAAATTCCTCAATAGTTGGGTGTGATTCGTGCTCTCAACTTGCTGTTTGTTGAATATGATCGCGAAGTTCTCGCTTATTTGCGTTTCCAACTTCTTTTATACCCAACCTCATTTCGTCCATGAATCGAGCTTGGGACTCGTGAGACCGAGTAGAGTTTTTCGTAATTCCTCCTCTCTTCCTCTACGGTTGAGCTCGATCATACGATGGTAGTAATCCATATCTTCAGGATCCCTGAGATGCATCAAAACCAACAAAGAATCACGGCACCCTTGTTTTCACACAATAAATACATAAAACAAACAAAATTTAAAAAACTATACATAAAACCAAATTAGAAATTAAAAATAGATAAATTTGATATCGAACTAATGCCTAATCCCCGGCAACGGCGCCAAAAACTTGATGCGCGTTAAGATGCACACACTTTTAAACGCAAGTGCACGTTATCGTATCAAGTAGTATAGTCTTAGATAAGACCGAATATCGTCCTCTAGGATTAGGGTTCAAGTACCAACTATCTATTTTCTAGTATCTATTTGGTGCATTAATGATTGATTGTTTGGTTTATAACTAAGAATTATTAAAGATAAGTAAATATAAAGAATTACTTCAGATGTGATGAGAATAGGGCTTCTATGTATCCTCACTATCCGCTTATGCTACTTACTAATGCATTACTTATGGTGTTCTTCTTTTGGAGAAAGCAGTTTACTAAATCGCTTTATACTCCCTAGGGTTATATAAACACTCAACCTCAAAGATTGTTCCTTACCTACCTTTCGGTGATAAGGGTAACTCTATAGGAGGATTAAGAACAAAAACCTAGTTGACCGTCACGCACAATGCGCAAAATTAGGGTTGTTAAGCCTCTCATCAACGCTACAAAACTATTTGAGGTATTTTCATCCCCAATTCAAGTCTGTCTACCCAACTTACAGCATATTCACAATCCCCCATTTTCAGAATCTGATTAGAAATCATATTGTGATAACTAGTTGTCAATTAGTTACCAAGAATTCAACTCAATTATTGAATAGATCTCTCAATAAGAAAAATAACCATAAGCATGCATTAATTTATAACATAAGTTTCAAGAAATTCAACATAGAAAGCCCTATAAGAGAATTAGTTCATAGCCATGAATATGACAAGAACTAATTCAAAATTCATCATGCAAAAACTATATCTATATACGTCAAACTTTCTAGCCTTTCGAAAAAGCGTTCCAAGAAAGCGGCCGTTCACGTCAAGAATAGAGGCCGTTAAGGATGTACTTGCTTCTACTTTTCTTTCGATGCGAATTTGACACGACATAGGAGAAGCCGCCCTTTATCAAAAATTATATTATTATATTATTTTAAATAATAAAAAGGGGTTCCAACATATTAATATATAGTGAAGTGTTCCCCCTTGGGTCGTCCGGACCCATATCTGGTAAAAGTGGTGGCCTGGTTGTCCCCACACCCCCTTATCATGCGTGTCATGGGAAAGGCCGTGGTCGCCCAATGAGCCTAGAAGAAGGTGACTCGCGCAGACAGCTGACTCCTTTTCAATAGAAAAGAATAGCCAAACCAACCCAGCTGGCTGGTCAATCTCAGAGATCTTATCGGCCGGCAAACCATGCCCCCGCCTTAAAGGATCCCAACTCATCACCCTCATCTCCAACTTATTCGTGGTTTTAAGGTAGCCCTTCCAGAGTGGTATCTCACTGATGGCTCGGGCCCCCCCGGAAGGAGGCCTTCTTCGCCTTCCACCTAAGCTGCGCAGGAAAGTGGCTTCTCCCTTAGAACAAAATCGACTAACAGAGAGGGAAAAAAAAATCCCTTTATGCCGTTCCCCAGGTCAAGGAATCGATCGAACATTCCTTCGGGATATGATGCCAGAGTTGGGGCTTTAAGTAAGCAAGCTACCGCTCCGTGGGGTAAAAACCGAGGAAAATAAAGAACGTCAAGTAGAAAGGAACAAGCTTCCAGCTATGTGCTGTGCGGCTCCCGCGAAGCGAATGAAGGGAAGCTCTTCGAGCTTCCGGGTGAGCTTACGCTTACTCTCAGCCTCTTTGATTGGTAGAATAGTGGGCGCCGCGCCCGTTGTCGCAGGAGGCCGCGGCTACCGGTCCGGATTTTAGCCTCGTCGCCACTTTTTTTTCGCTGCTCGCATCTCCTCTTTTGCCCTCTTTTTGCTCATTTTCCGCCATTTGGCCATTTTAACCACTTTGACTCAAAAGAAAGTAAAACTATCCTAATACGACACTTATATGTGCAAAATGGGACAAAAGACTAACTAAAACTGACTCAAAAGGTGTATATAAAATACACCGATCAGCTACCCATAGATATACGACTAAGAGCATCTACAACCACATTGGCTTTCCCTAGGTGATATAGAATATCAACATCATAGTCCTTAAGTAACTCTAACCACCGTCTCTGCCGTAAGTTCAACTCCTTCTGTTTGAAGATATACTGGAGACTCTTGTGATCTGTATAAATATCCACATGAACTTCATATAAGTAATGTCTCCAAATCTTCAAGGCATGAATCACGACCTCCAATTCCAAATCATGGGTAGGGTAATTCTTCTCATGCTTCCGGAGCTGTCGGGACGCATAGGCTATAACCTTACCGTGCTGCATCAACACACAACCTAGCCCAACACCTGAAGCATCACAATAATCAACATAACCCTCTAGTCCCTTAGGAAGAGTAAGAACTGGAGTCGTCGTCAACTTATCTTTCAATAACTGGAAACCCTTCTCACAAGCATCCGTCTATTGAAACTTAGCCGCCTTTTGAGTCAGCCTAGTTAAAGGCACTGAGATCGAGGTGAACTTCTCCACAAACCTTCGATAATACCCCGCTAGCCCTAGAAAACTGTGCACCTCAGTAGGCGTAGTAGGTCTGGGCCATGTCTTCACCGCCTCAATTTTCTCAGTATCCACCCGAATACCATCGGCCCCGATAATATGCCCCAAGAATTCCACTGAGACCAACCAGAACTCACACTTTGAAAACTTGGCATACAATTGTCGGTGCTGGAGGACCCCAAGTACTGTCCTCAAATGGTCTGCATGCTCCTGCTCTGAGAGAGAATAAACCAGGATGTCATCAATGAATACTATAACAAACGTATCCATAAATGGCTTGAACACCCGGTTCATTAAATCCATAATCACCACTGGAGCATTAGTCAACCCAAAAGACATCACCCTAAACTCATAATGCCCGTACCGGGTCCTGAATATAGTTCAGGATATCTGTCTCTCTAACCCACACTTGATGATAACGGGACCGCAAGTCTATCTTCGAGAAATACTTAGCACCCTGCAATTGGTCAAACAAATCATCAATCCTCGGGAGGGGATACCTATTTTTGATGGTTACCTTATTCAGCTGTCTATAGTCAATACACATCCGCAGCGACCCATCCTTCTTCTTCACAAACAATACTGGTGCTCCCTAAGGAGATGTACTAGGCTTAATGAAGCCCCTTTCCAACAAGTCTCTCAGCTGGTCCTTCAACTCAGCAGGTGTCATTCTATACAGAGGAATGAATATCGGACTAACTGCTCTGATACCACTTTTGTCACGACCCGACCTCGGGCCCGCGACTGGTGCCCTACCTGGGCACCCTTACAGGTAAACATCAGAGAAAATCAGCGGAACATACATGGAACTCATAACGTACATTAAACATAAAATAAACATGTTAGCCGATAAGGCTACCTCCCATGACATATATATTTATATATATATATATATATATAACCAAAGCAGTTACATCCTTCTTCTTTTTTACGAACCGACCCACAAGATATGACTACAAACCTCTAAGAATTTTTGACATAACTACTGTGACGGGACAAGGCCCCGTCGTACCTCTGAATATACCTATCCATAATGACCCGACTCCGAACATCGAGTTATCCCAAAATCTTGAACAAGGATCCTAAGCTCATGGATCCACAATCTGGTACCTGAACTGGGCATGAACGCAACTTCCGGCGGGCCGATAACAAGGTATCAAGTATGTAAACAAAAAGTACAGTAAGAAAGATCATAACTGTACACAAGAATGACAAGGGCAAGTATGAAAAGCAAATACCAGATCATACTGTGTCATAACACAATCAGAGCCAACTGTACCTTGTATCACTGTACTATTGTAACATCCTACCACTCTCACATATGAAAGCCATGTCGAAAATCCGGGACACCTGCCCTCAGCATATAATATCACAGAAGCATGCTCGTGGAATACAACATCACCGTCAGCATGTAACAAGTATAATGTACCCTACCAGTACACTGTGCCTTTTAACAAAGAGAGTGAACAAGAATAAACTTTGTCGCTTAAAGCGGGAAGCTTACGATTAACCTAGGGCCATCCGCGTAGTATCATTATGCAATCCTACTCGACTATTTCACCCGTGATAGTCGTATGGACTCGCATGAGATAATCTCTCGTGATAGTCAGATCTCGCGCGTAAAGCCGCATGGACCCGCATGAGGTAATCTTCTCGCATAGGACTGGTCCGCTCCGCATGGGACTATTTCACCCGCATGAGCCCTACGGACTCGCATGAGGTATTTCTCGCATCGTGGGGAGCAAATTCACGAAATATGCAACTGCCACAAGCCCGGGGAATGACCCCGTAATGAATAATATATTACAGGCACAACCGGCTAACATAATCACGTAACATAAGTACAATCGGCTATCATAATCTCATAATATAAGCACAACCGGCTATCATAATCTCATAACATAAGCACAACCGGCTATCATAATCTCATAACATAAGCACAACCGACTATCATAATCTCATAACATAAGCACAACCGGCTATCATAATATCATAACATAATCTGGCCTATGTGTAGGCTCGATGTGTCTCATAACATAACATTTTAAACCGCCTTTTCACTTCTTCTTAAGTCGTTATAACAATTTCCCATAAAACTATTATAACAACCTTTCATTTTAGAGAACTTAAGGCACTTTTATTTCTTATCACATTGGGGAAACTAAACCCAAAAGTACTACGTACATACATACTTAAAAAGAATCATGCAACTCCTTTTCCTTAAATCAACAAACGTATACTTTTAAAACTCAAGTTACATACTCTTTTGAAATCATTCTTCTTAACTCTTGAAATAAATCAAGAAACCATACTTTTTAAATCAAGTCATTCCTTCCTTTAAAAATCAAGTCCCATAACTTGAAAAAAATAAAGTCTCATAACCTTTTAGAAAATCAAGGTTCATAGTCTTAAAACTTCATAACATAAATTCTTTGAATTTAAGTAACATATACTTTTATGAGTTGTGAATAGGTTATACTCGTTTATAACGATCTTATTAAAACAGCCATGATCTAGAAAATGTAGTACAATTTTGTCTTATCTTAGTTTCTATGCATATGGAGAATTCTACTTATTTTAATATAATTGATTGTCGATACATTTTCTTTTATTAACGCTGCAATGGCTTGTTCGATACTTATTCTCATTAGTGCAGTAAATTAGCAGAGTCAACTCGACTCCAAATACTTCCTAACGACTCTTACCAACATCCCCATAAGACTTGGTAAGAACTTAGGATAACTTAGACATACCTTTTACACAGAGTAAATCAACATACGTACCTCTTAACCTCTAAGAGTAGAAGGAATCATGAAATAACACCACATGTATATTTCATACGTATAACATGCCAAAAGAATGAAGAGGTTCACATACCTCGCGACGACTATCGACAAGTAGCAAAATGCTCCAAGTACTTCAACCTTGCTAGTTTTTCCACCCTTCAAGTAGAATACGCTACACGTAGTACTTCAACCTAGATAATCATAACATGTCTATCAACTCCTAGCTTCTCAACGTGGAATAATACTAAGTGTTAAGTCTCTTATTCTACAGAAATTTGGGCAGCACTTCCTTTGTTTCTACGTACTTTTCCACCTTTTTCAAGGTCCGAAATCAATAACCAACATGCCACATTTAAGGCTCAACAATTCAGCTAACGAAAGGGGATTACACGCCTTAAAAAGACGTGTAAAATTCTGCCCCATAATTTAATATAAAACAGTCCATAATCTTTAGGCAATTCTCAGCAATATCAAGGACAACAACAACATCTATTTCTTTTCCGTTTCCTTTTCAATCCAAGTTGTTATTCTAACATGTTATATAGTCGCAATCAATTTAATAACTATAATCCATTTCTTATATAACATGCGACGATTATAACTAATAACTAAATTGAATTACAATCTTAAGGCTAATCATGCAACTTTCGGATTCTTCCAAATATTCCATAACACTTATCAATCTTCATAATATATATCACATGATCATTTCTAACTTATCATAACATGGAATCTTCAATCACAATAGTAAGACGAAGATTTATACCTCAATAAGCCCTAATAATATCCAAGCGTCAAAGTCGATCCTAGCAACTTTTAGCTCCTCTTCTTATGTTCCAATCCGCTCCAAGCACTCCTTAGAAGCTCACAAACAACTTCCCTTCAATTTCCAACTTCAAAGTTGAATAACACCTTAGGTTTTCGCCTTGCGACTAACGTAAAAACGTCATTTTTCCGGGATCTTTCTATTGAGATATCCTTACAATACCCTTAGGAACCTTGGTTTAAAGTATTGGGATTATTGAACCACAAACGAAAAATTTTCTTGCTCAAACTTGCCCATTGCCGAGAGCACTTGATGGAGCACACAAAGTTTCTCAAATTTTTTCTAAGTGTTGAATGATCTAGTCTTGCACTAGTAGTAGTATTATATAAGGAAACCAATGGCTAGGATTAAAACATATGGATGGCTAAGATGTGGTCAATAATATCAAGCTCACTTTTTCCTATGACTTGGTCCATTTTATCAAGCCAATTTGGCTAGTCTTTAAGGATTAATTTCGTCCAAGATGACTATGTGAAGGGTGACACGTGTCGCCCTCCCATTGGTCCATAACATTTCGTTTCCCAAAAATTTCCATAATTGGTCAAAATATCGGAAACCTCGTGGGCCCCACAAAAACGTAAAATTTCTCGGGTGGGCCGCACGTATCCAACTCTGAAAATAAAATTCCATAGTTCCGATAATCTCCAACAGTCTCAAATAAAAATTATGAGAACCCGATGTTACACCCCGTAGTTCAGGACATGCGTATGAGAGCGTACGAAAGAGAGTAAGACTTAAACTTTTAGAAGGAAAGGTTGATGGATTGTTTCGGACGGGTTTTAGTCAACTTTGAGGAGGGTTATGACCCGTTACATTGAGAGTTCCTAGGTGCTTCAAAGGCCTAGTGCGTAGTTCGTTGAGTCTAGTTTCCAACGCAACCCACCGTTCGGCCGATGGACATCGGATGAAAGTTATGGAGATTCTGAGTTCGGTCGCGCAATGAGCCGAAGGTGTATTCGGTCGGGGACCGCAGTCTTGCTGGCGCGGATGCAGGGCCGCGACGCCGGATATTCTGAGGGGTCGCTGAAGTTGCAGCGCCGCGGTGCCGGGAAGCAGGGTCGCGGCGTCGAAAGTTTTGGGAGTCGGCAGGAGTTTCAGCGCTGGCCGCCATGTGGCGCGCCGAAAGGGATTTGGCGGAAAAGCGAGGAAAATCAAATTTCTTCTTTTAAAAGGCCATGGGAGGTGACAAGTGTCTCCCATCTGATTTTGCATGCACTACTGATTGACCAAGTCTTGAAGACTTGGTCATTCTTCAAACTCTCATCTCTCTCTAAAGCTAAAGCTCTCCCTTCTCTCTAGAATTCCAAGAGAAATTCAAAGCTTGAGGAAAATCTGAAAAGTGTGGCAAGAAGGAAGCTTGTGGCTAGCTTGTAGGAGTTATTGTGGTGGTATTCTTGGAAAGGAGGCTAGCAAAGTTGTTGGAATAATTTTGGCTAAAGCTCTAAGGTAACCATTCTTCTCTTGTAGCTAGTTATTTGTGTTGCATGTGAAGGAGAAGGAACTTGTAGTAGTAAATAATGCTCTTAGATTCATTGCATGTAAGAAATATGGTTTGGATATGAAAGGATTGGTTAAGAAGGTTATGTGAGCATGTTGTAGCCTAAAAACTACCTTAAACTTGCTAAGTTAGTTGTTATGCATTGTTGGCAGAATTTTACACACCCAAGATTAGGTGTGTAGTCTCCTTTGAATTGTTTGGATTGTTGGGCCTTAAATGTGGTGTTTGGATGTTGAATTCGGCCTTGAAAAAGGTGTCAAAGTATGTAGAAACAAAGGAAATGCTGCCCAATTTTCCATAGGATTTAGTGACTTTGAACTTGGAATATTTTACATTGGAACTAGAGGTTAATAAACGTATTATGGTCATTATAGGTTGACATACTACGTACGGTATTTTGGACTTAGCAAGTGGATTGACCGAAGAGGTATGTGGAACTTTCCTATCTCTTGAGCATGAATGGTTTTACTTATGTAGTACGATATACGTACAAGGGTTGATATCCCTTACTTGTTTTAAGGATGTCTTGAGTTTTCAAAGTTAAGGGACTTGATGTGTTCAAGTATATGATTCTTGTTTTCCTTTTTAAAATGTAAGTCCCGTGGGTTTTAGGAAAAGGTATTTGACTAAGGTATAACATTAATATAATGACTTTATGGGAAGTTGATTATATTAGCTTTATGAAAGGTTAACAAAGAAAGATTTACTCTAAGTAAAATGAGTACGGATAAATGATTTGAGGTTGTGAAAGGCAAATTAGTTTTAGGGCATCAATTGCCCAAAAGTTTTATGTGAAAAAGAGTCATTTTTAAAAGAGTGGAAATATGTAGTACTTTGGGTTAAATTCCCGGGTTTTCTTTTACTAAGATATGTTAACCTATTTATGTTATGTATGATGAGCTAGGGTAAGAGTATAAATGAGGGGTAAATCCCCAAGACGTTATACCACATTCTCCAGGGTAAGAGTATAAATGAGGGGTAAATCCCCAAGACGTTATACCACCTTCTCCAGGGTAAGAGTATAAATGAGGGGTAAATCCCCAAGACGTTATACCACCTTCTCCAGGGTAAGAGTATAAATGAGGGGTAAATCCCCAAGACGTTATACCACCTTCTCCAGGGTAAGAGTATAAATGAGGGGTAAATCCCCAAGACGTTATACCACTTTCTCCAGGGTAAGAGTATAAATGAGGGGTAAAACCCCAAGACGTTATACCATCTGCTTCAGGGTAAGAGTATAAATGAGGGGTAAACCCCCAATACGTTATACCACATATTCCGTGGATTTGCTACCTACGATGCGAGGAATACCTCATGCGAGTCCGTAGGGCTTATGCGGGTGAAATAGTCTCATGCGGGTGAGTACAGCTTATGCGAGGAATACCTCATGCGGGTCCACAGGACCCATGCGGGTGAAATAATCCCAGGAGTAGGAGTGCTTAATGATACTGTGGGGCGGATGGCCTTGCTTTGACCATGAGCTTCCTATTTTCATGCAGTATTGTATATGTTTGATATTCTCATTATTAATGAGGCACAGTGTGCGGTAAACTGATTTTTATACATGTCACCAGTTATTTTATACTTGAGGTATTTTCAGTATTTTCCAGTTTCACATACTTAATACATATTATGTACTGACCCCCTTCCTCGGGGGCTGCGTTCATGCCGCAGGTAGAGGTAAGCAGGTGGTGGATCCTCACTCTTAGGATCACTGTTCCGGTATCAGAAGCTCCATCACTCCAGAAGCTTGTTTTGTTGGTACGGTTCTTCCCTGATGCTATAGGTTTTGTGTACATTCAGGGGTATGGCGGGGCCCTGCACCGCTACAGTTGTTATTCCTAGAGGTACACGTTTGTGTTTTGGGTTGTAAGAACAAGTTGTACTTTTGATTAAGTATATTTTTATGGAAGGCAGCCTTATCGGCTTGCCAGTGATGTTTACTTTATACAGATTATGTGTATGTATGTTCCGCTGCTATTCTCGGATGTATACTGACGGTGCCCCAGGCACCCGATGCCGGTCGGGTCGTGACACCCAATTCTCATTAACGAACAATTTTTCTTCCCGAGGTTCGGAAGATTTTTTCTTGGAAAATAATTCTTTCTTTCGTTCAAATTTTTAAGTCTTGTTTCCTTACGTACATTTTTATATACTCGTCCTGAAATTATGGGATGTAACAATATAGGACAAAGTAGAACATTGATCTATCAAAGCATATACGTCACAGAGAGAAATCAATAATATACATGTGACGACATCCGACGAAGCCTCATGATCGTGTCGACTGGCCAAGGCATAAATGCGGTTCGAAGGACAGCCAAAACTAGAACCTCAGCCACGACCTCTACCACGGCCTGCTGGCCCGTGAACACCCTACCCTGCCGGGCGCATAGCTATAGAAGATGTTGATCCAAAGAATCGACCACAGGGTGAGCCATACTACGTGCCACCTCTGTCTGATTCACTCTTCAAATGGCCCTGACGGTCGCAAAAATAACAGGCAGAATAACACTCTCCAAAATGGGACCTACCGTATCGAGCACACCAAGGTAAAGATGGCTTTGCCTGGCTAGGACCCCTATTCCCCTAAGAACCCGAAGCCCTCGAACTCTGACCGATCCCTGAATACCCCGGACGATCAAATCTCCGCTCAGATCGTGGAGGAGTACTGCTGGGCCGAGATGAATACCTCACTGCGCAGAGGTGCGTACCAAACTCACCCGAAAACTCAGTTGTCTTGGCCCTCTTAGGCTGGTACCTATCCTGGCCTCTGCCTGGTCGTCGCCCTCTATGTCGCTCCTCAACTCCCTGTGCATACACCTGGATATGAGCAATATCCATGCCCGGCTGAAGAGCTACTACCATGCACCCATCAATCAGATAATGATCCAGCCCCATTACGTAGCGGTGCACCTTGTCTGCCATGTCTGCTACTATACTGGGTGCGAACCTGTTACACCCCGTAATTCCAGGACATGTATAAGAGAATATACGGGTGATCACTAGACTTAAAAATTTGTACGAAAGAAGAATTGTTTTCCGAGGGAAAAATCTTCCGAACCTTGGGAAAGAGAAATGGTTAATGAGAATTGGGTCTCGAAATTTTTGTTAATACTTTTAAGAGTTTATCGGAATTATGGAAGTTTTATTTCAGAGTTGGATATGTGGGGCCTACCCAAGAGATTTTACGTTTTTGTGGGGCCCACGAGGTTTCCGATATTTTGACCAATTATGGAAATTTCGAGAAACGAAATATTATGGACCAATGGGAGGGAGACACGTGTCACCCTCCACATGTTTCATCTAGGACGAAATTTGTGGCTAAGTGTAGCAAATTTTTAGTTTGTTAAAAATGGACCAAGTCAAGGGTCAAACTTGTCTTGACATTCTTGACTCAATCCTAGCCCTTCAAGTGTACTAATATTGGACCTTAGATGTGTTATATATTACACTAGTAGCAAGACTAATTCTCAACACTTAGAAAATTTCACAACATTATTGTTCTTGAGGAGGAAGCTCTCGGCTTTGAGCTTTAGTGGGAGATCAAATTTTTCGTTTGTGGTTCAATAATCCCAATACTTTAACCCAAGGTTCCTAAGGGTATTACAAGGATATCTCAATAGAAAAATCCCGGAAAAACTACGTTTTCACGTTAGTCGCAAGGTGAAAACCTAAGGTGTTCTTCAACTTTGAAGTTGGAAATTGAAGAGAAGTTGGTTATGAGCTTCTAAGGAGTGCTTGGAGCGGATTGGAATATCGAAAAGAGGAGCTAAAGTTGCTAAGGATCGACTTGTAATCTTGGATTATATTTGGGCTAAATGAGGTAATAATCTTCGTCTTACTATTGTAATTGAAGATTCCATGTTATGATAAGTTAAGAAATGAGCATGTGGTACATAGAATGAAGTTTGAAAAGATTTGGATCATGTCGACATGTTAAAACAAAAAGTGGACAAGTTAGCCATTTATGTTGAAATCAATTTAATTGTAAGTTACGATCGTCGCATGTTATAGAAAGAAGGGATTATAGTTGTTATAATCGATTGAGGCTATAGAATAACAATTTGGATTGAAAAGGAATTGGAATGAACTTTAGGTTGTTACACATTTTGAGCCGAGAATTGCCTTAATCTTTGGATAGTTTCGTATTAATTGTGGGGCAGAATTTTACACGTCTTATTAAGACGTGTAATCCCCTTTGTATTTGCTGAATTATTGGGCCTTAAATGTGGCGTTTGGTTATTGATTTTCGGGCCTTGAAAAAGGTGGAAAAGTACGTAGAAACAAAGGAAGTGTTGTCCGATTTTTCGTAGAATTTGGTGACTTTACACTTAGAATATTCTACGTTTGAAGCTAGAGGTTAATGGACGTATTATGGCCATTATAGGTGGAAGTACTACGTATAGCGTATTTTACTTAAAGGATGGAATAGCTATTAAAGTTAAGGTACTTTGGAGCATTTTGCTACTTGTCGATAATCGTCGCGAGGTATGTGAATCTCTTCCTTCTTTTGACATGATTCTATGTATGGAATATACATGTGGTGCTATTTCATGATTCCTTCTACTCTTAGAAGTTAAGAGGTATGTATGTTGATTTACTCTATGTAAAAGTTACGTCTAAGTTATCCTAAGTTCTTACCAAGTCTTATGGGGGATGTTGGTAAGAGTCGTTAGGAAGTATTTGGAGTCAAGTTGACTTTGCTAAGTTACTGCACGAATGAGAATAAGTATCGAACAAGCCATTGCAGCGTTAATAAAAGAAAATGTATCGGCAATCAATTAAATTAAAATGAGTAGAATTTTCTATCTGCATAGAAGCTAAGATAAGACAAAATTGTATTACATTTTCTAGATCATGGCTGCTTTAATAAGATCGTTATAAACAAGTATAACTTATTCACAACGCATAAAAATATATGTTACTTAATTTAAAGAGTTTTAAGACTATGAACCTTGAATTCTAAAAAGGTTAAGAGACTTTATTTTTCAAGTTATGGGACTTGATTCTTAAAGGAATGAATGACTTGATTTAAAAGTATAGAATGCTTGATTTGGGAAGAGCATTGATAACTTGATATTCTAAGTTAAGAAACTTGATTTCTTAAAAGTTAAGAGACTTGAAGTATTTTAAAAACTATGTAACTTGATTTGAAAGTATAAGTCCCTTGGTTATAAAAGGAATGAATTTGTCCAAGACATAAAGAGTTATAACGGCTTTATGGGAAGTTGGTTATAACAACTTTATGAAAGGTTAAAAGAATGGTTTTCTCTAGTAATGTAAACAAAGAAATGACTTGAAATAAAAAAGGGCAATTTGATTTGAAGGTACCAATAAGTTTTAAAGTAAGGGTCACTTGATTTAGAATCCTAGAAATGTATTTCTAAAAAATGTAGTGACTTGTTTGAAGTGTAGACAAGTCTTGATACTACGGGTATTAGTATCTTGGGGGGTTATACGAGAAAGAGTCATCTTCGAAAGGATAAAGGTACGTAGTACTTTGGGTTAAATTCCCGGATTTTATAATGACATGTTAGTGCCTTAAGTAAACTAAAATGGGAGTGTATGTAAATAAGGTTAATAAGAAGTTAGGGGATTTCTTAACTTGCTTATGTTATGTATGATAAGTCGGTAGTGCTTATGTTATGTGTGATAAGCCGGTAGTGCTTATGTTATGTATGATAAGCCGGTAGTGCTTATGTTATGTATGATAAGCCGGTAGTGCTTATGTTATGTATGATAGCCGGTTGAGCTAGGTTATGTTATTCTTGCGGGGTAAACCCCCGGGTTACTACTTATTCCATGAATTTGCTACCCATGATGCGAGTGCGGCGTTTGTACTCATTGCGGGCCCATGCGGGTGAAATAGTCCTATGCGGGTGAAATAGTCCCATGCGAGGCGGATGACCTCATTGCGGGTCCACAGGACCTATGCGGGTGAAATAGTCCCAGGGGTAGGATTGCCAAATGATAATATGGGCAGGTGGCCCTAAGTTGATCATAAGCTTCCTATTTTTATGCAGTATACCTTTATGAGCAAATTTATGTGACTTTATCGCGTCCCAGATTGGGCCGGGCAGTATACCTTTATGGGTAGACTTATGTGATTTTATCGCGTCCCAGATTAGGCCGGGCAGTATACCCTTATGGGCAGACTTATGTGACTTTATCGCGTCCCAGATTGGGCCGGGCAGTATACCTTTATGGGCAGACTTATGTGACTTTATCGCGTCCCGTAATTGGTGGGCGATATGGCGTCCTCGTAAAGGGCGGATTATGTTATGCAAGATAAGTAAGTTATATGGTTATGAACTTGATGATTTTTCCTAAGTATGTACGTAAGAATTTGAGTATAACTCTTATTGAAAAAAAGGGGAAAAGTTAATGATGTACGATTAAGTTCATGAGTTGTAATGGCATGGTATGATCTGGTATTTACTTTTTATACTTGCCCCTGTCATTCTTTTATCTGATTATGATCATTTCTGTACCTTATTTCCGTTCCATATTTGGTACCTATGTCTTGACCTCCTTGAGGCTGCGTTAAATGTCCATGAGTTTAGGTACACAGTTGTGGATCCGCGGGCTTGCTTAGGATTCTGGTTCAGCATTTTGAGATGGCTCCAATATTTCGGAGTTTGTCATAATGGCTATGTATATTCAGGGGTAAGGCGGGGTCTTGTCCCGTCATAGTATTTGTCCAAAATCTTAGAGGTCTGTAGTCATATCTTGTGGATTGGGTTGTGTAAAGAAAAAAAAAAGATGTAACTGCTTTTGGCTATATATGTATATATATGTCCAGGGAGGTAGCCTTATCGGCTAACCTGTTGTTTATGTCTAGTTGAATTATTTTATAAGTTTGATGTATGTTCCGCTGATTATCTCTGATGTATACCGGTAAGGGTGCCCAGGTAGGGCACGATCGCGGCTGAGGTCGGGTCGTGATGACAAACGATGAGTCAAACTACAGGTGTACTCTATAATAGTCCTTAGCTCCGCCTCGAGTCAAGAACACATCAACCAGCTCTCATCTCAGGAGGCAAGAAGTGGTCAAGAAAGGCCTCCGTGAACTCGTCCCACATCGCTGGAGGAACACCCTCGCCCCTGGACAGCTCCCACGACTCAAACCAGTTAACTGCTACAAAGCGTAACCGGTATGAAGCCAATACGACCGACTCGGTCTCCGAAGCCTTAATCACCCTCATCGTCCGCTGTATCTGGCGGATGAACTCCTGTGGATTATCCTCGGGCCTCGACCCGTAAAAATCTGGCGGACTACAGCTCAAAAAGTCCTGGACCCTCAAACTATACGCTGCAGGTTAACTTAGGCTCGCATGCGTAAGTATGTCCCGCTACTATCTAGCAGCGGTGTTGTATCCTCATGTCTATAATCTGCCCCGGTGGAAACTGGAGGCTCAAGTGTCGAAGCCTCTGGAGCTGCTGATGCTCTAAGCTCCTCTGGTGACGGCGGCGTAACATAACTAGCCGTCGGCGCGTCCTCGAGCATCGGCCGGGCACGTGCCACTAGTAACTCTCGAGTCGACTAGCGACTCCTGCTGATTCGCTTCCAGACCGCTGTTGCCTCCGCGGAGGCATATCAAAGCTGACAATATGTCAGAGAGGGATCATCCTAATAACACAACTCTATTGCACGATCTCAGAGTGAGCAGAAAAAAAATCAAATCCTTGTAGCCTCCTTCGAATAAGTATGGTGCACACATACCCATACCCAAGACTCTACTAGATAGGGTCTGTAGATATTCCGAGGACTAACTGCTTTGATACCACTTTTGTCACGGCCCGAACCCCGGACCAACGACTAGTGCCCTACCTTGGCACACCATCTTATACCCTCACATTCCATACAAGACATAGGCCAAATAATAAATGAATATTGTATATGTAGCAACAAGGCAAGCCGATGAGACTGCCGCTATATATAAAGGGAAATAAACCGACAATACAGTAGTACAAATGACCAACAGTATATACAACTCCCGCAAGTCCATCCGACATATGAATACATACCTCTAAGAGTTTGAACCATAAACTATGACGGGACAGGGCCCGTACCACACAGATGTACATAAGCCTGATACGAGGATCCGTACCGAAAAGACAAGCCTCCGTGGAATAATATCCTGGGAATTGAACACGCATGAGTCCTTCAGACCCGCAGTGAGTGTGTACCATCTCACGTCATGAGATCTAATCCATGAAATATATACATAATGTTATCGGCCCTCTAGTGAGGGACGCGGTGATGTGGAAATATAACACTTGCACGAATGGCTATATGAGCAAACATATGCAAGTTAAAATAATCTTTGACACTCATTAGAACAAATAGAATGAACTATCATTTTAGAAAAACCAAGGCACTATCCCATCTTTCACTTTAGAAAAACCAAGGCAATACCATGCCTTCCTTTTTAGAAAAACAAAGGCAATACCATGCCTTCCTTTTTAGAATAACCAAGACAATACCATGTCTTGAAATATTAGGGACTTGAACCCAATAGCACCATGTACGTACACCGTACATCCTTGTTATAAAAAGAATCATATCATGTAATATTAGGGACTTGAACCCAATAGCACCATGTACGCCCGTCGTACATCCTTTCCTTTATAAAACCCCAAGGCACTAGCCTTGCAATATCAAGTCACTTACTCTTTAAAAATCAAGTTTACACGTTTAAAAACAAAGCACTTACACCTTTAAAACCAAGTGACTTATACTTTTAAAATCAAGTCAAGTATACTTTTTAAAATCAAGTAACTTCCTTCATAAACCACAATGAATCCGAATTCATTTAAAACACGTACGTCCACCGTACACTCATTTTATAAAGTTCATGCTCAAAGAAAGATTGGAAGAGTTCCACATACCTCTTCGGCTAATCCACACACTAAGTAGAATATGCCACAAGTAGTACTTCAACCTATAATGAGAATAACACTTCAATTAACTTCATACTTTCTAGTGTAGGTTAATACCAAGTAATGGTTCTCTTTTCCTACAAAATTTGGGCAGCACTTCCCCTGTTTATACGTACTTTTCCACCTTTCAAGAAGGCCAAATTTAACAACAACCAAGCCACAATTAAGGGCACAACAAAACAGCAACCAAGGTGATTCACACGCCTATTTCTCACGTAAAAACAACCCCTTAATTACGTAAAATAGTCCACTAAAACTGCACAACAATATCCAACAGTTATATAGTAATTCTCGGCCAACTACTACAACCAAAGTCATTTCTATAACTTCTTATAATCCAATTTACATTCCAACACTTTTATATAAGTCATATCAACTTGTTAACAACAAGATTCCTTCATATTAACATGCAATAGGTGATGATAACAACGACAATAACCAACGAATCCGACAATACCAAAACTGTCCAGTTTTTGGCTAGCATGCCAAAACTGTGAAATGTAATTCTTATTCTTCATTCTTCTTAATCACAAGTTCATCTATTAATTACTACAACATGTAATATCCAATTACTTCAAGAGGAAGAATAATACTTACCTTAAATATGCTCAAAACAGTCCACTTAAAGTCGGTCTATAGTTTTGTCTTAGCTCCTATTCTTCAAGTTCCAATCACACACATGTATCCACTACAAGCTTGTAACCATCTTTCCTTCTTGTTTTACTTCCAAAAAGTTCATAAACAAGCTTAGGATTTCCACCCAACTTTTGGCCAAACCGTGGTTGATAAACCTTGGAGAGTTAACTTGGTTTAGAACTTGATTAGGGTGATTAATCTAGGAGAATAATCAACTCTTGTTCTTCACTGAAGAAAATCGAGACACAAGGCTAAGAGAAGAGAGAAGAGAAAGCTTGGAAGATGAGATATTTTGTGAATAAGTCTAAGCCTTGCTATCACCTTTCTATATAGATGAATATCTCACAAGTGGAGGGGGACCCCACTTGTCCACTTGTCTCACAAATATATCACACACTTGTCCACTTGTCTTCCCTTCACAAATATCTCCCACACTTGTCCACTTGTCTTCCAAATTTCGAACCCCCCTAAAATTATGAAATTTTTGGTGGGCCCCACTTTATCAATGTCAAGACTTAATTAATCCATACTAAGTCCATAAATCCATATTAGGGAATCTAACTCCGAGTTAATAAATTTTCGTCTTCACATTTTTCCGAAATTTCCATAAGAAAAATGTAATCATACTATCCTTCCAATATTCAAACCTTAGTTCCTTAAGTACGTTCACATATTAATTCCTTGGAAATACGGGGTGTAACATCCTTCCCCCCTTAGAAACATTCGGAAATTCAAACCTTAGTTCCTTAAGTACGTTCTCATATTAATTCCTTGGAAATACCGGGTGTAACATCCTTCCTCCCTTAGAAACATTTGTCCCGAATGTTCACAATAGGTTCAAGCTAAACAGATATTGGCATAGTCCCCTTTAACTATACCCAACAAAACCAAATATGCCACACATGGCTACACTATATCACACATATATATACATCAATCAATATAGGCAAGTAGGGAATCGAATTACCTCTAGGCGTAGGGAACAAGTGAGGATATTTCTTCATCATTTCCTATTCTGCTTCCCAAGTCATCTCATCTCTATTATTATTCCGCCACAAGACTGTCACGACCCGAACCCGGACCCGTGACTGGTGCCTTACCCCGGGCACCCTAGTGATACAACATCAGAGAAAATCAGCGGAAATAAAACATGAACATGAAATAAGAGATATTATAAATAAACAGGCCAACCAAAACGTTGCCATGCATACATAAAAACCGAGCAGTTATCCTTTACAAACTCGCCCACAGTGCTACAGACCTCTAGCGTTTTATAACAACAACTATGACGGGCGGGGCCCCGCCATACCACGAGCGCAAGAACCTGCACTCGTGGTAACATGCAAAAGATAAGCCTCAAGAAAGCGGGGCTTCCCAACACTTGAACTGTGATCAAGGCGAGGATCCACAACGATGTACCTCACTGCGGCATGAACGCGGCCGGGCGAGGTCAAGACAACAGTACCAAGTATGTGAAATCGTAAAATCACGTACATGAAATCATAATAGTCTATATAAAGCGGAGACATGTATGATAACCAAACTACGATTCCACAACATAAAAGCGATGCATGTCAAATCGTGGACTCACGCCAAATTCATCCTCGTGCGTGGAACTCCTTCCTCACCGGCGATCTAGGTACAAATCATGTGATACGTATAACATGTCTCGGCCCATCTCATGGACCCAGTATAGAAACGTGTGGAATACATTCCCGGTTCATCTCATGAATGCGGTAGTCGAGTGGAATACATTCCCGGTTCATCCCATGAACGCGGTAGTCGAGTGAAATACATTCCCGGTTCATCCCATGAACGCGGTAGTCGAGTGAAATACATTCCCGGTTCATCCCATGAACGCGGTAGTCGAGTGAAATACATTCCCGGTTCATCCCATGAACCGGTAGTCGAGTGAAATACATTACTTGCACAACAAGGCTATCACACGCAACATGGTCAAGTTACACACAACTCAAAGTACTTTCATTTTATGCCAAAAACCAGGTTTAACCTAAAGTACTACATACGTTAAATCCGCTTTAAAAGATCCATTCCTTTTACCAAAGTCACTGATACCGTAGTATAGAGTGACCCACATTTATAAACCAACCCACATTCTTTTTAAAGTCAAGTAACATCCTTTTCCTAAAGTTCGGTTTGCCTAGTTTGATTACTCAAGTTCCATTTTGAGAGATTTCATAGTTCAAAGTCTTAATCACGTAATTCCTTTTAGAACAATTGAGTAATATAAGTCTTATGTGTGAGTAGGTTATTCATAACAATCTTATTAAGCGGCCGTGATCTAGAAATGTAATATCATTTTGTCTCATCTTAAGCTTCTATGCGGATGGAGGTTTCTACTGGTTTTAATAATACAATTCATTAGTCAAGACATTTCCTTTATTAACGCTGCAGATGGTTTGTCTGATACTTGTTCTCATTTCAAATCCATATAACATTCTTAAGCCGTTATACCTAACTTCCGTAAAGCTAGTATAACTCTTAAGTTTTCAAAACCAAGTATTACTCTTCTATCAAAATGATTCATAAATCTTTTGAAATACTTCATGTTCTTTATTATCACACATCAAGCCGCTTATAGTTCAAATCGATTTACCTTTTAAAAACCACAAAGCATTTTCTTACCTACATAAAACTATTATAACCAACTTCCCATAAAGCGTTATAACACTTTATGTTTTAGACCAATCAAATACATTTAACACGTATCGTCACCGCATTTACATAGTTATACACATATCATGCTAGAAGAGATAGGAAGAGGTTCACATACCTCGCGACGAGTATCGACTAATAGCAAAACGCTCCAAGTACTTCAAACCGCTTCGGCTACTCCTAAGCCAGTAGATCGCGCCACACGTAGTACTTGACCTATAAAGGCCACAAGCGCCTATTAACATCTAGATCTCAACGTAGAATATTCTACAGAAAATTCGGCAGCACCTCCCCCCCCCGCAACAGCGGAAATCTCCTCCTCTATCGAGGCCGGCTCCCAAGCCAACCAGGGGTTTACGTCTAACCTGACGTGCGATTCTCTACTACAAAGCTACACAAGTCTACTGTAATACAGTCCTATGTAATTACAGTTCAGTTCTCTTCTTTATTATTCAGGCTTAAGTCAAAAGACATTGCCGCAAAATTATGATCGATTATATATAGTATACTTCAACTATATATTCCTACAACATGTAATTTCCAATTACAATAAGGGACAAGTTTAGTTACCTCGATAAGCCAAAAATTATCCAAGTTTAAAGTCGATCCCGAGCAAGGTTTAGCTCCTACTCAGTGCGCTAATCCTCCAAGAAACCCTTAGAAGTTCTACGCAACTTCTACTTATAACTCAACTACGGTGAAGATTTTCCTTAGGTTTCGTTTAGTGGCTAAAGGAAGTATGATAGTATTTTTTCCTGCTTTTCAGATAAAAGTCTGTGGAAAGTACTACAAGGTATTTGGGCTAAAGTATTTAGGCATAATCAACAATACTGAGAGTATTTCTTTACCAAGGGGGTAGTATTTCGACTAGCACAACTAGGCTAGGGAGGGTTCTCGGCTAGAACCACTAGCAAGGGGGTTCTAGGGCCTTGAAGAGGGGAGAGGGGTGGTGTTTGGACGAGAACAAGCAAGAGGGAGAGGAGGGATTTTCAAGACTTAGGAACATTTGTGGATGAAGAAAACCTTCAAGCGAGGAGTAATTATAGGCCAACCAAAGGCCAACCAATGGCCAAGAGGAACCCAAGTGCAGAGCAAGTGTAAGGCCAAGATTTAGCCATGTGCTACCTGATCCATCTACACAAAATATCCTACCTAACCCTTGACCAAAATTTCAACACAAAAGCGTGCAAAGCGACCCATTTTGCCGTCAAACATGCCACGAGGGTGACACTTGTCATCCTCGTTGATCCAAAATATTCCGTCTCTCGGAAAAATTCGCAAAAATTATTAATGACATAGCCGGAATTTTCCCTTCGCAAGTTTAGAAAAACGTTTCGTCGGAAAACGACTCTTTTCGATAGGTGTGCACAATTTCGTCCATAGTGCCTAACTTTAAGGCTAAACTTTTATACGCACGCCTCACGCATACTGCGGAAATACGGGTATAACATTCTTCTCCCCAGAAACATTCGTCGAATGTTCGCCTCGATCTCAAAACATACACGCGTCGGTATAGCCTTCACTACTATACTTACGAAACCAAACATGCCGCACTGCCACAAAATAACACACGCACAAAATCGTAATCCCAAGTCCACGAAATCACCTCAAGATATAAAACAATATAACTCGCTCGGTCCAAAGGACACGTCCCTCCATCTTCACTTCACAAAAGAAATGATCACTTGCCTCGTAACACATGTTCGCTTCCTCCTTCCTCGTCGCACCTTCTCGAACACGAACTCTTTCTAGTACATGTTCCACACTTGATCCAACGCCTGCTTTCCAACCTTGGAGTCACTACCTCCAAACTTGGTCATCTCGCTAGCGAAATTCCTTTAAGGCCATTCCGGCCTTCACGATCCGATTCGATCGAACATACCACGAACTCACACGATGGTCAACTAAACTTGGGCTGGCGCCCTCGTGACCTACCACTGGCAGGACCACTCGAACTGACCCGCTGGCCAAACTGGCTGGGTCGACCGTAACGGTCCTCAACCCGACCACAATCGCGCAAACTCTTGTTCCCGATCCGGAACAATCTTACCTATTCAAGTCCCGAAAGCTACCACTTTCATCTCACACAACCCAAGGAATTTCCCACAATACATTTTACGATACCAAGTATTTCAACAAAGACTAACCACAAGAATCTCTTATTTAAGACGACTTTACCTCTAAGGTCTCAACATGAAATATTCTAAGGTTCACACTTCCCATGCCACATACTTATCCTTTCAACTAACGGGTTTTCTAACTCCTAAGCAACACAACGCTATCCGGACATACAAGCGATAATAAGGTCATCATATCACGATACAAATCTCTAGAGGGTTAAGGATATACACGAAGCTACCGCTCACTCTAATCATAGCCCACTGCCTGCGCATGCTAATAGAAAGCGATGAACCCGCCATCGATCCGTGGGCTGCGTCATCGCTCGCACTCTCCTATAAAGCATCTCTCGTCACACGGCCGGCGGCGCAGTGAAACAAGCACCCGATAAAAAGCGACATTCCGGGATGGCGCCGCCACATCGCGCTGAGGGCGTGAATCCTGCGGCTAGAACTTACGTAACCACGAAAACGAAGCCACGGAGCTCGACCGGCTCGAATACCGACGCCCCGAAGGCGCGGAGGACCACTATCTTGGCGGAGGTACATAACTAGTCTGCCGAGGCGGTCCGCCTCGAAAGTCACCAAATGACCTCTGTCCCGGCCTCTTCGTTGATCTCGGCCATTCCGTCGACCTCTCCGTGCCTCACATCCTAGTGCGTGAGCTGCGTGCGGGCAATGTCCATGCCCGGAAGAGCTACACCAACAAGCCTCGCCAAGTAATCATCTAGCCCGTGACGTGGCGGTGTACTCGTCCTCCATACTAGCTACCAACGCGGGACATACCGAGCCAATGAGTCGAACTCACATTATACTCTCTAAGTCCGCCCGCCCCGCTTCAACGTCAAAAATGCGGCCCGAGCCCTCTCATGTGGAGGCAAGAAATGTGCAAGAAATGCCTCGAGAACTCGTCCCAAACTGGGAGCGCATGCTCTCGGGATAGTTCCGTGAATCAAACCGATCGGCTGCGATATCGCGCGGCCGACGCGAACCGGCGTCACCGACTTCGGTCTGAAGCCTTGATCACTCTCATGATCGGCCAGCTGTCGGATGAACTCCGCGGATCATCCTCGTGCCTCGACGTAGAACTCTGGCGACAACTCGTAAAGTCGTAGCCTCAAACTATCGACCTCGGGTGAACCAGGTGCTCTCGGAACTGCCAGATCCGGCTATCCTCACATGCGCCACAACCACG
Source organism: Przewalskia tangutica (assembly GCA_029844215.1). Classification (NCBI taxonomy): domain Eukaryota; kingdom Viridiplantae; phylum Streptophyta; class Magnoliopsida; order Solanales; family Solanaceae; genus Przewalskia; species Przewalskia tangutica. The sequence continues at coordinate 17,264,649 of CM056725.1, read as the reverse complement.
GCCAAATCGCCAATTCTGTAACTCATCTCCTCTGCTCGGTGTGGGGTGGAGGCTCAGTCTTGTGGTCTCAGCGACCACGCCGCGGCTCAACTCTGCTAGTCTTTGGCGGCGTCGCAAAACTAGCCGTCAAGCACTATCTCGGTCGGCCGGGCTGCGCCCTCGTACTCCTCTGAATCACACTAGCAGCTCCCTCGGCTGCCTTGCCCTTCTGGGCCCGGGTCGCGTTGCGCGGAGGCATAACTGGTAAAGGAAAGGAATACGTTAGAGGTCCACTCATAACATTTCTAAGGCACGATCTCGGAATGAGAAGAATAGAAACCAATCCTAAATGTCCTATAGCCTCACGATTATAGATGTGGTGCACAACACACCGATAATCAAGACTACTACTGACACTGCATGAGACACTTTCAGAGGACTAATCGCTCACGATACCACTTTTGTCACGACCCGAACCCGGGCCCGTGACTGGTGCCTTACCCCGGGCACCCTAGTAATACAACATCAGAGAAAATCAGTGGAAATAAAACATGAATCATGAAATAAGAGATATATAAATAAACAGGCCAACCAAAACAGTTGCCTTACATGCATACATAAAAACCGAGCTTATCCTTTTACAAACTACGCCATTACTCTAGACCTCTAGCGTTTTATAACAACAACTATGACGGACGGGGCCGCCATACCACGAACGTACAAGAACCTACTGACTGTGGTAACATACAAAGATAAGCCTCAAGAAACGGCTTCCCAACGCTGAATCGTGATCCTAAGGCGAGGATCCAATGGCCGATGTACCTCACTGCGGCATGAGCGCAGCCTCGAAGAGGTCGATAACAGTACAGTATGTGAAATCGTAAAATCGTACATGAAATCATAATAGTCTATATAAAGCGGGAGACATGTATGATAACAAACTACGATTCACAACATAAAGCGATCATGTCAGTCGGGGACTCACGCCTCAAGTCATCCTCATGCGTGGAACTCCTTCCTCAGCGCGATCTAGGTACAAATCATGTGATACGATAACATGTCTCGGCCCATCTCATGGACCCGGTATAGAAGCGATGTGGAATACATTCGGTTCATCTCGTAACGCGGTGATCGAGTGGAATACATTCGGCTCATCCGTGAACGCGGTGATCGAGTGAAATACATTCCCGGTTCATCCCATGAACCGGTAGTCGAGTGAAATACATTCCCGGTTCATCCCATGAACGCGGTAGTCGAGTGAAATACATTCCCGGTTCATCCCATGAACCGGTAGTCGAGTGAAATACATTACTTGCACAACAAGGCTATCACACGCAACATGGTCAAGTTACACACAACTCAAGTACTTTCATTTTATGCCAAAAACCAGGTTTTAACCCTAAAGTACTACATACGTTAAATCCCTTTAAAAGATCCATTCCTTTTACCAAAGTCACCTGATACCCGTAGTATAGAGTGACCCACATTTATAAACCAACCCACATTCTTTTTAAAGTCAAGTAACAACATCCTTTTCCTAAAGTTCCAGTTTGCCTAGTTTCAATTACTCAAGTTCCATTTTGAGAGATTTCATAGTTCAAAGTCTTAATCACGTAATTCCTTTTTAGAACAATTGAGTAATATAAGTCTTATGTGTGAGTAGGTTATTCATAACAATCTTATTAAAGCGACCGTGATCTAGGAAATGTAATATCATTTTGTCTCATCTTAGCTTCATGCGGATGGAGGTTTCTACTGGTTTTAATAATACAATTCATTAGTCAGTACATTTCCTTTATTAACGCTACAGTGGTTTGTTCGATACTTGTTCTCATTTCCGAAATCCATATAACATTATTAAGCCGTTATACCTAACTTCCCATAAAGCTAGTATAACTCTTAAGTTTTCAAAAACCAAGTATTACTCTTCTATCAAAATGATTCATAAATCTTTTGAAATACTTCATGTTCTTTATTATCACACATCAAGCCAGTTATAGTTCAAATCAGTTACCTTTTAAAAACCACAAAGCATTTTCTTACCTACATAAAGCTATTATAACCAACTTCCCATAAAGCCGTTATAACACTTTATGTTTTAGTCCAATCAAATACATTTAACACGTATGCGTCACCGTACTACATAGTTATACACATATCATGCTAGAAGAGATAGGAAGAGGTTCACATACCTCGCGACGAGTATCGACTAATAGCAAAACGCTCAAGTACTTCAAACCGTCATTACTCCTTAAGCCAAGTAGATCGCGCCACACGTAGTACTTCAACCTATAAAAGGCCCTGGCGCCTATTAACATCTAGATCTCAACGTAGAATATTCTACGAAAATTCGGCAAAGACTCTCCCCGGCGTAAATCTCCTCTCTATCGGTAGCTACCAAGCCAACGGGGGTTTACACGCCTAACCGGACGTGACGATTCTACTTCACGGTAAAGCTACACAAGTCTCACATGTCTGAATCCTATGTAATTACAGATTCAATTCTTCTTTATTATTCAGCTTAAGTCAAAAGACATTGCGCAAAATTATGATCGATTCTATATATAGTATACTTCAACTATATATTCCTACAACATGTAATTTCCAATTACAATAAGGGACAAGTTTAGTTACCTCGATAAGCCCAAAATTATCCAAGTTTAAAGTCGATCCGAGCAAGGTTTAGCTCCTCAGTGCGCTCCATCCACTCAAGAAACCCTTAGAAGTTCTACGCAACTTCTACTTATAACTTCAACTACGGGTGAAGATTTTCCTTAGGGTTTCGTTTGGTAGCTAAAGGAAGTATGATAGTATTTTTAGGGCTTTTCGTATAAAAAGTCTTGTGGAAAGTACTACAAGGTATTTGGGCTAAAGTATTTAGGCATAATCAACAATACTTGGAGAGTATTTCTTTACCAAGGGGGTAGTATTTCGACTAGCACAACTAGGCTAGGGGAGGGTTCTCGGCTAGAACCACTAGGCAAGTGGGTTCGTGAGGGCCTTGAGAGGAGAGGGGTGGTGTTTGGGCGAGAACAAGCAAGAGGAGAGAGGAGGGATTTTTCAAGACTTAGGAACATTTGTGGATGAAGAAAACCTTCAGCAAGGGAGTATTTATAGGCTAACCAAAGGCCAACCAATGGCCAAGATGAAGCCAAGTGCATAGCAAGTGTAAGGCCAAGATTTAGCCATGTGCTACCTTATCCATCTACACAAAATATCCTACCTAACCCTTGACCAAAATTTCAACACAAAAACGTGCAAGCAAGTCCATTTTGTCCGAACATGCCAACGAGGTGACACTTGTCACCCTCGTTGGTCCAAAATATTCGTCTCTCGGAAAAATCCGCAAAAATTATTAATGACATAGCGGAATTTTCCTTCGCAGTTTAGAAAACGTTTCGTCGGAAAACGACTCTTTTCGATAGGTGTGCACAATTTCGTCCATAGTGCCTAACTTTAAGGCTAAACTTTTATACGTACGCCCTCACGTACATACTCTGGAAATACGGGGTATAACAAAGACCTTGACGGAAGCCACGTCCTTAGTCCGCAATCGTCTGACCTAGCGATCAAGTATGACTATAGAACTCTCCTCATAAGATAACTCCTCTGTCACCTGGACATCATCTACTTGGAAGACTCTGGAAGGATCACCAACACACTTACGTAACATCGATACGTGGAAGACCGGATGTACCGCTCCCAAATCAGATGGTAGATCCAACTCATATGCAACCTTGCCTACCCTACGAACAATCTGGTAAGGCCCAATGTACCTCGGGCTAAGTTTCCCTTTCTTACCAAATCTCATTACACCCTTCATGGGTGATACCTTCAAGAATACCAATCATCAAGCCGAAATTCCAAGTGTCGACGTCAATTATCTGCATAAAACTTCTGTCGACTCTGGGCTGCTAATAATCTCTCCTGGATAAGCTTCACCTTATCCAAAGCTTGCTGAACCAAGTCCGGACCGACTAATCTAGCCTCACCAACATCAAACCAACCAATCGGCGACCCGCACTTCCTTCCATATAAGACCTCATACGGGGCCATCTGAATACTAGAATGGTAGTTGTTGTTATATGCAAACTCCACGAGTGGCAAATGATCCTCCCAGCTACCCCTGAAATCAATAATACAGGTCCTCAACATATCATCAAGTGTCTGGATAGTACGATCTGAGGATGAAATGTTGTACTGAGACTCACTTGTGTCCCTAATCCCTTCTGGAATGACCTCCAGAAGTTAGGAACCGAGCTCTGCATGCGATATAATCGATATGGGAACCCCGTGCAGTCTCACTAACTCCCTGATATATAGCCTAGCATAGTCCTCAGTCGAGTAAGTAGTCTTGATCGGAAGAAAATGGACTGATTTCGTCAGCCTATCCACAATAACCCAAATTGAGTCACACTTCCGCTGAGTACGAGGTAAACCTATAACGAAGTCCATATTAATCACCTCCCACTTCCAAGTCGGGATCTCTATTGCCTGTAGTAACCCATCAGGCTTCTGGTGCTCGACCTTAACCTGCTGACAATTCGGGCATTGAGTAACAAACCCTGCTACATTCCGCCCGTCCCACCAATACACACATCTGAGGTCATGGTACATCTTCGTCGACCCCGGATGAATAGAATAACGAGAATTGTGTGCCTCTTCCATAACCTGTTGTCGAAGCCCTGCAACATTGGGTACACACAATCTACCTTCATACCTTAGCACCCCATCAGGTGCAACCTCAAATAGCGTCTTCTCTTCTCGAAGAGCTGCATCTCTATACCGTATCAGAACCGGTATAGAGATGCATCTCAAGAAAAACCAAGAAATTTCTTGAAGAGAAGAAGGGAGCCACATGAGTGGGAGGGTGGTCTTGTGGTGGGAAGAAAATTTCTAGGGTTTTTAGAGTTTAGGCTCTTGATACCATGTAAGATGATATTAATCTCCCTTAGGGAGTCTTCTCATTAATATCAAAGTATATATAGAGTACAATATTCATCCCTTATACAATAGGAATCCTAAGCCTATACAAAAGAGGAATCTTAGTCTTACCATAATTATATTTACACAATATATGGAAATATTCTAATTATGGTTAGAGATACAATTGTTTCTATAATATACATGTTTACATAAATATTTATCGATAATCTAAAATACACTTTGTGGTCCGACCCTTCTAAAAACCCTGTGCATAGCGGAAGCTTAGTACACCGGACTTTCATTTTAATCTGAAATACACATTCAAATGGAACTCTTGTTGAAAGATCATTCCAAAAATAAAGAGACGAGTCTACTACTTTTATAACAAAACAAAACGCTCTTCTCAAACCACTCAAGAAATTGTTAGGAAAAGAATATAATATGTATGTCAAGATTAGTTTTACGTGCTACAAATCCGAATACCTAGTAAAAAGATGAGTAATACTTGTTTTGATGATAACTTAGAGGTTTGGAGTTTGAGTATATACAAGATAAGTAAGGAAAACATCAATCTTCTTAGAACGGGGTAAAAATATAGTTATAATATTGGTTAATTTTATTTAAAAAATATATTCGTTAGAAAAATAAGTTTATTAAAAATGAGAAAATTGTGACTTTCTAATAGAGATAGAAAAAATTAAGTTTTACAACTGACATCTCATTGATTATCTCCTTTCCACCCTTCAACACACTCTACCCCGTAAAGTACATACTAAACACACACAAAATACGAAAACAACTTATTTTCCAAAAATATATTTTTCAAGAAAATATGTTTTTTGTTGATAGTAATTGCGAGTTGTGACGTTGTATACAAAGATATTCACATTGTTGGGAAGAAGTATACAACTTTTATAGCGTGGAACAATTTGGTCAATTCGTTGAACACGACACATGAATTTGTCCCTTCCCCACTCAATAATTCAATGCATCCCCGCAGCCACAAAGCCATTGAACCAAAAGGCAAGTTACCAAAGATGAACAATAGGGAGCGTTTGGCTAAACTTATAAATTGGTCAACAAAGATGAACTTACGAGTATTTTTAACTTATTATCGCATTTAGTAATATAAAAATACTTATAAATTAAACGTTTATTAGACAAATTAGCTCAAACTCATAAGTTGGTCATTCTTAATTTATGATTTGTATTTTCGTTTGACCAAAAATTTTGATAATTTTATCATTAATATTTTTGGTAATTTTCAAAATACTCTTTTTAAAATATACTTTTAATTATCTCTTTATTCTATTTTCATCTTTCATCCGTTTCTTATATATATAAAACTATGTTTAAATTTATATTTTAACAAAAAAAAAAGTACTTATCAACGCATTTTTATCAAATACATTAATTGTTTACTATCAGTTTCAACACTTATATATTTGTACACATAATTATTTATAAATAAAATTAATTTTAGTACTTAAAAGTATTTTTCATCAATTGATATATCACTACTTTTAATTCGCTAACTCAAACGATCTCTAAATAATCCACGCATTTGTAGTTTTGTACAAAGAACTACTAGTATTCAATCGACATTCCATCATAGCACAAAATGTGGAACACAACATACATACTTAGACCCTAAGCCAAGAATCAGAGTAGAATCAAATCAACCCCCTCTCTGTTCAACCTTGAGAAATAAAATAATGTTAACGTGGATCCGGAAAAGGATTGGACCACCTAACGTTGTTTCATAAGATAGAAATAAAATAATGTAATATGTCCTAAGATTTCTTGTAAATCCTTAGAAACCCACGTGACATTTTCACACAGCCCACCCCCAACAACACAAAAATATATTTTTTCGCACACCCATAAATAATTTCAGATTTTTAGTGCTATTATGTTCTTCATTTCCCCCTTCTTATTCAATCTTCAAAAAAATAAAAAAAAACTTGTAAAATTTCCACATATATACAATCTTTAGCATACCCGTATGAAAAAAACTTCAGATTTTTATTAGTTCTTCATAATTTCCCAGTTCCACTCAATCTTGAAAAAACCAAAAAAAAAAAAGAAGAAGCTAAACCACCACATATTCTTGTAAAATTATTGCAACCCCACTTAATATTTCCAGTTATAAACCTCAAAAAAACAATCTTTTTACATACCCATATAAAAATTACAGATTTTTAACAGTTCTTGATTGTCATTTTCAGACATTTCAAGCTTAATTAATGTCAGTTGCTTGTGGATTTGAGTGTGTGGTGGTGTTAGGATGTATGCGTTGGGTATGGAAACGGTGCACTTATATAGGCAATGATGACAGTGCCACATGGCCTCCAGCAACCTATGATGAATTTGAACCTATTCCTCGTCTTTGCCGTACAATTCTTGCTGTTTATGAAGATGACCTTCATAACCCAAAATTTCCACCTGAAGGAGGCTATAAACTTAACCCCAACTGGGCTGTGAAACGTGTTGCATATCAAGAAACACTAGGTAAATTTTTCACATTGTTGAATTAGTTTCTTAGGACAGTGACTATCACGACTTATTGTTTCATAACGTATGCATTGTATGGTTGTTAAACATATCATTCAGATGGTTATTACATATTGTTTCATAATTGTATTGTGCAGTAGTGTTAATGCAATGTTTGGTTGGATTATATAGTTTTTTGTTCTTAGATAATGTGTCGAAGGGGAGCATAAGTTGACTTCATGTGACCAGGAGGTCTTGGGTTAAAGCCGTGAAAAAAACCTCTTGAAGAGATGCAGGGTATCCTGGTACAACTGACCCTTGTGGTCCGGCCCTTCCCCGGACCCGTGCATAGTCGGAGCTTAGTGCACCGGACTGCCCTTTGTTGTTAGATAACGTCACAAAATGAGCAATCTTAAGAATAAACTTACAATATTATATAGAAAAGTAGTGCACGGTTAGTTATTATAAAAACAAGGCGAAGGATAAAATAGGATTATTAAATAATAAGCAAAGACAAAGTGAGAAAAAAATGAGGTAAAGACGCGACCATACCATATCGGTCTTTACATAAAATGGGACTTTTCGTTGTTACATAAGATGGACTTAACGATATGATATAATAAAATTGAAGTAACAATCAAAACAAACATTATATTTAAAGTAACAATACGATACAATAACAAGGAGCTAGGTTACAATAAGGGGTTCAATTGAATCTCTTTCGTCGGAAAATGATAGTGTGCTAATAGGGCAAAAATGTTGAAGAAAAAAGTTCCGATACTGTGCAAATAGGGCAAAACGATGTTGGAGAAAATATTGTGTAGTGTCAAAGGGGGTTCAAAAGTTAGTTTAGGCCGCAGGCTCAAATCATAGGTGGTGCTTATATTTTATTAGTAGTATTTTTGTATCCCCTTGTATGAATTTATTGCTCTACCACCGTGTTTATGTGCTCATAAACAATTCTATTGTTTATTTTCCATTTATTTACAACAATATTTTCATTTGATATTATTCTGTTTCTCCCACAGGTAATGCTCCGCCTTATTTGATTTACCTTGATCATGAACACCATGAGATTGTTGTAGCCATTAGGGGTTTAAATTTGGCTAAAGAAAGTGATTATAAAGTGTTAATGGATAATAAGCTTGGGAAACAGATGTTTGATGGTGGGTATGTGCATCATGGTTTGTTGAAGGCAGCAATTTGGATGTTGAATAAGGAGTCCGAGACTTTGAAAAGGCTTTGGGTTGAGAATGGGAAGAGTTACAAGATGATCTTTGTTGGGCATTCTTTGGGTTCTGGAGTTGCTTCTTTGTTGACTATAATTGTGTCGAATCATGGGGATCGATTAGGGGGTATTCCGAGGAGTTTAATCAGTTGCTATGCTGTTGCTCCTGCTAGGTGTATGTCACTCAACTTGGCTGTTAAGTATGCTGATGTTATACACTCGGTGGTTTTGCAGGTGAGTTGGTTTAGTCGTCATTGATTTGGCTATTCTAATTTGTTAAGATCATACTTTAGCAACATATTCCAAAAAATGTTACTACTTGATTAATATTTTGTACATTCGTAGCTTGTGACTGAAAAGTTGGATATGGTGTTTATTTTTTAGTATGATGTAGACTAAATGATTGTTTGGTCAGTTGATTTAGCTAGTAATTTTGGGCAGAAGAATGCAGGAGGCTAGAGGAAAAGAACGAAATCTGATAACTTAATATGTCCTTAAATATAGAAGCGGTCTTTCCTTTATCGCAATCAACTTGTGATGAGTGAATGGTGAAAATGCATTGGGACTGCTTTGACTATCATTCCGTCCTTATTTTTAGTTCAGATAAATGTGGTCTCTTGTTTATTATTGCTGTCTTTGTGTCGAGATTTGTTGTCATGTATATATACTATACTTGAAAAGCACATATCAAGACTTTGGGATGCTAACATGTATAAGAACAAGTCTAGGAAAAAAGCTTCTCAGGTAAACATATTTTAATTCATAAACATGGCCGAAAAAACTGGTCGTATACAAGAGGTATCCTGTAAAATTATCGATGATACCTTGTTTTTACAGGATTTTATAGGGTAGGAGTTGTGTATGATAGCCATCAGATGAACTTTAGGAGACAGTTGCACTAGCCTATGGAAGTTTTCGTTCTTCTATACTACGACCAACTTAATGTAGATTAGAGTTTGCACAATAAGCTTATTAACAGATATGTTACAGGTACCATGACTTGGGACATAGTCCGAAATGCAAAGTCAGACTAGTTGAAACTTCCAAATGGTAACTTTTTTTTGTCGAATTAGCTTAAGAGTTCCTCTCGTCCCAAAAACGAGCTCATTTGAATTTACTCTGTAAATCTTATCCTGTCTGATCAGTTTCTTATACCAGTTGAAGTTATTTTATTTTTTTATAACTGTGGTGTTTGAACCAGCTCGCGCGCACCTCGACTAATTGATGGGGAAGTCAAACTTTCAGGATATTGCAATAAAATAAACCAAAAATGATGTTTGTGCTTTTTTTAATCTGGGAATTTAATTTTTTTTTAGAAGATTCCAACTTGGAGATTTCTTTTCCTTCTATGATCTCTGAACTCAAATTGTAGAGTTGTAGGCTGAAAGATGAATGCAATAAACTAGGTGTTGATTTGTTCTTTGAATTTAACATATCTATTCTTCCTTCTTCTACTTCAGGATGATTTCTTACCAAGAACACCCACCCCACTGGAAGATATATTTAGAACTGTCTTCTGGTTAGTTCAATTATCCTATACTCTTTGGGTGCAGAGCAAAGCCCTTGAGTTTTCTAAATTCCCTCTTTTTTTTTCTATGGAGGAATTGTTATAAATATCTCTTAAACTGGACGTTAATGCTTTCAACAGTTTACCGTGCTTGTTATTTTTGGTGTGCTTGAGAGATACCTTCATACCTGAAGGTAGGAAGCTCAAAGATCCAAGAAGATTATATGCACCTGGTAGAATGTATCACGTTGTTGAAAGAAAATTTTGCAGGTAAATCACGTTCAAGTGGTGACACTACTACTCCACACTACTGTTAGAGTTTTGCAAATTAGTGATGATTCTGTAACAGGCCTCTATGCTAAGTCTCTCAGAATTAACACATATTCCTTGTGCCATTACTAATCATCACATATTCGTTAAATAATTCCTCTGTTTAGTATCTTGAGGTTTCATTCCTCTTACTCTTCTGTTGTCTCAAGTTGTGTTATGTTTGGAGTCTGTTTGGATTCTGTGCTATTACCAACTGGTATGCGTTTGTCCTAAATGAAAAATATCTGGTGTTTTATGAACTCTGAAGATTTTATTCTGGCCTATCATTTGTTCTTTAACCTTGTTTAACTAACTTCCAATATGTGTTCAGAGAGAAAAAAGAACTTCCAATATTTCAAATAAATCTTTGCATGGCTCTCATCTTTTCCTATGCATGGATTTGTGAAACGCCAAGCCTGACAGATACAACAATCCCTTTCCTGTATTTCCCCGCATTTTGAAGATGAAAGATAGCCCCTAGTTCCAGAAGGCTCCCATTTAGGCAGGCTTGGTAGAATAGACAGCCTAACCTTTTTTTTTTGGTCTCACGTAGAAGCGCCCTCGCGAGCTGCTTCTCTGTTTTTCCAAGGCATAAAATCTTAGAAATGTGCATCAATAGGTTCAAGCAGGTGACCTTGCTTTGGCAACACACCGACCTGACAGCTTGGATTAAGAAGCATTTATGAACCACAGCAAAATAAAATTATGAACTATTCAAGGTGTTACTGAAAATTTTTCATATCTGAAATATGTTAAAGTTTCATTGCTATTTCCAAGCAAATAGAACAATGCAGGCTATTTAGCCTTGCACCAATATTTGTTGCCGCTTCGACCAAATGACACTCTAGGGAAAAAAAGGAGAATGGGACTTATAGACACCAAGAACTAGTATGCATGCACAGACATGGACACGTAAAAAATAATTAATGCAGATATCCAACTTTGCTCAATTCAAATCTTTTATTTGGACAAAGAGGCATGGCAGGTGTACTCCCATACCTTTACAAAGTCATAAGCAAAGCAGTCCATGTAAGTCAAATCATTTATGCTAACTAACTGATATGCTCACTCTTAAGTCTAATCATCCAAAAGTCTGAACTCAAATTTCTGTCCAGACAAAAAGAAATGTTCTTGTATTCTACCTGTTGCCTACCATAAATGACATTAGTTTTGGTGAATACGGAGTTTAAATTCCAATTTCAATTTTCAGAAGCTTCTATCTTCACTTGATACCTGATGTGGTGTTTTTAAGTGTGTCGTACATGGAGGGTAATGATTGGAAGCATAACTGTTCTGTTAACAGACTGAAAGTACGAAACCGAACCTGATTGTTTTTAAGTTTCAAAAGATTAACTTAAACCTTTTAATCTGAGCCAGTTTATTGTCTTCTTCTGTTCTTCTCCTTCAAGTGCATTACGAGTTGGCCTAGACTGGACCATTGCCTGTTTCCTATCTCATTCTGCAAGCTGAGATATATACCAACCGAACTTTACTGGTCACTATGTTCTCAGTTTCCATATACGGATACTACGAAATTATTTAATGTTAAGCATGTTTAGATTCAGAGTTATTGAACAGATTGTTTGCTGCTATTATGAAGTGCATTGATATGAACTCTTATTACCTAGTGTTGAGAGCTTAGGTCTTCTGGTCTGTAATGTTGCATCTTCTTGGTGCTTTTGTTAATGATATCCTTCTTATTTCATCAAGAAAAAAAAAAGAGAGCTTAGGGCTTCTGCTTATTATATTCTAAGCAAAATGATTTTTTTTTGGTACGCTTTGGAAGTTGAGCTATTGGGTAAAATTTTTAAGATGGTCTTAAGTTGATTTACCCTTGCATTAAGATCTTTTCACTGATGTTGTAACATATATGCTCCAAAACTTTTTCTTAAATCACATTTCCTACTTGACAGATGTGGGAGATTCCCTCCAGATGTTAGAACTGCCATCCCAGTTGATGGAAGATTTGAACATATTGTGCTGTCATGCAATGCAACATCTGATCATGGAATTATTTGGATACAAAGAGAATCAGAGAAGGCATTAGCGGTAAGTGACTTTTGAATATTTTTCCATTTGAGAAAGGACTTGTGCCTTTTTTCCTCTTCAGATTTCAATTTTCATATCCCTAACATGACATTTTTAACAAGTGAATAACAACAACAACAACATACCCAGTGAAATCTCACACCGTGAGTCTGGGGAGGGTAGAGTGTACACAGACCTTACCTCCACCTTGGTAGGTAGATCGGTTGTTTTCGGGAGACCCTCGGTTCAAGACAAAGCATAATCACAAGCAAGACAATCAAAACAAAGCACTAGTAAAGTAAGAGTAAAGAGAATAGATTGTAAATGTTGGGTCCCGTGCTATGGATAAGTAAGATTAAATTCGAAACAACAAGAATAACTGAAACAGTTTCTGGATGTTGCCTCAACATTGGTGGCAACATCTGACAAAAAACAGAATAAACCTTTAAGAGAGTAATAACAGCGGAAAAGTAAGACACAAGGTTTATATTTTCAAGGTATATATGTTAATATATCCCTTGATGGTCAATGACCAAAAGAATTGTATATATTATATATAATTACAAATGAATTTCTTTTTACAAGATTGAGCAATACAAATGAAAAAGAAATTACAAAAAAGTGAAGTCGCAGATGACTTCGCCTAAGTTAAAAAGTCTAAAAAGACAAATGCAACATCATCACCACAATTGTTTTACAATAAGCTTAATCTAGAATAGAGATAACAATTATAGTGTGGACAGATGTTGCTAAAATACTTAGGCTAAAATAAATGTTGATCCAAATGTTTGAAGCGAAATCCCGAGAGCTCTCTTGGTATTTTTACATTGTGATTGTGGATATCAATACTCTGAAGTTCCTCCTCTATATATAGTGAGAACGTTCCTTGAAACTCTCATTAGTTGATTGTGGAAGTTGAGAGAAAGAAGGCTGCAGCTTGGACCTATTCCAGCTCCATGAATTTCTCAACAGCTTTGACTTGGTCTATTTTGACTTGGTCTTCAAGCTGCTTCGACTCCAAGCTTGACTCCTTCAATTCCCACGTTTTAAACACAGCTCCATATTCAGCTTGCCTTGGGCATTTTTCACTCACAGTAACAAACACTATTTTGGCCGGAAGAATAGGCAAAATCGTTTCCAGAAACGTAGGGTGAGATGTTGAGGCAACATCGAAGACAACATCTGCAGGTGACTGCGGATGTTGTGCAACATTGCGAACAACACTGCAAGATGTTGTCCAGACATAAAATTTGATGTTGTCACAACACTCACACAACATCAACAATCTCCCCCTTTTTGCCTTTCTTCACAAAACTCCATACAAACCTAAAAATGCCTAGGATACGACTGATTGTAAATGTTTCCCTTAACACTCCAAATTCAGCAAGATCGTAGCCATGCTCCCCCTCAACATGTAGTTTCAAGTTTCAAGTTTTGTATTGCAGTTTGGGTTAGTAAAAACATATGTCTATTAGTCACAACTCACATACAACATGGTTGTAAGAAGGCAAAGACTAAAATCCATACATCATCCACAAATAAAATATATACAGATATATTTACAGACCAAAAATAGAACTGTCTCATTATCTACACATATCAATATCCATCATCGTGAAGTAAGACAACCAATTTAGAAGAAATACAAAATGTTGGTCAAAGTGTTGCATAACATTTGTCCCAACATATCTCCATGTATGTAGATATGTTGTTACAAATGTTACAACACCAATTCCAACATTAACAATCTCCCCCTTTTTGTCTTTCTTCACAAAACCCACACATTAACCAAACATGAACAGTTCAGGTTCAGCATCATCAATCTCCCCCTTGCTCTTTACTTAGCAACAACATCAGTCTGAGAAGCAGCACCGTAGTAGCAGTCTCCTGTATAGTAGAGCTTGTACAACTTCAGCTTCCTCCCCCTGTATTTCAGCTTCCTCCCCCGGCATAGATAACAACATTTTCTCCCCTTTTTTGTAGAGAAAGCAGTATCATGAAATGAACTCTGGATGTTACCTGCGATGTTGTGACAACATCTCTTTAAATGACTTTGCCTAGATCGTTGATAACATTCCTGGCAACATCGTCACTTCCAGCTACCTTCTTCCAGGTTTTCTATCCTAGAGGAAGACAATTGTCCAATCTGCTGAGAGGTATTGAGCTTGGGTTCTTCGTATTCGACAAATGGCTAATGTTCATTGGATGGAGTGGTGTTTGACAGTTGGATAGACATTGGAGAAGTATTCTATTGGCGAATATGTATGAGAGGATTTTGGGAATTAATTCGGATACGTTTATATATAGATATTGTATAGATTTGACATTTGGAGCAATGTAACATCTCACATACAATATATATATATATAACAATCATCCATGATTGGAGTGTGACATGGTGATGAGTTCATCGGATAGATAGAAAACAACCCGAGTAGATGATTTCTCCCTTCTTCTTTTTTTAATTTAATTTTTTTTCCGGGAAAAACTCTTGAAATAACATGAAAAATAACAAATAAGAGGAAGTATTATATACAAGACAACATTTATTTAAGCAACTAGCAACAAAATTTCCCAAAAAGTAGGTAGTGTAGATTAGGATTCTACACTCCTCAAATTAATAAATTAACGACATAAAACTGATTTTTGAATTTAAAACAAAAATCGTCTAGTATTAAACGGGATTTGAGGTTAGTTATTTAAATTTAAAAAACAAACAGGAATAAATAAGGCATGATAAACAACATAAATTTTTTCTAAAGGAACAATCAATATACTGGATTGTGATGTTGTCAGTAATGTTGGGGCAACATTTTGGGCAACACAAGTTTTATGACACCACATGAACTTTTAGATTTGGCATTAACATTAGACACATTCTGTATATTTTCCCTATGAGTTTGATCTCTGGACCAATGTAACATTTTCCATCGTGTCCTTAATCAAACTTAGTTGACCATATGCAGAATACACTATGTCTTAAAAAAATGAAAATAATTTTTGAGGTATTTTCAACCTTCTTTTAAGCACATGATACTCCTATACAATAAGAACGGTACCAATTGAGGTATTTTCAACATTCTTTTAAGCACATGATACTCCTATACAATAAGAACGGTACCAATTATTTTCAACATTGCCAAATCTTTAGTCGAGGTTTTGCCTCTTTTTTTATGATATATATAATTAATTTATATACACCATCGCAGAGAACGATATCATCTTTCAGTTCTTGTTCTTGTAGTATCATACTTGAATGACCAAATGCACGCACAATACTGTTACATCGCTAAAGTATATTGACAAACCAGTAAATATTGTCCAGAATGTTGTGCAACATTTCAGGCAACATTTCAGGCAACATCTACCAAAAACAGCCTTATTTATAGTAAAATCCAGACCAAGATTTTTTTTTTCTTTTCAAAACTAGAAAATATCTCATGATTTAGAATCTTGGTAAAAATGTCATATATTAAATAAGATTGTTGTCAAGATAAACAATATCCTCTACTTGTATTCTTCCTATCATTCACATCTCCAGCCCAATCCAAGTCACTAAATCCTATTAAGTTAGGATAAGTGTCATTAGAATACCAAATTTTCCAACCCATATGTGCCAACAACATATCGAATAATACGTTTTACGGCATTTAAGTGGAATATTTTGGGACAGGCTTGAACATATGCACACACAAATACACTAAACATAATGTTGGACGACTAACAGTAAGATACAAAAGACTACCTATCATGGATTGGTACAATGTTGGGTCAACATCTTCGCCAACATCGTCTTTACATACCTTTTTGCGAGAAGTCCATTGGAGTTTTCATATGTTTAGCATTCTCCAATCCAAATCTTCTAACTATATTCTTGGCGTATTTGGTTTGTGAGATGAAAGTTCCATCTCCACTTTGCTTTATCTGCAGACCTAAGAAATATGTTAGTTCCCCAATCATGCTCATCTCAAATGTTGATCACATAGTATCGACATGAAAGTCTTAAGGTACGATTGTGAGGTCGAGCCAAAAACTATGTTATCTACATAAATTTGAGCGATGATAATATCTACACCATGACATTTTACAAATAAAGTTCCATCATATTCATCACGGCTAAAATCAAAATCAAGTAGAAGTCTAATCAAACGACCATACCACACACAAGGAGCTTGTTTACAGCACCTATCAACCTATACACAACATTTTATATATATATATTATTATTATTTTTTTGCTCGTATACATAATGTGGGTGGTGAGGATCCTCAAATCCTTTAGATTGTTTACCATAGACTTCCTTATCAAGAAAAACTATTTAGGAAAACACTTTTAACATTCAGTTGGTACAAAATAATTTTTAGACAACAATCAATAGCAAGGGTAAGTCTAATCAATTCTAGCCATATGTGTAAAGGTTTCGTCATAGTCCATACATTTACCCTGAGTATAGCCTTGAGTCACTTAGATGAGCTTTATTTTGAACTATAGTTCTCGATTAGTCTGACTTAAAGATCCATTTAGTTCCAATAACATTTGAATTGTTAAGACTTGGAACCGGATCTCAGACATCATTTCGAGAATGTCGCTCAAGCTCTTCTTGCATTGCTTGAAACCAAAAAATCATCTTTTAGTGCTCCAAAATATTTTTGGTTCTAAAGTAGATATGAAACAAGAAAGACTAACATGTTGGTATATGGTAGACATACACACATACCTTACCATCTCTCGGTAGTTGATTGACTCTTTCTCTCTTGTTATAATTCATTCACAAACTCCCTCTATCACCTCGTCTGAGGGATGATTCTTACTAATCCTTGATGGAGGGTCTCTTCTTACTTGATCTTGCATTTCAGTTATGGACTCCTCCTCCACTTCGACCCATGTGGTCTCTTCTTGTGGTTCAGATGTTGCCTCTAATGTTGTGACAGCATTTGGGACAACATCTGATTCTGCAGTTTGCTTTTTTTCTGCTTTAACTGCAATGTTGTTTTTTTGATGATTTACCTGTCACATTAGTAAGATCACCAAAAAATAACATTGACCAACTCTTGTACGGTCATGGTCCTCAGATTGTACATATGATAAGTCTGACTATTTTGTAAATAGCCAATAATCATTCTTTTCTCATTCTTAGAGTCAAACTTCGCCAAATGATACATGTCATTTAAGATGTAACAAATGCACCCAAAAGAGATATAAAAGTAACCAAATTAGGTTTCTTATTATTTCAAAGAGTGTCATTTTAGTACTTGGCCTTAGACATACTCTATCAGTGATGTGGTTTTTTAAGGCTTCTGCCATATAAAAACTTCTTAGACATTTGTTTAGAACTTAACATCCCTCTTCCATTTCTTGCATAGTTTTGTTCGTCCTTTCTGCTGCCCCATTCCACTGAGGAGTTTTGGGAGCAGGAAAAATCTCTTTCTTTTCACAAACTTTTGAAAAAGAATGGTTTTCAAAATCCTTTCCATGATCGGACCTAGTTCAAAAAATAGGAGAACAAAACAGACTCATAATTCTAGAGTGTAAAGTTTTAAACATATCAAAGATTTATGATTTTTCGTTTAAAGAAATATCTCCATGTGTACCTAGAAAAATCATCCACAATAACAAAGGAATACCTCATGCCCGTAGGTTGTCTACTCCAATTGGATCCATTAGATCCACATGCAATAACGGAAAACAGAGAGACATACCTGAATGTTGTCCGTCGTGTTGGGCAACATTAAGGGCAACATGTGTTTGCTTATCTTTCATACAAACCTCAGAGACTGTTTTACCTTGAGGTTATCATCACAAAGTTGACTTATGCTAAGAAGGTTAGCAATTAAGCCATTAACATGAAGTACAATCTTCAAGGCTGGTACATCAGAACCATTCAACGTTCTTTTACCAAAAAACTTGATCTTACTCCCACCAAAAGTCACGTAACCTCTATTGAACGACTCTTAATTCTTCATAAAGCCTTTCGTACTATTCATGTGGCATGAATGCTCACAATCAAAGTACTAAGAAGAACCTGTAATGTTAGTTCTTTAATGCAGTAATATAGATATTACCAGTTAAGACCATTTTGGGAACTCAATCTCTCTTAAAATATTTTCTCCTTGTCTGTTTAGAAATGTAGCTTCGAATGTTGTCTGAAATGTTTGGACAACATTTTAGACGACATTTTAGGCAACACTTTGTTCACAAAATTTTAAAGTTTGAAGTAGTATGTCATTATATTTCCAAGGAAATTTAAATAACTACCTACTCAGATTATTCATTGATTTAGACAAGACAATCTTATTCCTTCCTTTACAAAATAGATTTTCTCATTTTTATCAAAGAAATTAGAGTAAACAATTTTAAGAGATTTTTGATACTCAATACCTGCATATGAAGGCTTACTAAAGCAAAGAATTTCATCCAATTTTAAGATCCTCGTGTTGAGCTTCTGGAAAGTGACTACGGCAGAATCCAAATTTTACACGAATCTTACCAAATTAGAGATCCTTTTTGGTAAGTGCTACCTCTAAATGGATAATTGTGCCTTTTAAATCATGATTCTCACGAGTTAAAGATTTGACTTTTGAGTCACGTTGCTCAGATTCAATGATTAAAGTTTTACAAAGATTTTGTACATGCTTAATCATGTCATCTTGAGAGTCAACTTGATCCAATCATAGAGCCACACTAGTTGAAACAAAATCACTAAAACAATTTATATCTGGAAAGTTAAAATATTCATACCTTAGAGATGTTCCCGCAGATGTTGTTGCTGATGTTTCCACAGATGTTGCCACAGATGTCGAGACAACATTTTCGATGACACCTTCGTTATCGGACGAAAACAGCAGCCATCATTGCTTGTGATTTTGGTTCTGGATCTCCTTCTTCATCATCACTAAGAAAAACTCACCGACTCTTACCAAATTTCTAAGAGTGTTTGTACATTTATTAGCATAATGACCCCCATCTTGAGCATGCTTGTCTGGACTCAAGTTGTTTGAGATCAAATTTGGTATGATCCGAATTGAATTTCCCTAGTTACCTTTTTGTGTATTTGAAGAAACTCTAGTGGACTGATGATTAAAGATTTGACTTTGGTACTTTTTGGATTTAGACTTAAACATTGTTGATCTTTCTCACCATCGAAATGAATTTTCGAGAGAGCAAGACAACATTACACCATCACAAACTTCTTCAATCGTACAAATCTTTATATTGAACTTCTCAAGAAGAGAACAGAGAGTTTTTTCCACAAGTTGGGTGTTGGTTAAAGGATCACCAAACACTTAATATTTATTAGAAGACATGTTGGGCAGAATGTTGTGCAACATTTGTCCCAACATATTCACATACTTGAAATATGTTGTCACAAATGTTACGACATTAATTCCAACATTACCAATCTAGAAATGTCATTCAACTTTTCAAAAATAGGATTTTACGTCTTCCGTTTCTTCCATCCTCAAAAGTTTTCTTTTTTTTTCATTGTAGCTCGCATTATTAGTTTCTTCCGCCGTCCATTTGGATTTGGGTGTAACAGAATGTCATATTCTTCATCCGGCGGCTACATTGGTACAACATACCCATGAATTATAGATATCCATGCCCTAACATCAATTAATTTGATATAAGAACATAGAAGTATTTTCCAAAGACATAATTTAAACCAACGAGAAATCTACCAATATTTTGGATTTGTCGGATTCATAGCTTAGAATAACAGGACCAGTCACTTATTGTGTCAAGTGTTGACTTTGATACCACTTGTTGGGTCCCGAGCTATGGATAAGTAAGATTAAATTCGAAACAGCAAGAATAACTGAAACAATTTCTGGATGTTGCCTCAACATTGGTGGCAACATCTGACAAAAAAACAAAATAAACCTTTAAGAGAGTAATAGCAGCGGAAAAGTAAAAGACACAAGGTTTATATTTTCAAGGGTATATATGTTAATATATCTCTTGATGGTCAATGACCAAAAGAATTGTATATATTATATACAATTACAAATGAATTTCTTTTTACAAGATTGAGCAATACAAATGAAAAAAAAAATTACAAAAAAGTGAAGTCGCAGATGACTTCGCCTAAGTTAAAAAGTCTAAAAAGATAAATGCAACATCATCACCACAATTGCTTTACAATAAGCTTAATCTAGAATAGAGATAGCAATTATAGTGTGGGACAGATGTTGCTAAAATACTTAGGCAAAAATAAAATGTTGATCCAGATTTTTGAAGCGAAATTCCGAGAGCTCTCTTGGTATTTTTACATTGTGATTGTGGATATCAATACTCTGAAGTTCCTCCTCTATATATAGTGAGAACATTCCTTGAAACTCTCGCTGGTTGGTTGTGGAAGTTGAGAGAAAGAAGGCTGCAGCTTGGACCTATTCCAGCTTCATGAATTTCTCAACAGCTTTGACTTGGTCTATTTTGACTTGGTCTTCAAGCTGCTTCGACTCCAAGCTTGACTCCTTCAATTCCCACGTTTTAAACACAGCTCCATATTCAGCTTGCCTTGGGCATTTTTCACTCACAGTAACAAACACTGTTTTGGCCGGAGGAATAGGCAAAATCGTTTCCATAAATATAGGATGAAATGTTGAGGCAACATAGGAGACAACATCTGTAGGTGACTGCGGATGTTGCGCAACATTGCAGGCGACATCTGCAGAACACTGCAAGATGTTGTCCAGGCATAAAACCTGATGTTGTCACAACACTCACACAACATCAACATTAAAGAATGGATCTTGGGCCTAACTCAACCCCAGAAGCTAGCTTGTAGGGTGAGGATTGTCCAAGTCCTTATAAGGAGTCCATGTTCCATTTCAATTCCGATGTGAGACTCTTAACATAGGCATATGAGCCTTTCAGACGTAATGAACTTTCATGGTTATCCCGCGAAAGGAACCAAAAATTCTAAAAACGATTAATTACACTTGATGCGTGCAAATGGTGAAAGGGAGTGAATATTTTCCGGGGTGTCATCTTTGTTATTAAGTCGTAGTCTTTTTTTGGGTATAATAGCATTTCCCCACGGCCAACAGAACACTGCCTGCTTTTCTCTAAATTCACCAAGTAGTTTAGATGGTAAATTGGGTATAGTTGAGTGACCTTCTGAGTGATAATAGACGTAGTTGAGTGACTTTTTCGTTACAAACAAAAGAAACATGACTTTCCTAGGTAATTTCAAATAGTTGAGTGACCATTTGAGTAATGGACTCCAGAATAAGCCTACTAAACCCTGCTATGTCTCCGCATGCTAGAAAGTCACCATCGTTTACTTGAATTTTTTGTTGAAGTAATTTTTATTTTTCCTAAGTAAACGTGTCCCTGCAGAGACTCAAGGAGGTTACTGCTGAGACCACGACTACCCCACCACCAGCGCAGAAAATTGAAAGGCAGCACACACTAGAAAAAGAACACAAGAGAGCACTAGAAAGAGCTGTTACTTTAAATGTTCCACATGCCGTGCCAACAGATGCATTGAAAGAACCCTCGGTGTATAAAGAGGAAGAATCAGTGAGGGGAGGAGTAGCGGAGACGGCTTCTCTCATAAATGGCAAAGAAGATGCATCCACAAGTACAGGCCATTCCACCGATGCAAGAACTAACTGGAATGAAGTAGTTGAAAAGCTTTTCGCCAGAGATGAAACGGGGAAGTTAATTTTGAACAAAGAAGCAAGTGGTACTGAATAACAACTCCCTTTGAAGGTGCTTTCTCTCTTTTTCTTTTTTCGTCAATTTTTTGTGATGCTTGAAGAAAAGTATTATTCATGTTTCCACAATTCTTGTTCAATTCCTGTACATTTTTCTTTTGTAAAACATTACTTGAAATAGAAACGACGATTTATTGTAGTTGCATTTTTGTTTTGTTTTGTATGTGAAATGAACTTAAATGAAGTGAGGGATCCGTATAGCTGATTTCCAATTTATTTGGGACTGAGGCGTAGTTATTTTTCTGTAAAATGCTTTTGTATAGTTTGCTCGTGTGATGATGTGTACGAATATATGTCAAGTCTGAATTTCGACTTTACACAGAGATCATATCCTCTCATTTTGTCAATTGCTCGACATTCTTGCCCCATCCATTTGTTGAGTATGTTTGTTGCTATAGGCATTAGTAGATTATATGTCTAAAGTTCGAAACAAGCTGCCATTCTAATACGGTTGCAAACATATTCGTTTTAAATTGGGTAATTCATGACATTTGGTTTCTAATAATACTAGTTGTGGCGAGCCCGTGCTAGTTTGGCTCAAAGAATTGCCATGATTCTAGTTTTGGCTTTTTTCTTTGTTCCTTCATGCACTGATAACAGAAAAAGGTAGCAATTCTTTTTCCATAATTTTCTTAGTTGTTACTGGTTACTAGCTTTCGGATTACGGGTTGGACAAAACTAAATAGCTTTGACGCAGACATTATAGACTATGTATAAATATTTTAATCAAGAATTCAGTAACTTTTCTTGGTTTTTAATCTAGAATTTATAAATTCAAAATTCTAGTTCCGCTCCTGACCGGTTACACTATCCTTCAAAATTAGTAGCATAATTTTGCTCATAATATCAACTTCAAACCAAAAGATTAACTCAAAATAAACCAACATAAGGGTACCCAAAAAACAACTGATGTAAGTTTAACATAAAGCGGGCTTGTTAGGTCTGCGGAATGAGATAGGATATCCACCTTCTATATGTGATAGCTAATTCCATCATTCTAGTACATTCCATGGGAATGTTATTTCTTATCCCACCAACCAAACACGGAATAAAAAATGGAGAAGGGTCAAATTTTGCCCTCCAACTATGCTTTATGGAATAACATTGTGTTAAACTTTGAGATCAAATATACCCTCGCCGTTTGCAAACTTGTTAAATTTGCCCTCGGATGGACGGATATGTGAGTTGGACGCCACGTCGACAGACCACCACCAAAAACTACCGCCACTGCCATCTCCGGCATCAAAACAACACTAAAATCATCACCGTCGGCCACCAACAAACAACCCCCAGATCTTCCAAAAATCATCATTACTGTCAGAGCTTGTCTCCGGCAAATCAAGACCGACACCATCACTGTCTCGCGGCACCACCACCAAATACGACCCCTTCTCCACCATAAAACCATTGTACAACACGACCCCTTGAGTCACAAGAACAAAGTTGCCATCATCCAACAACTTTAATTCATCAGAGGAAGTCGATGATTGTGTTCCAGATTCCCAAACAGATACTAATACGAGGTTGCCTGATTTGAGAAGTTATAGATGTGATTTTTTTCCGTTTATCGGTTGGTCACGGTTAATCATCCAAACAATAGTTGTATAGGGTGTCGTTTGGTTCGTTGAGCAGTGGCGGTGATGGTGGTTCATCGTCGGCTAGTGGAGAAGCAGTGGTGGAACGAGATGGTGGATTGGTGGTCGCGATGGTTGATGAAGACGAAGGGATTGGGGTCATTGTTGTTGGTGTTGTGGCGATGGTAAGTAAGAGATGAGAGGGAAGCAATGGTGGTCGGCTGGTGGAGTTCTGCTGGCGGCGAGCTGGCAGTTAATGGTTTTGTTCTACTCACTTTTTTCCTTTGATTTTGAACGATACCTCAGCACAATGCCTATGTGCAGCAGCTAAATCATCTTTGCGAGAACAACCAAATTCAATGGCAACACATATTCAGAATATCTAATTTAATTGTGGATGCATGTATTCTTAGCTAAAAATTTAAAAGGGGAAACAGATGGATTTTTGGGTCGGATTTGGATAAAAAAACTAAAGAATAAAAACCCACTGCCACGACGAGCTCCGGCAGTGGTGATGATTTTGGGAGATATGGGGTTTGTTGGTGGCCGACGGTGATGAATTTGGTGTTGTTTTGATGTCGGGGATGGCAGTAGCGGTAGTTTGTGGTGGTGGTCTGCCGACGTGGCGTTCAACTCACATATCCATCCATCCGAGGACAAATTTAACAAACGGTGAGGGTATATTTGATCTCAAAATTTAACGGAGTACAATGTTGTTCCATAAAGCATAGTTGGAGGACAAATTTGACCCTTTTCCCAATAAAATATTACTTCATTTTATCTCATGGCCATGAGATCACTATCCCAGCATATCACATGGAAAAAGTAGAACTTCAAGAGTGATTTTTAAAATCAAGAGCTATCTAACTTACACGTTACGAAAACAAGGGCATTGTTATCTTCAACTCTCAATTGGCCCTATTAAGTATCCCCATGAATTCCCAGATCCCTCACTCAAAAACTTCATCACATATACACTACACTGAATTTTATCTTCTCATTTTCCTTTCCCAGCTTCTCAAAAAAAAATGTCATCAACTCAGGTTGAAGTTATAGACAACCGCCGCGAAAATGTTGAAGTATACACTGACCCCTTGATCTGCATGCAGAAATCTCTTGAACTCCTTAAGGAAATCAACATGCCACGTGGACTCCTCCCATTGGAGGACATCGTGGAGGTTGGTCGAAACCATGAAACCGGATTTGTTTGGCTGAAGCAGAAGAAGGAAACGCACCACTGTTTCAAGAAGATCAAAAAAATCGTGACGTATGCTGCTGAGGTCACGTCGTTTGTTGAGGATCGTCGACTGAAAAATATCACCGGCGTCAAGACTAAGGAGCTCTCTTTTTGGGTTAATATTTCTGATATTTCGATTAAGGACCCTCAATCTAATAAAATCACATTTTCCATTCCCAGTGGAATTAAAAGGTCGTTTCCAGTATCTGCCTTCGAGGAAGACGAAGAAAATAAGGACGGGAAGGAGGAGGAAGAAAAGAAAGGCGAAGAAAATAAGGAGGACGGGAAGGAGGAAGAAAAGAAAGGCGAAGAAAATAAGGAGGACGGGAAGGAGGAGGAAGAAAAGAAATGCGAAGAAAATAAGGACGGGAAGGAGGAGGAAGAAAAGAAAGGCGAAGAAAATAAGGAGGACGGGAAGGAGGAGGAAGAAAAGAAAGGCGACAAGGCAGAGAAGAGTATACTCATCTAAAAATAATGAAATATTTATATTCGAGATTGAATAATTAGCGGGGTGGGGGTGTAGGCTATTTCATATTTGAGATTGAATAATTTGAAGCTCTTATCTTATCTATGTATTGAAATGTGAACGCAGAATTATTATGTCTAAAACATATGATTTCCTTTTAATCTCTCTCTTTTCTTTTCCCCTTTTGGGTGCTAAAGCTTATACAAAATTCAGTTACTAGTAGTTGAGAGAGTTATGAAAACTACAAATATTCATTAATCATTGTAGAGTTGCTAGACAAGAACGAGCACTGGCATCTCCCACTCTTTTTGGAGATTTTGGAAAAGCATACTGTTTTTTTCTAACAACCCGAAAGGCGATTTCCCCTACTATCTACAACTCCAGGCGCGACAAGAGTGCTTATTCCCCAAAAAAAGATTCATTTCGGTAATTCTTTCTAACAGCAATGACCTTGCAAAAACTCTTCTTAATCTAACTCTCCTTTCCTTCTTCCTAGGACAGTAAGAATGGAAATGTCTGAATGATTAATCAGAGATCCTCTTGGAAAAGAGGGTCGAGGCAGCATTGGTGCAGTTATGGGTTTCCCTATCTTGTCCATGGAGAGATGCAATGAGTTGTTCTTATTTCCTCTTCTTTCTCGCTCAAGGGATATAGGAAATAAAAAGTTTGTGGTTGCTCATTTCAATTCTATATCTACTATATTTCTATTTCTATTATATAATGATGATCGGCCAAGGTTTATCTATCATACAAGTTATAAAAGTGTTTTGCAGCAAGTGTTAACTTACTGCTCATTCTGGTGGTTTTTGTTCATTACAAGCAATAACACAAATCCAGAAGCATCACACTCCTTGATAAACAGCCACACCAAACATGGATTCCTTCAAAAGTTATCATAATTTCTTAAGATTATAAGGACTTCTCTTTCTTCATCATCTCATCAGCTGAGTGGTGGTACAATTTGAACAATGTAATTACCTTAAGCATGCAGAACTTCAATTGCAGGGGAAGTTGGAAAGAGACAAGAACCACAGTTTTCCATCAATACACAATCATAAACGGAAAGAAACTACAACTGGAAAACATCAGTTGGGATGTAGGCACTGAGCGGCTCTTCTAGTTAAGTCACAAGTTTAGCAGTTTCACAACTAAGTTCAACTAAGTTTGCATGGGTTCAGCGTTGGCATGGTAGCTATCCAGCTCCTTGTCAAGTTCCTCAGCTGACTTCTCAACACCCTTGTTACTTGCCCTACCACCGCGGCCCCGACCCCGACCACGACCGCCACCCCGACCGCGCCCAGGTGCATTCCTCGAACCACCACGGCCCCTTTGTACATAAACATGAAATCCAGGTTAAGCACATGCAACCATGAAAACAGCTAATGCTAACCATCTACTACCATATTCATACATGTAATTGGCTTTTAGTTTTTATTGGGGTAGCGCAAAAGATAGGCATATACTACTTCAGTATATAAAGAAAGGATTTTATTACTTTATCTCAATTAGTCATTAAGGTCAAGAAATGAGTTTATTACTTATCTCAATTAGTCATTAAGGTCAAGAAATGAGTTTATTACTTATCTCAATTAGTCATTAAGGTCTTGTCTACCAAGAAAAACCTCAGTCGTTAAAGGCTTAACGACTGCCAAAAACTGGAAGTCATTTAAAGAATAAATAAATGTCCACATCAGAAATGTACCTAAACCCCTGACCAGTAAAAGATGTAGCGCCTCCTCTTCCTCGAGCTGGGCCACCCGGCCTGCATAAATCAAAGTACAAATTTAACTCTCAAAGAAAAAATAAACGTTACACAACCTTTGGTAACAAAAATATAAGAGCCTATATCAAGACATTACAGCATCAACCACAGAAGACATTACAGCATCAACCACAGAACGCCTAAACAAACAAACAAAATCTAAAACAGCAAACATAAAATTTCCAGTCCTATAAACAAAGGAAAACAAAGATTGAAATAAAACAAATTAACTGGAGCAGACTCTAGTATTTACAAGGCACTACTACAACCACAAGTACATCCACTGCATGAGACTTGGTCAAGACAAGAAGTATGATGCTTATACATAGAGCATATTAAGTATGTAAGCGCACAGTTAGCATCACAAGATACACATACATGAACCAACAAAATTCTTGATCAAAGAAATAGATGGTTAATAGATAAGACATACGCCATGACAACAGTCCTCCTCCGGTTGGTTCCTCCAACTACATTTACACGAGCTGACATAGGAATTTGTGGATTGGAACCAACTATTTCAATCTTCATAGGCTTCCCATCCAACTGCACGTTGTTATATCTTTTAAGAGCTTGGAATGCATCGCTTCTCCTGGAAAAGACCACCTCAGCAGCACCCTGAAAGTTGAGATAAGATCAAGTTTACAATTAAGGACAAAACTAAACCCATACAGATTAGCATCATAAAATCCAACAAAAACGAGTTTAAATATTGAAAACAAATCTACTACACTGACTAGTGACATGTGCTTCTAGATGCTAGACTTTAATATCCTATTTTCTTTTCTGAAATACTACTTCATGATACCAAACAACTGATAAAATTTTGATATGCCAGGCATTATAACAAGAAAAAGAGCTTTATAAATAAAATCAGCACATATATTAAAGGGAAGAAATCAGCACTTTTTCATAAAACAATAGCAGGACACTTAGCAGTCATTTTCATAATGAATTGACGGACTGCAAAATACCTTCAAATGACGCCCTTATATTAACTAAGATTTAATTCTGCCAAATTAATCAGAGAATACATTTTTATTGGATCTTCAAATGTTGATTTCAACTAGTAAATGTGATTTCATACCATACTTACAAGTTAAAAGCTAAGAACATACATTCTTCCCCGGGAGCCAGTCCCACTAGTGCTAGTATCAATAGGAAGATCGCTTCTCTAAAGAAGTGATTTCCACTATCATGTTTACAAGTAACAACAACTAAGCCTCAGTCACCACAAGTTGGGGTCAGCTATATGAATCCTCATTTCTTCATTTAACCTCATATTTACAAGTCAGATACTACAAATTTTCCATCCTTTAAGTGGACATCCAGTTTGTACAATAAATGCTACTATGACCATAAAACATATCACTGCAGACAAATGTTACTACCAAATAGCTTAGTGCTGCAAACCTATATATGAAAATGTGTGGTTCTACTGAGACAACCCCCTACAAACTAGGGCCTAGTTTATTTTATGTATAAGATGAATGAAGGGGTATATAACAATGAAAGGCCTACCAAGAGTAAAGTAACGGCATGTGACATTCAATGAATCCACAACTCAAGGTCTTGGAACAAATCACAGAAGGCAACAGTCCCCAAAAAAATAGCCTGAAGAGAGCTGTAGGTATTCTACTTTATCAATTTGAAATCTATTTTTTTTATAACCAAATCCCCGAGAGCCAGTGAAGACTATTCTTCTATGTGTGCCTCAGCCATGACAAGCTTCGCACAACTTAAATTTCCTAGATCATTAGCAGAGAACTGTTGGTGATATTATTCTTTTCATTCGCTTCCTCGCATTTGTTATAATTCAATGATATTTCTTTTTTCCAGATAAATAGTAATATATGCACTCATATAGTGTTGTTATCTTTAAACAGCAAAGAAACAGATTTCACTTATATTAACAACTCAAACAGATTTCTCTTGAGCCGGGTGTCTTTCGGAAACAACCTCTCTACCTCCCTACCTCCCGAGGTAGAGGTACGATCTGCGTACACTCTACCTTCCCCGGCCCCACATTGTGGGATTCCATGTATAGCAACTTATCAAGTAGTAAAGATCTTGCAAATATTATCATACAAAATGAAGGGCAGAATATCTTACACTTGGGCGTCCATTTTTGTCATAGTGGATTGCATATCGAACTAGTTCTCCAATCTCGGAAAAGAGTTCCTGTGTTTCAAATCTAGCTTTAACAAATCTTCAAAGACATCTATTGCAAAGGAGTGTATAATGTGAAAAGACATGATCAATGTGTACCCTTATATCTTGATTAGTCACTCCAATATCCAAATTGGAAACATATAACTTT
The DNA here is from genome assembly GCA_029844215.1 of Przewalskia tangutica. Classification (NCBI taxonomy): domain Eukaryota; kingdom Viridiplantae; phylum Streptophyta; class Magnoliopsida; order Solanales; family Solanaceae; genus Przewalskia; species Przewalskia tangutica. Next base: position 17,235,098 of record CM056725.1, on the reverse strand, counting down.
GTGCCACTCTCCAGCACTGATGATAATCCTGCAGCTCTAAGGCTATCTTCAAACAAACCATTCTGCCATGGCAAATTCTTGGTTCTGCGGAAAGACTGAAGCAATCATGCCGGAAAGATTAACAGGTTTGAAAGTAAAAGTCAGCATGCTACCAAACAATAAGATAAATTCACCATTCTTCCACAGTAGATCAATTCATCAAAGTTCCATCACACTAGCAGTAGTTTCCAGTTAAGTTGAATTGCTACAAAAATGCAATCTAATAGCAAAAGAGAAGTCAACGATGCAGAATTAAGTGTAGATGGGAGTTAAAGGATTTGACCCACTGCACATCAGGTGCTTAAGCAAAAAAGGTGAGAGCTCCAGTTCGGATGTTCAAATGAATCCACCATTGCAAAAACGCCTTGAAATGAGATGCTAACAGAAGATCTTGTCCCTTTGCAGTTCCACAAAATGCAAGTAGAATTCATGACGACAGCCACAAACTCCCTCTTTAAACCAATAATGAGAAACTAGAGCGATGGCTACTAGAGAATAAGGATTATAGACTAGAGAATAAGGATTATAGACGGTTAAGAAAGTTCAACCCTCTATAAATTTAGGGGTTAGGGGTGTTAAAATGGTGAAAAGGCTCTTAGATTTTCAGTTAATGAGTCTCCCAAGAAACATGCTAAAAAGCAGTGATTTTCCTGAACAGGGCCACCTGAATCTCCCAATTATATCAATATCCATCAGAAATCTCGACTAAGGAAAAAGTTCAAAGATCATCAACAATTGCACTACAGTTGAACAGCTTATATGGCTGAACCAAAGTGGACTTCCCATTGGAACCAAAAAAATCAAAAGTCCCTTGAAACAAAAGCAGAGAACCTTCAGTTGGGTTTATAAAGCATGTCAGATGTGTCTATGAAATCATAAGATTTCCAATAGTTTTGAGCTTGCCTTAGCAATTGTGTGGGCTGATGGTCGAGCATTAACGCCAAGTGGCCCTCTACGAGGAGCACCTGTTGTCCTTCCACCTCTAAATGATGATCCACCTCTAAATGACCTCCCTGCCCCTCTTCCACGCCGGGCCCTGCCTTGACCCCTACCACCCCTCTCAATATTTCTCCTACTTTTTATCATATCATCAAGAGTCATATCCAGCGAAGCCATGATGACGTAAGCAGGCCAGGAATTTCAGCTAAAAGCCAATCTGTAAGCAAGGACAACAAAATCACATTAACAATGATTGCTAAAAAATCATGTTCAACGAAAACAAGTAGCAAGAAATAGACCAGTAAAAATACAAAAGAAGCAAAACAGACCCAATGGTTGAAACTTCCATGCCATTTAAACTAGAAAATGTTCCAACTATTAGACAACACAAATATCACACACAGCTCAAAGGAACTACTAATAAATTAGAAAGAAGTAGAAAATAAACATATGGCTGTGTCTTAGTGGAAGCATATACCATGAAAAAGATAACCAAGTAAAAAATACCACGACAACAAATAATGATTAAACAACACCATAACAGGATCTTTACAGCTATAACAGCAATTTCAATAGCCAAACATGAGTAAATATAAAGGTATAACATAACAAATAACTAGTCCACATCCACCGTGATTCGCATAACCATAGAAATCAGATAAAAACATAAAATTGAAACTCCACTCACACACACATATAATAGAGCTACATAAACAATGATACAAACAACATATACCTAAAGTAGAATTCTATTTGCATTAACAAAAATGAAAATTATATATAAAAATCAAATTTTGTGGTACCTACAAATGGTACAGGGCGATACAAAAGCAATAATTGAATCACATCAAAAGTTTAACGAAAATGTTTTAAAGGTTAAACAATGTGACAAAGGTTAAAGGTTAAGCAAAAATCATTATTTTTCCCGAATAAATCTGCATAAAATTTGAACAAAAACATAAAGCAAATTTTAAAAAAAACTACAGTAATTAATAACATCAAATCACACAATATAGAGTAAAAAAAAAGTTTAGACATTATCTGGCAATAATGTATGAAGTAGAACAAAAGCATTACAAACGATACAAACAGATCACCGTGCAAGCAAACAATTCGAAAATCATCAAAAACATAGGTTATTGAATAACGCTATAACATGAACTTTCTGCAGCTTCAATAGAAAAATAAACCAAAAAAAGAGATACAAATCTTACCGAAATCTATAGCAACACAGCACGAACAGACAAATCATCAATTCTATCAATAGTACACACTTTTTGCGGATGATACAAATAGATCAACAAACAAACAAACTATTTGAAAATCAGCAAAAAAAATAGGTTATTAAATAACGCTAAACATAATTTCAATAGCAAAAACCGAGAAAAAGGGATAAAATCATACCGAGATCTATAGCAACACACAACAAACAGACAAATCTACGATTCTATAACTAGTACACTTTTTACGCATGATTTCACAAATAGATCAACAAGCAACCGAACTATTCAAAAATCGGCAAAACATAAGTTATTAAATAACGCTAAACGCAATTGCAATAGCAAAAAAACAATTTAAAAATCTTAGCGATATCTACAGAACAGACAAATCTACGATTCTATAACTAGTGCAGTTTTACACATGACTTTACAAATAGATAAACACGCATACAAACTATTCAAAAGCATAGGTTATTCAACAACGCTAAACGCAATTTGAATAGCAAAAACGGATAAAAAACTTGCCGAGATATGTAGCAACACGCAACGAACAGACAAATCTGCAAGTTTTCGCCGAATATGTAGAGTAATTACGAAGAGAATTTTAGGTTTAACAAAGATCCGCCATTGAAGAGAATTAGGGTTTGAGAGAGAGAGAAAAAGGGAATTGGAGTAGGATTTCTAGCTTAGGGCTATTTGTTTTTTGTTTTATTATTACGTGGGGGTCATTATATAATAGTTGGGATCAACGACCCGACCACTTCCTGTGGACGAAAGTGTATTTTGGGCCTCTCTAAGGTGGCTTCTTCATAGGCCCAATCTAAAGCGTGTTGAAAATTTCAAATTCTTGCACGTACGGATTCTATTTATGGTAATATAAGATGTGTAATCATTGTAGATTAGAGTTACATTTTACCCTATTATACTATAAAAAGGAGTATGATGAAAAATAGAAAGAATTCTCTCATTATTCTTGTCTCTCAATTATGTCTCTGTCTCAATTTTAATATGATATCAGAGTCACGTTTAGGGATGTCAGTGGGGCGGGTAAATGCGGGTACCGCCCCGCACCCGCTCCAGTTGGGGCGGGTATGGAGGATGGTTTGGTGGGTGGTGGGGCGGGTATGGGTATCAAAAGTGCTACCCGCCATGGGTAGTGGGGCGGAGGTGGATTTCATATAAGACCGCACTGCAGCTACCATTACCATTCGCACCGCTTTCTTCCTTTTAATACCATACGTGCATTTCACTCGAATTTAGCATCCTTTCTCCTTCTCCGATAAGTAAAACTCACTATATTTGCCTTACAAAACTCTCATCTATACCACTTATTTACAAAGTACCAAACAAGTAGAGATATAAAGTATAACAAGCGAAGTGTTGCGTAAAAAATGGGAGCAGTTGGGCGCCATCAATAATAACGGTGGGATTATTCATATTATTGTCATTTGCTATTCCAGGTTGTCTTGAAACAAGATTCTGCGAGTTCGAGAATATGTACACAGATGAGATTTAAGATGCTTGCCATGCCATCTTATACTTTTGTATATTTACCCTTTGTATTATCGCCTTTAATCTCCACATGGTCCGATTTTTCCTTCCCTCCAATCAAGATTTAGTAATAATCGTAACATTTTTTTTGTGTTTCTTCCTCGTATAGTTATACTATTTCACAGATAATTCTAAAAGTGTTTTTCAGGGTGTTATCATGATCAGTTCATGCAAATGAAATAAATATTTTTTGGATCAACTTTTGATCATGAGATACTCTCTATATCTTCAAGATACTACATAGTAGCTTTAAACTAGCTACTTAGGTTCATAAATGTTAGAGATTCACTACTAAAAAAAACAAAATTCTGCTATGCAGTTTCATTCAACTTATTTAGGTGGGTACAGCGGGTAAGTGGTACACTTGGGATAGATGGGGCGGGGGCGGGTGGAGGAATTACTATCCGTGATGGGTGGTGGGGCGGGGATGGGGGTGGGTTTTAGGTGGCGGGTATGGGTATGGGGTACCCTTCCCCGCCCCGCCCCATTGACATCCCTAGTCACGTTAAAAAGAACACAAAAATTCTGAAATAATAACAGGTGACGGTAAAGAAATCGGCGATACCAACAAAGGAATTGCCGTTGAAGAATAAAAAACCCAAAGAAAATAATTTCTTCCTACGACATTACGTCGAATGATAACCATGGAATTGTGGTGACCCAAGTTCAATTGAAGGGGGGAATTATGAAGAATGGTCTAGATCCATAAGGACAATCCTAAGAGAAAGAAAGAAATGCATCTTCATCGACGGTACATTCAAGAAATTGGACGAAGAGACGCTAGACTTGGAAGATTGGTGGACTATAAACTCATTGTTGGTGTCGTGGATTCGTAAGACCATAGAACCGACTCTTCGTTCAACAACTACACTAAAGAGAAAGCGGAAGAATTATGGACGAGCATATGAGAGCGGTTCGTCGTTATTAACGGCCCACGAATGCAACAACTAAAGGCAGAACTAGCGAAATACAAGCAAAATGGAAGGACCATAGTGGATTACGATAGAATACTCACTAAGTTGTAGGAGAAATTGACGAATTACGTACAGATCCTGACTTGTATGTGCGTAAATCTAGGAACGGTCCTAGAAGTCAAAAGAGAATGAAGAAAATATACATATTTTTCTTATGGAATTGGACGAGGGAATGTATGAAATTGTGAGGTCGAACATACTGCCACAAGAACCGCTGTCATCATTAAACAAGGTATATTCGTAGTTGGTGCAAGAAGAGTGTGTGAGAGAAGTCACACAGAAAACAGAGGACTAGAGTGAAACCATAACTTTTGCCGTAGATGAAAAAAACTTACTGTGACCATGGTAAAGGAAAAAAATTATGCATTTTGCACACATTGCAAGAGATCCGGACACGTTGCAGGCGAGTGTTTTCGACTCATTAGTGGCCGAGAAATAAAAAACAAGATAAGAAAATCAGAGGAAGAAGACGGGGACAACAACAATAGCAGATGGGTAGATCGAGATTCAGTTGTGAAATATGCAACTACTGAGCTAACATCGCAGTTGTCAAAGAAGAAACTAAGGAGGAGATAGGTGTTAATTGTATTTTGTATACACTTTTGAGTCATTTTTAGTTAGTATTTTACCTTTTTATTTTGTGTTTAGTATAGTGTTAGGTCTGTTTTTCTTTCATTTTGTGTCACATCGATCATAAAGGAGAAATACTACTTTTAAGGATGAAACGAGCTTAATTGAGATGAAATCTGCACAAGCACAGCCCAAAGAATGAAGCCTAAGAAGTGCCAAAAAGAACAGAAAAAATCTGGCATATTTCGGACAGATATCAAAGAGGCACCGCGGTGCCTGGCCAAGTAGCACCGCGGTGCCATGGAATCGCGATCAGGGAAATTAGCACTGAGGCGTAAAAATTGCCGAAAGTCCAAAACAGAAACACCGTCGAAGGCACCGCGGTGCCTGGCAGCAGCACCGCGGTGCCATATGTCCAGTGAGCTACAGTGATTTCATTAGAATTAGCACCGCGGTGCCTGGAGGCAGAACCGCGTGCCGACACGTATTTTTCAGGTTTTCTAGGCCGAATTGGACAGGATTTTGATGGTCCAAAAGGCAACTTTTCTCAAGTATAAAACACTGAAACCCTGCTCATTATACTATACCTTAAACCATATCACAAATCATACTTTTGGGAGGCAAGAATGAGGCTACAATTGGAGACTCTTGTTCATGTTCTTTTTTTCCCCTTATTTTATTTCAGTTTATGTTGGATTGTAATTTAGTTCTTGACATGACAATGTTTAGGAGCTAATTACTTTAGTAGGGTTTCCATCGAATCTTCTTGAAGCTCTTTCATATAGTTAATGCATTAGTTTTTGGATTTCTTCTTCAGCATGTTAAGATCTATTCAATATTGTTATGGTTGCTTGATAATTAACTAGCTATTAATTGTCATCACTTATATGATTTCGAATCAAAAGTATGAAAGGTGAGATTTGAATATGCTGTAATTGTCTAGACATATGTTAAAATCGTGGACGAAAGTACCCCGATACTTGTGTAGTATTTAAGGTTATTGTTCTTAATCCTCCTGTGTGGTAAAACTTATCATAGAAATATAGAATGTCTCTGCACTAGGTTGAGCTCTTGTATGTCCTAACCGTAATATAATGACAGATTAGTTAACCTGCTATCTTAATATGAAGAAGAATTATCAGCATTGCATTAACACGTGAAAGAGTGGATAGTTGAGGAGATTGGAATTCATATTCTCTTCATAACTGTTATAAACCCAAAGTATTATAATCTTTAGTTTATTTTCTGCACTTAGTCATAATCTTAGTTATAATTCTCAAACTAAAGAACGTCAACCAAATAGATACCATATGATAGATAATCGATACTTAATAAACCAGTCTCTGTGGACGATAAACTAGGTCTTACAGATCTTTATTACTTGAACGATACGTACACTTGCGTAAGCACTTAGAAATATCGCAACAATAGGATCGGTGAACACAGGTGGCACAAGACTTCACAATTTGAGCGATGAGAACCAAAAGACTATAATTCACATATTGAATTCCAAAGAATAAACTTGAATGTGAGGATGAATAGTAAGACCAAAAATTCATCTTATATTATAGATTTTAGAGCTACCAATCATATGACAGGTAATCCAGAGAAACTGAGCAATAAGCGAGACATTCCTAAGTGTATGTTTGATCTTCCGGACGAAAGTAGCTCGGTGGCTACAAAAAAATAAACTAACATGCAGAATGATAAGATATGGTTGAAGAATGTTCTTTATGTTCCGGATTTGATATGCAATTTAATTTATGTATCACAACTATTTGTATATTTAGATTGTGATAAAACTGGACCAAGCTCGCACACAAGCCTGCTACCAAGCATGAGCAAAACAAAGAAGGCCCCCGAATGTAACATTCAGTAAATCTGAGTTAGGTGTGAGTGAATTAAATGGTCGTTGACGTGTCATATTATAGTTATATGAATCCCTTCGGGATGGATTTTGGTGGTATATAGTCGTTTTAAAGTCAAACCCAAATAAGGGAGTTCGCAAAAGTTCTTAAATTCGTCTAAATCTAGAGGACTTCTTACTATTTCCCATTTTTCTAATAGTTGTGTTGAGAATATGAGAAAATGCATAACATAAAAGTTGTAGGTATTTGAAATACATTTCCAACGGTAGGTCGCCCAGTGCAAACGGAGCTACATACAAAAACGTTATGATATTTTAATGAGCAAAGGTCAACAGTCACGTCGTAAGGGTGCCACAAATAAAATGTCGCTTAGGAAAACATTTTGCCTTCTGCGGAACCACCGCGCTGTAGGGATGCCACGAGTGGTCCCATCAGTGATGGGCCCGCGATGTGTAGGTGTCGCGGCCCATTATTTTTCTGGTTTCGAATTTATTAAGTTTTCCACTTCGTTATATTCATTCCCACTTTGTTTTGACCGAATATTTTAGTAGAAAGAACCCTAAAATTTCTCCAAAACATCCAAGGTAGATTCTTGATCAATTCCCATCATTATTACATCAATATCACATCAATTTGACCCTAGTCCATCTCTCCAAACCTTAGATTCTTGAAAATCGAAAAAAATAGTTGAATGAGACTTTGGGAAACTTCTTGAAGGTATGTTCTTTGAACTTTACTGAGATTATTGAGAGGGATGGAACCCGTGTAAGGTATTAGAAATAATAAGAATCCATGAGTGATTCATAAGGGTTCAAGAACAAGTTTTAAGGCTAGAAAAGCCCTAGTTTTTCGAATAAGGATAGAAATTTGTAGAATTGATTAAAAGTTTAAACTTTGTTATTAATAAACATTGTAGAACGATTGTTGAACTGGGAAGAATCCATTTGCTACCTTTTAGCGGAAATTGAGGTATGTCTATGTCACGACCCGGCCCCGGACCCGCGACTGATGCCCTACCTGGGCACCCCTTACCGGTATACATAAGAGAATAGAGCGGAACATACATATAACTCAAAAGAAATAAATAACAGGCTAGCCGATAAGGCCATCTTCCAAAAGTATTCACATAACCCAAAAAGCAGTTACCTTTTTTTTCTTCTTTACAACTCAATCCACAAGACATGACTACAGACCTATAAGAATAACAATTGTGACGGGACAGGGCCCCGCCATACCCCTGAATGTACAACAACTGACAATACCAGGGATCTGAACCAAGGATAAGCCTCCGGAGTAATGGAGCTTCTCAACAGCTGAATAGTGATCCTAAGAGTGAGGATCAGCAACCTGTATAACTCTACCTGCGGCATGAACGCAGCCCCCCGAAGGAGGTCAGTACAACAAGTACCAAGCATGTGAAACTGAAAGTATTGTAATGAAATCATAACAGTCTAAAATAAAGTTGGGGACATGTATGATAACCACATTAACAGTACATTGTGCCTTACTAACAATGAGAGTGGACAAGAATAAACTTTGTCGGTTTTAAAACAGGAAGCTCATGGTTAACCTAGGGCCATCCGCCCGTAGTATCATTCTGCAATCCTACTTCTGGGACTATTTCACCCGCATAGGCCGTATGGACCCGCATGAGGTAATTTCCTCGCATAGACTGTATCCTCCCGCATAGGTCGTATGGACCCGCATGAGGTAATCTCCTCGCATAGGACTGGTCCGCCCCGCATAGGACTATTTCACCCGCATAAGCCCTACGGACTCGCATGAGGTATTCCTCATATCATGGGTAGCAAATCCACGGAATAGGCAAATGCCACAAACCCGGGGAATGACCCCGTAATAAACAATAAATCACTAGCACAACCGGCTATCATACATAACATAAGAACTACCGGCTTATCATACATAACATAAGCACCACCGGCTTATCATAATTATCATAAGCAAGTTAAAACATCCCCTAACTTCTTATTAGCATTAATTATCATGTACTCTCATTTTAGTTAACTTAAGACACTAACATGTTATTAGAAATCCGGGAATTTAATCCAAAGTACTACGTACTTTCGTTCCTTTAGAAAAAGAGAACCCTTCTTATATAAAAAACCCCAAGATACTAACACCCGTAGTATCAAGACTTGTCTACTTTTCAAAACAAGTTACTACACCTTTAGAAATTCATTTCAAAGTTTTGACACTAAGTAACTTCTACATTCACAACCTAGGCAATGCATGCCTATAAATCAAGTAGACACTTTCTTAACCTTCCATAAAGCCGTTATAACTAACTTCCCATAAAGCCGTTATAACTCTTTATGTTTTAAATAATTACATTCTTTTTGAATCCAAGAGACTTATACTTTTAAAACCAAGTATCATATACTTTCAAATCAAGTTTCATAACTTTCAGAATACTTCAAGTCTCTTAACTTTAGAAATCAAGTTTCTTAACTTTAGAATAGTTCAAGTAATCCATACTTCCCAAACCAAGTATTCTATACATTTCCAAGTCAAGAAATCTTTGTTTACCTTTTTAGAATAAACCATTCTTTTAACTTCCCGTAAAGTGGTTATAACCAACTTCCCATAAAGTCGCTATACTAACTTCATGCTTTAGAAACTAAGACATCTTAACCTTTAAAACAAGTGAGTTAATTCTCTAACTCAACCAACTTGGACATTCTTAAACAAGTCAAGGATACCAAATGAAATTAAATTCATTTAAATCTCGTACGTCCACCGTACTATACATTTATAGCTACTCATGCTCAAGAGATAAGAAAAGTTCCACATACCTCTTCGACTTAATCCACTAGCCAAGTTGAACACGCCGCACGTAGAATGTCAACCTATAATGACCATAATACGTCCATCAATTTCTAGCTTTCAACGTAGAATATTCCTAAGTATAAGGGCTCTTAATTCTACGAAAAATCGGGCAGCACTTCATTATTTCTACGTACTTTTCCACCTTTTTCAAGGCTCGAAAATCAATAACCAAATGCCACATTTAAGGCTCAACAATCAGTTAAATAAAGGGGATTACACGCCGCACAAGACGTGTAAAATTCTGTCCCACAATTTATACAAAACAATCCAACAACTTAAGCCTCATTCTCGGCAACTATCAATACCAACAACAATATCAATTTCCGTTCAATTCTTTTATAATCCAAGTTGTTATTCCAATCATGTTATATACATAATAACAATTACAACAACTATAAATCCTTTCTTCTTTAACATGTGACGATTGTATCTAATGATTAAATTGACTACAAACTTAATGGCTAACATGTCCAATTTCGGTTTTCAACTTGTCGACATGATCCGAATCTTTTCAAACTTCAATATATATACCACATGCTCATTTAACAACTACTAAACATGTAATCTTCAATCACAATAAGAAGATGAAGATTTTTACCTCAATAAGCCATAATAGTATCCAAGCGTAAAAGTCGATCCTTAACAACTTTTAGCTCCTCTTCTTATGTTCCAATCCGCTCCAAGCACTCCTTAGAAGCTCATAACCAACTTCTCTTCAATTTCCAACTTCAAAGTTGAAGAACACCTTAGGTTTTTACCTTGCGACTAACGTGAAAACGTAGTTTTCCCGGGATTTTTCTATTGAGATATCCTTGTAATACCCTTAGGAACCTTGGTTTAAAGTATTGGGATTTATGGAGCAAGATTGCAAAATTTTTGTGTGGGAGAGATAGCATTGCCGAGAGCTTCCTAAATGGAACACCTAAAGTTCTTGAAAATTTCGAAGTGTGGAATTCATCTTCACTACTAGTAGTAGTATGTATTTATAACACCATCAAGGGCTAAGATTGAACCAATTGGATGGCTAAGATTGGTCCACTATGTCAAGCCTCAACTTGCCCTTTGACTTGGTCCATTTTATCAAGCTAACTTGGCTAGTCTTTAAGGATTATTTTCGACCAAGGATGACCATGTGGAGGGTGACACGTGTCGCCCTCCCATTGATCCATACCATTCCGTTTCCCGAAATTTCCATAATTAGTCAAAATATCGGAAACCTCGTGGGCCCCACAAAATGTAAATTTTCTCGGGTGGGCCACACGTATCCAACTCTGTAAATAAACTTCCATAATTCCGATAAGTTCTAAAAGTCTTAAATAACAAATTTGAGAACCCAATTCTCATTAACGAACAATTTTCCTTCCCGAGGTTCGGAAGATTTTTCCTTTGGAAAACAATTCTTTTTTTTGTTCAATTTTTATAAGTCTTGTGCTCTCACGTCTATTCTTGTAAACACATGTCCTGGAACTACGGGGTGTAACATTCTTCCCCCCTTAGAAACATTCGTCCCCGAATGTTCTTTCGGAGTTCCATCAAAACGGATATTGGCATAGTCCCTTGACTGCACCCAACATAATCACACTTGCCACACATGGCCACATAACAATACTTATGCCAAAACGTTGACCTGAACTCCAAGTGTCGACGTCGACCTGAACTCCAAGTGTCGACGTCGGTTATCTGCATAAAGCTTCTATCGACTCTGAGCTTGCTAATAATCTTTCCTGGATAAGATTCGCCTTATCCACAACCCGCTGAATCAAGTCTGGGCCAATTAACTGAACATCACCTACGTCGAACCAACTAACCGGCGATCTACACTTTCTTTCATACAAGGTCTCATACAGGGCCATCTGAATACTGGAATGGTAGCTTTTGTTATACGCAAACTCAATAAGAGGTAATTAATCCTCCCAACTATCTCTGAATCAATAACACAGGCCCGCAACCTATCCTAAAGTGTCTGGATAGTACGCTCTGCCTGTCCATCGGTCTGAGGGTGAAATGCAACACTGAGAAATACCTGTGTCCCCAATCCCTTCTGGAAAACCTCCAGAAGTTATCCATAAACTGAGCTCATCCGTCTGACATCATAAATGTAGGAACCCCGTGCAGTCTCAAAATCTCCCTGCTATATAATCTAGCATAATCCTCAGCCGAGTAAGTGGTCCTGACCGGAAAAACATGGGCTGATTTCGTCGGCCTATTTACTATGACCCTCAGGGAGTCACACTTCCTCTGAGTACGATGCAACCCCGTAACAAAATCCATATTAATCACCTCTCATTTCTAAGTCGGGTTCTCAATCGCCTGTAATAGCCCACTGGACTTCTGGTGTTCAACCTTGACCTGCTACTAATTCAGACACTAAGCAACAAACTCTGCTACGTCTCTCTTCAGGCCATTTTACCAATACATACATCTGAGGTCATGATACATCTTAGTCGACCCCGAACAAATAGAGCAATAAGAACTGCGTGCCTCCCCTAAAACCTGTTGACAAGTACTGCAGCATCGGGCACACACAAGCTATTCTCATATCACAACACTCTATCCGGTGCTACCCAAACAGGTTCTTCTTCTCTTAGGGAGCCATATCTCAAGTTCTCCCTAGAACTGGATCATTATACTGTCACCTCTTCACCTCTTCAACGAGGGAAGACTCGGCAACCTCTCGAATCTGAGCTCCACTATCGTGTTCCCGAAGCTGCCGAGAAAATATAGGTTGTTACCTTATCGCATTGCATCCGCACACAACCCAGCCAAACACTCAAAGTGTTACCATAATAACCTAACCCTCTAGTCCTTCAGGCCTCAAGAGGGGTTAGAACTGTAGTCGTAGTCAGCTTATCTTCCCATAACTGGAAGCATGTCTCATACTTCCGAAATATTCAGGGATATAATCTCAATTATGATTCATGTTTCCATCTCTCTGTTGCAACCAAACTTGGTCACTATACTTAGATTCGACTCCTTTGTTTGTCTCATGGCTAAGACTACCTGCCAATCACAATTTAGTGGGAGACTTCCTTAATCTCGTCAAGTAGTAATCCTATTATTCTCTCCCAACTTGTAAAGCTTATAGCCAGGTGTTCAACCTCAATTCATGGTATTACATAATCCCATGGCTTGCCAAAATTTCTTATCGTTCGAGTGTCTACTCGTCTTACCTTTATTTTCATTACAAGTTGCCCTGGGTCTCTTACCTCCCCGTATATATACGGTCTGGCCCGTCATTACAGGCTTGCCACCTCTCGTCGATGTGTTCCTAACTGCCCATCATTCTATGGTCTGTTGACACCCAAATTTGTCTCGTCTTTACTGAACATTTCATTTAGATCGTCCGTTTATCTCCAATTAATTTCACTATGTTTTTCAGTCTTGAAAATTCTCAAAATGCTAAGTTTTAATATTTTTCACTAATTACCGCACAATTTTAAAAAAAATATCGAGTATTACATTTTTATAATTAAAATATAAGCAAAATAATTTTAATATCTCGTCGTCAGTATTGGTGATCGATTTTTCTCTTAATATGTTCTTCAATTACTAAGTTAATCATTTTTATGAATATTATATTCAAAATTAAATACATATATTAAATCTTTTGTATCGTATTTTATGCGTGTGCATTTTTAAATTAATTAAGTTGAAGGAAGCATATTTTAATTAATTGGGAGATTTAGACTAATTATCTATTAATCTCCCAACAACAAAACACCTAATTTTCTACCCAATTTTCCCTTAATTTTCCAGCAGCCCAACTCCCCATTTATTTTTAAACCAGCCCAGCTGAATAAACAACCTAAATTTCCAGCAGCCCAACTCCCCTTATTTTAATTCCTAGCCCAAAATCTTGACCCGGCCCATAATCCCTCCTTTTCAAATCACCCCAATCGCATCAAGAAAAAACAATGATCGTCGACACCTTCATTCTGACTGCACAGTAGACATACCGGGTTGAAGTCGGATTGTCCCCAACCCCAACACGCACGGGTTATTTAAAAACCAGACAATGGACCCAAGTTAGGCCGGTATTGGAAAACCGGTTCCATTACCGGTTAACCGGACCGGTAACAAAAACAAAATAAAAAAATTGCCCAACGGTCATTTCACGTTGGGCGGGAGGAAATGTGGGTGGGCATGGCTAATCTGGCCATTTCGACCGTTGGCCCTTTTGTTTTTTTTTTGTTTTTTGTTTTGTTTATTTATTTATTTTAATTCCATTTTTACCCTTTTAAAAATTTATAAATTCTCTACATTTTCTTCATTTTTATCACACAACATTTCTCTCAATTCTCTTATTCTCATACTCTCTTAATCATCTTTATCACACAACATTTCTCTCAATTCTCTTATTCTCATACTCTCTTAATCATCTTTATTATCAATTTTCAAGTTATTATTATTATTAGTTTTCAAATTCAAAGTAGCAAGACGCAAGACTTCGAGCTTCGAGTTTCTATTGAATTCTGAATCCCGAAGTTTGGTACACTCGTTTCATTCTAATTATTTTATTAAATTGTCATATTTATTTGTTGATTATTTAAATATTTTATAATGTCTTTACTAAGGAGAATTGCGTCGGGACTGCGCCGTAAATCTAGTTCAAGGGGTAAAAAATCTATAGGTTCTTCATCATCTAATCAAAATATAGATTATGATCAAATGCAAGAAGATTTTGGAATAGAAGATAATGAATGTGATAACGTTCAATTAGATAATATTGTTGAACTTGAAGAACAAGAACCTCCTACACCTACTAGTGTTCCTTACAATGTTGAGTGCTGCTAGTGGTAGTCAAGGTCGTAGACCTCGCTTTACAGAACCCGATGCAAGAAGAAAAGGAGTAAAGTGTGGCTCTTTTATGATAAAGTTGTAGTACCGATAGAGTTAAATGTAATATTTGTGGGAGAACTTATAAACATAAGACAGGGGTGCGACGGGGACGCACTATTGCTAGACATATAAAATTCTATCATACGGCACAATGGAATGATGTCACTAATTTAGAACCCGCCAACAACAACTTAATCCATTAAGCGGGGTTGGCTAAATACGATCCAAAAAGATCGCATTGAATTAGCAAAAATGATTGTCGGAGGTTGTTTGCCTTTTCTTTTGCTTTTCTTCATATTTAATTACATATATTCAAAGAGTATATAATTCTTTTTTAAAGGTGTTCCTCGTAGTACTACTAGAGCCGATATTTTTAGACTTTATAATGATTATGTTATTTTTTTGCAATATTTGTTTGCTAATCTTTCATGCCATGTTAGTTTTACTTGCATAAATGGACATGCATTGAGCAGTTATGATTATTTAACAATTACTTGTCATTGGATTGATGAAAATTTTAGAATGGAAAAACGTATTATTGCTTTGCGTATGGCGAGGATCAAAGTCATCTTGGAAAATATATAAGCGAAACTATTTGTTTTTATGCCCAAAAATATAATCTTTATAATAAAATACTTTGTGTATCATTCGATAATGCATCTAATAATCTCTTGTTGTTGTAGATCTTTTAAAGCGGAAGTACAACCACCACTTCGATATATTTCATGTTCGTTGTGCTTGTCATATTTATAATTTAATTGTTAAAAGTGGTCTTGATTTATTTTCACCTGAAATAAAACTTGTCAAAAGAGCTGTTGGAGTTATTCAGGGTAATAATAGGAAAAATATAATTATAGAATTTAAAGAAAAATGTAAACAATTTAATTTGAGACCTAAATTCATGCCAGAAGAGATTATTACACGGTGGAATTATACTTATTTATTTTTAAAAGAATGTTATAAGTATAAAGACCCCATAACAAATGTTGCAAATGCGCATTGTAAGAACGTGATGTATATGTTAACAAGCGAACATTGGAAATCAATTGGTGAACTTTTAAAAATTTACGTAAATTTTACACTTTTATTGAATTTTGAGGATCTTATTACCCAATGATTTGTAATGCTTTAGCTCATATAAATGAAATTTCCTATTTACTTTATGGTTTAAAATCAAATGTGAAATATACTGAATCGATTCTGATTATGTTTGAAAAGTTTAAAAAATATATTTGTCCTATTCCTGATTTTATTGTATTGGTGCAGTCTTACATCCTTCTATTAAAAAGGTAGATTGTCATAATTTAATATTTAGTTGATATACTTATATGAAAATAGGTCAAGCGAAACTCCATCTTCATTTGATTGCATAAGTAAACTTGATACTAATTTAACTACATTATATGAATATTATGCTACATTACATGATAACACCAACTCTGCTACTAATATTCCTTCTAGTTACGGTTACGTGTCTACACTGCGAGATTGATGATGATGACGATGAAGAAGAATGTTTAGACATATGGAGCACTTTTACAACACAACCAACCATGGCCGATCTTGCGATGAGATGCAATTTTATTTGCAAAAGCCGGTAGTCGAAGAAAAATTTTGACCGCTTTACAATGGTGGCGGGATAACAAAAGGCAATTCGGTACTTACGATGGCGGGATGTTCTTAATGTGTCGATCTCAGCGGTGGCTTACGAAAGTGCATTTAGCCAAGCACGAGATCAAATAGGAGACACGCGTCACTCATTGGGTGGAAGCACATTAGAAGTGTTAGTCTGCTTAAGGGATTGGATCAGATCAGAGAGAAGAAATCAAGGATGTGGAGACGTTAATTCTCCGGAAGATGAAGAAATAGGCAATATTTTGGAAGGCGGGAGCGGAGGCGGGACTGGAATTAATACTCGGTTAGAGGCTATGGAGCATAACCAATTCAATCAACCTATAGATTACGAAGAACTTGCAAAAAGGATGCATAATATGTAAATAAAATTATTATTACTTCATTATGTACTCTTATTAACGTTATGAAAGTTCAAAAGTTTACATCTTATCATTAATTTTAATTTTACTATCTATTTAGTTGTTAATCTGTTATTACTTCTAAGTTATATCTACTAATCTAATAAATTAATAAAAGTATAATTACAAATTTACAATATAAAGTTATAAACTATAAAGTATAAAGTTATAAACTATAAAGTATAAAGTTATAAACTATAAAATAAAAGTTAACTTTAAAGTTTCAATTTTAATATATACAACTAAATTATATATTATATTATTATATTACATATTTAAATTGAATTTAGTTTATATTATAGAAAATAAATACTAGAAATAAAAATAAAAAAATAAGCGGACCGGTTGGACCGGTTCGACCGAACCATGCAGACGACACGGAATCCGATAACAGGACGGTTGGCTTGGTGTCCGAGCAGTTAAACGCTAAGGGCTACGGTCGGGCCGGTCAGCCGATTAGCCACCTTTACCCCAAAACCCGTCGATGCCACCATCATCAACATCACCCATCACCTCATCACGCTTTTCCGCTCTCTGAATCCTTTGAGCGTTGGAACTTAACCAAAGTTGCCTCGAGCGAAGAATGAACAACGGTGATACCTTCGATCTCAAGCCCATTCCATCCTTAAACCACTAGGTAATGGCAATATCTCTGTCATTGGCTCCCATCCTCTCAAATCGCTCTAAAAAGTTGAAGTTCAAGCCCTATATCATCGTCTCTTCTTTTCAAATCAGAAAAGATCCGTTACTTTCCCTTTCCCTTTTGATTTCAAATTCGAATTCGAACCGTTGAAGCTCTCATTTTTTCGGCTATAAATACAACCCATTTGGGGAATCCAAAGAAGAAAAGAAGAAAAAGAAAAAAAAGATCGAAAAATCTGGTTTTAAAAGCGAAGAACAAAAATTCGGTTTTCACTTTTGAAAGTTGTCGAAAATCAGTGAGGAATCCCCTCTTTCAGAAACATAAATCAAGAAATCCCCTTTGTTGTTTACTCTCAGTGTTGGTTAGAAAAGCCACAAAAATCTTTAAACTTTCATTTCATCACATAAGCAAAAACAAAGCAATTCTCTGAGCTGAGTCGACGAGTAGAAGACGACGCCTCGGTTCGCTGCCCGGAGAAGGTCAGTGAACACACATTCTTTCTGATAATTTTGCTGTTTAATTCGTAATGATGTGTTCCGTGTGATATGATATGTGTCTTTATTAAAAATGTTTGGCTTAATTTTAGTTGTGGTTTGAATTCGTAAGTTTAAATCTTGGCATATTAGTTATGAATTTTTTACAGTATGTTTAGTATCGACTCATTTCTCAAGTGGTAAATAGTTTTAGCATGCATTAATGACTACTTTAGGATATTTGATTATCTATCAAACATGATTAAGAAACTGCGGTTCCTTTTGTTTGTTATCTATCGAGCATTTGTTTGTTTGTGGTTAGAATCTATTTCATATTAATCGTTAACAATGTTATCGGATTATAATTATGGATCCATTAGTATAAATCAGGGAAAAATTATGCTAATACCATAATAGCCGTTTTGTTGCTCTGTAAACCCACCTATATATGCATCTTGTGTTTTATCTGGTTTAAGGGTAGTATAGGGTCATTTGATCTGGAATGTCTAACTAGTAGGATTATTAATTCAAATACAAGAGTTTGAGGATAGTCAATATAGAACCCTGTATATGTTTGATATGTTTGAGCATTTGGTATCTCAATCATGGGTCAAATGTGTGAACTTTGTTCCCTTTTGTTCTGTTGTTGGCCTCATAGCTATACTTTGTATATAATCATCACATGTTAGCATGAAATTTGGTTATGATAATCCTCCTTACTATATTGTGTCCCTCTGTTGTTCGGGTATTACTTACTAAACAATCTGGCCATAGTTTGTATTCTTTTCCATTTGTGTAGTGATAATAATATCATATATCAAGCTCCTCCGTCTAAATTCTACCATGTCTTATATACAATATCTATAGGATCCTGCATATTTGGATCAGTCTAAAAGACTATACTCTTGAAATATTTCCTTCCCTATATGTCCGTATCCTTGCCCATACTAGTCATATTCTTGTCATGCCTGTTTAAGAACTCATGTGTTGTTCCTAACCATGAATGATAGTATGTCGTTCTTGTGTAAGATATTCATGTCTATCTCAGGATGTCTATTGATAGTTTTAGTTAAATAATCACTTATATTGCCTTGTTGTAATTCTGCCCCGTTACGTTCATCTTGCTTCATGTTCTACTCTCACATGTTAGCTTTAATATCATGCATAACTATGCCATGTCTGTACCCATGCAGATTTAATCTTACCGGAGTGTTCCTGTTTTTATATTAGTCTCGCATAAAGTCTCATTTAAGTTATAAGAGTTCATGTTGACTATTTTTTTTATGGCTGCCAATTTGTCTAGCTTCAACTGAATCGAACAATTATGTCTGTCTTTTCTAGTTCTATAATATTCACATAAATCGTGTTATCTGTTCTGGGCCATTTGTTTAAGTATCAGTAACCTTTCTGCTTTGGGTCTGTTTTACTTAAGGTATGTTTTAAGTAAGTAGATATGTTTAATTTGGTTTCATTTTCTATGATTCGGCTACTGGTGGTCTTAATTGGTTCATTTACTATTTTCTAGTCTTAATTAGTTCATTAAGTTAGATTATATTTTTGATCAATTCCTGCTCGTTGTCATGCCTATTTTCCTAGCCTAAAAATTAAAAATTCAGATTCCAACATTGTTGCCCCTGAGTTCTACTAAAAGTAATGATTTCGCTTTAGTTTGTTTGTGTTAACTTCAACATATTTTTAAAAAAAATATGTTCTAATCTTCTTCTTTTCTTTTGCTTACATGAAATGCATTGGGAGCAACAGAGAGTCTTACTATGAGACTCATGGCATCCCTCGTCAAATGAAGACCCGCATCTATATTCCTTGCATCCTCCGATCTCGGGACCTTCGAAACTAATAGGGCAGGATAATATCTTCACCTGCCCTAGTCATTTTATCTACTTTCTTTAACTCTGTCACTTTACTTTTATTTGTATTTTTGTTATCTAACCTTATACAATTATTGAAAATGCTTAGAATAGTTAGGCCTAGAATTATTAAAGGTGGGTAGTTAAATAATAAAATGTGTCGCTAGTTTAATCTATCTTTAGGCCGTTATGCATTTTTAAAACTTTTCAAAATAACTTAGCCTTTTTATTGATATTATAGAAATAAATGAGTTCCAAATTCTTATTAAACTTTGTAACACCCCATTTTAACCGGAGTCGAAACGGGAGTACCACGTATGGTTGATTCCTAAATGTATTTTAAGGAGTCGCCACCTAATTATTATAGTGAATTAGGACACTTAGTTTATTGCAATAAAAATACTGCAATTGACTTCCATTTAATGGTCTGCGAAATTAGTGAGATTCTGGATCAGGGTTCTTTATTATCCTAAAGGGAAGGGGTTAGACATCCTTTAAGATCCGCTAACTTGCGGTTGTTCGTTCAAACCTAGGTTAATTATTTATTGCTCTTTTTATTCTACTTATTCTAAGCATTTATAATTAAAATAAAGTGCACTACACAATAATAAAACTAAATTAAATGTGATATAAAATAACATTCCGGGACATCTTTTAGCCCTTTTTAGGCTTTCTGCACAAGATGATCTCCGGCTACCTGCATAAACACTTAGTAAAAGTGTTAGTATCAGAATAAATAATTTTAAAGTAATGACAGGAATTTAATAAGTAAAGCAAAAAAATAAATAAATCCGTCTTTTGCACAGAGGAGGCCTTGGAAATCAGACGGAGATTCCTTCATCGGCCAATATTGCTATAAAATAAATAAAACTTTCAGATCCGCGTCAAAACAGTAATAGTTTTAAACACGGAGGGCTCAGATATAAAAAATATAAAGTGGGACAGCCTAAACACGTGCGGCTGCGAGAATTCGCCCTGCCAGCGCATATTGGTTATCCAGTGTAAGTGGAAGAAATCATCCTTGCCCAGAAAGCTTCATTTATTTTATTTTCCGTCTTTGCAACTGTGGAGGCCTCAAAAATCGACGGATAACTTTTCATCGGCCAAAGTGTAGTATCATGTTCAAAATCAGTAAACCAGCAAAAATATAGCAAAAATAGCCTAAAATCAGTCCAGCGATATGGCCAAAACCAGTCCCATAATATGGCCAAAACAGTAGCGAAAATTATCGAAAATCAGTCCAACAAAATACCACAAATAGAGACGAACAGTGACCAATATTAATAATAAAAGGGCCAGATCGTGCAAAGAAATGGCGGAACAGTAGCGGAAAATGAACTGTGGCAGCGAATCAGTAGCAATGGCAAGAAGCAACATAAAAATGCAAGCGAACGATCCACTAACAAAGCATGCCGACGAGCATCGCGGAGTTTTGCAAACTCGGCCAAATATCGAAATTTCACAAATCGGTAACAAATAACCAAAATTAGTAGCAATAACGACGGAAGATCGATCCATTAAAATGGCGAAAATCGGTCAGCCAACAATAACACGTGGCGAAGTCGGTCCACGAGAAGAACAACCAACAAATATAGAAAATCAGAAAATCATTCCGTTCCAAAGGTCGCCGGAGTCTTAAAACTCCGGCAAGACAGTCAAAAATCAGAGAAGTAAAAACAGTCCAACAGTCAATAATATAATAGACACGAAGGGACACCTGGCTTGATGATTTCGGCAACCTGGCGGCGGCGTGGCGGCATCGCCAGCGATGCAACACCGAGCGGCGCGCGGTGGTTAATGGACAGTGGTGAGTTCGACGGTGATGCGGGGGTGACAAAGGTCGACGGAAATAGTGGCGGCGGCGGGAGGTGCAAGATGGCGGTGATTCGTCGGTGAGGTGTGGAAGTCGACGGGAGAGGGGTGAAGGAGAGGGGTGGTTTGCGGGTGTTAAAAGGGGGGTTCGCCGGAGCTTGGAGCTCCGGCGAAGGGCGGCGGCGAAGGGCGGCGTGAGAGGGCTGAGGGAGAAAGACCCTCTCCTCTTTCTTGAAAATGAGAATGGGCTGAAGCCCTTTAAACGTTGCCTTCAGTTGTTGGTTGTCCCCCTTTTTAGTAAAGGGGGGTAATGTTTAATATATAGGGTAGGGTTTTTTTAGGGTTTGAGTTTGGTTTTGGGGGGGAAAAATGAAAAGTGGGTTTTGATTTTAGGAGGGAAAATAAAAAAGTGTTTGGATGAAATTAAAATGGTGTTGGATTGGACTGATTCAAATTGTGTCTTGGACTGGACTGGTTTGACAAAAATGCAAGGCTGGTTAATTATTTAAAAGAAAAAATTATTTAAAAGATGCCAAATTATAAAAATGCAAATGCCGACGCAATAATACTAAAATGCAATTTTAAAGACATGTTTAATGCCTGATTAAAAGTAAAAATGCGGTGCCGATTAATTATTTAAAAAGATGCGAATATTATTAAAATAAAAACGACGGTATAACAATAATAAAAACGTAATATTAACAACGACATAATGCTTAATTTAAAAATAAAAGATGCAATGTCATTTTTGTGAAGAAATAAACATAGAATATTATGTAAAAATATGCAAAAATAACGATTAAAATGAGGTGTGCTAAAATACTTAAAATTGCACGAAAATATACAAAAACGGGTCAAAATTGGTATCAATGACATGTCCTCTTTGTACGGAGATGATGGAAGAGTCTTCGGACAAAGATGTTGACTTGTAGCCAATTTTGTCCTGTTTTATAAACTGGAACTCAAAAATAGGGATGATGCAGATCCAAAAATGTCCCAGTGTCAAATCATGATGACACTGGGTCGTTGTGATGCAAAAATTAAAAAGCAAAGCGTCGATTAAAAATGTCGATGTCGAAGTATGATTGACCTTTGGGTTGCGGTGATGTGGTCTTTGAAAAAGACAAGGTTATTGTAGATGTTGATGGCGTCATTGCATAGCGCGATCACGGATGCTCGTCGTTGCATGGGCCGAAACATAGATGCGATCACGGATGTTCGTCGTTGCATAGACGAAACATGAATGAAGCCGTTGCATAGGCTTTTATGAAATAGCGTCGTTTTGGACGCAATCACGGATGCTCGTCGTTGCATAAACGAAACATGGATGAAGCGTTGCATAGGCTTAAAATGAAAAGCGTCGTTGCATGGGCGCGATCACGGTCTTCGTCGTTGCATAGACGAAACATGAATGAAGTCGTTGCATAGGCTTAAAATGAAAAGGCGTCGTTGCATGGACGCGATGCAGATGCTCGTCGTTGCATAGACGAAACATGAGTGAAGCCGTTGCATAGGCTTAAAATGAAAAGGCGTCGTTGCATGGACGCGATGGAGATGCTCGTCGTTGCATAGACGAAACATGAATGAAGCCGTTGCATAGGCTAAAAATGAAAAGGCGTCGTTGCATGGACGCGATGCAGATGCTCGTCGTTGCATAGACGAAACATGGATGAAACCATTGCATAGGCTTATATGAAATGACGTCGTTTTCGGACGCAATGCAGATGCTCTTCGTTGCATAGACGAAACATGAATGAAGCCGTTGCATAGGCTTAATGAAATGCATTGGTTTAGGGGCGTACCTGCTTTGTGACCCGTCTGGGTTGAGATAGCGTCATTGCATAGACGTTGTGCATTTGTGACCCGCATGGGTTTATTATTGTGTTTCTGCCTTTGCTGATATAAAGATCCTGCACTCAAAGAAAACTTGTGAGTTTTAGGAAATGAGTGGTTGATTAGCATCGATTCTGTAGCTTTGGCTCTTGACGCTTGCATTCTTGGTGAAGACCTAGTTAGCCTTCTTTTTCCTGTCTATTGCCATTTTCTTGCGGTGAATTCCTTAAAATGTCCCAGTTTCTGGTAATGAAGATGTTGAACTGGGTAATGTTTCATCTTGACGCTATCAAGGCGATCAGGTAAGCATTTTTTTTTTTATAATGAATGAAAAGCTAATGCGAGAATATGGACAAAATCGAGTCCAGTGCAAAATAAGGAAGAAATATTTCTAACGGTGTGACCGAAGCCGATGTGGCTGTCTACGTATCCCGCCGAGGGAGTCAGGTCAAGACGTAGTTCGTGATGCAAAAATAACGATTTTTTTATAATTTTAAAATGATGTGGGACCGAAGCCGATGTGGCCGCTTACGTATCCCGCCGAGGGAATCAGGTCAAGACATAGTTCATGCTGCAAAAAATAAGATTTTTTATGATTTTAAAATGATGCGGGACCGAAGCCGATGTGACCGCCTACGTATCCGTGAGGAATCGGTCAATCGTAGTTCGTGATGCAAAATAAGGATTTTAAGATTTTAGAATGATGCGGGACGAAGCGATGTGGCGCCACGTATCCCGTGAGGAATCATGTCAAGCGTAGTTCGTGATGCAAAAATAATTTTTATGTAATATGCATTTTGTTGTTTTTACGAAAAAATGGAAAGCGACATTACGTTCGACTCGGTTGATACCAACAATTAGTATTGTGCATAAGGATGTTCTTTTATTGTTTTGGTCTAACCGAGATTGACTCGGTGTAATTCACACGATTTGAGATAGTACCTCAAACATACACGAGTGTCGACACACACTTGCATCGAGTTTCGAACTAAACGTAATCTCACGTTTCAAATGCCTCACTGAAAGAAAGTCCCATCTCACACATATATTCCAGTATTTTGAATTTTGGGACGTTGAAAGAATTGCGCTCACACTCAAAAAGATGTTCAATGCATGCAATTGTGATACCATAGGCTTGGCCGTCATGTAAGTATCCACTAATGTGAGAACCCCGATATAAGATCATGTAGGGCTTGTCACGGGCTTGTAATGTAGGCTTGGTGAAAGGAATGGATATCATTTGGGTAAAAGTGACTAATCATTCCTCGAGAGTTGGACTACGTCCGTGCTTGATATTTGTGCGTTTTGATACTGACTTTTTTTTCTTTTTGTCCCAGTTTTCTGTACTGACTTCTTTTGAATCTTTCATTTGGAGCCCCCCCTTTTTTCCGGGGTTATGCATTCCCTTTTTTTTATTGTCGGGGCTTTTGATTTCCACTTTGTGTGAAGTCGTCTCTGCTTCTATTTTTTTAGACTTTGACAATTTTTGTATTTGCAAACTTCAGCTAGAATTTTGTCAGTCACTCGCACATTTCTAAAGCACTCAAGGAGGTCGGGCCAAAAGAGGGATAGTGCGTACGCACTCAGAAAGGGTATAGGTGCAATATGCGATTGTCAAAAATAGGTTTTAGGCTCAAAGGGGTGTACTAGGGATAATGTTATTTGGTAGGCTGAAAAGGCTCAAACGGGTCAAAGAAAGCCTACGATCACTTCCTACACCGAGTGTTACTCAGAATTTCACCTCAACAAACATTCAGGCCAAGTTCTAGATCACAATGCAATGCAATTGAACTTATTCAAATAACTCACCACACAATGCATATGAAACGATGAGGTTGGTTTCGTCCTTATCTTGGAAACACGCAAGACAATGTCATTTACGGGTGTGAATAAGAGGTACCAAAAGAATTTATGGTTTACCACAAAGTCAACCATATTGTTTTTTTTTCTTTTTTTTTATGCACACTTGTAACTGTGTTGGTATCAACAAAGTCAAATAATAATACTTAAAAATGTTTTTGTATTTTTTAATAACATTTTTTTTGTATTTTTGAGTAACTGATTTTTTGTTTTTTGTATTTTTGAATAAATGGTACGAACCGAATAGAAATTGCCTCGTATCGCCGAGGAATCAGGTGCGCGTAGTTCATTCAAATATGTTATAAAATGTATGCTTGAAAAGAATTTATCAATGAAAGGATGACAATGTAAAGCTATGCAAAAGAAAATGATTGTCCATAGTGGGCGAGTGCAAAGTAAAAATGACTGTAACGAAAAATGAATGCCCGAGAACATGATGAATGAGATGCATGAGTGAGAAAAATATGCTTTTTTTGTGGTTTTTTTTTGGTGGTGTCGAACCCAAAATGAGTTGCCTACGTATCACACCGTGTGGTGAGAATCAGACACGCGTAGTTCGGAATAATTATGCTGTAAAATGTATGATATGAAAGAACTATGTAATTAACGCTAAACATACCAATTGAGTTTACAAATATAAATAAAATATAAAGTAAAGAAGAATTGAGAGCGATGTCTCGTTGAATCTGGTATAGACTAACTTCTTTTAATCAACATAACTAACGCTCTTTTTTTTTCGACCGCCCTCGGTTGTTTGCTAGGACGACCTTCCTGCAAAAAATATAAAAAAATAGGTGAGTAGGAAAATGACCAAAATAATAAAAATGCAAAAGTGTGACAATATATTCAAAGACTCCCCTGATTGATTCGACCGGAGTGGTGGTTGATGCTTCACAAAGTCCAAGTCACGCTATTCAAGAGTGATTTACACAGTAGAAGTCCTGATTGCAATGTGAGAGCAAAAAGTGCAAAAATGCAAATGCTCGAGCCCGGAATCACAAAAGAGCAATTATTGAATTAAATAATATGTACAGAGTTGCTAGCGACAAACAATAATAAACAAAAAGCATGCAAATCAAGCGCTTACCCTAATATGCTTGGGACCTTCCTTATGCCAGAGGTGAGCCTAAACGCCAAATATGCGGGATTATGATAAATAAGTCCAAGCCGTTAAACTGTAATGTTTTGTTGAAATGGCGACCAAATGACGGTGCACTTTTCTCAATTTCGGCGTGTCATGACCAGGCTTGGATCCGTCTATCATTGTCACGCTACACATAGTATGCTAACGGGTCGTTGGGTTATGAAACCCGTCGACAAATTTTGGTGGATTTCTAATTGTGGTGTTAATACCAAGGATTAACCCACCTAAAGTTTATGTATGCATGACTTAATATAAAAGGGTGGTATAGCTCTATCCTAAGTTTTCTAAGATTTGGCTTACTAGGCCTTGAGTTCCCGAGCGGACAACTCGAGTGAGAAGGCTCTGCCACCGGTTGGGCCGGATTCTCGCGTCTATTACCAACTCTCCTAAATTTGGGTTTTGAAGAAAGAATTTTCTTTGATGCACCAAGCGCACCTCGCGTGTAGTGTGTGATAGTGTTAATTTTCCAGAATGGAGGAAATATGAGCGGAATGACAATTTAAGGAAAGCAATAAAAGAATGTAGCAATTAAAGTAGTTAATTACAAAATAAAAGCAAACAATATAAAATATTTACAACAAATATAAAAGCAAAATAAAGTGCAATATTTAATTAACCTGAGTATGTTATGATCAAGAACCTGATATCCCCAGTGGAGTCGCCATCTGTAACACCCCATTTTAACCGGAGTCGAAACGGGAGTACCACGTATGGTTGATTCCTAAATGTATTTTAAGGAGTCGCCACCTAATTATTATAGTGAATTAGGACACTTAGTTTATTGCAATAAAAATACTGCAATTGACTTCCATTTAATGGTCTGCGAAATTAGTGAGATTCTGGATCAGGGTTCTTTATTATCCTAAAGGGAAGGGGTTAGGCATCCTTTAAGATCCGCTAACTTGCGGTTGTTCGTTCAAACCTAGGTTAATTATTTATTGCTCTTTTTATTCTACTTATTCTAAGCATTTATAATTAAAATAAAGTGCACTACACAATAATAAAACTAAATTAAATGTGATATAAAAAAACATTCCGGGACATCTTTTAGCCCTTTTTAGGCTTTCTGCACAAGATGATCTCCGGCTACCTGCATAAACACTTAGTAAAAGTGTTAGTATCAGAATAAATAATTTTAAAGTAATGACAGGAATTTAATAAGTAAAGCAAAAAAAAAATCCGTCTTTTGCACAGAGGAGGCCTTGGAAATCAGACGGAGATTCCTTCATCGGCCAATATTGCTATAAAATAAATAAAACTTTCAGATCCGCGTCAAAACAGTAATAGTTTTAAACACGGAGGGCTCATATATAAAAAATATAAAGTGGGACAGCCTAAACACGTGCGGCTGCGAGAATTCGCCCTGCCAGCGCATATTGGTTATCCAGTGTAAGTGGAAGAAATCATCCTTGCCCAGAAAGCTTCATTTATTTTATTTTCCGTCTTTGCAACTGTGGAGGCCTCAAAAATCGACGGATAACTTTTTCATTGGCCAAAGTGTAGTATCATGTTCAAAATCAGTAAACCAGCAAAAATATAGCAAAAATAGCCTAAAATCAGTCCAGCGATATGGCCAAAACCAGTCCCATAATATGGCCAAAACAGTAGCGAAAATTATCGAAAATCAGTCCAACAAAATGCCACAAACAGAGACGAACAGTGACCACTATTAATAATAAAAGGGCCAGATCGTGCAAAGAAATGGCGGAACAGTAGCGGAAAATGAACTGTGGCAGCGAATCAGTAGCAATGGCAAGAAGCAACATAAAAATGCAAACGAACCAGTCCAACTAACAAAGCATGCCGACGAACATCGCCGGAGTTTTGCAAACTCCGGCCAAATATCAGAATTTCACAAATCAGCCCAACAAATAACCAAAATTAGTAGCAATAACGACGGAAGATCAGTCCATTAAAATGGCGAAAATCAGTCCAGCAACAACAACAAATGATCAAGTCGGTCCGCGAGAAGAACAACCAACAAATATAGAAAATCAGAAAATCATTCCGTTCCAAAGGTCGCCGGAGTCTTAAAACTCCGGCAAGACAGTCAAAAATCAGAGAAGTAAAAACAGTCCAACAGTCAATAATATAATAGCCACGAAGGGACACAAACAGTGATTTCAGCAACCTGGCGGCGGCGGCGGCGGCATCAACAGCGGTGCAACAGAGCGGCGCCGCGGTGGTTAATGGGCGATGGTGAGTTCGACGGTGATGCGGGGGTGACAAAGGTCGACGGAAATAGTGGCGGCGGGAGGTGCAAGATGGCGGTGATTCGCCGGTGAGGTGTGGAAGTCGACGGGAGAGGGGTGAAGGAGAGGGGTGGTTTGCGGGTGTTAAAAGGGGGGTTCGCCGGAGCTTGGAGCTCCGGCGAAGGGCGGCGGCGAAGGGCGGCGTGAGAGAGGCGAGGAGAAAGACCCTCTCTCTTTCTTGAAAATGAGAATGGTGAAGCCCTTTGCGTTGCCTTGATTGTTGGTTGTCCCCCTTTTTAGTAAAGGGGGGTAATGTTTAATATATAGGGTAGGGTTTTTTTAGGGTTTGAGTTTGGTTTTGGGGGGGAAAAATGAAAAGTGGGTTTTGATTTTAGGAGGGAAAATAAAAAAGTGTTTGGATGAAATTAAAATGGTGTTGGATTGGACTGATTCAAATTGTGTCTTGGACTGGACTGGTTTGACAAAAATGCAAGGCTGGTTAATTATTTAAAAGAAAAAATTATTTAAAAGATGCCAAATTATAAAAATGCAAATGCCTTGATAATACTAAAATGCAATTTTAAAGACATGTTTAATGCCTGATTAAAAGTAAAAATGCGGTGCCGATTAATTATTTAAAAAGATGCGAATATTATTAAAATAAAAACGACGGTATAACAATAATAAAAACGTAATATTAACAACGACATAATGCTTAATTTAAAAATAAAAGATGCAATGCCATTTTTGTGAAGAAATAAACATAGAATATTATGTAAAAATATGCAAAAATAACGATTAAAATGAGGTGTGCTAAAATACTTAAAATTGCACGAAAATATACAAAAACGGGTCAAAATTGACTGTCAACAAACTTCATAAAAATGACAAATCTATTTTTTTTTTATAACAAAGATCTATTTTCTTATTACCAAGTGCAAAAGAGGAAAATCTTTCTACCCATTTGTATACCCTTTATAAAGATTAAATTTTACATATAATACGTACTTTTAGTAAACCATTTTTTTTATTATGCTTTTTATGATAAACCTCATGCAATTGCTTTGTTCAAATAGAATATTTCCTTGCATTTTTCAAATAAACTCCATACAATTCTATGGAAACTATATATACATACATATATTTTAAATAATTATTTGCAACATCTTTTTAACTCATGTTCTCCTAAATATGCATTTTTTAACATAATACCAACCTAAGTTTGAACAGACAACCGCAAGTTAGCGGATCCTATAGGATGTCTGACCCTTTCCCTTTAGGATAATAAAGAACCCTTACCTAGAATTTCACATAGCTTTCGCAGACCTTTAAATGGAGATCATTCGTAGTATTTTATGCTACATTTTTAGTTTCCTAATTCACTATATAATTAGGTGGCGACTCCTTAAATAAATTTAGGAATCAACCATAAGTAGTACGCCCGTTTCAGACCCCGAGGTCAAAAAATGGGGTGTTACATGATCTTTACCCTAGTCTGGGTAATCATGCCTTGGGAAACCTTCATAATTGTAATTGCATTCTCCTTATTATTCTGGTCATAACCCTTCATCATACTAATTACTAACCCAAAATATTTCTACCTCGCTCCTGGGTCGTATATTTCCATTTATGCTTGCTACCAGCATTTATATCCTTAAGACACATCCTCTACCATTTCCTAATGTCGTTCTCAATTATCCCAACACAATACTTTTTCCCACGGTTATCTAAAATTGTAACCTATTGTATGTGGCCAGAAGACTTTACCAGTCTCATATCCATCGCCTAATAACATGGGTACACATAACCCCATAATACGTAGAACTATCCTTTTACGTGGGGGAGAGAGCTTATCTCCCTTTCAAAATCTTACTCATCAAGAGCCACTTTATAATCGTATAGATTTTCAAAACCTACCAACGATGTCTTTTGTCTTCTTCAGGCAGCACTCGTACTTATCTTATTCTTGCTTTGCGCGTTTTCCTGAAATTATCCGGAAGGTCGTGGCCCTGACCGCCACACCAAACCAACTCCAAGTACTTCCAAGGGCACTTAACATGAACTTTTCCAAATGACAGTACATATTCATTTCCATCTCTAAAACTTTCAAATTCAATTATTTCATAATTTTTACATCAATTTATTTACTTGACCGAACAAGTCCATAGACTTACTAAAATCAAGTCGCGATCGTATATCATCAGGGCAATCCACATGTACCCATTCGGCTACAACCCAAACACCCACTGGTGTAGCTACCTCGAAAGGTTCTTATGGATTCAGGCTCTATTCTCCTACACTTGGTTGCTCTCTTTCTTACTGGTCGTACTCTTTCCGTACTCCTAAACTTAGTCTAGCATACGAACAAAACCTCTATACTGATTCTGGCCTCCATTCTTTGGAGTTACAATATAAGGCCATTTCCGGCTCTCACAACCCGGTTCCGGTGGAACGCGTTCACGAACCCGTAAAACAATTAACTAGACTTGGGCCTTGCACCCTCGTGACCCTGTCACGTATCAGAACTACTACCAATTAATCCCACTCCATTTCAGGTTATGGGGCGACCCGCAACAGGTCCTCAACCCGACCCACAGTCGTACTTAACTCTTACCCTTAGTCTGAATTAAATCTTATTGCCTGAGAAGGCCTTATATACCTAAGGTCTCGGCGGTTATCAATATTCTTAGGCTCGCAATTTCCATGCTCCAAGCCTACCTTATCGTCCCGTAGCGGATCTGATAACTTCTCATAATACCATAATCGTGTTGTCTTAATCATAATAACCATTACTTACTCCGTACGGATCTCATCTGTACAATTTATTAAGTCCTTAAATCATGGCTTCTTAAGGGTTCATTACCCTTTCAGACGGCTCATCATCTCCTAACTAATTCAAATTAGTACGTAGAACCTTGATGAGAATTCATTAAACTGTTTCATACCTTTCCGGTATCTATTTAGTCCTTACCAATTCTTGGTAATCTAAAATCATCCCAGGCAGCACGCGTCTGACCCTCATACATAACTTCGTATAGCTGTATGTCATAATACCAACAATACTTTCAAATCAAGTTTCATAACTTTCAGAATACTTCAAGTCTCTTAACTTTAGAAATCAAGTTTCTTAACTTTAGAATAGTTCAAGTAATCCATACTTCCCAAACCAAGTATTCTATACATTTCCAAGTCAAGAAATGTTTGTTTACCTTTTTAGAATAAACCATTCTTTTAACTTCCCGTAAAGTGGTTATAACCAACTTCTCATAAAGTCGCTATACTAACTTTATGCTTTAGAAACTAAGACATCTTAACCTTTAAAACAAGTGAGTTAATTCTCTAACTCAACCAACTTGGACATTCTTAAACAAGTCAAGGATACCAAATGAAATTAAATTCATTTAAATCTCGTACGTCCACCGTACTATACATTTATAGCTACTCATGCTCAAGAGATAAGAAAAGTTTCACATACCTATTCGACTTAATCCACTAGCCAAGTTGAACACGCCGCACGTAGAATATCAACCTATAATGACCATAATATGTCCATCAATTTCTAGCTTTCAACGTAGAATATTCCTAAGTATAAGGACTCTTAATTCTACGAAAAATCGGGCAGCACTTCCTTGTTTCTACGTACTTTTCCACCTTTTCAAGGCCCGAAAATCAATAACCAAATGCCACATTTAAGGCTCAACAATCAGTTAAATAAAGGGGATTACACGCCGCACAGGACGTGTAAAATTCTGTCCCACAATTTATACAAAACAGTCCAACAACTTAAGCCCCATTCTCGGCAACTATCAATACCAACAACAATATCAATTTCCGTTCAATTCTTTTATAATCCAAGTTGTTATTCCAATCGTGTATACACATAATAACAATTACAACAACTATAAATCCTTTCTTCCTTAACATGCGACGATTGTATCTAATGATTAAATTGACTACAAACTTAATGGCTAACATGTCCAATTTTGGTTTTCAACATGTCGACATGATCCGAATCATTTCAAACTTCAATATATATACCACATGCTCATTTAACAACTACTAAACATGTAATCTTCAATCACAATAAGAAGAGATTTTTACCTCAATAAGCCATAATAGTATCCAAGCGTAAAAGTCGATCCTTAGCAACTTTTAGCTCATCTTCTTATGTTCCAATCCGCTCCAAGCACTCCTTAGAAGCTCATAACCAACTTCTCTTCAATTTCCAACTTCAAAGTTGAAGAACACCTTAGGTTTTTACCTTGCGACTAACGTGAAAACGTAGTTTTTCCGAGATTTTTCTATTGAGATATCCTTGTAATACCCTTAGGAACCTTGGTTTAAAATATTGGGATTTATGGAGCAAGATTGCAAAATTTTTGTGTGGGAGAGATAGCATTGCCGAGAGCTTCCTAAATGGAACACCTAATGTTCTTGAAAAATTTCGAAGTGTGGAATTCATCTTCACTACTAGTAGTAGTATGTATTTATAACACCATCAAGGGCTAAGATTGAACCAATTGGATGGCTAAGATTGGTCCACTATGTCAAGCCTTAACTTGCCCTTTGACTTGGTCCATTTTATCAAGCTAACTTGGCTAGTCTTTAAGGATTATTTTCGACCAAGGATGACCATGTGGAGGGTGACACGTGTCGCCCTCCCATTGGTCCATACCATTCCGTTTCCCGAAATTTCCATAATTGGTCAAAATATCGGAAACCTCGTGGCCTCCACAAAACGTAAAATTTCTCGGGTGGGCCACACGTATCCAACTCTGTAAATAAACTTCCATAATTCCGATAAGTTCTAAAAGTCTTAAATAACAAATTTGAGAACCCAATTCTCATTAACGAACAATTTTCCTTCCCGAGGTTCGGAAGATTTTTCCTTTGGAAAACAATTATTTCTTTCGTTCAATTTTTATAAGTCTTGTGCTCTCACGTCTATTCTTGTAAACACATGTCCTGGAACTACAGAGTGTAACAGTCTACTTTTCAAAAACCTTTTTTTAAAGTATGTTATCTTGTTTGAAACGTGTAGATAATTGTTCGTGACTTGAAATCTTTCTTTAGAATATTAACATGATTGAAACAATTGTTTGGTGGAAGTTCTTTTGGAATTAAAGATAATTTCTTTTAGACAAAGTCATGCGTGTGTAGAGTCGACTGCGTTGAACCTTATGCGAACTATACTACTTTGTGAAACTAATTTTTTCCATTATTGGATGATTGAACTCATTTTTAAAGGTTGGACCTTAAACTTGTTTTACTGTTGAATGGGTTTCTTGAACTTGAAATTGAATAAGAAAGTTGAATAATATTTCTAATTGGTTATGACTTGAAATGCCTCTATTTTGAGATAATGACTTGAGAAGTGATATTCGGCTCTAAGCCATGGTTGATAATTCAGCTGATATGCTATTATTTGTATCTTTGTTATTGTTTGGGACTGCATGTCAAGTTGCGCTAGTCCAAAGGATGATTAGCCGTTATGGATTTTAACGTATCGATACGAGTATTATTGTGTCAGTCTAGAGGACTATTGACCTCCGGGGTATATAACCTGACACATCTATTGTTGGTCAGTCCATAGGATGATTGACCTCCGAGACGTATAGTCATGCTGCATCTATTGATGTGTCAGTCTAGAGGACGATTGACATCTGATATAGCTTGGTGCATCTATTGATGTGCTAGTCCAAATGACGATTAGCCTCTGTGGTTTCATAGCTCGAGTATCGGTTGATTGAGTTGCATGTTAGTGGCTTGTGGTAGTATTGAGTTCCTAAGTGATATGCTTGGCATGATAAATGATAACGAGTTAAACTTGATGTATTCTTCATTATTAGATTCTCTGATAATTTCTCCAAGTTAATGGCTTACTCCATTTCCGGGTTTTCGAATTATTTCATTTAATATTATTTTACTAATTATTATTCGTCTTATAACTACTTTGATTTCGTTAACTATTGCCCCTTAGACACTCACTGAGTACCAAGTACTCAGTCATACCATTGTTATTTTTTATGGTATGTTAGGTAACGAAGAAGAGCATGAATAGACATATCTCGCATATTAGGAGTACTCAATGCTTTCAAGATTGTTGATGAGCGTACACACTTGTTCGTGGGTTTTCACTGAGTCATTTATTACTTCTTAGTAGTTTTCGGGATGTGTCCCGATGAGTTAGACATTTATGCATTTTCTTAGAAGCTCCATAGATAGTATGAGACTGTGGGTAGTGTATTAGTGTCTCGTATGACTCGTTGAGGCATTTGACAACATTTTGTGACTAAGTATTCACTTAGACTTTCGATGTGTTATTTCATAAGAGTGATAATGATTTCATTTAGATATTTATGACTTGTTGAATTTAAATAATGAAAGATTATTGAATAGAAATTTGTTGTTATTGATTTATAAGGTGCTTCCAATGTTGTTCATAACATCAGATGCATGTTAAGTCCAAGGTCGGGTTTGGGGTGTGACACCTAAGGAACCATCATGCTACACGATGATGAAATGCACACAAAAAATGATTAGGTTATTTCGAAAAATATATTCAACCAACTAACATTTTAGAAGATTTCATAAAACAACATTTAATATAATTATGTGTGCTATATTGGACTCCATCACGAGGAAGCTGATTGGAAAGAGTGAGAGTCGATCTGGACTTTACTATTCCCGGAATGTGTTGCTGATACAGGCTATGAAGACAAATGCAGTTGATTGGTTTGATATTTGGCACAAACGGTTGTGTCATCATTCAGCACAAGTAACAAAATCTATTACGACATTAGGCTTAAATGAGAGTTGTGATAGATTGGATAGAGAATGTGATGTATGCCAATGAGCAAAGAAAACGAGAAGTATTTTTCTTTAAGTGATAATATTGCTTCAGATACTTTTGAGATGATCCATTGCGATTTATGAGAACTATATAGAACTCCTTCCTCTTGTGGTGCTTCATATTTTTTTACTATTGTGGATGATCATTCACAAGCCATGTAGATCTTTCTCTTAGTAGATAAGAAAGAAGTGTCTCAAATCTTGAAGAATATTTTTGCTCTTGTGGAGAGGCAGTTCAAAAAAGGGGTAAAGATAGTTAGAAGTGATAACAAAACGGAGTTCGTGTGAAGACTTACTTATTCGAACATGAAGTTTTGCTTCAAACATCTTGCACAGGGATACCTCAGTAGAATGGAAAAGTCAAAAGAAAATACTGTCACATTCTTAGTGTGGCGCGAGCATTGAGATTTCAGGGCAATCTTCCGACTAAATTTCGGGGAGAATGTGTTTTGACTGCGGGGTATTTGATTAATAGAACACCATATTTGGTTTTGAATAGAAACCCCCCTATGAAATTTTGTATGAGAATGCGCCCGGTATGAGAATTTAAGGGGGATAGGGTTCGCGCACACAAAAGGAAGGAGGAGGGACAAGTTTGAGAGTCGGAATCGTATGTGTTTCTTCTTGGGATACCCCTACGGAAAAGAAGAGTTGGAGGTTGTATGACTTAGAGAACGACGAATATTTGATCTTAAGAGATGTAGATTTCTACGAGACTAAGTTTCCCTTCGTTGTAAGACCGGACAACTTAACCGAGATCATAAAAGCAATATCGAACAAAAGAGAATCTTCGAAACAAAG
Organism: Przewalskia tangutica; assembly: GCA_029844215.1. Lineage (NCBI taxonomy): Eukaryota > Viridiplantae > Streptophyta > Magnoliopsida > Solanales > Solanaceae > Przewalskia > Przewalskia tangutica. The sequence continues at coordinate 17,198,743 of CM056725.1, read as the reverse complement.
TTGTGTTAACATGGATAAAACGAAGGGAGGAATAAACCAACACAACTTCAAAGAAGACATGACTGATAAAAAATATAGGTACGAACGAAACTCACATGGACGGAGTACAAACACCGAATACCGAACCTACAAATTAATAGGGTTTAGACCAGACATAGACCGGTTTGGATAGACACAACCGCAAGGTGTACATACCAACAAAATGCACCCAGTTGAACAACTGGGTCAAAGTAAACATCAAAAGCATGAATCTGACTTTTGATATAAGTTCGAAGTATCGATTGATACATGTTCTGTAATATTTTTATTTTCAGAAACTGAACTTTTGCCTAGCCCAACACAAGTTTCGTAGAAACTAAGTTATGCGTCATAAATTGTGTATTATTTTTCATATTAGAAATAATAATGAAGACTGATTATTAATTTTACAAAAGGTATCACTCGCAGTACTAAAAACAATCATAGTTGGATTACTAAGGGTCTGTTTGGCCAAACTTCTGAAAAGGTGTTTCTGTTTCTCATAAGTAATTCTGCAGAAACTGTTTCTGGAGAATCAGTTAGGGTGTTTGGCCTATAATTATAGAAGTGCTTCTGAGAAACAGAAACAGTTTCCTGTTTGACCAACATTTATGAAAATTTACTAGAATATTCTTTTTAATAGATTTAAAACTATTTAAAATATTCTTTTTTATCATATGTTTCTAAAAATTAGTATATCTTTACAATTTAATAATTTTTTTAAAATTATTTAATTGCAATATTTAATCAAAAAATAATATTATATTGTACATAAGAAATGTAACGACAATATGATAGTCAATGACTCAAATATGTCCAAACCTACCCCCTACCCACATCTACCCCCACCCATCCTCAAATTTTTATGTCATATTTTTTTTACTTTTATAAAAAAATATGATTTTTTTCTTACCCCCCCCGCCCTACCCCCAACCCCACCCCTATTTTCCTACCCCATCCCCAAATTTCTATTTCATATTTTTTGTTACTTTTATAAAAAAATTATTAAAATATATTATTTTTTTCTTACGGCCCTACCCTACCCCCACCTTTGCCTACTCCATCCTCAATTTCTATTTCATATTTTTTGTTATTTTTATAAAAAAAATTATTAAAAAAGATGAAGTTTTTTCTTACCACCCTATTGCCCTACCCCTACTCCCACCCCATTGCCCTACTCATCCTTCAATTTCTATTTCATATTTTTTGTTACTTTTATAAAAAAATATGATTTTTTTTTCTTAACCCCCGCCCTACCCCTACTCCCACCCCATTGCTCTACACCATCCTCAAATTTTTATTTCATATTTTTTGTTACTTTTATAAAAAAATTATTAAAAAATATGAATTTTTTTCTTCCCCTGTCCTACCCCCACCCACCCCATTGCCATACCCATCATCAAGCTAAGGGAGGAGCAAGAAAAAAGTTTTTTTGATTGAATCAAGATTTTGTAGTTCTTCCAATATGTTTGTTAATGATATTGTTTGAGCAAATATTTTACGAATCACTTTCAAAAGACAAATTATAAGACATTAATCTATAATCAAAATTTTCAAGTTTAAAAATGAGCGTAAACGCTCAAAATAACACGTGACTGAATCTTATTTTGTTATATATTTAACGTATTCTATTAATAAAAAGAAAAAAATTAATCACATCCGAGAGAAGATAACTCTATTGATTAATGATTGAATTTCATTTCCGCTATCCCTTTCCAAAGATAAACCGGCAGATTTTTCTTTAGGATTCAATATAGCAATTGTTTAACTACAGAACATTACATCAAACTTAACCAAGAATGCATAAAAATTCAATCTTTGATTCTTGTTTCACATTTTTAGTTACTTTCTCCGTATCTTAATTAACCCTTTATCTTATTGTTTCCTCTTTATGCTAGTTGTCTTTGGGATTCAGTTTATCAGCTGGTATGCTTTTCTTAATTACACAACCAGGCTGCAAAAATGTTCAATTTTTAGATTTTTGGTTCACATTTTTTGCTTCTCTAGTCCTTCTTACAACCCCCTTTTTAGGTTCTTTCATCTTTCTTTGCTGGAATATCTTTGGCATTCTGTTTATAAGTGGTATTTTTTCTTTAATCAACAACATGACGCCAAAAATAAGGAAAAATGCATAAAATTCAATGTGTGAATTCTTGTTTCACATATTGTTTTAGCTTGTCTCGCTCTTCTTTTACTACCCCTCTACGGGATTCTTCATCTGTCTTTGCTAGTTATATTTGGATTCAGTTTTCGTTTCTTTTTCTTGTTGGTAGCCCTTTCTTGGTTTG